>JARFIW010001031.1:1827500-4227500 GCA_036346225.1 Platerodrilus igneus
GACTGGCTGACGCCGTAGTCGAGGTGGTACTCTGATATTTGCAGGTGCAAGTGAGTAGTGGATATTTGATCAGGATGTCAATCACTGATGCATAAAAATAGAGTCATTGCGCGCTGTCAGGATATCAATCACTGACGTGTAAAATTCGAGATGGGATAACAATTACCGACTGTGTAATAAGAGAATAAGTGTGTTTTAATCAGGACAGCAATTGCCGATTGTGTTTAATTGTTTTTTAATTAGCGTAATACTAGACGGTACACAGCGTAACACCAGACGATGCTTGTGTATCAATCACAAGCGTGTTAATATTACTGGTCTTTGGACCTCGATCACAAGAACTGAGTTTCTGGTTTCAGCACAGTCGATCCTGGACCTCTCAGGTCCAACTTCCTTTTACAGCATTAATCAATATTGATTTTGGCTGTCTTGTTGCTAACTGTTGTTACAGATTTTGACTTGTTTTAGCGGGTGGTTGATGCGGTGAATAGCTTCCCGGATCTTCCTCTTGATTGCTGTCCAACTATATGATATCCAAATCCTGGGTCCACCAGCATGTGGTTTTCGATCGCCAAGATGGCAATTCGCCACAGGCCACTTCATCGCCAGGTAGCTCGTCGAACAGGACTGACGGATGTGCACCCCCAACGATTTCGCTTGTGTCTCCATTCCTTGGCACCCCGCATAGCTGGAAAACTCCCTCGAGTTGTCACCGTTTCGCTGCTCACCTTGTTTCGCCCGGAAGCAAAAGTAGGTATATGTTGATTCATCGAGGCCTGTTGTTGGAATGGCAGTTTCTGGTCACATTGAAGCTGCTTATTTACGTACTCTCATTTTTGATATTGTAGGCGTCGCTATCGTGATTGGGGCAAAATATATTAAGTTTGTTTGAGGGTTGTGGTCTAGTAGCAATAGGAATGACCCGACAGATGTTCTTGGAATCGTCAGTCTTTAAAGGCATAAACCATCAGCAGATATGTGTAATCGGACTGAAATGTACATAATCATAATTTAAAACCGTTTTACTTAATATACCGATACCTAGTGTAACCTTCACCGAGTAGCCAACTTTTAACGGTTTGAGTCTTTGCGTGCCTTAGTTGTCGTATACTTCTCTTGAAGGTATCACATTACAAATATTAACTTTCAAAATTCGATAATGCCCAATAACATTTTTATTTAATGTGGAATTTTGAGGTGACATAAATAACGCGTCTTTCAATTTTCCTTGTACACGTTTTTAGCACAACTTTCAATTACTTTTTATCATCAGGTTTCGCCTTTCATATTCAAACTCATAATTACACAATACCTCTCGCTTATTTACTCATTTCAAAAGGAGCAGGCGATAGCTACAAATAAAATTAAAATTCTCACTTTCGCCGTTAAAGTAAAGACTACAGCTTCCTTATCTTATTTATTAAAGAAAAATAAAACAAGGGGAAGAAAGAATTTTTATGTAATTAATAATCACAATCGATGGGAATGCTTTACGCAACCTTCTACTCGTCAGAAATGGTTGTCATTCAATTATTACACCCCATTTACTCCTAAATAGAAAACCGTTTTCTTGCTTATTCAAGGAAAAATTCCGTTACCGGAAAATGTTGCGATACATATATAATGTTGGAATAAAATCAGCAGCAGTTTTTGTATTTCGAGAGATTACTTTTTTCTTATAAGATTCCTTATTTTGTATAGAAGGATTTTTGAATTAAACAAGTAGTTTGGTAAATAGAAACAAACTAGAAAAAAAGGCGGTGAATCTATTGTAGCCTTAGTAATAATACCGCAAATTCACTAAGTTTTTCTATTTGCATATACCTTGTAATACGAAATCTACTGATTCGTAGAATTGAGGTTAATATAATTATTTATTTACTCTACATAAGCTCGAAATCCATTACCCCCAAGAAACGTATACTCACTTGTCGTTACATGTCATTTTGACACGTATCATATTCCTGTTAGCATTTGAACTTCGTAAGTAATTTCTCCATCATCATCATCAATAGGTTTTCAGTCCTAGAACTGGTTGGATGCGTACCTCCATTGTTTTCTATTCTGAGCTAACTTACACATTTCCGTGAGATTCCCACAGCCTACACCTTACACTACCTGTGTGCAATAGTCTAATCTAGTTCTACTTATACAGTAGGGGTAGAGGGGAATTCTGGCGCACTCCTCACTTCTCTCTCACTCATTCCACCCGATCCACATCTTCCCGATTCAAATCTAACCTAGGTTTTTACATGTAAATTCGCACAATAAAGTCTTATTTTAACGGGATTCCCTCCTTGCGGGGAGGGATTTCCTTCTTGCTTCATATAGGCAAAATCACCACAACGCCGAGTTTCGGCTATCTTTCCAAGGTCGTGGTGACATCAATAAATAAAGAACAATGTAATACTATTCTAAAATTTTTTATTCTGACATACATAACAAACTTTAAAAATATTTGATAACAAGCATGGAGCCATTTAAACTTAATATGAATATAAAGTTATACACAGAAAACAGTCCTTTCTCTATGTTCGTTTAGGGTGGTTTTAATTATATCTAATTTTATTCGCAGCTTAAAATTTAAATCGACACCCAAGTCCTCTATCTCCTTTTCTAGCCAATAGTTTGATACATAGAGGCCGTCTAGGTTTACGAATTGTAAAATGTACCGAATTTTGCCTCTATATCCATTCCTTCGCGTAATTCTTGCAGCTTGTGATAATCTTTTAATCCCGGGTCTCCCACTATATCCTGCATACGTATCTTGTTAGCTTGATCGACTTCTTCTTGTCGGTATTGGAGGGAAACCTTATTCTCCCACCCACTGTTGCGTAGTTGCATGTCCACCACTTTTGGGAATATATGGTCGTTATAGGTTGCAGGACCCTCGGTTTTAAATGATCCAAAAGGTTTTTTACTAGAAAAATATACAATGTTTCGCGGAACCCCTTTGCGTGTGATGTACACCAAGGTTATGAAGTCCGCATTCCTTAGTTTGTCTATGTTATCTGCCATTTCGATAAATACGTTTTTAGAATAACCTTTTAATCTTTTACAAACGGATTTAGTACTATCCTTGTCCGCAAGGACGCCTACATAACTAAAAGAGTCTTTCTTACTAACACAAAAGCGCACAGCTTGTAGAACCCGGATGTATCTTAGTCAGTCCATCGGCACATAAAATAATTGTTTAATTCTTCCTCCTTTTCTCTTATAAAATGTTTTTTGTCTAACACATCTTTGTTTTGTTCGCGTATTGTCGCAGTGTTTTCCATGTAGTCCAACTTTTATCTTTTTGCATACATTTCCTCTAATTCCAGCTGCCTTTTTCTTCCACTTACAGCGTATGGCATGCATAATGGGACAATTTCCTGTAGCGTAAACGGATAGAGTTTACTACCAATATTTACCTGTTGTCGTACAACCTCTGGGCGAATGTTTATCGACCCTAACTCCGAAATGATTATTTCTTTTGGAATTGTAGAATATGGTGTTGCAGATTGTGTAAAATATGTACTACCTGCTTTAATGTAGCACTTGTGTAAGATTTTTATTTTATCTTGGCTGTCTTCCTCCTCTATTGATAAGTTAGGTTAACACCGCGGCGCCGACCTAACCTATCAATTTTTCCTGCTATCTAACCTAACTCCTAATAAGTCCAACTAACCTAACCTAACTTCAGACAACACCGATTTTATATATAGAGACAAACTTCGGTACATTTTACAATTCGAAAACCTAGATGGTCTCTATGTATCATACTATTGGCTAGAAAAGGAGATAGAGGTCTTGGGTGTCGATTTAAATTTTAAGCTGCCAATAAAACAAACAAACATAAAGAAACGACTGTTTTTGTGTATAACTTTATATTAAAATTAAGTTTAAATGGTTCCATACTAGGCACTAAATATTTTTAAATTTTGTTATGTATAATGTCTGAATAAAAATTTTAGAATAGTATTACATTGCACTTTATTTATAAAAGACTATGACGTCACTATGACCTTGGAAAAGTAGCCGAAACTAGGTAACCGAGAGCATAGCGAAGTGGTGATTTTACCTATATGAAAATAAATGTTAAGTGTATACCGTATATTTAAAATTAAATAAAATTTTTAAAGGAATGTGTACTACTTTTTTGCTTACACCAATTTTTTAAATCGAGTTAGTCTAAGGTTAAATTAATGGTAGATTCGGACTTCTAAGAAAAATTAAATCGGAATGACCATACAGATTAGAAACTGTTTTTAGAAACGAAAAAGTTATAAAATTGAGGGTTGTAACTCGTTAAGGGTTGATGTTAAGATGAAAATTAAAAAGGTGGGAATACAAAGATCGTGCGGTGCCGATAGGGACCGAGAGGTATCTCAAAAATTTTAGGGGTTAGGTTACCGATTTTTTAGGGAAGCGTTGGTGGGGGTAAAAATGAAGCAAGAAGGAAATCCCGCCTCTACAAGG
Organism: Platerodrilus igneus; assembly: GCA_036346225.1. Lineage (NCBI taxonomy): Eukaryota > Metazoa > Arthropoda > Insecta > Coleoptera > Lycidae > Platerodrilus > Platerodrilus igneus. The sequence goes on from JARFIW010001031.1 coordinate 1,831,962, forward strand.
AGGAAATTTCACCCCCACAAGGAAGAGCAAGGAGGAAATCCCTCCCCACTGGTAGGAAATCCCTTTAAAATAAGACTTTATAGTGCGAATTTACATGTAAAAACCTGGGTTGGATATGAATGCACATATTCTTCTACTTACCGCTGTTTGTTCTTAGTATAGGCTATGTATTATTCGTGTATCCATAACTCAATCCAATCTTTTTGAGTATTTCAAACATTTTCTCCAATTTTACATTATCGAATGCTTTTTCCAAATCTACAAAACCTACATACACTTTTTTTTCCTTCTTTATTGTTTTCTCCATTAACACCCTTAATGCTAGAATGCACTCCCGTGTTCTACTGCTTCACTTAAACCCAAATTGATCTTCCGATAATAGTTCGTCAGCCCGCTTTTCCATTCATCCTTGTACCATTCTAGTTAATATTTTTGACACGTGTACTGTCAAACTTATTGGTTGAAACTTTTCACATCTATCCACATCTTTCTTTTTTGGTATAGTGACTATGGTGTTGCGTTTGAAGTCTTTGGGTATATCGCCTGTCTCATACATATAATTTACAAGTTGTAAAAGACATTCTGTTACTGCTTGTCCATCGGCTTTTAGAGTTTCTGCTTGCACCTGATCTATACCAGGTGCCTTATTATTTTTCAGACCCTTTAATGCTAATTCAAACTCATCTCTAAGTATAGGATATCCCAAGTCGCCCTTTCCAATGCCTGATTCCTGTTCTAGTGCTTTCAGTTCCTATCCTGCATATAAATTTCCTATATATTCTTGCCATCCAACCGCTATCTCCATATTTTCTAAATGACGTTTCTTCCTCCGTCCCTTATATTTCTGCTGTACGGTTTTATATCCCTGAAATTCATTGTAATTGGTTTGTATGTTTCGTCTGCTTTCCTATTTCCGTTTTAGTTTGTACCTCTTTACACTTTTCATCAATCCATTGCTTTTTAACTTTCCCGCATTTGCGAATAATTTCGTATTTTATGGCTTTCGATCGTTGTTTTCATGCTTCGTCTGGTGTGTTTTTTTTTGTATTTTCGCTTTTTTTCTATTAAATTTAGAAAATCCTTTGTTACCCATGGCTTTTTATTTTTTTTTTATTTATACCCCACGATATCTCCAGCCCCCTTTCAGTAATTAGTTTGACTTTTTTTCAAATCTTTAGGGGATATCTTTATCTTTTAGTTTCTCAAGTGACTTTTTGTGACCAGTGTTTATATCTGCTTCTGTGTAATTTCTATAGTCTTTTACTATATTTCTAAACCGTTGTCGAATAAGAATGTAATCTATTCGATATGTCTTCTGGCATCTTCCACGTGTATCGTCTTCTAGCAAGATGTTAAAATAATGTGTTTTTGATGGTTTAATTGTTTTTGTCGCAAAGTTCTACCATCCTATTTCCCGTGTCATATCTCATGCATAAAATAAATAAACCAACTACGCTTCTTCCTTACCCTCGCCTACCACTGCATTAAGACCTTCCGTAATTATAAAATTGGCATGCCCTTCTTCGATATCTTTGTAGATTGCTCTACGTCCTCGTCAATGTAGCTAGAGGTGGACATATATACTTTTATTATTACTGCATTTACCGGTTTAGGTTTTAACCTAACCAAGAGCACTATGTCGTTCTTTTGTAAGTAGTTTTTTTACAGTGTCCTATCTTTGTCCGCATGTCTATTCCGACACCTGAATTTCTTCCTCCGATCCTGTATGAGTGAAACCCTCAAATCTCCACTCTAAAAATCCCCCGCCCCTCTATTCAACATTACTAGTACTTCTACAGCGCAGCTCTATTACGATGCATTCAATTAGAAAATTTCTGAACATAAATTCTTGAAGCTAATAGACAATTTTCTTCAGCTTTGCCAACTACCAATATCATATCAATCCTTTCGTTAAGACTGTAGGTTTTCATTTTACAAATGATCACCTCACAACAACACAGACACAAAACTGATAAATAACAAAAACAAAAGTTAAACATGGTTGCTGTTGCAACGAAGTCAAATAGTTAGTATTATTTGGTAGGCTCCGCGCCGCCTGTGAGAAAAAAAAATTACCCAACTTTAGAATTATGTGCGAACATTTTTAATTATTCGCTAATAACTCGGAAACGGTTGAATATGAATATAGGGTAACCTTATATTGTTTAATGGAGAATTTAATTCTGCAAATTACTACTTGAAAATATACAGGGTGTTCCCTTTGAAGTAAGCGACTTACTTACGTTAATTGTTCAATAAACGGAAAACGATGCAATGAGCACCCTGTATATTATTTTGATAACTAGTGTTATGTTTCCATGAACTACAAGTTTATACTATTCCCCTACAAAAGTTAAATGTTCTTCATCATCTAAATCATGGTGTTACAAAAACTTTTAATGAATCATGCGATTTTGAAGAAAGTTGAATATCTCAAGAACTATGAGATTTAGGTATAGGTAATCCTGATAAAAGTTACCCTAGTTTGATACGAGCAATCAGAATTTGTAATAAAATACTGGGTGTAACGTTTAAAAAACATAACTTTGGTAAATAACTTTTTTATTGACCACCCTGTATAATACTAATTAATTTTACGTTGTAGCCATTTTGAGCATACATAAGATTTATTTGAAACTTTTTTCGCTAAACGTTACCATTAAGCAGTAATCGAGCGTTTCGTATGCGTTGGGACACCCGGTATATTACATAGAATTTTGATACTGTATCATATAGAATTTAAGTCCTATGGTTTCAAAGAAAACAATAGGTAGTGCAAACTTGCCCCTTACACTGCTATCTACTTACTACTGTAATACTTGTCCAAAGTTAGAAGCTTAGAGTACTTTGGACCTGCAGGATCTGTCGGCCTTTGCTGTACTAACCAACAAGGTAGATAAATAAAAACTTCTTATAAAATCGTCTAATAGGTTCAATAGTTGATCCTTGACCCGTACAATAAAGACAATAAACCATCTCACCAAATGCACGCAATCGGATTACAAATACTGAAATTAGAAATTAAAATAATTAATTTTTACAAATCCGTGGTTTCAAGTTTTAAATAAATGCAATAGAACTTGAAGTTGTCATTTTTGGATTTGGTATTCAACCCGAGTTTTTTCTTCTTTAACTAACATAGCTGTGGTCTAGTACTATTAAGTTGTTTTCTTTGCATGATGCACAGGAACAGATAAAAGAAGAAAATCCTCATAACTCTCAAATAAAACTTCGTTTACGTTGTAAGACTGATAGTTACACCAAATTCCAGCAAAACGCCGAATACCAAAATTAAGTACAAAATTAGCTTACTTGAGTCTTTTCTGAAAAATCTAAATACACCGTTGCATGTCTATTCATTAACAGAATATTCTCAAATATATCCGAAGAGCTTCCATCTGCTCATCTCCAACTGAACGGTCACGATGTAAACCGTAATAAAATTCATCATGCCCTTAAACCTTCCCAACCCATCCGGCACTATAATTAAAGCGTTAATCATTCCCCTTAAACTCTTTATACATCTCTGGCGGCTCATATCGCCAATACTGCTCCTTACCAACCTCACGTTAATCTTTTGTTCCATAACAAAATGGTTAAAGAGATCCCCAGAAACCTCTCCTCCTCCATGTTAAATTGCAAACATATTATTGAATGTGCCGTCTTTAGTTATAATTAAATTGACCCCAAGATTGCTCCATTTTGTTCCTAAAGAGTGGGCATCTCGAATCCCTGGCTGAATGTGCTAAGTCATGCTCCATTCTCTAACAATTCACACATTTCTTAATATGTCCTTCGCACTGTTGCGTTCTCCCGCACACTTACTGCATGCCTCCTTCTCTCGACAGTGCTGCGCCACATGCCTAAACCTATAACACTAATAGCACATTGCCAGATCCAAATACTCTTCCACATAAGCCGATTGTAGGTCATTATTCCTTTACTGCGCTTTACCATCAGTTAATAAATTTCCGGACTGCACTTATTATAACATTTTCCTTCCAAGGATTACGACACTGGTATCTTTTATTTGTTCCTAATTGTCCCAATGTTTCCATAATAATTCATTATTTTGTAGTAAAGGGTCTCGTCTTTCCCATACCTCGACCCCACTCTATTTAAGACCAAGACTGGATTTCATCCTTTTGCTTTACACTTCAATGCACCCTAATCCTTCCAACTTACCCCTTATTTGGCAGCCTCATCTCTAGTTTGAATGATCAGTCTTAATATTCGAACATACTGTGATGCGCTTCCTATTTCCCTTGCACACACCGTACTGCTAGTGTCCCCCCCCCAAGTGTTCACGCGTTCCCCTCTTTCTTACATATTACCAAATTATTCCCTGCAACCGGGGGAGTTTTTCACCCTATTGCCAGCACTACCCTTCTTTCCTCCCTACTTAGTTGTTCACCCGTTCCCTACCTTACAGCATCCACGTTCTATTCCCCGCTTATGTTCTTTTCATATTTTGCTCTGTATGTGTTTTCCCTATAGAGCCGTCGGTTTTTATATCCTCCCATTCCATATCTGTACTAGTACTGCTGCCTTTTCTACGTCTTGCACTACCACATGTACTGACCTCATTCTTTTTTAGTTTCCTATTCTCTATGGTTAACGTATCAAACGTTCCCCCTTAAATTCCTTAACTCGCCCTCCCTTTTTTTTAATTCTAGCCTCCGGTCTTTTCTTTCACTAATCATTAGTTCTTCTCTTGACTGATAATCCTATTCCATTTTGTTTCTCCTATTCTGTTTTTTCTCATTACCGACCTCCAACTCTGGTTTTATATTTGCTAACACCTGTTCAGGCTTAAATGTCCTTAGTACACAGTTAACCTTCAACCGGCGGGCCGTATAAAGTTACGAAACAAACGAGCCGGGGTCCGTTTGGACCCCTAATAAAAGTCACAAAATTGTTACCCGTACTTAAAGTACAGGTTTTTAGTGATTAAAAATAACAATTTTTTTTATTCTACCATCAGTTAAAATATGCAACTACTAACTTTGACACCGACTGCAAACTATGTGAAAAAGAAAATGTTCGAGGCCTTCAAAATTTTTACACCTTTCACACTTCTTTCTGCATTTTCGATCTTTCTTTCTTTGACATATGTAGCAACCTCCTAAATACTCCCTGTATATTTGTTGTGGATTGTTTAGCATTTTTCTTAATCTTCTTTGGGAATTAAACCACTCATAGTTTTTAAAATCATTTTTATTTACGTTTCGATCCATGACAACGTCCCAGGTCATGGATCGAAACGTAAATAAAGAAGATTAAGAAGAATAGCAACCTCCTCTTCCATCACTTGCGTTTTCGGCTTTTTCTTGAGTAATTACTCTTAGTTCACTTGTATGCGCGCTCCCTTGTTTACATAAATTAAACAAGTTGAAAATGCAAGGCATTGTCGCAACGAACTTCCAAATGTAGACTTACTTTAAAACAATTTAAAGAAATTAAAATTATTATGTTGTAATAATTATAAGTATTCAGATAAAATAAAAATTAATTCCCGGGGGGGGGGGGTCAGGTATCCGTGGTTAGATTTTGTGGGGGGTACCATATTTCGACTCAGCTATGTTAGGGGAGTCCAAATATGTATCGCACATTAATTTTGGACCTATTTGAAATTTTAATTTTCCCGACGGAATATCGCGGGGGCACGGCGTCCCCGTGGCCCGATTTCAACTGACATCAAAACTTAAGCTCAGGACACCGAGCTGAATCGATTGATGTATCACACATTGATGTCCGACCATTAGAAAGGCCTCGGACGGACAGACAGACGGACGACAAATCGATTTCATAAACGAACGAAGTTCGTTGAAAAGCAAATATAATATTTTAACTTATCTATAAATAAAGCTTACCTAGATAAACTTGCATGTTGGATGTACAAAAATTTTCACATTGAGAAAGGGCCCATATTTTTATGCCGTACTTGTCAAGTTTACTTTTCATGTATACTCTGAAAGGTCCACGGAAAGACGCAAATTGCTCGTCTGCACACAGATGTGAACTTGGGTTTAAAGACTTCTTGCAAATTGAGATAAAACTTTTGAATAAGCATCTTATGGGTGCTGGTTTATGTTATTTTTCGCTTCCTCTTTATTGTCAATGTTATCAAATCGCAAGGAACTGTGATTTGTTTGGATCAGTTTCTTGACGTAGTAGGAGGTATTATGAGACGGCTGACACCTAAGAATATCAATAGCTTCTTTGGAACAATGCAGTGCTTCTAATATGAGCAGTCCTTGTTACGCTTTCAACCACCCCATCCAATTGTGCGACTATCTCCTTCAGCGCATCTTTGCTTGTTCTAACTCCCTCCCTTGACATTTTGTTTTTACATTGACTAAGCTCTGGTTCTGGGCACTTTATCAGACCATCACTATTCAAATAGTTCAGCAATACAATTGTGTTAGCATTATGCCAGGTTCTTACGAATGAACGGATGCTATATATAAATAACATTTCAATTTGACATTAATTTGTTTCTACATCATTTAAAAAGTTTAGTTACTTTGAGTTTATTTCACATCTTTGGAATAAGGAAATCCAAAAACATCAATGATTCGCATTCCAACCAGGTAATCAATTCACATAAAACGATAACAATCTCCCATTTCTAGACGCAAGTTTCAACCTTTAAATTTATTTGAGATTTCTTATTACATCATTGATTATTATTCCATAGACGCGACAGTATAATCCACGAACACGTGAGAGTAATTTATTGCCTTTCTGGAACTCAAACGCACTACGGCTTCACGCGGCACAACGCGCGTGACCTACATCTTATCGTCATTACATTTCGGCTTCTGTTTGAAGCCAACCCCCCAACGTGTCCAACTTTATTGTTATATCTTATTTTTTCCTATCTGTAAATTTTAGTCTCACAATGTAACATGTTTTATCTATTCTAAATAAAAAGGTTATTGTCACGTTAAGTATGTAAAAGTCACGTAGTTTTTTTGTTACAATTCCCATGATGGTCAAACCGGACGACCGTGTATTGTGAATTTTCTTGTCATGAGAAACGTATACTTAGCGTGTTGTTTTATTGAGATTTTATTTGCGCTTTGAAAATATATCATCGTCTTGGATTATTGCGTTTACAATGTATTTAAAAGAAATAATGTTATACCGTAATATCTGAATTACTTTTATAGGAACATAAATTTGAAAGGTCAAGCTTAATTGATATTAACTATTTGTGAAATCGACTATACAGCGTGTGTCCAGATTTAGTTTATCTATACAAATTTAATATTTATATGTTCTTATCTGATTTATATTTAAACAACGCGGACACGTTACAAATACAATTCAATGTGAACATGTCTAGAAACTATACGTAAAAAATAAATAGTTTGCTTTTATTAGAAAATCTTGAAATTTAAGAACCTGAAATAATTTTTTAATATTTGTAGTAAAACCACTACCAAAACATTAAATTTTTTTTAGTGAACGCCAGGAAGACGTCAACTTGAATAACAAAATCAAACAAATTCTCCTGTAATTCAGATGCAAAAGTATAATAAACAAAAGGTGCCACATTGCTATGCAGTAGAGTGACGTTAGGTTACTTAATGATCTTTACTGTACAGTGACTGGGGTACGTAACAGTTAAATGGTGCACCTGCTAGCTTTCAGTGGTACAGGGTTGGTGTTGGTACTTGAAAGAAAATATAATACGCTTAGAGCTATACGCGTTGTAACACTTCTACTAAATACATATACCATTACCGCGATAGTTCTTTAAACTCCCTTGTCTATGTTTTGCTTTAAACAACAACGTACTTAAAGAAAATAACACAAATAAAACCAATTTGGAAGGTGGGTGTTCGGGGTATATGTTGGACGGCTTTTATTAGTGCTGGAAGTTGATAGAGCTACGGTTACGCACTTTTTTCTACTAATTTAAAATATACAAAAAACTCCACATTGTGTATACCTAACCTATATTGTAAAACACGATTATAACAGTAAATAATAACAGAGAAAGAAACTATGACCTACCTCTAATTAGCCAAATACGGGTTTAGCTAGAAAAAAATACTTCATATACCCACTGATTTAATTTCATTCAAATTTAAGCAGTTTGAATTTTTACTCGCTAATTTACGGACGTAATAGTGCGCCTCTCTTTATGAGAAGTCGGTCCGCTTTAAATAAGCGTGCATGGAAGTTAGTAGCCCTTCTTAATAATAAGCTCCACACTTTATTATTACTATCATTCACTGTATAAAGCACCACAAAAAACAAACAACATGTGATGTTTATTAACTGTATAACAAATTTTAAGTGACTACATTTTTTTGTTCATTTAAAACTACATCGACATTCAGGACAGTAATCACGGCTGGTATAAAAAATCCAACTTTTTGATGTTAACAAAAGCTTCCTAACATTGGCGGTTTCCACGTGAACTACTGGTATATTCACATCCGCGTTTTTTTCGCATCCAAAAAATCGGTACTTTTACGAACAGTTCCGAATACGTTTAATGGTACCTGTTTTCAACGCACGATGGTTGCATGTCGATCAAACTTACAAATATCTCTCGGATATCTGGTATTTAATAATCTGATCTGATCTACCCCCGCTTTTACTGTCTGTGGTTTTTAAAAGTTTTACGTCTCAGGGTTCATTGCATGCTTTTTCGTGTTCACAGATTGTGCGTCTAAACCGTTTTATTAGCGAGGTCCTTGCCAGTCTGTCAGTGTGAACCTAATTTAATATCGGTTTGAAATATCAACGCTATTAAATCTATACTACCAAAGCTTCTAAATTTTATAGGGTGATTTTATGATAAATGCCCATTTAACTAACTTATTTTAGTAAATGCTTTATGCTACTTAATTTTTGCTGAAGTAACGCGCCAGCGATACAATCTCTTGAAAATAATGACAACATAACTCGTCAAAACAGTCTGTCACAGCTGGTGCTTTGTAGAGTGAGTTGTGGAGAAGTAAGTCTCGTTCTCTATCCCTTTTTCTCTCTTAATTGATTTTGTACTTTGTTTTTTTTACAGAAGTTGCAGCAAATCTGGATAGTCCCAAGCGCCATCTGGCAAATTTAACTATAAATGCGGTAGATAAATTTGTAGAAAGGTACTATCTAGTAACCGTGTTTAGGGCTCTTTAGTCAGTTTCTAAACCAAAAATGAATTATACATCAATTATGTTTCTGAAGTTAGCCTAAGAGGAATATTACTTGAAACGTTGTTTATGCGATCGAAAGTCTACAAATTTTTTTGCTTAGTCTTAAAGCAAGAAGCGATATCGCTGTCTATTTCTGTTAATTCTGTGGATAATCTAGCAAATATATATTACCTGCAAACATTGTTTAGTACGTACATAAAAGAACTTCGAGGAAATCCGGTTTTAGGTCAAAGGGACATAAGTATGAAAATGATATTCTTGCTCAAAGATCAAGCGTGATCCGTAATTCTTATACAGTTTGTTGCTACTATTAATGTAGTAGCAATCAGGTGCTTGTAAAAGTTATTATGTTACAAGTAAGACGAAATTAGTAAAGGAATGTTTGCCCGAATTATAGCAAAAAAACGGAAAGAAATAAAATGAATACCACGCTGACAGAGTCGGATATTTGCGGAGCTAAAGAACGAAACAAAATAACACACAACTCAATTCGCCGTAAAAAAAGAATGAACAGTAGATAGACAACATATACATGCGAACAGAACACAATTACAGAAAAATAAACAGAATAATTATGGGCTTTATTCCTGTATGTCAACACATGTTTATACTCCGTAACATTTACCAATAGAATAAAATATAAAATATAAATATGAATATGACAAGAATCTTACTTTTAAAATAGTGTGCTTAGGCGCAATCAACAAACCAGAACCAACAACTAATCAAATACCACAACTGATGTATACTTATCGAGTCTTTATACAATTTCTAAACCAATTCACTCAATTATCAATCACAATAAAAACAATATCGCTCAAAACCTACACTAAATTTTTACTATAACAGAATTTAATAATAAACGTCTTAATATTTATATTATACAAGCAAATCCGCGTACCGCAAGTAAAATAATCAATACCGGTTGGCTATAATGATATTTCCTCACGTAGACGGTTAAGGGTTTTTGGTAACTGAAATGTACTTATCTTATTATAACTTAATCTGCTTACAACGACAACCAGGCAAAATGTTTTCTAACGACAATGTGAGATTTCTGTGTTACAGTCAAGTAAGTATTGGTTTAAGGAATCTTAGAATATGGGTTAAAATCACTTTTCAAATACTTACCACTCACATAAAAATAGCGAGTTTTCACCATAAACTGTCCGGTTAAGTGTATAATATTTATCACAAAAGAATGCACGCAAACCAGCACTTGAATCATTGTGAGTCAGCTCAATAAACGTATTCTAAAACTGTTTTTTAACAGTACTCACGGAAAAACCATAATAGAATTGAAACAATTTTGAACTATTTCTAGCACTTAATGGTAACATAGCGGCTTTATCTAATTACAATTAGACTAGGCCATTTTGCTACAATAAATATTTAATACTAGCATATCATAGATGGCTAAGGTAATTGAGCAATCTTCCACACGTGAAAAAAAAATTTATTAAAACCGGGTATAGTGTGTAAAATGTAGAAAATATTCATATTACGAAATGGAACGTCCGATTTAGGTGGTATACGAGTATAATATTTAAAAGTGTTTGCCGCGTTTTTGTTCGTAAATGCGATACCACAAAATACTAGTGTAAAACAGGATGATGCAAACATCGATACCTAGTCTGTCCAATCCAATTTACTAATTTGTTCTTTCCCATCTAATTTATCGCCAGGGCGTTACAGGTTTTGTACGTATATGTACTACAGAGCACTTATAAAATTTCTAGGATCTATTACACCTTGTATTGCCAGCGTTCAGCTCTTGTCAAATTCGTAAACTTTGACATCTAACATGCAATTCAAACAGTTTCGTTTCAATAATATTTAAAAGTAACATTTGTGTGTAAAAATGGAAATTTTGACTTACGATGTCCAAGAGATAACTTTTTATAACTTTCTATACAATTTAGCTTTACACAATGGTCGTTGATGCACCTTTATTGTTGCGAGGAACATTGATTCTGTGGGTGACACGATTTTAGCAGTTCGGAATTTTATAATTGAAGCGAAACAAATAATACATACGATTTTGCACGATCAGTTGCATGTTAAAAAACTTAGCAGTTGATGGATCCCGCACAATTTGAAAGAACCCCAAAATAGCCACGTTTCAATTGATGCAGGGAAATAATGAAAAACCTTAATGGTGGTGGTACTTATTCGGTATATAACATCGTGACAGGTTACGAATCATGGATTTATTCATCGGAATCTGAAACTAAACTCTGTAGGTGAATTGAAAGTGAACCCAAACGGTACGTTTACAAGTTTCGAAAAAACTGGTTGCTTGTTTCCTCGGAAAAACAAACGATGTTGCAACTGTTGAATTAGATGATCCAACGACTGTTAATACTTAGTGATACACTACAATGTGCTTGCCGGAAGTAATCGCTGAAATCAGAAAAGCAACGTAAACCGGCAAATAATTGTTCAACATGACAATGCAAACTTACACACAGCAGAACGAACTATCGAATTTCGTACCAGTAATGCCTAATTGTCCATATTTGCCGGATTTATCGTCCAATGATATTCTAATTGCGATATATCAAAAATAATATAATAAAAATATTAAACAAAAATGCATCTTTTTTTCTTCTGGCATCTTGAATCCTAAGGGATGGAAATGGCGGCGTTTCTGATGATATCGTTTCTTTTGGTCCATAGTATCACTGTGCGAAGCGGCTTGCATTCTTCATAAAGTGCAGATTTGTTTTGCTAAGAGTTAGGACTATTAGCGTCCACCATTGTATCAAAACAAAGCAAGACAAAGTCTATTAAAACCCTTTAATTTATGTCATTTAGCATAGCTTCGGTGGAGTGGTGGCACTTGTATAAAGCAACACAAACTAAATGAACACGGGATAATGTCATATTTCAACAATTTATTGGCGTGTTATTGCCTGATCGAAAACAAGGTCCTTTCCAATTAATTCAGCAATAATTGTGGCGTAGTACAATTTCCTGAATAAACATTGTGCGTTACACGTTATACCAAAACAATATGCATGTGTATATTTCCTATATCAGACACATCCGCTTTCATCAATCTGATTTTCATACGTTGATTGTGGCAAAGCATGTATGGAGAGCATTGCTGCCAACTGGTTGTGACACTAATGCGCGTTGACAAGATATAACGTCACCCTTTACCGCACCCTCTCAAAAACCTAGCATGAAATTTGAAGCCCTGCGTGTTATGTAAACCACCGGCAAACAAGAAATGCAGAGTAGAATTATGGAACATGAAAATTAGGAATTTAATGTGAAAGCCTGTTGCTATTCAAACTTCTCATATTTGGTAATTGCGAAAGGAGATTTTCATTCACTTCGCTTGTTTTCTGATTAATGAGGTATTCGAATTGAACTTTGAAAAATATAAGACGAAAGCTGTTTTTTCAAGCTGTTCCTGTACCTCCCTTTAACTTTTAAATTTAAAGATTATCATGATGCTGACGTAAATCCGTTTAAAGGCTTTTTGAAAACGACGCAATACAGAAGTAGAAGAAAAATAATGAAGTTGTTAGAATCGAGTACTCTCAAGTTAAACGATCTGTAAATATATAGGTAAAGCAACGAACTTTTGAAGTATTATTTGACATTATTGATGCTGAAGGATGCGCTTGTCAAATACAAATGCTACAATCACTCTTCTTGAATATTTTGTTTGGGTACACATTAGAGATCTTAGTTAACAGTTAAGTAATTGTAAATAATGACGACGACTTACACCCAGGAAAACTATTACGGCTAATTAACTCTCATAAAACCGTTAAGTAGCTTGGGTGAAAACATTTAAGCCTATTACGGATGGCAATTTTAATATAGTTTTAGGTGTTTGAAAACTTAGATGTGCGAATACTCAACTGTTTAAACACATGTGAAAATAAAATGCCTTATCTGCTACAGAAGATCTTGACTATTTATGGCATAAAAATCATCGGTCGATCACCTACTTTATAAATAAAATAAGATAGCGTGAAACGAAATATCAATCATCATCGTTTTGTTTTCGACCTTACTTAAGGTCAGTTTGACGCAGTTTTAACTTCTTTTCTATTTTGTGCTAATTTAAAAAGTTCTACATACCCTTCACAACCTAAATTTCTAATAATTTGACTAATATAACTTGATCTAGGTCTTCCTATACTCATCTATTTTTTTCCAATCTACCTGGATCTACATAGAAATTAGCAACCTGATGGTTGTTAAAGAACTCCACATGTTTACATGATTCCTATTTATAAGGAAATGAAACATTACCTGGTTATACCCACTAAAAAGGAAAAGTGTTAAATTATATGTTATGGTAAGGCTTAAGCAACGAATCGCACCCAACATGAGTAGTAGGATTGGTGCATCCGAAAACAGATCCACTTTATGGGATCCAGTTATTGGATCTGCCGATCCACTTTTTTCATGTAAATTCCCATAAGAAGGATCCGCTAAGTCTTATTTCTAAGGGATTTCCTCCTTGCTCCCTCCTTGTTCCCCTCCTTGCTCGAACGCCACCACATCAACCATTTTGATTACGTCACATCCGCCTTCTTTCCACCCGCGAAATAAATCTTTCTCCACATTTTCACCCACGAGATAACTCTATCTTGTTTGGTATCAATTATATTACATTTTTTTCAGCTTCCCGAATTTCTAGAAATTTTTTAGATAGCATCATTCCCCAGGGAGCTACCCTCATTTTAAGAATATTTACCGGTAACGATTTCTGAGCGTCTTTATAAATTTTTTAGCCATACGACACATCAAGTTAGTCTAAAATTTTATGGAAAATCCGAATCTGCAAACAGACTTAAAATCCGACCACCCCTTACCGTTTTACACACATACCCGCTAGTGAACATATAAAAGATTATTTTGGTTTCTTTTAAGATAAATATATCTTGTTTTTCAGATTGCATCATCCCCCAGGGTGCTACCCCAATTTTAAAATTTTTTTGACCAGCAGCGATTTCTAATCACTTTTCCTTTATAACATCTAAAATCCTTTAACCAAACACCTAGAGGTATTAACACAAAGAAACTAAGTACACAAAAGTTTAATAATTTATTTGATTCGATTTACAGTTTAATAAACTAATAGAATACAATTTTTACATTGCAAAGTATAACATTATTTTATTTTCTTCGTGTAGCCGAATCCAAACAGCTAAAAGTAACCTGTAACAAAAAGGTGATTAATGTGTTGTTTAAAAAAGAGAAAACGTGTTTTCGGTCAATAAGACACATTGTCGTTAATCTAACAATATGTTTTACCGTTCAGCGACACCGCGTGGAGGTAAACACATATCGCCGGGGGCGAGGGGATTATTAAGGATGGGGATGGTGGGTATATCTTATAACTAACTTACATGCTATTATATACATACACAATAAAATATATACATATATAAGTAACTATCCTATATCTTTATGCCCTTATGCATAGGTTGATATGCTTCCGTGGATGACGTAACGCTTGTCATCTTCGTCCAAAAGACTAATTCTATTAATCAACTGTGTATAAAGCTGGTGTGTAATAATTACAACTGGTACGCGTAGTTAGTCAACCAACATTTTGCATATTACAAAGACAACAAGATATTGGTTGTCCAGCAAACACCACGTGGAGGTAACACGTACACTTTATTCACCAGGATAGAAACAGGAAGAATTTGGAAAAAGGGAAGGTGTGAGAAGAACTTAAAAATTATAGAATCTTACAACTAATATATACAATAGATTTACAAAATTTATACAAATATAAACAACTATCTTAAACCTATAACTTTATGCCTACATGCATAGGTTAATACACATCCAGGGATGACTTAACGCTTGTCATCTTTGCTCGATAAACTAATTTTATAAATAAGCTGCGTGTACAAATCGTGTTTTTTACTCCGGATACATACGCCGCAAGTACTCGACACCACCCAAATAAGGAATTAGATGATTGGTGACTGTTAACTTTCGTTTTCATCGTGTACGCCCAGGTAGATCCCTGCCCATGCGCACCCCTGCCCATGCGCACCCCTATCTGTGTGACTGCTATTTTGTGGTGACGTCATAGCCTTTTCTAAATATACCAAATGATGTGTCCATAGGAGTTGGTTTATTGTAACTGTTAGGGTTGTTACTGTTATTTATCATCGGTGTACTTCTGATGGGTTTTGTGCCAAAAGCTATTTTTTGTTGGTTGAATCTTGGTGGAAATGTAGGTTTTGTAAAATTTGGGTTGAATGTTGGTCTTGGAAATGGTTTAAATTGAATATTGAAGTTTGTGTTATTGAAATTTGGGTTGTTGATTCACGGTTGATTTATTTGTGCATTAAATGGCGTAAATTTTGGTTATGTAGATGTTTGTTTCGCGGCTTGTATGGTTTTTATCGGTGAATAGCTTTTATTCGCGTTAGGGATATATATAGTTTATTTCGATAATACATGATGTTTTCTTCTTCTATGATCATATTTATTGCTTTTTCTAAATTTTGGGGATGTGAGAATCTTAATTTGTCTGATAATCGTTCGGATAGTGTTTTTACGTAGGTATCAAATGCTATCTCGTCATATATTTTAGTCTTTAGTAAGCGGATATTTTGGTCAGGTTCTTTGATTTCTAGTTTTGTTAGAATCAAACTTTGTATGTTTGGGCATTTCATTTCGAAGTAATACGGGGATTGGTTACTTTCCATTCTTAGATTTATTAGATTGCGAATAAGACATTTGATGTTTTTTTTGGTCGCCGAAATATGCTATTAGCATGCGTTTAAAATCCTTCCATTGCTCATAATCGTCTTGGCTGGCTATTAGCGTTAGTGCCCTTCCGGTCAGTTTACTTATTATTAGGCGTAAAATTAGAACATTTTGTTAGTTATCTCCTGGATACTCCCTGTATGTTTGTTGTAGTTTGTTTAGCATTCTTCTTAATTTTTTTTGGGAATTAAACCACTCATAGTTTTAAAATCATCTTTATTTACGTTTCGATCCATGACCTAGGTTAAAGAAGATTAAGAAGAACGTTATCTCCTGGCTTGTAAAAGGTTTTCAAAAATATATCACACGCGGTGAAGAAGTTTCCTAGGAGAGCTTTCTCTCCGTTGTATTGGGGTATGCTTTTGAGGTAAATCTTCATATCTACACTTATGGTCGTTAAGGGTTGCTTTCGGTTTTAATTAATATCGAGTTTTTGTATAACTTGAGATTTATTTTTCGGTTTGGCTTTTTACTTTTCAGTTTGGATTGTATTGGGTTATTTAGAGAATCGCTTTACTTATATTTTATACGTAGTTATACGGTGTTTTTTTAATTAAATTTAAGAATTTGTGCATGGCAATGTTTAGTCAATTGCTGTAGCCTTAGATTCGTATATTTTTATACTTCGCGGATGTTATAGTTGTTACGAGTTTTAATTTTCTGAATGGTTTTTATGTGGTTAATAATTTCTTGCAATAATTGCGTTATACTTTGTACGTTTTTGCCCCAGTTACGATTTCATTTCAGTTGGGCTGAGTAGTTAAGTGTATGATTTAATTATCTCGTCTACGTAGGTATTGTTTACAATTGTACAATCTCGTTACCTTGAATGTCCAGTTATAGAGTTTCAAGTTTTCAGTCAATCATTTTGTTGCAATAATTGTATTAATGTTTCTTTTTAATCATACAATGAAATTAATTAATTACAAAGTTTTAAGTCTGCTGAATAGTGTAATCTCAGTCTCGGTGTTAGGTTAATAAATTGCGTAAATGCTTTGGTATAACTAAATACTTTCGTGCTAAAAAATATTTAATTATACCTTATAAAGTTGGGTTATTTTTGAATAGGTTTTATCCAGTGATTGGTTTCTGGTATAAGAATCGCGTTATAATTTTACATGCTTTGCTGATTTAATAATAAAGTACAAGGATGCTTCTACAATTATACACTAAAGTGTTTAATTATAGATTTTGATGAAGGTTTTGAATAATAGTTTCTTGTAATTTAATTGCTTATAATAAGAATTGCGCTTTATTTATACATTAAGCTTTTAGTAATAATATAAGCTGTACATAAAATGGCGAAATTAATTGAATTCTATTTTTTTAAGTTTTAGATTAGCTGAATTGATTCGCTTCGTTTTGTTTTAATAATAATTTGTGCTGTTTTGTACTAATCTGCGCATATAAATGCGTCTTTTATAGTTCTTTTGTTAAAATAAATTCTCTTGTTTAAATATAATTTCTCGTAATAAATGAGTAAATTCTTTTCATAAATGATAAATTGCGATAATAATAATTAGAAAAATCTGTACATACATAAACAATTTTCCTTACTAGCTAGCATCAATAAATTTGTAAAAAGAATAAATTGGTGTAAGATAAATGAACTTACATAATTTTTATCGTCGTTTTCATTCGTTTTCCCTTTAGGCTCGGTCGATTTTTGTACCTTGACCAAATTTGTTTCGTTTGGGCTCGGTCGATTCTTGTACCTCGTTAAAATTTGTTTGGTGTTTTCCAAGATTTGTAGTGCCGTTCTGGATCCTATCGGCTGCACCGGTTACGTTTCGGGCCTTGGGGGCTGCCTTTTTAAAAAAAATTTTTCCAAAACTTCTTGTAACAATTTATTTATTAAACAGATATTACGATTGGAATTTTGACAAACTTGATAAAATTATACTAAGTCGAAATTTACTATTAATTGAATTTAAATCAGGGCGAGTAGCCTAAGCAAACAACAATGTAAAAGCTGAAATACTCAAGACTGGCTGACTGATCTGGTGCTCCCGGGGTATTTATGTTGTCCCTGCCCCTCACATGTCTGTAGGAACTTGCAGAGCTCATGTCTGCTTATATCTTTGTTCTATTCATTATACAATGTAACAATCTTAATTTCTAATAATTGCGGTTTCTTAACCGTCTGTGACCTGCATCTGCAGTATCCCTTACGTCTGGAATACAATGCATTCACATCTGTTCTCACAACTTGCTTGTGAATTTTCAATAACCTTTTCTTATTTATCCTTGAATTCAAAATGTTGCATCTAACTTAAGTTTTTTAATAATTTCATAATTATTTCTATTTGATTATACAAATATGGATTGGGGGATACGTAACTCGCGTGTGACACAAATGTGAAGGCAGAAAGCAGTACCGAAATAAAAAAGTTAGATACTGTGTTTTACATTTACCTGAATTTATGTTTCAAGTAATTTTATAAGCAAACAGTAGTAATTTGTTATTAAGTTAGAAACTGCTTTTTACTATCACACTTAAGTTGACACTTGTTAGTTACTGTCGTCTATCTTATAGTTTCTCGACTAAGTTGATTTATAAATGTGCACTAAGCCCAATGTAGCGGCAGCATAGTTACTGCCGAGGTATGCACCATCAATATCTGATTTCTGACAACGTGTTACTTACTATCCTTTACCTTCACAATTTGTACTATCTATACCATATAGCAATAAACTCCTTTTGCAACCTCCAATAATTAAAGCCCAAGATAAAGGAAATGCGTATTTAAATCGACTAGTCTGTTTTGCTACACCCGTTTTCATTAAAGCAGCTTTAGTGACAGGCTCAATAATTTGTAGAGGCAAAAGAATTGCCTTCTTCTATCTAATAACCTAAAACAAGCGCCCAAAATTAAATCTCTAGCTCTTCCTTTCTTTCAGAGAAAAACCGTGAAAATCCAGAAGATAAATTTCGTATAAAAAGGAATATGGAGAACAGTAATAAATACAAAGTTTTGTCGGAACGCGTGTAAAGTAGAACAGAATAATAATTTTTCTTGTCGTGACTGATGCACATTTACTTAATTCTAATGTCAGTTATTGTGCTGAAAATGTAATTTTGTATACTTAAAAAGGTAGGGTTGTAACGTCGCATTTGAAGTGCTTAAGGTTATTTAGGTCGTGGAAACTGTTAGGCGTTCTTGCCAAAAGTACATTATTTTTCGCTTAGAGAATACTCATCATGTTAGGGAAATGGCGCTATTTTTTAAATAAGAAATTTTATAATTTTCAGTTACATTATGAAGTTGTGCTTACGTAATGTGCACATAAGTGATCCCCTCCTTAATCAATAGAAGTAACATTCCAGTCGAGTTTGGTATTGTTCAAGTTTATTCGATTATTCCATGAAAGCAATTTTATGAGCTGGAAACGTGTTAATAAAGCATTTCGATAATTAATAAAAGCTTTCACGATCTAAAGAAAGCTTATGAACTTTATTCGATACTATGAGGTTCGTGTTCTAGATTTTTTTCTGGAATGATATCTTACATTTGTACGTTTAAGAACATTCACTTTATTAACACGTCTTTTTTTTAAATTTTATATATTAATTTTGTTTAAATTTTTATTACCGCGAGAGCTTCTTTTAAAAAAGACTTTATTTCTAAATTAACACTCCTATCAAGTGTATTTAGTTTATACAGTAATTACAATAATGATTTGACAACTTGGACGTTATGTTCATTAAGTTAAGATTCGGGCCTTAGGAGTTGTGTTTTAAAACCACTTCCAAAACTTTTTAACAAATTTATTTCAAACAGATATTAATTATGGAATTTTACAAACTTGATTTTAAATTACTCTAAGTCGAACATAACTGAATTAATTGTAGTACTTTGAGTAGACTAAACAATTGCAATGTTATAGCTGAATACTTTGACTGACTGCCCGGTCTTGGTGCTCCCGGGCTTTTTATAATGTCCCTACCCCCTCACATGGTTTTGGGAACTTGTAGAGCTCATGTCTGCTTATTCTTATCATTTATTCATTGTTACAATGTTATAATCTTATTTTCTAGGTAATTGCGATCTCTTTACCGTCTGTCACCTGCCACCTGCAGTGTCGCTATCGTCTGTATACAAAGTATTGTATCCGTTATCATAAACTGTTAATAAACTTTATAAATTGTTTTTGTATTACATTGTTGCACTTCACTTAGCATCTTCTTTACACTTTCTAATAATTCCTAATTATTCTATTTTGTTATACATATATCAATTGTCGCTGAATTTTATTATACAAAATTTTGTTTCATTTTTACGTTGAATGATCTAGGTAAGGGTATATTAGCTACGAATTGGTGTAGGGTCATTTGATGGTCTGTTTTAATTTTAAATGGTTCTCTCTCTACATAGTCAAAATAGTGTTTCTTTACGGTTCGGGGGCTAATTATTGTTTTTAAAAATCCGGTATTGAATAATAGTTTTACTTCGGCATGGGGTATTTCTATGTATGATTTATGTTACTTAAATTTATTAAATTTGGTCGTTTATAAAATTGAGCACGCGTTTTGTTTGTCGTCCTTGTCGTAATTTTCGCATGGTTCGTCACGTTCGTAATTTTCTGAATGATTTGATTCATTGTTTGTACTGGGGCGAATGTAATTATTTTGGTCATTATCAAATTCCTCTACTTCTTGGTGAAATAGTTCTTCCGATGTAAGGTTGCGTTTTTAGTTATTGTTTGGCCGAATGTGCGTTATTTTTGTATTTGGTTAGGTGTTACCGGATGACGTATACTTAGGTGTGGGTTTATAATACCTGTTAGGGTTGTTATTGTTATTATTATTCATTGGTGTATTTCTAATAGGATTTGCGCCAAATGCTGGTCTATGTTGATTTACGTTTTGATTTAATCTTGGTATGAATGCGGGTTTTGTAAAATTTGGGTTAAACGTTAGATTTGAAAATTGTTTCTATTGATTATTAAAATTCGAGTTATTAAAATTCGAGTTATTACTTTGCGGTTGGTTTGTTTGTGCATTAAATGGTGTGAATTTTGATTGAGTGGTTGTTTGTCTCGCGGCTAGTATAGTTTTAATCGGTGAATAACTTTTATTCGCGTTGGGGTTGTATAATCTGTTTCGATAGTACATTACGTTTTCTTCTTCTATTATTATATTCATGGCTTTTTCTAAATTTTGTAGACGTTGGAATCTGATTTTATTTGATAGTCGTTCTGGTGATGCGTCTATATAAGTGTCCAGAGCCATTTCGCCATACGTTTTTGCTTTTAAAAGTCGTATATTTTGGTCGGGTTTTTAATTTTTAATTTCGTTTAGATTAAACTTCTTACATCTTGGCATTTCATTCCGAATTGGTACGGGGATAGGTTATTTTCCATTCTAAAGTTTATTAAGTTGCGTGCTACGCATTTTAGGTTACGTTGATCGCCAAAATATGCAATCAATATGCGTTTAAAGTGTTCCCATTATTCTAACTCATCTCGGCTGGCTATTAGAATTAGTGCCCGTCCGGTCAGTTTACTTATTATTAGGTGTAAGAGTAATACGTTACTTTCATTGTCTCCGGGTTTATAGAAGGTTTTCAAATTATTTTACCTGCTGGCCTTGATATCCTTGATATCCGTTAAAGATCGGGATTGTCTCAACGTAAATTTTCATATCCGAACTCATTATTGCTGATGTTTCTAATAATTAATAGTTTCTTTTAATCTCAATTAATTTCAAATTTTTGTAAAAATTTAGATTTATTTTGCGGTTTGTATCGTTACTCTTTAGTTGAGTTTATTAATTTCCAGTTTAGATTGCGTCGGATAATTTGTTATTTTTAGTTTGAATCGTTTTAGGTTATTTTAAAGAATTGAGTTGCTTGTATTTGTACTTAGTTATACGGCGCTGTAATTTACTTTATGGGATTTATGTTCGGTAATGTCTGGTTGATTGTTGTAGCCTTAAATACGTTTTACTTTTACTTCGCGGATGTTATTTTGTTGTAGGTTTGCTTTCTGAAAGGTTTCGATGTGAATGAATAATTTCTCGCGGTAATTATTTTACTTTGCGCCAGTTAAGACTTATTTTATTCGTAATTCTGCTGATATAATTCTGTCTGTTATAATTATTTCTTATCCGTGGGTGTTTAATTTAGAATTGCAGGGTTCCGTCTATTGCGTTGTTCAATGTTGCATAAGGTTATATTTAGATATCTCAGTATTAAGAAATATGTGCGATGCGTGGTTTTAAATAGCTTTTGTAAAGTCTATGATGAACGTTTTCTTAAATTGTTTTATAATTGGATGTATTCGTATTAAGGTAGCTCTGTATTCGTCTCGTTGGGTGAATGATGTTTTATAAAAGTTTCTGGTCGTAATCTATATGCATTGTATTAATTAATAATGATTTAATGGTTTAAGTTAATAATAGATTGCGTGGTTTGTTTCTATAATTTATAGAGTGCGATAAAGTTTGGGTTTTTAAATCATTCGTTTTCAATAATGAGTCTTACGTTTGGATTTGCGTGCTTTGTTAATTTTAATAATGATGGTAAGGTGTTTCTATAATTGAACTAAAGGTTTAGCTTCGGTATTAAATAAATTGTAAATTAATTACTTTCTTCTGTTGGTATTCTTAAATTATTTTTGTGCGCCGGTTAACTTTCGTATTGTTTAGCTAATTCTTACGTCGGTTACGTTCTTGGTTTATTTAATAATTGTAATAATTGTACTAATGGTTGCTAAAATTTCTCTTACTTTAAAAGTCTCTTTTCAAAAATCAATCCTCTCAAAATAAATTTGAAAACAATTCCTTGCAATATCTAAGTAAATTATTTTTGTAATAATGGCATAAATTTGCAATAATAAAATAGTAAATCTGTACATACATAAAATAATAAAAAAATAGCAATATCAAATATATTTTGTCAAAATAAATTGGTTTTTTTAAGAATATGAATCTATATTAATTTCTTCGTCGGTTTGATGGACTCGGTCGATGTGTATACTTTGTCCACGTTGGTTTTGTTTGGATTCGATTGATGTTTGTATCTCCTCCAAGTTTCTGTTTCTGTTGGATTTGGTAGATTCTTGTATCTCCTTGAAGTTTCTGTTTCTGCTGGATTTGATCGATTCTTGTATCTCCACCAACTTCTGTTTGGGTTCTGCCAAATTTGGAATTGAAATTCCAGACCACCAGTTCTTCGAATTTGGGTTTTCTAATGATTTTTTGACACCCGTACGACTGCGCCAGTTAAGGTTCGGGCCTTGGGAGCTGTGTTTTAAAAACCACTTCCAAAACTTCTTAACAAATTTATTTCAAACAGACATTAATTATGGAATTTTACAAACTTGATTTAAAATTACTCTAAGTCGAAAATAACTGAATTAATTTTACGATTTTGAGTAGCCTAAGCAACTGCAATGTTAAAGCTGAATACTTTGACTGGATGCCGGGTCTTGTAACTCCCGGGCCTTTTATAATGTCCCTACCCCCTCACATGGCTGTGGGAATTTGCAGAGCTCATGTATGCTTATTCTTAATTCTATTCATTGTTATAATGTTATAATCTTATTTTCTAGGCAATTGCGATTCCTTGACCGCCTGTGACCTGCCACCTGTAGTGTTACTATCGTCTGGATACAAAGTTTTGCATCCGTTCTCATGAACTGTTAATAAACTTTATAAATTGTCCTTGTATTACATTGTTGCACTTCACTTAGCCTTTTCTTAACATATTCTAATAATTCCTAATTATTCTATTTTGTTATACATATATCAATTGGTGGATACATAACTCGCTTTAATTAACAAATATTCAAAATTACTAATTACTAATGTGTAGCTGAACAACCAACAATGTTAAAGTTATGAAGTTTGAGACTGACTGGCTATCATGGGCTCTTCAGGACATTAATGCTATCCCTACCTTCGTATCGTCTTGTGGGAAGTGCAGCTCTCATGTCTGCTACGTCTTGATAGAATACATTGTATTACTTCTTAGTAATCTTAATTCTAATAATTGCTTTCGCATAAGCTATTGTGACCTGCATCTGCAGTATCATGCTACGTTTGGAATACACAGTAGCTGCTTCCTTTCTCACGTCTGATTATGAACTTTTATTAACCTTTTATAATGTGTCCTTCAATTATACAATTGCATTTAAATATACATATATTAATTTGGGGATATGCAACTTGCGAACATAAAAATATAGTACTTATAGTACTTTAATTATAAATACTTCATTATGATACATACGAGAACTGGTATAAAAATTTTGGGAAGTAGTCATCGGATGCTTAGCAGATAAAGAATTTAACACAACATTTAATGCCATGTTTGTAAACTGACTCGAATTGCAGTGTGAAGCTAACCAGAATATTCATGGATTAAAGCAAGTGCACGGAAATTAATGGAATTTTATTAAAGACTGGTCATTGTGATAATTTTCGTGGGAGTCGGGCACTCCAGGACAACTATTTTGACGTTGGGTGTCAATGGAGCGATTTTTATTTTTATTATTTAACAAGAATTTATTTTTGATGTTATCAGTATCACTTCCAATAGACTCACGAACTTCACTGTATTCACGGCTTAGTCTGGGAATTTCCCTAACGACGATCAATGAGATTAGGCGTGGATGAGAAGTAAACTCAACTATAAAGAGGAATGGGAAAGGGAGAAGGAAATGAGCACCACCGCATCTATATAGACAATAAAGAAAAACAAAAGTATCCTATGAAAAGATGCAGAAACTCACAGGTTATATTGACTATCGAAACCTACAAGTTCTACTAAACAACACTTCTAGCAACCTCTCAAATGTGTCTACCTCAACTACTGCTGCGATGATCCTGAAAGAAAATGTCACAATAAATTTTTAATCAAAAGAGACAGTTTGCGTCTTGCAATAGCAAAAATACAACAATACTCATAAACTAATCATCATGAAATTATTACACTAAAAATGCTATACTTAAAAATGGATATCAAAAAGAAGTCACTTACATCATTTCTTTAAACATTACTCTGTTTGAGTGTTCCTCAAGCTTCATTATTCAGAATTTATTTTCTCAAATTGTACTCTCATTAAATTTAGATACTGGTAAATAAAAGACTTAGCGCTTTGAACCAAAAATATAATATAAGGTAATTCTTTTCTTTCTTTCAAATACATGTAAACAAAATCACAAGTTTGATATTCAAAAGTCAAATTAAATTTTTTCTATGGAATAGAAATTCGTAAATTTTTTCTTTAAATAATGAAATGCTGACATTTGATACTATTTTCACAAACAAAATTTTTTTAACCCCAATTGACAGATCTGTTAGATTGGTTCACAGTAAATTAAAGAAAATCTCACATACATCTATTTGTTACAAAAACTATTCAGAGACAAATAGATAAAATAAATTAAAATTATTCAGGTTGACATGGTATAGAAATAATACAGTTAACCTACAAATTATCAAGCATACTATTAGGGTACCTTTAGTGCTATGGAGATTTGGCGATTTGGATATTTGGAGAATGATTCTATTGGTTAAAGCGATCACGTGACACCGCCGAGAAACGTCAGAAACACCGAATCTCCAATCTCCCAAAAGTTGGTTCAAGTTCAACTTTTCTGGCTATTTTGAGATCGGAGCATGCGCGTTTGCTCAGAAAAGCACGTGATTTGTTTGTTTTGTTATAACCTTAACCTAACCTTTTCGTGTAGTTCGCCGTTATATATTTTGCGTTTTGCCTATTAAACATTTTGGAAATGAATAGTAAATCCGTTGTTTTTTTAGATACTCATAGCTTAATAACAAACATTGAAAACTTAACATCCGGCAACCCAAAACAATAACAAATTTCATATGTCAAACTTCTCCAAATACCCGAAGCAGAAAATACCCTAGATGATTAAAAGTGAAAATATCTAATTCTCCAAATATCCAAATCTCCACAGCACTAAAGGTACCTTAAATGGACATATTTAGTTGAAATTGGACTTTACAAACTTTCTTATAAGGCCACATGTATATCTTTCATGTTTTACAAAATACTTTGATACTTCCAAAGAACAAGGTTTTCCTTTCTCTTATAAAACCTTAAATTTCAACCTTAACAAAAAATAACTGACACACAATTTTAGAACATTAAAACTTTTACGATCTTTATTACTGAATCCTTAATGCAAAACTTATACGCTTATTATTTTTAATAATTGAACGAACATTTTCCTATGTTTATAAACGTAATAATAAAGCTTCAACCGCAACCAACATAATAAGTTTAAACACTCACCAGCATCGATTTCTGCATTAATGAAGGTTCTAAATACCTAGCTTACAACAAGCAAAAACTCCAGCCTCAAAAAAAAATTTCTAAACCAAAAAGCCTTGGGCTCCATATTGACAGCAAAGTTTCTGCTATGGGAATTCCGAACTAAACGGCTGACATCATGACGTCATACCTTACTATCAAACAAACACCATGTGAGCGATCACAATTACTTCTTACTACAAAAATCCTCCATAATAGAAAGAGATGCGCTAAAAAATTAAAATTTCTTTTAGCATAAGTACCACCTAAAATATTATTATCTTACTGTTAATGGATACCGTGAAATTAACAATCACGTTGACACTTTTACATTTCGGCCGTCGTAACAAAACCCGCGGAACTTTTAACATTTTGGCCCCTTTTAAACGACCATCAATTTTACGCCGACTTAAATACCGATTCTCATGCACCAACTGGCACATAAATACCCCAACATTTTCTGCACTCGTTCTGCTATTACCGCATTGAAAACAATGGCCGTGTTATCTCTCAATCCCATGAATATAAAGAACAGGTGAGCTGTCCGTGACACCTTTCACAAGCGCAATATTAATTTAATAATTCTTGACAATGAATACCGACCGCCTACGAATTAGGCAAAACAGGTGACTTCTTTATAACGTATTTTAGGACGTTCAGTTTCTAGAACAAATTTGGTATTTGTTACGGTTGAATATATTCTTAAGATAAATTCAAGGCGGACTAAATGGTAATAACGTTTATTTCTATTACGAAATTATTTCTTTTGATATTATAATACAATTTTATAAAATCAGATGCCACAGAACTGTAACAAATAGAAACGACTTCAAAGGTTAATACCTTAGAATTTATATTTGCTACAACATACCGCTTACCTAAAATTTAGAATACTTTGTTACGGGTAAAAATAACATTACGTTATAAGTTTTAAATTGCCCAGAAGAGGCGGGAACTCCGTAACGATTTATAAGGTGCCTCGGCTAACTTTCTGCAGTTCCTTTGGCAAAATGATTAAAAACAATAAAGTATATAATATAAAATAGCCGAAATATAAACTTTTTAAGAATACTACTTACCTTGAAAAGCTTTATTAATTGTCAAAGTTAAAGTGCTCCAAACCGTCATATTCTAACAATTTCGTCGATAAATTTGCAAGCCTGAAGACGGTTATTCTTAATAGCTCTACTGGCGTT
The DNA here is from genome assembly GCA_036346225.1 of Platerodrilus igneus. Taxonomy (NCBI): domain Eukaryota; kingdom Metazoa; phylum Arthropoda; class Insecta; order Coleoptera; family Lycidae; genus Platerodrilus; species Platerodrilus igneus. The sequence continues at coordinate 1,859,377 of JARFIW010001031.1, forward strand.
CGATGTTACAATCTCGTCCCTTCATCTTTTAGCTTTCGTATTCACATTTTAAAAACACTTTTTTATTTTTTATCAAACCAAAGCAATCGTTTAAAATTAAAGCGTTTTCCAAAATCGGATCTCATGATTGGAGTGACTGGATATACTATAACAGTATTCACTTTTACCTATATTACAACTAACTACAAATAAAACTCTATCAAAATTTCGACCGTATTAACTGTAAATTTCAAAACATAAAACATATTGCTGCAGGTAAATTTGTAAGTGTAAAAAAAGTCGTGGTAGATTTTTTTATAGGGTTTTACTAAACCTATAGAAAATTCTTATAAATTTTAACAAGCCCAAGGTAAGGTTGAATGACAAGCGGCTTTTAGAAAAAGAAAACTCTTAAGACTTTTAGCTAACTGAGTTTTTGACTCACGGTCGCATGAGATTGTCAGTGGATTTATTTAAAGTTGAAAAAATAAGATAATGGACGCCACCTAAATTTTTTATAAAGCAACTGACTAAATCAATTTGCTTAAAGGGAAAATTTGGAAGCCTAAATGTTCTCTAACCTCTTTAGAAATTAAGTTAAATACCACCTATACGTTACTTACTTCTTTCTGCTCTAACGAAGTTCTAGGATGGCTCTGAAACATAATTACAACTAACAAAAATATCATTTATCTAATAATTCTGTGACTACACGAAGTTCTTATTTTTGTTTCAAATGGCTATCACTGAATTGTAATATGTAATTCTAGTGAATGAATTTTTTCAACGGTCATAAAATCTTTGGGTGAAATTAAATATTCATAAAATAATTATCTGAAGAAAAAATTGATTCTATATTCTCATATTAAACAAATATGTACATTATAAATGCAACTCAACAAAAGTTAAATTCTTATGAATATAATTACTACGTTACTCAGGAGATGTAAAGCTAAATTTTAAATTTTAATTCTACTGAATTTTAAATTTGAATTCTGTATTTAATTAACAAAATGTAATTTATACTTAATAGTCCGATGTAGCGCTATGAAAGACTGTACAAGTGATTCAAATTTTTGTACATGCAAAAAATTATTTGTTAGTTAATCTTAATTTAAAATTTCATTTTTTGGAATGAGGCCACATAAACTGAACATCTTGAAATAAGGTTTGTGGTAAACAAGATAAGAAATGACATTTAGTTTAAACTTTAAATGCAGCAAACAACATGTTATCATGATTTACCTATACTTATTATCTTTTCATACATAGTTTGGCAAGGAATAATTTCTAAATTTGAACACGTGATTAATGAAATAAAATCATTCTATATATTTCAAATATTATACCCTTAAAAAGGTTAAGCCTCTTTTTAGCAAATATACTACTAAATTATTTGTAGACAGTTGGCTAAGTGCTTGCATATAACAGAGCATAAAGTAATTTACAACTCAACAATTAAATACTACGTAAATTTATATATCTATATACGGAATAAAATACAGCACATGCAACAAAAATTTCAGGAAATTAAATGGGCTTACCCATCGGCGTCAACGACCTGTTAACCTCTAAGCACATGATGCAATGTAACTATTCGGCCATGTGTCGGCACGGTTCCAAAAAATCTGCTTACAATTTAAGTACAAAATGAATTTCCATGTTGATAAATTTTATTTAAACATCAACCAAGTAGAACAATCATATTATTTCATTAAAATTTTTGTAGGTAGTAGAAGCTGCACTGTAATATACTTTATAGTAAATTGGAATTAATTACCTATTAAACAAACCGTTGCAAAAATCAAATTACTTCTTTATGAGTTTGTTGTCTTAGACATTACATGTGATTTTCCAATGCTCCACCCGAAGGTACTACATTGGCCAGGAAGCGAGTTTTTTTTTTACCTGGAAAATTTTGAATTTTGCCGAATCCTTGCCGTTCCAAGCAAGGTAGGGATCTTTAACGTGCGTGACAACACTCACACACGGGACCTCCATTTTACCTCTCATCCGAACGAGGGTGTATTTTTGCGAAAAATGCTCGCCTAACATTTTTCAAGCGGACCGTGTCGGAATTCGAACCCGGGACCTAGGGCGTAGTAGTCACACACATACCACTACGCCACGGAGCCGCTCTGTTGTCTTAGACAACTTAACTTAAACTATTTGATTTAATTCGGCGTTTACGCCAGGAAAACTTGGTTTCATGTTTTATCTCACCTGTTTGATTAACAGAGCAAGTGACCTTTCGGCTTGACAAGAAAACAAAAAGTGACCACCTGTCACGAGTCGACGAACAACTTGAAAATCTTAGATATCGTAACATACGAGTAAGGAACACGCGCAAGGTTTGTAATAGTGTGATCAGCTGTAGTAGTAGAATGCTTTAAATTTTATTGGTTTACTAAATATACAAGAGTACTAGAATTCATACTGGGTAAAACGTTATCAAATAAACACTAAATTAACGGGTTTATAGCAGAAATGTCGACAAATAATTTAGCTTGGAATTTTTTCATGTTACACAGCCCCTTCGCAAGAGGAAAAATTCGAGTAAACAAAGCCCAAATTGTTAAAGACGAAGAATTATTCCTTACAAATCTCCATCATAATAATCACCTAATGACTAACTATACGATTAACCTAAAGAATAAACATGTATACAAAACTATCGATCTAATGTAATTTTACTGAAATCAAGAAACGAATCAATAAGGAGGAAATTAAGTGAGTGTGGTAACTACGTGTACCATTCGCCATAAAAGGGTCACATTTGGAAAGTCATATCCGGGTATAAACTTAATCTATCAGAGAACTAAATCCGGAAGTCTATCACTCACTAGGTGTACAATAGGGAATTGAAACGCAAAAAGGTTTCCAAATTTTCCTTTTAAGCAAATTGATTTAGTCAGTTGCTTTATAAAAAAATTTAGGTGGCGTCCATTATCTTATTTTCTCCAACTTTAAATGAACCCACTGACCCAATCTCATGCGACCGTGGGTCAAAAACTCAGTTAGCTAAAAGTCTTAAGGGTTTTTTTTTTCTAAAAGCTGCTTGTCATCCAACCTTACCCTGGGCTTGTTACGATTTATAAGAATTTTCGATAGGTTTAGTAAAACCCTATATAAAAAATCTACCACGATTTTTTTACCCTTACAAATTAACCTTAAACGTACAAACCTAAACTACGTCCTATTAACCAGCTATTATTAACAGCACTCCAAAAAGAAACATTAATCTAAAAGTATTACTACCTCCATTCTACTAATTTTTCTCCGAATGATCTAACAGCATCATTAGGTCTTCCGTCCTGGAACTGGTTAGACGCGTACCTCATTGTTTCCTATTCTGAACTAACCTACACATTTCCCTGAAATTTGCACAGTTTGCATCTATCACCATCTGCGTACAAAAATCTGATTTCGATCTACCTCTACTTCCTTTGTCCAATCTCTGCTTGTAATACATCCCGTACTATTCCTCCAAAAATGCCTTAGGACGTATTCTGCCCTTCTATTTCTCCAATTTTTTTTTGTTTTCCACAAATATGTTTATTCTTCTACTGATTTCTATAACTTATTTGTTATTTAGCCATGCTATCATCCTATTCATCTGAAGCACAACATTCCAGAAGCTTCTATCTCTTTCTGTCTGTTTTTCCTACTGCACCTATTTCATAGACGTACTGTGCTGTGCTCCACACATATGCTCTCAATAGTTTTCCTCTTGTCTCGTTGTTTGTTGTATTTTAACATATCCGCTGCTCTTTCTTGTTAGATGCAGTTTGCTTACATTCTATTATTTTACAGTTATATATACCCTATTTCTCCGATATTCAGTGGTATATGGGGGGGTAAGCAGCCTGTGGCTGCCAAGTTCCCCCAGCACTTGAACAAATTATAGTGTGATAAGGGGCGTCTCCCATAACATGTAGTTGTAGTAAATATCGAAGTGGAATCCTAAAGATATTTAAAAAGATCTTATTACGAACGAAACTATTTAGCAGGGTACAATTGAACGTAAATGGAGCGATACCATCAAGCACAAGCTGCGCATCATCACCTTCCAGGTCCACTGCACGACGCTCCCAACTAACACTTATCAGAAAATAGATGACTCAGACCTTCCAATTCATTCGAAAAGTTGCACCGATGCACAACACACGACAGCGAATCAAACTAAGACCGAGTCTCATGACGTAATCCTGATAACAAACATAAAAGCACCTGCAGAATACCACTAAGTAGCCAAAATCTGAAGATTAATGCAGTTTAAGAAAGATAACCCTGAGGGGGATCAGGATCGACAAGTGAAGTCGATTGTGAAGCTTGATACACTTTAGGGGCTTAAAGGCAGAATACAATCTAGTTTCCTCTCAATTAATCGGAAAATCTTAATAATAATGTGTAAAGAGATACGTTTTACACGCTTGATGTACTACTCAATTCTGAGCTAATTTTCAGCCTCCAATGTCCTCCAAATGACACACTCACAAAATAAATATAGCATTTCAAGGCTTGTTGCAGTAAGTATTATGTTCTAGTGTGTACATACTATCATCGTAAGTAGAAAATTTAAAAAAAAATTAAAATTAATGAAAACACCTCAATACGGTTCATCTTACTTTTCTCACAGCCAAGTTCGCGAAAATAGCAAAACAAAAGGTAGAAACCAACAAAGATGTTATCGAACTTTGGCTTTATTACAACACAACTCATTGACATTTGCGATATGATTATTGATTAACACTTCGAGAAATGAGGTCGCGTCTTGAAATTCCGAACAAGTTTTTTTGCCGTGCACGTTGTGAAGTTGCGGTTGGAGCTATCGTTCCCCGCAAAAATTTCAAAGGGATGAAGATAGATTTACAAGGTTTTTTGTGGGTTTAGCTCAAGTATTCAGTTAACAAACAAGGGATTGTGAATATATGAAAATCCGAGTGATACTACGTTGGGATCTAAAGGTTAGCCGCCCTGTCAACAATTTAGGACAACTCTGACCCAAATAAACCCCTTATTGATATCGTAAATTATTTGTTCTTATCGCGTTGTACATACAAACAAGCATGGATTTACATTATCCCCGAAAATATTCCTGTATCGTACGCTAGGCGCGATTTTTCACATTGAGCTGAATGGAGTGATACATCAATTTATCCCAATTAGGAAATAATTAGTGAGCATCTTCGCTGTTGAGAATTTCCCTCCTCAAGACGTCACTCACATTTGAGCAATTTATATCAATTTCCATTAGTTTATTATTAGGAACCCTTCTAGGCCCTCAAACTTTGTAGTGATCTGCAATCTATAGGCAGACTTAGTACTTTCGCTTCAAGATATAAAGCCGCTGTTCATTTATTTTGTTTAGCAGTTGGCTATTTGTCAAAACTTTTAAATACTTGTTCGTATTACAGATCCTCGAAAGTTTGATCTCTTGTCCTGAATAATAAAGGCTGTTAAACTTTTGAAACGAGTTCTTCGTCATACTTTATTGCAAGTTTCACACTTCGAAATCATTTCCGAAATAAACCACAATCTAATTTAAAATTTGCAATACTTGCAATTAGTGCATATGCTTTTGATGCATAAGCATCACACTTGTATACTTGGCAAAAGAGTAAATTCAAAACAATCATTGATTTTATAGTATATGATGAAAGACCGCGGAACTTGATAAGAAATACGAGAGTAATGCGAGTTAAGGTTCGTGGCTTGGGAGCGACCTTTTTAAAAAACCATTTCCAAACTTCTTAACAAATTTATTTTAATTCACAGAAATTAAATATGGGATTTTTACAAGTTACAATTATACTTTACTTAAATCGAAATTAATCGATAAAGGTACTATTTTGAGTAGCAAGTAGACTGCAATGTAAAAGCTGATCACTTGACTAACTGTCGTCGACTGGGACTCCCAAACTTTTTATAATATCCCTACCCCCTCACATGGCTGTGGGAACTTGCAGATCTCATGTCTGCTTATTCTTAATTCTATTCATAATTACATTATTGTAATTTTAATTTCTAAGTAATCACAGTACCTGACCGCCTGTGACCTGACATCTGCAGTGTCATTATCGTCTGCGATACAAAATAGCGCTTCCGTTCCCATGAACGTTAATAAACTGTATAAATTGTCCTTGATTTACTTTGTTGCACTTTACTTGACGTATTCTTAACATTTCCTAATAATTTCCTAATTATTCTATTTCTTTATACATATATCAATTGGAGGATACATAACTCCTCCCGACGTACATTATAAATTAAGGGTTCTCCTTTTCTTGATTTTTAATTTAAAATTTATTTAATTCATTTTTAAAATTCATAGTTTCTAATGGAACATTTGTTTCTTTGTTAACCTTGGTTGTCTTAAATCTAAAACTGTTTTCTTTATTTTTATATCTAATATACATTTTGCAAATTACATAAATAATCAATAAAATAGTCAAAATAATTAATACAATTGTCCATACACTAATGTTATCGTAGTACACTTTGGGCGTTTTAAGTTCGTTTAAATGTTTCTTATAATCTTCCATTAGTGGATGTATGGGATGTTAAGGTGATATAGATATGTTAATTATAGGGAAGGACCAATTGCTTTTTGTAGCAATACCGATGGCAGTGGAGCGGTTATGTAATAACTAAAACAACTACAACAAACTACTTAATAAAGGGTATAAATACCTTAAAGCCTGTGCCGCTGTGGGCAATAACGGTCACACACAAAAGGTTTAACGGACAACCAAGAACACGCACGATTGGGTGATGGTGTCGCTTCCAAAAGCTCTCATACAACTGTATTCTGCAACGGTTCGAGTACGACTCACTTCACGCCCTCGCACTGGCGGCATAAAATGTTTCACTAAAACTGTAGGGTACCCGCACTACTGGTGTTTATTGTCAACCACTACCAAATTGTTCAATGACGACGTAACATACCGCCCACCAAATTCATAGAATTTTGAAAAGGAGGGAAGTAGGTTGGGTGAAGGAAATCACATGGGATTTGACCTTGCTAGGAAAACAGGTAACGAAAGATAGGGTAGTACACTACAGCGAGCGATATTACCAACTATGCAAAATATAATATATATATATATATATATATATATATATATATATATATTACTCATATTTAGACCAGGGTAGAAAATTAATGGATTACATCAAATAATTTTAATCACCGTGTATGAGGAAGTTTATTAGATAATACGCTTTATTAAAACCCGTGGAGAATAAAAATTCATTCGTTTTATTAAAAATAAGAGATTAAAATTATTTACAAGACGCTTCATATAAAAATAAGCAGTTTTAAAATGCTCAACGTGTAATTTAATTATTCCAAAGTAAAGAATCAAATGGAAATTACGTGCAAGATTTATATGAATTGATTCAAGTTTGGGCAACGAGTATTAAACGAAACGTACAGATAATAATTGAATATTTAATTAGGATTCACTAAAATTAAAGAGTATTAATTTTAATTGAAGTTAATTGAACCGTTAGTAACAGATAATATCTATAGAAACTTGTAAAACCCAAGATTATAATACCAGAAAATCAAGCTCTGAGAATTAATATTATTTTGAACACCTGCGTAGTTTAAATATCACATACGGCGTAAATTTTGTAGATAATTAATAGTTTCAAAGAATCTTGGAGAAACCGGGGCTTAATATTCACGAGAATGTGCGATACGGGGTTATTAAACCCAGATAACAGTCCACATGGACTAAAATATAATCGATAATAAAGAATATCAATTTGCACCAATACGAACAAATTAGAAAAGGAAAGAGAAAATGCGTCAAGCAAAGACACATATAGTAAAAGGCGTGATTTAAGCAACGTCACGAGGGTCACAATTGGTTGAAAATAGGATGCAAATATCAGAGGTAGAAACAACAATTTCTGTACAAAATTAATTAGTTTTTCTCGGACATGTTTGCGTGCCGTGTGTTGAAATTTCTGAGATTTAAATGGGACGAGTGAAAATTGTAAAATCGAAGCGCGAGCGACAGACTGGGAACATAGAATGAGGAATTCTTTAGAATTACCTGTTTTGAGGACAAAAGCGACGTGCCGGCTTTTTGCTATATATACCGAGATGAATATAAACAAGCTCTCTTAGACTTTTGACTATTCGATGCGTTAAAAGCTCTTACATCCGCGACTTGATTCAAGATGTTAAACAGTGCATTTTAGTTTGAGAAAATAATTTAAAATTTTGCTCGTATATTTTAGTGATTCAAAATAGTTGGTTATTTACGTGCTAACATGAATGTACTTCCGTGCACTTAGATACAAGGTAATAAAATTTAGTTTCACTGTACCAATTAGCAAAATTTACAACGACAAATGTATACACAAAAGTAGGCAGTTTTGGCGTATATTGGTGAAAGAAGTATGAAGTTATTTGCTATTTTTCGGGGGTGTTAATAATTAAATGGTTCAAATACGTGTCTGGATCCACGAAACAAGGGTCAGATATACACAGATGAATTCCGGAAAAGCCCAGAAACAACTTTAAATAAATGGTGATGGAGTAAATTTTAAAAGCGTTGAGAATTAGAAGCCGTAAATATAATCCTGTTGGAATGGTGTGATTAACTAAAGGGACGATGTACTTTGAAGCTACGAGGACGGTGACCTTCAGGTAAATTATACTATTTTGTTTGACATTTTTGTGTGTGTTGATAATTGATTTACTTTAAATGGACATTAGTGAAATTGTACTAACCATAAAATTTTAATTTTAAGATGAAATTTGCTTGTTGAAGTAGAAAGGGTATTTAGTTTTGATGTTCGGTAATATGATGAAAATTTGGGTATGTCTTTGAGCTCAATTAGACAAACCTGGTTAATTAACGTAAAGGGGTGGTAGATGCTCCCTTTATACTCAGACTCCGGTCTGCTTATATTGTTATATTAATTAGTAGGCATCCAACAAGGACTTTAATTTTGGATGCACATTAAAATGATAATAAAATTAATCTTGAAATTCTTTTAAAACTGAAATTTATGCTGAGTTTTAATTTTGAAATTTTAATGTATTCTGAATATTGATGTAAATAGAGTTAACTTTGATGTTTTTGGTAGGAATGTGTTGTTTTTTTTTATGAATGAGGAGGTTTATAACATTAGGTGAGCAGCCGAGGCGAAAAGAGGATCACAGCCGTTTATGACGCCCAATCTGTGGGACTAGAATTTTTTTGTTGAAAGGACCCAGTTCCCGCATTCAAAGGAGAATATCACAGCAATATATATATGAAAATAAACAAATATTAAAAAATAATATACTACCATACATGTAAGAAATGTGTATATACATCTAAACATAAAATAAAATTAAAATACCGGTAGCGGCGCTAGTTTGACCAAAGGTCGTTTCAATGTGCCATGTGCAGTTTTGATTTCCGCGACACGTATAATACCGTCCGCACCGGGAAAAGTATTAATAATACGACCAAACTTCCATTGAAGTGGAGAAAGCTGGTCGTCCTTGATGAGGACAATAGAGTCCTTTTCAACTTGTCGGACACCTACCTTAGAGTGCCATTTAACCTTCTGAGTCAGAGTATGTAAGTACTCATGGCTCCAGCGAGCCCAAAAATCTTGATGGAGTTTTTGCAGGAGTTTCCACCTGCTCTTTAAGGATAAAACGTTGGTTGAATGGTCCTCATCTGGTGGTGCAGAAAGAGGCTCCATAGTTAGGAAATGACCTGGTGTTAAGCAACGCAAGTCATTTGGATCCGAACTCAAAGCGCAGAGTGGCCTTGAATTTAGAACAGATTCAATTTGAGTAAGAACTGTGTAAAGTTCCTCAAAGGTAAGTTTTTGTTCGCCGATTACGCTAGCTAGGTGTGTCTTTGCCGACTTAACACCGCTTTCCCACAAGCCACCGAAGTGAGGGGCGCTAGGTGGAATAAACGACCACTTTATCTTTTCTGAGGTTACTGCACTATGCAGATAACTCGTAAGCTGACGATAGGCACCTACAAAATTAGTACCGCAATCACTAAATATTTGAGAACAGCGTCCTCGACGTGCTATAAATCGTCGCAAAGCGGCAAGAAACGCGTCTGCCGACAAATCCGAAACAAGTTCAATATGTGCTGCCTTAGTGGCAAAACAAACAAAAATACAAATATAGGCCTTAAGAGATTTAGAGCCTCGTAGGCGGTTAGCTTTTATTAAAAGAGGGCCAGCAAAATCAACACCAACAATACTGAACGGTTTGATTTGGGTAATACGTGCTGCTGGCAGGTCTCCCATAGGAGGAGTTACCAGGACCGGTTTGGTACGAAAACATCTATGACATGATGATAAATAACTTCGGATTGAATTTTTAATAGAAAGGATCCAGAAATTCTGTTGGATAAGATACGCTGTGGTATTAACACCGGGATGGCAATACCTTTCGTGAGTTGACCGAATGATAAGTTCGGTTAATCGGTGTCGCTGAGGCAATAACGCAGGAAACTTTTCGAAATAGGAAAGCGAAGAATGTGTCAAGCGCCCACCTACTCTTAAGATATTTTGTGGATCAACAAATGGAGAAAGTTTTCGCAAGCTTTTAGGTAATTTACGGTTTGCCTTGATCGAAGCTATTTCCTTTGAAAATGTAACATTTTGTACATGCCGAACGATAATCATGAGAGAATTGTGTAATTCAACGTCTGTTAAGGGACCCGTATGACGTTGAGCCATGGGTTTAGAAAATCTATAAATGTAAGCCACGATGCCTTGGATTTTATACAACGATGAAAAGCGACTTAGTAAAATGTCAATGATGTTTGGATCTGTTTGATCGACAAATGTTAGGATCTTCTTTTCCGTAGTTGCCTCAGCAATTGAGGTTGACAATGTTGGTTGAGGCGGCCACGAGTCACTAGGCTAGTGAAGCCATTCAGGCCCCGCCCACCATAGCGAACATGAAATAACCGCGCTTGACATTAATCCCCGAGATGCAGGATCAGCTGGATTATGCGAAGATTTAATATAAAACCATCGACTAGGTGCAATGATTTCTTGAATGTGGCTAACACGGTTTGCCACAAAAGTTTTCCAACGAAAAGGTGGAGAACGTATGCAAGTGAGAGCGACCGTAGAATCACTCCACGCTGAAACATCGGAGATTTCAATCAAGCCTTGATAAGACCGAATGGTAAAAGAAAGTAAATCGGTTAATAAAACGGCGGCACATAATTCCAAACGTGGAATTGAAATGCGCTTAATTGGAGCTACTTTTGTTTTAGCGGTTACAAATTGTACAGTTATTTCTCCAGTAGTTTGATTTATGAACTGGAAATACACTACCGCTGCATACCCTACCTCGCTAGCATCGCAAAACCCATGCAAATGACAAGTAAAAGGATCCGAAGGGGGTAAACAACGTGGTAACTTTAATGACGATAATAACGGCAACTCTTCTTGATACTACTGCCAATTGAGACGAAATGTCTGCTGGTGGGATGTCATCCCAATTTAAACCTAACATCCACAGATGCTGGATTAGGCGTTTTGCAGAAAGTGTTAGTGGGGCTAAAAACCCTAATGGATCATACAGTATTGCCCGAAATAAACAGTACTGAAACTAAGTTGGCGGTGTTTTTATGCGTGCGCTGTCACACTCAAGTTAGCTAGTATAGACCTGTCAAGTAAACCTCAAACAAGTAATTAGTAGGGCCTAATTGTTAAAAATGGTGTTAAGTACAGAGGAGAAAGTGTTTCTGGTAGAGCATTATTTTCGATCATACGGAATCGGCCGACGTAATGGTGCAAGTTTGCTATACGTGTCTGATCAATTCACACAAAGGTTTAATAAACGTTCTTCAAGTAATGCTGTAATTTTGAAGGTTATTGAAAAGTTTAGAAATACAGGTAGTGTATTGTGCCAACGAAAAGGAAACTCGGGGCGTCCCAGGACAGTTTACAACAACAATAACCGTGAACGTGTTTTTGAGCAAATCTTAGAAAATCCGAAAGTCAGCCAGGCAAGGACAGCGTTACAACTTGATTTAAAAGAACTTTTTTCAAAGAATCCTGAAGGAGCTGGGTACATTTTCGTATGTGATTCAGGTACATCAACAACTACATCCTCGGGATTATCGCAGTAGAGTGGAATATTGCGCCAGAATTCTCGCGTTACAGTATGAAAACCTGAATTTTGAAAATGTTTGGTTTTCAGACGAAGCACATTTTCACTTGTCAGGCTATGTGAATCGTCGCACAAATCGATTTCTGGGCTTTGCCAGACCCGATGAGGTTCAAGAGGTTCCTTTACATAGTGAAAAAGTGAGTGTCTGGTGTGCTGTTTCCGGACACGGAATCATTGGTCCGTACTTTATCGAAGAGAATGGTAGGCAAGTCACACTTAATCAACAGAGGTACAAACAAATTTTAACACGATTTATCCCTGATCTACGTCAATTCTGTCGTGCACGTAACTTGACATTTCGAAACCAATTTTTCAGCAGGACGGGGCAACTTGCCATACTGCTGCCGCAATTCGTCAATTTCTTCAAGAACATTTTCCAAGCAAATTTATATCACGATTTACTGACTTCCCTTATCCTTCACATTCTCCAGACCTCACACCTCCAGACGCATACATTTGGGGCATGGCTAAAATGCCGTTTTCAAACGGGCACCACAAACCATCGATGAATTAAAGGATGCCGTTAGAGTCTTCTTCGCAGCCCTGAGACAACCCTTATTCAATAACATGACCAGAAACTTAGAACATCGTTATGAAGTCTGTCTCGAACGAGGAGGTGCACATTTAGAACATATAATAAAGTGTCAATAATATGTATTTTTTAAATATACAAAACAATTACAATTTCAGTACTGTTTATTTCGGGCAATACTGTATATTCTGGCAACTTGCGAAAGTATGTTGCGCCTTGTACATATTGGGTTTAATGGTTTAACCCGAAATGAGAAAATATCTTCTGTAGGTGACCATTGAAGACCTAATATTTTTATTGATTCGTCAGAATCGAAATCGAGAGAAGTATATTGGCAAAAATCTGACGGAATGCCTTCCAAAATAGAAACTGAATTAGAACTCCATTCTCGAAGTTCAAACCCAGCCGAATGTAAAAGTCGGATAAGTTGATCTTTAATTTCTCGGGCCGATTGTATAGAATCTCCACCAGCGACGAAATCGTCAATATATAGATTTGACCGTATAACCTCAGCGGCTAACGGAAACCTTTTGCCTTCGTCAATGGCTAATTGCTGAAGGGTTTTTAATGAAAGATAAGGCGATGACTTAATACCATAGGTCACTGTATTAAGCTGATAAGTCTGAATGGGTTCTTCTGCGGAGAACCGCCACACAATTAATTGAAACTTTCGATGTTCTTCGGTAACCAAAATTTGTCGATACATTTGGCGAACATCACAAGTAAAAACGAAACGATGAAAGCGAAATTTAAGTAAGATTGACGAAATGTCATTTTGGAGACTAGGTCCAGCCAATTGAGTGTCATTAAGTGACACGTTGTTTTTAGCCTTTGCAGAGGCGTCAAAAACAACACGAATTTTAGAAGTATGACCTTCCTCTTTAAACACAGGGTGATGGGATAAAAAATAATTATCGTTCCCAACGGGCGGAAAATCGAGTAATGCCATATGACCCGCATCAAGATAGTCCTGCATGAAATTGTTGTATCGGGCGCGTAGCTCCGGTTGAGCATGCAATTTGCGCTCCAACGAAAATAGTCTTTTTTTAGCCATATCAAAGGAATTATCAAAAACGGGCAAAGTATCGTTGAACGGTAACGCAACAATAAAACGACCACTAGGGTCACGAGTAAACGTGTTTTCAAAAATCAAATCTGCCTTTTCTTCTTCTGGAGAAGTATAAGGCTTGGATGGCAACTCTTCTATCTCCCAAAACCGCCTTAGGGTCTGGTCGATAGGACCTTCTACAGAAGTAAAAATGCTTGGACAGTATCAGACTGCAAGCTTTTGTGGGACCAATAATAGTCCAACCAAAATTGTATTTATGGCGGCAGGCTGAAGAAATTTGCCATGTATAACACCGCCATTGATGATGAACGGATAAACATCTGCTCCAAGGAGCATGTCAATAGTTCCTGGAGAGTTCCAGGTCGGGTCTGCAAAGTGCAGGCCGCATAAGTGTTCCCAATTATTAGGAACTTCAACGCTGGGTAATTTGCCAGATATTGACGAAAGCACAAAAGTTGTGACTTTTAGAGATTTTTCAGAGTCTAACATAGAGCGAATAGTGCAGCTGACCGCACCTCTATTGACTGCTGAAGTTGTCTGCCCAAGTCCATAAATCGGAACTTGAGAACGTATGCGCGGAAGCCAAAGTTTGCTCACGCAGTCGTCTCGAATAAAGCTAGCTTGAGAACCAGGGTCTAAGAGTACCCTGATCGGTTTGTATCTACCAGAACGATCTTGAACTTCCACAACAGCAGTGGAGAGTAAGACAGTAACCCCAAGATTTGAATTCGTCTGTGAAGACAAAACATTTGCTGGAATAGGAGAGGCTGACTGCGTCCTATTGGCATTTTTATGCATAGGTGTAGCGGTCGGTTCAGCTGAACGGCTAGAAGCAGGTTGCGGTTCAAAATGTAGCAAGGTATGATGCGGCTTGGCGCAAGTTCGACAAGAGTTATAGGATTTGCATTGCATGGACGCATGGTCTGTTCGTAAGCAATTTAAACAAAGGCGTAAGCGTTTGACAATGTCGAAACGTTCTGTCGGAGTTTTCTTTAGAAACGATTGACATCTGTAAATTAAGTGATTGCCCTTGCAAGAAGGACAATGGTGCGAAAATGAATTCTTTGAGTCATTAGAGCTAATTGGTGTGTCCAGTGAAACTACGTTAGAAGAAACTCTTGGTTTAAACTGAAACGCTGAGGATTTCTTAGGCACTGATGTGTGAGATGTATGGACAGTCGTCGAATAAGAAACAGGTGCGGTTGAAGAAAAGGTTTCCAACGCTGCACATTGTTGAGTTAAAAAATATCTCAAATCATCGAAATTGGGTATTTGCTTCGGATCCGATTGGAGTTCGAAGCGTTTTCTAGTTCCAATGTTTAGTGGGAAACTTTAAGTTAATTAGAACAGCAAGGTTCTCTGAAAACAATCAATAAGTGCCCTAAGTTTCTTAGGGTCTTCTGATTTTAAAGGTGGAAAGTCTTTCATAGCCTTCCAATGCAAAGTTGCTAATAAACGCGGATTGCTAAATCGCTCACGCAAGGCGTTATAGGAAATAATAAAATTATCTCCCGAAATGGGTACCGATTAAATAATTTTCAAAGACTCCCCGCTACAGCAATTGATAAGGTAATTTAGCTTTTTGATATTGGACAGCGACGCGTTATTATAAACCAGACTGTCAAATAAATCGATAAAGAATGAGAATTTCGGTAATTCATTATTAAAATGTGGGAGCTTTAACGGTAACAACTTTGATCCCGGGCTGCTTGAAGCATTTTCCGTAATTTGTGCCCGCATTTCTTGCATCGTTTCAAGATGCAGCAGTATGCAATAATAAGCGGAATCCATTTCCTTCCGTAAAGCGTTGTAATTCAATAATTCTACCTCGTCACCGCCCGCTAAGACATCAACTAAAACCCTGTTAAAATTGGAGTAAATATCATTGACTCCCCTTGTTTGAAAATGGAACAACGTTTTTAAACTTGAATTACTTTGTATAGCGTTGCCAAGTTACCCACATCTCTATAATGCGTTCCTTAAGTAATTTGAGTTCTGCTACATGTGTTTTCTTCGGAGCCATAGTGACTGTTATTCTGAAAGACCTACAATAAATGCTGTAAAACGGTAACCGCTCAGATGTGCGCTGAGAAATATTAAAATATTATGAGTTGTTCAAGGCACGAAAAATGTAAAATAGCGCATAAATCGATAAATCACGTTTATGACTATTGGCCTGCAATGGGTCTTAAGCAACACGTGGAAAACTAAGGGTTTGTTAAACAAAGCGTTACGATAAAATTTACAGTTTACGGTTACGGTCGGCCTTTACATCAAAGCTCACAGGAACATGATGCAGCTTTACAACTTTATTACCCTGCAAATGTGTTCAATATTTTACCGCAAACCGACTGAAAGGTTGTATGTGATACAATACGTGTAATGGCTTTTACACAAAGCAAATCCCTTTACCTTGCTGTGTGTTTTATATGCCGCTAAAATAAATTTAAGACTGAAAACTAACAAATTTGATGCTAAAGTATTTGTTTGTAACTAAACGCTTGTTGGTTTAATTACGGCGAAATCGCTTAATTTAATTTAACGAAAGTATGTAGCTAATATTGTACATATTTTAACCCGCTAAATATGGGGTTTGAACACAAATTTAAAGCTAATTCATTAATTAAAAACGCTCGCTGAAGTGCAAAATAATATTTAATTTAGGACATGCGTATAAAACCATAGAACTAGTTAAATTCGGGTCGAAGGACCAATGAATGTATGGGATGTTAAGGTGATATAGATATGTTAGTTATAGGGAAGGACCAATTGCTTTTTGTAGCAATACCGATGGCAGTGGAGCGGTTATGTAATAACTAAAACAACTACAACAAACTACTTAATAAATGGTATAAATACCTTAAAGCCTGTGCCGCTGTGGGCAATAACGGTCACACACAAAAGGTTTAACGGACAACCAAGAACACGCACGTTCGGGTGATGGTGTCGCTTCCAAAAGCTCTCATACAACTGTATTCTGCAATGGTTCGAGTACGACTCACTTAACGCCCTCGCACTGGCGGCATAAAATGTTTCACTAAAACTGTAGGGTACCCGCACTACTGGTGTTTATTGTCAACCACTACCAAATTGTTCAATGACGACGTAACAATTAGTTTCATGGCGTGGTTGAGGTTGTCTAGTTCCAGATGTTCGAGTTACATGAGTTTTTGAAGTATTTCTTCGTTTTTGTCTTGCGTTATCTTGATTTGTAATTCGGGTAAGTTTGCTAATTCATTGCTTTGTACGGGATTTTGGTAGACTCTAATTATTTCATTTTCCAATTTTAAATAACAATTTTCGTTAAGGGTGATTAATTTACTTCCGGTTATTGCTAAGTTGTTTTCGTCTTGATTGCAGTAGATTGTTGCTATTTATTACTTCGGTGGGGAAAATGGCTATCCATTTATTTTCTGTTACTTTCTGGATTTGTATATTGGTGATTTGTACAGGTTTGGCTTCACAATTTTCGTAATGATTTGAAAATTTTAATAGTTGTACTTCGCAGGGGCTGTGTTCTTGAATGGTTGTCGTCAATGATTGGCATAAATATTGATTTGGTGTGACTTCATTACATTTTTCGTTCGTATAACCATATCTTAGTTCATTTAAGGATAGGAATTTGGTTTTTGGAATAATAACTTGGTATGTGCTAGTCATTTTTATTGGAAAAGCAAATAAATGATAATAATTGTAACTGTTAATCTCTACTATTGGTATTTCTATTAAAAATGTTATATCGTTATTTTTTACATAGCCTTTAACTATAGCTATTTTTTCAAATATTAAAATGTTTGATTCTACTACATCAAAAGGTAATTTACTGTTGGTTATATATGATTTAATTGTCTGCGTCAGTGTCTCTGTTATTTTAATTACAAGGTTATTTTTAAATCTACTGTAGGTGCAATATTCTGCCGCTTGAATAATTTTATGTGCAATTGCTTTTGCTATAGATATGCAATTATACTCTCCTGAAAGTTGTTATTTTTCGTTGGTGTAGGAATGAACTTTGCGTTGTTAATTACTATAATTAATTATCTCGTCTTGTACAATGTCGCGTTTGGAACGAATGAAATTTATACCTTTTTAAGTGCTGCAGTATTTTTAATTACAGAATGTCATTGTACTTGTGCTTTTTCTATGGTTGCAATATGCGTTTGAAGATGATGTATTATAAGAGTTTCCGGTCGTAATTTCTATGCTTGAATTTTAACTAAATAATGCTTAAATCTTATTCTGGTAAATTGAAATGTTTTCGTATGGTTATATTTAGATTCGCAATGCGTTTTGAATAGCTTTGTTCAGTAATTATAATTAGATATATTCGTTGCGTTCAAGGTGAATGATTTTATTCACTTTCGATGATGAGGTTTTGCGTTTGGATTCACGCTTTGTTAATTCTCGTAATAAGGATGTAAATTAATAATAGATTGCAAGATGTGTCTATTGTTTTACGGAATACGATGAGCTTGCGTCTGGGTAATTTATTGCGTTATTTTGTTGCGATATTAACAAAGTTTTCGGTTTTAATTTCGTGATTTATTTTTGCTTTTATTTTTTGGGGTATTGCGCCAGTTAATACCGTGTTGTTAAATTAGAAATTTGTTTTTGTTTTGTTTCTAATAATTCTTACGCCAGTTAATTTCGTAAATATGGTTTCAGGTGCGCCTGAAATGCGACTTTTTCATTTTTTTTATGTGTCTCTTTTAAACAAAAAATAAATTTTTTTCAAAAATAGCTTGAAGATACCCCTTGCAATAGCTAAGTGGATCATTTTCATCAAATTGCATATAATAATGGTATTAATAATCAATATACATATATAAATCATAA
This sequence comes from Platerodrilus igneus, assembly GCA_036346225.1. Taxonomy (NCBI): domain Eukaryota; kingdom Metazoa; phylum Arthropoda; class Insecta; order Coleoptera; family Lycidae; genus Platerodrilus; species Platerodrilus igneus. Next base: position 1,877,962 of record JARFIW010001031.1, read on the forward strand.
ACTAGCAAATATCAAATATGTTTGTAAAATAAAATAAAAAATTCAATTGGTTTTAGAAAAATGAACTTACTCTAGTTGTTTTGTTGATTTCATGGAGGTCGTCGATTTCTGTACTTTCTCCACGTCGGTTTTCTTTTGTTGAATTGAAACGATTTTGTTTCGCCTTCAATTCTGTTTGTTTGCTGGGTTTGAATGATTCTTGTTTTGCCTTCAACTTATGTTTGTTTCTGTCAAATTTGGAATTGAAATTCTAGACCACCAGTCCTTCGAATTTGGGTTCCTTAGTGACCTTTTGATATCCGTTACGACTGTGCCAGTTAAGGTTCGTCGCTTGGGAACAGCCTTTTTAAAAAACCATTTCCAAACTTTTTAACAAATTTATTTTAATTCACAGAAATTAAATATGGGATTTTTACAAGTTACAATTATACTTTACTTAAATCGAAATTAATTGATAAAGGTACTATTTTGAGTAGCAAGTTGACTGCAATGTAAAAGCTGATCACTTGACTAACTGTCGTCGACTGGGGCTTCCGGGCTTTTTATAATATCCCTACCCCCTCACATGGCTGTGGGAACTTGCACATCTCATGTCTGCTTATTCTTAACTTTATTCATAATTACATTGTTGTAATCTTAATTTCTAAGTAATCACAGTATCTGACCGTCGGTGACCGCCTGTGACCTGACATCTGCAGTGTCACTATCGTCTACGAAACAAAGTAGCGCTTTTGTTTACATGAACATTAATAAAGTGTATAAATTGTTATTGATTTACTTAGTTGCACTTTACTTGACGTATTCTTAACATTTCCTAATAATTTCCTAATTATTCTATTTCTTTATACATATATCAATTGGGGATACATAGCTTGCGTTGTGTAGAATATGGAATGGATCATTTTCTGGTAGTTTCAAAGATGGATTCACGACGTAAGAAAGAATGCAAATGTGCGAAATACGTAGAATAAAAACCAGAACGATTTCCATTTGAATGTATGCAAAAGAAGTTTAAATGCAGTTAGTAAGAGACATTGAGCCCACAAGAATTGGAAAGGAAACGCAATGCAAATAATAGTGTAGCGCCGATGGGTCTGCCAACAACCAAAATAATTACATTAAAATGTAAACAAAGAATTAGTACACATAATATAATTGGTGGGCATTCTGTAGCGTGACATCTTCAAGTGGGGTTGATTGACAGGTACAAGGGTTTGAATTTAAAGGTTCTTTAGGTTACAATAAGAAATCTCGAAAATATTATTTGTAAATTCTGATACGTTTTAAAGTAATTTAGAACAATTGGATAATGTATAAATTGCCGTTAAAAAGTTCTGCAGTTCAGTTCTGATTGAAGCTTTGCTTACCATATCTTCTAGTTTAAAGCTTTGAAAGGTGTGATATAAATGACTATTGGTATAAACTCTAAGTGGTATGAATTAATGTAGTGATTATAGAAATTAATAATTAGTGATTGGATAGTTAATTCTAGTACCTTGTTAGTAAGCAATTTAGAGGATAGCATCGTGGTGTTAAGAAGATAACACTTAGATAACTCCTGTACTGTTGGAAGTTATCTGAAAATATGTTGTGGGGGTTTCTAGCAAATTCTATTGTAACACGAGTTGTTGAGAAGGTTGTACAATCAGTTATAAAATAAATAACTGCTGTAATTGCAAATAGAGTTTTCGTTACATTGGTGTCAAGTAATCAGATTAAAAACTTTCGAACTATTTCTAGTTGCATACTTATCACTTCTAATAAAAAACGAAATGAACAGCAAAATTTTTTCTTGAAAGACTTCAAGTCAGGCGTACAAAAACTCGCAGAGAAACAAGGCCAAAACTCTTTGAGCCTGGTAATCAAGTTAGAAGAAAATACGAAAAAACGAACGAACTAGAGCAAACCCAACAAAAAACTGAACCAGGCCGAAGCGGGGTTAGAAATAGTAATACAAATTTTACAAAAAATTAGATCAAAATGTGAAAGCTGTTGAGTAGTTTATAAAAGGAAATATTAAATCCGCGAAAATGCTTGAAGTAAAAGTTTCAGAGAATCTGCAAACACTGGAAGCCAAATTTTCCGGAGGTTGGCAGAAATTAGAAACTAAATTTTTAGATGGTTTACTAGAAAGCTCACAAGAACTAGTAGCGATATTTTGAAAAAAATTGTAGGAAAACTGACGTAAAATGTAAAAAGTGGTACAGCGGATGGAGGAACAGATTAATTCCCTAGCAGTGCAAGCAGAGCCGTAAGTTCCGGTGATACAAGAGCACGCACCAGAATTTATGAATATCGGGGAATGCAAACCGGCAGTAATATTTAGAGTAAACCACTCACATATGGAAAGTCATCTTGACACAATTACTTTAAGCAATTCGATGCTGCTGCGAGAGCTAACCTGGAACAATGGTAAAAGGGCAACCACGTTGATTGTTGTGTTACGGAGCGAGGCCTTAAATATTCAACAGATCATACTAGATCATGACCAAGCTACGGGACCTTAACATCAAGATCGGAAACGAGGTACGGCGCCTCTCATCTGCAACAAGTGTACCAGGTTTAAGTGAAAAATTGTTACCAACCGTCTGACAAAAATTTACAAAAGTTTGAAGCAGATAATACACGTTTCGTGAGACTAACCTACCCAACAGCACAGGATAGGTTCATAGAATAGCTGGCACTACAGACCCTAGCTGACGAGATACAGGACGGGGAGATCCAGTAATCACTGCGATTGGCTCGATTTAGAACCCTAGATGATGCGCTAGCTCGTCCTTTGAAATTTGAAGCAACAAGGCAAGTTTCACATCGTAGTAGTGGCAAAATAAAATGTTCCGTAGAGCAACAGGGTCAAGAAAGCATGGAAGACGTGATTCGGCGGGTACTTCGTGAACACCAACCAAAGAGAAAGGGACGCAGTTGATAGAATTGTGGCAAGTTAAGTCATATACAATCCAAATGTTAACAGCACAAAAAGGAAGCAGAAATGCGGGAAAACTAAAGATGGTCGATAGGAGGGAACAAAAGTCGACCTGCACAAATTATGCCCCGCAGACCATCATCCGCATCGCATGATCTAAGCATTCAAACAGCATTTAGGTATATGGACACGGACAGTTTAACGCAAAGACTGCGAAGTTCTTGGTTGATATCGGAACCTTACATGTGATTTTTTTCCAATGCTCCACCCGAAGATACTACATTGGCCAGAAAGCGAGTTTTTTACCTGGAAAATTTGGAATTTTGCCGAACTCTTGCTGTTCCAAGCAAGGTAGGGATCTTTAACGTGCGTGACAACACTCACACACGGGACCTCCATTTTTACCTCTCATCCGAACGAGAGTGTATTTTTGTGAAAAATGCTCGCCTAACATTTTTCAAGCGAACCGTGTCGGGATTCAAACCGGGACCTTGGGCGTAGTAGTCACACACATACTGATACCGGAACCACAGAGGTAATTGCTAATCCAAATATAGTGCGAGATAGTGGTAAAGTGTCACGCGCCATGGTGTGTCCTCGAACCGTGTCTAGTAAGGAAAGTAAATCACGAGTTATCTTGGGAATTTATATCTTAAAGAGGTACGGATTCCATGTAGATATGAAAGTAGAGAACGAAAAAGTACTGTTTTGCAAAGCAAACAGCGTGTCTGTGCGAGTTTGTTTGATGTTATTTTATCTGGGAGGATATTACGCATGGTGATGATACTCTTCGGGAAGCTTTGTGCGCACTATTAAACCGATTAGTAACGAATCCCTCTGAGAGGGTGGGTTTGTGGGGATGGCTCTGACGAAAGTGCCGGAAGGTGTACCTATTAGGAACTTAGACACCAATGACAAAACTTAAAAATTTAATCCAGCAGTAGCCAGTGGTGCTTGCGGTCGGTGGTAGGTGATTAAGAAAGACCCCACGGTAGTCTAGCATAGAATCGATACACTCTATTTGATTTTCTAATGTTTCACCCGAAGGTACTACATTGGATAGGAAGCGAGTTTTTTATCTGAAAAATTTTGAATTTTGCCGAACCCTTGCTGTTCCAAACAAGGTAGGGATCTTTAACGTGCATGACAACAGTCGCACACAGGACCTACATTTTCCCTCTTATCCGAACGATGGTGTATTTTTGTGAAAAATGCTCGCCTAATATTTTTCGAGCGGATCGCGACGGGATTTGAACCCGGGATCTTGGGCTCAGTAGTCACACGCATACCAACTGAATCACGGAGCCACTAAAAGAATCGATACAGGGATACACGGCCAATACGACAACAGCTGAGAAGTCTCACAGTGGCCGAACGAGAGGAGGCTGAGAAAATAATTACATATATGGAGCAGCAAGAAGTGATTGAACACAGTCAGTGCTTTTGGATATCTCCTGTTGTGCTTGTAAAGAAGAAGGATGGGTCGACAAAATTTTGTGTGGATCACAGACGATTGAATGACCTGTCTAAAGAGGATAACTACCCCTTTCCAAGAATTGGAAACACCCTAGATACATTTTCAGGATCGCGATGGTTCTCAACCTTGGATTTGAAGAGTGGCTACTGGCAAGTGGATATGTAACCCAAAGATCATAAAATACTGCTTTCACTATTGGTACTGGCCTAGGGCAATTTAAAGTCATGCCACCTGATCTCTGCAACGCGTCTTTCACATTTGAGCATTTAATGGATAACCTCTTGCGTGGTCTATCGTGGAAAACGTGTCTGGTGTGATGTAATCGTGATTGGGAAGTCGTTTGGGAAACACTTGGAAAATTTACAAGAAATATTTCGAAAACTCAGAGTCCAAAGAAGTACCCCCTACTACGCGAAAAGGTGAAATACTTAGGGCACGTAGTTTTACGCAAAGTAGTCAGGTCAGATCTTGAAGAAATTAAGGCGGTTCAAGAGAGGCCGACGCTACAAGACAAACATCATTTAAGCAACTTTATGGGGTTTTGCACTAACTATAGAAGATTCGTTTCCGGGTTTGCGAATTTAATCAAACCCTTGGCCAAGTTGACTGAGGATGTGCGTGATTACGTTTGGGATGAAGATTGCCAGAATGCGTTCCAACACCTAGGGCTGTCATTGACAAGAACTCCGATTTTAAGTTATACTCAGTCGGAAGGCAAATTCATCTTGGATACAAAAGCAAACAACATTGTCATCATTGGTTGCTTTAACACGGCGCTTTCAGAACCGGAACGGCCTACATCAGAGAGCATTTGGGTCTACATAAAAGAACAATTAGGCCTACGTGAAAGAACAGTTGGGCCTACGTAGAAGAGTTAAAAAAGGAAGCTTACTAGTATTAATGAGCGCGTAAAAACTTACCGATGCACACAGGGTATTAACTTCTCGTGAAAGACGTGCATCGCTTTAACAGTAATAGAATTAACCACCCAGAAAGCACATGCTAGAACGACGAAAAGCAGACTCAAAGTAAAAGTCAGTTTAAGAAACGATATGATAATCGATTCAAATATTAGAGTAACACATGTCAATAGAACACTTCTAAAGTCGTTGTAATGCATAAATAGATAACGAAAACCGGCAAATTTGACTACAATTGCCCTCGTAAATCACATTTGTAGAAAAATCATGCCATTCAAACTTGCATTATTACTTATAAATAAAACGAATATATTCTTTCAGAAAGCAAAGACTGTAGATAACCGAGTTTATTTGCAGCGTTATCTCACACAATGAAGATAGATTGAATTACTTTAACTTAAACTAAATACCTTACTAACATTCTACAGAGTGTTGAATAAATACTTGTTTCAATTGTATTAGGATTAGTTTTACGGGAACAAATCAAATTATTAAATTATACAGAGTGATCAGGGGCTTCTCCCATAGCATGTAGTTGTACAAAATATCGAAGCGGAAGCCTGAAATATATAAAAAGAATCCTATAGCAAACAATAACATTTAGCAGGATACAGTTGAACGTATCATCCTGACAAACCAGTAAGCACCCGTAAGGTGGTGCTCTGGAATGCTTCTAGGTGGAATTTGTTACTTTCTATTAGATAGGTATACCATGCTTTGGGCGCACGAGCTAGAATCGGTAGAAGGTACTTTCTGAATATTTTTAGCCGTGCTTCCAGTGCAAGTCATTTCTTGTGGGTTAGTGTTGGATGTAGGAGCCCTTTGATTTATCGGACCTTGAGCAGAGTGTGAGAGCGGTGCTGGTTGAATTTTAGTTGCTTCTCGATATTGACCGCAAGGTATTGAATGTTGAATTGCCATCGTAGTTAGTCCCTTGGAGTGTTGGTGTATTGTGCAGTGGTGACTTGCGTTTGGAGAATAGTATTGTTTCTATCTTGTTCACGCTGAACTTCATCTGTCAATCGTCAAACTATTGAGGTAGAGAGTCAAATTGGTTCTGTATCTTGGCTACTATGGTTCTAGGGTGCATGCCTTTCGTCATAAAGATGGTATCGTCCACGTATAAGGCACATCGAGTGTTCTTCTCATATATAATGTTGTAGACGTATGCATTATAGAGATCAGGTGATAGGCAGCCACCCTGTGAGCTGAAATTCGGAAGTTGTCGCAGAGTTTGTTTCTAACCCTAACTTGTAACGTCCGACTGGTTAGGTAGCTGACTACCAACTGCAAATAGCTGGTTGGTTTTTGCTAAATTGTTCCAGGCTTGAAGAACAGTCCAGTCTGCCAGACTCTGTCAACGGTTTTTTCAACGTCCAGAGCTACGGCGACAGTGGTTTTGTATCGGTGGCAGTTTTCGGTTACGTAGTCTACTATTCGTATGAATGGGTGTGTCATGGAGTGTTTTTTCCGGAATCTAAACTACTCGTATCTGTCCATCGATTAGGGCTCCAGTCGCTGAAGGATGAGTGTTTCGGATTCGTTCGCCATCGCGTTCAGTAGTGATGTAGGTCGATAATTTTGGGTATCACTTACACTCTTTTCGGGTTTGGGGATCATTACTATTGTAGCTTCTTTCTATGTCTCAGTGAAGTATCAGAGGGGTATGGTGATGTTGTAGATGCGTGTTGGATGCGCCAGTGTGTATTTGGTGATGTTTCATAGTACTTCGTCCATGATGCCCCTACATGTGATTTTCCAATGCTCCATCCGAAGGTACTACATTGGCCAGGAAGCAAGTTTTGTTTTACCTGAAAAATTTTGAATTTTGCCGAACCCTTGTTGTTCTAAGCAAGGTGGGTGTCTTAAACGTGCGTGACAACACTCACACACGGAGTCCCCATTTTACCTCTCATCCGAACGGGAACGTATATTTTTGAAAAATGCTCGCCTAACAGTTTTCAAACGGACCGTGTCGGATTCGAACCCGGAACCGTGGGCGTAGTATTCATTCTTATATCAACTACGCCACGGAGCCGCCTCGTCCATGATACCGTCCGGTCCGGGTTTTTTCTACGGTCTTGAGCGAGTATGTCGGAATTCGCTTCCTTCTGGTTGACAAAGAGGATGTCGTGGTTGAACACTTCCTGAAGAATTCGTCTGGTATTTAACTAAATTATATTTGCGTGGGGCACCTCTACCGTGCGATTTAGTGTGAACCTCTCATGCAGGGTTTTGGCGATTTCGTTGGTCTTATCGACGTCTTTGTAGAGAAGTTCTGTTGGTTCTAATGATGGGGATGCAGCAGTATTTTCGGTGCTTGCTATTTGCCGTTGAATCTAGTTTGTGTTGTAGAGTTTCTTGTTAGCTGCCAACATTGTTTTTCCTTGATTAGTGTATCTAGTGTAGTAGTTCGTTCTATTTTTGGTGTGCATGAATGCTGATTCTGCTATGCAGTAGAGCCTCTTTTAGCAAATGTGTCGGATCCACTACCGTGGCCTTCGAGTCTTCTAGGGTTCTGATAACGGAGTGGGTCTCTGTTAGGAATGCAACGTTATAGAAATTCGTTAAAGTGCCTTCAGTTTGTGATAGTTATCGGTTGACCACTGGTTAACGTTGTGGGATTCGTGTGTAGAATATAGATGATTGGAAGGTGGTCAGAGCTGAGGTCCTCGGTGACATCTGTCGAGATATGGCACATATAGTTCGGTCTCACTAAGTCAAAATCCCTTTCTGTTTCATAAGTAAAGAGTATTTTCCCGTCTTGGTTGTTTACTGTGGTGCTTTATGAAGTGTGTTTGATGTTAAAATCACCGGTAATTAATGCTCGCGTATTGATATTTTCGGACTTTATTTAGACGTTAACATGGCTTCTGTATGCGGCTACTAGTTTCAGGAGGATTCTGCATCATCATCGTCTGGGGTAGGTTTACTAGAAGATGCGATTTCCGTTTGTGCACATACACCAACATAAGCATGCTGTCCCGGTTGGAGCGTTATGTCCTTTCTGTAGGTGCTTCATCATCGTGAGTTTTGTTTTTCCAAATAGAGCTAAGTCCACCCCAAACTCCAGCAGAAGGTGCCTCAAATCTGGTCTTTTGCTCTGGACTCGTTTGGTGTTCCAGTAGAGGACATTCACTTGTTACGGGTCGTATTATCCGTTGAAGAACAAACTGTAAGTCAGGGCACACATGGTGGAACTACAGCCCTATAGATCCTGATGCTCGTTTGAATCGTCCGCATTGTCTTGTGCAAGATTGTTTTGAAGGTTGAGTTGTAATCTTTTAATGAAGCTTGCGTAACTGCGGTGTCTTGAATGGTGCAGTCGGTGGAGATTGTTGGAGCCTTCGGTTTGGTTTCTCTTGTTGGTTTGATAGTCATCCGTTGAAGGCGCCGCTATTGTCTGCAAATTTTTCTCCTGTTGAAAGCACCGGTGATTTGGCAGGTTGTTATTTGATTTTCGGGTGAGTATAGGTTAATGGGCGGAATTCCGTTGGAACTGCGATCGGAAGTGGTTGACGCCCAAGGTTTCGGATTCGAATCCCGACACGGTCCGCTTGAAAAATGTTAGGCGAGCATTTTCACAAAAATACACCCTCATTCGGATGAGAGGTAAAATGGAGGTCCCGTGTGTGAGTGTTGTCACGCACGTTAAAGATCTCTACCTTGCCTGGAACTGCAAGGGTTCGGCGAAATTCCAAATTTTCCAGGTAAAAATAAAAAACTCGCTTCGTGGTCAATGTAGTACCTTCGGGTGGAGCATTGGAAAATCACATATAAGATCGGAAGTGGTTCCTTCGGTATTGGTATCGTGCTTTCGATGGCTTGTTAGTTTGGGGTTTAGTAGATTTAGGTCGTTCCTGTCCTACCTTGATTCAGTTTTCCTCCTCCTTGGTGTAGACAACAGTCGCTAATTATCATCGGGGTCGGAAACATCCTGTTATTTAGATGTAGCTGGCGTTGGTACGCAGTACCATTTCCATAGTTAGCGGTCGTGGGACATTAGAGTTTACACATTTGAATGCTTCTTTTCTGCTCTTCTTGTACTGCGCTGCGTGGTGCTGTCTAGCGCACTTCATACCGTTGGGGTTAAAGCCGCAGTTGACGCAGGTATACCCGAACCTCTGGCAGGCGAAGTAAGGAGGAATATTGATTTTAGTTTCAAGGGCGACAATCTGTACACGGCTGCAATAGAGGTCGGTGATATTCTATATTTTCTTGGATATAGATTCGTCCTTCAGGATGATGAGGAACATGTTGCAGTAGTTTAATCTCATGCTCTGCCTTTATAGTGCAGGTATGAAATTCAAAGCTTTTCTTCTTAAGGTAGTTCTGCAGGAATCGGAACAGTGACGTTTACTATGTAGATTGCGTACCTCTATGCCTAAGTCCGGATGTCTGTTTTCTTATTGAGAGGCCCGTTGATGGTCTTGGCGCGATTCGGGAAGTTTAGGAATTTCTTCACATAGATGGGTGGCATCTTGATGTTTGTTCTAGGCTGTAAATCTGGTGTTTGTTGCCGGTTGATTGTCTTTGGTTTTACCTAATGATTTTATCGATATCACTAGGGTTTGATTCTCCTACGGAATAACCGCTACGCGTGGATGCCTTGTTAATAAATAGGATTGCTGTTCTGTTTGGGGGTCCAGGTGGATGGGTTTTTTCTGTCGCATTTTTCTTCGTGTCGTTTTTGTAAGTCGACGATTACTGGTCTCTGGAACGGCGGTTGCTCATCCTGTCAGTTTCATCTGTGAAAGTGACTGATGATCGTTTGTACGTAGGATGCTGCTTTATGAAGTTGGCTGTTGTCAGTGTCTGGTTCGGCATTGTCATAAAAGAGCAGTAGTAATTCTAATAATAATAAATTAAAATCAATTTATTAATATCAAATTGCTCTGGAAAGAGTAAATTGCGATTAGCGTTCGTAAACAACAGATGCAGTGCCCATAGGGGACACCTCGGTGGTTCGATAATCCGGTTCCTAGCACGTGTGTGTTCGGATCGAATGCAGATGTGTAAATGCACCCCCTTAGAATCGAATGCAGGTAATGTATTTACGCGGCTTGATTAGCAACTGTTCCAATTGATTGGGTAATTGGTGGGACCCTGCACCAGTTGGGGGACTCCGCTTTGGCAGAATAATAAAATTATATTTTCAGTACAAAGCATTACTAGAATAGTAGTGCGTTGATTGAATTATAATGTTATATCTATAGTGTTTATGAAAACCCTTTTATGTAAAATTTAGATAATAAAATTCCTTTTACAAGGTTGTTTATGAATATCGCAGTATGAAACTTTTTCCTTTTTTTGTTCACGCACGCGCACACACACACACACAAACACACACACACACACACAAACACACACACACACACATACCATCAAACTAAAGAAAAGACTATGTGACGTAAATCCCACCAAAAAGTTACGTTATTTGCATTAAGAGAAATAATTTTTAGGTAACATGCATTCTGGGTCTTAGAAAGGATTATTTCTGTACCATATATAGTTCATATCCAAAGGTTGTCAAATTTATCATAGCGTGTTTTGTACAAAATTATTACAGTTTTATGACTCATTTGTTTTGATTAATAATGCATCCTGCTGGCGCGTGCCTAAGAGTTTTACAAATAAACCGCCCTATCTTACTATAAAGTGCATGATCTACTCAGCCGAGGATGTGCTACGCGTCTGAAGGTAATGATCTACAAGAGGATTAAGCACATTTTATAAAACAAATAGTGATTACGCCGATAATGTCGAAAAATGGCAAGAAGTGAGACGAACAAACAGTTATGTTCGTGATGATGAATAAAGTTGAATCTAAGAAGATGGCCATGCAGAAAATCCGTTGTGGACTCGATGGGTTGGACTGGTGGGTGGTACGAAATATGCTAGTGGTACTCTTCTAGAAAACCAAGATTTGATTTTGGTATATTGCTACAATCCGAATGGTACGGCGCCCGCTACGGAAAGTCTTGATCGCTACTTCTATCAATATTGGAACCCCAGAAACGGTAGTGACTATCTTCAGCGCCATAGGAACTTTGAACGTCCGGATCACAGGGTGTTCTGGGACAGAACAATTTTAAGAGGGGGCAATGTGGCACCACTCGGTCTATCTAGCGTAATTATGTTAGAACGCACACAAAGAATGACGGACAACTCCCTGCTATGTTACATTTTTGGGAACTGTTGATTGACAGGTACAGGCTTGAACTAAACTCAGAGGCATGGACTCTTAGTTACTGGTTCTTCTTCGAAGATTACTTAAAAACATGAAATGAAAAATTACTGGATTTCACCTACGTGTTTTATTCTCCACAATAATAAAACAAAATGAACATCCTAGTTAACTCGTATACCCACTAATGAAAACAGAAAGCTAAAAAGGTACAAAACAACCGTACTACACCCCCCTTATTCTAGCTAAAATATTCTTAACTATTCAGGCTCAAAGAACTACCGGACATAGGTAGAATAAACTTAGGTATTGATGATAATGCTAGCAACAACTTATCATAAACGATGCTAATATTAGTAACTCGAATTTTCCGCCCCAATACTATTTCACTTTCCCGCGACTCTTTGTTTATTGATATAGCTCTTTCTCAAACCCCGCGTATTGGTAAGGCCGGCGAGGTAAAATATAACACCAAACGTAGATAAAATAATGTTAGGTAGAGGCCCCTTTCTGTACGAGGTTGATCGTATACAAGCGAATAATCGTCATACAAGGCAAGCGACTACCTCTTCACAAAACACACGTGATGGTTGAATGCAGTGCTGGATAATATTTGTAAACAGATCACCACTATCTACAAACCGTGAATTCTAATATTTCTCTACGACAAAAAATTGAAGCATGCTTAATACCGTAAAATTATACTATACCTACAAAGTATTCTCTGTTCTGGATCCCAACTTTGCACTTCGTCACTTTAACAGTTATACTTTTTACTTTAGTTAATTAAGCATCACTTTCAGAGTGAAACCACATTAAATTCTCAACGCGAATGCATTCATAAGTAAACACCTAAAAACCACGCTTCTTAATGAATATCTCGCCTGACATCGCACTCAGCTGATAGTCTAGGCGTGACTGAATAGCTGTGTTTCTGCCCGCAACCCGCAGGTTTATATAAGTTATTCTCGTTCTCGTCCAACGATTCGCTTAACACGCGTAATCGACTTAAATATAACTTACTTTCTGGAACACTACATTGTTCTATTTTGAAGTAAAGTCAGAATTTATGAAGAGAGAAGATTACAATTTAACAAAATAAACTATGTATACCGGACGTGCCTAGCACATCACCCCTCAAATTAATTAGCTATTTTACGAAAACTAATTCATTTCACCACCTCGAAGCACCACATAGGATTTCAAATTAACAATATTTTGGACGCCCACGGATAAGCCGGTGGCGTCTTCTTTAATCTCGTAGGAGTTTGGATTTACCAACCTAACAACAATAGCGGAGCCTCTAAAAATCCGAAAGAATTTCTTGATAGTTTTGTTATCTAACGAATATTGGAGCTGGGATTGCACCAGCATTTTATCTCCTTCCTTGAAAATAATTAGCCCATGACACTTTTTAGCGTGCCGATCCTTTTTTTCTCGGCTTTCGTACATAACCTATCCCTGGCTATCATACGATAGTTCCTAACCTTATTCGCGGTCCCCGGAAATTCGATTCCTATTACAAATTGATTTTCTTGCGATCTTCCAAAATGAATCTCGTTCGGGGTGCATCCCAAACTTTCATGTATTGCTTCGTTCAACTATCGACAGACCTCAGTGACCACTAAAACCCACTTTGAGTGATGCTCGCGACAACAAGCTCGTAAAAGTAGGACAATTTCCTTATTGGTCATTTCAGTGTTGTTCCCTTGTGGGAAATAAACCGGGGTATGTACCATTTCAATTCCTTTTTCACTTAATACCCTTTTCCAGACTTTTCCCGTAAAACAGGTAGCATTATCGCTACGAATCGCAATTGGTTGACTGATTTCCGGAATATATTTATTTAGTATACAACCGGAAATGCTTCTTGCCGTACCACGTCGACGAGGGTAGAGTCTTACCAGCTTCGATAACGCATCCACGACTAGCAATAACTGTACCACACCCCCTCTACCTTTGGACAACGGACCCATAAGATCTACACATGCTAACTCCCGTGAACCCTTGAGAACCACACTGCATAACGGACCATGACACCCTACCGACGCCTTAGTTTTTGACATATATCGCAAGTAGCGATTACTTGACGTACCGTTTTCCTCATCCGAGGCCAGAAATAAAACTGGCTCAAATATCCGAAACATTTCGCGGCCCCAAAGTGATCGTGATTACAATGCTCTTCCAGAATAATTGGAATTATTTAATCTTTTGGAATACATATTCGAGGACCTTTTTTGGTTCCCCGAATTCCTGGCTTAAAAGGTATCCCTCCATGCACAACGTTCCAATCGTCTACGCGCTACTTAACTCCCTTCTTTTTACCAAGCTCTGCCTTAACTGCCATCCATAAGGCGTCCTTAGACTGCTCCATTGTGTACTCTGAACCTCTCTTTTAACAATCTTCCTTAAATCCCGACATTGCATTACAAAGATATGAACGTTTTTATTATCTGGAGTTTCCATAATACCTTCCCCTTTCGAACCTATTGGAAATCGGGACAATAACATTTTCCGACCCCTCACAATATTGGATATTAAACGAATATTCCTGCAAGGATAATATCCATTGAGTTAAGCGTGAATTGAGTAATTTACATGTTCGAATAAAAGCTAGAGCCTTATGATCAATGACAATGGTCAAATCTCTACTCAAAACAAACTCCCGCCATTGTTTCAACGCTGAAAAAATAGCCAAAGCTACCTTTTCGGTTACTGAATAGTTTAACACAGCCCCCTTTAATGTACGACTATAAAAAGCAATAATTTGCTCGTCCCCTTCATCAGTTAACTGATATAAACAGGCCCCTAATCCGTATGCAGAACTATCAGTGCTTATAAATAACCTCTTACTGGGGTCCGGATGTGATTGCATCGTAATTCTCAAAAACGCACTTTTCATATTCTCGAAGGCTTTTTGCGCCTTAACTCCTCAAACAAACGTATTCCCTTTTTTCAACAGATGAAGGAGCGGATAGCTCAAGTTTGAAAATTTTTTGACAAATTCCCTTTCGAAATTAACTAGCCCCAAAAAGGACCTTAATTCTTTTATATTCTGGGGTCTCCTAAATTCTTGAATTGCTACCACCCTCTCAGGATCTACCCTTATTCCGTTTGGGTCAATTAAATGACCTAAATACTTCAGCTTCCCTTGTGCAAAATTACATTTTCTTAACTTTAATGTCAAACCTGCATTTCTAATTTTTTTTTAAATATAATTTCAAGGAGTTTCAAATGCTCAGTGGCGTTCTGCAAGAAAACTAGCAAATCATTCATATATACAATTGTACACTCCGCCAGATCACCTCCCAATACCATTTTTAACCTCTTGATAAAACTCCCTACGGAGGTTGATAGGCCGAAATTCCTTTCGGCCTATCAACCTCGCACGTTAAAAATATACATTTCTCTTTTAAAGGAAAATCCCACATACTTTCTACACTCAACCCTAATAGGGAGTTGCCAATAGGACGCCGTAAGATCAAGATTTTATAAAAATTGATGCACCGTAAATTAGAACATGAATTTAATCGGAATGGGTGGAACGACATGGTCCCTTTCCATATTTAAATGGCACGCGTCCACGCATACTCGCACTGAAAAATCAGGCTTTCTCACCACCACCAGAGGACTCACGTATTCCATTTGACTTCCCCTCCCCTAACATCATTTCCTCGATCTGTCTCCTTACTTCCTTCTTATAAACGTGAGGCACCGAATAAAATTTTAAATAAAAAGGCGTTTTATTCTTTATGTGAATTGAATGCTCATATCCTCACATAAGATCCGGTTGTTCCGAAAATACATCACAATAGTCCTCAATCAACCTAAACAACTGCTTGTACCCTGTTACTTTTTAAGGATTTAATTCCCAACTGAATTTCCTCTAACCCTCCGTTCAATTTTCTACTATTCTGGGCTAAAATTTCAAAATTATCGTTCAACACTTCAATGTTTGCCTTTGAATTGAAACTATTTCCCTCATTAGGCTAGTCAAGGTTTTTAACATAACGTCATTCTCCTTCCACTTGTTTTTTTGATTTCCTCCCTTTTCCGCGTTCCGTCATTGTAACAATACTTATTTTAGAATAATTAATAACAAGACTTATTTTCTATTCCCTAAAATTTCATGCTTTTTTAGCCCCTTTAGTTAGGCGCCAATGAACTAGACTCAGGGGTATGGACTCTTAGTTACGGGTTTTTTTGGTGGGTTACTTAAAAACATGAAATGAAAAATTACTGGATTCCAGCTACGTGGTTTTATTCTCCACAATAATAAATAAAAATGAACATCCAGTTAACTCGTATACCCACTAATGAAAACTAAAACCTAAAAGAGTACAAAACAACCCTCCTATTCTAGCTAAAATATTCTTAACTATTCAGGCTCAAAGAACTACCGAACATAGGTAGAATAAACTTAGGTATTGATGATAATGTTAGCAACAACTATTATAAACGATGCTAATATTAGTAACTCGAATTTTTCGCCCCAATACTATTTCACTTTCCCACGCCTTTTAAGTTTATTGATACAGCTCTTTCTCAAACCTCGCGTATTAGTAACGCCGGCGAGATAAAATATAACACCAAACGTAGGTAAAATAAGGTTAGGTAGGGGCCCCGTTTTGTACGAGGTTGATTGTATACAAGCGAATCATTGTCATACAAGGCAAGCAACTACCTTTTCACAAAACACACGTGATGGTTGAAAGTAGTGCTGGATAATATTTGTAAACAAATCACCACTATCTACAAACCGTGAATTCTAATATTTGTTCCCGACAAAAATTAAGCGTGCTTAATATCGTAAAATTATACGATACCTTCAGATTGTCCTCTGTTCTGAATCCCAACTTCGCACTTCGTCACTTTAACAGTTATTCTCTATGCTTTAGTTAATACAGCATCACTTTCAGAACGAAACCACATTAAATTCTCAACGCGAATGTAATCATAAGTAAACACCTAAAAACCACGTTTCTAAATGAATATTTCGCCTAACATCCCACTTAGCCGATAGTCCAGGCGTGACTGACTGGTTGTGTTTCTGCCCGCAACCCGCAGGATTTCATAAGTTACTCTCGTTCTCGTCCAACGATTCGTTTAATACGCGTAAACGACTTAAATATAACTTACATCCTAGAACTCAACATTGTTTTTATATAATGACAGAATTTATGAAGAGGGAAGATTACAATTTAACAAAATAAACTATGTATGCCGGACGTGCTGCTTTAAAATTAATATTACAATAGGGTATATTCTGAAAGTTTTAAAAACTCTCCAGATAATAATTTACATAATTGCGGAATGTTCTTGATTATACAGGTATAATTAAAGTGTATGTAAATTGCTGTCATGAATATGGGAAGTTAGTTCTAATCGAAATTTTGATATGAATTTGGATTCTGGCTTTGTTCATAATAAACCACATATTAGTAATACATGATACTAATGTAAAGATTTAGTTTAGAGCTTTAAAATATTTAACATATTTATTCTACTGTTGACATAAATTTGATATGATTTAATCATAGTGAATAGTGCTTAGTGTATAAATTAATTCTTGTGTTTCGAGATTAAGTAAATTAAGAATACAGTATGTTAGTGTTTAAAGGATTATACTTATACTGTTAGTTGGATTTCTGAAAGTAAATCGCTATGTGCTTTTAGAAATTTAATAGTAGGAGGAGTCGCTGCTAAAATTGTAACGAGCATTTTTAATCGTTTAACATTTTACGCTTTTTCTCAATTAATAAATACCTTTCTGCAATTACTATTTCTATATTTTATATTTATTAACCCGTTGGCGAATGCGTCGTATTATATTGAGTGGATTGCATCTTTCTTGTCTTGCCGTTTGTATAAATTTTGTTGCCTATGTGGATATACAAGTCTAGAAAAGGAAACGATTAGAGGTTGTAATAGCAACGAGTTGAAATAAACAGATGAGTAGTTGGAGTTTGTTCTTGGTTCCTATATATTAACTACTGTCAAAATACTGTTTCGTTTCGCTTTAACAATAGTGAGAATTAATGCTGAATCAATTTCGAATTGTGCATGAACAAGCACGGCACGCTTTTAGTTGTCTTTCTTGTGAAATAAAAGTTGTATATTAACTGTAGCAGTGTAGTTTTATTTACCATTTGAAGGGAGTATGCTTGATATGTAACGTGTTTGACGTGCTTGTTTACGGAACACGGACGGTTTTAGTGATACGCGTTGCTTTACTAATTGTTTTTGTTGATTTTCTGTTGGAAAAAAAAAGTGATAGAACTTGTTGACTCGACCGCACGTGCTTGTTTTACGGAACATTATTTTAGTGATACGCGTTGCTTTACTAATTGTGTTTTTTTGGGGAGTTGTCTTTTTTATATTTGAATTGTGTGTGCGATCTAGTTTCGCGGTCCTTTTCTTTTTATCAGAGTAGTGCATACTTTGGATTATCCAAATACAGTTGATACTGTAGTTTCTGAATTTTCTAACCCCAAAGAATCTAAAATAGATCATGGTTTGCGCAAATTTCGTTATTCAAAAGCATTAGATTTTTCTTTATTACCATAGGTGACAAATAAAACACCTCACGTTACTGTTAGTTTAATAAATTACCTCGTGGCTTGAAAGCCCGTGATTCTAAATTTTTATTACTATTTTTTTTACGATTTGTGTTACAAAATATTTCAAAATTATTGTCTTAGGAAATAGAATTAACAAGAAATTTATCAATGCTACCTAGTTCCATCAGCATGATAATGTCTGCTGCTAACATCAGGAAAATACGTAGGTGTGATTAGTGTAAAGTGTAAGAAATTCCATCAACACCCTCACAGTCAAGGGTGAAGTGCTTCGCTAGTGCAGGACCTCGTGAATCCCACACTTCAAATGCAAGGAAGCGTTCCTGAAGAACTTTTTGTAAGTTGAACTATTTCTTACTTATTATTACTTTAAATATCTATCCGTTGTTTTGCCATATCTTCGTCGTTCTGATACCTTTTGCAATAGACTTGCCTGCGATTAAGAAAAAAAAGAAAGAAAAAAAAATCAACACTGCTGAATTACTCATATCAATTGTGTCTTACCTATTTATCTTTTGTTAACATTTTGTCTGATTTATGTTGAATTGGTGTGTGAGGAAACGTTTCTGCTACTCCCCAATATTACCTCACTTTGTGATAAAAATTTTTGTAATGCTTTTATCGTGATTATATTAAATAGTTTATCTAAACAGTTTTATTTACATTCTACAAAGTACTGAATAACTTAGACTTTTCATTGCTGCTATGCTTATTCTATTCCTTTTTTTCAGGTTTGCTTAACTAATTTTTCTTGCAGGTATTGTCACTAAATTCCTTCAGCCGCATCCATTATATGTCAGTCTGCTTTATACAACCCTCCCTAATCTCCGATTGAGCCCGGTCATTCCGTGATATCTTTGTGTTACGCACGGCTACGAGGCAACGTAGCATAAATTTTGGCGCCCAACGTGGCTGCCACGAATAACGTAACAGGAAATTTTGGTGCCCAACGTGGGGCTCGTTTTTTTTGAGGGGCCCGATTTTTTTGATTGGCTCGATTTTTTTTGATTGGGGCTTTATTTTTTTTGATTTGCTCTTGATTTTTTTTTTGGTTTGCTCGTGACTTTTTTTAAATTTTTTTATAACCTTGATGTTATTGGCCTTGATTTTTTTTGGTGTATCGGTTCGATTTTCTTTTTCTGCCTATATTGTCTGACTCTAATTTTGTTTGGTGTAGTCTTGATTTTTTTCTTCCTTCGCTATATAGAAATTCCTTGATTGTAATTTTTTTTTGTGTGAATTATCAGAGTTGTGTTTTCGCTGGTAATTTGGTTCTGGAAAACACTGGCGCCCAAGTTTTCTTTACACCACCTTTTTTTTTTCTTTTCTTCACGTCACTTTCGCTACCTCACTTAAATATAATCCTAATGTCCCCGATCTAGATCTGTTGTCCTTTTGGCGACGCAAGCGCCGTAAATTTCGTCCGTAGTCCACTCGTCCCCCTAGGTTATACGATTCCTTCAACTCATTAGCTTTATCTGTGATATTTGACATATTTCGTAGTATTGTGTGATGACTTTTATTTTTTGTCTTCTACTCTTACCGGGTTTTCTTTCATTCCACATTCCTGTCCATTTTTTTTCCTGACTGGTTTTCCTTGCGGTTAGTTGAGGTACTGACTTCGATTACTCCTTGTATCTGCTCCTGTGGTAGTTGCTCTTTAGGCCTACTTTCTGTCCTTTAGGAATAACGACTTAGTCGACTTTTGGGTCTATTAGCAGATTACTTTTCTTATTTGGTTGTATTATACGACTTTTTTTCTTCTTGGTACCACAGTTGAAGCCTTTCGTTACTTTTCCCAGTTTTCTGTTTGTCGTTCCCTAGCTTACTTGAGGCTTGACACTGGTGTCTTATGTTGGCTATTGCTGTTGGTTTTCTTCCTCGCTACTTTTCTTTTCTTTTGGTTTCTGCGCGCGCGAAATCAATTTCTTGAGGTTGGAAACTGTGCTGTTTCTTTTCTAAACAGACATCCGTCTTTTGACGACTTTGGCAGCGTTTATGCCTTTACACCTAGGTCCTCTTCGATTGCTACTACTTACCTATCTTTCCCTGTGGATTTCTTTACTCTTAGTTTTGTCCGACATTTTGGTCCTTTGAGCCGGAAATTTTTTTTTGTGTGTTGATTCTGATTGGATTGGTATAGTTTTTTTCGTTTTCCTAGTCGAGTCCGTTTGTTGTTAACGTCGTTCGTCATCTGCTTCTCATTCCCTACGGCCGATTCTATTTTGACCCCTACGTGTCGCTATCCCTAATGACTTGTAATTTTTTTGGCTTGTTGGTCTTGTGTTTTCTCTGATAAGCTGGTGTCCGAAAACACTGGCGCCCATTTCGTATTCCTATTTATATTTTGTAGCTAGCCCATCCCGTGACTTTTTCTTCTGGCTAGTTCTACCATTCGTACACTTTTTGACTATTATAGTCGCTTTCTACATCCATTCCTTGAGGTAGGCGTCAGATTAATTTTCTTTTCCTTTAGGGATTTCGACTTGGTCGCTTCTGTAGGTCTGTTAGCCATACTCTGCTTGAGTAATCGTTTCATACGAATCTGTGTTACCTCAGTTGGAAGTATTCTAGATTGTGTACTAGCTTGCCTTTGCTCTTTGCTTTGTCTTGGTTCTTTCTTTGCTGCACACTTGAGGTTGATCGTTGTGTCGTCTAGTTGGTTTGCTACGAGTTTTCTTCCTCGTTTTTTCTTTCCTCTTGGTTTCTCCGCGGAAGCCAAAACTTTTCTTTGAGGTGGAGAACAGAAATGTCCCTTTTGGAGACATCCGTCTTGTTATTAAATTAAAAAATTTGTATATTATTTACGAATAAAATTATAAGCTTATTAAGATCGTTCACTAACCTAAGAATAATTATTCATGAGAGGTCAGGTCAGTCAATTTATTTGAAAGTGAAGCTTCTTTTTCCTAATACAAGTAACTTTTCATGAGGTACTATTAACTGCATATTTGGTGACGCTAAAAGAAATGCAATTATCGTTTACAGTTTTGGTGCACAATCAAAGAACAACACGTGTTGTACTTATAATCTTTGCTCATCTATATTTAACTCCATCTTTAAAACATCCTGTTGGCGATAAAAATAAGTAAAACGAACTTTATCAAGAAATATTATGGTTTTAATAAAATTTGTACATGTATTGATAACATCTATAAACCGCTGTAATAACCAGAGTCTGGCGAATCTGGGATAGCCAAATCTCTAAACATTTGCGTAAGCGATTGCCTCGCAGTCGCATCTTCTAAGTACTGGATGGGGTGGGATTTAATAATTTTCAACACTGTCAAGTAATTTAAATTTCTGCAATTATTAAGCAGAGAAATACTCGCACGGTTCTCTTCCTCTAATAACGTTTGAACCCTTTTTTCGACCGTCGTACTTCCATTTACATTTTTTATATCACCTACAAACTTTTCGTAAAATTCTCCATTTTATAACAGATTAATTTTTGCAAATTTAATAGCTTGATGCACTCGTACTCAGATAACACAATAGCATTCCGATCTTTTGTAATTTCCATATTATATAAATTTTCTTCTTGAAATTTATTCGCTACCGATACACTTCTATTGGATGTTTCGGCAAATTCACGATCCAGTTCTAATCCTAAAACATCTCCACCAAAAAAACCATTCAATCTTAGGTTTGCTGCTTCTTAGGTATATTGTATGATTCTAAATTCCAATTGAAAATTGCAAAACTCTCTCCATTTAAAGCAATCCATTTCTATAGTATAATTTTGACACATTCTACTATTGCAGATAATTTGTACGACTGGTTGCAGACCACAGTATAAACATCTCTACTATGCAGACGAGATGGTTAAAAAATGAAGACGAAAATATATACAATCGATGTATGGAGTAAAGTATAATCACCAATCTGATGCGCATAGTTTGGGAAAATGTATGTAGGTAATTGATCCAGAAAACAATGACATAACCTTAAATTATAGCGTTTAACTTAACACTAAAGATCTAACAAGAGATAAATATTTTTAAAGTCCTTAGCATATTCCTAAGGAATGTAATGAATTAGTTCATAGGATACATTCCCTACCTGTTGTTTTGTGCGTGCACACAAATCGGGTACAATTGGGGCATATCCAAACAAGAGTAGCTCATATAAAAGGACTGTTTGCGTAGAAGTTATAATTTGTCAATTATACAGTTTAAAGAAACGATTAAACAAATATGTATATAGACTTTGGGGAGGTTATTCGAAGATTTTGCAATGCTTTACGAGCAAAATAGCAGAATGCGGGCAACCGTTTTCGATAGAAGGAGAAAAATGCCTTACGTGCCAGTCATACGAGGAAGCAATACAGCACTGTACTGCTGTGCCAGTAATGCCCGAGGATTTGGATGATTTTATGGAAATAATCGCGGAGATGGGTTTTTACAACTGCTATATTCAGATGGAATATATACTAAATTGTAAGTCTTAAATTAAAATTTTAACCACCTCAACTACTATCATAAGAAATGAATAATGTGAATTTAGAATTTATTTTTGCATATATTAGCTTGTTTATGTTATAAAATATAGATAATACAGTGTTATTGTTTAATTCTTCAAGTGTCCGCATAACTAAAATTGGTATCTAAGTTTTTATGAAAAGGATTATAACAAAGATATGTATTTATTAAAAGGGTGCTATAAACATTTTACAAAATTATTAATCGGAATCGTTCTATTTAAAACTATAAGATAATTTTATTTACAGTTATTAATATCTGTAGTTGAAATACAACAATTTAGAGAGGTCTAAGAGAATAAACTGTAATATGCAGAATTATAGTGACAGAAATTTATTTAAAAACTTTGGTTTAAAATTTAAACATCTCGCGTTAATGCGTGGAATGGGAACCTGTTGTACTCTTCCATATACTCAACTTGACTACAAATAATGTTTTCATACAATCTTGGATAGGTTCTTATAAATTCGTATAATATGACCCCAGTATCATTATTACTGTATTTGCTTTTAATTATATCATGCAATTATCCGTTACAGTTTTAGTATATAATCAAAGAAGAGCACGTGTTGTACCTATAATTTCTGCTCATCTATATTTAACTCCATCTTTAAAATATCCTTCGGACATTTACTTTAATCTAGACAATAAAAAACTTACGGGTGCTACCACTTTAAACCTGGGAATAAAAAAACAAGATAGTATAGTAAGTCTATTAAAATTTTTTGCTGATGTTGGCAATACAAATAAGTAAAACAAAGTTCATCAAGAAATATTATGTTTTTAATAAAATATATACATGTATTGATAACATCTATAAACCGCTGTGATAAGCAGAGTCTGGTGAATCTGAGATAGCCAAATCTCTAAACATTTGCGAAAGCGATCGCCTCGCAGTCGCAACTTCTAAGTACTGGATGGGGTGGCATTTAAAAATTTCCAACACCGTCAAGTTGTAACGGGCATTTTTAATAGCTTAACATTTTACGCTTTTTTTAACCAATTGGTAAATACTTTCGAATAGTTTTCAGATTTGTATGCAATTTAACTCGCGTGTATTAATTTTAAAAAGTAGATTAATTAAAGATAGATAATTTGAAGGTTGATTTTTATTAATTATAAATAGCATCGTTCTTGTCTTGCCGTAAATATAAATTTTGTTCCTTATGTATTATCGAAGTCGAGATAACAGACGCTCAGATGTTATGGAGAACAACGAGTTGATATAAACAGATGATCAGTTGTAGTTCGTTCTTGGTTCCTATATATTAATTACGTTGAAAAGGCTGTTGCTTTTTGCTTTGACAATAGCGAGAATTAATGCGGTATCATGAACCAGCACGGCACAATTTTAGTTGTTTTCTTGTGAATTGGAAGTCGTATATTAACTGTAGCAGTGTAGTTCTGATTACATTTGAAGGAAGTATGCTTTATATGTAACGTGTTTGTGCGGAACATTTGACGGACGGTTTTATTGCTTACGCGTGCTTACTAATTGTTTTTAGTTGTTTGTTTTGTGAAATAATGGTCGTAGAACTTGCTAAACTGACCGATTCTTTCTTTAGGATTAATGTGTGTGCGATCTAGTCTAGTGTCCCTTTGTTTTATCAGATTAGTGCATACTTTGGATTATTTAAATACAGTGGACACTGTAGTTTCTGCATTTTTCTAACACCAAAGAATCTAAAATAGATCATTGCTTGCGCGAATTTCGTTATTTGCGAAATATAACAGATTACCGGTTTACAAAGGTATTGGTTGAAGTTTCTCACTGCTTTTTGGGAGGTTTATGAAAATAATATACATTTGATCCCAGTTGAAATTAAACTAGTGCTACAAAATATTTCCAAATTATTGTCTCAGGAAATAGAATTAACAAGAAATTTATCAATGCTACATAGTTCCGTCGCGTGATGGTATCTGCTGCTAACCCCAGTGAAATACGTAGGTGTTTTTAGTGTAACGTGTGATAAGTTCCATCAGCACCCGCACAGTCAAGGGTGAAGTGCTTCGTTAGTGCAGGACATCGTGAGTCCCACACTTCAATTGTAGGGAAGCGTTACTGAAGGACCTTTTGTAAGTTGAACTATTTTCTACTTGTTATTACTCTAAATATCTATCCGTTGCTTTGTCATATCTTTGTCGTTCTGATACCTTTTACAATAGACTTGCATGCTATTTTAAAACATAAAAAAAAAAATGAAAGAAAGAACAATCAATACTACTGAATTACTCATACCAATGGTGTCTTATCTATTTATCTTTTGTTAACATTTTATCTGATTTATGTTTAATTGGTGTGTGAGGAAACGTTTCTGCTACTCCCCAATATTACCTCACTTTGTGATAAAAATTTTTGTAATGCTTTTACCGTTATTATATTATATAGTTTATCTAAACAGTTTTATTTACATTCTACAAAGTACTGAATAACTTAGACTTTTCATTGCTGCTATGCTTATTCTTTTTTCAGGTTTGCTTAACTATTTTCTTGCAGGTATTGTCACTAACTCCTTACCGCCGTATACATCATATGTTAGTCTGCTTTCTACAACCCCCCCTAATCTCCGATTGAGCCCGGGTCGTTCCTTGACTATCTTTGTGTTACGCACGGCTACGAGCTAACGTAGCATAAATTTGGCGCCCAACGTGGCTGCCACGAATTAACGTAACATAACAAAGTAATTTGAATTGCTGCAATTATTAAACAAAGAAATACTCGCACGGTTCTCCTCTTCTAATAACGTGTGAACCCTTTCTTCATCCGTCGTATTTCCACATACACTTTTTATATCACCTACAATTTTTTTGTAAAATTTTGGAAAGTTTCTACACCTCAACTCCTCCATTTTATAACAAATTAATTCTCGGAGATTTAATTATTGTGCAATAACATTCCAATCTTTCGTAATTTTCATATTATATAAATTTTCTTCATGAAATTTACTTGCCACCCATACACTTCTATTAGATGTTTGTAAGATCAGTTTCAATTGTAATGTACGACCCAGTTGTAATTCTAAAACATCTCCGCCAGAAAAAACATTCAATCTTACGTTTGCTGCTTCTTGGGTAAATTGTATAATTCTAAATTCCAATTAAAAATTGCCACTCTTCATTTAAAGTAGTCCATTTTTATAGCATAATTTTGGCAAATTCTACTATTGCAGGTAATTTGTGCGACTAGTTGCAGACCACCGTATAAATCAAAACCAACTTCAACGTTATGGTGGTGAAAATGATGTAAATTGACTTAGCCAGCGCATAGGTGGTCTTACCTACTAGTTTGTCGATACCTAATGACACTCTTGCATCACTTTAATTTAATAACAATGCATATAATTTTGCTCGGTGATTCATTTAGACAATAGACACGCTTGCGATTTTCAAAAATATGACGTAGAAGTTATTTAAAATTAAATTGTTTTATTAGTAACTATCCTGTAGACAATAATTAAGATATACCCTTAGTAAACGTTTAAAGTGTTTTATTAAGTCTCCCTCCAAAAGGTTTTAATTGATTTTTAAACATCTACCACCTCAAATCTCAAGATAAAAATTTTGATCTAGGGTGGAGAAATCATCTTAATATTTGTATTAAATACGCCTTAAATATTTGTCTTAGATTGAAAGAAGTCCATCAATATCTGTAAATTCTTAAAATCAAGAAGTACAATTCCCCTGAGGGTTGCTTCGATTTAAAAAATTCCTAAAGATTTGGGTTTCCCAGAAAAATATGGACCGCCATTATGCGTCATACCTTAAGACGATTTCCTAAAATCAGGGGTATAACTTTGAACGGGTAGTTTGATTTAAACAATTCGAACGGTTTTTAATTATCCAAGTAATTCCGGATTAAAGCGAATATCTCGGGTAACCAAAAAGGGATTGAGTTAAAATTAAATAAACAAACCAAAAATTTTAAAGTTTCGTGGCTTTATAGGGATGTAACTTTGTAAGGAGTGGTCTGATTTGAAAAATTTTGGCGGATTTAGAATGCCCGGAAGATTTTCTATCAGGCTAATATAGCTAGTCGAAGAAAACTTTTATCTAGGTTAAATATGAATGTAATACGCAAAAATCTGTACGGGGCTTTAACAGGGTGTAACTTTGTAAGGGATAGTCCGATTTTAAAAATTCTAACGGGGTTAGATCGCCCGGGAAAATAGGGTTCAAATCCAATTAACGCTCCCCCCCAACGCCCTCCAGGAACCGAAGTACAGGATGATGCGCAAAAGTGTGCTGAAACGCCTGTCAACCTTCTACTGAGCTACTTAAAAAGTTTGCGCAAAGAGTGGTAAAAAATTTACAACAAAAAGCTTATTTGCTGCTTCTAAATACAATAATATAAGAGATAGATAACCAACCGCAAAGATTGACTACCTTAAAAGTTCGAGAAAATTCGAAAATTTGAAAGAATGCAGTTTGATTGGAGAAATCTCGGAAACCGAAATGAACGTTCTATCTAAATGTAACTGAAGGTTCAAACACCAAACGCAATAAAACCAAATTTGGTATAATTATAACCAATAGTATTAGTAGGTAAAGTCGTGCACAAATAAGCATCTTATTATCTGCGCTCGAAATATACATTTTGAAATTGGATGCGCACCGATGCCTGAAACTCCCTCATGACGTAACAAGCTTAAGTGACCCAAGAAATTGAGAGTAGGATATTTATGGGACTCCTGGCGCCACATTCTCCCAAATCCCACATTTACATGAAAATCCCCATAACGAGGAAATGTGGCGTAGGAACTCCTTGGGGGAACTGTGGAGATGTAAATCCCCATAAGGAGGAAATGTGGTGGAGGGACTCCTAGGAGGAAATGTGGAGATGTAAATCCTCATAAGGAGGAAATGTGGTGGAGGGACTTCTAGGACGAAATGTGGAGATGTAAATCCCCATAAGGAGGAAATGTGGTGGAGGGACTCCTAGGAGGAAATGTGGAGATGAATCTTAGCATCCACATTTCCACACACAATCCACATTTGCTCCCACATTTGGCGACAGTAATAAATAACATTGTCATCTTAAATTAACAACAAAATAGTTTTCTTCATCTAACCAATGCATCTTTCGAGATAACCCTATCTTGTTTGATATCAATTAATATTAGATTTTTCTCAGCTACCTGAATCTCTAAGAATTTTTGAGATAGCATCATTCCCCAGAGAGCTACCCCAATTTTAAGATTTTTTACCGGCAAAGATTTCTGACCCGTCCTTATAAATTTTTTAACCATGTGACGCATCTTGTTAGTCTAAATTTTTACACAGAATCCGAATCCGCAAACACATTTAAAATACAACCACCCCTTATAAAGTTATAACCCTATAAAGACTCAGAGCCTCTAAATTTTGCTTTTTGCTCCCACATCTAAACCAAATAGTTTTCTTCGTCTAACCATTGCATCTTTCGAGATAACCCTATCTTGTTTGGTATCAATTAATATTAGATTTTTCTCAGTTACATGACTCTCTAGGAATTTCTGAGATTGCATCATCTCCCAGGGAGCCACCCTTATTTTAAGATTTTCTGCATGCAGCGATTTTATGACCGTTTTTATAAATTTTTTAAGCATGTGACGCATCTTATTAGTGTAGAATTTTACGCAGAATCCGAATCTGCAAACAGATTTAAAATCGGACAATCCCCTACAAAGTTACACTTTTAAAGTCTCAAACCTCTTTAAATTGTTTTGCTCATCTACAACATATGCTTTAAACAACCATTATTCGAGAAAATCTAAAACCACAAGGATTTTAGAAACGAGTTCTTTATAAGCCATAAGTGTTTATTATTTAAAATCGTTTTCAAACAGTAATGTTATTGTTTTCAGAATATCGCAAAAACCTATGACTTTTAAAATTTTTTCTGGTTTTAACATTGTTAATAACTACGTGACAAACATAATTACATGCTAAATAGTTAGAAAATACGTAGACGAGGACAAACTAATTCTTTGTTGAAATACAAGTGAAAGTTGCCTTTCTTTTTTATTTATTAGCGGCTATATGATTTGAGAAATACAATAGATATGGTCAATGCCATCCATTAGAATTATCGCATCATTGCTGTAGGGTTTATTAATCATACAATGAGCGCTCTAGTTTGGCCTCGATTGGGGAAAATACAAACGTCATTTAGTAATATAGATCAATTAACGGTTTTCAAACCGTATATAACGCGGTCTGATTAGTAAAAACCTATTACTTCCGTACGTTTCTTGTGCGTGTAAAAGTACATCGATATTTTAAACAATCGTTTTGTGCAGTGACTTTTAGTGAAAAGTTTTTTTAAAGATTTAAGGTAGGTCTACATTTATTTTCAAACACCAATTATTGTTTCTGATTGTATTTTAAAACATCTAAGACTCGTATAGATTTACATTAACCGGTATTAATTTTCCAAAGTAATGAGCAATTTTACATATATATTTTTTTCAAATTTTAAAGATAGGCTTTTAGCTAGACGAATGTTAGGTGTATCTATCAACCCCAATTCCGAAATGATTATTTCTTTTAGAATTGTAGAATATGGTGTTGCAGATTGTGTAAAATATGTACTACCTGCTTTAATGTAACACTTGTGTAAGATTTTTATTTTATCTGGGCTATCTTCTTCCTCTACTATCTCCAAATAATTTATATGGAAGGTGAGCGAAGAACTTAAAAATTACGGAATCTTAAAACTAATATATACAATAGATTTACAGCATACCTCTTCATCGGTTCGGACACTCCATCGTCGACACTGGTGTTCTTTATGCGATAGCTAGTCATACGGTTGTTAAACGTTATGCTAACCATTTCTACACTATCTTCGTTAGTAGCGGTTTTTCCAGGTATAGGAAACACTGCAAGAGTTGCATTTAAAGCGTTTGTAGGTACCATTTTAGTATAAAACAAAATCCGCACTATAGGACTTTGGTGAAACTTGTAAGCGAACTAACTTATAAACTAAAAAGTTTACTTTTGCGTAGCTGCTTTATGCTTCCTATAGAATGCAAGCCGAAGGTTTCCGAAGACAGCCGAAGGAAGTTGAGGATTCAGTAGGGAACTAAATGACGTCATCTTTTACCAATCCTTGCTACTCGTCCAGTACATTTAGCACCATGCGAATGCAGTTAGTAGAGTCATCGGAAACGTGTTCCATGTTATACAGGACGGCAATCGCATCGCGCACATATTAAAAATCCAAAAGGGTTATAGCACACGCACACAAATTGGTTGCAAGCCGTGCAGTAGAAGATGCAGTGCTACTATAAACAATAACTTAATAAAACATTTTAAACCTTTACTAAGGGGATACCAAACTTGTTGCCTACAGAATACTTACTAATAAAGCAATTTAATTTTAAATAACTTCTACGTAATATTTTAGAAAACGGTAGGGTTGAATATTTTCTTTGGAAGCAATCGAAGATTGCCGAAGACACTCGAAGAGTGCACAAACGCTGTCACTAAACCAATCAGCATTAATACCGAGTATTCTATGCTTTCGTAGGTTTCTCATTTCCTAGAACCAAATCTTCCGCATTGCGTTTGGTAGCACGTAATGATTTCTAGAACCGGCAAGTACTCGATATCGCCCAAATACAGAATTAGATGCTCGATGTCCGTCAACTCACGATTCCCTCGTAAAAGGTAGAAAAAACTCGGCCAATCATCCATCTAACTTAAACTTCGACCCGCTACCGTTTTGATAGTTTCCAAACATTTTTCAAACGACAATGGGCTTCTACACTAACAGCTAACGTATCTTTCCTATTATTTGTTAAACAAAAACTACCGGTATCGTCATGCCCGTATGCGGATGTAAGCAGATGTTTGTGGATATGTACGAGAATATGTAACCATATACATTAATCACTTTCAGCTATTTTATTTAGTTATAGGTTTAATATTTCTACCATTTTCCATGACTTTTTTGAGTCCGTCTAATATATCTGGTAGTTCCTCCAATAAAGTTTCCAACTTAGCATCTGCTAGTTCCACTTTGAAAGGAACACATATAAGATTTTGGAATTTTTTATTAATACATTCGAGGTCTTCTTTTCCGATAATTTCTTTTACTTTCTGGCCCATCTTGTTAGTGCTTTCTAGAGAAAACGGAAGCTTAGCTTTAACACCATGCAAACAAACAAACAAATCGGTTAAACTTTCTTCGTAGATAACTGTTAAATGCACCACAAATTTCTTTTTTTAGGATAAACGTTCTTTTGTTCGCAGGTTTGCTCGGCGTCAGAATGGTCGCAAATTTTAACCAACATTATATTGTCATAAAATGGTTCTGTAATTGGTGTGTGTAGTCCACCAGTCAGCATCTGTTCGCCTTCGACATAACAAATATTACCAATATCTGTCACCAAATTATTGTTGCACATATTTTCTGCCAAAAGCCACAATCCAAATCGCTCATTTATTGGTTTCGCTTTATTACCAAGAAGTTCAGGAACGTTAATCACCTTGGAGACGCTCATGTTTACTGTTTTAGCTACTGCTGAATACTAAATTGGATACGAAAAATTGCCCCTTATGTATCCTACAGAGTGGGGGCGCATATTGCCGAAGATAGTCGAATATGTCGGACACAACCATATCGCCTACATTTTCATGATTAGGAACAGTTTTTAAAATTCGGTCTAGGTCGGATTAAATCCGACCTAGGTCGGACTGGGTAGGAATGCGCATCGACATATATCCGGATATATATCGAATATATGTAGGATGTTAGATTAGGGTGAAATTGCCCCTAGAGTGAAATTGCCCCATAGGGCGAAATTGCCTCCGACCTAAGTTGGATGTGGACTTGTCAGGAGTTAGGTTAGCTGCTGTTGTCCGGAGTTAGGTTAGGTTAGTTGGACTTGCGTGGACTTAGGTTAGATGAAAGGTAAAATTGATAGGTTAGGTCAGTGCCGCTTTTTAATGAGAAAACTCATTAAAAACCCATTACCACTAATCGCTTTTTAATGAGTTTTCACATGAAATGCCATTAGCACTAATTGCCTTTTAATGAGTTTTCTCATTAAAATCTCATTAGCACTTGCAACCAATTTGTGTGCGTGTGCTATAACCCTTTTGGATTTTTAATATGTGCGTGATGCGATTGCCGACCTGTATAACATGGATGACGTTTCCGATGACTCTACTAACTGCATTCGCATGGTGCTAAATGTACTGGACGAGTAGCAAGGATTGGTAAAAGATGACGTCATTTAGTTCCCCACTGAATCCTGAACCTCCTTCGGCTGTCTTCGGAAACCTTCGATTTGCATTCTATAGGAAGCATAAAGCAGCTATGCAAAAGTAAACTTTTTAGTTTAAAAGTTAGTTCGCTTACAAGTTTTACCAAAGTCCTATAGTGCGGATTTTGTTTTATACTAAAATGGTACCTGCAAACGTTTTAAATGCAACTCTTGCAGTGTTTCCTATACCTGGAAAAACCGCTACTGACGAAGATAGTGTAGAAATGGTTAGCATAACGTTTAACAACCGTATGACTAGCTATCGCATAAAGAACACCAGTGCCGACGATGGAGTGTCCGAACCGAGTAAGAGGTATGCTGTAAATCTATTGTATATATTAGTTTTAAGATTCCGTAATTTTTAAGTTCTTCGCTCACCTTCCATGTAAATTATTTTGAGATAGTAGAGGAGGAAGATAGCCCAGATAAAATAAAAATCTTACACAAGTGCTACATTAAAGCAGGTAGTACATATTTTACACAATCTGCAACATCATATTCTACAATTCTAAAAGAAATAATCATTTCGGAATTGGGGTTGATAGATACACCCAACATTCGTCTAGCTAGAAGCCTATCTTTAAAATTTGAAAAAAATATATATGTAAAACTGCTCATTACTTTGGAAAATTAATACCGGTTAATGTAAATCTATACGAGTCTTAGATGTTTTAAAATACAATCAGAAACAATAATTGGTGTTTGCAAATAAATGTAGACCTACCTTAAATCTTCAAAAAGCTTTTCACTAAAAGTCACTGCACAAAACGTTTGTTTAAAATATCGATGTACTTTTACACGCACAAGAAACGTACGGAAGGAATAGGTTTTTACTAATCAGACCGCGTTATATACGGTTTGAAAACCGTTAATTGATCTATATTACTAAATGACGTTTGTATTTTCCCCAATCGAGGTCAAACTAGAGCGCTCATTGTATGATTAATAAACCC
The DNA here is from genome assembly GCA_036346225.1 of Platerodrilus igneus. Lineage (NCBI taxonomy): Eukaryota > Metazoa > Arthropoda > Insecta > Coleoptera > Lycidae > Platerodrilus > Platerodrilus igneus. Next base: position 1,910,732 of record JARFIW010001031.1, read on the forward strand.
TCCAGCAATGATGCGATAATTCTAATGGATGGTATTGAGCATATCTATTGTATTTCTCAAATCATATAGCCGCTAATAAATAAAAAAGAAAGGCTACTTTCACTTGTACTTCAACAAAGAATTAGTTTGTCCTCGTCTACGTATTTTCTAACTATTTAGCATGTAATTATGTTTGTGACGTAGTAATTAACAATGTTAAAACCAGAAAAAACTTTAAAAGTCATGGGTTTTTGCGATATTCTGAAAACAGTAACATTACTGTTTGAAAACGATTTTAAATATTAAACACTTGTGGCTTATAAAGAACTCGTTTCTAAAATCTTTGTGGTTTTGGATTTTCTCGAATAATAGTTGTTTAAAGCATATGTTATAGTTGAGCAAAACAATTTAAAGAGGTTTGAGACTTTAAAAGTGTAACTTTGTAAGGGATGGTCCGATTTTAAATCTGTTTACAGATTCGGATTCTGCGTAAAATTCTACACTAATAAGATGCGTCATATGCTTAAAAAATTTCTAAGAACGGTCAGAAAATCGCTGCATGCAGAAAATCTTAAAATAAGGGTGGCTCCCTGGGGGATGATGCAATCTCAGAAATTCCTAGAGATTCAGGTATCTGAGAAAAATCTAATATTAATTGATACCAAACAAGATAGGGTTATCTCGAAAGATGCAATGGTTAGACGAAGAAAACTATTTGGTTTAGATGTGGGAGCAAAGAGCAAAATTTAGAGGTTCGCAGTCTTTAAAGGGTTATAACTTTGTAAGGGTTGGTTGGATTTTAAATGTGTTTGCGGATTCAGATTCTGTGTAAAAATCTTGACTAACAAGATGCGTCACATGGTTGAAACATTTTTTAATGTCTGGGAGATGATGCTATCTCAAAAATTCCTAGAGATTCAGGTAGCTGAGAAAAATCTAAGATTAATTGATATTAAACAAGATAGGGTTATCTCGAAAGATGCATTGGTTAGACGAAGAAAACTATTTTGTTGTAAATTTAAGATGACAATGTTATTTATTACTGTCGCCAAATGTGGGAGCAAATGTGAATTGTGTGTGGAAATGTGGATGCTAAGATTCATCTCCACATTTCCTCCTAGGAGTCCCTCCACCACATTTCCTCCTTATGGGGATTTACATCTTCACATTTCCTCCTAGGAGTCCCTCCACCACATTTCCTCCTTATGGGGATTTACATCTCCACATTTTCTCCTAGGAGTCCCTCCGCCACATTTCCTCCTTATGAGGATTTACATGTAAATGTGGGAGGAAATGTGGGATGTGGGAGGAAATGTGGCGCCAGGAGCCCCATAAACCTCCTACTATTGAGTTATAAAAAATTCAGCTATGGATTAATTTTTCAAAAATTGTACCTTCTGTAGAAAATTAGTTTCACCGAGTATCACAATTGCTGATCCCATAAGGCAGAGAAAGCGAACAGCAGTTAAAGGAAGGTTTAAAAACCGCTTGATGTTTTGGGCTAACAGCAACAAAAGCAGAAGGATGTGCTGTATAAACACAATGCGTTGTTCGTCTTTCAGTTCTGTTTGGCTGGAACAACTCAAGCCTTGTTATCCTAAACAAAATCCACTCTAAAAAGCGTTTCAAATAATATAGTAGATAGATATTCCCTACTAACTGCAGCAGCTGTGCTGACTTAGAAACCAACAGAAGGCGGAAACAATAATTATGATTTAATAAATTACGAACCTAATTTTACAACTCCCTAGAGGTGGAAACGCTTAAATTAACTCATCTGCTAATTCTTAAAATATAACCTAAGGAGATTAGTCTTCTAAATTTTATATGAAGCCCGATCAAAATGACGACGCTTGAACCATTCAATATTTAACGAGCACCTGGAAGACAAGAAACGATCTGACATTTTCAGAGAAAGCTTTAACTAAATCATCCCCTAAATTTATTGGCAGAAACTTATTAAACCTGTTAATTACACTGTAACCGGAAAAACCTTCCTGTAAAACTTAAACAGCAATGAATCATGAAGTTTTAGATAACTCTCTCAATTTGGAAATAGTCTACAATGACTATATACGCTATGCTTTTCTCAATCCTCTCGTTTGTAGAGGACTTGAAATATTGATGTGATTTCTTTCAAGCATGCGCTCAACTCCATTTCCTTGTTTTCCCCGCTTTGGGTTATTCTCAAACGTGCTCACACTGTGGAGTGTGGTTGAGTTGGATTTAAATTCCTTTTGAAGCCGTTGATTGTAGTTGAGAAACACAACGGGGCAGCTATTGCCCCTATTGTTTGTCTTTAATAGCTTTAGAAATTTTAGAATTTCCTGGTGCTGCTGTTAAATTGCAACTCCTAAGCTTTTCTAAAATTTATTGGCATAATCGAGAATTAATTAATGAGCGAGAGTGAACCTAATTATCCATGTACTAAGAGAAAGTACCCGTGGAGTTCATCTTACATAATCGGCATACAAAGCTATAATTATTTAAAACAGGAAAAATAGTTTTGATCGCTGATTGATGAATATATAACTGTTAAGGCGGTATTCGATCATTGTAGAAGCGATTCTAACGAAAAACAAACGTCTATTTGCAATAACGGCTGTTACAGAAGCGTTTTTAGCAACGACTCATCGTACTACTAAATTTCTAAAAGCCCATAGCGATTTGTTTCAGAGATTTAACTAACAGTACAAGTATAATCCCTTAAACACTAAGATATCGTATTCATAATTAACTTAATCTCGAAACACAACAATTAATTTATATACTAAGCACTAATTACTATGACTAATTTATATCAAATTTATGTCAACAGTAGAATAAATATGTTTCAAATTTTAAAGCTCTAAACTAAATCTTTACATTAGCATCAAGTATTGCTAATATGTGGTTTATTGTAAAAGAAGCGACAATCAGAATTCATTTCAAAATTTCGATTAGAACTACCTTCCCATACTCATGACAACAACTTGCATACACTTTAGTTATACCAGTAAAATCGAGAACATTTCAACAATTATTTAAATTATTATCTGGAGATTTCTACAACTTCCAAAGTATACCCTATTGTAATATTAATTTCAAAGCCTGTACCTGTCAATCAACAGATCCCAAAAGTGCAACGTAGCAAGGAGTCCTCTGTCGTTCTGTGTGTGCGTTCTAACATAATTACGCTAGATAGAACAAGCGGTGTCACATTGCCACCTTTTAAAACTGTTCTGTCCCAGAACACCTTGTGACTCGGACGTTCAAAATTCCTATGGCGGTAAGGATAGCCAAAACCGTTTCTGTGGTTTTAATATTTATAGAAGTAGCGATCAAGACTTTTCGTAGCGGAGGCCGTACCATTCGGATTATAACCACATACCAAAATCTTAATCTTGGTTTTCTAGAACAGTACCACTAGCATATTTCGTACTACCCTCCAGTCTAACCCGTCGGGTTCACAACCGATTTTGTGCATGACCAACTTCTTATCTTCAAATTTGAGTATATTACCCGTGAGATCCACTATAGCCGTCCACAGATCCTGTTAATTCGATTTACTAGAAAGCTGCTGCTTAGTTATCAAGTAGTAGATGCCCCCATGTCGGTCCTTTAACCGTATGGTCTTTCCAACCTTTCGTTGTTGTCGGAGAAGTTAATCAAGACCACCAAATATATCTTTAAACACCCTAGCTAGCTCTCGGAACAATTCAAACTCCGCAGCTACACAATGCGCCAGAGAGTATTCTGGTGGCGTATTGAATAGATCACGTGGAATCTATTCCAAGACTCCAAATCTCGCTTCGAATGTGCTGCTGTGCAAGGACATGAATCAATCATAGCTTAGGAATATTAAACACATACGTCTTAAATCTATTAGGGATTTCTTTTGTATTAGATTGTACAATTAAATTAAGGGGAACAATTGCATGAGGTTTTTACTCAAATTTATAGTTGCGTTCAATTGTACAAGTAAATAAGTGCCTATAATTCCTTAAAATTCATTACTAAATTAAAATAGGTAAAAGCTATAAAAATTTTTAGATTTGAAAACTTCGAAAATTAGTTTGTGAGCAATTTCGTTGTGCAGGGAAGTGTTGTGCGCCGATTGGATGCTAAATACTTTAGGATAAATATAATTTGGGTAAAAGTTATACGCTATTTCAGGATTCATCAAGCTAAGTTAAGGTTCGGGCCTTGAGGGCTGCGATTTCAAAAAAGTTACAAAACTTAACAAATTTATTTTTAATTGATACAGAAATTAATGTGGAATTTTGACAAACTGATTTTAACTTTAAATCAAAATAAATTAATTAATTGAACCAATATTGTGAGTCGTCTAAGCAAACTGCAATGCTATAGCTGAATACTTTGACTGACTGCCGGATTCTTAAGCTCCCGGGTTTTTTATAATAATCCTACCCCCTCACATGGCTGTGGAAACTTACAGATCTCATGTCTGTTTTACTCTTAATTCTACATTTTGTTACATTGTTTCAATCTTATTTCTAGGTAATTGCGATATCTTAACCGTCTGTGACCTGCCACCTGCAGTATCACTATCGTCTCGGATACAAAGTTGTATATCCGTTCTCGTGAACTGTTAATAACCTGTCTGGGTTATCCTTGTATTAAATTGTTGCAATTGGCTTATGATTTCTTTAATAATTTCTAATAATTCCTATTAGATTCTATTATTTAATATATAGGTAAATTGGAGGATACATAACTCGCGTACTACCGGTGTTTGAGGAATTTCGCATTAATTTTTTTAATGTGTGAGGTTTCTTGAAAATTTACGTTTGCAGTAATTCAATCAGTGTTAAAAGTATTACTGAAATTCATACCACTGTTATCTGCACACTCTGCTTGCGACGGATTGAGTATATCCGCGTGAAAAACTTCGTCGTAACGATGCATATCATCAGGATTGTAATTAAAGTGCAGCGTGTGATTGTCGGGGTCAACGTAATCTCTACTGACTGATTGTCTAAAGCTCGAATTGCTAACATTCTGATAAAACATTCTTTATGAATTGTTTTGTACTGGGACCGAAACTCCCGAAGATGTGTCCATTGGCTCCGGCCTAACAAAATTTTGGGAACGACTTATTCGACTTTGATTAAATCTTTGAGCTCTATTGCCAAAATTTGGTCTGTTGTGTTGTGGAGAAATATTTTGTGCGGGGAATCTGTATTTAAAAGGCAGGCTTGGACTAAATGTATTTTGGGTATTACATGTATAAAACTTATTTGAGTTGGAGAATTGATTATGCGCTTGCGGTGCACGAGCATCGACGAATTCTGAACGTTTATGAAATTTAGGTATATAAAACTGGGCTTGTTGTGAAAATAATTACTACTATGCGTATTACTTCTGTTTGGAGTGAATCTTGTGTCCGGTTTAAAGTTTGAATTTAAATTTAGGCTGTTGACTCTTTGCGTACTATATAAAAAGTTTTCTTCTTCAATAACAAGACCCATGGCCCTTTCTAAATTATCCAGATTTCTTAATCTTACGTTTATTTGAATTAATAAAAGTACGCCGCGGATATAAGTTTTTAGTGCGAGATTGTCGTAGTTTTTTAGGCGTATTTTAAGTTCATCAGCTGAAACAGTTAAGAAGTTTAATTTTGACAGTATTGAGCTCCTAGAGTTCTGGCATCGCATCCCAAAATTGTAGGGGCTTTCGTTTCTATTAGGGGGTAAATTTATTAGATTTTGAACTAAACAATCAATATACCTTTGATCACCAAATAATAAAATTAGTGTCTTTTATTTTGTCCAAGTTTTTAGTTCACACCGAGATCCGATTAATATTTGTGCTAAACTAATAATTTGCCAATAATTGCTCTAAGTAGAAAGTTATTTAATTGAACATCAGTTTGACTAGCAAAATTGTTGATTAAAGCTCACAGTTAGGTATAAAAATTGTTAACGTGTGCGGGTTGCCATCATAACATGGTATGACATCTAAATGAAGTTTCAATAGCTGATAATTCGTGTGCTCGTTTGCCATTTTTAGGTTTCTACAATTACTTACTATATTTAAATTAATGATATTACCTAGGCTACTCTGAAGGTCTTTTAGATTACCTAAAATATCTCGACCACGTGGAGTTTCTAATTGATTATTTATACTATCTAAATTGTTATCAGTCTCCAATTCTGAATTGATTTAATTGAAACCTAGAAATTGGTTCACTAAATCAGCTATCCTATTATTATTCATAAATCATAATCAATAATCAATCAATAATTCGTCAGTAATTACATATAAATTCAATAATCTTAATAGGAAAATCAGAGGAATTTAATCTGCTTGCAATAATGCCATTTGCATCTTCAATATACTAATATTCGCTTAGGTTTCTTATTGCTGTGAATCGTTTCCGTTTCCAAGTGACGATCACTGTTGATCATCCAAAAACTATCACGGCTTCAAACGATTTTCACTCGTCTAATTTGTGAATCACTTTAATAGACAATATACGAAAGGCCACTGTGCTAGCGATGTACATTCGCTATAAGCCCGTATACTTTCAAAGTTCTGTTTTATAAGTCGTAAAAACTGATCAATTTTCGTTTCCTAAAAATTTCCAAAATTATCCTACCGACTGCGCCAATTAAGTGGACCGCTCTCAAAAACGTCTTTTTAACAAGTTTTAACAAAAGAATGAAACAAATTTTCTATTCGCAGGAGAAACGTTAATACGTCTTACAATTTGCAATTCGCGCAGCGATCCAACTACTAAAGTCAATGCTACCTCTTTATGCTTTCTGTCTAATGCTGTTTCTATTCTTATAACTTAAAACGGAATGGTTACAAAACGGGAACAAGACAATTTCTCCTAGGCAAAATGGCATGTTACAAGATTTAAAAATATTGCAGCAGGAATACACTCCTTTCCTTTAAAAAAGCAAGGGAGGCAAATCATCTTCTTATTCAGCGCGAAAAAATTACTAAAGCCCGTTCAGCTTGCACTTAAAATGTATAACAACCGCAAATAATACATATCAAAACTATTACAGTAATTTTATGTTTAAAAATGCTTAAAAACGTTTGTCATTATGTAATAGAAATCACGAAATTGACTGTAAGAGATCCATAATCGCATTGCTTGTTATTTATTAAAGTGTATCCATCCACTTTAGCCATCTTATATAATTTGACGCCAATAAAGTTAAGAGACGATTTAGTTAAATTGTTCTGTTAAGACGTCAGATCATGTTATATCTTGGAAGTGCTCTATAAACGTAGAGTGGCTTCAAGGGTCGTCATTTTGATTGTGCTTTATATAAAATGTATAAGACTAACTACCCTCTTTAGGCTACTCTGTGACATCGAGAAATTGGCTTGTTTATACGCTACCACCAGCGGAGAAATTTAATTATATTTCTAATTTTTATTATCATAAGTGCACTTCCGTATCTGTTTGAATTTAAAGTGAAAAAGCCGCTGAAACAAGTCCGTGGAAAGCAATTCTATTTGAAAACCTTTATACGAGTAGATCATCTTTAAGATACAAGTGATGCAGTTGTGTTCTCATTATTCCAAAATCACCCGGAATATTCATAGAGTTTCTCCAGCCATTCGAAATTGAAAGTCGAACAACGTCGCCTTGTAGCGCGTGTTTACCAAACACACCCCTCTTTGTACTGGGTACCATTTGTATAGAAGAGTGGGCGTTATTTAAAAGTTTGTTGCGCTTTAATGCGGCCCCTTTGTTTTATATTCCTGTATAGTTATTTTTGAGGACAACTTTAGCTACAAATCTTGGAATAAAATTATTTGTTTGAAAACCTCACAGTGGTGAAAACTTCAGTCAGTGTGAGGGTGTTAAGCTTTTTTGTTTGTAGTACAAAGTAAAGTGAGTTATTGCATTGTATTGAGATAGTTTCAATGACAACTCAAAAGCAGTTTGTTATGCACAGCAGAACTGTATTACACCTTTGGCTGTAAATCATTATAAGACCACAAAACTATTTTTACTTGTTCTTTTTTATAATTCTGGCCTTGTTAATCACCGTGCTGGCTTCTATAAAATTAAACGGAGCACAAATGTTATTTTTATAAAACATTTAACTAACGCAGAAAAATAAGTGTTTATAATGACTAGTAAAAGGTCTATGCTATGAATTTTCTGTCACTCGATTGTTTAAATTTTCAATAGAATTAATAAGTATTTTTCACATGTGTTACGTCCACTTTCGACGGTAAATTAAAACACACCCTTCTTTGTCGTACATTATTCATTCACGTAGATTTTGTTTCAATACTCCAACAACATCCTGTATATGTTACCTTCCACCAATAAGTACGCTTCCGAATAATATGCGTTTAAATTTATTTATTTTATAACGAAAAGCTCTTCTACAGTCGGATAGTCGGTACCTTGTTTTACGAGTCTGCTGGTTTGGCCTATGTTCCTATAGCGTATAATTATTTCGTATATTACTTCAACCTAAAACTCGTTGAAATAAAGTATCATATTATTTGACAACGCGTGTTTCGAATCACACCTGGGTTTGATAACGCCGGCGAGAAATTGACGTTTCCGTATTTACGAACTTTTCGTGCACACACTCTGTGGTGAGTACTTTTATTTTTAAATTTATACTCTCTTTCGTGAAGGATCTAATCTGTAACTACACTCTTTATAGCTTTTTCCGGTGGATAGGACTACCTGTTACCTTGGACCTAATTGATGAGGCGAGTGCCGCCCTTTTTTATATGGCACAAATTACGTGGTCCTAGGCCCCGCTGCCCCGCTCCGGCCCTAAGGAGTGTGCAGCATCATCAACACGTGGGTGAGTGTTGATCCACTATTCTTTTATATGGATTCTATAAACTGGTCGAACCAGTATATTTCAGTTCTGTTGGATGACTATACCTTGCAGTTTTAAAATGATTATCTGTATATGAGATGATACTTATTATTGATATTGTATTTATTGTAACAATTTTATATATTTAATTTTATATTTAAGATGACGATTTAGAGCTGTTGTTTTAGAGTTGTATTTTCTTCTTCCTTTTTTTCGTTAATTAATATAGGGGGTACGTACCTAAAAACGTCAGCTCTCCATTTTAAGAGTTTATTTATTTTGGTTCTGCCTGATATATGCATATTGTGATTATTAATCATTTTTGTTTTCATTTGTTTTTGGTACTACTGTTCTTAAGTAACATGTTTTGTTTAATTAGAGGTTTTTTATGTTTTGTTGTTGAGTGATGATTGAGTGCGTGTATTTTTATTTCAGGCCTTCCATTTCTACCGTCGACTTTCTTTCAACCAATTCTAAAACAAACCGCTTTCTTTCATAACGCGTTTTGAGTTTCCTAAACTACCCTCCTCGCCACCTCCTCAACCGCATGCTACATCTACTACACCCCTGCTGTTCCTGTTTTGCAGAAAACTGCCCAAATGGGACATAAATTACTCTATGCTGATTCCGAACCTGAATATGTATGTCGACGAAATCCTAAGGCAAACGTCTTAAGCTCAATACCTAATCCTCGCGCCCCCAGATTCTTATGCCGATTTTGCTCTCCTTAGGACTTGATTTCTGGATTTTAAGATTTCTTTATTTAGATCCCTGTTTGGCTGGGTTTTCTTTCTTTTTCTTTCACCTGTGTGGGTCCGGGAATAGAATAGTCCCATCGTACAATGTACCTGTCGTAAGAGGCGACTAAAGCTTTTTTCTTCAAAAAATTTTTGGCTGTTGGGCCCATCATCGTAGAAGAGTTAGCTTCGCTCTGAAAAGAACGGTTAAAAACATGAAGGCTCATGGTGTAGACCTCAGCAACTAAAAATTGGAGATCACCCGAGTGCTATTGTGGAACAACGCTGTGATGATCTAAAAAGCCTTTTTCTGACGATGTTGCAGTTAAAAGTTTGACGTTGCGTATAAAACTTCTAATTATTATGTAACCATATCACTCCTAATTACATGTTGTACCTTCTTCGTTGGTTAAAAATTCTTTGATAAACAAGATTACTTACTTTAATTTAGGTGGTGCAATTGCTGGCGGCGCAAACGTTTTAAGCTCAATACCTTATCCTCGCTCCGCCAGATTCTTATGCCGATTTTGCTCTCTTTAGGACTTGATTTCTGAAGTTTAAGATTTCTTTATTTACTTCCCTGTTTGGCTGGCTTTTCTTTCATTTTCTTTCACCCGTGTAGGTTCGGGAATAGAATATCCCCATGGTACGACCTGCCTGTCGTAAGAGGCGCCTAAAGTGGTCCAACACATTCACACACACTTCTTACACACTCCCACACCCACACACACACGCACACTCACATACTCGTACATCAACACACACACAAACATACACTCGCACGCACACGCACACACCTCCTCATACAAAACTACACTGGGATTCGGTTTTATTTTCTTTTATGCGATTCCCTAGGCGTTTCTTTGTGGTCTTTGTACTTGTTGCTTGGTGTTATTCAGTTTTGTTTTTTCTTTTTTTTCCCTTCGTTCTTTTCGTTTCACATTCATCTCCTTTTTTCTGTGCATGGTGTTACTTTCTGTCGGTTTTCGTGCTGACTTGGTAAAATTTTGCCGATCCACTCCCTGTGGCATGTGCTTCTAAACTATTTTATTTTTTCTTCGGAAACCTCGACTTAGTCGACTTTGGGCCTAGTTAGCAATTCTTTTCTTCGGTTTTTCGTTTGTCGCAATTCTTTGGTACCACAGCTTGAAGTACCTTAATTTTTTTTATCCAGCATTCTGGTTGTTCTCTGGTTTACTTTGAGGCTTGACAGTTATTGTCTCGTTTGGGCTTGTACTGTTGGTTTTCTTCCTCGTTCCTTTTTCTTACTTTGCGTTTTTTTCGCAAGAAACCAATTTCTTTTCTTGAGGTTGAAGGCTTTACTGTTTTTTCACTAAAGATATCCGTCCTCCGACAACTTTTCTTCAGTGTTAGGCTATTCCATCTTTGTCCTCGATGATTGCTACTTTCTACTTTTCCTTTTCCTATGTCCTTTAAACTTCTTGATTTAGTCCGGTATACTTGTACTTCGAGCCGGATGAGAATTTTTTTTTCTCCTTGGAGTGCTTTCTTTTGTTTTTTTCATTATATAATTTTTTTTTGTTGGTTTTATCTATTATTGTATGTTGTTTTATCAGTTGATTTTTTTGTTGTTTTTTTAAAAATTTATTAAGGGAATTTTTTTTTTGTTTTTTGTACTGAGTACTGTACTGTTCGCTGCATTACTTTTGTTTTTCTACCCCGACCTGTTAATTTTTGCTGGGAGGAGCTTGTTACGTTCACCCTCGACGGTAAATTAAGACACCCTTCTTTGTCTTACTTTATTTATTCAGGCAGATTCTGTTTCAATTCTCCAACAACATCTTGTATATGAAACCTCTCTACGATAAGAACGCTTCCTAATAATTTGCATTTAAGTTTATTTATTTTAAACAGAAATGCTCTTCTACAGTGGGATAGTCGGTAATTTGTTTTAGGCGTCTGTTGGTTTGACCCATATTCTTACAGGGTATAATTATTTCGTATATTACTTCAACCTAGAAACTCGTTGAAATAAGGTATCATATTATTTAATAAAGCTTGTTTCGAATCGCTAATTAAACCTGGATTTGGTAACGCCGGCATGGAAACGAATTCGTGTTACTAAACGATTTAATATTCATTTTCCGATTCGATATAAGATTGCGAGAAATTGACGTTTCCGTATTTATTAAATTTTCGTGCACACACTGTGTGGTGCGTACTTTGTAACGTTCTGTTTTGCCTCTCCAGAGGTAAAGCATATAAATTCTGTATTGTGTTACAAAAAATTTAAAATCCCTTTTTAATTCAATATAATTTGTATATCTAGAACTTATACATAATTAAAAGAAAATTATCATAATTTTGAAACACTCTATTTATTGTTTTTTATTCTATTTTATCTAGTAAATAAATTCATCGTTATAAGTACTCCAGTTTTGTGTTTAACATTATGCTAGTTAGAATTTCCATAAATTATCTTCAAGGTATTTTAGAGCAATTATGCGCACCTGTTGTTTTGAATATTCAAGTGTTGAGACCTCGATTGTTCACGGACTACGACAGTCGACCCTTTACCGTCCTAGTAATAAGATGAAGAAGTTAATATTAAAGGATGACTTGAGGCTGGCATTTCAATTATGCAGTAAATCGATCCAAATGTGTTAGAAAGTTCATCATGCGCAGTACGGAAGTTTTTGGTTTACACTGAAGTTTTCATCTAATAATGGCTATGCGTAACAGAAAATTTATAGCGTATAATATGTATACATATGGAAACCTACAGTAGTAATGGGATTTGTAGTTTAAGCTACTGATTGATGTGGTATGTTTTTTTTTTGATAAAGATTTCAGCGATGGCTTTCCCCAACGGTGGATTTCACCCTTTATTTTATTGTTCTGATCTTCGGGATATTGCCGTAACAAAATGGACAAGTTTTTGCTGTTATTATGCAGTATCAGAGGTGCGCATATATTTCGAGTTCATCTACTAAATGGTTTCTAACAATTTGCACTCTACGTTCGAGGTCGGTAAGTCGATTTTCCTTTGTTATGAAAACCATCTGTTTGACGTACAGCGTGTAGTGGTTATTTTTCTCTAATTAGAAGATCTCCAAGGTTAAGCGGTAATCTCTGTAGTTTAAACTATTGAAAACTAATGTCTTAATAATTATACTTAAAAACTTAGCTTTTTGAACTTTACACTAAATAAACTCTTGCTTTATAGGATTGCTTACCAAAACGATCTGTTCAAAAACTTAGATTATGAATCATACTGAATAAATTTTATTACTAGAGTTTGATTACTCATGTTGACTATTTATCATACAGTTGAGCACTTTCTTATACATGATACTTTTTTAACAAGGCTTAAAATTACTTATTAAAAGATCCTATTTAATAAAAATGTACGTCGTTTGATCAGTGCTGGCAAAATCACAAAAACTAATAATTATGTTAATGAAATATATAATGCCTATTTACGTTAAAGGCTCTGATATACTCAAGTTTATTATAGAAATAGAAATGGTTAACTTAACACTTACAAAAATTCATTGTAGATTCCTGTCAGTTTGAAACAAAATTAATTTTAGGTAATATATGTCTTGATTTCTAACAAGTCTAATCTTTTTTTTTTAAATTTAGAAATGCTTAATCACACTTTAAGAGATACTTAAGAAGGTGTATTTCTTCTACCTCATACATATTTTTGAATTCTATTAATTTTATATGAACCAAGGGTGTATAAATTTAATAAGTAGAGTGATTTTATTATTTTGAGACGCAAAGTGCTGTCTCCGATGCATGTTTATGTATTTTATTTTATTTCAGAATAAACGTTTGTACCATCTATGAATACAAAATCTGGTATTCCAAAAACAGAACATATTCGTTGAGGTTCCTGTATTTTTCTTGGCGATATTCCTTGTTTTTATAAATTGCATAAGTACAGTGGCGCCTGACCCGTCTGTATTTATTTGACGATCCCCCTGATAGTCTCTAAAAGCCGCTGAAGTTAGAGTTCAGAGCTAGTATGGAAGTCTACAAAAGTCAGTTTGTGTTAATACGGATAAATCAACATCTTCTGCACGACTTTTGTTAGAAATATATTTGTCTAGGTATTCCCTAAGTCTAACATAGTAAAAGCGTAGATGTTTCTCTGTCGCTATATAGTGTGGCTTGACAACACAGAGATAAATGAAATCGTTTAAACTTTTAAGTTGGCTTCAATATGCGTAGGGCAGGGGTAGTCACTAGCACGCCGAGATTTCACGGTGGCTTGTTTAAACGTTTGGTGAAAACTAGATTGCGGTCGATAGTAATTGCTAGGTATTAAACTTTAGGTTTTCATTCAATGTTTCGTCTGTCGAGAGTCAGTTGTTGTTGTTGTAATGATGTACTGTGTCGAAAAAACATTACGGCTTCTGATTTCTCCGTATTAAGGGCGATTTTCCATTGTTGAAACCACTCTGATACTTGATTTAGTTACTTTTGTAGCCGTGCTGTTGCTTGGAAGAGACACTTTCGTTGAACATGAACATGGTGTATCGCCCAGATACATTTAGAGATTTGGTATATCATGCAGGTAGGCGTTGAAGAAGATGGGTGATAGATATCCTGCTTGCGGAACCCCAGCAGTTATTTGCACTAGCAGGGATATTTTGTGTTCGGTCTCAACCTGCAAGTTTCGATTTTTGTAAATAGCTTGCTATGAATTGGATATAGCTTATATAACGGTCGTGAATGACTGCCAACTTGAAAAAAAGTCCATAGTGCCATTCGTTGTCAGAGGCGTTCTTTATATCGATGGAAATCGCCATTGTGACTCTTCTTCTGTTTGCTTTACTGACGATTTGATCCGTCATCCAAAAGACTTGAAGGGTCGTCGAAAAGCTTTTCTTGAAACCAACTATTCCTCGTTTGTCTTATAGAAGCGGATTTATCCTGGACAGTAAGAGTCGCTCAAAGATTTTGGATTCTGAATCTAAGAGAGAAATCGGTGTGTAGTTTTCGGGTTAGGTTTTTTATTTTTCAAGTTTCGGTATCATTATCACTATGGAGAATTTTCATGCTTCGGTGTAGTGTCTGTAAATAAAGAATTAAGATTCTGTTGATGTATGCGATCATGCAGGTTGATTACTGTTTCAGTGCGTACTAGTTAATACAATCAGGACCAGGAACTTTGGGTTTATGCTGTTCGGAAATAGCTTTCTTGACTTCTGCTGAAGTTATTAGCAGGATTTATGTTACGGTCGTTTCGCGAAGATCTTTCCCGTTGTATTGTTGACAAATTCTTCATTTTGTGGGTCTGACGTTTGGATTGTCTGCAAAAATGTTTTGCAGCGTTTTGGCGAATTTTTTACCCTTTCTTCGTAGCCATAACTTTTTTATTGTGATTCATTTAGAGGAGCTGCACCTGAATTCTTCTTGTGCTTGAGGGTTTATACAAAAAAGATTGCCTTCCATTTCTAACGTTGTGTTGACATATTCGTCCCTTGTCCGTTCATTGTATTTATCCAGTATATTCTTGATGCCTTTTTGGAGGTTATTTAATTACGTTTAATTGCGGGGTCTTTAGTATCACTCCATCTTCTCACAAATTTCTGTAGCGTGTGTTTCATGTTTTCGGGGATAACGTTTATAGTATTCTTGTTGATGACATCTTTTATGGTGGAATTCAACATTTCTATGGCGTCATCTATGTCTGTTATCGATGAGACGAGTGGGTTCTCGTTTATTATTTTCTGCTGCATTTCTTAATTGAACCTGCATCAGTTGGTAATTTTCTTAGTTGTGTTGTTCATCTGTCGGTGTGGTAGTGTTTCCATCGTTGTGACAATGGGAAGATGATCCGAACGTTCGTGGCGATGATGATGTCTAATACTTCCGACTGGTGGTTTTTGTTAGGCGGTATTCTGATCGTGGCCTCTGATCCTGTGATCTTGTAGCCTTTACCCATTGTGTAATAGCATAAGATGGGTTTCTCGCTGTTTTCCACCAACGATTCCCATGCTGCGTACTTGACGTTTCTATTGAGCGCAAAGACATTGTAGGCTAACAACACACTTTCTTCAACTTCTATAATATATTTTTTCTAGGACTTACAGTTAAGATGTATTGACGTTTTTAAAAGTGACAGTTGGGCCAAAATGGTGGATGTGTCGTTTCAAATCTGATGGATGTGGTAACTAAAAATTGGGTTAGGTTGGGTTATGTTAAGATATATTGCATTCGGTGGGAAGTGAAAAGAGGGATATGTGGGGTATGATGTGGTGTATGGGTGGTGAGAGATGTAAGGTTAAAGGTGCGAAGTGGGTGGCGAGAAATGACGAGTTCGGTTGCGGTAGGAGAAAGGTAGTGATGGAAGGATTGGGGAGGTTGAGGTGTGGGGGATGTAGGCAGTAGAAAATAGGAATGGCCGGAGGAGAGCAGAGATATCCTTTAATCACCATTCTGCGTCTACTTTCGTCTGAGATGTAGTTCAAATGTTCTCTAAAATGGTGGGCATAACTTGGTCATGATTGGTTAGTAAACGTCAGTCTCCATATTCTAATTAGTAAAGCCCTTTTATATTGCATTTGTTATTAATAAAATTTAACGTTATTTTCTTGACCATTTTATACATCTTTAAACTATAAGACCTAGCAATTTTAATGCCTCTCATTATAGATATATCGACAAGGCGTTAATATTATTTGTGATTTAGTTACCGAAGGTGCTTGAACATGTGCTTCTCTTTTTCTGTGTAATTTATGAGATGGTACGTCGTAAAAATACGCATTTACACCATATAGTATCTTGTGAATCATATGAATATTATTAAGGGCATAAAAGCTTTATGGCGTATCTTTAAGGTTAAAGTACTGTTTCGGAATAATACTTTCGACTCGAATTTTCCTACTATATAAAATGTCCATCTTTGGAGTAATGTACTAAATCGCAGCTGGCGCCGTTTGATATAAGATTCCGTTTATTTGCCAATCTGTGTAAATCTATAAAAATTCATTTTTTCAAGTTTCCTAAGGCATCGCCAGTTTGCTAAAATGAAGCCATTGAAAAGTATCTGAAACATTCTGTTCCTCTAAAATGTTAATTAAGTACCTGATAAAACTTTAGGGTAGAATTCGTTACTCAGTTTGAAAGAGAATAGTTTAAAAACATCGCTTCTGAAACGTTTGGCCTTCCAGGTACAGGATGTTAGAATTTATAACCAAAGGCCACGCTTCTGAATAAACGAAAAACGCAAAGTGTTTTCAGGTTTAATTTTGCTGATCCTTTTTACTACATAGGGACTTTTTTAATTGTACCAGCGGTGTACACAGAGATAATATCCCTGGTTTAACGCTAAAAAAATGCATACTACTACTTTTTCAGTCTGATGCTCTTCTAGTTCGCAACTAAACCTACGCTAAAGCTTTGTAAGGTTTCGTGAATACTTTTAAATAATTTTAAGCCGCAGTATTAATTTTTAATATTAAGAAGTGACCTACTTTACGAACTCGAAAATGGTGGCTGGTTTACAGAATGTCCCAAGGCAATTCAAAAACTACAAAGTGCATTTATATGGAATGGTGTTCTCAACACCGTGTACTAAATGAATAACCATTTGGAAAGTAAATGAAAGGCTATGTGAATCAGGAAGTTTTAAAAAGTTTGTGAGTTACATATTCCCCAAATTAATATATTTATTATATTAATTATATTAATATATTTAAATAGAATTATTAAGATTTAAGACTTATTGTTACATTGTATAACTGAAGGACGTAATAAAGGGTTAATGAAAGTTCACAAACCAGACATGAGAACGGAAGCAGATACTTAGTATTCCAGACGTAATATGACACTGCAGGTGCAAGTCACAGTAAACAATAAGACAGTAATTTTTAGAATTTAGATTATTAAAATGTAATACTTTGTATTGTATCAAGAAATAGCAGACATGAGATCTGCATTTCTCACAAAATGATGTAAGAGCAGAGATAGCATAAATACCCTGAGAACCCCAGGAGGGTCAGTCAGTCTTGAGCTTCACAACTTTAACATTGTTGGTTGTTCAAGCTACTCACCATAATTTTTAATTATTAATTATTAATTTTTAACTCCAAGTATTTTGTCAATTACTTAAAGTTTAGTGAATATAAACGTCTAAGTTGTTGTATCAAAAATAAATTATTTTTGTAATTAAACAATTGAAATTAAAATACACTTGATAGGAGTGTAAACTTGGAAATGTCTTTTTAAAAAAAAAGCTCCCAAAGACCCAAAACCTATCTAGCCTTATTACTCGAAGACTTCCAACCGTAAAAAGAGTCGAACTGAAAAAAGCAGGTTTACGCGAAACTGAATATAGCCCTAATTAGGGCCGTGCCAGGTTCTACTGACTCCGGTGTCAGTAAGAATTTTGCCGCATTCCAAAGACGGTTCATATTTTAATTGTAGAATATCGTACTTTTTTATATATATATATATATATATATATATATATATATATATATATATATATTTAAATTATGGATTAAGAACTTTACAATAAAAACAAAAAAAAGCTTAACATTGAAAATGAACAAACTAAACGAACAGTAATACACCTATAATATTTTTTACAGAGCAGTTGTTTGTTGTGCTCTATTTTGAGCAAAATTTTTTTTTAAATTTTGCATATTTAGCACATTCTGAACAAATCTGCACCTTAAAGAAGTTCTGAATTCTAGAACGGGTAGAATAGCTTGCGCGTTCGAGTGAGCTAAAGAGCCGAACTAGTGGTTTAACCAATTTAGTGAGGTCTTTACTAAGGAACCGGACTAAGACGTCCCCGAAAAGGGGCAGAAGCTCTTTCGATACTTAGAGTGGCAGAGCCTATAAGAAACATTATTGCGATGTGGTGGGCAACGGAAAACCACCACATTATCTTCCAAGTACACAGCAAGATGATGGCATCCCTTATTCGGATCTCTGGAAGGAAACTACTTCGGAGGATGTGATCGGAAAGTACAAAAGAAGAACCAGATACATTTTACGAGTCGGAGCGTGAAATGTCAGAAGTACGAAGCAAGTAGGTAAGCAAGAGAACTTGAAAGTTGAAATGGACTTTAAACATAGTAGGGATCAACGAAGTTCGATGGCCCGAGGCGGGGGATTTTTGGAGCGGAGACTTTAGGATAATTCATACAAGATCAGAAGAAGGAAATTGGGGGGTGGGTAGTTATGTGAAAAAAGAATAAGACACTGTATAGAAAACTACTTACAAAAGAACGAAAGAGTACTCATGGTTAGATTAGAATCTAAACCGGTAAATAGATTCATACATGCCCATGTCTAGCTACAGCGAGGAAGATGTAGATATCGAAGAAGACATGCAAAGATACGTAAAAGGACATAAAAATTTAATAATTTTAGTGCCGCGGTGGGTGAGGCTACAAACAATTTAACCATCACACACACATTATTTCAACATCATGTTAGAAGACGATTCACGTGGAAGATATTAGGAGATTTAGAAACATATCAAATAGATTACATTCTTGTTAGAAAACGGTTTAGAAATTAAAGAATAGACTGTAGAAGCTACTCAGAAGCAGATATAGACATTGACCACAACATGGTAATTATGAAATCCGACCTTAAATTTAGAGGCACTCGACTTTGAGAAACTAAAAGATAAAGATATCCACGAAAGATTTAAATAAAGGTCAAATGAATTGTGAAAGACATCGGGAAAATTTCGAAAACTAAGGAAGTTGCTTAGACATGGCGGCCAGTGATATTCAGGGTATATACGAAAAGAAAATAAGAAGCCATGGATAGCAAAGGATATCCTGAATTTAATAGAGAAAAAACAAAAATACACAACAGACCATACGAAGCAGGAAAACAGAAATACAAAGCCAAAAAATGGAAAATTATTTGCAAATGTAGGAAAGCTACAATGGATTGATAAAAAGTGCAAAGAGGTACAAACTAAGACGAAAATAGAAAAGATAGACGAAGCATTCAAACTAATTAGAATAAATTTTGCAGATATTAAACGATATAGCAAAAATATAATAAAAGACGCGGAAGTAGGCATCATTATAGAAAATATAAAAAAAGTGGCTATATGGCAAAATATGTAGGGAATTTATATGCAGGACAGGAACTATCAGCATTAGAACATGAATCATACCATGAAAGAAATGGCTTAGTATATTCTATATGTAGATATGAGTTTGAATTAGCATTAAAAAGTCTGAAAAATGGTAAGACACCGGGTACAAATAAGGTGCATGCAGAAACGCTAAAATCCACTGGACAGGCATTAACATTATGTCTCTTCCAACTTGTAAGTTATATGTATGAGACAGGCAAGATACCCGAAAGGTTTCAAGCGTCATATAAAAGGAGAAGTGCAGATAAATGTGAAAATTTTTGAACAATGAGTCCGACAGCACATATGTGACAAATATTAACAATATTAACCAGTATTGTACAAAGACGAATTGAAAAACGGGTTGAAAAATATTACGAAAAGATAAATTTTGGTTTAAATAAAAAAGGGGAACTCGGGAGAGGCTATTTTAGCTTGGAAAGTAATAATGGAAAACACGAGAGGGAAAAGAGAAAACTGTATATAAAGTTTGTAGATTTGAAAAAAGCATTCGACATTATAAAATGCAAAAAAAAATGTTCGAAATACCAAAAAAGATTAGAACAAATAATACATAGCGAATACGTAGAGAAGTAAATATTAAGATAGGGGCAAGACAGGAATGTACCCTATACCTGTTAATTTGTAACTTGTACATAGAAGAGGCAATAAATACTGTAAAATACAGGAAGACAGTTGGAATTATTATGCAGGTACAAAAAATTGATATGCTTAGATTTGCAGATGATATAGCGAAATTAGCATCTAACAAGGAACAGTTAAAAGCAGCTCTTAATGAAATGGTAACAGTTCTAACAGAAATACAGTATGAAAATTAACAAAAATAAAATTAAAATACTAGTATTAAAAGAAGAGGAAAATAAATCAAAAACTAGAATACAAATATGAAGCTAGATCTTACAAGAGGTTTAGGGTTTCTGTTACTTAGGAAGCCAAATAACGCAAGATCAGAAAAGTGCAAAAGATTTAAAACAACGATTGGCACAAGGCCGTGCTGTATTTAACAAAAAAAAGCAACTGCTATGTTCAAAGAGAACAAATATAGAAGCAAAGAAAAGATTGCTTAAAGTATATATGTGAAGCACAGCACTATATGATGTTAAATTTGGACAGTAGAACTAATGGTAGGATTAGAAAGAAATAAGTGGAAATCAGTAAAAATAGGAGACATACTCATGCATGAGGGAATAGTACAAAGTATATTAACAGCACAGATAGGAAAAAAAAGGTAGAAGTAGACCTAGTGTAGACTATTACACATAGATAGTCAAAGAAGTAGGCTGTGGGAATTTTAGGGAAATGTGTAGGTTAGTTCAGAATTGAAATAAATGGATTTACTCGTTCAACAGCTCCAAGACGGAAACCTAACAACAACAAAAATTGTACTTAAACATGATTATTATATAAACAATTATAGGTGTTCGTTTTGCAATTTTCTCAACTAATGGTGAAAAAGTATTAATTCGGCAAATGACTAATTGTTGGGGAATCTTGTTGGCCCTTCACATACCCTTACAAGTGATTTTCCAATGCCCCACCCGAATGTACTACATTGCCCAGGAAGCGAGTCTTTTTCACCTAAAATTTTTTGAATTTTGCTGAACCCTTACTGCTCCAAGCAAGGTGCGTGACAAAACTCATACACTAGACCTTCATTTTACCTTTCATCTAAACGAGGGCGTATTTTTGTAAAAAATGCTCGCCTAACATTTTTCAAGCGGACCGTCTCGGGATTCGAACCCAGGACCTTGGACGTAGTAGTCACACGCATACCAACAACGCCACTGAGTCCTCCCTCCCCTTCACATACCTTACATGTGATTTTCCAATGCTCCACCCGAAGGTACTACATTGACTAATAAGCGAGTTTTGTTTACCTGGTAAATTTGAAATTTGCCGAACCCTTGCTGTTCCAAGCAAGGTAGGGATCTTTAACGTACGTGACAACATCCACACACGGGACCACCATTTTACCTCCCAACCAAAAGAGGGTAGTATTTTTGTGAAAATGCTCGCCTAACATTTTTCAAGCGGACCGTGTCGGGATTCAAAACCGGGACCTTGGGCGTAGTAGTCACACACATACCAACGACGACCACGGAGCCGTTTCTTGTTAAGGACCGCAGTTTGCTTAACCCCTTCACATACTACCAAATAGCCAAGAAATAAGGGATATATCTAAAAAACATTAGAAGGGAAATGGAGCTGTATCTAACTTGTGAAAATTCCAGGGACATTCAGGTACGCGTCCAACCAGTTCCAAGACGGATAACCTAATGACGAAAGATAATTGTTCTTAAACCTGATGATTATTATAAATAACTTGGTTTTGCGATATTCTCAACCAATGTTGATTGCGCGAAAGGATTTAGTGGAAAATTCTTAATTCTGCAAATGTCTAAGTGTTTATTGCTTAACACCCTTCACATACCACTGAATATCGTAAATCAGGGGATATATTTAGAAAACAATAGAAGAGGAACTGAACTCTATCTAATAAGAAAGAGTGCTATGTTCGAAAACAACAAACATAGAAACACGGAAAGACTGGCTGAAAGCATGTGCGTGAGCCATAGCACTGTACGGCTATGAAATAGGGATTGTAGGAAAAGCAGATATTCAAAAAGTTGAAACTTTTTGGGGTGTGGTGCTTTAGATGTATGATGATGATAGCATGGACAGACAAAATTAATAACAAAGAGGTTCTAGAAATAGTTGTGGAAGAAAAATATCTGTAGAAAACAAAAGAAAATAGGATAAATAAGCCAGGACACGTTCTAAGGCATTTTAGGAATAATACTGGATTTACTACAGGCAAAAATAGGAAAAAACAGAGGTAGAGGTAAACCTAGATCAGACTATTGCACGCTGATAGTGAAAGATTTAGGCTATGGAAATTTCAGGAAAATGTGTTTGCTAGCTAAGAACAGGAAACAATATACAGGTATGTGTCTAACCGGTTTCAGAACCAAAGACCCAATGATAATGATGATGTATATTTAGCAAATAATCATAATTTATTATCAATTTTAATTTAGAAAACGATCGTTCTCCTTCGACAACCGTTACTGGTACATTTAGATATGTTTGAAATAAATAATTTTTACTACATATTCTAAAATTTCCAAGGGATTACCTGTATTGTAAACATATTGTTAAATATTTTATGTTATGTACAGTAATTAGATGAACAACTGCATTTAGTTCTCTCCTCCAGCTGCATATTCATATGACAAGGGTAGTTCTTGCTATTCTTTTAGAAAATCAGTTGTTATTAAACTTCTAGGTGACCACAAGTATACACGTGACTTGCTAAAAGCTAATGTTAAAGCTACATCTAATAATTGTAATAACTTATTTGTTTCAATCGTTAATGTGTAATAAAGTATTCTAATCTGTGATTCACGTTTTATTACATATAATCGTGTAAATTACAGTCCACTTTCGGTCAGAGAAGAATCTCGCCTAATTTGAAGTCAAGTGAGAACAATAGGCGAAATTAGGACATGGACTTCGAGCCGGATTATCAATTATACATTATTTATTTTCATGTGGGTTCTAATGATTCAGAATTTCACAAGTTCAAAGTAGAACAAAAAATAAAACGCATTTCAAGGGTTGTTTAGGTTCAAAAAAGAGGAACCTAACGCATTCATGACCCATTAAATAAACGAAGAAATAAATCCTATTATTCACCACCGGAAACAAATTCCTGAATAAAATTTCAACCAAAAGTGATAAATGCCCATCCGTTCCTATTATTTTCTTAATCGTTTGTTATCTATTTTACCTCCGATTGTGACTTGCAAGGTTTCCCTCATTCATTGTACATTCAATTACCACAGATGGCGAAGAAAATCGACGTATAAATATGAACGAAAGTTCATAAAAGCGAAACCTTCAAGTACTTGCCAGTAAAAACTGCAACTTTTAGCGGCGGTACCATGACGAGGAATTGTCGACTTGTTTTGACGGAACTCGAAAGACGTCAATAATTTTATATCACCATAGCTACGATTACACCAGCGTTTGTGCAACTACAGTTGCGGCACACAACACAATCAGTTGAAGGCAAATCGCGATAAAACCACAGACAATGCTACATAAACGACGGAGGGGAATTTTACCTACTCGCTACATCTTAAGTGATAATTAAAGTTTATTTTATATTTACAAACGGAGCAAGTTGCGAAAGGAAATAAACCTTCCAAAAACCAGAGTTTGGAATTATATACATCCGGCACACATTTGACATGCATCCACTATACTTCCGACAAATATCGTACATATGGTGAATTACACATACAAATGGTAGATTTTGGTCTAGAACAAAGGTATCTTATCTACTTGTATGGACTTTTTTCTTAAAGATGACGAAAATATCTTCCAGATGTTTAGCCAGGCGCTTAACTTTCACCCTCTGTTATAACGCAGTATAAATTCCTCTCATTACAAATTTATTGTCATTAACAGACATTAAATTTTTACAGATATGATATCTACAACCACTAATATTATTTATTGAGCTATTTCTATCAAAAGAGTTCAAATGCCATATATTTCGTTTCGTTTCTGAACCTCGTTTCATTGCTTAATCATAAATTTGTCAGTTATATGCCTGACTAAACTTCTGTTTCAGTTTATATGTAGTTTTTGCCAACACTGAAATATGATGATTGTCTATATAGGACGCTGTAAGTATACTTCTATTATTGTCTTTCTTTAATATAGAAAAACAACCGGACATAACTCGTATCGCCTTAATAACAGTAAAGAATGCAACTGTTGATCTTGTTTAAGGGAAAAACATTTTCGAGATTTATCGTTCACCGTGTCCTTTTGCGTTTTACGGAGTAAAAATATATTTCACTAGAACATTTATAAAATTACTCACCCGTCTGAGCTTTGTTTACACATTCTATGAATTAGAATAATATAAGAAGGGGCATTACAACAACCACTTCAATTTTAAAAATCTCTCCATTTGGTCTATGATAAACATCAAGTGATCATATTTGATGGGTATCAAATCGAAATTTTTTTATTTAAAAACTAATGCGCTATTCTTCTCATCAACGTTCGTTAGTTATTAAAATGTGTTATCGAATTGTGGAAAATTTTACGAATATAAACCGTAAAGTACTGTGACAAAGCGTCACATAGTCTACCGAATCAATGCATTCGGTAACATGGGGCGTCAAAGATAATTGATGACCGCCGTGTGTCGTGTTATCTTTAAATGGACTTAGTTGACAGATTATTCTATTAAGCTTACAATGGGAACCTTCTAGATGTCATTTGCAAAATTTTAGTATTACGGAATTAAATATATAAATTGCTCGTTAAGGGATTTTAGTTCAGTTCTAGTTTAAGCTTTGATTACAGTACTAGCTATTATTCGAGTCATGGTCTATAAAGCCGTTATATGAAATATATCGGTGATAACATACTGTTAAAATAAATAGCTGTACGTGATATAAATTATTGCAGTAATTGATATAAATTAACACTTAGTGCTTTGAAATAAATTGATAGTAGTGCTTCTATGGTAATTAATAGAATAGCATTGTAGCGTTAAAAAGTTAGTATTTGTACTGTTAACGCCAATTCGTGGCTGGGAGCGGCCTTTTTAAAAAAAAACATTTCCAACTTCTTAACAATTTTATTTATTTATACAGAGTTGACTTGGAATTTTGACAAACTTGAATAAATATTACTTTAATCGAAATACATTAACTAATTGTACAAAAATGAGTAATCTAACAAACTGTAATGATAAAGCTGAACGATGGATTAACTGTCGTCGACTGGGGCTCCCGGGCTTTTTATAATATCCTTACCCCCTCGCATGGCTGTGGGAACTTGCAGATCTCATGTCTGCTTATTCATAACTCTATTCATTAATACATTGTTGCGAACTTAATTCTAAGTAATCTTGGTACGTGACGGTTGGTGACCGTCTGTGACCTGACATCTGCAGTGTCACTATCGTTGTGCTACAAAGTACCGCTTTCGTTCCCATGAACGTTAATAAACTGTATAAATTGTCCTTGATTTACTTTGTTGCACTTCACTTGGCACTTTCTTAATATTTCTAATAAATTCCTAATTTATTCTATTTTTTTGTACAATATCAATTGGGAGATTACATAACTCGCGTGACCGGAAAATAATTGTCGTGAGTGCTATAGAATTTTACTGTTACTAGGATGAACTGAAAAGGCTTCTGTGATCAGTTGATTATAAAGAACTGTTGCTATTGCAAAAGCGCTTTCGTTACACTAGTGTCAAGTGTGTGCGATAGTAATAAAAAAGGCATTAGAACGATTTTCTTTTGCAGTATTAACACTCGTAGTCAACAAAAGAAAATGAACAGCGATATTCTTTTCTTTGAAGGAGTTCAAGTCGACCATAGCAAAGAGCTAGGCCGGTAATCCTGCAAAATTCTTGGAAGAATTAAATAAAAATTGCGCAAGCTATACAGAAAAACTACGGGAAAATGCTGCGAACTTGGAAACGAAATTAGATGAAAATGCAGAAAACTTAACCAGACCGTGGCCAAATTAGAAGAAAGTAACACGAATTTAACAGAAAAATTGCTGAAAACCTCTGCAAATCTTAGAGAAAATTAGATCAAAACGTAAACGTAGTTGAACAAAATCTAGCTGAAAATTACAACCACTTGAGAGAGGAGTTTATACAAAAAAATTACAAAATCCGCGGAAAAACTGAAAATCGAATTTTGAGGTGACTTACAGACATTGAGAGCAAAATTCCTTGAGAACTCTCGAAAACTTGAAGAAAAGGGCCTGGAAATGGAAGTTCGAATTAATTCTCTAACAGTGCAAGTGCCAAAGCTCTCAGCTCCATGGATTCAACAGTAAGCACCAGAATTTAAGAATGTCGGTGAAAATGAAATTACGTCAAGGTTCATGGTAAAATCGCCCAAATTTGATGGAAAGTTATCTTAGCAAACATATGTAAAGCAATTCGAGACTACGGCGAGAGCTATCGGCTAGGGCGATGACGAAAGGGCAACGGCATTGAGTATTTTGCGTTCTGCAAACCATACCAGATCATGACCAAAGAAACTACGGCGTTTTAATATCAAAGCTGGAAGTAGGGTACGGCGACTTTCTTCTGCATCAAGTGTACCGCGCTAAAGTGGAGAACCGTAACTAAAAATCTCAAGAAAAATTTCCAAGAGCTTGAAGTAGATACTACTCGCTTGGTGAGACCAGCCTACCCAAGAGCATGTTCCTCCGGCCACAGGGGATCTGCCCAAGTTCAGGATTTCTCAGCAAAAATCTTTTTCTCGTGTCGCCATCAATTTACATTTACATTACGATATACAGGTTTCGAGACGCAAAAGTTACTAAATCCTATAAGTGCGTTTTCGTGTGCATGGTCAGGAAAGCCCTTCATTTAGAACTTATGCTAGAGCTTTCAGCGGATAGTTTTATTGCTGCCTTGCGTTAATTCTAGCTGAAAAAGTAGGAACTGTAACTACGTGCTATAGTGATAATGTTACAAATCTGGTTGGTGTGAATATTCAAGTTTTTCCATTCGCTAAACAAGCTTAGGAAACTTTTGTGATTTTGTTTGTATTTTAGCCCCCTTTGGTTCTCTTTTTAACGGATCAAGAAGCGGTTATTAGAATGGGAATATAATATCTGCTTCGAGTAGTAGGTATCCAACATTTAACCTTCGAAGTGCTTTCTACTCTGCTATGTCAGAAGGAGTCGATTCTCCATCCCCGCCCCTTGTGTGCTAAGTGTACAGATCCTCTTGATCTTTGACCGTTACCGCCAACCATTTCTTAAGTTTAGTCCCTGAAATTCTACAATTCCAAAATAGGCCTCATTGGTTCTAAAGATAAATCGCCTCTCGCACTGGCAAATTTATACAGTGAGTTAGTACTATCTTTTGCAAATGGTATTCTGGAGAATATTTACATGTGTGGCAACAACCTTCTAGATGGTCTGATTCTGTAAATGTGGTCAAATTAAACTATCTACTTCTAATCAAAACCGATACAAAGGTTTCTTTAATTTAGCCACTTGGACCAATTGTTCATCTACATACTGGAGGTAACAGATATATTTGAGCCTGTTAATGAACGGACTGTTAATGAACGCCTTTGGCAACCAGTTTTAAAACTGTGGTTCACTGCTAAATGCGTAATGTCACTTATTTTTGTTACGCAATACTGTTTTAACCGCTGGACCTTAATTGTTGCTATAACCCCAGGCGTAATTTATTATGTCCGAAATTTGGTTGTGATTATTGCCGTCAAACGGATATAACTCACAATTAAACATAACCCAAAAGCCTACCTGCTTAATTATATTATATGCAATAAAGTTCTTTTTGTCTTTCTTACATTTCTCTCTCTCACTTCTTACTTCTATTTCTATCAAAGTTGAATTTATTTTAAGTATTTTTTCTCTTCCCCCTTTAGTTGCTTGATCACATACTTAAAACACAAAGTGTTTGGTGATCGGCTTATCTTAACATAAGTTAGTTGCTTGACTTTTTTTTTGTAATAGTTTGTCTTCATTTACTTTATAAACCTGGAACCCAAGTAATTTAATAAATGGCCATTCATAAGAAATTACGGTATACCTTCAAATCAACTTCCGTACCATTCCAGCCGTAGTGCACGTTTTCGCCACTTGATCACGGTTTATGTATACTTACGCCAGAATACAAAAATTTCTTCGAGCGTATATTAGATTACTTTGATGTTTCGTTCGGGTTAAAACAACTCCATTCTGACGAGACCCAAAAGGCCAAAACCAGGTCATTGGATAATATTTTTTCCTGTGAAACGTCAAATAATTGTTTTATAATGGCTTTGCAACTATTAGTTCAATTTTATATATATATATATATATATATATATATATATATATATAAAATTTATACTCAATTTTCTGAGTAATCTTCCGCATAGCTTCTTGGATCTGAAATGAACCACTGTCAATTTGGCGATGTTTTAAAAGAAATAAATCTGCCATCTTCAAGCTTTGTAAATTGAGCAGTTAGTGAGGAAACGTTTCTTTGTCTTTCTAATAGATGCTACTTAGAGAACATGCTGCGTTGGACTTGATTGATTTGGAATTCAGGCCAGTGTCATCGGTCCTGATGTGTATTTATTTTGCATGATTAAATAGGTGAAACAGTTTTTTCTGATTGTTGTTTAACAATGAGTGCACTTGCGTTTGTTGATTTTCATGTCTGCGTAGTCTTTGGGGTTAATCTCTTGTGTTGAGGTTATGTGGACGCTTTACTATTTCAATAACTTCTTGGATTATTCTCGAAAAATTGTGTTCAATCTTAACTAGCATTCTAGTAATGGTAAATTCGATTTTGTGTCCTGTAGTGTTGAAATTCTGAGTTGACGATGGAATTTTTTCGTTCTTCTTTATTACGTTTTTATTCTTCCTTCCTAACACCAATTCTTCTGTTTGTTTACTCAACGGAAGATTTGTTGTAGTGAGTATGGTATTTTGTAGAATCTTTGGTCTCCCAGATTGTGAATTGCTGCCTCGATGAGACAAATGATCTCATCTACAGATATCCGTTCTAATGTGATGCCAAAATTTAACCTTTTGGCAAGGACGCTCAGTGTTGCATTTCAATAGGATAGTTGAATAAATTGCATACTACACCTACTAATAAAGCACGCAAGTGTGATATGCAGCTTACGAAAACAATTTTCGGCTTAAGCTTAGACAGAAACGACTTCTTACTTATTAAAATAATCTCCACCTAATCCTTGTTAACATGTACAGAACCCAAACGTATCCTATGTGAGTTAAAAAAATTCTCTTTTAAATTTTCGGAATAATTTACCTATCTTTTTATCGCTTCAGTTGTCAGCGTATTTGGCCAACGACGTTGGAAAGATAATTAAGTAACGGTCAAAGTTCTTTCAACTACGGCCTCAAAATTGCTGGAAATTATTTCCATGGCAAATAATTTTTATAAAATAAAAATCGTATTCTAGCTTAATTTACTCAAATATCCTATTAGGTTACAAATACAAAAATTATACTTGCAGTTGGAATTGTCAAATAGTGCTTATTAAAATATTATTTCTATTGTAATTAACGGCATTAAATACTTCCTGGTTCTATTTGAGATTTCCATTTCCAATCAATCTTGACGTAGAAGTATCAGTTTGCAAAGTGTATTTATTTTTAATAGATTAAAATTAATAGTTGCTCTTGTGTCAAGATTATTTCTATCGAAGGCCGTTTAATTTACGTAGTATTCTTAACAATAATTATGCTTCATAATTATTCAAAGTTCTAACTTTCATATTGCATGTCGTAAAATGAATTATAAATTACTCGAAACTTACTCGTTCGATGTCGTTGAATAAATGACCTTAGTATTAAATCTTGGTCTTATATAATAAAACAAACTCAATACGCCATTTCCTCGATTCTTCTAGCTTTATTTCAAAGCATGACATATCCGGATGATGTAATAATTACCAAGATTTTGCTTTTTTATCTCTAGTTAATTGAGTTATCAGTATTAATTATGGCTTTCATAAAGCGTTTTCATTCTAGTGGGAATTGGCTCTTAGTTTAGTTGTAGAGGATAGCCAAGAACTCGATCTCTTCTGCTTGAAGCGTAGTGGACTGTATTATATGGTGATGTAAAAAAGTTCCGATGTCAAAAAATTTTTAGAAGGTTAGAACTCAACACTTGTATAATACTCCAGAATGTGGGTGAACACACTTTTATTTGAAAAGCAAAATATTACATTCATTGAAGTGAAAAAAACTTGACATAAGAAATTAACAATAAATTATAACAGCAAGGTGTACTTGATTTTTGATTACCCCAACACATTCTATTCTTTCTTATTGCACCTAATCAACTATTAAAATGCTTAGCTTATTTTTTATGGTTTTCCCGATAGTAGCACGTTCTTCCAATTGATGCGTTTATTTATTTGCGGGATGTAATTAGCTATTGCTAGCGTATTTACAGATGATTTATTGAAATCGTAGTTTGTTTAGGCAAATAAATATGGCATTTTCGTTTTAAATTAAATAATATAATTTGTTTTAGAATTCACCCGAAATGGGCTTTTTTATAAGAAGGTTATTCTTTTTTAAAACTCATGAAAATGCAATTTGTCTTTCACGAACGTACGAATTGAAATGTATTCAGCGTTTTAACAGTACATATGGCTCATTTTCGGCCTGCAAAAAATGACTATACACGGATTTTAATTACATAATTTGTGAAGGCTTCGTTCTTATGAAGTAATTAAATAAGGAAAGGCGTTTTCTCGAAAAATCATTATTTACAAACGTTTTTTGTTGGGTTAATCAGAAATTCTTGTACAGTATAACTTGTATTTTTATTCAGCTATTTTTGAATTTGGGAAATCCAATTATTAAAAATGTAATAACTGAACTCTTTTCAGTAACTTTTATTTTATTTACCAGTCAGAAGTTTTGGTTATGCCGCTACTTTTTTGTTCTTTTTGCTTACGACTCTAGCACAAAACTCTCCGCGAACAATTGTGAAATATGCCAAATTAAAAAAGTACGCCGCTATATATATATAAGCATTTTTAAATAATTAAAATTTAGATAGTATGTAAATGTAAATACGGAGCCGTGCCACTACTTAGAGTATTGACCTGGAAACTTCTGAAGGTGATACAGTGATAATCTCAAATCGTTGACTTACTTAATCTTGCTATATGCTATGTATACGAATAACTACATCGTTTGGCAATTGTATTGAAGTTCCCTGGCGTTTCAAAAGACTCCCTTATACAAAAAATTTTTTTCTTTCTATACCTTGCAACGTTTTTTCTAACTGGGCTCAGCTAGCCTCACGCATGGGCGCTAGTGAAACGTTTATTCTTTTATTTCAGAGTGCCTAGCTGTTGCCGGCACCAGTGAAACAAATATTGTTTTTTGAGGCACCTGCCCTACGTTTATAGAAAGCCAGTGAAACTAATTTTTCTTATATAAAGCTGGCCTCACGTTATGAGCAATTGTAACGAAGTCTTCCGACATAACTAGGGGTCTATTCCTTGGGTAGAGCTATGAGAAATGGGGGGGTAAGTCGAATTTTGATTGTAAGTTGAACTTAATCCAAAACAAATAGGCGCCACCAAGTCCTGACTCATTTATGATAATTACGTGGTATATTTCTAGGGGCGGACGTGGAAACCCAAAGAAAAAAAATCGCCTTCGATGACAGAAACCCGTCTTAACTGAATAAGACGCTGCTCCTGTAAGAAATAGTAATAATTAGCTTAATAGAAGGGTGGAACACTATTTGTGTACCACAAACATACCTAAAGAAATAATAAAAAAAATATCTCCTATATAAGTTGACATCAAAATTCCACTCTTAAGGATATTAGTTTCTTGTAGTTAGTTTTGACCATATTTGATCAAAATAAAAAACTTTAATCTTGAACTAATAATTTACTCAAAAGATTCTCTTTTAAAACAAAATTCAATGCAACAAAATTTCATAAATAATTAAATGAGTTCATGGGTTTTAAATTAAGGTTTATTAAAATAGTTGATAATCAAACATTTTAAAACTTAGTGTAAACTTGTTACAAAAACAAAGGTCCGACCCGTGCAGATCTGTTCGAGAGGGTTACAAATTAAAACATAGTTACTCAAGTTTCCTTATCTAAATTATTTGTGTTAGTTTCAATTTCTAATAAAAAAAGATCACAAAAATATCCTTGTTTACTCAACTTAGGCAAACACTGTTCAAAGCATATGTTTACTAGAACACAGGTGTCAGCAGTATATTGCTGACAAACAAGTGACGTCAAAAACACCTGTCGCTGTTACCAACAGAACAAAATAAACCACGTGTATGGTTTCTTAAAACTTTAAAATTGTGCATTATAATTTTAACACTGGAAAATTCAGTATAACAAATAATTGAAATTTTATTATTTTCGTGCTTTTATGCACTAAACAAAATAGCGTGTTTCTAATTTGAAACACGGAAAATTTCTTAAAGTTATCTACGAACCAAAGCTGCGTTTTGTGGCTGTGAAGAGGTGTTGTAATATCAAACGTCATCACCATACTTCCATCAGCTGCTGCAATATGTTGAACCCTGCTGTCTCATCAAATAACATCTTTACGTTTTGTAGTAATATGGTCTTCTACAAATTATTCAAATTTTCCATCATCAAAGTTACTTCCTACAAAGTGGTTTTACATCAGTCGTTGGAATAGTTGTTTCTAAAGTTGATTTTATCGTGGTTACTTGCGCGCTAAATAAAATACCTCAATTAAACAAATTAAATAACGTTCGTAGGATACCAACCGCTATTTAAAGATGGATCTCGACTGCTTAAAATGTAACCGCAAATTGGCGGCCTGCTTCCAATCGTACATTTTGATTCAACAAGCTCGCATGGCCGACTGGCTATCACCTCGCCCCAACGACGGCGTGTTCCCGGTGGAGGCCTTCAACCAAAACGCGCCTGCGAACAGTTATCGAAGGCACAGATATCTGACCACACACAGAAAACTACATATAGATACAACTTCAGCGTATTACTAAACTTGTTAAATGTACTCTACTTATAATTTTAATAAATGCGTTTTATAACTTTGCACTTTTATGGATGGATTTAATAACCAAGAAATAAAATTGTTACAACCTGAAGTTAGAAAAATCAAATATCGTTACTTATAAATTATTTATGGACCTAAAACAGGTATACTGGATACTATCAATAATAATAATAATAATTTCTATCCGAGAAAATTAAGCAGCAACAACTGGCTCAATGGTTGATGAAGCATTTACCGCCAGAAGTGGAAACGGGAATTTTTGTGTCCGGATTGAGGGGTGTCGAGGAGATTGAAGTCTATTTGCTTGAACTATATACTACTTTTACTGAAATTACGGGCGGTAGTAATTAAAACAAATTAAATAACGGTAATGAAGTAGTGAATTTTGGGGGTTATGGTAGAGTGAGAGAGAGAGATAGGCGCATATACGATGGTTTTCAGAATCAGAAGGATAGGGTGATAAACGACTCCGGCAATATCAGGAGAGGCGACGGTTTTAGAAATAGAGGGGATCAATGAGAGGCGATTGATAGAGAGCGCTAATTTCAATACAAAAGCTAATCAGCAAAATATTAGGCGGCTGAATTTAGAAAGGGAGATCGAGGGTGATAATCCATAATACTGCCAGGGGATGCCAGTAGGTCAATAAGATATATAGAGGTTAATGATGAGTTTGTAACAGAAAGCGAGGAAGAGACCGAACTAACAAGTAAAGACAACGTGCTGTCTTCGCCTATAATTAAAGCCAAAATATCAGGAATCGAATGGAAGTCTTATTTAGTTCAGGCTCTCAATGTAACGCGATTTCGGATAAGTTTTCAGATGACATATCGCACGGTGTCAGATTAGAAACGCTACCACTAAATAATACCTGTATATCTATAGCAGTAAGCGCCGAAAGGCAAAGGGCGCGTACACAGTTGTTGGTCACGATGGACGTGAATGGTACATTGCTTAATATACCATGCGTGGTGGTTACCGAACTCAATGAAAGTGTGATACTGGGATGCGGTTGGCTCGCTTATGAACGGGTAACGGTAGATTTTGATAACAGATGTTTAATTATGCCAGTCAGATAATTTCAGGTAGATTTGTTTGAGCGAAAGAGAAAAGAAAAGCAATTGTCTATAAATTCGCTACGTGAAGTTGGTGCGACAAATGCAAAGCATCGGTATTCAGACTTGGAAATTAGGCAAGTGGTGAAAGCAGCGCAATGTTTCAATGAGACCGAAAGGGAGGATAGGAAACCAATCAATGTTATTTCTATAGTTCTGCACATGCTTCTGCTTACTGTAGAATTCAAGGGTGTTAAAAACAACTTAAAAGGGATCAGAAAAGATCAATTTAACGACCCATGGATTACTAAAAAATTAGAACAATTCCACAAGGGAGTAATTAAGGTGACGTTGTAGTACCTTACACGAGGGTATATTATTTAAGAAGAGGATTAACAGAATAAAAACTTCAAGCTGTGTACCGAAAGATCAGGTGAAGAGCTTGATTGTATAACACGCATACATTGGAGACATGTTGGCTACAGGAAGACTTACGCCCACATGCGCAGTACTTTCTATTGGCCCAGAATGTTGAAGCAGGTTAGGCGTATCGCAACATCTTGTGATATTTGTCAAAAATGTAAGGCGTCTAGTAAGAGTATGAGTTCGTTTAATTTGATAATAAGTAAGAAGCCGGGTGAGTTGATTTGCATTGATTTCATGGGCCCACTTCCCACGTCGCGAGCAAGCTACACTCAATTGATGGTGTTAGTGGATTCATTTACGCAATACGCAAAACTGTATGCGATTAAACGTGCTATCGGTCGGATTATTTTATTTTCGTGGAGGTTTTGATACCGGACTCCGTGCTCACCGATAGTGGTACGCAGTTCCTCGCAAGGGTCTGGTCGAATGCTTTATCTGAGAGGAATATTAAAGCCATACATACTTCCACATATTTTCCACAGGGAAATCCCACTGAACGAGTCAATAAAAAAATTGGGCGTCTTATCCGTATGTACTGCCACGCCAAGCATACCAAATGGGCGTACGAGCTGAGGAAAATCGAATCTTGCTTAAGTTCTATAGTGCTTGATGTGACCGGTTACCCTCCTTCCTCATGTATAGGAAGATGGAGAAAAATAATATTCACGACTTAATTAATATCCCTCCTGAAAAGATCAGCGAGGAACCAAATTTAAATTATCTTCGGAAATTGTCTTACGAGAGAATGCGATCCAAGTATGTAAGGAAACGGTAGAGGTACAATAAATTAGTAAGGGTGCCAGAATTCATGGTGTGAGATGCAGTTTTGTTACGGAACAACTTATTGTCCTCCGCAGCGAAATCGGAGATACGAAAGTTTTTTTATTATACCAAGGGCCCTACGAGGTTGCTAAACCAGTTAATTCTAATGAGTATTTATTAAGGGATCCTAATGGTACTAGTCATGACACGCGTGAAGTTAGCCCCCAACTTTTGAAAAAAATTACTTTCTATAGCACATTCGTTTGTACATTATTTGCACATGTATGCACATAAGGTATTTTTCTTTGCACACTTTTCGTTTAAAAATTATTCAAGAAACAATTTGGGGGAGTCAATTTCACACTGGCCCCCCGACTTTCAGGAAATTTATTTTACACCGGCGGAATTAATACATCATCGTTTGCATATGTATGCACATCCATTATTTTTGTTTGCACACCTTTCGATTAAAAGTTATTAAAGAAACCATTGTGGGGGCCAACTTTACACTAGCCCCCCGACATTCAGCAAATTCATTTTAAACAGATGAAATAGATAGGTTTTCGTTTGCACATGTATGCACATCTATTATTTTCGTTTGCACACTTCCAGTTTAAAAGTGATTTAACATTCAGCTTCATAGTCCTCGCTATACGATAGCTACTGTTAAAAATGTGCAAAAAAGAATTACAGTGAGCCTATTTGATACCTTTTCGTTTGCACATTATGAAACACAACTTTTTTGTTTGCACTCCATTGTAAGTCAAAAAAATTATTAAATTTAATCAGAGGGGCTAAGTTCACACAAGTCAAATATCGCATTTTTGTGCAATTCTGACATGTGATAACGGGAATCAAAGTATCTTCGTTTGCACATCATAAATCAAGTCGCTTGTTTGTGTGCACACCATTAGTTCAAAACTTATTTAACATTTACCTTCGTAGTACCTGCTATACGAGAGCTACTGTTCAAAATGTACAAAAATGGATTACAATGCCTAATCGATACATTTTTGTTTGTACATTATAAAACACATCAACTTTTTGTTTGCACACCACTGTAAGTCAAAAATTTTTTCAATTTAATCAGGGGGCTAGCTTCACACACGTCAAATATCGCATTTTTATGCAATTCTAACATGTTGTGACAGAAATCAAAGTATCTTCGTTTGCACATCATGAATCAAGTCGCTTTTTTGTTTGCACATCTTTAGTTCAAAACTAATTTAACATTTACTTTCGTAGTACCCGCTATACGAGAGCTACTGTTCAAAATGTGCAAAAATGGATTACAATGCCTAATCGATACATTTTCGTTTGCACATTATGAAACACATCAACTTTTTGTTTGCACACCACCGTAAATCAAAAATTTTTTAAATTTAATCAAGGGGGCTGGCTTCACACATGTCAAATATCGCATTTTTGTGCAATTCTAACATGTGATAACGTAAATCAAAGTATCTTAGTTTGCATATCATGAATCAAGTCGCTTTTTTGTTTGCACATCTTTAGTTCAAAACTAATTTAACGTTCACTTTCGTAATACCCGCTATACGATAGCTACTGTTCAAAATGTGCAAAAATGGATTACAGTGAGCCTAATTGATACCTTTTCGTTTGCACATTATAAAACAGATCAACTTCTTGTTTGCACACCACTGTAAGTCAAAAAAATTTTAAATTTAATCAGGGGAGGCTAGATTCACACATGTCAAATATCGAATTTTTGTGCACTTCTAACATGTGATGACGGAAATCAAAGTACCTTCGTTTGCCCATGATGAATGAAGTTGCTTTTTTGTTTGCACATCTTTAGTTCAAAACTAATTTAACATTAATTTTGTAGTACCCGCTATACGAGAGCTACTGTTCAAAATGTGCAAAATGGATTACAATGCCTAATCGGTACATTTTCATTTGCACATTATGAAACACATCAACTTTTTGTTTGCACACCACCGTGAGTCAAAAATTTTTAAATTTAATCAGGGGTAGGGCTAACTTCACACATGTCAAATATTGCATTTTTGTGTAATTCTAACATGTGATGACGGAAATCAGAGTATCTTCGTTTAAACATCATGAATCAAGTCGCTTTTTCGTTCGCACACCTTAACTTCAAAACTTATTTAACATTTACTTTCGTAGTACCCGCTATACGATAACTACTGTTCAAAATGTGCAAAAATGGATTACAATAAGACTAATTGATACCTTTTCGTTTGCACATTACCAGACATACACATATACCTATACCGTTGATTTACTATAGTATTGTTTTCAAATGTATATAGTCCTATGTATTTACATTATTATATAGCCCCACAAGATGTCGCTTGTTCGAGAATTCCGTTTTCAACCGTCTCGTATGAATACTAGACAACAGGAGGTATGTACTTCCCTTCAAGCGAAACTTAAAATTTCTGTTGTATTTTTGACTATTATTAGAGTATTAGAGGTTTTTACAGTATTTTATAAATAACGGCACTCGCACCGGTTTTTTAAAACAGCATCGGTAGCTATCGCATAGCGGGGACTACGAAAGTAAATGTCAAATAAGTTTTGAACTAAAGGCGTGCAAACGAAAAAGCGACTAGATGCATGATGTGCAAACGAAGATACTTTGATTTCCGTCATCACATGTTAGAATTGCACAAAAATGCGATATTGGACATGTGTGAAGTTAGCATCCGTGATTAAATTATGGTGTGCAAACAATAAGTTGATGTGATTAGTAATATGCAAACGAAAAGGCATCAGTTGGGTTCATTAAATGTTTTTACGTTTTCAACAGTAGCTATCGTATAGCGAGAACTATGAAACATAATGTTAAATTACTTTTAAGCTGGAAGTGTGCAAACGAAAATAATAGATGTGCATACATGTGCAAACGAAGATCTATCAATTTCGTCGGTTTAAAATGAATTTGCTGAATGTCAGGGGCTAGTGTGAAGTTGGCCCCCCACATTGGTTTTTTTAATAACTTTTAAACGAAAGATGTGCAAACAAAAATAGTGGATGTGCATACATGTGCAAACGATGATGTATTAAGTCCGACGGTTTAAAACAAATTTACTGAAAGTCGGGGGGCCAGTGTGAAGTTGCCCCACCCCCTAAATTGTTTCATGACTAATTTTTTAACGAAAAGTGTGGAAACAAAGATACCGGATGTGCATACATGTGCAAACAATGTGCAAACGAATGAGCTATAGAAAGTTATTTTTTTCAAAAGTTGGGGGGCTAACTTCACGCGTGTCTAGTCGTTGGCCTCACATCATCGCTAATTTAAAGAAATTTACGACTATGCCAACCGTTCTTTATTGAGCCTAGGCATGTTATGTTAATGTTAATGTTGTTCATAAAATTAAAATCTCAAATATGTATTTATATTCTTAATTGGGGGGGTTAATGCGTTTCTAGCTAGGTAGTCGATCTAGTGATCGGAACGAAAGAAAAGAAAAGATAAATGTTGGATGTCAGTAGTTTATGCCAAGGTGAGGTCGCAAGATTGCCCCTTTTGTAAGAGGAAAAATTGATTAGAGTTGTATCCGATTTATTATAATACGAGCAGTATTTCTCTAATAACTCGTTGCAACTTAGATAAATATTCTTGTTAGCTTTTGTACGTTCTCAATAAACACAAATGTTTTAGTTTTCTGTCCATGTAGTTTTTCTTCTCATACAAGAGTTGCATCTAAAGGTAAATAAACTAGGGCCGTTATCTATTAGGCAGGACATTGAGATGGAAGTAAGGAGGAGCATAACAACGTTCTTAATGTAGACACTGAAAGAAAACAAATGAGACGGAACATCAAATCAAACTGGAAAAGGCGTAACATTACGAAATATATTAATTTTTTGCGGGTGACACAATATAAAACAATTAATTTTGTAGTCGACTATAACGATTGCGTTTAAAAATATATCACTACGAACAGAGCTGAAGCAGCTACTTTCTTTCAGCCGACAACGCGTTCAAATACAATTATGAGATTCACAAAAGTAAATAAAGTGATCTAAAGGAATTACTGTGGAGAGGCGGTTTTATTAATTATATCAAGTGATGTTGTTTAACGCCTGTTAGAAAAAATTCTGCTGAGCCTGGATTAATTGAATTGTATAAAAGAAAATAAAATTTGCGTTCCATTACCAAGAAATAAGAAAAATCCCCCGTAATTAAAATTTTAAATTAAGAATACCGTCATTGATTTCAATTCTCTAGCGCGTACTTATTTAGAGAAAATTTTAGTTGCTGCCTTTTTGAGTTTGCAATTAAAAACCTCTTTATGAAAGTAATGTTTAGTTTAAGTGGCACCGCAGATAGGCTTTTATTATAAAGAATTTTTTAATGAGAATGATATGATTTTACAATAAAATAAATTAAAAGCTTTTTGAAACACCGTTTAGTATATAATATTTAGTATTCAATTTGGGTTAAAACCGTGTGTGCGATTTTGTAAAACCAGATTTTTTACGATTTTTTCAATAGCAAACAGTCTGTAAATAATGCAATTAATTGTTAAATCACTTTACCCTTATAGGTTCCTAGTTACTGGGTTACAATACGTTTATTTAGCTGTCAAATTATAAGCGAAGTTTTTAGTTGATTAGAACCTTATAAAAGTAACATTTGTCAAATACACTGCTATTTTATTACAATCTAATCAACTAATATTTCGTGTTACTACTCTGCATACTACTAATGGATAAATTACTGAAATTAGATCGGTTTGATTCGAATCCATGCGCTAGTGAAGCTGCTCAGGAATGGAGGTACTTTCTGAAGTCAATCAAAGAGGTAGCTAAGGAAGAAAAGCTAGTATTGCTCGTCAAATATTGCTCATCAATCACATTAGTCATAGTGTGTTTAGTTTCTTAGAAGGCTGTGCCTCTTATTCTGATACTAAAAACACTCTCGGCTGGCTATTAGCGTCAGTGCTCTTCCGGTTAGTTTACTTATTATTATGCGTAAAAGTAGAACATTTCTTTCTTTATCTCCTGGTTTGTAAAGGGTTTCAAAAATATTTCACACACGGTAGTAAAATTTTATAATAAAGCTTGGTCTTCGTTAAATTGGGGGTATGCTTTCGAGATAAATCTTCATATCTGAACTCATGGTCGTCATGGGTTGCTTTCAGTTTTAATTAATATCAAGTTTTTGTAAAAATTACGTTTTACTTTTTGGTTTGGTTCGTTACTTTTTAGTTCGGTTGGTATTGGGTTATTTAAAAAGTCGCTTTACTTATTTTTTATACGTAGTTATACGGTGTTATAATTAAATAAAAAAAATTGTGTTTGATAATGTCTAATCAATTGTTGCAGCCTTGAATTTTACATTTTTATTCGTCGCGGATGTTATAGTTGTCGCGAATTTTAATTTTCTAAAATGTTTTTATGCGGATAATAATTTCTTGCAGTAATTACATTATACTTTGTATGTTTCTGCCTCAGTTACGTTTTTTTATTTCAGTCCTGCTGAGTAATTAGTGTCTGCTTTAATTATCTCGTCTCCGTAGGTGTTGTATTGATAAGTGTATAAACTGCTTCATCTGAGTTGCCTTGAACGTCTAATTATAGAGTTTCAAGTTTTCAGTCAATTGCTTTGTTCAATGTTTCGTTTATGATTTATACAATAAAATTGTCTAAATATAAAGCTTTAAGTCTCCTGAATAGTGTAATTTCAGTCCCGGTGATAAGTTTTGTTGCAATAAATTGCGTAAATGTTCCTGTACAATCGAATGCTTTCGTACTTAAAATATTTAATTATACTTTATAAAGTTGGATTCTCCTGAAAATGTTTTATTCAGTGATGGTATTCGGTAATAATTTACATGAGTTGCGTTTTAAACCTGCACGCTTTGTTAATTTAATAATAACTACAAAATGTCTCTGTAATTTAGACACTGAGGTGTTTAATTTATAGAATTCGATAAAGATTAACTTTAAATAATCGTTTTATACATTAAGCTTTCGGTGATAAAATTTTCAGTACATAAAATTGTAAAATCAATTGCGTTTTATTTTTATACTTCCGTTTTGCTGAATTAAATTTGTTTCTTTTTGTATTAATAATAATTCGTAATCATAATTTGTACTTAATTTGCGCATGTAAATGCGTTTTTCAGGTTCTTTTGTTTGAAAATTAATTATCTTGTTTTAAAATAAGTTCTCGTGTTTAAAAATAAGTTCTTGTGGTAAAAATAATTTTTCTTAGTAAATAAGTAAATTGTTTTTATAAAATGGCATAATTAAAATATTTGTACATATATAAAAAAAAAGCTAGCATCAATAAATTTGTAAAAAGCATAATTTGGTTTAGGATAAATGAGCTTACATAATTTTCATCGTCGTTTTCATTTGTTTGGGCTCGGTCGATTTTTGTACCGTGTCCACGTTTGTTTCTTGGGGCTCGGTTGATTCTTGTACCTTGTCCACGTTTGTTTCTTTAAGCTCGGTCGATTCTTGTACCTCGTCCAAATTTGTTTGGTTGGGTTCGGTCGATTCTTGTACCTCGTCCAAATTTGTTTGAGTTCCTCCAGATTGGGAATTGAAATTCTTATTCACCAGTTCTCCGATTTTGGGATTCGTAGTGCCTTTCTGGATCTTACCGACTGCGCCAAATACGTTTCGGGCGTTTAGAGCGGTCTTTTTAAAAACTTCTTCCAAAACTTCTGGTAACAAATTTTATTTCTTAAACAGATATTAAATATTGAATTTTGACAAACTGATATTATTCTAAGTTGAAATAAAATCAATATTTGAATTAATATTAGGGCGAGTAGCCTAAGTAAACAACAATGTAAAAACTAAAATACTTAAGACTGACTGACTTATCTGGTGCTCCCTGGGTATTTATGTTGTGCCTGCCTTCACATGTCTGTGGAGACTTACAGAGCTCATGTTTTTATTCTATTCATTATACAATTTCTAAGTAATCGCGGTTTCTTAACCGTCTGTGAGCTGCACCTGCAGTATCACTTACTTCTGGAATACAATGTATTATATCCGTTCGCACAACTTGCTTGTGAACTTTTAATAACCTTTCTGATTTATCCTTGAATTTATGTTGCGTCTAACTTAAGTTTCTTAGTGATTTTTTAATAATTTTTATTTATTTGTACATATATGGATTGGGGGATACGTAACTGACGTCACAGCATCCTCAAGAAGGCGGCGTGCTCGATGCCACTTTTGAATGGGGTGGTGGACTCGATCGCAACCAAAGTAATATTCAGAAAACACTTCAGTGTCTTTATCGACCCTAAGGGTGCGTCCCCACCAGACATCTCCATCTTCACGGATAGATTCAAAATAAAAGAAAGTTCCGTAGCAGGCATCTATTCGGATGACCTTGACCTTCATATTAGCATCACACTGGACTACTGTCTTTCAAGCAGAACTCGTTGCCACCATGCACGGTGCATCTGCCATTTTGGAAGTGAAATCCAAAATAAAACAATAGGGATTTTATGCGATTGTAAGGCAGCCCTAATGACCCCAAACATGCAAAAGCTTCTCTTAGGGGTAGCACTACAGTGCCACCACACGTTAGAGCTTGCTTCTCGCACTAATATTCTTCATCTAGTCTGGATCAAACGACACTCGGGGGAGCATGGTAACGAGCAGGCGGACCGTCTGATGAAACGGGGCTCAGATCACTGCTTTATCGGCCTTGAGCCGACGGTTCCCATTTCGCCTTCCGCAGTGGTTTCCATGCCAAAACTGGCAACCTTCCGCCGTCATACGGAGAGGTGGGCTAGCTTGACAAGCTGCCGACAACCAAAATTGATTATCACGTCCCCTGTGACCAAAAACGGAAAATATTGCCTTAACCTGCCGAGACAGAAACTATGTTACTCGTAGAAATCCTGTTTGACGATCGTAATTTCAAAAAAACACGTACACAGCATGGGTCTGTCTGTTGAACCTACCTGCCACGAATATCAACAAGACGACGAGACGGCGGCACACATTCTGTGTTGCTGTCCGGCACTCGCCAGACTTCGAGGTTCCATACTAGGAGACTTCCGGCCCGACAAGACCAGAATTGGAAATACACTCTGGTCCGATATCCTCAAGTTTACCTGCAAAGTCGGGTGGTTGAGGGAAGGAAGACCAGGCTATTGTAATGAAAAAAGCACCACAGACCTACCGCCTAAGTTAGTGTGGCGCAGGCCAAAAACTAGAAGACCATTTCAATACAAACCACCATATCCAAACTACGAACGACTACTACTAACAAGACTGAAGTTACTGCTACAGAGAACACAGCATTTGAACACTACAATCAACAGAACAGTAACACCACAACAGCTACAACTGAGAACTAACTGCCGTAGCCGTTGCTGTAGACATCAAAAATACCTTCTGTAAAGTAAGTTTTAACGTTCTGCTGTTCAAACTGGTCACCAACCACAAGCTATCCAATTTGTATCTACACATACTGCATAGTTATCTATTCAACAGAAGAATACAAATAATGGTAGAAAATACATTGTCCACAGAAACATCTATTACTGCCGGAGTTCTAGAAAGGCTGCCTCTTCCCCACGATGCTCAATGCCTACATCCAAGGTATACCATGCCTACCCAAAGCTACATACGCGTTATATGCCAACGACACTTTGTTTCTAACAAGAGGAGTAAATTTAAAAGATGCAGTAGGCAAGGTGCAACGACAACTCGACATCCAGCCTGATTAGTTTCAAAATAGAAAACCAAACTCAAAGTACGAAGGACAAAAGTCATAATTTTTTGAAGCGAATTACCTACAGACAAAATCCACTGACATTGGAAGGCCCGTAATTGGTATGTAGTCCATCCATTGTATATTTGGGATACACACAGACAAACAACTATCCTTCTGCAGGCACGTCACCCACTCAACGAATAAGGCCGGAAAAGCGATACGCGAACTCCACAAAATTTTCAACCACAAAAACAAACTTCACGGACATCAAACTCAAAACATACATGACCTGTATACAACCAATTTTGAGCTAAGCATCGGTGACATGGCATACCTGCGCCTCAAACAGCAACAAACTCAAAATATAGGCCATCTAATACAAGACAATGGCAACTATCAGCGGAACCATCTAATTTGTTAGAAACGAGGCGCTATGGCAGGACCTACAACTACAAACATTGAAAGAACACTTCAGTGCGTTGCCTACAAACATCTACAACAAGACAGAAAACAATTATCCAACACTTTCGAAACATCGCATCCCCACTGGAAAAAAACCCATGCGGAAGAAAGAAAACTCTCAAAGATATATTAGATGACTGAACCATGAATACCAATCA
Organism: Platerodrilus igneus; assembly: GCA_036346225.1. Taxonomy (NCBI): domain Eukaryota; kingdom Metazoa; phylum Arthropoda; class Insecta; order Coleoptera; family Lycidae; genus Platerodrilus; species Platerodrilus igneus. The sequence continues at coordinate 1,955,525 of JARFIW010001031.1, forward strand.
CCATGTTAGAATTCCATCCGCCATCAGAACTGACGGGAAGCAACACATATACATAGGTATCCTCTTCGAGCAACGAAGCTAAGAATTATAATGCAATAACACCACATAATGACAAGGTAGCCTAAAGCGACTAGATTAATGCTGTATAAGGCAGTTGGGCATGAGAAGTCCAGAATCGACAACGTTTATTTAGCGCCTCGATGGTGTTCTTAGCGACTTATAAAGGAAGTTACTCCTTCCGTTAGAAAATTAATTTTTTGAATGGACGATATTTCTTCTCACATTATTGGCGACACTAATAGAAATTTAGTGTTTCTTTAGTGTTCTTTAGTGCTTTCATAAAGGTTATTCTAAATATCCTAATGTGTTCACAGTGGGCCATTTTGACGTTGTAAGAAAAGAACGAATAGCGATAAACAGTTTCTCTTTCTACCAGTTTGTTTTAATTCTGAATGAAAATGTTATTTGATTTATTGCAAAAAATAAACTGTAATTTGTAAAAAAATATCCTCTAAAGAACTCATAGAATGTATTTATTTTTGTGACATGGCAACTCTAAGCTTCCATAAAGTATTTATGCTGTCTGCTGTCTGAAATAAATAAAAATAAACAATGACCGATTAACCTACCTAACACTGACAGAACTTCTAAGAAAGCACTACAACCAGTGCTGGATGAGGAAGTTGGCCAACGCAAAATAATACGTTTCCGGTTAAACTTTGTCTAGCATTGTGAAAGTAATTCGAGGAGTCAACGAAAATTAATTAAAATTGTTGCTAATTTTGCAAAGAGAAAAGCTATTGACCGGTTTTGATACTGTTGCAGCTCGTCAGACAACCGCATTTTTCTCTGCCAAACAACCAACCACGTTCTTGAATTATACACAAATCGTGGTGTATTATATGTACAAAATATTTCGCATACGCCCTCTACATTCGAATATAAACAACCAACCATCTGTGACTTTTCAAGTCTCCGACATGATAGTATAGATTGCATGGCCAGATACAATTGTAATAACTAGTCAAAAGACAAGATGAAAATGAATATAAGCAAATGACCAATTATTTACTCATTGCTAAACAAAATTATTCATTACTATTTAGCTGGAAACGTATTAGTTTCCCCTGACCAGCTTCTTCATTTAGCATTGTGTAGTATTTTCTTAGAAGGTCCGCCAGTGTTAAGTACGTAATCGGTCATTTGTTTATTTTCATTTTCATCTTGACTTTTGACTGGCCATGCCATCTATACTATCATGTCGAAGACTTATAAAGTCACCGATAGCTAGTTTTCTACGTTAGAATATAGAGGGCGAATGAGAAATATTTTGTACTTATAATACACTATGATCTGTGTATAATTTAAGAAATTGCTTGTTTTTTTTTGCAGAGAGAAATGCGCCACTCTGACGAGCTGTAACAGCAGTAAAACCGGTAATTGGCTTTTCTCATTGCAATATAACCAACAATATACATTAATTTTCGTTTACTATATTCGAATTACTTTCCCATTGCCTGACAAAATTATTCATTGCTCTCTGAAGTTTTCAACTTATTTTCAAGTTTTGTAAAAGAGCTATGTAACTTAATACTAGAATTAGCTTTAAACTTTGATCTGTCACATGACAATACAAACAAATGAAAATTATATAGTTTTTAAATATTAACAAGATTTTAAGACAATTCCTTGTGAATTAAATAGCCTATTTCAACGATTTAAAGATTATCACATGTTTCTGCACGTGTATCCGACTCACGTTCCACTGCACCCTTCAAATTCTGTATAAAATTGGATATATCATTTCTAGAACATGAACTGTATTACACGTGCCTTATGGTCGTATTCTGTGCCAAAATAAGGCGGATAGCTTGCTTATTGCATTTCCAATAAATTTAGGGTGACATGAAAACTAAGAGCTCAATACCGTACTCTTATCTTTTCGATCTGCTCAATCAGATTAGTACAGCGTACCGTATGACTTTATTTCGAGGTGTTAAATTGTTTTCAGTGAAAAAGGGGAAGCCTACTGAAAATTGAGATTGTACTATTTTAGTAAAACCTACAACTTTGAGTGAAATTGGGTTTGTGCTTGTTATGTGGAATGTTACGCTTAATCCTAATATTACACTTTTGCAAATGAATAATACCTCGTTACTTTTCACCATCTAATATTAGGTACACTTTTAAAAGTGTGATTAAAACGCCAAAGCACCAATAGGAAATGCGGATTTATCAAGTGATCAGTCTTCAAAATCTTTTCGTAGTATAAAGCTCGGTTGATAACTAGTGCACATACATGTGTAGCATGAAATAAAATAACAACAGTCTTTTATTGCCCAACTGATTTCTAACAACTCATACCTCCAGTGAAATTGTAAAGTACTCACGCTAATTTATTTCCAGTTAATCGCTAGTAGTACAAATACTAACTTCTTAAAACTACAATGCTATCTTTTTATTTACCAGCAAAGCACTATAATTAATCTATATCAAAGTAACAATATTATTGATTTATTTCGATCATTACTGTAATTTATATCACATAAGTCAATTTATTTTAACAGTATAGACCACTAGTTTATCTAATCTCATGATTTTACAGATTAAAGCTTGATCAAAAACAAGTATTATAATCAAAGTTTGAATTAAAACTGAACTTAAAAGTCCCTCAACGGCAATTTATATCTTATCTAATTGTTCTAGATTATTTCGACAATGTATCAGAATAATGCAAATATTATCTAAAGGGTTCCTATATTAAGATTAAAAATGTTCTTAAATGTAAACACTTGTAGTCTGTCAATCAAGTCCATCTGAAGATGTCACATCACAGGGCGCCTACCAATTATCTTTTGTGTACAGAAAAATCGTTTGCATTCTGCGTTTGTATTTTAATCAAACATAGACTAAGTGACGCGACGTTACAGTACAGTACAGTTGCTACAAAAAGCAGTATTTATTTTTTAATATAATTCCTGTTTACACTGGTAAACATTACCAACGCGTGATAAATTTTTGCATTTTGTCACTAAAGAATACCGAGGTTTCTAACGGATCCAAGTGGCCACGGCTTCTTTTTACCCATCGCCATTGGTGCAATAAATATCCTTGAGATCCCTTTTAAGATGAAGCAGAAGTGAAATTCTATGCAGCTAAATTCGGAAATCTCAAACTTCAACTAACGCGAGTCTCAGTAGGCTTGCGATGTGTGAGGCTGCGCATTATCATCTTGTAAGATTATGAGCGTGGTGCTTGTTCCAATGCAAAATTTTGGTCTTCTGAGGCGTTTTTACGTCTCAATGTAATGTGCGGAGTTTACAGTCCACTGGTGCTCCATATACTGGGTCATACAAACGTGTTTGTCGTCTCAAAACGTCCTCAAAGGATGTTCGTTGTCAAACCCAGCGTTTTGAATTTCTTGGTTTTGGCGATTCGCGATATCGATATTCTATGCTTTACCTTTTTTTCTGCCGGTTATGTGTTACGCAACTCCTATCCCTCACTGAAAAATAAGTCTTTTTTCGTCCGTATGAACAGATATCAAAAGAAAAAAATAGTAAACCCGCAAACATATTTTAGCTCTTAGAAAATATATTGGAATCCAAAATAGTATAACTTTATTATAATCCTGTTAAAATATATTCGTGTTGCGTGTATTTGAGTTGATTAAGTAGGAGAAAGGGGGTGTCTAACTGCAATTTAAAAATATGTAGGGGGCTGCCACGAGTTAAATGAGTATTATTTTATAAATTTAGATTTACCCTGAAACGTGAGATAAATTTTGGGTCTCTTGCAGTGGTTTTTTAAAAAGGCTTCTTCCAAAATACTCTTCTATCAATATTATTTAAACAGAAATTACAATGTGAATTTTAATAACAAGTACGTTATATGCAGTAACGTATTGAAATAAAAATATTCTAAGTTGACATTCACTATTTAAATTAACTAAAATTAGAGTGACTAGCTGAACAACCAACAATGTTAAAGTTGTGAAACTCTAGACTGACTGGCCATCTTAGGCTCTTGGAGGAATTATGCTATCCCTGCCCTTCACATTACTTATGGGAACTGCAGATCTCATGTCTGCTATTTCTTTATTCAATACAAAGTATTACTTCTTAGTAATCTTAATTCTAAAAATAAGTTTGTTATAATCTATTGTAACCTGCATCTGCAGTGTCATGTTACGTTTGGAATACAAAGTATTCACATCCGTTCTCATGTCTGGTTTACGAACTTCTATTAACCTTTTGTAATATGTCCTTCAATTATACTTTGTAACAATCTAACTTAAGATTTAATAATTCCATTTGATTACTTATATATCCTAATTTGGGGGATATGTAACTCGCGGAGACCCCGTGACAATTTAAAAGTGCTTTGACTAACTACAGTGGTGCGGGAGTGGGTTCTTCTACGAAAATTAATAAAAGAAAATGGAAAAATATTAAATAACAAAATAAAATGGCTGCTATACAAACTAACTATGTAACTTTATTTACTTGCCCTGAAACGCTGTTTTGCTTGTCATAATTAATCGACTCCAAACCATCTGTCTCAGTAATCGCTTCGATATTATTCCTACAAGGAAGACGGTTATTCCACATAGGACTCATTTGCTTCAGTTTTCTAAATTTATCGCATTATATTTTACCTTTCTCTACACTACCTTAAAAACACTTTCAATTTCTAATCAAATTAAATAGAATTAAAATATAAAATACTTTCTAAATACGATTTCATAGCTGGAGCAGCTGAATATTCTGTTACAATAACGTAATTTTTATCCTAGTGTTTTGCGTTAAGCGTCGATAACCACAGATGGTGTAGAAAGTAGACGTATAAATATGAACAACGTTTATAAAAGCGGAACCTTCAAATATGTACCAGTAACACCTGCAACTTTTAGCGGTGGTAGCAGTACGAGGAACTGTCGACTTGTTTTTGACGGAACTCGAGAAACATCAATAAGTTTATATTACCATACCTACGATTACACCAGCGTTTGTACAACTACAATCGCGGCACACACAACACAAGCACTTGAACGTTAACCGCGGTAAAACCGTAGACTATACTATGCAAGTTACATATTAAGCGATAACTAAAGTTAATTTTAACAATAATTACAAACGGAACATCTAGTTTATAAATAAATACAAATATAATTCATCCTATAGTTAACCTTCATTAACAATAAATAATTGCAATATAAATACAAGTTTACTCAAAAAATTAGTTTCTTAAACCTCACTCAAGCAGAGGTGAAATGGGTCATGGGTCAACTGGGCCACTGGGTCCAAGTGGGTCACTTTTTTGTTTGGGTCACTGGGTCAGCGGGTCCCGTGTACTGACCCGGATTGACCCAGTGACCCACATTGACCCAGTGACCCAAATTCGCCCGGTGACTCAAACTGACCCAATGACCCAAACTGACCCAATTGATTCAGTAACAAATTGAATTATTGAAGTCGTAAAAATCTTTTTCCCATACTTTCAGCTCAATTTATTAACTATTTTCACAAATGCATAAGCTTATTGGTGCCATTAGTTGCTAGCATTCGTTTCATATTTCAAGCAAACGCTAAAATGTTTTGTAATTAATACATCGCTTTTTATATAATATGAAACGCATTTTTACATGTTTTTCAAGAAACGTACTGTGGCGCTGTGCCACGAGAATGCAGTGTTATGAACGTATACAATTTTGTATGTTCAAATAATAGTATTCTTTCACATAAGAACTGAAATAATTTGTAGCAAAAATCTTAATATTATATACCCGGTTATTTTCAGTGTCCATTATTTTTGTAATTTGTATATCATTATCATTAAGTATGGATAAACATCACCCTAATTGTAATTTAAACCTAATACATAAGTGCTGACTTTTATAAATCTCCGTGAGACCGAGTTTTATTGATAAGACTAATTAACTAAAAGAATGATAAAGATCATTTAAAACAATGTTCCTGTATCAACTCGATGTCAGAAAACGGGATTATTTAATTTATATTTTATTGCGTCTGTCATTGAAAAATATTTCGAACATTTAGTATATTTAATTGTTAAACATTCTCACACTAATTAAAATTGTCTCGGACAGCAGCTACTCCCTCTGCCAGATACTTCTGAGATTTATTTTGTAACTGTAATTTGTAAAACAGCACATATTTATTAAAAATTAATAATAAAATTTCCAAATTTCATAATCGGTTATTCGATAAAACTCGCCCAATAATTGAAGACATCACAGAGGGCCAATTTGAGACAGTAAGAAAAATTTTAAGACTGCATCAATTTGGATCAATTTAGGTAACTGGGTCAATTTGGGTCACTGGGTCAATGTGGGTCAACTTGGGTTACTGGGTCAATTTGGGCCACTTGGTCAATGTGGGGCACTGGGTCAATTTGGGCCACTAGGTCAATTTGGGTCACTGGGTGGTGGGTCACATCCTCATTTGGGTCACTGGGTAATGGGTCACATTTTAGGTAACCCATTTCATCTATGCACTCTAGCCATGTATTACTGAAAGAAATCCTAAAAAGCATTAAACTAAATCCATCAATAATACTACCACTTCAGTTTTTCCATTGTCTATGTTAAATTATATGACCTTATAAATCCCAATTTCTGGTAATGCTTTTAATAACAAGCATAAAAAACAATCAAATGCCAACTTTTCCTTTTATCATTCCATTGTCCATTGAAAATACTAAGGTCTGTACATTGGATAACACTAAATTTCATCACTAAAATTTACATATAAAATTCTACACCTACGTATTTTTTAGTTTTTAAAATATTTGAAATTTTTTGCACGATAACATTATGCTTAAATTTAAAAAAAAACCAGCTGTCTCTAATTCATCGTCTAACCAAATATCTACTTTCAGGATTGATTAATTTTCTACTACATGAATACAAACCCGTATACATTTAAAAGTCACATATATATTAATTAATAGAATACACGAAAAGGCTCATGATATTACCCACTGTTCTTAAATTCCCATCCACGTAAAATTAAAAAGATTTTGTAAAATATAAAATATAAATTTTGACAAAGATAAGGTAAGAATTGTGTTCATAATTAAGTAATTTGTAAGAATTATTTTCTGCATGAACATAGGTGTATACTGTTTTATAAATTCTTTTGTATGGAAGAAAAATGTTTTTAAATGTATAGATTATTCTTGAGATTGCTGTGTATTATTTCATTTTATAAATTCCACAGTACAATTTTTGTTGAGCTAGTCAAACAAAGAAAAAGAAAAGGAAGATAAGATAATAATTTTATACTTTTTAGTGCATTCCCAATAATACAGTGCACTGTATATAAGTCACAGCTATAATTTCTGCACTTCCGCAACACAGAGGCGAACACAGCAATAATTAATGGTGTCATATCCTAACCTTAGGATCGTTTAAGTCGTCTGAAAATTAGAGTTTCTTGTTTTTTAAGAGTTTGTGGAAGCCTTCTGTCTGTGATATCTGATTGGTTTCCAGTATGACTGATAGAATGAAAAATGTTCGTAAGAGTTTCAGAGTTGAGGGAGTAGAAATTGGATGTCAGGAAACTGTTTATATGGAAGAACTGAAAAAGGAGAATCTAGAGGCCAACAAAAGACAGAGTGTAGAGGAGACCCAGGAATCAAAAATGGTGTATCTTTTATTCAGTCTACATCAAAATATGCAGGAACAAAACAAAAATATTAGAAAAATGAGTGAAAAGAAAGAAAAAGTATGCAAAAAGAAAGAGAGAATAGTAAAAGAAATGAAAAAAGCTTAAAATAAATGAGTGAAAAGAATGAAAAAGGTATGAAAGAAATGGGTGACGAATTTGATAAAATCCCTCAGAAGTTACGAGCAGAATTTGGAGAAAACAGCAAAATTAAGGATAGTTTAAAATTAGAAAGTGAGAAGAATGAAGAGAAATATAAAAAGATAGGTGAAACGCTAACTTTGGGCTTAACGGAATCTAATAAGACCATAGAAGAAATGAAATTTTAAATTACAGGAAAGGTGGTACGGCTTTTAGAGGATATAGATGACGTAAAAGAGAAAATTGTTTAAATAGGCAAATCAGGATGCAAGTAAGAAAGAAAAATAGGGAAATTAGAATTTTAGATCAAAAAGTAGACGAAATTGAGAGAAGCTGCTAAGCTGGTTTTAAACCATTTGATTATCTTAAAACAGAGTAGAGAAATACGTTTGAAGATTTAGAAGATAGGGTTAAAAAAATTCATATTGAGAAACCGAGAGATGGAGTCCAACCAATGTTCCGTTGGAACAACACTCAAAATTTTATGGGGATAATTAACTCAACCCTAAGATATTTTTGAATAACAAAAATTTTAATGCAGAAGAGTTGGGATGAATAAACCAAGCTAGAACACTGAGCTCCATGTTGAAAGGAAGTGCAGAAATTTGGTTTGTAGTGATTGAAAGTGAGTTGAGTTCTTTCAAAAATTTCGAGATTAAATCTTTGAAACATTTTTGGGGAGACAACCAGCAATTTAAAGTCAGAGATAATTTATCTATGAGCAAGTACAGTAGCGATTCAAGCATGACTAGGGAGTTATATGACATCAAGAAATTTAGCGTTGCCAAACAACTTGATCCTCCTTTAGAGGGCAAGCAGATTATAAAATGTTTAACAGATCACTTCGAGGCGGAAGTAAGGCAATGCAGTGCCTTACAAAATATTGTCGATAGAGATGTATTTTTAGAATATCTTTAACGATACATGAGATGGGTCAACAAAGAAGGATTGAGACTAAACCCAGGAGCCAGTCCATGAATGCATTTAGATTTCAAAAAAGTAATGAACAGGAAAGGTACCAAGGCAGGACATTTGAAATAGAAAATTTCCAGAAAAATAATTTGAATCGAGGAAATTCCATTAGGAGAAGTGAAACAATGAATCCCGTACCACTGAGAATAGAACCGTAACCCAAGGGAGGGAAAATATGATAAACTTACAAAGATATGGCATGAATGATAACAACGATAATAGAAGGACATACACAGAGATCGTGAATCGACCTGAAACGTCAAGTAAGCAGGATTTTTAGAAACAGACAAATCAAACTACGCGAATATAGAAATTAATAAATATGAACATGCGCGTGGATCTGTAAAACTTGAATTACAAAATAATGTGAAAGTTAACGAAAACAATAGTTTACCACCTCTAATAAAATTACCAGTAGAAGTAAAAGAGAATTACTTTTAAATACAGGAGCTAAAGCAACATTAGTAAGTAACGCTTCATAAAAGATAATTCAGAGGAGTTAATACAGAAAGTCATACTTATCAAAAGGAATAATTTAGTATTGACGAATATCAAGAAGTTTGCAGTAACAACAGTATCATAATTCTGAATTCCTCTCTTCTTCTTGTTCTCCCTTGTTGTCTCTTTGTTTCTTGAGGCTTGACCGTTGGGTCCTGTTTGGGCTTGTATTATAGGTTTTTTCCTCGCTACTTTTCTTCTTTTGAGGTCGAAGACTTTCCTGTTTCCTCACTAGAAATATCCGTCTTTCGACGACTTTTCTGCAGTATCAATGCCGTTCCATCGTAGTTATCGTTGCTTACTTCCCTTCCTTCCTTCTTTTTTTTCCTCTTCTATTATTGGTCTTTCGAGTCGGACGAGAGTTCTTTTTTTATTTTGGGGTGTTTCTTTTTTTCTTTTGTTTCGTTTTCGCAACGAGTTTTCTTTTTTTTTTGGTCTTGCCCACTCCCATTACTTTTGTTTTTTCTGCCAAGTTATAGTATTACGCAACTCCTATCCCTTGCCACAATATTGAAAAACAAGTATTTTTGTGCCTATACGAACAGAAATTAAAGGAAAAAAATAGTAAACCCTCAAATATGTTTTAGCTCCTAGAAAATATATTGGAATCCAAAATAGTATAACTTTAATAAAAACCTGATAAAATATATTCGTGTTGCGTGTAATCAAGCTGATTAAGTGAGGGTGGGTGTGTCTAACTGCTTTTAAAAAAATTTAGAGGATTGTTCCGGGATAAATGAGTCTTATGTTATAAATTTAGATTTGCCCTAAAGGGTGTTTTGACTAACTACAGTGGTGCGGAAGTGGGTTCCTATGGGAAAATAATAAAAGAAAATGGCTGCTAAACAAACTATGTGACTTTATTTACTTGCCCTGAAACGCTTTTTCGTTTATCATCGACTCCAAACCGTCTGTCTCAGTAATCCCTTCGATTTTATTCTTACACGGAAGACGGTTATTCCACATAGGACTCCTTTGCTTCAGTTCCCTAAATTTAGCACATTTTATTTTACCTTCCTCTACACTACCTTAAAAACACTTACTCAATTTATGGTCAAATTAAGTAAAATTGAAAAATGATAACCTTCCAAATACGATTTCATCACTGGAGCAGCTACATATTCTGTTACAATAACCTAATTTTTATCCTAGTGTTTTGCGTTACGCTTCGATAACCACAGATGGTGGAGAAAGTAAACGTATAAATATGAACAACGTTTATAAAAACGAAACCTTCAAGTACTGCAACTTTTAGCGGTGGTAACAGGACGAGGAACTGTCGACTTGCTTTTGACGTAACTCGAGAAACGTCAATATGTTTATATCACCATAGCTACGATTTAACCAGCGTTTGTACAACTACAGTCGCGCAACACACAACACAAGCACTTGAAGGTTAACCACGGAAAACCGTATACTATACTATATACACGGCGGAGGGTATTTTACCTGTAAGCTACATCTTAAGCGATAATTAAAGTTAATTTTAACAATAATTACAAACGGAACTAGTTTATAAATAAATGCAAATAAAATTCATCCTATACTTAACCTCTTTAAACAATAAATAATTGTAATATAAATACATACTTAAAAGAATTAGTTTCTTAACCTCACTATGGCCATGTATTACTGAAAGAAATCCTAAAAAGCATTAAATTAAATCCATTAACAATACTATTACTTCAGTTTTCCTTTGTCTATGTTAAATTACATGACTTTATGAATCCCAATTTCTGGTAATGCCTTCAATAACCAACATAGAAAACAGTCGAATGCCAACTTTTCCTTATGCCATTGCATTGTCCATTGAAAATACTAAGGTTTGTACTTTGAATAACAGTAAATTTCACCAATAAAATTTACATTTAAAATTCTGTACCTACATAGTTCTTAATTTTTAAAATATTTCAAACTTTTTGCACAATAACATTATGCTTAAATTTAAACAAAATATCTACTTTCATGTTTAATTAATTTTCTACTACATGAATAAAAACCCGTTTACATTTAAAAGTCACACATATATTAATTAATAGTGTACACGTAAAAGCTCATGATATTACCCACTGTTCTTAAATTCCAATCTTTAAACTTTCAAGTTATCCAGAGACCTTCAGCATTACAATTTCGTATCCAGCGAACAACGGCTCCGTCAACACAGCATAACACAAAATTCCAAAGTAATGGAAGAGTGTACTCTCCAGTTTCATAATCCCTTGAACCGGTCGTAACGACAATAATTCTACGAGTGAATTGAAATGAACCCTGCCCGTGCAAGCCTAAGTTAAAAAAATTTAAATCACACTTTCTTTTGGGAAACTCGGTCACATTTTGAACTTGAAGCTGCGTTTCATTTCGACCTTCAACTTCGTCGTCCCTTACTACTCGCCCGCATTACTATATTTTGATGTTTTCTAATTCCTTGTTTGTAAATAATCAATTCATTGTTTTTCGTCGGATGTCTATCTATAGTTATTTTTCCTTATATAAAAATCTTATTAATTCCGGTCAGCATCTAATACATTGAAACCGTATTAATATATACTTAACAATAAGTTTATTACCCCGTTAATTACACAATAGTCACAAACTTTTGCAATTACCTTTGATTGTCTAGCCAGTTTCCATTATAGTTTTCCTTGCTAACGATTTCAGCATTTCTCGCGTATTAATTAATTTCATTAGTATATACTCTGTGGTTTTGTTTATCGTATAATAATCTGCATTCTATACTTATTCAACATTCTTTATAATTTATTATGTCTTTTATTTCAGCGTTTTTTTAAATAAGCCATCGTTCTGGATTATTACGTTTACAATGTATTTAAAAAAAAATAATTTTATACCTTTTGAAATTAAAATTTGTTCACTAAATGACTTATATATTAACAAAATTTGAAGTATCACGCTTAATTAATATTAGCTATTTCTAAAATCTACTTACAGGGTATGTCTATATTTTAGTTTGTTTATTCAAACTTACTACATTTTCCTTTTCGTCTAATTTATAACTAGTATAGCGCAATGCGTTGTAGGGTTTCAGTAGTTACCAAACAGGTTTAAATTTGGATGTACTGAATATAGCAGGGGTTTAAAACTGAGTCAAGCCTTAATTTAAATTATAAAAATATTTGTGGATTACTATATTTGGTTAGGTATGTAAATTATAGGAAATTGTTGATAATTATACACTTATCATTTGATATATGGTTAGTAAGGTGTTTGTTAAGGTTATATAAGTATTTCTCTAATATTAAGTTTTTATATTGTTGTGTTGATTATGCCTAGCACCTAAGCAACCTCAACTATTTCTCATCAACAATCCCTCCAGTCTCCACTTTGAAAAACTGATATTTTAACGTCAAGATTCAAAATGGAATCAGGAAGTCTTCAATGCTATTAATTACGATTAAAATGATATTTATATAAAAACGCTATAAAGAAATATTTGCCAATACCAATTGCAAGAATTTGTTTTGTTTTTTTGTAACCTAATAGTAAGTTCAACTAGAATAGAATTTTAAATTTATAAAAATTATTTACCAAGGGGATAATTTCTAGCAATTATTAAAGTCAGAGTTCCAAGCATTTTGACCTTTACTAAATTTTTTTATCCTGCGTCGTTAATCAATTACACTAACAAACGGGGTAATAAAGGATAGGTAAATTATCCCCAGAAAAATTAAAAAGTTTTTGTAACTCACATAGAAGACATTTGGATTCTGTACCTGTTAACAAGGATTATGTGAAAATTATTTTAATAAGTAAGCAATCATTAAGTAAGATTTTTTGCCTAATCATAAGCTGTAAATTGGTTTTATAAGCGTTATTTATATTGAATGTAAGAGATTCTTTAGATAACGTAAATAAGGGGGAAATGTCTCTCAATGCTTAGAAGGCTGTTTGTTTTCAGGCACTTTATGAATAGACAAATACGTCATCGATTACTAAGAAATGTGGTATAAATTAATTATGAGCAAACACCTTATTTAAGGAATTCACGCGGTATTAAAATGCAATAAAATAACACCGAAACGATAGGAATTATTTATAGGTTTCCGTGTAATAATAAGATAAAATGAGAAGCGACCATTAACTTCGTACGCTAGAAGAGGATAAACGATATACTTTGCGATGCTCGTAAATCATATGCACCGCGGTAGCTTGACGCTAATTGAATCATAAAGCGCCGTTTATGGAAATATTACATCATTCAGTAGTGACTAAAATGCGAGAACACATTGGAATGTAACGTATAGAGATAATTTTTTGCATATACGTTGCAAGTTGATTAAAAGGATATATTCATGATTTGTCATTCTTTCATTAAACCAATCAATCATGTAAGATTAAAAGCAGAATTGTGTGCTTTAAATAACTTTACAACATGCAATTTATACGTTTGAGTAATTTCAAACATAGAAGTTATCAAATGCAATTATTTGATGGAACATCATTTGTTTTGTAATATACCGAGAGATTGAACCTTCTTTGATACAAAAGCTATTCTGACGCTAATTAATTAATAATAGAAAATGTACTTTTACAAACTAATGTTCGAACGTAAAATGGAGATTTAAGATAATATTGATAATCTTATAAACTAGGATTTTAACGTCAACCAGGAAAGATTTAGTATCGTCGATCGTGATGAAAAGGAGGTTTGGATGAGTGCTCTTTGACGATAGCCCTAAGCATCGAATTTTGGATCTTTGTTTGTAACTGATAAAAATATTTGAGTGTCTTGTAATTTGAACTAGAATAAATTCTTATTCTGATAAAAATCATACAATATTTTTTTTGTAAGTGGATAATTACCAGAAAATTTTGAGTTCAAAGTTCGAAGCATTTTGATCTTTAATAAATTATGTCTAGAGTTATTGGTCAATCACACTTACAAGCGTGGTAATAAAAGGTAGATAAATTATCCACATGGAAATTAAAGAGGATTTTGTAAATTATAACAAGGATTAGATAAGAATTGTTTTAATAGTTAGGTAATTTGTAAAAATTATTTTCTGCATGAACTATTTTATAAATTCTTTTGTATGGAAAAAAAATGTTTTTAAATGTATAGATGTTTCTTGAGATTACGGTGTATCATTTCATTATAAGTTCCACAGAATAATTTTCGTTGAGCAGGTCAAGCAAAGAAAAGGAAAAGGAAGCTAAGATAATAATTTTATACTTTCTAGTGCATTCCCAATAATACAGTGCACTGTAGCTAAGTCACAGCTTTAATTTGTCCACTCCCCCAACACAGAGGCGTAACACTGCAATACTTAATGAAGTCCTAACCTAGGGCTGGTTTTAGTCGTCTGAAAATTAAAGTTCCTTGTCTCTTAAGAGTTTGTGGAAGTTTTATTTTTGTGATATCTAATTGGTTTCCAGTATGACTGATAGGATGAAAGAAGTTCGTGAGAGTAGAGGGAGTAGAAATTGGTTGTCAGTAAAGTGTTTATATGGAAGAACAGAAAAAGGAGAATCCAGAGGCCAACAAATGACAGAGTGTAGGAAAGACTCAGGAATAAAAAATGGTGGATCTCTTATTGACCCTAAATCAAAATATACAGAAACAAAAGGAAAATATTAGAGAAATGAGCGAAAGAAAAGAAAAAAATAAGCAAGTGAAAGAAATGAAAAAAGCTTGAAAGAAATGAGTGAAGAAAATGAAAAAAGTATGAAAGAAATGGGTGACAAACTTGATAAAATCGCTCAGAAGCTACGAGCAGAATTTGGAGAAAACAACAAAATTGCGGGAAGTCTAAGATTAGAAAGTGAGAAGAATGAAGATAAATTTAAAGAGATCGGTAAAAACCAACTTTGGGCTTAAAAGAAACTAATAAGACCATAGAGGAAATGCAATTTGAAATTAGAGGATAGGTGGTACAGATTTGAGAGGATATGGATGACGTAAAAAAGAAAATTGTTCAAATAAAGACAAATCAGGATGCAAGCGAGAAAAAAAAATAGGGAAATTAAAATTTTAGATAAAAAAGTAAACGAAATTGACGAAAGCTGCTAAGCTCGTTTCAAAACGTTTAGAAATGATTATCTTAAAACAGGTTTGGGGAATAATTTTAAAGATTTAGAAGATTAAGGTTAAAAATATTTAATTGAGGAACCGATGAGATGGAGTCCAACCAGTGTTCCGTTGGAGCAACATTCCAAATTTTATGGGGATAATAAACTTAACCCTAAGATATTTTTAATACAGGGGAGTTGGAATGAATAAACCAAGCTTAATATTATGAGGTTCATGTTGAAAGGGAGTGCAGAAATTTGGATTGTACTGATTGAAAGTGAGTTGAGTGCTTTCAAATATTTCAAGATTAAATCTTTAAAACATTTCTGGAGACACAACCAGGAATTTAAAGTCAGAGGTAATTTGTTTATGAGCAAGTATAGTAGCGATTCAGGCAAGACTAAGGAGTTACATGCCATCAAGAAATTTAGCGTTGCCAAACAACTTGATCCTGCTTTAGAGGACAAGCAGATTATAAAATATTTAGCAGGTCACTTCGAGGCGGAAGTAAGGCAATGCAGTGTCTTACAAAATATTGTCGATAGAGATGTATTTTGGAATATTTTCAACGATACGATGAGATGGGTCAGCCAAGGAGGACGAAGACCAGACTTAGGAGCCTGCCCATGAATGCATTTAGATTTCAAAAGAATAATGAAAGGCACCAAGGTACCATGGTACCAAGGCAGAACATTTGAAAGGGAAAATTTCCAGAGAAATAATTGGAATAGAGAAAATGCCATTAAGAGAGACGGGAGAAAGTAAAGCAATGAATGCCGTACCATTGAGAATAGAACCGTTACCCAAGGGAGGGAGAATATGACAAACTTACAAAGATGTGGCATGAATGGTAGCAACGATAATAGGAGGACATACGCAGAGATGGAGAATCGACCTGGAAAATCAAGTAGGCAGGATATTTAGAAACAGACAAATCAAATAAAGAGAGCATACAAATTAACAAGTATGAACATGCGCGTGAATCTATAAAACATAAATTGGAAAATAATGTAAAAGTTAATGAAAAAAATGGTTTACTACCTGTAAGGAAAAGAGATTATGTTACTTTTAGATACAGGAGCTGAAGCATCATTAGTAAGTGAACGTTTCATAAAAGATAATTCAGAATAGTTGCTACAGAAAGTCATACCTATTAAAAAGAATAATATAGTGTTGCCGAATAACAAAAAGTTTACTGTAATGAACAGTATCATAATCCTGAGAAATAAGTCGGGAAGGATTGGGTTGAGCCAGAATTTTTAATAGAGCCAGGATAAAGAGTTGATGCCATTCTGGGAACGGATTTTATTAGTAAGATTAAAGGGATAATAGATACGGAGAATAAAGTGATGATTATGGGTCATGAAAAGATTGTATGAGACGAGAAGGTTCAAATAGAAATAGAAGGAGATTGATTGTATGAATTTGAATCAATTTGTGAAGGAGATGGGAAGTAAAGAAGATAAGAGCTTAAGTGTTAGGCGGACTGGGAAGTTTGAAAAAGTTCTCATTTTTAGAGAAAAGGTCAGAATTATTATAAAATGCAGAAGATGTTGTTGAAGTGATGAAAATAATAGATGAAACTGATGTAAATAGTGTAATTACAGGAGTTGAAAAGGAAATAAAGGAACTTTATGTCAATGAAACTTTTAGAAATAATAAAATGAATAAAGGTAGTGAAAAATTAGATAATAATAAAATAATTCGAAAAGCAGAGCTTAATTTAATAATTCATTTGGGATAATTTCGATTCAAAAATCAAACCTTTCTGTGAAATGGTGTATGTATAAATAGGGAAGAATGGCGTTTGTTTTGTCGAAACACTTATTTAGTTATGCAAATGTGAAAAAGAATTAGAAGAGTACGAAAAAGAAAGGGGTTGATGTAATGAAGGAACACGAGGGAGTTAAGAGTATAATTGCAAATCTGTTTGAGAGAGAATTTAAGGATAATGTAGAAGAGAAAGAAGCAAGAGTTGTTGTTAAATCTCCAAGTGAAGTAGAATCATTATTAAAGGAGGAATATTCTGAATTGGTAAGTAGAGTCAAGAATTGCTATAGATTGTGAAAACGAGTTGAAAGTGATTGACAGTGGACCATTTAGTACTAAAGTATATCCATATAATGAAGACTGATAGAAAGATGTCGAATTTGAAAATAACGTAAGTATGCTTAGGGTGACTTCTAGGCCACATTTTTTTATGACGAGTAATATATCTAGGTAGGTGCTGACAGAACCTCATGAAAATTTTCTACCCCATATTTTTCCAAGATTATGATAGTTTAGAAGAGCATTGGCTATAGTATAGTGAGTAGTGTATGCAAATGAAAGGGTATTCTGTTTGAAATAAAAGTTGATGAAACTGTTCGTAAATATGAGAAAATTAGAAATATAATTAGTAATGTTGAACTAAAGATGATAGGATAGGCTTAAAGAAAGTATAGTTAATTTTAAGATAGAAATGGATAGATTATTAAAAAGATAGATCACAGGAAGAAGAAGATTATGCGCGATAAGACAATATCTATTAAGCGTTTTTCTTGAAGACCTGCAGCCGATGGTCCTGGTCTTGAAAGGAAACGTACCACAAATATTAACACCACACACACAGCACGCATACACATACCCTCACCCACACACATGCGCACACATAACACATACCCTGACGCACACACGCACACATACACACATCTTACTCGCGGTTACTTTCTGAGAGGAAGCCAGGTTTGCTTAAGTTTCAGGTAGTAGACTATTAAAACGTTGGAACAAATAAATAAATGATGTTCTATTGTCAAATGGAGATTTAAGATAGAACCAGGAGATATTTAATGCCGTTAATTACGCTGGAAATGAGATTTGGATAAGCATTTTTTGATAAGAAATATAGCAAGTACAAAATATGATTTTTTTAATTTGTAACTGATAAGAATGTTTAAATATTTGAAACATAAGCTAGAATAAGTTCTTAATCCGATAAAAATAATTTTGGGGTCAGAGTTCAAAGCATTTTGACCCAAAATTATTTGTGCAGCATCACTGGTCAATTGTACTCACAAACGGAGTTATAAAAAAATAGATGAATTATCCACATATAAATTAAAGAGGATTTTTTACCTTATAACAAAGATTATTTTAATAATTTTCTATATAAACTTAAGCTGTAAATTGCTTTATAAATTCTATTGTATGAAAGAAAAATGTTTTTATTGCATAGATGTATCTTGAGATTTCTGCGTTTTATTTCATTTTCGTAAATACCACAGCATAATCTCTATTAAGCTAGACAGTCAAGAGAAAGGAGGGTAAGATAGTAATTTCATATTTTCCATTGCATCCCTATTAATTTAATTTAATCTTGCCCCAACACAAAGGCTTGTCACCGCAAAATTAGTAGCGCATAAAAATCTTTAAGCCACTTAGCACGAATTATTTGTTGTTGTCCGTGATGACATTCTTCGTATAAGTCTTCTCTATCGCTGCTATTAATATACAAGGACGAAATAAGGTGTATTCGCGCACTGTGTGTATAGCAGCGTTCACATGCTGCTATAGCACTAACTGAACGCACTGCCAGTATTATTGTATGTCACTATTAAAATGTTCTATAGTGATGGAACATATTTAATGTGACGAAGAAATATGCAATCTTGTCTAATACAACAATTTGCCTTTGATCTTTCTTTAACAACCTTCAAAGCCATTTCCGCCGTTAATATCAAAACTCATGTTCTACATTGAAAATTACATATAAAAAACGTAAGCTTATTTAAAAATTGATCATGGCGCGAGTTATAGTTTTACCACATCAGCTCTCTCTTATATAACAGATTTTGCTTTTGAACTTAATAGTTTTAAAAAAGAAGTTAGGTGCAGATTCGTATTTTTCAGCAGGCTACAGTATACCATTCTGAAGTTTGGCTCAGGATTTACCATACATCTTATGACTCGTTCCAAGATGTTGTCTGCGAAGTGATTAATATTTAATGGGACATAATTTACCTTTTTGGTTTCAGTTTTCATCTCAAATTTCATTACTCTGAAGGCTCAACCGTTTCGTTCCAGCTTCAGCAGAAATTTAATGGATTTTGACATGGCATTTGCGATTGCAGTAGTGTTCTTATTAAAGTCTGGTAATGGAAAAACTAACACAGTTACCATAAAATTTGTTATTAAAATTGCCTACAGAACCATGTAATTATCTCCATGACAAATTTGTATGTACGTATAACTCAGTTAAATTTCCTCCAAACAATATTAACTTTCAAAGCAATGTGATAATTTCATTGTTTCCCCTTCTACGTTTGTTAATTTGAGGAAGGGATATTAAATTTAGTCAAACGAATCACTGGCTGCTTTATGAACGAATTGTGATAACATTCATTGCATGCCTTTTCAAATTATAAACTGTAAATTTCACGGACCACTCACTCTGGGAAATAGGGAAGTTAAATTTATAATAGTGTAATGACTTTCTTTTTTTGCGCACTACAAAAGCAGAAAAACCGCCAGGATCCTAATGTCTTTAGCCATACACAAGTTATGCTAAAGTCCTAAGTGTTTAATTACCAGTTTGAATTATGGTTGAAAACTTCTGTAAAGAGTTCTTGTTCAGTACCTCAAAGTCGAGTTTATTATTGTAGTTGGTTTTACAGGAAATGGAGAAAGTTTGATATTAGTAACAGGTGAAGTTGAGACACGGAAGTGAGTTAACTTTGAAGGTACTTTATAGGGTATTGTCATATGTAAGGAAACGTTTGAAAAGCCATTGTGTTTAAAAGCGACTGTAGTGTAGTTACGAATAAGGCAGTTATGCAACATTTAAAGGTAGCTCTTTCATACAGTTAATGACATTCGACAATACTATTATGTCTAAGTTTACGGTTTGTCCAAAAAGTTGCTTGGTTTACAGCAAGGAACGTTGATACATTTTACTTATAACAATTTACAAAACGCTAAGTAACTCTTGTATTGCATTTAACCAGATTAATTTTTGCCATTCACCTCAAAATCCAATCTCTTAACAAAATGGCCCCGATACTTTTCTCACATAAATACAAATATGAAACAGTCTCTAAGGTGTTAACTGCAACAACTGTTAGAAAGTTTTTCTCAGCTGATGCTAGAATACCAATTTATCTTGTTTCACATTTTATAACAAGCTATGGATCCGTCGTTCTTGTGAACATTTCACAATCTGGAGACATCTACCCACATCTCTTATCAAAATGGTCCTGACACGTTACTCCGATAAGTCTCTAAGATATTAACAACAACTGTTACAAGGTGTTTTCCTCAACTGACGTTAGTAGACCATTTTCAGGGAACCCACTGCCTCATTTCCACCAGCATCCTCATTTTCACACACATCTGGACCAAAAAGTTTTCTTCGACTAACCATTTTTCATCTTTCGAGATAAATATGTCTTAAATTTTTTATGTTCCGAGATAAATGAGCATCCTCATTTCCTCCCACATCTGAACCAAAAAGTTTTCTTCGACTAGCCATTTTTTTTATCTTTCATCTGAACCAAATAGTTTTCTTCGTCTAGCCAATGCATCTTTCGAGATAAACCTATCTTGTTTGGTATCAATTAATATTAGAATTTTCTCAGCTACCCGAATCTTTAGGAATTTTTTAGATTGCATCACCCCAAGAGCTACCCCATTTTAAGATTTCTTACCTGTAGTGACTTTTGAGCGTTCTTATAAATTTTTTAGTCATGCGATACATTAAATTAGCTTAGAATTTTATGTAGAATCCAAATCTGCAAACAGATTTGAAATCGGACCACGCCCTGCAAAGTTACACATATACCCTCTGCGAGATAAATCTTTCTCCACATTTCCATCCACGAGATAAACCTACCTTGTTTGGTATCAATTAAGATTAGAATTTTCTCAGCTACCCAAATCTCTTTAAATTTTTTAGATAGCGCCATCCCCCAGGGACCTACCCTGATTTTAAGATTTCTTACCTGTAGCGACTTTTGAGCGTTCTTATAAATTTTTTATACATGCAATACATCTTGTTAGTCTAGAATTTTATGTAGAATCCGAATCTGTAAACAGATTTAAAACAGGACCACCCCTTACCATTTTACACACACCCTCTAAATTATAAATTTCCTGCGGCTCATACCTAAAAGAAAATCTTAAAACTATTCTTAAAACTTTTTATTACAGACAATTTTTACTAATACAGTTTAAATTTTGTAAACCACATTTCTAAATACATATTCACAATTTTTTATTTTGAACCTAGAACTTCTCATATCGGCTCATACTTATTAATATTTATTTCTAAATAGAGCACCTTTTCCAAAGACCAACCGGACCCGCATGTTTCAAATTCCTCTGATTTTGTTCTTATGGTCTCGCTTAAGACCTCGTACATATTTTCCAGATTACTAGAAGACGTTATAACCACATTTTTTGTGTTAAAGGATTTCACATCGGACTTCTCTTCCCCCATTTTGGTGTAAACGCCGTAGAGTTCGCAGTAGACTTTTATTGCTGTATGTTGTATTCTTTTTTCATTTATTAATCGAATAAATCGCTCTTTCTGCTTCCGAAGAAACTCGGGCACCCCATCGTCGACACTGGCGTTCTTTATGCGATAGCTAGCCATACGGTTGTTAAACGCTGTGCTAACCATTTCTATATCATCGTCGCTAGTAGCGGTAACTGATGCATTTTTATGTCTGTTGCTTCTCAAGTGTGCGGCATACGTAGTTTTTTCCATGTCGAAATCGCATACTTTACACATAATTCGTGGTTGTTTCGTACAAGACCCTGTAACAGTTGGCGGAGCTGAACGTTTACGGCTTAATGTCATACCGTGCTGTTTTTCCTTGTGTCGCTGTAAGTTACCCATTCTCGTAAAAGCGATACCGCAAGACCCACAGTTTAAGTACTTTGCTGCGGACGGATGTATAAGCTTAACCGTAGACGATGTTACACCACGACATTTGTTCTGGTGCCGTTTGAGAGCATTTTTCCAGGTATAGGAAGCACCACAAGAGTTGCACTTAAAAACGTTTGCAGATACCATTTTAGTACAAAACAAAATCCGCACTATAAGACTTGACTTGTAAGCGAACTAACTTATAACTAAAGAGTATACTCTTGCGCACCTGCTTTATGTACCCTATAGAATGCAAACCGAAGGTTTCGAAGATACCGAACAAAGTTGAGGATTCAGCGAGGAACTAAATGACGTCATAATCCTCGCTGCTCGTCCAATACATTTAGCGCCAATGCATGCACCCGGTTCGCTTCGTCGATGGTGCGAATGCCGTTAGTAGAAACATCGGAAACGTCTTCCATGTTATACGGAGCGCGTGCATATTAAAAATCCAAAAGGGCGGTAGCACACGCACACAAATTGTGTGCAAGTCGTGCTGTAGAAGATGCAGTGCTACTATAACCAAAACACTTTAAACCATTACTAAGGAAATACCAACTTGTTGTCTACAGGATACTTACTAATAAAACAATTTAATTTTAAATAACTTCTACGTCATACTTTAGGAAATGGTGGGCTTGAATATTTTCCAAATGAATCACCGAGCGAAAGTATATGCTTAGCAGTATTTAAATTAACCATTAATTTCCCATTTTTACGACCATGGTTAATTATAGATTAAAATTTAATTTGTGCACGTTCGAGCTTCTCGTAAACTAACATATTTTGTAGTAACAATGCGTTGTATAATACATGCATACCCCTTCGCCGCGCTACTGCTATTCTTGTAATTGCTAGAAAAAGTCACTCTCCTTTTTACTGTTAGGACTGGGCAAAGCACCATTTTTTTATACTTTCTATAGCACATCGCGCACTTTTCGTCTGATAATTATGCTTCTGTAGGCTTTTACACTTTCGCATAGCGGTCGACCGCACGTAATGATTTCTAGAACCGGTAAGTACTTGATATCGTCCAAATAGAAAATTAGATGCTCGATGTCTGTCAACTTACAATTCCCTCGTAAAAGGTAGCAAAACTCGGTCAATCATCCATTATACTTCGACTCGCTCCTGTTCTGATAATTTACAAACATTTTTCAAACGACAATGGGCCAGAATTTTTAAACCTCCGAGGATCTTATAAGTCGTGTTCAATTACACGTTCGAGCTACCGTAAACTAACATATTTTGTAGCAACTGTATAATACATGCATACCCTCTCTGCGCTACTGCTATTCTTGTAGTTGCTTAAAAAGTCAGTCGCCCTTTTTACTGCTAGGGCCGCTAAAAAGCGCCATTCCATACTTTCTTTATAAGTGTAGCACATCGCGCACTTTTTGTCGGATAATTAAATTTTGTTTATGTAGACCTTTACATTTCGCTTATTTAAACATCTAATACAATTGATTAACCACTTTTGATTATTCTAACGGAGGCCACCATACATCCCGCCGCACCGTTCTTTTTGAATCCAACGATCCTATGGGCTTCCGCACACTAACACCTGACGTATCTTTCCTACTATTTGTTAAACAAAAACTACCGGTATCGCCATTGGGGACGTAAACAGATGTTTGTCGATGTGTACGAGAATATGTAATCATATACATTAACCAGTCTAAGCTATTTTATTTAGTCCACGAAAACTACTATTTTTCTAAACTACAATTAATAATCGTGTTTATAGGTTTAACATTTCTACCATTACCCAATGACTGGTGCTACGTACATGGAAACTTTAATTTCTTATTGGAGAATTCTTATTCTCCACGCACTGCTGCGTAGTTGCATGCCTACCCCTTTGGAGGTATATGCTCGTTATAGGTTGTAAGACCCTCGGTTTTACTTAACTACAATTCGTGAGACCCCTTTAATCTTTTTAATCGTATCTTTCTCGCCTACAATACAGTAGGACTTAACATTACTACCAACAAATTCTAATACTGGACCCCCATTAAATACGTCTTTAATTTTCCCTACAACTTTTTATCGAGAAGTGTTATATTGTATTTATTATACGCAGGGTAGTCACTCTTTTAAGATAAATATATTTTGCTAGGTATCAACTAATATTAAATTTTCTAGGGACCCCAAATCTGTAAATAGATTTTAAATAGGACCACCCATACAAAGTTATGCGTTTTAAAGACCAATCATATTTTGCCCATCTTTATTTAACACCATCTTTAAAACCTTTTTGCTACCCAAGACATATGCCTTAGCCAACCATCTCGAAATCTAAAACCCAGTGTTCCCTAACACAACGTGGAGATAACACGTATACTCTGTCAACCAGGATAGAAGCGAAGGATTTGGAAGGTGGGCGAGAACTTAAATTATGGAATCTTATAAACTAAATATACAAATATAAACAACTATCTTATATCTTTACGCCCCCATGCGTAGATTGTTGTACTATTAGGAATGATGTACCTTTGTCATCTTCCCTCGATAAACTAATTTTATTAATAAGCTGCGTATACAAATCGTATTCTTTTACTCCGGATACATACGCAGACAAGTACTCGATACCATCCAAATAAAGAATTGGATGCTTGGGACTGTTAACATCCGCTTCCCTCGTGTACGCCCAGACATCCCACCCTGAGCCCTGCGCAGCACCCCTGCCCATGCGCCCACGCGTACACCCCTGCCCATGCACGCTGCCCATGCACCCTCTCTGTGCGATTATTTCGGGTAACGTCACAGCCTTTTTAAATAAAGACAAGTATAACATAAAAAGTTTATCTGACATTAACATAACAAATTTAAAAATATTTAACAAGCATGAGATTTAAACTTATTTTAATCAGTTTCACAAGCATCCTTCTTTAGTTGTTTGCAGGTTAATTTTACAATTTTCGAGTAAAATTTAAATCGATACCAGCTTCTACCCTTTTCGCAATAGTTTGTCAAAGACCGTCTAGTTTCGATTGAAAATGACCGAGTGCCCATAAAGCTTGATTCCGACAACCAGATCATCCTCGTGTAATTCTGCAGCTGTGACAACTTTTACGCAGCTTCCCCTATCACTGACCAACGATCTGTACGATCGACTTTCTGATCGGAAAATCCACATGCCACCACTGTGACTATGATGCCACCACTTGGAACATGAGTGATCAGGTGAAGACCTCGGTTTAATGACCAGTTCTTCTAGAATATACAATTACGCACCCCATCGTGTTGTCCAAAGATTAACCCGCATTCCAGTTGTTTGTAATGCCAGGTTAGCCGCGCCGCGGCGCCGACCCAACCTGTTAATTTTTCCTTTATCTAACCTAGGTCCACACTTGTTTTTAATGGAAAACTCATTAAATGCAATTAGTGTTAATGGGTTTTTAATGAGAAAACCATTAATAAGTGTCATAGGTCATATGGTCATTGGTCATTTCCTGGTCATGTGGTCAGATGGTCATTGGTCACATGGTCATTGGTCATGTGGTCATATGGTCATGTGGTCATGTATGGTCATTGGTCATGTGGTCATTTCATCTGGTCATTGTCATATGGTCATGTGGTCATGTATGGGGTATATTCATATGGGGCAATTTCCTTACTAACATCCTACATTTATCCGATATATGTCGATGCGCATCCGTCGGCTTAGGTTGATAACAACATATTCGACTATCTTCGGCAATATACGTCCTCACTCGTGTAGAATACGTAAGAGAACAATTTTTCGTATTCAATTTAGTATTCGATAGTAGCTAGAACGGTAAACATGAGCGTCTCCAAGGTGATTAACGTTTCTCAACTTCTTGGGAATAAAGTGAAACCGACAAATGAGCGATTTGGATTATGGCTGTTGACAGAAAATATGTGCAACAATAATCTGGTAAAAGATATTGGTAATATTTGTTATGTCGAAGGCGAACAGATGCTGACTGTTGACTACACACACCCAATTACAGAACCATTTTGTGACAATATAATGTTGGTTAAAATTTGCGACCTTTCTGACACCGAACAAGCATCTGCAAACAAAAAGATGTTTATCCTAATAAAAGAAATTTGTGGTGCATTTAACAGCTATCTACGAAGAAACTTCGACCGATTTGTTTCCGCTAGGCATGGTGTTAAAGCTAAGCTTCCGTTTTCTCTGGAAAGCACTAACAAGATGGGCCAGAGAGTAAAAGAAATTATCGGAAAAGAAGACCTCGAATGCATTAATAAAAATTCCAAAATCCTATATGTGTTCCATACAAAGTGGAACTAGCAGATGTTGTTGGAAACTTTATTGAGGAACTACCAGATATATTAGACGAAGTCGAACAAGATTATTTCTATCTTTTTGACATGGATGTAACCCAAGATTTTGCGGGCATATTTAGCAAGATGGAGATGTGTAATTATTTAACTACAAAGCATAACTTTTGCTATAAGGGAGAATACGAAGAAAAGTGTAATATTATAGTTGACAACGATAAAACTGGGGGATTGATTGTTTAACATGGCTAACAACCAATGCAAGAATTAAGATATACAACAAATTTGTGTGTCAGATAACAAGTCCTGGTGTTAATAAACAACTTGGCAATCATATACTAGATTTTTTACGTTGTCCAGATGTACGTTTAAGGGAAACATTTGCGTCTACTTTGGTCAAAGAACATGGTATTACGCGATTGGAAGCGACAATATACAACTGTGCAATTGGAAGCTATGTCAGTGCGGAACGAGTGTATAAACCCTTAAAAGACTGTTTAACCTTATTGGAAAATAGTAAGTTGTACTTCCTAAAGGCGCCAATGTACTCGGTATCACTTGCCAAAATGTGGAGTAAGCTATCGGACAAGCTACAAAATAGCTGTTGTTTAGTCTATAATAACCTGCTACAGTACGTGTATTGGGGAATGGCAATACAAAGAAATTGACGGGCTTGCAAATTAAGTTGTCCGAAAACTAGAGGAAAGGGAAAAATTGATAAAGTATGTGTTCTGGCTTTTAGTTTTAACTATTTACCTATAAATTATTTGGAGATAGTAGAGGAAGATAGCCAAGATAAAATAAAAATCTTACACAAGTGCTACATTGAAGCAGGTAGTACATATTTTACACAATCTGCAACACCATATTCTACAATTCCAAAAGAAATAGTAATTTCGGAATTGGGATTGATAGATACGCCTAACATTCGTCCAGAGGTTGTACGACAACGCGTAAATATTGGTAGTAAACTCTATCCGTTTACGCTAAAGGAAATTGCCCCATTATGTATACCATACGCTGTAAGTGGAAGGAAAAGACAACTGGAATTAGAAGAAATGGATGCAAAAAGACGAAAATTGGACTACATGGAAAACACTGCGACAATACGCGATCAATACAAAAATGTGTTAGACAAAGAACATCTTATTAGAGAAAATGAGGAAGAATTAAAAGATTATTTTATGTGCCGATGGACTGACTTAGATACATCTGGTTTCTACAGGTTGTATGCATTTGTGGTTAGTAAAAAGACTCTTTAGTTATGTAGGCGTCCTTGCGGAAAAGGATGGTACTAAATCTATATTTTTTAAAAGGTTATTCTAAAACGTATTTATCAAAATGGCAGATAACAAAGACGAACTAAGGAATGCGGGTTTCGTAATCTTTGCGTACACGACACGCAAAGGGGTTGCGCTAAACATTGTATATTTGCCTAGTAAAGAACCTTTTGGATC
Organism: Platerodrilus igneus; assembly: GCA_036346225.1. Lineage (NCBI taxonomy): Eukaryota > Metazoa > Arthropoda > Insecta > Coleoptera > Lycidae > Platerodrilus > Platerodrilus igneus. The sequence continues at coordinate 1,983,485 of JARFIW010001031.1, forward strand.
ATTTAAAACCGAGGGTCTTACAACCTATAACAACCATATATTCCCAAAAGTGGTGGACATGCAACTACGCAACAGTCTGTGGGAGAATAAGAATTTCTCCAATACCGACAAGAAGAAGTCGATCAAGCTAACAAGATACGTATGCAGGATATAGTGGAAAGCTGCGATTAAAAGATTGTCACAAGCTGCAAGAATTACACGAAGGAATGGATCTGGTTGTCGGTGAATCAAAGACTTTAAATATAGAGGCAAACTTCGGTACATTTTACAATTCGAAAACCTAGACGGTCTTTATGTATCAAACTATTGGTAGAAAAGGAGATAGAAGACTTGGGTATCGATTTAAATTTTAAGCTGCGAATAAAATTAGATAAAATTAAAACCACTGCAAACAAACATAAAGAAAGGACTGCCTTCTGTGTATAACTTTGTATTAAAATTAAGTTTAAATGACTCCATGCTTGGCATTAAATATTTTTAAATTTGTTATGTATAATGTCAGAATAAACATTTTATAATAGTATATAACATTGTTCTTTATTTATAAAAGGCTGTGACGTTACCCTGAAATAGCAGTCGCACAGAGAGGGGTGCATGGGCAGGCATGGGCAGGGGTGCGTACGCGTAGGGTGGCATGGGCAGGGGTGGCATGCGCAGGGTGCTCATGGGCTGGGATGTCTGGGCGTACACGAGGGAAGCGGATGTTAACAGTCGCCAAGCATCCAATTTTTATTTGGATGGTATCGAGTACTTGTCTGCGTATGTATCCGGAGTAAAAGAATACGATTTGTATACGCAGCTTATTAATAAAATTAGTTTATCGAGGGAAGATGACAAAAGGTACATCATTCCTAATAGTACAACAATCTACGCATGGGGCGTAAAGATATAAGATAGTTGTTTATATTTGTATATATTAGTTTTAAGATTCCATAATTTTTAAGTTCTCGCCCACCTTCCAAATCCTTCCTCTGCTTCTATCCTGGTTGACAGAGTATACGTGTTATCTCCACGTGGTGTTAGCGGAACACTGCGGTTTTAGATTTCTCGGAAGATGGTTGGCTAAGGCATATGTCTTGGGTAGCGAAAAAGGTTTTAAAGATGGTGTTAAATAAAGATGGGCAAAATCAGTGATTTGGGTCTTTAAAACGCATAACTTTGTATGGGTGGTCCTATTTAAAATCTATTTACAGATTTGGGGTCCCTAGAAAATTTAATATTAGTTGATACCTAGCAAAATATATTTATCTTAAAAGAGTGACTACCCTGCGTATAATAAATACAATATAACACTTGTCGATAAAAACTTGTAGGAAATTTAAAGACGTATTTAATGGGGGTCCAGTATTAGAATTTGTTGGTAGTAATGTTAAGTCCTACTGTATTGTAGGCGAGAAAGATACGATTAAAAGATTAAAGGGGTCTCACGAATTGTAGTTATAAAACCGAGGGTCTTACAACCTATAACGAGCATATACTCCAAAAGGGGTAGGCATGCAACTACGCAGCAGTGCGTGGGAGAATAAGAATTCTCCAATAAGAAATTAAAGTTTCCATGTACGTAGCACCAGTCATTGGGTAATGGTAGAAATGTTAAACCTATAAACACGATTATTAATTGTGGTTTAGAAAATAGTAGTTTTCGTGGACTAAATAAAATAGCTTAGACTGGTTAATGTATATGATTACATATTCTCGTACACATCCACAAACATCTGTTTACGTCCACAATGGCGATACCGGTAGTTTTTGTTTAACAAATAGTAGGAAAGATACGTCAGGTGTTAGTGCGGAAGCCCATAGGATCGTTGGATTCAAAAAGAACGGTGCGGCGGGATGTATGGTGGCTCCGTTAGAATAATCGAAAGTGGTTAATCAATTGTATTAGATGTTTAAATAAGCGAAATGTAAAGGCTACATAAACAAAATTTAATTATCCGACAAAAAGTGCGCGATGTGCTACACTTATAAAGAAAGTATGGAATGGTGCTTTTAGCGGCCCTAGCAGTAAAAAGGGCGACTGACTTTTAAGCAACTACAAGAATAGCAGTAGCGCAGAGAAGGGGTATGCATGTATTATACAGTTGCTGCAAAATATGTTAGTTTACGCGTAGCTCGGATGTGTAATTGATCACGACTTAAAGATCCCTCGGAGGTTTAAAAATTCTCGGCCCATTGTCGTTTGAAAATGTTTGTAAATTATCAGAACAGGAGCGGGTCGAAGTTTAATGGATGATTGACCGAGTTTTTCTACCTTTACGAGGGAATTGGAAGTTGACAGACATCGAGCATCTAATTTCTATTTGGACGATATCGAGTACTTACCGGTTCTAGAAATCATTACGTGCGGTCGACCGCTATGCGAAAGTGTAAAAGCCTACAGAAGCATAATTATCAGACGAAAAGTGCGCGATGTGCTATAGAAAGTATAAAAAATGGTGCTTTGCCCAGTCCTAACAGTAAAAAGGAGAGTGACTTTTTCTAGCAATTACAAGAATAGCAGTAGCGCGGCGAAGGGTATGCATGTATTATACAAGCGCATTGTTGCTATAAAATATGTTAGTTTACGAGAAGCTCGAACGTGCACAAATTAAATTTTAATCTATAATTAACCATGGTCGTAAAATGGGAAATTAATGGTTAATTTAATACTGCTAAGCATATACTTTCGCTTGGTGATTCATTTGGAAAATATTCAAGCCCACCATTTCCTAAAGTATGACGTAGAAGTTATTTAAAATTAAATTGTTTTATTAGTAAGTATCCTGTAGACAACAAGTTGGTATTTTCAGTAATGGTTTAAAGTGTTTTTGGTTATAGTAGCACTGCATCTTCTACAGCACGACTTGCACACAATTTGTGTGCGTGTGCTACCACCCTTTGGATTTTTAATATGCACGCGATCCGTATAACATGGAAGACGTTTCCGATGTTTCTACTAACGGCATTCGCACCATCGACGAAGCGAACCAGGTGCATGCATTGGCGCTAAATGTATTGGACGAGCAGCGAGGATTATGACGTCATTTAGTTCCCGCTGAATCCTCAACTTCGTTCGGTATCTTCGGAAACCTTCGGTTTGCATTCTATAGGGTACATAAAGCAGGTGCGCAAGAGTAAACTTTAGTTATAAGTTAGTTCGCTTACAAGTCAAGTCTTATAGTGCGGATTTTGTTTTGTACTAAAATGGTATCTGCAAACGTTTTAATGTGCAACTCTGTGGTGCTTCCTATACCTGGAAAATGCTCTCAAACGGCACCAGAACAAATGTCGTGGTGTAACATCGTCCACGGTTGCTTATACATCCGTCCGCAGCAAAGTACTTAAACTGTGGGTCTTGCGGTATCGCTTTTACGAGAATGGGCAACTTACAGCGACACAAGGAAAAACAGCACGGTATGTCATTAAGCCGTAAACGTTCAGCTCCGCCAGCTGTTAAAGGGTCTTGTACGAAACAACCACGAATTATGTGTAAAGTATGCGATTTCGACATGGAAAAACTACGTATGCCGCACACTTGAGAAGCAACAGACATAAAATGCATCAGTTACCGCTACTAGCGACGATGATATAGAAATGGTTAGCACAGCGTTTAACAACCGTATGGCTAGCTATCGCATAAAGAACGCCAGTGTCGACGATGGAGTGCCTGAGTTTCTTTGGAAGCAGAAAGAGCGATTTATTCGATTAATAAATGAAAAAGAATACAACATACAGCAATAAAAGTCTACTGCGAACTCTACGGCGTTTACACCAAAATGGGGAAGAGAAGTCCGATGTGAAACTTTAACACAAAAAATGTGGTTATAACGTCTTCTAGTAATCTGGAAAATATGTACGAGGTCTTAAGCGAGACCATAAGAACAAAATCAGAGGAATTTGAAACATGCGGGTCCGGTTGTTCTTTGGAAAAGGTGCTCTATTTAGAAATAAATATTAATAAGTATGAGCCGATATGAGAAGTTCTAGGTTCAAAATAAAAAATTGTGAATATGTATTTAGAAATGTGGTTTACAAAATTTAAACTGTATTAGTAAAAATTGTCTGTAATAAAAAGTTTTAAGAATAGTTTTTAGATTTTCTTTTAGGTATGAGCCGCAGGAAATTTATAATTTAGAGGGTGTGTGTAAAATGGTAAGGGGTGGTCCTGTTTTAAATCTGTTTACAGATTCGGATTCTACATAAAATTCTAGACTAACAAGATGTATTGCATGTATAAAAAATTTATAAGAACGATCAAAAGTCGCTACAGGTAAGAAATCTTAAAATCAGGGTAGGTCCCTGGGGGATGGCGCTATCTAAAAAATTTAAAGAGATTCGGGTAGCTGAGAAAATTCTAATATTAATTGATACCAAACAAGGTAGGTTTATCTCGTGGATGGAAATGTGGAGAAAGATTTATCTCGCAGAGGGTATATGTGTAACTTTGCAGGGCGTGGTCCGATTTCAAATCTGTTTGCAGATTTGGATTCTACATAAAATTCTAAGCTAATTTAATGTATCGCATGACTAAAAAAATTTATAAGAACGCTCAAAAGTCACTACAGGTAAGAAATCTTAAAATGGGGTAGCTCTTTGGGGTGATGCAATCTGAAAAATTCCTAAAGATTCGGGTAGCTGAGAAAATTCTAATATTAATTGATACCAAACAAGATAGGTTCTCGAAAGTCATGGTAGCGAAGAAAACTATTTGGTCAGATGAAAGATAAAAAATGGCTATCAAGAAAACTTTTGGTTCAGATGTGGAGGAAATGAGGATGCTCATTTATCTCGAAACAAAAAAATTTAAGATATATTTATCTCGAAAGATGAAAAATGGTTAGTCGAAGAAAACTTTTTGGTCCAGATGTGTGTGGAAATGAGGATGCTGGTGGAAATGAGGCAGTGGGTTCCCTGAAAATGGTCTACTGACGTTAGAATACTAATATGTCTAGGTTTGTATTTCATCACAAGTTGTAGATCCGCCAACTTTGCCAACATTGCACAATCTGCAGATATGTCACAATCCCATCTATTATGAAACAGGTCCTGATACCCTACTCAAGTAAGAACAAATATCAAAGAGTTTCTGAGGTGTTAACAGCAACAACAACAGTTACAAGTCCTTTTCTTTCAAGTTGTAGACCAGCCGACCTTGTCAACATTGCACAATATGCAGCCGTCAAAATCCTATCTCTTATCAAAATGGTCCTAACACTTTACTCAAGTAAGGGTAAATATCAAAGAGGCTCTGAGGTGTCAAGAGCCACAACAACAGTTGCAGGTCCTCTTCTTTACTTTTATTTACACTGATAAGTACAAATATGAAACAAGTCTTTATAGATAGTAACAGCAATAACTGGTACAAGGTGTTTCCCTCAACTGACGTTAGAATTCCAATTTGTCTTGGCTTGCATTTTGTCACAAGTTTTAAATCCGCCGACCTTGCCAACATTGCACAATCTGCAACTCTCAAAATCCTATCCTTTATCAAAATGGTCCTGACACTTTACTCAAGTAAGAACAAATATCAAAGAGACTCAAAGGTGTTATCAGCAACAGCAAAAGTTGCAACTCCATTTCGTCCAAGTTGTAGACCGGCCGAACTTATAATATTGCACAATTTACAGTCCTCAAAATCTCATCACCTATCAAAATGGTCCTGATACTTTACTCAACTAGAGCAAATATCAAAGGGTCAACAGCAGCAACAACAGTTAAAAGTCTTTTTCTTTTCTTTTGTTTACACCGATAAATACAAATATCAAACAGTCTCTAAGAGATTAACAGCAACAACAACTGCTACAAGGTATTTTGTTCAACTAACGTTAGAATACCAATTTGTCTTGGTTTGTATTTTATCACAAACTGCAGCCTCCCCCCCCCTGACTTTGCCAACATTGCATCTACAGCCTTGAAAATCTCATCACCTATCAAAATAGTCCTGACACTTTACTCAAGTAAGAGCTAATATCAAAGTCTCTAAGAAGTCAACAGCAGCAACAACAGTTACAAGTCCTTTTCTTTACTTTTATTTACACCAATAAGTACAAATATCAAACAGTGCCTAAAATATTAACAGCAACAACAAATGCTACAAGGTGTTTTCCTCACTTGACATTGGAATACCAATTTGTCTTGATTCGCATTTTATCACAAGTTGTAGATCCGCCGACCTTGCCCACATTACACAATCTGCAGACGTCAAAATCCCATCCCTAATCAAAATAGTCCTAACACCTTACTTAAGTAAGAACAAATATAAAAGAGTCTCTAAGGTGTTAGCAGCAACAACAACAGTTACAAGACCTTTTTGTCCAAGTTGTAGACCGGCCAACCTTGCAACATCGCACAATCTGCAGCCTTCAAAATCTCACCACCTATTAATATGGTCATGAAGCTTTACTCGAATAAAAGTAAATATCAAAGGGTCTCGTAGGTGTCAACAGCAGCAACAAAAGTTACGTTCTTTTCGTTACTCTTATTTACACCGATAAGTACAAATATCAAACAGTCTATAAGATATTAACAGTAACAACAACTGCTACAAGATGTTTTCCTTAACTGACGTTAGAATACCAATTTGTATTGGTTCACATTTTATCACAAGTGATAGATCCGCCGACCTAGCCATCATTGCACAATCTGCAGCCGTTTAATCTTATTTCTTATCAAAATGGTCCTGACACTTTACTCAAGTAATCAAAGAGTCTCTGAGGTGTCAATGGCAGCAACAACAGTTACAAGTCCTCTTCATTTCTTTTATTTACTCCGATAAGTACAAATATCAACCAGTCTCTAAAATATTAACAGTAACCACAACTGATACAGGCTGTTTTTCCTAACTGACGTTAGAAAACCAATTTGTCTTGGTTCGCATTTTATCACAAGTTGTTTATCCGCCGACCTTACAGACATTGAACAATTTGCAGCCGTCAAAATACTACCTCTTATCAAAATGGTCCTAACACTTTACTCAAGAGGTAATATCAAAGAGTCTCTGAGGTGTCAACAGAAGCAACAACAGCTATAAGTTTTCTTCTTTACTTTTATTTACACCGATAAGTATAAATATTAAACAGTCTCTAAAATGTTAACAGCAACAACCTGCTACAAGGTGTTTTCCTCAACTGACGATAGAATACCAATTTGTTTTGGTACGCATTTTATCACAAGTTGTAGATCCGCCGACCTACCCAACATTGCACAATCTGCATACGTCAAAATCCTAACTCCTATCAAAATGGTTATATTTACTCAAGTATGAAAAAATATCAAAGTCTCTAAGGTGTTAAGAGCAACAACAACAACAGTACAACTCCTTTTTGTCCAAGTTGTAGACCGGCCGACCTTGTCGACATTGCACAATCTACAGCCGTCAAAATTCCATCTCTTATCAAAATGATCCTGACACTTTACTCAAGAAAGCGCAAATATCAAGAGGTTTCTGAGGTGTCCACAGCAGCAACAACAGTTACAAGTCCTTTTTTTGCTTTTATTAACACCGATGCATACAAATATCAAACAGTCTCTAAGATATTTACAACAACAACAACTGTTACAATGTGTTTTCGTCAACTGACGATAGAATACCAATTTGTCTTGGTTCGCATTTTATTACAAGGTAGATCCGCCGACCTTGCCAACATTACACAATCTGCAGACGTCAAAATTCCATCTCTTATCAAAATGGTCCTAACACTTTACTCAAGTAAGAACTAATATCAAAGAGTTTCTAAGGCGTTAACAGCAACCACAACAGTTACAAAGTTATTTCCGTCCAAGTTGTAGACCGCCCGACATTGTAACATCACCCATGGTACTACCTGCCAGTCGTAAGAGACGACTACAGCGGTCCAACACATACACACACGCTTCTTACACACACGCACAAACACACACACTCACATACTCATACATCAACACGCACACACACACACATACACACACGCACGCTCACGCACACACGTACTCATACATAACTACACTGGGATTCCGTTTTATTTGCTTTTGTGCTATTTTTAGGGTTTTTGTGGTTTTTGTACTTATTGCTTGGTGTTATTCTTTTTGTTTTTTCTTTTCCTTCCTCGGTCCTTTCGTTCCACATTCCTTTCCTTTTTCCTGTGGCTGGTGTTACTTTCTGTCGGTCTTCGTGCTGACTTGGTAAAATTTTTTCGATCCCCCTTCATGTGGTATGTGCTTCTAGGCCACTTTTTTTTCTTTTCTTCGGAAACCACGACTTAGTCGACTTTAGGCCTAGTTAGCAGTTCTTTCCTTCGGTTTTTCGTTCGTTACGATTCTTGGGTACCACAGCTTGAAGCATTTTGATTTCTTTTTCCTATCCAGCATTTTTGTTGTTCCTTGGCTTACTTTGAGGTTTGACAGTTATTGTCTCGTTTTGGCTTGTACTGTTGGTTTTCTTCCTCGTTCAGTTTCTTACTTTGAGTTTTTTAGCGAGAAACCAATTTCTTTTCTTTAGGTTGAAGACTTTACTGTTTCTTTACTAGAGATATTCGTCCTCCAACGACTTTTCTTCAGTGTTAGGCCATTCCATCTTTGTCTTCGATAATTGCTACCTTTTATTTTCTTTTTCCTATGTCCTCTATACTTTTTGATTTAGTCCGGTATACTTGGTTTTCGAGTCGGATGGGAATTCTTTTTTGCGTTTGGAGTTTTTTTTCTCGTTAAGCGAATTTTTTGTTAGTTGGTTCTATCTATTATTGTATGTTGGCCTATCAATTGATTTTTTTTTTGGATTTTTTTTAAATTTATTAAGCAATTTTTTTTAGGTTTTTGTACTGAGTACTATCCTGCCCGCTGCATTGCTTTTGTTTTCCTATCCCGACCTGTTGATTTTGTTGGGGGGGATTTGTTACGTTCATTTTACGACAGAAAATTAATACCTATCCTTTTCTTACATTATTCATGCACATAGGTTCTGCTTCAATGTTCAAACAACACCCGGTATATTAGACCTTCCTACAATAAGTACCCTTCACAATAATTTTTCATTTTAAACCTATTTACTTTGAAACGAGAAGTGCTTCTATAATCTCAATCGTCCGTACATTGTTGGAAGTATCCGTTGACTTGGTACACAATACTATAGCGCATAATTACTTTATTATATCCAATCTCGTTGAAATAATGGATCGTACTTATTTGTTAAGTTTTGTTTCAAGTTTTTATTTACTACCTGCGTTGGATAACGCTATCTTTGGATTAAATTCTTGCAAAAAGCCATTTTCATTTTCATTTTGGAGTTCGTCCTTATATGTATTTTCGACATTACTCGTCTTATTACTTCAAGAGTGATGCACTTTTTTTTAAATAAGAAGTGTAGATCTTGGGTGCATCGGTAAGTTCTCTTGAGTTGTTAATACTAGTAAGACTCTTTTTGTAGCTCTTAGCTGGAGGTCACATTGTTTTATGTAGGCCGATTATTCTTTTTATGTAGAACCAACTGCGCTGGTATGTGTTCCGCTGTTGCAGTGATTGTCGCAGCGCTCAAAATCTGTCGACTGTGGTGACGCTGCATCTGGACGCAAGCACCTTGACGCTTAGCTGATTCACCTCCGTGGATGTAATGAGCACACGGTAGTATCTTGGCACATGAAGGTATGTTGTGAGAGTCTTCCTATTGTTGCGATCCACTATTAGGCAACCCGTCAAACATACAAACGCCCGGGGCACAGCGTATTCTTCAGCATTCGAGAATCCTTCTACAAAGTTCTAGATAATGAGTCATATCTTAATGCAGGGTATATATAAGGCCGCTTATGAATGTAAGAGTTAGTCTATTCTTGAATGTCTAATATAAATTATATCGTTGTAAAGTAAACGTAGTTGAGTTTTTAGAATATATACATAAATGATATGCTGTGTCTAACGTGCATGCAGCTTGCAGTATACATAAATAAATAGAAGTGTATAAACAAATAGTTGTGTTAGTGTGGTTATTGGACCTAGGGTAAAGAAGTTAGTTTAAGAAGATATTAGTGCTTGTAAATTCATTAGTGTAATAGTGCTTCATTGTTAAGTGGACTGAAAACATCTATAAATAAGGCATATACTGTTAATTAGACTTGTGAACAGTGAGTAATAAAGACCATTATTATTACTTGTTTTAAATTAAAGAAACGCGGTAGTAGTAGCGCGTTACACTGGTGTCAGGCATTTGTGGGGTATATAGTGATTAATTTAAAAGGAAAGCACACCAGTCTAAAGACATTTAAGTAGTTTATATATATGCCAGTTACAAGGAGTCAAAATAAGATGGAGGCAGAAAATTTAATGAATTTCCTTAAGGATTTTAAATCGGGTATAGAAGAAAAGTTAAACGAAAATGCTGAGAAAATGGAGGAGAGGTCGGCATTAAACTGGAAGTGACACTCGGTGAAAATTTAGTGAGGTCAGTTGAACTGGAATCAAATCTACCGAAAGGTTAACTGAAAATGCTAAGAAAATAGAAGAACGGTTTAGTGAAAACGCGATGAAAATGGAAGAGTTGAATGAAAAGACAGCCACGTTAGAACAAAGATTAATAGCAAGCTCCATTGCATTGAAAGAAGATGTCACTGAACAGGTAAAAACAGTTGAGCAAAAGTTGGACAGTAAATTGGTAAAATGGAAGAAGATATGATGAGGCTGCAAGAACAGGTGATTTCACTAACAACGCGGCCACTTGAATTAACAAACCAAGTTTTTCATCAGAACATTCCAGAAATAAGAACCCTGGAAAGAAGCGAGTCAATTCCGTCTAAATTTAAAGTGAAACCACCCACATTTGATGGCAAAACACCTTGGCCCACATATTTGAAACAATTTGAAGCTGCGGCAATAGCCAACGGTTGGTGCAACAAAGAGAAAGGCTATCTCCTTAATAGTGGCCCTACGGGGAAGCTCTTAACATCTTACAAACGATTCCCTGATCACCAGCAGAATGATTACGGTCTCTTAACATCGAAGCTTGAGATGAGATATGGAGACGCTCACCTTCAACAGGTTTACCACGCACAAGTTAAGAACCGCTCGCAAAAGACAAGTGAAAGTCTGCAAGAATTCGAAGCTGACATCGCCAGATTAGTTAGATTGGCGTACCCAACGGCACCAGATAGTTTCCTCGAACAACTGGCTGTTCAAACATTTGTAGATGGCATCAAAGACAGTGAAATACAGCAAGCGCTAAGACTAGCAAGGCCAAAAATGTCTGGATGACGCACTGGCTCATGCGCTTGAATTTGAAGCAGCTAAGCAGACATCACACAGGATGGGTCACAAAGTTCGGTCTGCCTTAGAGGAACCTGGTCAAGCTCAGAATAGCATAGATGAAATAGTCAACCGTGTGGCAGAAAGGCTGGAACTACAACGACCGCGGAGATGGCGTCTACGATGCTGGAGCTGCGGTGAAGTTGGCCATATGCAGAGACGCTGTACTCAACCAAAGAAACAACCGGTTGTGCCAAAGCTGGTCCATGTAAGGGCGAACTTCGACAGCACAGCGTAGTGCCCCGGAGATTATCATCCGTGCTGCATCGTCGGTGGAAAGTCTGGACAGCATTTATATCGATGGTAGAATTAATGGTAGGTTGTCCGATTACTTGTGGATACAGGAGCGACAAGAACTATTGTGAGACCAGATTTGGTTGGTCGTGGAAAAGTGCTACCTGTATCGGTGTGTCTCCGAACGGCAAGTGGTGAGAAGATTGGTACTCACGGAGAGACTGCCGTTATGTTGACAATTGGGGACAAATTAATTAATCATCGAGTGTTGGTAGCTGAAATTACAGAAGAAGTGATCTTGGGAATGGATCTCATGAAAGAATATGGGTTTCATGTAAACATGAAAGAAAATGTGCTTCGGATAGATGATGATGAGATTCCATTTCAAGGTAGGAGTAACCAGACGATGCAAGTACGAATGATTTGCGATGTAAAAATACCCGAGAAGGCGGAAATGATAGTAATGGGACACCCGGATGGTACGCTCCGGGAAGGACAAGTATGCATGATGGAAGCAACTGAATCGGGAATGGGTCAGGAGGGACTTCTGATTGGAAGAACGCTGGTAAAGTCTCGAAATATGGTACCAGTAAGGGTGCTGAACATTAATCCCCATACAGTGACCCTGAAGAAAGGCATGATTGTGGGAAGTTGCATTCCAGTATGTCATATTAAACGTTGTGTGGACGACACGAAAAATAAACCAACCAACGGTTGCTCACAGAAATTGCTGGATATGTTGGTACCCTCGTGTCAAGGATTAAATGGCGACCAACTGGGCAAGGTAAAAGAACTGGTCGGACGATATCGAGGTGTGTTTGCACTGGATGATAGTGAGAAAGGAAGGACGAATGTTGTGCAACACAAGATCAATACTGGAGATGCGCAACCGATAAGACAACACCCAGGCGGCTTCCTTTGGCAAAACGTAAGGAAGCCGAGCAAATTATCACCGATATGGAAGAACAGGGAGTGATTGAACCTCGAATAGTCCATGGGCATCCCCGGTAGTGCTTGTCAAGAAAAGGACGGGTCGACAAGGTTTTGTGTAGACTACCGGCGGCTTAATAACGTGACAAAGAAAGACAGCTATCCATTGCCCAGAATAGATGACACCTTAGATACTCTATCCGGATCTAAATGGTTTTCGACCTTGGACTTGAAAAGCGGATACTGGCAGGTAGGCTTGGAGCCAAATGATAAAGAAAAGACTGCCTTTACAATTGAACAACTGAAATGGCTACTAGTTACAGCACCAATTTTGAGTTATCCACGGATGGAGGGGAAATTTGTGTTGGATACCGACGCCAGTAACACAGCTATAGGAGGCGTTCTTTCTCAAGTGCAGGACGGACAAGAAAAAGTTATTGGGTATTTCAGCAAGGTCTTGTCGCGGCCAGAAAGGAACTATTGTGTGACAAGAAGGGAGCTGTTGGCCGTCGTCAAATCCGTAGAGCACTTTTATAAGTACTTATACGGCCGTAAATTCCTGTTGAGAACAGACCATGCTGCACTGAAATGGTTACTGCAGTTTCGAAATCCTGAAGGGCAAGTGGCAAGGTGGATAGAGCGGCTGCAGGAATATGACTTTGACACAGAACATCGCGTAGGAACTAGCCATCGGAATGCAGACGCTCTATCAAGGAGACCTTGTCCGGTGGACTGCAATCATTGCTCCAAGATGGAAGAGAAAATAAGTGTCATCCATAGAATGACGGTAACCGATGATACTTGGCAACTCGAAAGAATACGAGAAGACCAGGAAATGACGCCGAATTGGGACGTTTTATTGAGTGGAAAAATAGAGGACAACGACCAGCTTGGGAAGAAATTAGTATTTCAAGTAGGAGCCTGAAGGCATACTGGGCACAGTGGGACTCCTTGATGATGGAAAATAGAATCTTGAAACGACGCCTGGAATTTGAAGATGGCACTGAGAGACTTCAAGTGATAGTGCCGAGAAGCAGAGTGCCGGAAGTGTTGCAGCACTTGCACGATGGTATTTCCGGAGGGCACTTTGGCGTAAAAAGAACTCTCGAGAGAGTGAGAGAAAGATTCTATTGGCTGAACTGCAAAGATGATGTGAAGGAGTGGTGCCGGAAATGTGAATTGTGTGCCTCTGCAAATGGCCCGGTCTCAAAACGGAAAGCCCCAATGAGACAGTATAACGTGGGAATCCTTTTGAGAGGGTAGCCATTGATATAGCTGGTCCGTTTCCTGAATCAGAGAAAGGAAATAAATACATCTTGGTTGCATGGATTATTTTACCAAATGGCCGGAGGCATATGCTATACCTAACCAAGAAGCCGAGACGGTTGCAGATGTACTAGTCAGGAGTTGTTTTGTCGTTTTGGAGTTCCGTTGGAATTACACTCCGATCAAGGTCGGAACTTCGAATCAGCGTTGTTTCAAAACGTCTGCAAGCATCTTGGAATCAGGAAAACTAGAACCACGCCACTTCATCCTCAATCGGATGGAATGGTTGAAAGAATGAACAGAACGTTAGGAAAGTACCTGGCCAAAGTTGTCTCTGAACATCAACGAGACTGGGACCAATATCTACATTTGTTCCTACTGGCGTACCGATCTTCGGTACATGACAGCACAGGATACTCGCCCGCTTGCGTAATGCTAGGACGTGAATTGCGGCTACCATGTGATCTTCAGTTTGGATTTAAACCTGGAGAAGAGATCGCCGGTGAAGATTACGTTAGTAAGCTTCGTGAAAGATCAAATAGTATTCACGAAAACGTCCGAAAGAACATACAGGCAGCAAGCGATCGAATGAAATCACATATGACACGAGAGCACAAGAAGGTGGTTATCAACCTGGAGATTTAGTGTGGTTGTACAATCCACAAAGAAAACGTGGATTGTCGCCAAAACTACAAAGACAATGGGAAGGGCCGTACGAAGTGTTAAAAGGATTAATGATATAGTGTACCGGATCAGAAGATCCTCGTGGTAAACCGAAAGTGGTACACTTTGACCGTTTAACATCCTACGCTGGCAACAACCAGGAAGACTCGAATAATGATAATGGTGTTCGGCAAGTTATTAATCATGAGCCAAATGTAGATTTTGAGAGCTTTATGGCGGCGTATGGTGGTTCCGCTAAAGCGAGATTTGGCGTTGTTGTTGAAAACAGCAAGATCTGTTTAGAGCACCAGAAGAGTATTCCCTTGCACATTGCGTAGCTCAAGATTTGGCAATGTCAAGGGAATAGCTGTTGTTTTCAAAAAAGTTTGGATGTGTGGATGAATTAGTACAACAGCAGCCAACTGTAGGAAAATCTTTGGTCCTTCAAGATAAAAATCGTTATGTTTACTATCTGGTCACCAAAAATTCTTCATGGCAGAGACCTAGTTATGGACATCTATGGGAGGCTTTGCTAAATCTTAAGGCGCAGATGATGGAAAATGGAGTAACGAGACTAGCGGTGCCCAAGCTGGGCTGTGGACTGGATCGCTTAGACTGGAGGATAGTCCGAAATATGCTAGAAGTAGTTTTCCAGGAACCAACGTCCAGGTTCTTGTTTGTTGTTATCAACCGGTTGCCTACCAAGACCAGGAAAAGAGTGTTGACTGTTACTTCCAACGACGCGGTGGATGCACCAGAGGAGATAGCTGCCGATACCGTCACCAGTCATCGAATTGGCGTCAAGATGGATTTACAGTTACGAGACGTAACGGTTTTAAAGAGGGGCAGTGTTGCGATCCACTATTAGGCAACCCGTCAAACATACAAACGCCCGGGGCACAGCGTATTCTTCAGCATTCGAGAATCCTTCTACAAAGTTCTAGATAATGAGTCATATCTTAATGCAGGGTATATATAAGGCCGCTTATGAATGTAAGAGTTAGTCTATTCTTGAATGTCTAATATAAATTATATCGTTGTAAAGTAAACGTAGTTGAGTTTTTAGAATATATACATAAATGATATGCTGTGTCTAACGTGCATGCAGCTTGCAGTATACATAAATAAATAGAAGTGTATAAACAAATAGTTGTGTTAGTGTGGTTATTGGACCTAGGGTAAAGAAGTTAGTTTAAGAAGATATTAGTGCTTGTAAATTCATTAGTGTAATAGTGCTTCATTGTTAAGTGGACTGAAAACATCTATAAATAAGGCATATACTGTTAATTAGACTTGTGAACAGTGAGTAATAAAGACCATTATTATTACTTGTTTTAAATTAAAGAAACGCGGTAGTAGTAGCGCGTTACACTATATATATCGGTAGCACCTCTTTTTTTCTACTGTTGTTGTTAGTGCGTCACTGGTGCTCCATAGTACTTTATTAAATGACTACTAGAATTTGTTCTACCATTAATATTTTTACTTCAACATCCTGGTGTTATGAGAAAGTATAAACATTAAATTCTTTTCTTTCTTTTACTAATAAGTTCTACATTTGTTCTACATCTTCAACAGTCTAATGAGACGGTTCTTGTTTGCATCAGTTGGAATCATCGTCTCGTCAAATGTTTGTGTACTGAAAAATAAATGTGTACAGAAGCAGTTTTTCGTGGTTGTCGGGATCGCTCCGCATATTTGGTACTAAGGTTTGCTATTTCTTTCCGATATTCGTCGCATACGATCATGGCATTGGATGTATATTTCGATCGAATGTATGTAATGTAGTTATAGCAAATAGATGAAAACGATTCACCGCAAATCCAAGTGACTCGGTGTAATAAGTGCCCTCCGTCGATGACATACATTGTGTCTCTAAAACTTATATCTCCAAAATGTTGATTAAATGCCTTATACATAGAATATTTAACGCATATACGCATACCTTCGTCAATGAAAAGCGATAATTGAAATGAAGCAAGTTCGTACGTAAGAAACTTTTCAAATTCCATTTCAGGTTCTTTTGCAATGCACATTCTTTGGAAAATTAATAATGGATTAAACGGGACAATGCCACCTTTTATGCCTGGATTCATAACTCCAAGTGATTTTATTCTGTGATTCCGTTTAAATTTTATGGTATACAAATCGCTGCCAATGATTTTAGAGATGCCAGTACAACCAATTTCCTGAGCCATGTGGCAGTTCATCTTTTCATCTGCGATACTGTAACAGTCAAAATCTCTGGCAAGCAATGAATCTATTAAATGTTAAAGGAAAACCAATAATCTAAACACCTCAAGAACTAAAAAATCTTGACGAAGTGAACGATTACCTTTTGCCGGTCTTTACTCCAATAAATAACTATGCAAAAATTACAAATTACTACAGAGCAAATAAGTTTGATCCAAATTCTCAGTTCTCATTTCAATTTTCGTCTATTGAGGAAATTAAGGAAATTGTTGTCGACCTTAAATCAAATGTTATTGGTCAAGATAACGTTTCTGCAAAGATGTTACAATACTGCCTACCAGTCATTGCACCACATCTGACACATATAGTCAATTGTTGTTTGGAAATTGGATATTTTCCAGAATCCTGGAAATATTCAGTTGTTAAGCCGCTCTCTAAAGTAAGTAGCCCTAAGTCGTTTACCGACTTACGACCAATAAGTATTCTTCCCGCAATGTCAAAAGTTCTAGAGAAAGTCGTTTTAAGGCAGCTATACCAATACGCAATGATGAACAAAATTGTTCCTGATTATTAATCCGGCTTTAGAAGTGACTTCAGTACCACCACAGCTTTACTCGCTGTAACCGACATCATAATTCGTGCGCTAGATATGGGATTAGCTACTTCAATGGTTCAACTAGACTTCTCAAGGGCTTTTGACACTCTTGATCACGACTTATTATGTCCCATCTTAAAATATTATGGTCTTGATAACACCACCTGTAGTTTCTTCAACAGTTATCTAAAAAACCCGATTTCAAAAAGTGGTAATCGAGAACTGCTCGTCCTGTTTTTCAGAAATTACATCTGGTGTACATCAGGGCTCAGTCTTAGGCCCCATGCTTTCCTTAATTTACGTGTCGGATATTCACAAGGCTATAAAACATGTAAATATCCAATGCTTTGCTGATGATACTCAACTATGCTTTTCATACGATCCAGAATTTGTTCATAATGCTTCGAATCGTATCAAAAATGACTTTCAGGGTCTTGTCACATATTCCTCTGATCACAACCTATAATTAATATTGGAAAGTGCAACGTCATCGATTTCTCTCCAAACTTTAGAAAGGAGTCACCAATCAACATGGAAATTATAATTCAAGAGCAGCCATTAAAGAATTTGAAGTGCTTAAAAAGTCTAGGCATAATTTTTGATTGCAAACAATTTGTTTTTTGTAATATAACTATTTTTTTTGTTGATTTAAACCGAATCCTTTTTTTTAATTAATTTTTATTGTAAATAGAAAATCGATGACGATGTATTTTTTTGTTTTGCTGGGAATCCATCCCTCTCCGCATTGGTAGTTAGTCTGGTATTTCTACGTTTCTTATGTTCTGTTTTGTAATCGTGATTCGTGCGGGTCCTCACTTTAAGGATCCTTTTCTTTCTATCTGACCCGTGCGCTTCATAACGTTGCAACCTTTCTATTCAAAACTAACAAAATACCAAGGATGAATGCGCTATCCTTTGTCAAAAGTTTAATATAAACTCTCAAATATAATGTTGACATCATCAATCTGCTCGGAGATGAACTTTTTTAAGCTACTGTAAATAGCACAAATAGAGCTCGTAAGCTAATACGTTCTGATTACATATACCATTAAAAATGTCAGACTGTACAATAGAAACGCCAGTTACCTGATGGTGTCGCTAGCTTAACGCAATCCCGAAATATAAAAGGCTACTCTAGTATATAATAAGTGTTGCTATGAAAAGTTTTATACATTTATACAGGGTGCTTGGTGACGAAACGGACATATTCGAGGAACGTATTCAGGAGATCAAAATAAACAAAATAAGTCATATAAACATGTATCCGATTCTTAACCGTTACGTAGATATCACTTTAAAAAATAAAGCAGCACCTCAATGACGAAACAAATCATTTATTATAATGTACTATGCTATACAAGAAGTGAAGGAAAACAATTCAATGTAAAATATTTTCAAAAATACCACCGCCAACTTCGATACATTTACTAGCTCGCTTGTGGATCGCACGTGTGGCACTTTGAAGAGCTCTTTGGTCATTTCTTATAACAGCGGCAGCATTGACGATGCGGTCTATTAATGCCTCTCTTGTTTAAACTTTTGTAGCATAAATTAAAGATTTTAGCCATCCCCATAGACAGTAATCGAGAGGAGTGAGGTCCGGAGACCTTATCGGCCAATTTTTTGGTCCTCCTCGGCCGATCCAATAGTGAGGAAACTGGTTATCTAAGTAATTTCGTACAATATTACTAAAATGAGTAGGGGCCCCGTGATGCTGGAAGTACATATTTTGTCATAAATCTAAAGGTACATCATCCAGTATGTGTGTTAAACGATTTTGCAAAAATTGTAGGTAAATGTCCGCTGTCAAACGACTATCTAACATAATCGGGCCAAGGAGTTGATTGTTGATCATTTCGCACCATACATTAATACTATACCGATGTTGAAAGTTACTTTCAACCGTGGCATGGGGATTCTCATCTGACCATCGATGTTCATTATGATGATTGTTAATTCCATCGCGTGTGAATTGAGCTTCATCAAAATATAACGGTTTACCCTACGATTTTGATTTACTCAATTGCAAAATTGCAGTCATAGGGTAGGGTCACCATTCTGAAGATTTTGAACCCGCTGAATATGGAAAGGGTACAGCCCATTTCAGCGAAGAGCCGTCCATACTGCTGTCTGATTAATTTGAAGGCGACTTGCAATGCGCCTTGACCTTACACCTGGAGTACAGTGTGCAATATCATGTTAGGCGAGCATTTTTCACAAAAATAAACCCTCGTTCGAATGAGAGGTAAAATGGAGGTCCCGTGTGTAAGTGTTGTCACGCACGTTAAAGATCTTTACCTTGCTTGGCACAGCAAGGGTTCGGCAAAATTCCAAATTTTCCAGGTAAAAAAACTTGCTTCCTGGCCAATGTAGTACCTTGGGGTGGAGCACTAAAAAATCACATGTAGGGGGATGTACAATATCATGAATCTCTTCTTCTACACGCACATTAAGACCAATTCCTCGTTCTGATGTAGTTCTTGCACCGGGAAATAAGGCGGTTTTGCGGGAAGTGGCAAAAACTAATTAAAATACACTTCTGTGAGGGGCTCTTCTGTTAGGATAGCGGTGTTGGTATTTAGCAATGGCCCGGCCCGTCTAACGTTCCTGATGCAGTCTTGCAGTATCCATAAATAAAAATCATGTCATATTCTTGACTTGTAAATATAGCCGTCATTGCGGAAGTGTGTAGCATTGACACACTAACAATAACAGCTGGATATGACAGCCACAAAAAGCAAATGTCAAATATTATTTCTAACAATAACAGCTGAACGTACTAACCACAAAAAACAAATGTGAACTATTATTTTCCGCGATTAATCGCTTATTATTACTAATTAATATTGTTATAATGCCCGCAACTGTTATAGTCTAAGGTATAACCGTTAAAGTCCCGGCGTAATTGATAAGAGCCACTACGACAGTTGGCAACATAATAGACACGTACATAATTTTGCAGAATAAGGTATTACGTCATTATTGCGTCTCAAATTGTATCACATACAAAAAATATTGATTAGGATATAAGGTGAGCCTTATAGGAAAAGATAAAATGTACTCACGTAAAATGTGGAGTTTTTCACGGCATTGCGGTTATTCTTGCGGCAGGAGCCATGCCCCTCTTCGCGTATTTCGGCGGTGGTTGGGCGTGGTTCGGGCTTCGCCCTCGTTGAAACCAAATTAATTTGTCTTTCCTCTTCTTTCTGTAGCGGTACGATAAAGGATCAACCAGGTAAAGAACGATAATAGGTACGATAGAGGAACCTACATTTTAAGATAAAAGACAAGATAAAAGGACACCGGTGAACTTCACTGTTCGACGTCTCATTCACTAGTCCGTCGTGTCGGAAAACCGCCACTTACTTCCGTACTCCACGTCTGCGCATTCTCTAGCGCCGACGCAACTATCCCAAGTGACGGAAATGCACGCACAAATCTATTTTTTAAAAATTGGCGCGAAATCAGTCACATATTTAAAAACTTACCAAAAATGTTTACATAGCCGATTTTCGGCATGTAACAATATATCCGTATCGGTTAGGAATCGGACACATGTTTATATGAGTTTTTTTGTTTATTTTGATCTCCTAAACACGTTCCTTGAGTATGGCCGTTTCGTCACCAATCACCCTGTATGTCACATTTGGCATGTTAAAGAGTTTTATATATAACGTTTACTAATAGTAGATTTTGTTCCAGGTAAGCCAATAAGTATGCTAGACCTTTTGGTTTCTGTGGAAGGAATTGGATTCAAAATGGCAAGTTTTGAAATAGAGCATCGTAATATCTAAAACTGTAAGTGGAAATAAAAGGATTACAAATTTTTGTACCTTAGATTAGATAGATCAAAAATTAAATAGACTTTCTTCTGCATTTAGTTTTTGTGTTCCTAGAGAATTTTTTTGTGGTATTCAACCAAGATAATACTATAAAAAATATAGCTTGGTATATAGAACGATTCAGTTTTTTCGGGTTGTTTTGGGGATTCTTCACGAAAGAACCTTACTGTACTGGTTTGCGCAATTCATGCACCTTTTTACATATTACACGTGTAACATAAGTGATCAATGACCCAAAGCAACTTCATGTGGGCTATCGCGAACGATCACTCCTACTGAAAAATATCTGCCTCTTGATAACAAATTATTTCACATTCGAATTTGGTAATAATTGCATTTCTCGGGAAGTTCACCAATTTCGAGATATTCGCATAAACTGGTTTTATGATTTTTGACCCTGTGTAGTTGACCAAGCAGTCGGTGGAGAAGCTTTTTCTGTATATTATTTAAAACCTTGCAAAATTTACTTTGTAACAAATTTTGCTGAACTTTTAAGTACTTAGGTCCATTCTAGATGAAATAGAATTAAAGAATATCTTTCTAAGATGAAGTTACAGGATTTGTTGTACCGATCTGCTTCGTATTTAATACATAAAGAGAAATTGATGAAATTTGGTTTAGAAAAGTAAAAAAAATACCTTAAATGCTCAGTGTGACAAAGATCTAGATGTGCTTTCGTGTTATCTTGTAAGGCAACTTTTTTAAATTGTTTTAAATTTTTCTTTTTAATGACTATACTACTTTGCATTTCTTATACAAAACAAATGCAGTAAATGAGGACAAGACATAATCAACAAAAGTAGCCGTATAAATCTTATTAGTATGTCAGTCTCTTCCTTCGTGATCGAAGAAAACACTAGGACACTTAAGATTGTTCTAAAACTTTGAAGTGCTCCATAATTCAATAAACGTGCATCTACAGAATTGATATATAACTTATTAAACACACTTTGATGGGAACCTTTATTAAACCGGACAACTAAAAAACGACTTCTACGTCCTGACAGATTTTCAATTTTACTAGGTCAAATTGTTTTACTCTAGGGTTTGTTTGTACGTCCTATATTGATTATTGGCGCACCATCCATTTTCATCATAATGAAAGCATATGAAATAAACTGAACTTGACCTAATGATCTGATTTGCCGGCGTAAAAGCATTAGAGAATGCATTATAGGTGAAACGGAATAGAATGCTCGTGGTGGTTGGACGACGTTTATGTATTACCACGGATTAATAAGCATAACAAATGTTCGTGTACAAGATTGTCCTCTAATCAATTTGTTTCCTTTAACATTTACTTGGGTTTTAAAATTACTCAACTCGAGCGATCGAGACGTATTAAAAAGTAAACGGACCACAACCTGCATTTGTGTGACTACGACAAAAGAATTTTACTTATACATTTCATGCCAATACGAATTGAAAGGTTTTTTGAAAGAACGAAAAAAAGTGTTTAAACTTAAACAACTACCGAAAAATTCAATCAGTGCAAAAGCCACAACTACAAGTTGCAAACAAGTTTTTGTTGTATTTTGAGCTTCTGTTAACGATTTGTTGAGGGCCACTTAATCTAAATTAGCAACGTGTGAGGTAATCCTTCTCTTCTCCAAATTAGCGTTGAGCTATAACGACTTGTCGTTAAAATGAGTAATTGATATGAAAATTTGGTTAAGGGATTCCTAGTAAGCGAGCTGAAAATTAAGATTTGTTCGGATTCTCGCATGTTTTTGTATTTATTGAATCCCCCACTACGTGAGTTACATATTCCCTATATTAAAATACATATAAAAATAAATGTAATTATTATGTCCTAGTAATTGTATGATACATTGTATTAAATGAAGGTTATAATTAAAGGTTAATCAGAGTTCATATCAGAAATAAGAAAGGAAACAACTACTTTGTATTCCAGGCGCAACCTGATACTGCCGGGGCAGATACAATGAATAGCAATAAAGCAGACTTTATTAAAATTACTTGGAATAAGACATTGTATGATTATCGAGAAACTGCACTTTCCCACAAGATGAGGTAAGGTCAGAGGCTTCATAAATACTGTGAGGAGCCCCTGATCATCTGTTAGTCTTCGAATTTCATAACTATAACATTGTTGGTTGTTCCAACTACTGATTATAATTATTGACTATTGATTTATTAAAATATTAATTTATTTATCAATTTCAATTACTTAATGTTTAAGGAACTTAAACGTTCAAGTGTTGTAAAGAAAATAAGTCATTTTTTATAATTAAAACAAATTTGATAGGTGCTTTTGGAAATAAATGTTTTATAAAAAACCTCCCAAAGGCCCAAAACCTATCTCGTGTTGTATACGAATTACCGTTGACCGAAAATCCCTACAATTTAAAACTCACTTTTAAGGTTGCTGGATACTATTTATAAAGTTATACTTTACATTGTTATTCTAATTTCAGTTTAGAACTAAGTTATTGGAATTTAAACTACTTTTGCTAATTTGTTCCAGCACATATCATTACAGAACGGTCTATCCATAATTCCAAAAAGATGCCGATTTGATTATATCCACTTTAAGTTTGCAAAGAAATTGAAGCTTTAGTGGGTGACATAATTTAAAGTATTCATAAAAACTGATCAAGGTACAATTAATTGCTCCTAGTTATACCTGATAACTCAACATCATCACCATTAGGTCTTTAATCCTGAAATTGGTTAGACGCGTACCTCTATTTTTCCTATTCTGAACTAAACTACAGATATCACTGAAATTCCCACAGCTTACATCTTTCACTATATGCCTGCAATAGTCTGATTTATGTTTACCTCTACCTCTCATTCTTCTTATCTCTGCTTGTAATTATCTCGCATTACAACCCAAGTGCCATAGAACGTATCCTATCCTTCTATTTCTTTTATATTTGTTTTCCATTACTATTTCTATAACATCTTTGACTGTCCATGCCATCATCATCGTACATCTGAAACACTGTAACAATTTTTTTTGACAATTATGAAAGCTTATAAATTTAATCATAAAATACACTGCATTGTTTATTTAAATAAAACAATTAAATTTGCGACGTTAATAAACGTTTAGATCAGGACCGTATAGCCCAATCACAAGGCATATATGGCTTAATAATACTGGTTTAGTCTCTATTTGTAAACGTTGGTCACTAGAATTGCATTTCCAATGTCAGGCGATTTTTATGTGTTGTGTGCATCCCGTCGACCGGAGGATCAGTCTGGCTCGATCACTTGTAGAGTTACAAGCACTATGGAGACCAACAAGATCCGTGCCAGCAATTTACGTGTGGAAATAAACATGGCGGCATGCTCGAGTGCAAAATGCATTTGATTTTTGTCTTGCTTCTTATAATGGTAAGCAAATTAAATGATTAGTAAGGCAAACTAAATCATTTTATTGTAGCGCTCAATATTTTAATGAATTTAAATTCAGTATGTTAACGAATTTAAACTCAATATGTTATCCATTTTTAATCTCAACACGTTAACACATTTTTAACCACAGATTTAATCTCAGTAAATTAATACGTTTTATTTTTATTCAAATTCACAAAGTTAAAAAGACTCGAAAATGAGGCACTTGGTATAACTCGTTTTATGGATTGGTATTATATTTCGATTTACTTCAATTGATCGTACACTAAATTTAGGGGATGGTTTCCTGTGGTGGTTCAGTGTATTACGCCGTTATAACATGATTCATCATTGCTTTAGAAGGAGAAGCTTAAAGTTACGCCTTGAAAATGCAGATGTAGAAATTCGCTAACGTTACCTGTTAGCCCAAGAATCGCAGGATTCCACGTGGGGCTACGATAAGGTATTTGTTACAATAAAGACACAAAGTTCACCTGTCGCTAAGGTAAGCGCTAGCATAAATACTTGAGCTGACGCCAGCTGTCTCGAGTAATAAGACAACCAAGCGGATACATGTAACTAAAATGATAGCATTTTATAAGTTTTGTTTTTTATGAAACCGTGAGATCTCTCATTGTTTGGATTTCATTATAGTACAGATAATTGCTTATTTTAGATATAAATGCAAATGATTAAAAATATGAAGCTTCTTATTTATCCCAGTAGAGTATTATTTCAAGTTCAGTAGCACTCGAAGTGGTTATGAAAACTAATTTTGTTTAACATCAAATATTTAATGCATATTTGTAAACCAAGGTAACAGATTTGTGTATTTTGGGTATTTAATTTAAAAGCTTCACATTCATGTTTAATACATTATTAACATTTTGATTCACAGTAGAGACGATCATAATTTTCATATTCAAATATCTGCGTCTAAAGAATAGACCACATTTTGGATGTATATTTTATATATAAAATCTTATCACAAAGAATGTTAAATTTAATTAAAAAACTATCATATAATTTAATTGAACAACTGTTTTATTTTGAACAAGTGCGTCCAAAAGTAGGATTACTTGAGTAAAAAGGTAATAGTATATGTATCTACCCTTTTCTAAAAATAAAGTTTTAGCTGTGACTTGATAAAGAAACACTAAACAGCGCTTTTAAGAAGTTTAATATCTAAATATCCCTTTATAATATTGCTTAAATTATTGGTATTAATAGCTGCTTCTTTTCTTTATGGTACAAGGTAGCAAGAGTGCACCTTTGCGTCCTTTGTTATTATATTAACACTATTTTCTTACAGATCCTGCGTTTGCAGTAAAAGCGATTTTTCCCCTTGACGATTTCCAAGTTCTACTTTAGGGCAAACCCGTGCTTTAAAAATTCAAGGACTTGGTGGCGCTCCTTTAGCACCTCTATTTTGTATTTGAGAGTCAGTCAAGTAGACAATGTCTTTGTTGTGAAACTCACGACCACTCCTCATAAGCTCTACCCGAGGAATAGACCCCTAGCTTAGTCGAAAGGCTGTCGATTTCCCTTCATTATAAAGGGGATCGAAATAACTGGCTAATGTACAAAAATTAATTTGAGTTAGTTTTACATATAACCAGCGAAATAGTAACAGCACCACGGATCAAAAGACTTATACCCTTTTCCTGTCTGCTTTTTCTACTTTTCATAGCCTTACAGTGATGTGCTCCAGGCATATCCTTTTAACCATTTTTTCTTTGTTTCTGTGTTTGTTGTCTTTGAACATAACAGCTGCTCTTGTTAAAATCAGCTTGGATTCCCTTCTATTGTTTTCTAAATATATACAATATTTCACCGATATTCAATAGTATGCGAAGGGGGTTAAGCAACCTGACGGCTACCAAGATACTCCAAGACTTAGACATTTGCCGAAATAATAATTTTTCAATAAATCCTTTCGCACAATCAACATTTGTTGAGAATATTGGAAAACCAACGCCTATAGTTGTTTACAATAATCATCAGGTTTAACTACAATTAGTTTTTTCGTAACTTAAAAAAGCTTAAAATTAATTAGAATTGAAATTTAATTTGGGCTCCACATTTTACAAGATTATGCCCGCAAGCAATAGCAAATTCGATGGTTTTTCCTTAAAAAGGGCGACATTTCTATACGGCCACGACCTGATGGCAATATAAACAATAAGCTACATTTGACTGTCATTGTAAAAAACCTCATAGAAGATACTCAAGGTTTTGATTGAGGTCCTGTTCTTGTATGATCCAGTAGGTTGAAATACAAGTGCTCGAGATGAGGTAATTTCTTCTGTAAATCTACTGCATCTGCGGTATACTACATACTCTGTGGCAAATATGATGCCGTACACTAACGTAGGGCCAAACGTTTGCCTTGCAACAAAATAAACGGGCATGTATTTTTTAAAAATATCACAGCACCTAATCAGGCTATCCATTTAATTATAAGAATACAACATATTAAAAAAGAAGGATGCACAATGTTGGAGTTTTATATAAATTCTTTTTATTTTAAAAACATAAAAATTTATTATTAAATAATTTCGTTCTAAAATGCAGGTTTCCTATATCATTAGATTTATGAGCATTAAATTCTATCTTTCTTGATCTTCTTTGGGAATTAAACCACTCATAGTTGTTAAAATTTTCTTTATTTACGTTTCGATCCATGATCTAAGCACGTGGTCAAAATAATAAAAAGTTTTTTCAAGTTTTTATGACATAAATTGAAGGTGATTTTGATTTATTAATATTTGATAAATTTGGTTTGAATTAGATAAAAATTTTAAAGTTTAGCAGAAAGAGTGCCTTCAATTTGTGTTGCGTCCTGGGAGCGACTTTGAGGTAGCTTAACGTGAAATCGGCTTATTAGTTTTTATATAGTTAAATTTCATATAAATTCAATAACTTGAGGATTGGAAAACATTTGTTAACATATTCTATTTATACGGTTGACAGGATAGTTATTAAAGAATGCTACGAATACGTTCCCGTAAGGCTTAAGTAGCCGTTTCTTTATGTTTATTCTGAAGAGGAAAACTTATTATGATTTAGGCTACCTCTTTGATAGATTTTAATATGAGTCTTAGGCGACCCTAATGCGGGTTTACACTTGCCAGATACCAATACTGTTCAACGAAGATTGTATATGGATCTGAAGCGACCTTATGGCGGGTTTACACTTGTCAGATAACAATGCTGTTTTACGGGGGCTGCTAATATGCTTATCGTTATGCAATTTGTTGTTGTCTGTATAAATAGAAATCATGTATGTAGGCTGTATTCATGTTAATCGCAAAGAAAACCCAGGAAAACCTTACACTGCTACCAAGATATTAGGGACATTTGATTTTCATGTGTCATTTCTTTCTTTATTTCTTTTAGTAATGGAATCCATTGTTTACTAAAAGTCACGGATTCGTTTGTTACGCAGTTATTTTTATGTAAGGTTACATAAGCAGCTTTTTTGATTTTGCGTTTTTGGCGGTTTTCTTCTTTGTCAATAATTTTTGCGTCCTACCATTTTATTTTATGACTGAAGTCCCATGCATATTGGCAAATCATGGATTTTTTAAATTTTAATTTTTTATATATGATTAAAGACTGTAGAAGCTACCTAGAAGCAGATATAAACACTGACCACAACATCGTAATTATGAAGGCCGCCCTTAAATTTAAAAATTTGAAAAGAAGAAACGGAAAGAGGCACTTTAACTTTGAGAAACTAAAAGATAAAGATATTCAAGAAAGATTGGAAAAAAAGTTAAATGAATTGCTGAAAGATATCGGGAAAATATCTGATACTAGTGGTAGGAATATGCTGCACAACTTTCCTTCCATCCCATTGGGATCTTCTCTATATGGACTACATGAGAGTGCGTGAGAGATAGACATACATTAATCTAATTACATCGCGAGATGGACATACCTAATTACGGCAGCTTGTTAGTCTTCAAGGCATTTTATTAACCTGCACTTTTTCCACTCATCATCGACGTCACAGAATTCCATTATTAAATAAACATCTGGGTAATTGAAGTGATTAAGCAGGTTATTTACACAGCATTCATCATCTTTATAGAACCTTGTTACCTACAGGGTGTTTTTAGAGTTACCAACATCACAATTAGTTTTATTAGCATCTCACCTTTAAATAAAACAAAAAGTTACCAACTTCACAACAATTATTTTTACTAACATCTCATCTAAACAATTTGCACACACTGCAGGTTCCACATCACCCATAAGATAGTGTACTAGACGCACTTTTTTAATGTGATATCCACTCAAGGTATGTACTAGTGACGTCGCGGCATCCAATTGCGACACCATTTTCTTTTTACTTGCAAAATAATGCTATTATACATACATCTCTAGTATATACCCTAAGCGCTTAGTCCACTACAATAATGAGTAAATACATCCCTTTTTTATCAGTCCACTTACCATGGCAAATTTGGACCAAATTTAAACACGCAAAACACAATTAGTGGTGCGCCAATAAATGTTCTTAAAACTATACATAAAATTTATACAAATATCCAGTCTATTATCAACAAGGTAACCACTCCAACAAGTTCAATGTGAATTCGTTAAAAGTTTAAAAAAAATCAGTTTCTGATGAAAAACGCCATGCTTATTATATACTTTACCTAAAAACCTAAATACATTAATAACACTTAAAAACTAGGTAAAATAGTACTTGTCGATCTGTCTATGCCCTCATGCATACGTTTGCGTGCTGTTGGGGATTACAAAACGCGTGTTGTCATCCCCAGACAGGCTGATTTTACTCACTTGTTGGGTGTACAGTAAATGTTTTACACTCCTTTTACTCATCACCGTATGCGCGAGGGGCTCACTGTTATTAATCACAATTTCTTTAAAGTCATCTACACTTATATTCTTACAAACTACACTAAGCGATACCCCCTTGATCTTTTTCGGTGATGAGACTAGGAGTTTGCGCGAATGCCGATAATTTCGCGTACTATATCTCCGTTGCACTCATCTTTAAATTTCACGATCACTATTTTGTTGATCAAGGGGATGCCATACCTGTTGTCCGGAAGATAATCACTGGTGTCAGAGTAGTCTATATGCTCGCGGATATCATTGTACAGATCTGCCGTTTGCACATTGTACACAAAACTGTCCGTGTTTGTGTACAGGAGACATAATCTGGAACCATGCAGAGGCTTCATGATGTTGTAGTGGAAGTTATATGTATGACTCTTTGACAAGTCCGATATCGCAAAGCCCACATATATTGGCTTGTCATTCACCACTTTAACGCGATTCATCTGTATGATCGCCAAATTCTCTCCTGGCGTTGTACAGTTTTTGAAATTGGGTCGGGAGATTAAGGCACTTGCACACAACTTTTTACCATCGCGTTCCCATCGGGTGACGATCTTAATGTCTACACGCTTGTCCACGTACACCATGGTTTTTCCAAATATTGAGTTATTCATCAATTTGAAAAAGTCTTTCTCAAACGCGTTTTGGGCTTGCGCTCGAAGGCTTGTATTTGAACTGATGTAGGACTCCAACCATAGAGACTGACTAAATTCCAGAACGCGGTGAACTTATGTTAGTTTGAGCCCATTTCGTAAACATTGTTGCAGATTGCGATAGTGGATGGTATAGCTCTTCTTGTTATAAAATGTTGCAAGCAACTTTGGTGGCTTTGAAGTAGTGTACGGTAATTTTCTAACTGTTAGCAGTTCGAGTTGCACCTTCGTGTACTTAAGCATCGCGTCAAAACTTAAGCTGGAGGCTGTCAGATATTGACACGGGACCAAGTCGTATGTCTTAATACCGACATCTCTAAAATTCTCGAATACGTCGGCCAACAGCAGAAGGTCTGTTTTCAAATAAAGGTCACTGTACTCGCCCAAGGTTTGTATGTTGAAATGATCCCACACAGTTTTGGCGTGATGGTATTCAACCTCGCTAATGTTGGATGATGTTAAATTGTTGTAAAAGACATCCATTGGCGGTAAACAGGTATCGTTAAGCACGGAGACATCTGTCACATAGCTATATAGAAATACGCCCTTCTTGGTCAGCAACGAACTACGTCGTTTGTTAGGAAAATGCCGACGTGCTTCCATCAATTGACGACGCTCCAAATTCTTCGCCAATTTGTCCAATGAGGAGGGCATGAACCGTATGGAATCGACAAACCTGAGCCGTACACAATGCTTTCCTTCTACACCTGATCTTCCTCACCATCTGCTTCCTCAAAGTCATCCTCGTCATCCGACAGTCTTACAAATTTGGAAAAGGAAATAAACCGTACCGAGCTGTTAACTATAGCTTTGACACTTTCTTTATCACAGCCCAGTTCACGTACAATAAAATGGGAATTATGGCCACTAAGGTTATGTAATATCACTGGTATAAAGTTTGAAACCTTATACCGGATATTACTCTCAGGATGCGCCGCAAAACGATATTTCCCGTCCATGTGGTCGTGATCGTGGACTATTTCTTTCCCTAGTGGCTTTTTGCAAATGCCGCGGTGAGTCGTGTTATCAAATTCTTGCTGTTGATTCATGTCGAGAGGGGGCATCGGTACATTGGTTTTCAGTATCCTACCTAGTCCCCGTGCTTCTTGTTTAAGTTTCTGCACGAATACTTTTGCAGCATCCGGACCCTGATATCTCTCGAACTTGCTCAGACTCTCGTCGTAGTTCTCAGGCAATATTGCCGCAGTTGCAAGCTTTGGTAACAAGACACCATTATTACTCCATTAAAATTTGTTTTATATCAACGACCCCAGCACCATACTCGCCTTTAACATGTAGCAGGCCCCTCTATTGGTGTTTAAATTTAAGATGTTAGTTTTAAATTATACGTAGGTTCCCGCGCAGAATCGAAAATCGGTGGTGTGAGAAATAACCCGAAGAGGGGAGGACTGGATTTAATCGCGAAATCTAAAGGGAGTGCGCAGACATTTTTTGAGAAAGAACGTGGTTAAAAAAATGTGGAGAGAGTTGTTTTTTTGAGAGCATATATTGTTGTTGTCATGGGTGACCGTATTCTTACGGCTCACGTAATCAAAAGTGGAATCCCAAAGGTACCTTTGCTATAAACTAACCGACAGGTGGTTCTATAAAGATACCCAAAGTGCTGCTAGTCGGAAAGACGCCAGCTGATGGGAAATTGCAAGTGGAGTGAATAAGCTGGAGGCAGTTCGTAGAACGCTAACCTCAACACATCAAAACGTAAGTGTTTCTGAATTATATGTAAGTTTGATAAACTGATAAAATATTGATTATCGAATAGTGCACCCTGAACTGGATATGGGAGTGTTCTATTGGTGTATTTACGTAGGTTAGGTGTCCGAACTGTTTAGGTTTACGCTGTCGGGTACTTATTTTTTGTAGTTAAACTAGAAAGTAAGGTGGTTAAACTAACACATGTGTTTCGAGTTTGATTTAATTTTGTAATATTAACAATTGCTATAATTAAAAAAATAGAAGGTATGTTTTGATTTCAACAGCTGTCTCATTTATCAACCCCTCCCTGGATATTTAAAATAAACGGAATTAAGAGTCTCAAACACCATTACATCTTTGGCTTACTTTAATTGGTGTCAAAATCGCGGAACGAATGAGTACAGATTTGAATGCATTGCATACTTCAGATGTGTTGAATTTACAGTATTTTATTTATTAATATTAATACATCATGAAAGTGTTTATTTGGGTATGTAACTTGTAGTCAGGAAAATGAGTGACGTCGAAAATGATGGGGAGAAATCCCTTAAAAACTTTATGAGGGAAGTTAACAGTAATTTATCTAGTGTAGTAGGACATTGTTTAGATGATGCGTTCCAGAATTTAAATTTAAACTAAAACCAAGGGTTTTTAAAATTAACCCCTGCTTTGATTGATAGAAAAGATCAGGTAGAAAACGTAGAAATAAAAGAGAGGGGGAGCACTAACACGGCAGGATTTATATAACCTGTGATTTATGATAATAATAGGGGATATATTTCATCTTGGAAGGATGTGGGGGGTACTAACCTACATTTTTCTCCTAATGTGGTATTGCACCCAATAGTGTTTGTAAAAAGATTAGAGGGAATGTTTGATGAAGCGAGAGTTCCCCAAGGGAAGAGGGTATTTTTGGCAGTTAACTGTTTAAGGGGATCAGCACAAGATTGGGCGGAGATTAAGGAATTTGTATCTTTTGAAATATTTAAGTCTCAATTTTTAGCGTGTTATTGGAGTAGAGATCAGGAAAGAGAAACATTTTGTAAGGTGAAATACGGAATGTATGAGAGGGGTTCTCGTGCAGATCATTCTTTACGTACGGTAAAAGAGGCGAAATATTTAACGCAACCGCTGACTGAAAAGGAACTTATTGATATGGCAATAGGCCATTTTGATTTAGAAATAGAGGGGAATTTTAAACTCGGAGTTTTACACTGTGAAAGATGTTGAGGTCCATTTGAGACGGATTGATTCGACATATGTAGAACGACATAATAGTGGAGGTCGAAATCGAGATAATACGGGGTTTAACAGTAATAATAATAATAGGTATGATTTGTAATCGGGGAACCAGGCGGTTCAAGTAGATAGAAATGTGGGCCGAGCACATCAAAATAGAGGGGAACGTATCCGGGAAGATTGGAGATAGGAAAACCGTAGTGAGCCTACGCATGTCGAGGGTCCTCAGTCGGATCAGAGAGAGGTGACTACAATTTTCAATTCAGGTTGGAACTTTGAAGGAGAAAGTGATGATGAAGAGGTTAAAGTAAAGACTGTTGCGGTTGTACCCACTATTAAGGTACAGTTAAGTGAATCAGTCGAGGTGGTTGCGCTTGTTAACACTGGATCCCAGATTACGGGGATATCAGACAGGTTGTGGAACAGATTGATGGAGTATGATGTGTAAATTCTGAGCATTCCATGTAAAAGTGTGGTGCTTACGGGTGCTTGGGGAAATAAGAGTGTAGTAGTTGGAGAGCAGGTATTTTTACCTATTCAAATAGGCGACGTGCAAATTGATTATTCGTTTCTAGTTGTGCCTAATTTGGTGCAAAATATGGTGCTGGGTTGTGATTGGATGCGGGATCACAGTGTAGTGGTCAATTTTTTGTCGAATATAGTTTGGGGATTATTAAACAGAATGTCTCGACAGTTTAGTTTTATGGGAGAAAGTAATGGGGAAACACGTATTGTCATAAATGAAATTATGGAAGAGAAGTTAGAAGTAGTACCTCCGAGACCAGTGCCGGTGAGGTATCCTAAAGAAGAAATAGCCAAGGTGGCCAGTAAGGCGGAGTGTTTTATAGAACCTGAATGAGGGTTGTTAAATAATTTATTAATGCAGTATCAGGATATTTTTCAAATCAACCTGGTCGAATCAAAGATTATTGTCATGAGATACACTTAAAGGATGAATCACCTTTTTATCGTAAGCAGTATCCGATTTCTTGTTCGTTTCGTGAGGAGGCCCGAAGGCAAATTAAAGAGATGGTAGATTGGGGGTTATCGAGATGCGACAAACCGAGTATGTAAGTCCGTTGGTAACAGTGAAAAAGAAGGATGGATCGGTTAGGGTATGTCTGGACGCGACTCACTTAAATAAAAGGATGGAAAAGGATCGGGTTACACCACCCAATCCGAGCGAATTATTATTTGAATTTTCTCCAGGCCGGTGCTTGAGCACTATTGACTTGACAGCTTCATACTGGCAAGTCCCAATTAGGGCCTGTGATCCGAAGTATCCCGGTATTACTTTTGAGGGGCATACCTATGTTTTTTGTGTGTTACCTTTTGGGTTGTCTTCATCAGTAGAAAGTTTTATTCGTGCTTTGTATATCGTTTTGGGACCAGAAGTAGGGGAATGGATTATCCCGTATGTAGATGATTTGATGGTGTACTCACCAGATGCTAATGCTCATCTTAAACATTTTGAGATAATCTTCGAAAAATTTAGAAAGACAGGAATTACCGTAAAATTGAGAAAAAGTTGTTTTGCAAAAAACTCGGTGCATTTTCTCGGTCACATTATTTCTCCAGAAGGTGTTTCACTTGATCCGCAGTTTACAGAACCTCGAAATGTCAAGCATTTGAAGTACTTTTTGGGTGTTGTAAATTTCGATCGACGCTTCTGTTCAAAATTTGCAGAATTGTCGGTCCCACTTTTACGTTTGTTAAAAAAAAGGTCAACCATGGGTATCGGGCAGACAAGAAGCTGCTGCAGTTGATAATATGAAAAAGGCATTTGTGGAAGCCACCTTCCTCAGGCATCCGGATATGAAAAAAAGATTTTATGTGCAGCGGACGCTTCAGGATTTGCTCTTGGAGCATGATTATTTCAGAATGATTCGGATGGGAAGCCAGGTATAATAGCGTTTGCAAGTAGGTCTTTACATAGGCCCGAGTTACGCTATGCAGTAATTGAGAAAGAGGCGCTAGCCATAATATTTGCTTTGCAGAAATGGCGTGTGTTTATTTTGGGGAGATACGTGACGGTAATCAGTGATCATAAGTCTCTAGCGTTTATAAGAGCATGCAGGCTCCTGAATGCTCGACTTAAACGCTGGGCATCGATAAGTCGGAGTATGAAGTAGAATTTGAGTATTGCCGTGGTTTGGAGAATGTCATAGCGGATGCATTATCTAGATATCCGATTGAAGAGAGTAAGGAGGAAATTGAGATACCCGAAGATACGTATTTAGAAGTAACAGTAATGGTTAAGCAGTCAGAGTTGTTCAAAAGGGTGCTAAGTAATTTTAAAAACATAGCACTATCTCAGGCGAATCATGAAGGGTGTCTTGCAATTCGATTCCCATTGGGACATGAACATGAAAGGAAGCTTAGGGAGTGGTATGTGGTACGAGACGAGGTCTTGTATCGCAGGGGCACTCAAAAGTGTTCAGGGTTTAAGGTGTATATTCCTTTTAAGGATATTTTGTCATTAGTTCAACTGGAACATGAGGATAACGGAAAGTTTGAGGCGGAAAAGGTTTATCGGTCTCTGAAGGATTTTTATTATTTTCCGCGGAGGTGACGTCGAGTTCGAAGAATGGTAGCAGGCTGTAGCCTTTGCCAACAAACCAAAATCTCTCCGCATTTGGTGGGAGGGATGAATAACGTTTTGCCATGTAATATAAATAAAATAGTGTGTGTCGACTTGATGGGCCCGTTGCCTAGTTCTATAGATTCGGAAACCAATATCTGTTGGTATTTGTGGATGCGTGTAGTAAGTTGGTCTCTTTGTTCCCACTTAAAAGGGCGACGACCAAAGTAATTATTAAAAGGTACGAAGGATATAGGGAAAATATAGGTAAAGTAGAAGCTGTGTTGTCAAACAACGGCAGCCAGTTTACAAGTAGGTTGTGGTATTTGACATTGCAAAGTTGGGGGGTTAAAGGTTTACATACATCGGTATACTACCCTCAAGGGAATATGACAGAGAGGGTGAATAGGGAGATAGGACGTCTTTTGAGAACTATGTGTTGTACTCAACATACACGTTGGGCCTGTCACCTTAGAGAAATTGAAATGTGGGTACATGGAAGTACATGGTAGTACAAATTCCACCCCGGAGATGCTTCATTTTGGTGTAGATCGTTCAAGTCGTTTTAGCGAAGTTCTTAACTGCCGTGATGATGAACTACCTAAATTTAGTAGGGAGCCTAGGGTAGTTCTGGCACATGAGAGTTTATTGTCAAAAGCTAAGAAACGCAAATTTCGTCATGATGGTGGAAAGAAGTTAGTAGCTAGTTTTGAGGTTAGGGAAAAGGTATGGGTTCGTGCCCACCCGCATTCTGAGCTAGAGTTGAAAAAATAAAGAAGTTTTTTCTGCTTTTTCGAGGTCCTTGCACCATAATAAGTAAAAGGGGGACAAATTCTTATGAGGTCGAGATTGATGAGAGAAAGATCAAGTTAGGGGTACAGAATGTGTACAATTTAAAAAAATATGTACCCCAGTGTTAGAGTTAACCTTATAATTGGCAGTTTTGATAGTTATAAGGTAGGTTTAGCTTTAATGATTACCCTATATATTATTGAAGTTACTTGTATTCTCAATTAATTCAATAGGGGGGTGATGTAGCAGGCCCATCTATTGGTGTTTAAATTTAAAGTGTTAATTTTAAATTATACGTGCGTTCCCGCGCAGAATCGAAAAACAGAGGTGTAAAAAATAACCGGAAGAGGGGAGGACTGGACTTGATCGCGAAATCAAGAGGGAGGGCGCAGACCTTTTTGAGAAAGAACGTAGAATTAAAAAAATGCGGAGTAGAGTTGTTTTTTTTGAGAACATATACTGTTGTTGTCTTGGGTGACCGTATTCTTACGGCCCACGTAATCAAAAGTGGAATCCGAAAGGTACCTTTGCTATAAACTAACCGACAGGTAGTTCTATAAAGATACCCAGAGTGCTGCTTGTCGGGGAGACGCCAGCTGATGGGAAATTGCAATTGGGGTGAATAAGTTGGAGGCAGTTCGTAGAACGGTAACCTCAACACATCAAAACGTAAGTGTATCTAAATTATATATAAGTTTGATAAACTGATACAATATTGATTATCCAAGTGCACCCTGAACTGGATATAAGAGTGTTCTATCGGTGTATTTACGTAGGTTAGGTGTTGGAACTGTTTAGGTTTACGCTGTCGGGCACTTACTCTTTGTAGTTAAACTAGAAACTAAGGTGCTTAAACTAACACATGTGTTTCGAGTTTGATTTAATTTTGTAATTGTAACAATTGCTATATTTAAAAAAAAATAGACGGTATGTTTTGATTTCAACAGCTGGCTCTTTGTCAACCCCTCCTTAGATATTTAAAATAAACGGAATTAAGAGTCTCATACGCCATTACATCTTTGGCTTACTTTAAACAGACGGTACTCGAATTTGTTGAAGGGAATGCATTCTACAATTAAATTAAAACATTCATATAAGCATCACTTGAAGCATTATTTATTTTATGCAGCATTTCAAACAAGTCAAAAACTGAAACTTTACTGATGCGATTTTTGCATGTATTATCAAATTTAGAACTTAAAAATGTTTCCCCTTGTCTATCTTTAGCGACCCCTTGTGTATAACTTATTAAAATCCAACATCAATACCCAAATGTTCACACTACTGAGATCTCCATAGTGATAATGAAAAACTAACCCGCATATGAGTTAAAGCAATTCCAATTAATTAGATAATTTGTCCAGAATAATGCTGAAAACGTCAGTTTCAAGGAGTTGCATATAAACCTCTGATAAAATAAATATATTTAAATTACCTTGATACAACTGAACGACTGTTATAGTTACACCAATAACCCAACATGCATTTCAACTCCACAATCCACAATCAAGTAAATATCGCAAGAAGAAGACAAACGCACAAAATCTAGAACAATCTTCCGTTTTTCATAACGTTGACTACATCTGCCAATTTGGCTTAAACTAAATTAATAGACTTTTGGTGTGGAAAGATAACGCACAATGTTAGTACGTGAAGTGAAATACAATAAAGGGAATGCTATAGAGGTCTGTCTTAATCATCCCTCTCAGGTTAATTGTTAGAAACCCCTCTAGAGCACTACATAGAGATATCTGCAGAAGTGGCCTATGACACGTTCAACGCAAGGATGTGAAAATGTTGGACCTTTTCACTAAACTCTAGCATTGTTAATTTACACGTTAAATTTTTAATTTACAACTCCTTTGGCAGTTCCAGTTTTCAGCCTGAAAATCCTTCACAACGTGTATACCTTATAAAACAATTCCAAATGATTGGGCACAATATAGACGTGGCTACATAAATCCGATTAGTAAAGCAACTTCCCTAGTGAGTGAACGAAGGAAGCACTAGGACCCTACCCTCAAGATTGTTCTTAAACTTTAAGTGCTTTATAATTCAATAAACGTGTAACAAGGAAGCTGCTGTACACTTGGCGCTGTAGTGAAAAGCTTAATAAATTTGACATCTGATAAATGGCTTCTTTAGCCTCTAGCGGATATTTAGTATTACTATGTCTACTGTTTGGTTTCTGCATCTAACTCAAACATTTTGGTTATTGGCAGATCGGCCTTAATATCATCATGTGAATCCGTAAAAATCTTGTTTAATATAACAATATTTTTTGTTATTGACAACCATTTTAAAGTGCGAGTTAAGCATGAATGAAACAACTTTGATAACAACACAATCTTTCTGAAAATTTCGTCTAAGTAAAATCTAAATCTAATTACATTAATTAAGTTTAAATAATTGTAACGCTAATGCGTTAATTAAGCATACATTTGTAAATAGGAGAGCATTTATTAATTTAAGTTAAAATGAGCTATAGTCAAAAATATCCTTAAAATTTTATAGAAGCCTAAGCCTGGATGGTTTACAGTTTATAAAGAGGCCATTCGATTATAATATTAAAGTAGAATATAGAAGTAAATAGTAAGATACTTAGTACATTTTTTAGAACTAGCAACTAAACCCTGGACTTCACAGTAGGCATATCGAATTAAAAAAATTTGACACATTTTCGTAAATTACCAAGCGTATAGAAGTGTAATTGTAAACCTTTTCACGCATTAAAGGAACCGAAATCATTATAAATCACTGAAACTGACAAAAACCATTATCAATAGTATAACATTTAAGACTTACCGTCGATATTAAATGGCAACTGCCGAAATGCAGATAACCATCCTCACGCATCGAATAATCATTGACTTTAACTTTAGGTTTACGTTTAAATCGTGCAAGCCGTGGGAACAGAGGAAGTCTGGAATTTCCCTAAAATAAGTAGATCATAAGCACCTCATAGCATAATGGAAGGGATGCTTCCGACTCATTCAAATCGTACAATACAGATTATTATCTTCAATTAGTCAAGAAACAAGCGCCATTGTCCGGTGGTTGAGTCGGTTAAAGTAATTTGCTTAATAGTAATTTTGAATTCGGGTTTGTAGGAAATAAACCGCAAACGCAAAAGTGCTCGCGGATTCGATAAAATTCCGTAATATTGTGAAAGATTTTGAGGTGGATACTCCCCATTAACAATAGTTAAAAAAATTTATTACCGACACCCAGTTTGTCCTACAAAAGAATGTCACTTGGGCCGTGCAATCAATCAACAAGTTGTAACCCATAAAACTTTTTGTTATTCAGTTGTTACATATTTTGCTAATGTGCATTTTATTATTTACATAAAATTTATTGCACAGACTTTTGTGTTGGAGAACGCTTAGTTATAAGCGTAATGTAATAGTAATTTCTAATATAAACAGGTATTATAATTGTATTTGCATAAATTTATATGTACCAGTCTATTGGTTGGATAATTTCACCTGAATAAATTTAAGGTGTTCCTTTTCTTTTAGGTCATGCAACTTGGCTAATCAGGGATAGAGTGTAGTTCGTGTGTGTTGATTGTGTTTGTTAAATACTGTGATAATCATGTTTAATGATATGAATTAGGTAAACGTCTTACACCTTTATTACTATTTGTGCTTAGTTAAAATTAGTATGTAAGAAAGAAGTGTACACAATGCACTATCAACCTGTGTCGCAAACAGAAATATTCACTTAGTCGTCTCTTAGACCATCAACCGTCTAACCCAGACTGAAATCTAGGTGGGTGGGCGCTCAAAGTTTTTACTGGACACAAATCTAAAAGACGTGGTAGGTGTAAGTGTATTGAAGTTTGGATACGCTTAAAAGGTGTGCATTTGCTTTTATAAAACTCGTTCCTCGCCACCGAAAGGTAGCTGGTAGTTTATTTATTGTTATGACTCTGTGGTAGAATAAATTTTATTCATGTGATTAGCGTCAACTTTATACGTAACGTAATTCTCTCAAACTGCAAATAAGAGCGTCTATAGTAATTTTTTGGCGCTGATAACGGTATGTGGGCTCTTTAGTTTATTTAAAGAATCAATACCTACAGAAGTAACATTGTATTAACTGCTTACCTAATTATTTGTAGTTTCAAAAACAAATTGCCTTAGACAAAGCTGAATGATTGTATATTTAAAGTAAAATGAAACGCATGGAAATCCAATATGTAGCTTAATCACTGGTTGCTATATAGAAATTTTCAAATAACCCGAGTTACATATCCCCAAATTAGAATATATATAGGTAATTAATGAAACCATTAGGAATTAAGAATTATTAAAACTTAAGTTAGATGCAACAATGTAATATTGAAGGACATAATAAAAAGGTTAATGATAGTACAACAAGCCAGACAGTGAGAACGGAAACAGACATTGTATTCCAGAAATAACGTGATACTGCAGGTGCAGGTCACAGTAGATTATAAGTCAGTAATTATTAAAATTAAGATTGCTACAATTTATTAAATACAGACATTAACTCTGCAGTTCCCACAAGCAATGTGAGAGAGCAGGGATAGCATAAATACCCGCAAGAGCCCAAGATGACCATTCAGTCTAGAGCTTCTCAATTTTAACGTTGTTTTCAGTTCAGCTACTTACCATAATTTTAATTTATTTAATTAGTGAAAGTCAAGTTAAAGTAATTTCGATCTCCAACGTTAATAAACATAACGTACTTGTAAATTTAATCATTGTTATTCAGTATAAAATAAATTTGTTAAAAGAAGTTTTTGGAAAAGCTTTTTAAAAAGTCGCTCCAAGAGGCCCAAAACCAAACTGGCGCAGTCGTTAGTATACTAGAAGGGCATTTGCAGAATCTAAAATCGAGGAAGCTGATGGTCTTGAATTATGATTCTTAATCTGGGACAAGAACCAACTGGACAGAATACAAAAATAGACGAAGTCCAGAAGCAAAGAGAAAAAAAATGGAATTGGCAAACAAACTGTAGTAAGTACCAAAAAGATCATTTTCCTAACCATCAACTGAATATTGATACTAACTAGTAAGAAAAATTCTTATGAACAATTAGTAAGAAAAATTATATGAACAATTTTTATGTATAATTTTTTTCCATTGCAAATTTTATTACTTTTGTCATTTATGAAGGGAATTTACTCAGAGAACTTATTTAACAAAGGAATAATAGAGACGCAATTACATGCACAATTACTACAAATTATTAAGATAACACGAAATGATCTATTCAGCAAAGTTTGAAGCTTTAATATATAAATAGAATGCAATTCTTTTATAACAGCAATTTATTACTGAAACGATTCAATACTCATCTCATTTTTATAATTAAATACCTTCAGCACAAGAGTATATAATTATAAATAACGTTTATGCACTTTATAGTAACAAAATGATTTACTTATCACAAAGACTGAAATAACATGATTCAGGAAATTTGGAACATTATAATTAGACATTTTCAAGGCAACGGAATTGTATAATTATAAAAGAACACTGTATGCACTCATTAATGCAAAACCTAACGGGTCAATTATATCAACTTATCACTGCAACACCTAATTACTCAGCAAGTCTGAAAAAAAAACGTACAGTTATAACGCAGTTACTGCAAGAGATTACTACTACCATAAAATCACTCAGAAAAAACTTGAAACTCAATCCACAACAATTATACATTTGCAAAGTATAAATATACACTCAACGCGATAGTAATTGATGAGACAATTTCCAAGCAGAAATTATTTAATGTAATTAAAGCAATTGATAACTACATACAAAATATACGTAAAGCGATTTCTTGATAACTGTATATAAACCAAAACTAAAAAGTAACGAAATAAACTGAAAAATAATTCTCAAATTATACAAAAACCTAATACAAATTAAAACTAAAAGCAACCATGAGTTCAGACATAAAGCTCTAGATTGAGAATATTCCTCAATATAACGAGATCAAGCACTGTTAGGTTTTTTTATTACCGCGTGCGAGATATTTTTAAAAAACTTTTATAAATCAGGAGATAACGAATGCAATGTTTTACCTTTACGCCTGATAATCAGTAAACTGACCGAAAGAGCATTAACTCTGATTGCCAGCCGCGACGACCTTGAACAATGGGAC
Source organism: Platerodrilus igneus (assembly GCA_036346225.1). Lineage (NCBI taxonomy): Eukaryota > Metazoa > Arthropoda > Insecta > Coleoptera > Lycidae > Platerodrilus > Platerodrilus igneus. The sequence goes on from JARFIW010001031.1 coordinate 2,025,810, forward strand.
GACTTCGAACGTATTCTAATTGCATATTTCGGAGATCAGCGGGACATCAAATACCTATTCCGCGATTTAATGAACCTACAGAAGGAAAATAATCAATCACACTACCAATTTGGCATGAAATGTCAAGACGTACGGAGTTTAATTCCGACAAAACTAAAAATTGAGGAAAACGGCCAAAATAGGACTATTGAAGACAAAAAGGTACGACGAAAAGGCCTTAGATACATACATCAATGCTTTACCTGAACGGTTATCGGACAAAATAAGATTTCAACATCCCCAAAATTTATGATTATAGCGAAGAAAAACGTTATGTACTACCGAAATAGACTGTACAACCAAAAGACAAACAAAAATTACTCACCGATGTAAACCATACAAGCCGCGAGACAAATATACACACAACCAAAATTTACACCATTTAACGCACAAACGAATCAACCACGAATTAGTAACCCAAACTTTAATAACACAAATTTCCACAACCAATTCCGACCATTTTCAAGACCAAATTCGAATTTTACAAAAACCGTATTCACACCAAGATTTAATCAAAACGTGAATCAACCAAGGCAAACATGCGGCGCAATCCCCATCAGAAACACACCGATGACGAATAACAACCCTAACGGTTATTACAAACCAACCCCTATGGACACTTCATCTGGTAACACTAGACAAAACACAAAAATATCACAGATCCGACCAAACTATTACCAAAAACAAAACTTCACCTGGGAAGAACTATTCCACCAAGAAGTCAAAGACTTTAATAATCATGACACTGATTATTACGCAAACTCCAACAAAGACGATGAAACAAACCATGCAGAAAACTACGAATGAAACGACTCGTATGAAAATTACGAAGAGGACGACGAAGAAAACGCGTGCTAAAATTTTTAGTTTAACCGATTCAAATACGACCAAATGTAATTAATCTAAATAACATCAATCAACAAATTTTACCTTATTTAGAAATACCCCACGCAGAACTCAAATTATTAATCGACACCGGATTTTCAAAAACTTTAATTAGCCCCAGAACCGTAAAGAAACACTATTTAGATTTTGTAGAAAGAGAACCCTTCCAAATTAAACAGTCTACAAAACGACGTTACACCTATTCATAGCAAACACACCCCTACCAAAAGCCTTTAACGTAAAAATGAAACAAATTTTGCATCTTCGAATTTAACGACAAATACGACGGATTAATAGGTATGGATCTTCTAAGAAAATTAAGAGTCAACATTGATATAAAAAATCGACTATTACGAACAAAACACGGACAAATTTCAAGATAGTAATATTCAAACCGAACAAAAATACACCATTAAACCCAGGACAGAAAAACAAATACAAATTTTTGTAAATTCAAAAGAAGACGTAGAAATTATAAATCATATGTTATTTCAACCCAAAATAGAAACACCCACAGCATTAGTAAAAATAAACGACAATTACGCCACTACGACAATTTTAAACTCATATGAGTACTCCATAGAACTATCGTTAGCAACCCCAATAAACGTAAAAAAGTGAACTATAGCAAAATAGAAATAAACGAAGACTATGCAAGCGATTCCAACCCTACAGAAAACGACAGGATGTTAAGAGAAAATTTAATTAATATTTGTTTTAATAACGACATTAATAACGAAGAAGAGAGAGTTTTATTTTTAGCACAGCAAGCTCCAACCGTTCTTTGCTATTTGTATGCTTTCACGCCCGCGTGACGTCATTAATAAACAATTAATAAGTAATTAATTCGGAACCAAACACTAGATTAATGTAGCGAAAAAGGACCAAACAGTGTAATGGATGCACCTACGCTGGTTCAATGCAAATTGTATGTTATATGGACCGTAGCTTTGTTGAATTGAACACCATAAGTAGATTGACCATTACGATCCTTATAATGTTTGCAAATAAATAAAACTTAATTCATTTGTTGAATGCAAAAGCTTTACTAATTGAGTTTCCATTGTATACCTAATATAGACAAACCATTCACAACGTTTAGTATAAATTTTATGTACCTAAAACACAAATTTTTAGGCAAGCACATCTTTGTGCTGCTACATGTTGAACTGTGCATACACAACGACAGACGTTGCTACGGTTCCCGCGTTTCTTATTATTACGCAATTGTTTAATACAACGTATAATTACGCCGCAAATTACGCGCTATTTGTATCAAATACCAAACACGTTTAAAAGTGATACAATGGTCAATTTTTATGCACGTGTATTTCTTAACATTTCAGGAACCTTGTTTGTGGGTAGGCTACGCCATTATTGACACCAAATTTCATCCGTCCATCCTCTTTTCCCCTCGTAGCGGAATGATAGGAACAACCAGATATGAGGAACGATAAGGTAGGAAGCAACCTACATTCTAAAAAAAGACAGACACGCAACACCGGTAGATGTTCTTGGCTGGAGGTCTCGTAGCTTAATGACGTCGTATCACACACCGCACACTTGCGCTATTCACACCGCACAGGCGCGACTCGGCGACGAGAGAAATTGACCAGTTTAGTAAAAAATATTTGCGAGAATTTATTTACATATTTAACAATGTACATTGCCAAATTTTGGCATGTAACAACGTGAAGGAAGTTGACGCAGCAACCTGTAAACTGGTAGTGGGGATTTAATACCCGCGCATTTCAAATTTAAACTATACAGTTCTGAACACCTATAACTATCTATCTAGGTAGCAAGATCTATGCCTTCTAGAATAAGTTAATAATTTGTGTCGGGTTACATTGTCAATCTCGTGTAATTCCTTTGGTGTCTCTTGAACTGTACTAACAAGGTGCAGTTCGGAAGTTATCTAATGGAAAATGCATCCAAATGCAATTAATTTGCATCAGGTGTAGTTTTCTTAAAATTTATAATAGAAAAGCTCTTACATTGTTGAATATATATTTTATATCCAAGTTTCCTACAACTAAATTTGTAACTGAAACAACTTTTAACAACGAAATGAAACTAAAAATTTAACGTTAACAAAAAATAATTAATACATTTTTAACTATGACAAGGGTTGACCTTTGATCAGATTCATCAGGTGTTCTTTCAGTCGTATTTTAAAAATTTACCAAGGGAACTTTTAATAAATAATGAACAGCACCCTGTTGATATCCCAAACGTTTCAGGATGCGTCGTAATCCAGAAGGTGAAGTTAATTTTATATAAAAATTTGAAGCTTTTACGAAACCTTTATTTCAGTAACCTTTGGTAATAACCTCAGCTAAATCGATATCTAATTTGAACATCGACAATTTAAATTTTGGTTCAAACAAGGAATAGAAATTAAAAGCTGAGAATGAACTTTTCTGCACTAAACAGCGGATTAATTCCATTTTAACCCATCTGTTCCTGTTATGTTTTCTAAATAAAAATAAGAAATTCAATTCGTATTAAATATAACTTTATTAAATAAGATGAACTATTTACTCATATCCATTTCCGATTTTGTTCTGTTTTTTTCTTTCTTTCTTATAATAGTAGGGGATATTGGGCGTCCTGGAACACTCCTCACTCCTTTCTCACTCACTCTACCCAATCCACATCCTAATTCATAACTAACCTAGGTTTTACATGTAAATTCCCATAAGGAGGAAGTGCTAAGTCTTATTTTAAAGGGATTTCCTCCTTGCGGGGGTGGAATTTCCTCCTTGTGGAAGGGGGATTTTCTTCGTGCCTCATTTTTACCCCCACTATCCCTACCCTAAAAAATCGATAACCTAACTTCTAAAATTTTCGAGATACCTCTCGGTGCCTATCGGCACCGCACGACCTTTGTATTCCCACCTTTTTAATTTTCATTCTAACATCAACTTTTATCGAGTGACAACCCTCAATTTTATAACTTTTTTTTTTATAAACAGTTTCTAATCGTGTATGGTAATACTGATTTAATTTTTCTTGGAAGTACGAATCTACCATTAATTTAACCTAAGGCCAACTCGATTAAACAAATATGGATAAAGACTTTGGGAAGGTTATTCGCTATACTCAATTATAAATATACAGTGTACACTTAACATCTATTTTCATAAAGGTAAAATCACCACTTCGCTATGCTCTCGGTTACCTAGTTTCGACTACCTTTCTAAGGTCGTGGTGACGTCATAGCATTTTATAAATAAACAGCAATGTAATATGCTATTCAAAAATGTTTATTCTGACATTATACATAACAAAATCTAAAAATATGTAATGCCAAGCATGGAACCATTTAACCTTAATTTTAATACAAAGTTATGCACAGAAAACAGTCCCTTCTTTATGTTTGTTTGGAGTGATTTTAATTTTATCTAATTTTATTCGCAATTATATAATTTAAAGCGACACGCAAGTCCTTTATCTCCTTTTCTAGCCAATAGTTTGATACATAGAGACCGTCTAGGTTTTCGAATTGTAAAATGTACCAAAGTTTGTCCCTATAAATAGTGTCTTGATTCCACCGACAACCAGATCCATCTCTTCGTGTAATTCTTGCAGCTTGTGACAATTTTTTAATCGCGGTTCTCCTACTATATCCTGCATACGTACCTTGATTGACTTCTTCTTGTCGGTATTGGAGAGAATCCTTATTCTCCTACTCACTGTTGCGTAGTAGCATGTCCACCACTTTTGAGAATATACTATCGTTATAGGTTACAGGACCCTCGGTTTTAAATGATACGAAAGGTTCTTCACTAGGCAAATATACAATGTTTAGCGGATCCCCTTCGCGTGTGGTGTACGCCAAGGTTTCAAAACCTACATTCCTTAGTTCGTCTATGTTATCTGCCATTTTAATAAATAGGTTTTTAGAATAACCTTTTAAAAAGTATACGGATTTAGTACCATCCTTTTCCGCAAGGACGCCTACAGAACTAAAAGAGTCTTTCTTACTAACCACAAATGCATACAGCTTGTAGAACCCGGATGCATCTTAGTCAGTCCATCGGTACATAAAATAATCTTTTAATTCTTCCACATTTTCTCTAATAAGATGTTCTTTGTCTAGCACATCTTTGTACTGTTCGCATATTGTCGCAGTGTTTTCCTTGTAGTCCAACTTTCGCCTTTTTGCATCCATTTCCTCTAATTCCAGCTGCCTTTTTCTTCCACTTGCAGAGTATGGCGTGCATAATGGGGCAATTTCCTTTAGCGTAGCTGGATAGAGTTTCCTGCCAATATTTACGCGTTGACGTACAACCTCTGGGCGAATGTTAGGCGTATTTATTAACCCCAATTTTGCAATAATTATTTCTTTAAGAATTGTAGAATATGGTGTTGCAGATTGTGTAAAATATGTACTACCTGCTTTAATGTAGTACTTGCGTAAGATTTTTATTTTATCTTGGCTGTCTTCCTCATCCACTATCTCCAAATAGTTTTCAGGTAAATAGTTAAAACTAAAATCCGAAAGCACAAACTTTATCGATTTTTCCATTTCCTCTCGTTTTTCGGACAACTTAATTTGCAAGCCAGTCAATTTCTTTGTATTGCTATTCCCCCAATACACGTACTGTAGTAGCTATTTTGTAGCTTGTCCGATAGCTTACTCCACACTTTGGCAAGTGGTACCGAGTACATTGGCGCTTTTACAAAGTATAACTTACTATCTTCCAATAAGGTTAAACAGTCTCTTAAGGGATTATACACCTGTTCCGCATTGACATGGTTTCCAATTGTACAGTTGTATATTGTCGCTTCCAATCGCGTAATACCATGTTCTTTGGCCAAAGTGGATGCGAATGTTTCTCTTAAACGTGCATCTTAACAACGCAAAATCTAGTATATGATTGTCAAGTTTTTTTATGAACACCAGGACTAGTTATCTGACACACAAATTTGTTGTATATCTTGATTCTAGCATTGATTGTTAACCATGTTAAACAATCGATTCCCCCCAGTTTTATCGTTGTCAACTATAATATTGCTGACCATAGAGTAGAATTGCTTTATTACATAGTAACCTTATTTAATTTTTGTTTTACTGTTTCATTAGAAATTTCTATAATTGTGTGTTTTTTTGTAAATAGAAAATCGTTAGCGATATATTATTTTTATGTTGCTAGGAACCCCACCCCTCTCCGCGTTGGTAGTTAGCCTGGTATATTTACGTTTTCTTCCGGCTACGTCATTGTACGTAGCAGAGTTTTCCAATTAAAAGGCGATTAGTGTTAATGGGCTTTAATAAGAAAACCAATTAAAAAGCGATTAGTGCTAAATGGGTTTTTAATGAGAAAACCCATTAAAAAATGATGAGTGCTAATTGGTTTTTAATGGGAAAACTCATTAAAAAACGATTAGTGCTAATGGTTTTTTAATGAAAAAACCCATAAAAAGGATCAGTGCTAACGGTTGGAGGAGGAAGAGGGGGGAGAAGGCACCAGGATCCCCCAATTCCCCCACTCTTAGATATTACAAGTAACCAAGAACTACGGATTATTTCTAATTTAATTTTCGGCGTAAGCCGGGCCTCGTTTTGGAACAAACTGATAACTTTATTTAGTAAAGCCTGTCAGTAGTTACCCTTAAGCATTCCTGTAAACAGTTAGGATCTTTTAAAACCTATGTATCCAAAACACACAGTATCTTACACCGAGAAATACATTTACATACCCTGACTTTGGGGTTTGTTCCTCTTCTTTCTTCTGCTTCAATTCTTGAATAATTCATTCAGGAATTATTTGGACATCAGCACATAGAACAACTGTTGTGTTCATTAGTTTCTAGCAAATGACTAGTCACATGGGATATTATTCGGCTCTGAAAATGATGTGACTGTGTGACCTTGAGAGGGTATTTGCTGGGTGATCCGTAAATGAGTACCAAGCACCAGTAGACATTCCGCCTAAAGTGCTTGAATCCTATCCCTCTGTATTATGGGCACTTAGATTTCGTCTCTTTTTAACATTTAACAATTCCTGTTTCAATTTTTGAAGGGCGACAGATATATAGATAGATAAATAAAAGCGATAGCAGTTTTGTGAAAGAGTAGAGCATTAATCAGCAAGCTTTGGAATAAAAAATTAACGGTGATAAGAAATGAAGTGCGTAGGAATCGCAATTACTAAGAAAGGTTAGATATTACGATTTTAATCAGTCGTGTGTGAAACTTAGAGCTTTTGTTTAGCAGTTGTGAAAAACGAAATAGCAGCAGCGGTAATGCTCTTGGGACGACGAACGTATTATGCTTTTGTCGGAAGGTTGAAAGCAGGAGGTCAATATTAGCTCAGCAAACACAGTGTGTACATCGGCTTGGTCTTGTTCTTTTACAGTCACTAAAATCTTATATGACGAACTTCCTCTAATCACTTCCTTCCTAGTCTCCAACATTCAATATAATCGCTGCTTGAAAGCTTGCAACAAAGAAAGCTTCTTCTTTATTTCATTTTTTTCAATAGTGGCTCACGTTCAGTGAAACGGCTGAAACTTTAATTAATAATACGCCTGAAGTGGCGTTGCTTGCATGTACATTCTAACCTAATCTATTCTAAGGGAGTGAGCTGGAACTAGGTAGACCCTCATTATGTGTATATAATAAACTTGACTAATTAAGACGCTTATGCCCTAACTTTACGTTGTACAAATTACTTGCTCTAAAGGATGTTGTTAAATCATTGGTCTTCGCAACATCAATCCTAAATTCTTGAAACACTTGATCACCATTCAGCTATAAAACGTTTCACAACGGTCCAAAACCTTTATCGTGCTCAATTTAGCAAATTGTGTTCTTAATTAGAAATCAATTGCTTTCAAAACATTGTCCTGATATTGCTGTTTTCTAAAATTCTACAAAGAAATTGTTTCCATCTCTTACACTACAAAAGGATTCGCATGCTTTGGAAAGTTATTCAAAATCATCAATTAGGTAGAAATTGTAAACACAATTGTGGAAAAATGGAAGAAGTAAATGACCGTTGCGTATAAAACAAAGATTCGAACAATGTTAAAATTGTGAATAAAAAAGAATGTATTAATTCAGATTTGCCGCTACTGGTGGCATGTTTCGCATACAAAACAATTAACAATTCTGATCTTGGCTAGGTATGATTATGATCGCATGCGTATTGGCGCATTGGCGGCCTTTAGGTGTTACACTACAAAATCACTTCACAAACGATTCTAGCACATAATTATGTTTAGAGACCTATTGCATAATTAATTTAGGGGTATCACACATAGTAGTAATCTAGTTGAAAAATAGGTCCTGTGAAAGTAGAGGAATAGGTCAATTCTGGGACAGATCCACATTCCTCCCGATTCATCCGATCCTTCTAATTCCTATCTAACATAGGTTTTTACATGTAAATTCCCATAAGGAAGATCTACTAAATCTTATTTTAAAGGGATATACTCCTTGTGGAGAAAGATTTCCTCGTTGTGGGGGTAAAATTTTCTCCTTGTGGGGGAGGAGGAAGGGTTTTTTGCTTTATTTTTAACCCCACCATCCCTACCCTAAAAAATCGGTAACCTAACCCCTATTGTATCTGTTTTCTTGTTTAAAGAATTTGTATTTAACGATATAGCAACCATTTCCGAAAATAATCGTTACGATAAAGCTTTTCTCTTAAAACAATTTTGGTATTTGCGTAATCCATTAAATGTCCTGTCTCAATTACGTGAAAAGAAAGAGCGCAAGATTTAGTTCCTCTTTTACAGTCACTTTTATATGAAGGAAGTCTATAGGCACCGCACGACCTATGTATGTCCACCTTTTTAATTTGTATCTTAACATCAACCATTATCGAGTTGCAACCCCCAATTTTATAACCTTTTATTTATAAACAGTTTCTAATCGTGTATGGTAATACCGATTTAATTTTTCTTGGAAGTCCGAATCTACCATTAATTTAACCAACACGATTTAAAAAATGGTGTTTGCAAAAAAGTAGTACACACTCCTTTAAAACATTTTCATTTAATTGTGAAAATACAGTGTACATTTAACATCTATTTTCATATAGGTAAAAATCACCACTTTGCTATGCTCTTGGTTACCTAGTTACTGTTACTTTTCCAAGGGCGTGTTGACGCCATAGCCTTTTATAAATAGCAAAGCAATGTAATACTATTCTAAAAAATTTTTATTCTGATATTATACATAACAAAATTTAAAAATATTTAATGCCAAGCATGTAGCCATTTAACCTTAATTTTAATACAAAGTTCTACACAGAAAACAGTCCTTTCTTTATGTTTGTTTGGAGTGGTTTTAATTTTATCTAATTTTATTCGCAGCTTAAAATTTAAATCGACACGCAAGTCCTCTATCTCTTTTTCTAGCCAATAGTTTGATTCATAGAGACCGTTTAGGTTTTCGAATTGCAAAATGTACCGAAGTTTGTCTAATTATAAGATCTTTGATTTCAACGACAACCAGATCCATTCCTTCGTGTAATTCCTCCAGCTTATGAAAATCTTTTAATCGCATGTTGAGCATACAAAACAATTAACAATTCTTGATCTTGGCTAGCTATGATAATTATCGCATGCGTAATGGAAACCTGTAGCTATTACGCTCCAAAATCACTTCACAAACGGATCCACATAATTATGTTTATGGAACTATTGCATAATTAATTTAGGAGTTTCACACATAGTAATCTAGTAAAAAAAATAGGTCATGTGAAAGTAGAGGAATAGGTCGATTCTAGTACAGATACACATTTCTCCCGATCCATCCGATCCTCACGATTCATATCTAACCTAGGTTTTTATATGTAAATTCCCTTAAGGAGGATCTGCTAAATCTTATCTTAAAAGGATTTCCTCCTTGTGGGGAGAGAGATTACCTCCTTGTGAGGGTCAAATTTTCTTTTTGTTGGGGAAGGGAGAGGGGTTTCCTTGCATCAGTTTTATGTGAAGGAAGTCTATAGGCACCGCACCAGCTTTGTATTTCCACCTTTTTAATTTGTATCTTAACATCAACCATAATCGTGTTGCACCCTCAATTTATAACTTTTTATTTATAAACAGTTTCTAGTCGTGTATGGTAATACTAATTTAATTTTTCTTGGAAGTTCGAATCTACCATTAATTTAACCAACACGATTTAAAAAATGGTGCATGCAAAAAAAGTAGTACACACTCCTTTAAAACATTTTCATTTAATTGTGAATATACAGTGTACATTTAACATCTATTTTCATATAGGTAAAAATCACCACTTCGCTATGCTCTCGGTTACCTAGTTACTGTTACTTTTCCAAGGTCGTGGGGACGTCATAGCCTTTTTTAAATAAAGAGCAATCTATTACTATTCTAAAAAAATTTATTCTGACATTATACATAACAAAATTTAAAAATATTTAATGCCAAGCATGGAACCATTTAAACTTAATTTTAACACAAAGTTGTACACAGAACACAGTCTTTTCTTTATGTTTGTTTGGAGTGGCTTTAAGTTTATCTAATTTTATTCGCAGCTTGAAATTTAAATCGACACTCAAGTCCTCTATCTCCTTTTCTAGCCAATAGTTTGATACATAAAGACCGTCTAGGTTTTCGAATTGTAAAATGTACCAAAGTTTGTCTAATTATAAAGTCCTTGATTCCACCGACAACCAGATCCATTCCTTCGTGTAATTCTTGCAACTTGTGACAATCTTTTAATCGCGGCTTTCCCACTATATCAAGCATATATATCTTGTTAGCTTGATCGACTTCTTCTTGTCGGTATTGGAGGGAATCCTTATTCTCTCACTCACTGTTGCGTAGTTGCATGTTCACCACCTTTAAGAATATATGGTCGTTATAGGTTGTAGGACCCTCGGTTTTAAATGACCCGAAAGGTTCTTTACTAGGCAAATATACAATGTTTAGCGGAACCCCTCTGCGTGTGGTGTACGCCAAGGTTACGAAACCCGCATTCCCTAGTTCGTTTATGTAATCTACCATTTTGATAAATACGTTTTTAGAATAATCTTTTAAAAAGTATACGGATTTAGTAACATCATTTTCCGCAAGAGCGCCTACATAACTAAAAGAGTTTCTTAATAACCACAAATGCAAACAGCTTGCAGAACCAGGATGTATCTAAGTCAGTCCATCGGCACATAAAATAATCTTTTATTCTTCCTCATTTTTTCTAATAAGATGTTCTTTGTCTAACACATCTTTGTATTGTTCGCGTATTGTCGCAGTGTTTTCCATGTAGTCCAACTTTTGCCTTTTTGCATCCATTTCCTCTAATTCCAGCTGCCTTTTTCTTCCACTTTCACTTACAGCGTATAGCGTGCATAATGGGGCATTTTCCTTTAGCGTAAACGGATAGAGCTTGCTGCCAATATTTACGCGTTTTCGTACAACCTCTGGGTGAGTGTTAGGCGTATTTATCAACCCCAAATCCGAAATGATTATTTCTTTAGGAATTATAGAATATGGTGTTGCAGATTGTGTAAAATATGTACTACCTGCTTTAATGTAGCACTTGTGTAAGATTTTTATTTTATCTTGGCTGTCTTCCTCCTCTGCTATCTCCAAATAATTTACAAGTAAATAGTTAAAACTAAAAGCCGAAAGCACATATTTTATCAACTTTTGCATTTTCTCTGGTTTTTCGGACAACTTAATTTGCAAGCCAGTCAATTTTTTTGTATTGCTATTCTCACAATACACGTACTGTAGAAAGTTATTATACACTAAACAGCAGCTATTTTGTAGCTTGTCCGATAGCTTGGTCCACATTTTGGCAAGTGGTACCGAGTACAGTGGCGCCTTTAGGAAGTATTACTTATTATCTTCCAATACGGTTAAAGTCTTTTAAGAGATTATACACCTGTTTCGCACTGACATAGTTTCCAATTGTACAGTTGTATATTGTCGCTTCCAATCGCATAATACCATGTTCTTTGGCCAAAGTAGACGCAAATGTTTCCCTTAAACGTGCATCTGGACAACGTAAAAATCTAGTATATGATGTCCAAGTTGTTAATTAACACCAGGACTTGTTATCTGACACACACATTTGTTGTATAGCTTAATTCTTGCATTGGTTGTTAGCCACGTTAAACAATCGGTTCCCACAGTTTTATCGTTGTTGACTATAATATTGCAGTTTTCTTCGTATTCGCCCTTGTAGCAAAAGTTATGGTTTGTATTTAAATAATTACACCTCTCCATATTGCTAAATATGTCAGCAAAATTATTGGTTACATCCATGTCAAAAAGATAGTAATAATCTCTTTTCTTTCTTCCAATAAAGTTTCCAACTTAACATCTGCTTGTTCCACTTTGTACGGAACACATATAGGGTTTTGGAATTTTTTATTAATGCTTTCGAGGCCTTCTGTTTTGATAATTTCTTTTACTCCCTGGCCCATCTTGATTGTGCTTTCCAGAGAAAGCGGAAGCATAGCTTTAACACCATTTCTAGCGGAAACAAATCGGTCGAACTTTCCTCGTAGATAGCTGTTAATTGTACCACGAATTTCTATTTTAGGATAAACATCCTTTTGTTTGCAGATGTTTGCTCGGCGTCAAATTCGATTTAGGTCGGAGTAAATCCGACCTAGGTCGGATAGGTCGGATTTAACCCGACCTATGTCGCATTTAATCCGACCTAGGTCGGACTGGACAGGGGTGCTTATCGACATATGTTTTGATATATGTCGGATATATGTAAGATGTATACTGGACATATTTCGGATGTATGTCGGATACAGTTTGGATGTATGTCATACGGATGCGAGAGGAAAGAAGGATAAAGTAGGATGGAAGAAAGAGGGTTTAAGTTAATTTACGTTGTTTGGAGTTGGGTTAGTCGGTGTTGTCTGTGTTGTCTTGTGCGGACTTAGATGAGATAGCAAGAAAAATTGATAGGTTAAGCCAACGCCTCGGCGTTGACCTAACCTTTCAATTATTCGTGCTATCTAACCTAAGTCCGCACAAGTACAACTAACCTAACCTAACTCCGGACAACACTAGCTAATCTAACTCTTAACAAGTCCAACTAACCTAACCTAACTTCAGAAAATACCGACTAACCTAATTCCAAACAACGTAAACTAACTTAAACCCTCCTCCATCCACCCTACTTTGTCATTCTTTTCCCTCGCATCCGTATGACATACATCCGACATACTTCCAGTATACATGCTACGTATATCCGACATATATCCGGATATATTGTAACAATTTTTTTGACAACTGCAAATCACCTAAAGTTGTTCGTTAAATACGTCATTTTGTCTATTCAAATAAACACTTAAATATCGTTATGCAAATAAATATTTGTATTGAGATCGTGTAGCCCAATCATAATGCAGAGATTATTCTCTAGTGCTAGTTTGGTTGGTATCAACAGGCGTTTGCTGTTTGAATAAATACCTCAATGTTAAGCGACTTTGAAGTACTTGTGCGCAGTGTACCCACCAGTCAATCTAGCATGGGCATTTGATAAAGACACACGATGCAGAGATGCAGTGTTCTAGCCAGCAATTTGCGTGTGGCCATACGCCTAGACGTTTAATTCAAGTGCAACATGTACTTGAGTAAGTGTTTTTTAATAATGATAAGCACATATATTTAATTTCTAAAACAAACTAAATAAATTTGTTATAGCCTTTTCATTTTAACCATAATTCTCTTGAATTAATCTGAATGTTCTTCAATTAGTAATAATTATCTCCAGTTTAACAATTTTCATCAGTTTACATAATTCACTCAAGTTTACTATAATCTTTTAATTGCCATGATGTTTTATTCGAAAGAGAATATAGTTGAAGGATAACGAGAGAAATCTAGTGATAACTTTTCACGTGTTTAATGCAGAACTTTTAATGAAATAGCGTTTATACGCTCAATAGTTTTCCGATAACAAGATATCCGAGTTTCTTAATTTTTGTTTCCCAAAGAGATCCATAGACATTTTAAAACTGGGCATTTGTTCTATTACGCTTATTCTATTATACCTGCTCTTTTAATTCTTCTATTATAAATACCATTTTGTTTATGTTTTCCTCGCTTGTATTTCCAGCCTGGTTAGATGCATTCAATAATTTTAACCGGTCGATTAGTTCGTGAATGTTGTTCCAATATACATACTCAACAGGAATCGCATTTAATTTTTTGTAAAACCGTTCATGGAAACCCAAACCTTTACCCTTGAGCACTTGTTTGGACTTTTTTCGAAGATCTGGGGAATGTTTTAGCACATATTTTTCAAACTTCTTAATATTTACCAGAAACTCGTTTAAATCTTGCAGTGCGTATGGATTAAACGTTTTTCTAAAAATCGATGCTGATCTGATCATGTCCAAGTAATTCGGTAAATCTTCTTCTGAACTAAAATCACCATCGTCAGGTCTAAAATCTTTAAAGGTTAGCAGATTATATAAAACTCTAGTGCTGGGATATACCCTATTAATTAAGGTTATGTCGGTAGTTTCCGGATTAATCTCCAGCAGCTTTCTCTCAAATTTCCCTGTATCGGTTTGAGAATTACTTATACCTTACTTGAATAACAGATTCGCCTATATTTTCGTTTTCGTCTCTAGCTAACTCGTTTGCATAATAAGGATATATAGGATCCTCCAGAATAGGTTGTTTAATTTTCTTTATAGGTACGTCCATGTCTTCGACTTTAACCTTTTTTACAAACGGTATTTTTTTGGTGATGGCTTGTAAATGGGAAGCGGTTACTTGCAAGCGCTCGATCAATTGTTCATGCACCTCTTTAAATTTTTGCTGAGATGTGACATATCCTTTTTTGTGTTCCACAAACTTTTTTCGTATAGCATCCTGCATCAACTGAAGACTGCGTGAATTTGCAATAAAATCTTTAACATTTGTCATCATCAAACTCCGGATCGTAACTAACCATTTAAGTCTTTTTCAATATTTATATACTCGTCAAAATTTTTCCTGTATCGTGCTGGAGATTAATCCGGAAACTATCGACATAACCTTAAATAATAGCGGTTATCCTGGCACTGGAGGTTTATACAATCTGCTAATCTTTAAACACATTAGACCTGCAGATGGTGATTTAAGAAGATTTACCGAGAGTATAATAGAATAAGCGTAATAAAACAATTGCTCAGTTTTAAAATGTCTATGGATCGCTTTGGACGTTCTGAACGTGAGAGCTTGCAATTTGTCAGCGAAGACCTCCTGGACGTGGTTTTATAATAACTGCAGACGGTGGCGGGTACGGCATGCAGCAGAAACGACTTGTCAATGTATCGGAGCCGAGAGATGATAGTGATGGAGTTACCTCAAGTTTAGTTATTTGAGAATCAACGATCGACAAGAACGCAGCACTATGGCTTACATCCTGGATATACAAGGTTTCCAATTTAAAAGCAGCCAGTTCCTTATAAAGGAAATAGATATTTTGGATGTGGAAAATAATAAATTGTGGCATGAAATATTAGACTATAGTTATTTGAGTGAAGATTTTAAGAAACATTGCGCATAGCTTCAGAAAAATCTGCATGGACTCAGCTGGGAAAACCCATCAACAAATCTGATATCACCAGATGTTCTCACGTTATACCTGCAAACTTATTATACTGCCTCATGTTACAATTTATGTGAAAGGACTGGAAAAGCGACGTATCATATCCAAGTGTATGCCGTGCAATTATGTTATAAATATGAAAATGTTTGGAGTTCCGAGCCTAAAGCAGCTGCAAAAGAGGAATGCTGGTTTAAGTCATTGCCTACTGCACAAAGATAACAATTTAACATGCGCTTGACAGAATGTTGTTTTTATTCGAAATGAATTTTGTTGATAGATTCAATTATGTTGCATCATTATTAACTTATTTTTCCTGTTGATTCTTGTATTGTTAATGCAACGTAATCAAAAAAGGCGGGTATAACGTAATCAAAATGATTAATTTGGGGATGTCCTAGCAAGGAGTGAGCAAGGAGGGGAGCAAGGAGGGAGCAAAGAGTAAATCCCCTTCCGCTCCACCTTATTGAAATTTTCATGTAAACCTAGGTTAGATGGCAGTAGCGGTGGCGGCGGTGGCGGTGGCGATAACGACAGATGTAATGTAAGGAAAAAATTGATAACATCGTTAATGAGTTTTCCCATTAAAAAACGATTAGTGTTATTGAGTTTTCCAAATAAAAGGTAATTAGTGTTAATGGGTTTTAATGAGAAGACACATTAAAAAGCGAGTAGTGCTAATGGGTTTTTAGTAAGAGAACCAGTTAAAAACGATTAGTTCTAATGAATTTTTAATGAAGAAACCCGTTAAAAACGATTAGTGCTAATGGGTTTTTAATGATCAAACCCATTAAAACGATTAGTGGTGGGTGGAGGAGGGAGGACGAGGCACCCGATTCTCCCAATTCCCCTACTCTATCACAAGTAACCAAGAACTTCGGATTATTCCTAATTTAATTTTCGGCGTAAGCCGTGCATCGTTTTGGGACAAACTGATAACTTTATTTAGTAAAACCTGAAACTGATCAGTAGTTACTCTTAAGCTTTGTTCTAAACAGTTAGGATCTTTTAATATGTATCCAAAATACGTCGAAAATACATTTACATACCCTGACTTTGCGGTTTGTTCCTCTTCTTTCTTCTGCTTCAATTCTTGAATAATTGATTTAGGAATTATTTGGACATCAGCACATAGAACATCTGTTGTTCATTAGTTTCAAACAAAATGACTAGTCGCATGGGACATTATTCGGCTCTCAAAATGATGTGACTGTGTGACCTTGGGAGGCTATTTGCTGGGTGACTAGCCGTACGACGGAAATCGATCCGTGTAAACCCCGCTTTATCCGTAAATGAGTACCAAGCATCAGTAGTCATTCCGCCTAAAGTGCTTGAATCCTATCCCTCTGTATTATGGGCACTTAGATTTCGTCTCTTTTTAACATTTAACAATTCCTGTTTCAATTTTTGAAGGGCGCTAGATATATAGATAGATAAATAAAAGCGATAGCAGTTTTGTGAAAGAATAGAGCATTAATCAGCAAGCTGTGGAATCAAAAATTATCGGTAATAAGAAATGCAGTGCAGAGGAATCGCAATTACCAAGAAAGGTTAGATATTACGATTTTAATCAGTCGTGTGTGAAACAGAGCTTTTGTTTAGCAGTTGTGAAATACGAAATAGCAGCAGCGGTAATGCTCTGGGGACGACGAACGTATTATGCTTTTGTCGGAAGGTTGAAAGCAGGAGGTCAATATTAGCTCAGCAAACACAGTGTGTACATCGTCTTGATCTTGTTCTTTTACAGTCACTAAAATCTTATATGACGAACTTCCTCTAATCACTTCCTTCCTACTCTCCAACATTCAATATAATCGCTGCTTGAAAGCTTGCAACAAAGAAAGCTCCTTCTTTATTTCATTTTTTTCAATAGTGGCTCACGTTCAGTGAAACGGCTGAAACTTTGATTAATAATACGCCTGAAGTGGCGTCGCTTGCATGTACATTCTAACCTAATCTATTCTAAGGGAGTGAGCTGGAACTAGGTAGACCCTCATTATGTGTATATAATAAACTTGACTAATTAAGACGCTTATGCCCTAACTTTACGTTGTACAAATTACTTGCTCTAAAGGCTGTTGTTAAATCATTGGTCTTCGCAACATCAATCCTAAATTCTTGAAACACTTGATCACCATTCAGCTATAAAACGTTTCACAACGGTCCAAAACCTTTATCGTGCTCAATTTAGCAAATTGTGTTCTTAATTAGAAATCAATTGCTTTCAAAACATTGTCCTGATATTGCTGTTTTATAAAATTCTACAAAGAAATTGTTTCCATCTCGTACACTACAAAAGGATTCGCATGCTTTGGAAAGTTATTCAAAATCAGCAATTAGGTAGAAATTGTAAACACAATTGTGGAAAAATGGAAGAAGTAAATGACCGTTGCGTATAAAACAAAGATTCGAACAATGTTAAAATTGTGAATAAAAAAGAATGTATTAATTCAGATTTGCCGCTACTGGTGGCATGTTTCGCATACAAAACAATTAACAATTCTGATCTTGGCTAGGTATGATTATGATCGCATGCGTATTGGCGGCCTTTAGGTGTTACACTACAAAATCACTTCACAAACGATTCTAGCACATAATTATGTTTAGAGACCTATTGCATAATTAATTTAGGGGTATCACACATAGTAGTAATGTAGTTGAAAAATAGGTCCTGTGAAAGTAGACGAATAGGCCGATTCTGGGACAGATCCACATTCCTCCCGATTCATCCGATCCTTCTAATTCCGATCTAACATAGGTTTTTACATGTAAATTCCCATAAGGAAGATCTACTAAATCTTATTTTAAAGGGATATACTCCTTGTGGAGAAAGATTTCCTCGTTGTGGGGGTAAAATTTTTTCCTCGTGGGGGAGGAGGAAGGGTTTTTTTTGGCTTTATTTTTAACCCCACCATCCTAAAAAATCGGTAACCTAACCCCTATAGTATTTGTTTTCTTGTTTAAAGAATTTGTATTTAACGATATAGCAACCATTTCCGAAAATAATCGTTACGATAAAGCTTTTCTCTTAAAACAATTTTGGTATTTGCGTAATCCATTGAATGTCCTGTCTCAATTACGTGAAAAGAAAGAGCGCAAGATTTAATTCCTCTTTTACAGTCACTTTTATGTGAAGGAAGTCTATAGGCACCGCACGAGCTTTGTATTTCCACCTTTTTAATTTGTATCTTAACATCAACCATAATCGTGTTGCAACCCTCAATTTTATAACTTTTTATTTATAAACAGTTTCTAATCGTGTATGGTAATACCGATTTAATTTTTCTTGGAAGTCCGAATCTACCATTAATTTAACCAACACGATTTAAAAAATGGTGCATGCAAAAAAAGTAGTACACACTCCTTTAAAACATTTTCATTTAATTGTGAATATACAGTGTACATTATACATCTATTTTCATATAGGTAAAATTCACCACTTCGCTATGCTCTCGGTTACCTAGTTACTGTTAGTTTTCCAAGGTCGTGGTGACGTCATAGCCTTTTATAAATAAAGAGCTATCTATTACTATTCTAAAAAATTTTTTTCTGACATTATACATAACAAAATTTAAAAATATTTAATGCCAAGCATGGAACCATTTAAACTTAATTTTAACACAAAGTTATACACAGAACACAGTCCTTTCTTTATGTTTGTTTGGAGTGGATTTAAGTTTATCTAATTTTATTCGCAGCTTAAAATTTAAATCGACACTCAAGTCCTCTATCTCCTTTTCTAGCCAATAGTTTGATACATAAAGACCGTCTAGGTTTTCGAATTGTAAAATGTACCAAAGTTTGTCTAATTATAAAGTCCTTGATTCCACCGACAACCAGATCCATTCCTTCGTGTAATTCTTGCAACTTGTGACAATCTTTTAATCGCGGCATCCCACTATATCATGTATACGTATCTTGTTAGCTTCATCGACTTCTTCTTGTCGGTATTGGAGGGAATCCTTATTCTCTCACTCACTGTTGCGTAGTTGCATATCCACCACCTTATAGCACAGGTGTATAATCCCTTAAAAAAATGTTTAACCTTATTGGAAGATAGTAAATTATACTTTCTAAAGGCGCCAATGTACTCGGTACCACTTGCCAAAGTATGGAGTAAGCTATTGGGCAAGATACAAATTAGCTGCTATTTAGTGTATAATAACCTACTACAGTACGTGTATTGGAGGAATAGCAATAGAAAGAAATTGACTGGCTTGCAAATTAAGTTGTCAGAAAAACTAGAGGAAAGGGAAAAATTGATAAAGTTTGTGCTTTCGGCTTTTAGTTTTAGCTATTTACCTGTAAATTATTTGGAGATACTAGAGGAGGAACACAGCCAAGATAAAATAAGAATCTTACCCAAGTGCTACATTAAAGCAGGTAGTACATATTTTACACAATCTGCAACACCATATTCTATAATTCCTAAAGAAATAATCATTTCGGAATTGGGGTTGATAAATACGCCTAACACTCACCCAGAGGTTGTACGAAAACGCGTAAATATTGGCAGCAAGCTCTATCCGTTTACGCTAAAGGAAAATGCCCCATTATGCACGCTATACGCTGTATGTGGAAGAAAAAGACAGCTGGAATTAGAGGAAATGGATGCAAAAAGGCAAAAGTTGAACTACATGGAAAACACTGCGACAATACGCGAACAATACAAAGATGTGTTAGACAAAGAACATCTTATTAGAAAAAATGAGGAAGAATAAAAGATTATTTTATGTGCCGATGGACTGACTTAGATACATCCTGGTTCTACAAGCTGTTTGCATTTGTGGTTAGTAAGAAACTCTTTTAGGTATGTAGGCGTCTTTGCGAAAAAGGATGGTACTAAATCCGTATACCTTTTTAATAGGTTATTCTAAAAACGTATTTATCAAAATGGCAGATAACATAAACGAACTATGGAATGCGGGTTACGTAAACTTGGCGTAAACCACACGCAAAGGGGTTCCGCTAAACATTGTATATTTGCCTAGTAAAGAACCTTTCGGATCATTTAAAACCGTGGGTCCTACAACATATAACGACCATATATTCCCAAAAGTGGTGCACCTGCAAATACGAAACAGTGAGTGGGAGAATAAGGATTCCCTCCAATACCGACAAAAAAAAAGCCGATCAAGCTAACAAGATACGTATGCATGATACAGTGGGAGAGCCGCGATTAAAAGATTGTCACAAGCTGCAAGAAGGAATGCAAAGGAATGAATCTGGTTGTTGGTAGAATCAAAAACTTTATATATAGAGACAAACTTTGGTACATTTTACAATTCGAAAATCTAGGCGGTCTCTATGTGTCAAACTATTGGTTAGAAAAGGATATAGAGGACTTGGGTGTCGATTTAAATTTTAGGCTGCGAATGAAATTATAAAAATTAAAACGTTTCCAAACAAACATAAAGTAACAAGTATTTTCTGAATATTACTTTGTATTAAAATTAAGTTTAAATGGCTCCATGCTTGGCATTAAATATTTTTAAATTTTGTTGTGTATAATGTCAGAATAAAAATTTTAGAATAGTAATACATCGTTCTTCATTTATAAAAGCCTATGACGCCACCACGACCTTGGAAAGTAGCCGAAACTAGATAACCGAGACCATAGCGAAGTGGTGATTTTACCTATATGAAAATAAATGTTAAGTGTACACTGTATATTTATAATTAAATAAAATTGTTTTAAAGGAATGTGTACTACTTTTTTTGCTTACACTATTTCTTTAAATCGTGTTGGCTTAAGGTTAAATTAATGGTAGATTCGGACTTTCAAGAAAAATTAAATCGGTGTTACCATACACGATTAGAAACTGTTTATAAATAAAATAGTTATAAAATTTGGGGTTGTAACTCGATAATGGTTGATGTTGAGATACAAATTAAAAAGGTGGGAATACAAAGGTCGTGCGGTGCCGATAGGCACTGAGAGGAATCTCTAAAATTTTAGGCATCAGGTTATCGATTTTTAGGATAGGGATGATGGAGATAAAAATAAAGCAAAAAGGAAATCTCCCGCTATAAGAGGAAGTTTAACCCCCACTAGGAGGAGCAAGGAGGAAATCCCTCCCCACAAAGAGGTATTCCCTTTAAAATAAGACTTAGCAGATCCTCCTTATGAGAGTTTACATGTAAAACTTAGATTAGGTATGAATCGAGAGAAAGTGGATCGAGTGGAGTGAGTGAGAGAGGAGTGAGGAGTGTCCTAGGATCGGCCTATTCCTCTACTTGTGAATTAGCTTCGAGGTTTATTTTTGTGATCTAGTTCCCCGACAATGTTCAGGAACATAGATTTTTTCTATTATGTAATTTTGCGGTAAAGATACTTCACACAGTTTGAAATAGATTTACGTAGCTAGACAGTCCCCACGTGTGCAGGCAACTCAAGTTGCTTATCATTAAAGTGACGTTTTTGTTCCACAAGTGAAAGCTCAAGTTTAATGTTTACTCACACGTATTTCTTAACATACAAAGTCTAAATAGTTAATTTGTGTGTACGTATAAATAGCATACTTATTCTCCCCCCAAAACAATTATTAGCTGATTGAAGGCTTGTTGTTATTAGTTGCTAATTCTAAACTTGTGGCCTTATTCCATGCGTGTATGTGAGTTTATATTACTATCTTGCCAACAATTTATGTAAGAAGCCCGAGGTTAGTTTAGATTGAAAACGGCTCATGAGTAAGGAGACCTCTAAAGGCTAAGCGGCTAGTAGAGTGATTTGCCCTGAGTAGATCATGAGCTTGGATCGGGGTTGAATTACGACCAAAATTAAAGTAAATATGACGCCACCGAATTTTTGAATACAAAAATATAACTAACCTTAGTCCCTTTGTATAAGGCAAATGCAGAAACCTAAGTCTAATACCGCTATACAAATAAATTTGCTTAAATATAACCCTTCCAAGATTGTTACCTTCTTGCTCGATATTGCCGATAAAGGTGCACTGCTACTCCTGTAATTAAACCAAACCAATACTAGCACAGTTTGTGCGTTCTGTTAATTATCTCGAAAAATTTTATAAATACTAAAACTTAAATTTTACCTTAATCCAAATAATAATCATTGAGGTGACCAAAATAAGTTTCTACTCTCTTAATTACCAGTTAGCAAAAATATCTACATACAATAATTTTCTCAACAAGAGTACGCCATAAAAAATTGATATTTATACTTGAATTTGAAGAATGACTAATGATATACTAACAAGATTTTAATTAGTCTTGGGTAGTATTACGATAGACTTAACATTTAAATATTAATTCTACTTAACTTTCTCTTTCATGTATGAGTTTCTATTAAGCATATTTAATCTGATCAGTGACCAGCGAATTTTGAACTTCAGAAAGTTACTATTACCAACTATTTTGTCTTAAATGAAATAATTTAGTTTTCCTGAACCTGAATAATTAGTATTACAAGACTTGATAGTTTAAATTTGTTACTTCTAAAAGTTAACCCTTAATGTTCACTGCCCTCTATATTTTTTTGATCTGTACTTATCGAAAATAACAATGGAATCTATAAGGTTCTCTTCACAATCACAATGATATTATAAGGTCAAACAGCATAGCGTAGCTTGAAAATTTCCTAGTAGAATAAAACACAAAACATTTACTTGTTTGTAGTCCAGATGTTGTCACGACTTTAACGTCCGTATAGAACAAACAACGTACCAGATGGTTTACCTCTCGATGAAATATCTGCGATGCAACTATGCCATTTCCGGAACATTTTATGAAACTTGAAGTTTTTTTATAACACCATGAATCATGTTATTATTTTCCCAAACCACCTAATTTTAATAATTGTGTTAAATTTAACAAATTTCCACGTGTATTCCCGCTACCTAATTGCACTACAAAAAGGAAGTAACAATTGCCATGAGGTTGGTTAATACTTACTGTAATTCTGATGCCTATATTTTTAACATCCTGTTTAATACATTTCGGAAAAGCGTCGACAGCAATGTGCTAACATGACGTTTTCACTACTTTTCTCCCATTATGTTTCCTCATTCGGCACCAAGCATAATTGCTCAGGGCCATGCTGCTTATCTAAACCGACTTTCCGAAACAACAGCCCAGGTGAAAGTACCCGTATTCAATTGCTTGACAACCGTTATAAAGATCATTCTACTAATCAAAACAGGGAGGTTTTACAATAACACTTCTAAATGTTATTTTATGTCACCGCACAACTTGAAATGATGCTCTCGATTTTGAAGCTTAAGAAGGGAGACGACGGCACTCCATAAGTAATCGCGTTCAATTGATGTTTGATTAGTTCGAAAGGCTCCTAACGCCATCGGATCTACTTATAGCAACGATCAGCTATGGTAATCAGAATTTGTTTATACATTTGTTTGATATCACTAACAAAACAGATTTGGGAATGCAAAAAGTCAACAAGATTTTAACAATCCTGTTTCTGAAGCTTGGGTTCAGTAAGCAATACGTCATTCAAGGACACTGCATCTGAAGATGTCGTGGGGGCATGGAAAAAACTCTACGTTTAAGTTGATCATTGTGTATTTTAAAAATGACCTGATGCGAATTACAATATTAATCACCACCACTAGAGAGGAACGCCAACCGAAACATATGTGCAAAGGCTTCATGATCTCTTATAAACTCAACATACAATTGATGTACAGTGGGATTGGCATTCAACCGACGCTCGAATGATAATAAGCGTTTAATAGCAATGGATTTATAATCCGGAAGATCAGGGCGGTTTCCCTTGAATGGAAAACTAAGGCCAAGCTTTCTGTTGCATAAACGAAACAACGAAGCATCAAAAAATCGTTGTGCCAGATACTCCTCGGGAAGGACGCTTTCGTGGAGGGCATGTCCTCAAGTTGCCAAAACTTCTGGAGATTAGCGTCAACACATTAGTCCACATCTACAACAAATGAAGGTAAACCAGATGCTGACGAGAGGTTCCATAAAAGCGAAAACTGTGTAACCAAAGATTGTGTTATGTACGACGGGAGAATTATAAGTACCAGTTATTTTACCATCCAGAAAAACACAGAATGTGACATCTGCGCCTAATAAAAATTAAATTGGAGACCGGCGTCTACAATATTCATCAGCAAGCTTCCAATTCTCTAGATGCGACCACATGGTTTCCACCGGAGTAGAAAGAAATTCGTCACATATATATGGGAGAATCCTAAAATTCAGGTTAAGATTATGGCAGTTGGGACAGACTAGTAGTCTTGTGCAGGACGACAAAGTTGCTGAAACTATACTTAGGGTTTGCTGCAAGGTCTGACAAAATTCAGAAATTGCAGCACATGAAAGACGTGAAGTAAGGCCAAGTGCTTTCTGACAGGCTTCTGTCACCAGTGAGATTTGACTACAAGTACCAGAAAGAGCACGAACAATATGGTGCTGCTTGTTTTTATCTAGAACTTCGCAATAAACAGTGGACAAGAGAATTAGACCAGTTGTTGCTGTGGAATGTACGATTCTAGTGCACACAATATTGCTAGAAGCATCAGAAGATAAACCACTTGCTTGTACAGTATCAGATAACTAAGCAGAAACATTTGGGACTACATAACGTAACGATGAATGATGTCGACGATGACATTGGCAAGGTGTAACTTCTGATAAGTTTTAGTTAGCATAAGATGAGGGTAAAGGCAATTTAAATACACTAAAGAGTTTAGCTTGTTCGAATCGTCGTGCAGGGAGCAATTGCACGAATTGCTTGCAAGCATATACAAAGTAGGTTTCTCTACATATAACACGAGAGGGGAAGGGGATTCTTCATGCTTCCTAATTTTCTCTGCGGTGGTTGTTTGTCGTTAGTTTGCACCACAAAAGTTTTAGGTTTTGCGTGATTTGAAAAACGCAAAAATTGTTCTGTAACTGACGCCGAAGGAATAGACCTTCTAGAGGGTTTAGATGGGACGAGATTGTCAAAAACGATTCATTACCAAAAAAATCTTTCATTATGTCATAAGTAGGCACTTTAGCTGAATTGAAAGACAGTTCAAATCGTTTGCGAGTGGCTTCGTCCAGTTTACTTAATAACACGAACAAAATCCCAACCTTAAACATCAAATTTTAAAGTTTGTAAGAAATTTTCAGAAAAACTATCCAAAAGATGGGGAAGTTGTTTTGGATTTTCAGCTTATATGCAAGAATGACCATTGATTAGATTCCAATTGTGATTAGTTCATAATCATCCATTGGAACATCTTTCAGCGAGCGTTTTATGCGCCAGCTGATAGTTATTTTCTGTGACTGGTATACCTCTGATAAAGTCCAAAGGTTCATTATTTAATGAGATGATTAGATACTGAAATTTCTCTGTCTTTAATTCTTGAATTATATATTAGCGTATCATACAAGTCTATAAAGCTAGACGATTCCTTTATGTCTTCTAAGAACACGTTTAGTTGTACCAGTGGAAAGCAAACATTTGACATTTGAGGCAAAATGAACGGTTGAACCGTCGCGCAGCCGTCATCTAAGACTCGCCAGGTTGTAATTATTGTGACTATGAACACAGTTGGCCCTGAAATACAAGAATCTCTTAAGTTTGGTCAACTAACTTCCTTTGCTTGAGCAAACAAAGTTGTTCCTCTTTGCTCGCAGCTTGAAAGATAATCAGGTAGTTGTGGTTATATTGAGCATAGATATATTCTACTGGACGGTACTGAATTTTAAATAAAGTTTGAAGCGATGGATTTCCTTTCGCAAGATTTCTAACCTAGATGGTTTCCTGAAACGTAACTACGTGCACTGAATTGGCTATCACTAAACTGTCATTATAAATAAGAGAGGTCGTGACAGGCCGCCCGGTTATAAAACCATTAATTTTAAGATACATTAATATTTGTAAGCCTAAATAAAAATGTGTTCAGGTGATGATGTTTAGCGTAGATAAATATTTTCAGGTAACATAGGACATTATGCTGCAGCGGAGAAAAGGTTACTCAAGGGACAAACGGCAAAAGCAGACAGTAAAAGCCAAACGTCTAAGGAAGTTTACGTATCGGATGATTACAGAAGAGCTCGTCAGGTAAATTATTGAAAAAGGATTACTGGCGAGCGAGCTTAAAGGAATTTTGTTTTAGTTGCTAACGGCGCAACGTTAACGGTGTATGTGAATTTTACAATTCTAAAAGGCAATCGGCTTGTCAAGCAGGGCCAAGGTAATAGATGGTCATATCTACCGGAAGAAGCTGTAACAGATGCGATTAGGATTAGCTTATTTACGCAGAAAAGTCATTTTGTAAAACTCAAGACACTTACCACACTACAGTGTGCACGAAATTTTGTCGATAACGAAAAAATGACAATTATATCGAGTCGTATGTAGAAAGAATGAAAATGAACTCGTTTGAAAGCACGAATTAACATCAATCCCGGCGTTAACAAACGCAGGTGTTAAATAGAAATTTGAAACAACCTTAACAAAATAAGTACGATCCATGAGTCTTTATGATTGGGTGGTATAAAAAGTAATTGTACGCTATAGTAATATGTATCAAGCCAACGGATACTTCAAACAAGGTATCGACTATTTAAATTATAGAGGAAACTTGCTAATTCGTAGCAAATGGATTTAAATGAAATTATAATAAAACGTACTTATTGTAGGAAGGTAAAATATACAGGAAGGTGTTTGAGTATTGAAAGCAGACTCTATGTGAATGAGTAATGACATAGAAGGGCGTAGGGTTTAATACACCATCGGAAGGTGAACGTAACAAAGTTAATAAATTGTTAGTGCTAGTTAATGATAATTCTAAGGCAACGAGGTCTGTTAGACGAATATTACTGCCGTCCTAAAGATTAAGTAGTGTTAGTGCTCTTTTGAATTATTTATGAACCACCAGCGTGGCTCCTGAATTTCGACAAGACCTGCAGAATAAGCCGGCTCAACGACGGGCTATTACCTAGAAGTCAGTGGCAATTGAAAACCAAAGGATGAGTGGAATAAGACGTACTTTTTTGTAACTTTAACATCATGTATCTTATTAAATAACTTTGAAATATCGTATATATGACCTGCAGTAGAGGTTGACACAGCCTCTAAGCCCTTTTCACCTAACCTACATTATCATACATAAGCATCACAGTAAATAACAAAAAAAAACTAAGATCTAACGCCAGTTGGCCAAATATGAGTGTATCTAAACGAAAAGAAGCGACTTAAATTTATCAATTGTAGGCAGTTAACCAAATCAACTGGTGCATATGAATTCTGCGGATACAATTGTGGTTGTTTTCCATATAAGAATTACTGAGTTTGCAATACGCTTTAACTAAGCATGCTCCAACGTAAAAAGTTCGCCTAATTAAGTTTTATTCATTTGTATTATTACAACCAATCACAGTTGTTAAATATACAACAGCATGAAACGTGTAGCAAGTAGAAAGCAAACATTTCATAAGCTACAAGTTCTATTGTTCTTTTTACAAAGTTCCAAACGACACTTTTTAATAAAGAATTCTTTTGGTGGCAGATAATTCAGAACTCCAACTTAACATTGAATGATTGCTTTTAACACAGACGGTATTTCTAATTCCGCGTTTTCTAGGGTTTGGAAACTTGTTCTTTCAATCCCAAAGTTTTTAATACAGTCACTTGAATTACTCAAACTTTAACCCGCACAACGATGGTTGCGTATCACTCAAATTCGAAGCTTTATAACTGAAGACGAAAGATTGAATTTCCCGTCTATTATTAATCGAGAGTTCTTATAAATTTTAACACTACAGGGTTATGCATGCTACTTTTCGTTCTTATGCGGTAGTGCGTCTAAATCGATCATTTATTCCCACATTTTTCGAAGCTGCGTATTTGTTTATAATCGCAACGCATTTTTTTTTTAGGATAATTAATGAGTTTATCACTATCGGGGTAATTTGATATAGTGGTGTTCCGTTGATAATTAACAGCTTGCCTTATTTTAAACATTTAGAATTTGTTAATTATTTACCTCCACCCGGTATATTCAAATGTCATTGTATGTACCGTGAAATTACTTCAAACACCGCGCCTGTGTATTTTAAGTGTCGCGAATACCGATAAACTATGCTGTCTCTTCGCATGTGCAAGAACTTATCACCTGCCAGGGAGAGGACGCGACCTATTCAACTATAGCAATAAATACATGTGCTCCGCTTTGCTAAATTTACAAGGTAAGTGCTTTGAAGTAAACGTTGTTTATTATCATCAAGTCGGGGCAATAAGGCGGGTAACCCATCAATTCGATCTTTTGTGTGTCCAAATACTCGTTTGCTGCATGTGATGTGTGTGAGTTCGCATTGTCATGATGCAAAATGATTTGTCGTTTTGGGTTAGTGTCTCTGAGTTTACCGAAAACATCAGGCAAACAAATGGTCGCATACCAGGCTGAATTAACGGTCTTTTGATTTTTGAGAGCCAGAGTTGCCAAAGGACCGGTTTTCGTGAAGAAAAACGCCACCATTTGCTTCTTAACGCTTCGAGAACGAACAACCTTTGTTGGATTTGCTTCACATTGAAATGCCCAAACTGCCGACTGGCTCATACGCATAAATCCACGACTCGTCACCTGTGACGATATTGTATATCGCTATGGATGCACCACAGTTGTATTTTGAAATCGTTTTATGGCACCAATCGACACGAGCACCTTTTTTGAGCATGTGTCAACAAATGTGGAATCCAACACGCACACAGCTCTTGAACACACAAATGTTCGTGCAAAATCTTATGTATGCTGGTCATATTAATGCTTAAACATCTCTCGATTTCTTAATATGTCACATGACGATCTTTTTCTGCACAACGACCGATTTTGGTCGACCTTTTCAATTCAGTGTACCAGCAATATACAGCGGCTGTGGATGGCGTTTCATCGCCAAAAGTTGAATTTAGTTGATTGAAGTATTGTTCTTGAGGTAGACCACATCGAAAGTCATAATAAAGCATAACTCAAAAATTTTCGCGATTTAATTCCATATTTTGGCTGAGATGAAATTTTGAACACTGCAAAAAACACAAATAGTGCTCGCACGTCATAACGTTCTAAGTACCTATAATCTCAATAATGTCAAACTTTACGATGACAATTTCAGATTTTACCTGGCAGGACCAGTGTTGCCAGTTTTCAATACATAAATAATGTCCCTCGTACAATATCCACTTTTCTGTACAACTGTTAGTTATTGAAATACCACCGCACCATTATTTTACAGGTGGTGGTTTTAAATTCGTGTGAATATGTACAAACAAGCTTTCATCTAACGATTATTTACCTTCGACTTATCTGTATTTTTTAAAATTAATACGAAGAGTGTAAAGTCTCGATCTTTATTGTTGATTGTATAAAAATACACTAGGCGTTTTAATATTTTATTCTAATTTAATATCATATTAAAATAGCCACGTTATTAAAGTAAACTATCACAGCTTCTGTAAATATTCCGGGCTGTTTTTCATACTAGAAGCTCATTTAACTCACTGAAAAGGATACATTCTATTTTATTACCTAATGTTTGCCTAAATAACGCACTAGCGTTACATACCCCACACATACATTTTAAATAAATCGAAAAGAGATTGATAAAGGTCTTGCAGCATCTAGTATCAATGCCTTTCGAATATCATTCAACGCAAATTTCGTTAGATACCATTTGCAGACGGGTAGTGATTAATGACCAATTAGAGAACAATTTGCGGAATTGAACTGAATAAAGGTTACGGTGGCTACAAATGTTTTAGTAGCAAACAGTCGTTAAACGTTTCTGGAATTTTCGATTGATGTTTCTGCAACCAATTATTCCGGAAAGCTGCTGCAGGAGAAAACTAAGTACACAATGGAAACGCGAAATGGTCTTAATTAGTCAAGTTTATTACAACATGTAATGAAGGGTTTGCGTAGATCAAATTACAACTTAGAACAAGCGATGTAAGGTCGAATGAAAACAACACGGCCTATCGTGTTTAATTATATTTTCCGCAAATGTACCTGGTTGTTTTTCTGTAATTAAGGATTAACGGAATTTAAAATAAGTTTGCCAGCAAAACGCTTTTGTAAAGTTTATGTTCATCATCAATTTCAGATTCCAGTGAGAGCACCCGATTACCACACTAAAACTGAAAAATCCCTCGTACTTATAATTTACAGGTTTGTTCATATTTCTGCATAAATTCTGTGGTAAGTAAAATTTATTTAATGAATCCCAACCTCATGTAAAACATGAATATTAGTAGAAGTAGAACGAACATATACAAGATGTGAAGAAAATGCAACACCGAGAATCTCTAAAAGTTGTGTCCAAGATTCCCGCATTATAAGTATAAGTTAGCAAAAACAAAGCTGTAGGGTAAACTTGGCACCCTCGGAACCAAAAGTTTTGCCTTAAGGTTAAATAGAGAAATTTTGGCGTGTTCTAAAATAGAAACACCTAAAATGCAAAACAATTTTGCACTTAGTTCGCAAAATTTTTTAAAGAGGGTATAAATTTCGGTTATTGTAGTGACTTAGTATCTCGTTGCTTTTTCTAGTTGGAGGGGTAGCGATAGATTTAAATAAGGCAGTGGTTGTGTCTGGGTCATTTTTGCGACTTAACCTTGTAACGCGTTCTCGTTACTTCAGATACAAACCACATGGGAAGGAAAAATTAATTTTAAACGGACTGAATATGTATTACCCTGTATATGTATATTTTGTGAATATTCTTTAGTTTCTATACAGGAAGTTAGGCAATAAACTTAAACCAAAAAATTATAATTATTTCTTTTATAATGCATAGTTGAAAGAACCTCAGGTCAATAATTTATATAAAAAACCGTAAAAGAGAAAGATTTGAGGGATACAGATTACGTATCAGAATATAAAGACGCAAGTACGCGTAATTACCATAGTTAGCTTTGGGTAAATACACTAATTGCAATAGTAAATTTTTGTAGCAAAGCGTACTTAATTAACTAAAAATTATAGAATAACAAATGATTAAATAGTAGAAGAATTATCTATATTCATGTTTTAATATAATTACCTTGTATTTAAAAACACTTTTTTAATACCGTTTATTAGAAATGATTAAGACGGCTCCGACAAACGAAAACAGGTTGGACAGTATTGCTTTCAACAACATATTTGAAATCCTATTACCTTTCAAATTGCAAACTCAAGCCTGGTTCATAGAAGTTAATTTAGGATTTATTGTGGTAATGAAAAAGTTAACCAGCCTTTTAGCTTTATTTTTTGGTAGTAGGAATTTAGGTATCGGTAATGCAGCGATACTGGCTGATTAGTTAACGTAAAGTTTTAAGTGTTGTAACATATTTTGTTTCATCTTGCTTGAAAGCCCGTGTTTTAATTTGTTTTGAATTAAAAAAATACCGTATAGGTATTTGAAAATTTGTATTCGTTTATATGTAACGTAAGAAAAATACAACTTACCTTTAGTTATATAGCAAATTTGTGTTTTTTAAGTATTCAAATCTCATACTCTCCGATAAATTTGATGCGGTCGAGATGGCCGCAAGTAAGCACCTTTACCAGGAAAGTTTATGATCAGAGTTTGAAACACTGATCATTTTAATAGATTATCTGTCAAGGATTTCTTTGGCAAAAACAAACCTTACAAGTGTGGGAATCATAATCAGGTAAACTATTCATAAAAGAAGAGATTTTAGTTATGTAAATTGTAAGTAACATAGGTGAGCAACAATTTTTAGTAAATAAGTTTATGTTTGAAAGAAAGGATGTTGTAGATGTTCTATGCTTTTGTATGAGAGAAAATATTTCATACTGTATAAATGATATTGCTGTGTTTGATTCCATTTTATAAATTCCAACATTTCCGTTGAGCTAAACAGGCAAAGTAAAGTTAGAGAGGAAGGTAGATCAGCAATTTCAAATTTTACAATTTGCTGTATTTGTATCATGGTATTCTTTTAGCGGCGCATTAAAGCGAATCGTTGTGACAGCACTCTTTTAGTGACGCATCAAAGCGCGGCGTTGTCACAGCACTCTTTTAGTGATGCTCCAACGTGCGTCGTTGTCACAGCAATATGTATATATATATAAAATATATACATACATGTATATAATATATATATATATATAAAATATAATATTATATATATATATATATATATATATATATATATATTTATTGCTGTGACAAAGGGCGCCGTTAATTGTCATGATTGAATTTATGAATGACTCTTTTCAATTCAAAGTTCCCGTTTATATACAATTTATCTTGATTACGTCACGCCTTCTACATTGTTATAGTTTCGTATGGAACGTAGTACACCGCAATGATGTAAGATATCCGAGAAAAATTCATTAGCGTCGACTCCCGTGAGTGATTTATAATAGTGATGCGCTCTGTCTTGTTTTACTTTAACACATGTAAGGTTACTGGTCGCATCGCATTTCTTCTACAGTGATTGCGATAGCTAATAGATAATTCTTATCAATTTTATCGGTTTTCAACGTTTCTGCTGTTTTTTAGAATAAATGTTTAATTCATTAAATAGGTATTTATGTTGTTCTAAGTACAGGTGCTGACTTTTTATATTCTTTCTGGAAATTCCAGAACATGTTTTTATTTAAAATGTATTTATGTAATACAAAAGTCAATTTATATGATTAATTTAAAGCTTTGTATTACGAACCAGGTACACTTTTATAGAAAATATTTGCTTTCACAGTAATACGTGCTTTAATACACAAATAAGATTGAAAATTAGGGTTTTAAATCCACAAAATTATTTATTTTATGCACGGAAAGGGCATTTTCATTACAAACGAATAGCTTTGTATTTATTTTGGAGTGTTTATTTAAAAACACGGAATTGTGTTTTTTCGCTACTGCACATTAGTTGCTATGTATCTACAATACGCTTAAATTATCCAGTGTGATTATTTAGTCATACGAAATTGCAGTTTTGCTTAGCAAAAGGTGAGCTTATATTATATAGGGCCTGACCATCAATTTTCGGAGATTTCTATTTTTTCCGGATTCTTTTATATCTTGGTGGAATTTATTTGCAGAATTTGGGTTCCAATAACCTCTCGTGACCCGTTATCACGTCATTTTCCCCCAAATCAAAATATAAAATTCGAAATCTGAGTTATTTTTCCGTATATATAAGTAATTTTACTATTTTCATTTCTAACTACTTGCTAACTACAACTATTACTATAAGTTTTATAATACACACGCATAATCTTTTCATACTAGGGTTTTTCTGCTTTTAACAATTCATCTATTCCTATCTTATAATTAACTAAACTTTCGTTAACTCTATCTTAATATTATTTATAATCAAACATTTCTTATATTTACACACGGTCCCCGTCAAGTTTCATCTCAAATAAAATGCTCTTCACTTTTCCACATAATTCATCGTATTATTGCACATTCCTCTAGAATCTTCGCATTTGCCCTACTTTCATTGCTTTCAAAATAGACACCTTTCAATTACTCTTCATTATACGGATAAATTTCAGCCTTAAATGGTTCCATATTAATAAACTCACAACTTATTTTTACAATCAGTAGCAATTCTCGACTATCTATTTTCCAATTCAAAGTATTTCTTCTATTAAGAACGATTCTATTTCATTTGTAACTTCGCCTGAACATTTAATAACCATTCTTCACTTTTCCACATTTTCCTCTAATTCTTTTACAAAATACTTTACATCTTTCTCAACATGATTCACATTTATATTCCCAACACCCGCGTTCTCTTCCATTTCATCAATGTCTTTCTTTTTCTTACGCTTCCAATTTCTTCTCATATCTGCGTATTTAAGTGAGTGTTTCGACAAACCAAACGCTACTCCTCCATATTTGTACATAAGCCATTTTATTTCATCATTGGTTAATATTTTACAACTTTCATTTTTATTTTTAAGAGCAGAAAGTTTTTTATCTCTTTTTCAACACCTGTAATTATACTATTTTCATCCATTTTATCTATTAGTTCCAACTCTTCAACATTATCTTCTGCAGTTTCCAATAATTATGTTTTTTTCTCTAAAAACGCTACAACTTTTTTCTAACTTCACCAGTGCACTTAAAACTTAAACTCTTATCTCCTTCACCTTTCATCTCTTTCTCAAATTGATACAAGTTCATACAATCTTTTTGTACTTCTATATGGACTTCTTCGTCCCATTTAATCCTCTTATATCCCATAATTATCACTTTATTCTCGGTATCTATTATACCTTTCATCTTACTAATAAAATCTATTCCCAGAATGGCACGAACTCTTAACCCTGACACTACTAAAAACTCTTGCTCAACTTCAATCTCTCCTAATTTCACTTTCAGAATTATGATACTTTTGATAACTGCAAACTTTTTATTATTCGGCTATACTAAATTATTTCTTCTAATAGGGATAACTTTCTGCATTAACTCCCGAATTATCGTTAATAAAACCTTCACTTACTAATGTTGCTTCAGCTTTTGTATCTACCAATAATTTTATCTCTTTACCTTCAACTTGCAATTTTATTATAGGTAGTAAATCAGTCTTTCATGAACTTTTCATCATTCTCCAACTCAAATTTTATAAATTCACGCGCATGTTCATATTTATTAATTTCTATATTTTCGTCCTATGATTTGTCTGATCTTAAAAATCCTGGCTGATGAACTATTTGTGCGTATGGTCTTCCATTATCGGTGTTACCCACCATATCATCTCTTCGCACGTTTGTGATATTTTTCCTTCCTTGGATAACGGTTCTATTCTCAATAGTACGGAATTCATTATTCTCCCTTCCTCCGTCTCTCCTAATGGCATTTCCTCTATTCCAATTATTTCCTTGACTATTCCTCTTTTCAAATGGTCTCCTTATATATCTCCTGTCCATTATTTTTTTGGAAACTAAATGTATTCATGGACTGGCTCCTTGGCCTGGTCTCTATCCTCTTTGGTTGACCCATATCATCATAACGTTGAAGATATTCTAAAAACACACCCCTGTCAACGCTAGGTTTCTTCATCGCATACTACTCCATACAGGCCTAAATCACTAAGTTTGAATTGTTGGTTGTCTTCCCAGAAATATTTTAAAAATTTAATTTCGAAGTCTTTAAACGAACTCTCAACTCACTTTCAATCAGTCAACGCCAAATTTTTGCATTCGCTTTCCACATGGACCGTACAATATTTAGCTTCATTTCCCTATCCCAGCTACCTTGTAGTAGAATTTTTAAGTTATTTAAAAATATTTTGGGGTTAAATTTATTATCCCCATAAAATTTGTTGACAGATCAGAAAAACATGTTAATGTGGGGGGTACATATGCCGTATAAATTTTATTATTATGATTTTGTAAAATAATGTCAAGTTTTTTATGAAAGAGTTTCTTTCTCAAAAAGCAAGGTAATTTTGAAGAATAACTTTTCGTCGTAAAATCAATAATAACGTTTTTTCTACTGTCAACTCCATCCGTGGACACATTGTACATAATTATGTTAATTAAATTTAAATAAATATTACAATAAAAGGGTACGTGACTTTGCAGGGCGGTGCTGAATCGTTTTCAGCGTCGCAGTTTTTAAACCCAGCTCTAGCAGTGTCTAGTTACCGTATTTAACATCGACTAATAGGTCGACAATGATCTACTACATAAACAAAAAAAATTGTATACTTGAATAAATTTGTTCCCTCCAACGACAGTAATCCCATTAAAACCAATGTCTCCATCTCGAGGTAGGGAGAACAACCAGGAGTTAAATTTTGTGATTTCCTAAGTGCTAAAGCTGCGGTTGCAAATTGCGCTGAGGGCTGGATTAGCAAAGCGATTATCATAATCCTTCATGCATAAAACATTAATTATTTGTATCGTGGTAGTTAACGAGATACGACGAACATACGCATATCTATATACTTCCCTAGAACCTGACATCAGCAGCAAATTAAGTTTTGCAACAGGGACGCTTTTGGATTTCGAATTCTTTCCTTGAGACTAATTGCTGCGTTTTCTAAATTCAGTTAGTTCTTGGAGTGTTGCAATGCTTCGTTTCGAAATATATTGAACGAAATTTGAGTAATATACCCAGTCCGCGTCAAAATATTTCTCACACTCAGAGAGTATTGATTTTCCCACAGCGGTTTCGTATGTGTGGGATTGTATTTACATTATTACGGTCGTGCTTGAACTTCAACGGATATTATTCGTGGATAATCATCCTTCTATTTCAATTTGACGTTTCAGCATCGTGACTATGTAATATAAATTTAGAAAGTACAACACAGAAATGGTAAGAGAGATTTTAAAGACAAATAAGAACAACACTGTAAAATATTAACTAGAAATATGAAACTTAATGGCGCCTAACGTTCACCGCTGAGTTTGTAGCATTTGTATTAACCAAATGAGATGACAGTTGGTATTAAGTGTACTATAGTTTCAATCTTGCTTGTTCAGTCACATCAATAACCGATATTAACTAAAGCACATTGAAATTATTTAGCGCTGTAGTATCTCATGTTAAAATTATATTATGCATGCGTTTGATACCACAGCACTATCACATATTAAATTGTAGGAATTAAGAATTTGATCTTTTGGTATCAGTTAACGTTTGGGACAATAAACACACCTAACTAAATAGAGTGATTATATTACAGTGATAGTCACCTGGCCCCGGTTACCACAGTGGTACTTAGGATGATAGGTATTTCAGAAGAAGCCGATTGCTGAGCTAGCCAGGGTGTGCAGAAATAAAGAGGCGTTCCAAAAAGGCAGTGTGAGAAATTTTTTAAAATTATTTTTAGAAAATTTTGTGTTGGCCCAATTCGTGGGGCGAGAATTTAGTCACTTCCATAGCAATTTTATGACGGCCCAACGCTGGGACTCGAGTTAAGAGTTTAATCCCATCAATTCCACAGCAACGTTTATGACACTCAATCCGTGGGGCGAGAATCAATTTTTGAAAGCTTTCACGGCAATATATATATATATATATATATATGCTGTGTTAATAGGGTCATTTAGGGGTAGTTAGGACCAAGAGTATAGCGTACTCCACATAAAATACATAAGGACTAAGAAAACGACACAGCTTTCTGAAGGAAACAAGAAATACGATGATTAGACTGGAAAGCAAATGACAACGCCCAGTAGATAAATAATAATCGTAATTAATTTAGTTAATGAAAAATATTTTGAAGATTTAATTGAATAAAACAAATCCGCAAGTCGTTACATAACATAAATGCAAGCTGAAACGCGACACGCGTGGATAACGCATCATTATTACATCAAAAATCCTAATTAATATAAGCAGGTTTAATAATGCGTAGGATAGAAAACGCAGATAATTTAATACATACATTGTATTTAGTCTACGTGACCAGAGAATTAAAATTGACACCTGATTTATTGGAAACAAACAAAGCATGTTTATTAAAAATCAAAGTTTACCAAATTTATTTGAACAAACAACTGTTTACTTATCTAGGAGTATAAAATTCAAACGGATCAATGCTGTTAACTTGAAATCGTACGTGACAAGAGGAACGCGTTGATGTTAATATACACCAGAATACCATGGAATATCCAAAAATCTGGTATGCAAAGTTTATACAAACAACGAATTTTGCGCTTGTTAATAGATAGACGGTGCACTTAAATATGACCAGATTTGTAAACAAATGAGTTCACCATGAAATAAAGTATAGTTCACGTCTCTGAAGACCAAAAATAGACACGTTAAGTAAGTTATTGTGAAGTGTGAAATAATTCCCCTGAATATGGAAAATTAATAGTTTGTCGTTTTACCCGTAAATAGAAAAACGACTCTAAAAGAATTTCTAAAAGAATCTATAAAGAAGCACTAAAGAATCTCTAAAGAATTACTGGAGTCCAGTCTATAAATAAGGGCACAAGTTTGAATAAATGCTGAAGCGATATTAATGGAATAAAAGAGGAAATGCAACATGCATTTACTTTAATAATTAATGGTGAAAGAGTTTAAATGCAGTACCCTAGTATACTGAGGGCGATGCTATGAGTGATGCACACAACGGTTGGACCAGAGACTGATTTAAGCTGAAAAACAACAGGGTAGCCAATCTGAATCTTTCTTATTATTTTATTTTATTTGTGGATATTTCATTGCACTTTGCTAAATTGTAACACTTAAGATATAACAGTTAATTAAATATTACAAATTTAAATACTTTAAAAATTGCTTTTATGATAATTTATGTAAGGGGTCGGCAAGATTTAATTTTGGGTATACGTTGTATATTACGTAAATAAATGAGGTTAAATGAACGTTCATAGGCTTCAGTTAATAATTAAATAGTGATTTTGCTGACTTTCTGATCATCTTTGGTAATAATAATTATTAAATTTATTGATTCAATTATTAGAAGAAAATTCCAGTTAAAGAATTTTAACCTTTTCATACGTTGTAAATATTTTTGAGAACATTATTATAATTTGTGCTTAATGGTGTTTTGGTTTAAAGATTAGAACAGCGATAGATGGTAGTTTTAAAGGCTTTGTTTGTCGTATTGTCGCAAGCTCTGTGCGTAATTCAAAAACTGAGCTAGCCGGCGAAATTAAAATTATATATTGAAAAACAAAAATTGAGAGATTAAAAATGTATTCCTTTTAATCCATAAAAAGGGCGCATAGGGGTTTTGCTACAGTATCACAACAATATATATATATATATATATATATATATATATATATATAATGAGATAACAGTTGGTATTAAGTGTACTATAGTTTCAATCTTGCTTGTTCAGTCACTTCAATAACCGATATTAACTAAAGCACATTGAAATTATATAGCGCTGTAGAATCTCATGTAAAAACTATATTATGTATGTGCTTGATACCACAGCACTATCACAAATTAAATGTTTATTTCATTAATTAGGTATTTACGTTGGTCTAAGTAAAGATAACGTATTTTTTATATTCCTTCCGAAAATTCGAAAACATGTTTTATTTAAAATGAAGTTATGTAATACAAAAGTAATTTATATGATTAATTTAACGCTTTATAATGCAAACGAGGTGCATTTTTATAGAAAATATTTGCTTTCACGGTAACACGTGCTTTAATACACAAAATTAAGATTGAAAGGGTTTTAAATACGCAAAATTATTTATTTTTATGCACGGAACAGACATTTTTATTACAAACGAATGGCTTTGTATTTCTTTTAGAGTGATTATTTAAAAACACGGAATTGTGTTTTTCCGCTACTGCACATTAATTGCTGTGTATTTACAATACGCTTAAATTATCCAGGGTGATAGTTTATTCACACGGAATTGCATTTTTGCTTAGCAAAAACTAAGCTCATATGATACAGGGCATGACCATCAATTTTCGCATTTTTCTATTTTTTCCAGATTCTTTTATATCTTGGTATGATTTATTTGCAGAATTTGGGTTACAGATACAGCAAATTGTAAAATTTGAAATTACTGACCTACCTTCCTCTCCAACTTTAGTTTACCTGGCTAGCTCAACGGAAATGTTAAAATTTATAAAATAAAATCAAACACAGTAATATCAT
This sequence comes from Platerodrilus igneus, assembly GCA_036346225.1. Lineage (NCBI taxonomy): Eukaryota > Metazoa > Arthropoda > Insecta > Coleoptera > Lycidae > Platerodrilus > Platerodrilus igneus. The sequence goes on from JARFIW010001031.1 coordinate 2,065,844, forward strand.
AAAGTATTTATACAATATGAAATATTTTCTCTCATACAAAAGCATATAGTACATTTACAACATAGTTTCTTTCAAACATAAAATGTTTCTCACCTATGTTGTTTACAATTTACAGAACTAAAATCTCTTCCCTTATGAATAGTTTACCTGGTTTTGATTCCCACGCTTGTAAGGTTTGTTTTGGCCTAAAAATTCTTGACAGATAATCTATTAAAGAGGTCAAAGATTTCGAACCCTGATCATAAACTTTCCTGATAAAGATCCTTTGTGTGGGATTGTATTTACATTATTACGGTCATGCTTGAACTTCAACGGATATTATTCGTGGATAATTATAGGATCCTTCTATTCCAATTTGACGTTTCAGCATCGTGACTGCGTATTATAAATTTAGAAAGTACAACACAGAAATGGTAAGAGAGATTTTAAAGACAAATAAGAACAACACTGTAAAATGTTAACTAGAAATATGAAACTTAATGACGCCCAACGTTTACCACTGAGTTTGTAGCATTTGTATTAACCAAATGAGATGACAGTTGGTATTAAGTTTACTATAGTTTCAATCTTGCTTATTCAGTCACTTCAACAACCGATATTAACTAAAGCGCATTAAAATTATTTAGCGTCACCTTAAAAACTACGTTTTGAATGTGCAACTTCCTTTTTGATGTGGTAGAATGAATTAGGAAAATTTTAATAACAAATTCCTTGTTATTTATTTTGAGGAAAAACCAATTCATTATTCGGGACATTATTTTGATATAGAAAAGCATCTGTATTATGTTGAATTCTGTATATAAAGTATTTTACAAAGACATTTAGTGCTTTTCTTTTACAACTTATCTTTTTTAAGTAAAGTATTTTTTATAAGATTAGAGTCAAGTGGCTCTGCTTACTTATATGTGTAAAAGGAACGCATTTTTAACCTGTAATAGATACTTCCACTTTGAATCATTAATCTAACCTTATTTTCGAATTTTTTATTGATTTCTATTTTATTGTTTTAAAATATTTTATTTCGCGTTGGTGTAAATAGCTGCATAGGGAAAAGATGGATAAAAAAATTGTTTTTGTTTTATGAGGTGAATAAGCAATAGCATTATTAGATTGAAATTAAAATTATTGTTTTTAGTCGGAGGTAAATGAGCGTGAGAGCGATTCTTCCTCAAATTTTACATCTGAAGTCAAGCAAATTACCTGCTTATCATCGTCAAACCCGTCATCCTCTGATTGTTCAGAAGATAATTTCTTAACCAGCAGGGCCATTACATTTGATTTTCCAATGCTCCACCCGAAGGTACTACATTGGCCAGGAAGCAAGTTTTTTTTACCTGGAAAATTTGGAATTTTGCCGAACCCTTGCTGTTCCAAGCAAGGCAGGGATCTTTAACGTGCGTGACAACACTCACACACGGGACCTCCATTTTACCTCTCATCCGAACGAGGGTGTATTTTTGTGAAAAATGCTCGCCTAACATTTTTCAAGCGGACCGTGTCGGGATTCGAACCCGGGACCTTGGGCGTAGTAGTCACACACATACCACTACGCCACGGAGCCGCCTAACCAGCAGAGACAAGTTACATAGATCTTTGGATTACGTTGAAAGGACTGTCCCTGCTTATGATGATCAGGAATCTAAAAAGCATTTTAGGCTGAGTCGAGCAACTTCCAGATTTTTTATTGCTAATTTTAGTAAATTGCATATCTGAAAGCTTTAAGTTACTAAATTTTTGAATTAATGCAACACGATAATGTATTGCCGACACATGAATTTGGCAGAAAGAAAATTGCTGCTGAAAAGGCATTTCTACTAACTGTGGTATTTAAGTAACACTGAAACGTTTAGACAAATAGCCGATAGATTTAATGCTCTCTGTTTGTTGTGGTATGTTAACTATTCTTTTTAATCTTTCTTGGGAATAAAACCACTTATATTTGTTAAAATGATCTTTATTTACGTTGACCTATGATCGTTGTCAAAATAATAAAAAAATTTAAGTTTGACATTTATGACACAAATTGAAGGTGACTTTTTGATTTAAATACATTAGGTGAAAAGATAGATTTAATGTTACGTTAAGTTCTGTACATCGCACTAAAGAAAGACTAATTACGTATTTAGTATCTAACAGCTACAAATACAGTAAATGGCACTGAAGGTGATAGAAGGGCAGATGTCCTTAATGGTTTTAAAAAAAAGCAGGGAATCAAAAACATTATCGGTACAATTGACGAGAGTCGCATAAATATAAAAAAGCCTGCAGTAGATGCACAAGTCTATTGCAACAGAAAATTCGATTACAGCATTCTCATGCAAGGGGTGTGCGATCATGAGAAAAGATTCATAGACTTGTTTTGTGGGAAAGCAGAATCCATTCATGATGCCCGCTTATTAAAACGATCTTCTTTATATCAGAAATGTTTGAATGAATTTTTAGGCAATGAGATTTTACTAGGGGATTCAGCATATTCCTGCTTATATTGGTTAATTCCACCCTTTAGAGACAATGGACATTTAACGCCAAATCAAACCCTTTTTAATTATCGTCATTCGGTTTCGAGATTTATAATAGAATGTCACACCTAAATGCGAGGGGTAAAGTATAAGGCCCCGCTGAAGGCGTACTAGGAGTAAATTGTAGCAACGCTGTGCTCGAACCGATGAAAGTGGCTCGAACTCGGAGAAATTAATTTGTTGCTTCCTGTTCCGCGGCTAGTCAAAGAGCACAAAGGGTCGTAGGAGTGCTACATAAGAGATAAGTAAATATGGGCGCCAGGGCTAGGTTCCGCCCAGGAAACAACTCAAGCAAAAAGTCAACCACACCCAACCCGATTAGGAAGACTATGTAGTCCAGGTTAGAATTCCCCGCAGTAATTATCTTAACAGCTCCTGATTTCCAAGTAATAAAAGCTTTGTGTCGTACACACTTGCACAATCTCTTTAATATTTGTAAATAAAGTAACCAGACAGATTCTAAGCAATATAAAATAATGTGAACCAGTGGCAATGTAATCATAACACTGAGTAATTTAAGACAAAAGCCTCTAAGCACGTATTAAAATTTAAAATTGAGTGTTGTGAATATAAGTTATCAAATATTTATATCCCACAATGTGCGCAAATTGTGTTCACAATTAGGCTTAAAATAGCAATATTCTTTTATAATCTTTACATTTTTATCGATAGTTAATTGTCACATATAAATCCCTTCACCCTTAAATAATTATTCTCAGTTATGAAAAATTTAAGACCAATCAATATTTTATTCTAGTTAGAAATAAATAACTTTACTACTCGGCACCACAAGTAAACTATTTTCTAGGGCTACTCACGATCACCCCTTGGACATGAACCTGTACCGATGAATTGAATTCCGGAACAGCCGATCCAATATCCAACGTCAGCAGTACCAACTATGGATTAAGCCTCTACTTCAACTCTACTACCAATTCCAGAACCAAACGCAGAAAGACATTCACAAACTCACGAATGCGCTAACAACTAATAATTCAGGACAACCTAAAAACCTTCGTTAAAAAGGGTTCTTATACAATACCAATAAATTCTTGCTCTGTTGAAATATAGACAGAAGTACTAATATAAAAGATGGACGCTTCACGCCAAACTATCTTTCCGATAAGCGGTCCGAACAGATGTGGAATTTTAATGTGTACCAACAACTTGAAACATCCGTTCAGTAAATTAAGGTGTGCTTACCATTCCTACAAATCCTCACAACGTAAGTTCGGGTAGTTTCAACTCTGAAAACCCTTTTAATTTAGTAAGCCACCAAGCGTGTTTTCGTGCGACCTAACGTTCTTCTGTTCGTAAAATCAATAATGATGTCCGCGCAGCCTGCTATCATGTTAACAAACAAGTACTGATATCCCGACTCTATATACAACACATTGATGCGATACTACGCCTTCAAACATTAAGATATAGTTTAAACAAAGATTAAATTTCCTTAAAATAATTTTCTTCCTTTTGACAATACAGTGCGTTCCTCAACGTTACACCAATCAAATAAATAAATTTATTTATTACTAGACATTTACAACTTTATATACAGAATTATATACAGAAATTGAATTAATTTTGTAGCGGTCATAGAATGACTGTTACAAGAAAATGTGTTTAGACTTCTGAAGGGAGATTTCGTAGACTGCGTTTTTTCTGAAAATGCGAACATCTATTTTATTGTACAGCGTGTAGTTGCTGCATGTGTTCTGCATAATGTTTGCATTGATTTTGCTGATGAGGTATCTTGTGAGATTGATTATGATGACGAACAACATGACGAAGACATGGTACATCAAATTTGTGGTGTAACACCTTCACACTATCGAAGGCTACAAATTATGGCCGAAATGGGTTTAGATTAAAAGTGTGATATGCCTGTCAGTTTTTAATTGTATGCGATACCTACATAAATTCGATAACATTTATTGTATTAAATTAATTAGATTATTTGTCTTGCGAATTAGCTAATTTTTCTAACGCAGTAACCCTACGTTCTTCTAAAGCTATTTTTGTTGTATAAGCTTCAGTCGTTCATCTTGATATTTTGTCAGGGTACCTAAATAGTTGGTGTATGCTGTAGTTTTTTGTTTTATGGCCTCTTCTTTGGCAGCATTAAATTTTGTTTTACTATCCAAAAACTCCCAACTTTTAGGCTTTTTTTCTTATAATAGTAGTCGGTACTGCCGGGACAGGTACTGTATGTGCTTCCTCGGTAGCAACTAGTAGTAGAAGTAGACGGATAGGAAGTTGTAGGTGTTGCAGTTGCTACATCAAAGCTGTGTGAGCTACAAGCAATAGATTTGCTGTCTAATAAGGCATCCAACCTATCAAAGAACATAAACCTCGCTGGACCCCTTCCAGTTTTTGTTTTTAAGTCCTTAGTGTTTTTATATGGATTAACAAGATTTTCCCACTTTTTTAAATCATTTAGGATCATGGCTTATACTTAAGCTTATCAAATCATATGCCACTTCAGACCAAAATGATTTTTGTTTTTTTTGATGATACATCTCTTCATACCTAGCTTCAATACTAGATATAAGTGCCAACGTTTGGTCATGATCCCAATTATATTTTGTGTCAACACATTTCGGATGAGCATCTACAGATTCAAACGCCTCCTCTTCCTACATTATAACATTGGTAGCCACTTTCACATATTCTTCTACCATTTCATAAGATAAAATGCTTTTCGAACTTTTTATAACAGGATGATTTAAATCCGTAAAATCAACTTCACTTTGTGGCAACCACAGAAGCATGTTATTTTCTGCAATAATAATTTAATAATGAAACAAAAGTTTTTTTAACAAAACTTACTACAATCTTTTATCATAACATCTCCTTCATCATTTAGAACCTATTATTTCTTTTTTTCATAATACAATACATTTTTAAAAATAGTTAATAACAAAACAAATAAACAACCTCTTAACCACACTCTACACAATATAATGGAACTCGGGCGAATTACTTAACTACAAGTGCGATTCTTAGTACACTCGTCAGCGGTAAAGGGGGAAGAAAAAATCTGATACATTTGAACTACTTAGTTCTTAAAAGGAACGCATCATTTAACTAAGTACAACTTAGGGTAGGTTAGAATACCAAAGGAAAACGGTATAAGGAAAGAACCTATTGTTTAACTTCAATATTAGTATTTTTTCAAGTTTATGTTTCTCTTTTCATATTTATTACATTTTTAGTATTTGTATTCTCTTGCAAGTGTTTTACTAATCAATTATTTTCTGCCAAATATGGTTTTTTTTTGTGGCGACTGTTACTTCACAATGTTGTATAGCTCATTGACGTCAACGTTTTCTGCTGACGTATCTATAATGTTTGTAATACTGCGCTGTACGATCGTATAAGACGGGAGAAAAATAGACTACGTAGATTCGTATTGTTATTTTAGCTGTATGAGAATTAATTTAGCTATTGTTTCGATCCAATTTACAATTGTACTGATACGAATTTTGAAGTTGGCTGGCCCCAAACGTTGCGGCGTCAGTGTAACTATTTTGCTAGGCCTTACGTTGGATGGGTGCCACTGAAACGACTTCTGTTTTACAAAAGACTGAAACGTCTTTTTTTTCTACCTTAAGGCGCTAGAAAACAAAGTCTTCCGACATAGCTAGGTGTCTATTCCTGGGTAGAGCAATGAGAAGTGGGGGGGGGAAGTCAAATTCTGCTTGCAAACCAAAGTTAAGCTAAATCAAATAGGCGCCACCATGTCCTAAAATAATTACGATAATTGCAAAGCACAGTTCTAAGGGCGGACGTGGAAACCCAAAGATAAAATGATCGCCTTCGTTAACAAAAACCTGTCTTATTAAGATAAGACGCAGCTCCTGTAAGAAATTGCAAATATTAAATAAATAAAAAGGTAGAACACCATTTGTGTCCTATAAAAAAATATAAAGAAATAATAAAAAAAATATTTCCAATATAATATTGGCCTCAAACTATTACTCAGAAAAATTTTAGCTTTATGTAATTAAATTTGATCGCATTTGACCAAAATAAAAGTCTTAGATTTTGAACTAAATGTTTACTAAAAAACTCTTTTAAAATATCGGAACTTGTAACAAAAAATTGTCATAATCAACTACATCAAAGTTAAAGTTTTAACTTTCCTTTTTTCATTCATTAATCAACCAACTTTACTTTAAACATGAACTTGTTATACAAATTAAAGTGATAATGATTTGTAAGCATAACACAGTGAATTAAATTCTAACCTGGGTAGATCTTTTCAGGTAGATAACAAATTACTAGAACCAAACATAATGAGAATTTGAACTTTTATATTTACGTTTAATAATCTATGTATAGATAAAGCTGATCACAAAAATAGCATGTTTGTTTAAATTGCATTACAGCTGCTCAAAGCATTTGCTTTCAAGACAACATCTGTCAACTGTGCAAAACAGAAAAATATGACGTCGAAAACATACGTTGAACTTATCGAAGGTTCATATGGAACAAAGCATGTTATTTTAGAAAGCTAATTCGACAAAATTTCGTTTTACAGCTTGTAAAACCAGCTCAACAATTAATTGGAATTTACACAATTTACGTGTACTAAACATAAAAGCAAGTTAACGTGTTTTAAACTTTAAAACACCTGCAAAAAAATCTTACAGCTAATAACGAACCAAAAATTGCATTAGCCGCTTCACAACAAATTGAGACGGAATTTTCGTTCTTCAAGCAAAGTTACCAGCCATTCTAATTTGAAACAACTGCATCCAAATTAACTTCCATAATTCCATATCAAACAAATTTTTTATTAGGCATAGTTCAAATCGACTGTTTCTAAATAACGGTAATTCTTTGGATCCTAGATGACGAATTATATTTGTTCCATTCTTTATTGTCGAATTATATTTGTTGCATTCTACATTGTCGAATCATATTTTGTCACATTCTACATTGTCGAATTATATTTTGTCGCATTCTACAGGTCGCGCTAAATAAATTACCTCAAATTACATTAATTCGTATAATATATACTTTACTAACCGTTATTAGAAGATATCCCAACAATTAATAGTTGATGCGAAGTTTGCCAGCCTCCAGCCGAAAATACATCTTAACACAGCTGTTGCAGGCAGCCGACTGTTTGTTGAAACCAGAGCCGAGCGGTCGCGCCGTCAGAGGGGGGAACACGAAACAATCAAACAGAGGTATACTTGGAAATGGCTTTATGCGACATAGATATATTAATATAATTAGATCCCTAAGGAACAATGCACGCTTAGCGCATTTCCTTGTAATTCAATGCAATTAAATTACGACTTGAAAAATAAAAATGTTACAATACGACACTTTGAATGATTCGTTGGCTTTAGTTTTTATATTACTAAACTTTGTATATGACATTAGAGCTAATTCCCGTTGTAAAATACAAGTTGTGGATAATCTGAGTCTAGTTTGTAGTAAACGTCGACTAATGGAATTCTGGGTTTTCAGGCACACCTATACGAACCAAATCATTTGATCCTATGAACAATTGCAACGACTATTTTTCTTCTTTTATCTTCCGATGAAGCAAGGTTCTTGAAATTATTGAACTATTAAGTTAATAGTGTGTTCAAAAAATAATTATGCAAACCGCAATGATTAGGCATTTTCTAAAAAAACTTTTTTACTGAATGTCAATTTTCATAAAATAATACAACGATTTAAGCTCGTTTTTAGGATTTAAGCGGCTCTACGTTTATAAATGTCATACATAAAAGTAACTTTTCCAATGGCACATAATGCAACTGCAAGCACAACATGGAAAAAAAATCATTCTATCAGTACAACGTTAACTGTTTTTCGAGGAGACGACAGTTTTTTACAGGGTTTTCTGCAAACGTTTAATATTTCCATATTTTGAACGTGATTGTTCGTTTATATATATATATATATATATATATATATATATATATATTGCTGTGATAAGGGGTTGTTTAAGGGTGTATTGTATAGCAAAGGACGTGTAGTAACCATAAATTAAGATAGGAAGCAGAAAACTGCATTTGTTTAGTAGAAAATTTAATAATTCTTATATTATGTAAATATTAAGCATTTAACACCCTGTATATAGAGCATAATTAGTTTTAACCGACGCAAATAAAAACATCTTACAACAATAGAACGCATATTTAGCATAAAAACAGGTAATTCATACATTAGATAAATAATAAAGATTTAACACTCGGTATATAGAGCTTTATTAATTTTAAGTAATGCAAATAACGATATTTTTCAGTAGTAGAGGTAAGGATAACACATGTAATTAAACACGCATTCAAAAGTGTTCTAACTAGTTATGATATAATACGGAGATAAGAGAGAAAACTTAACAAAGCTTTGTGTAAGTGCGTAGAAACAATTAACATTTTTGATAAGAAAATGCAGTTCAAAAACGCATAAAATAAACATACACTAAAATCAAAATTGAAGTTACATCATGTGTTTTTGTATAATATGGAAAACGCGATATCTAAACAAAACAACGTATGGTTTAAATAACGAGGCATCTGTAGCAAACAACCATTACATGGGAAACGAATATATTACATTAGAAAACCCCTTCAAGTGCATGATATACAAAGACCTTATTGGTTAAGATAAGCGACAGACTTGGTGGAAACCCAACCTACATACAAGTGGGATGAGCCTATATTAACAGCAAGCAATGATAACAGAGCTCAGTTTTAACTCAAGAGGGCCAAGCTGCGATGCTCTGAATCTAAAAGTCACGCGTAAATTAATATTTAATAATATAATAGTAAAAATAGATAGTGACAAATAAGTGCTACAAATATGAAGACTCCTTTTGCCGATTAATGTGAGTAGAATTTGGGGTAATTTATTTAAACTAATAATATAATAATAATACGGCTTTGAATGTGATGATAATAACTTCGAAGGTGATGTTAATAATTCAAATTTCGAATGTGATGTTAATAATTCAAATGTGTTGATGATAATAATTCTGAATTGGTTTATAATAAAACCTAATGGATGGTATACTAATTTAAATGCATGGATAATTCTAATTGATAGTATAATATTTCAAATGTATGGATAATTCAAATATGGGGATATTTTAAATGGATTAATGTGATACTTTAAAGCAACGTCGACGATTTTGGTATAATTTTGAGTTGCGAGCATCAATAAAGAAGCAAGAAATAATTTTTGGAGAACAAGGGTTCAACTAAGCAGAGCAGGTCAGATCTTATTAGTTTTAAGATATTTTTTTCTATTTTTAAATTTAATTACTGAATTTATTCAATTTATATAAACTTGTGTAGCAAAATCAACAACAAACTTTGCATACGTTAAAAGTACGTAATATTAGGAAGATATCTGGAACGTTCGAGGTTTCTTTGATAAAAAGGGTAGTTTTTGGTGACTTTAGATTGTTTGCATAGCATATAAATTTTGGGATAAATAAGACTTATGATATTGATTGATTGAAGGGTGTATTTTAATAATTTTCAAAACATGTACATAATATTTCTTCTCATTATATGAAATTAATTGACTTCATTGTATAATTCAAACAGTCAGGTAATCAGAAAGGGGTGGAGAACAAAAAAATTGACTATTGTAACGTTGTGCACTCTGTGTAGAATAATAAAAGCTAGCCGTGGCATAAATAATAAAATTAGTGAGATTTAAATTTGATTATAGAAAACACAGAGGTGGAGTTAAATAGAAAACGTCCATTGACACCGAGTACGACGTTATCATACCAATTTTTATTGGACGGCCAAACGTCGAGGCTCGATTGTTCCTAAAAATACATAGCAATATATATATATATATATATATATATATATATATATATATAGTATATATATATATATATATATTGCTGTGATAAGGGTTTGTTTAAGGGTGTATTTTATAGCAAAGGTCGTGCAGGAACTATAAATTATAATAGGAAACAGAAAACTGCATTTATTTAGTAGAAAATTGAGTAATTGGGATAGTTTGTAAGTAGTAAGCATTTAACAACCTGTATATAGAGTATAATTAGTTTTAAGCGACGCAAATAAACACACCTTACAACAATAGGACGCATGGTTAGCATAGAAATAGGTAATTCATATATTAGGTGAATAACAAATATTTAACACCCGGTATATAGAGCTTTAGTAATTTTAAGTAATGCAAACAACGATATTTTTTAGTAGAAGCACGCGTATTTAGAGGAATGATAATAAATGTAATTAAACACGCATTCAAAAGAATTTTAATTAGTTATGATATAATACGGAGATAAGAGATAAAACTTAACAAAGCCTTGTGTAAGTGCATAAAAACAATTAACATCTTTAATAAGAAAATGCAGTTCAAAAATGCGTAAATAAATAAACATACACGAAAATTAAAATTCAAATTGCATCAGGTATTTTTGTATAATATGGAAAAGCAATTATTTACTCAAAACACCGTATGGTTTGATAACGAGGTATCTATAAGCAAACAACCATTATCTGGAAAACGAATTTGTTACATCAGAAAACTACTTCAAGTGTAGGAAATACAAAGACCTCATTGGTTAAGATTAGCGACGGACTTGTAAGCCAAGCCCACATTGAAGTGGGATCAGCCCATATATTAACAGCGGTCAATGATAACAACTCAGTTTTAACTTAACAAGGCCAAGCTGCGTTACTCTGAACCTAAGAGTCACGCGTAATTATATTTTAATAGTAAAAATGTATAGTGACGGGTAAGTGATACAAATATGAAGAATTCTATTGCCGATTAACGTGAGTAGAATTTTGGGGTAATTTATTTAAACTAATAAGATAATAATAGGGCTTCAAGGGTGACGACAATAATTTGAGGCTGAAGATAAAATTTCAAATGAGTGTATAATAAATTCAAGTGGAAGACTCTAATTGAGGGTATAATAATTCAAGCGAGTGGATAGCGAGTGGATAGATATAATCTTGATTCGAGTGGATAGATATAATAAATCCGAGTGTAAGGATAATCTTAGTTGGTTGATAATATTTCAAATGTGTTGATGACGATAATTCTAAATTGATGTTGGTTGATAATGGATGGTACAATAATTTAAATGCATGGAAAATTCTAATTGATGGTATAATATTTTAAAGCGTCGATAATTTGGTACAATTTTAAGTTGCGAGAATCAATAAAGAAGCACAAAGTAAGCAGAGCAGGTTAGATTTTATTAGTTTTTAGAAAATTTTTCTATTTGAATTTGAATATTGAATTTGCTTAATTAATATAAAAGTGTAACAGAGTCAGCAACAAACTTGGCATACTTTAAAAGTACGTAATATTAAAAAGGGGTTTTGTACGTTCCAGGCTTCTTTGATAAAGAAAAGTAGTTTTTGGTGACTTTAGATTGATTGCAAAGCATATGAATTTTGAGATAAATAAGACTAATAATATTGATTGATTGAAGAGTGTATTTTAATAATTTTCAAAACCTGTACATAATATTTCTTTTCATTATATGGAATTAACTAACTTCATTTTATAATTCAAACAAAGGGGTAAAAAAGAGAAGAATTGATCATCGTAACGTTGTGCACTCTGTGTAGAATAATAATAAAAGCTAGCCGTGGCAGAATTGAGTAATAAAATTAGTGGGAGTGAAATTTGATTAGGAAAACACAGAGAGGTGGAGTTATCATATCACTTTTGTATTAGACCTCCCAAACGTCGAGGCTCGATAGTTCCTGTTAATACATAGCAATATATATATATATATATATATATATATATATATATATATATTGTTATATACTTCTGGACGTTGTAATGTATAAATTAAGACCAAATAATCTTTTTTGGGTTTTATTTCGTGCAAATTTGAAGTTTACAATAGTGTCATTTGTTAATAACTGGCGTTTCGAGAAATATGTTCTCTTAGACTTGGTTCTAAAATTAGAGTAAAAAGTTTACATATTTGGAGATGATTCAAATTTACTTACATTGACTTGACCGAAAATTAATTAAAAATACTTATTTGTATGATGTGCATTCATCCTGTGTCGTACAATTTGAATAAACACATTTGAGAATTAAACAATTTTTAAAAGCTTACTATAAATAAAAACATTGATAATGTGAAAACAGCAATCATTAAAATTAATTTTTGAAAACAGTATACTTAATAAGTTAATTTATGTATGTACATGTGGATTATCTTCGATTTATGTGTTGTTATCTGATCTAAATATTGATAGTAAAAGTCTATGTAGTGGAATGTGTAGTGGTATAAATCTATTACAGATAGATTAAGACGTGTTGTTTATTTGTTTAATTGAAAGAATATGGAAAAGCATAATTTTTATCAAGGTTTTCTATATGGTTTTTGTAATTTATTGTGCTCGTTTGTTTCTGAATGTGGTAGCTTTCTAAAAAGAGTCTCTTTTTATAGGTTTCTTCTGTCTCTAATATTATGATATTTTCATAGTCAGCCTTGTGGTGATGTTCATTTAAATGCATGGCAAGAGCGCAAGATTTTTTATCCACTCACTACCGCCAAATAGCCAAAGATTTAAATCCTTTATTTGGTTTTTCACGAGTAGCCTTTGTTACGCTCTAAATGGCTTCACAAAGATTCTAGTTAATAATTATGTTAGAAGATTTCCAATCATTACTCAAGTATGTTACACATATTTGTGTAAAATAGTTTTAGCATTTAGAACAATTACATATTGTAATTTTATTAAAAAGTAGGTCATATGAATTATCCTTGGGACTTTCACAAATACTTTTTATTATTATGTGATTATGCGATATAGACGTTTCACACGGTCTGAAATAATATGTGTCGTCGTCCTAGACCAATGAGGACGCAAATGTACAAGGAATGGTGAGCAAATTGAAAAACAACAGCAGCCATTTTACATTCTGCACGTAACTACATTATCCTGAAGAATTTTGGAGTAATGCTTTATAAATTAATGCAGTGAAGTTTACCTGTCGATCCTATAGCCAATCCTTTTATTCTGCTTGAGTGTTTCCTTACGTATGTATGATTAATTTGTAAGCACAGTAAATATGGTGTTCGTAATTTATGTAAAATTAATTACGCCCTCTGTACGTACAAGCAACTAACTATAGTATCTTTTATTTTTCCATTTAATAAAGAATAATTTGGCGCTAATTCGTCGTTTTAGGTTTTATAATGCACTAATTCTCACTATCTAGGACTAGCTCTTTTCAAGTTTAAAAAAACTTTTAATAAATTATTGTAGTACCTTTCAATATTACGTCATTCAGGACGTTAGCAGTTTGTTTCTATATTAACCTAGAAAGGCAGACTATTTCTTTATTTGAAGAAACTGTCATAGTGTGTATTTAGTTTCTTTAGTGATTGTATATTAAATTATCTACCGTATTTACAAAAGAACCAATCAATCGTGTACAAAATTAATAATGGTTGTATTGTTGAAACAACTGTAAGTTTTGAGTATTATCTGGTCTATTGCAATTGGTGAGTAACATTTTATTATTTTAAAAGTAGCTCTGTATGACTTTAGGTGTTGTCTAATAACTAATAGCTTAATCTTTAAAAGAAGAACTTGATTGGAACTTGTAGTAATTGTACTATAACCTTAGTTTCATGTAGCCTTTATGAATATTTTTTCTCAAAAAAAACTTTATCTAATTCATCTTCAAGTGGCGTTATTATTTTTATAAATTTGCGGAATCATTTACTTTTAATGAGAGTCTGATATTGCTTTTTATGAAAAGCCTCGCTTTTGGTTCATTTTTAAAGTAAAAAAAGGTTTCATGTAATATACTTTTAGTATTCAATTTACATTTATAAAAACCTTACCTAGTTATTTATTCTTTAACAAATGTTTGAACTTGTGTTGTATGGAAAAGCACTTTAACTTCATTTTAAAGTGTAAATATGTACACTTGAAATATCTGCATTTCCTTTCATTTGCAAATTTTTATGTTTGATTCTTTTTCATGTTAAACTAACTAGAATAAATTAACTATATGTAAACTCAGATAAAATTATCTTTGAGGTTCTACAATTAAAGATGAAACCAAATCATTCCTTATATAATACAATTAAGAATTTATCTCTAAAACCAGCTTTGAAATATTTTTTTGTAAAGCAGGGTAGTTTATGCATTAATTTATAAATCACAAGAATTTGATGGTAAATTTCAAGAACCATGGCATAGAGAGGATCCAAAACCCTTTTCTCTATTTCTAACGATTAGTAAGTTATTCATACCTATATTTTTACCATTATCTAATTATATCGTCGGTCTTCTCTATCATTATTTCAATTGAATTTTTGTCTGTTGACTTTATCTTGTTGCGCATAAATATGTATTGCCTATAAACTCTGAACTATTTTAAATTTTTTGGTTTTGCACAGACCTCATTCTTCCTCTCATCCTTAGTTTTTAAAAAATCTTTTTGTTACTTCACTTTAAAAATTTTATTTTTTTTTTAAATTTTCATCCTTTATTTCTCTAATATTGTTATTATCACACAACACACTGTTTTCTTTTGTTCTGCTTGACATATTTTCCGTTTGAACAACTCAACAAATCTTTAGGACTTATACTGTGTTGATGTTTTAGTTTTAGAACGCATATAGCACCCGCAGAGTGTGCTTTTGTAGTTAAAAAGTTGATTTCCATAGTTGAGACTACGAGAAATTTTCATTCCATATAGTTTTTTTCGCCAACATCCTAATTACTTTTTAAAAAATCCATTATCAACTGTTTTTCTGTATCATAGGGACGTTTATGCATTTTTCCTGCTTTTCCTGAATGTGTTGTTGTTCTCAGTGTAAATCCTTTATCGTTTTTAATATATTGGAAAATTGTTCTACTGCTTATCGGTTAATTGTTTCTTAATGCTTGTGGTAATTACGGTTTTTGAAATTTACCGTGTGGGTATATTTAATTTAATGGTTTGACCTTTGTCTGATTTTTATCGCAGTGGATGCGATCGGTAGGAAGATGTCTCGTCTAGTCTCGACTATATTCGTTAGCATTCATTATTGACACGTGTCGTCAATGTAGCAGGTGGTCGCTTAAACCGAACAAGGACATTTTCTACTCTCTACTCTTTCTCTAGGATGCATAACCTAAAACTATATTTTTCATATCCTTATATCCCACTATCTACGTTTCAGCCAATTTTTTCCTCAGTTGCACCTGTTTTTGCCCCGACGCAACCTTCCATCACACAAGAGTATTGCACCACCACCCCGAGCTGCTGGCTGCTTTTTGGCTTGTTGAGCAATACCTTGCTATCCATTCCTTTTCGATCGCTTTTGCTTAATGTGAACTCTTTTCCTTCTTTTTTCTACCAAGTCGCTATAAGCTTTGAACAACTCATCTTCCTTTTTGTCTTTTTTATATTTACATTTACTTTCTAACTCGCTGCAAGGTTTGGAAGGTTATTACCTCAACATGGATAGGGGACCCCTACCTGCCTCTGTATCGCCACTGTCTTCTACTGGGATTTACGTTAAAGTCGTTGACAGTGTATTTTGTTTTCGATTTTGTTTGTGGGTTAAACCTCTAGACGAGCATTTTTTACAAAAAATACGCCCTCGTTCGGATGGGAGGAAAAATGGAGGTCCCGTGTGTGAATGTTGTCACGCAAGTTAAAGATCCCTACCTTGCCTGGAACGGCAAGGGTTTGACAAAATTCAAAATTTTCAGGTAAAAAAATAAACTCGCTTCCTGGCCTTCGGGTGGAGCATTAGAAAATTAAATGTAGGCGGTTAAACCTCTGGGTAGCTTCGTGGCTTAGTTGGTTTGCGTGTGACTACTAAGCCCAAACTTCCCGATTCGATTCTAGACACGGACCGCTTGATAATTATGTCCTCGTTCATATAAGAGGTAAAATGTGGGGATTGTGTGTGAGTGTTGTGGCGCACGTTAAAAATTTCTACATTTCATGGAACAGCAAGGGTTTCGTAAAATTTAAAATTTTAAGGTAAAAAACTCGCTTTCTAGTCAATGTAGTACCTTCGGGTGGAGCATTGGAAAATCAAATGTAAGGGGTTAATCCTCTCTTAATCAACACAGGGGTGCAGAGTTTCTATACATATTTTTAGCTATGCCGTTCCCATTAACGCGTGTCACTTCGGGAAACTTCTTCTAGATGGCATGAGAAAAAATCCGTTTTTAGATCTGAGGAGATCACTCTACTCACTTGG
The DNA here is from genome assembly GCA_036346225.1 of Platerodrilus igneus. Classification (NCBI taxonomy): domain Eukaryota; kingdom Metazoa; phylum Arthropoda; class Insecta; order Coleoptera; family Lycidae; genus Platerodrilus; species Platerodrilus igneus. The sequence goes on from JARFIW010001031.1 coordinate 2,082,575, forward strand.
GAGTTCCCATTATGGAAATACATGCCGCGACTGCTCAGCTGCTTTCTGCAATTCAACTAACACACAAAACAAAAAATAACTGCTACGGTAAATTACATACATTTATTACATACTCATAAAAAATATATACACGTCAAATCATAAGTAAACTCCGCCTTCACACAATATTTATACATTATATACAATCTCCGATAAAATAATACATTTTACGATTAATTATTCCCCAGATTCATTATTGCTCATTGGTTATCCAAAAAAGTAGCAGGGCTTTACCTCATATGTTACTCTAACCTAGGTTTAATAAAAGCTCCTAGTAATCATAACCTCTCGTGCTACTTTTCGCACATCAAACAGCAAAAAGTCCCTTTTAATTTGTACAAACAAATATTACCAATATCCTAAACTTTTGTCTCTTAATATAAATTCTCACCTAAAATACAGTAAAACAATACAATATAAAAAAAATTCAATCAGTAACTCTTTCCAATTTTGTCCTTTTTGTCCGTAAATTATACCCACAATGCGCAAAAGTTATTGAACACCAGGGCACACATAGGCAATACAAAGCAACAGTTAAAGAAACAGTTACCTGGATACTATTTCTGCATACGGCCTGCTACTATTCGCTCAGGTGACATACATGAACACCTCTTGACTTGCAATAATCATAACTGCCAGCAGCAACCGTTTATCCATGACATCAACTCATCTACCACATTGAAGATACATCCAAATTCATCCTTAAATGTTGATACACGACCAAATTGACCAACCACTGGCATCTACTCCATCTCAATTTGTATGCTTTTGCCCACTTAGTGCAAATTAAAATTAGAACAATCTTTACTTACGTAAAGTACTCTTTTATTCTACTCGTTAATGTATTTTATACTTGTAGCCACCAGCTGGTTATAGACTAAGTGAAAGCTTTTAACTATTCGAACTCGGAGACAGAAGAACTAAGAGAGAATTACGAGTTTCACAACAATCTGTTGGAGTTTATATCCTGTTTCTCACTCCACAAAAGCCTGTCAATTCCTGCAATTTTCACCAATACAAACATTCACTTCCACGTAAAACTTTGAACGGTGCACAATTCTTGAAATTCCACTACACAAACAGCTCCAACGGCCACCGTTTTCCAGTAATATTCTAACGTACGTTCAAAATTCCTTGTAATTTCTCTAAGCGCCACAATTTTTCAAAACATTTCCTTGAAAATTCGACTAACGCTCCTAGCCCACACTTTTACTCGACTTGTTTCCCCGTATTTAAAACATCTTTCACCAATCAAGTTGTGTATATTTAAAAACCAACTGACAAAGTTAACATTTAATACGGCCTAATGCAACAAGTGTAGTATCTATCTCTCTCCAATCTACGCCTCAAAATCACCTCTCGCTTACTTTGTACTTACTCTAACCTTATATACCTAACACGTGTTATCCTCATCTCATTTTAACATACACGCTAAAGCAACTATCCCTTACTTATCTGCCTTCCCCGTTGTCAACGAAAGTTAAGCGTTTAATCTACACGTATTAATTATCGCTAATCTGTTATTTTTCTAGGTTGATTCCCTGGCTCGAATGTGTAGCTCTGAGTACACCCCAATCCGTTAAACTGCCGCTACGTGTTGCTAACCAGTGTCCTTGGGTTGCTGTTAGCTTAACACCCTGATTCAGAATTTTCCCCCTTTGTTATATCTGTTACTTGTAGTATTGGATTTTTACGTTAGATTTCTTATCGAATTTGTTTCGTGAATTGTTTATTGAATCGCTTCGTAAATTTCTCAGTATATTTTTAGTAGATTTTTTCAGTTTCCTTAGATTTTCTTTTAGTCCTAAGCTAATAAATGTTATAGATCATGTTTACCTTAATTAAAATTTGGACTTACGTCCTATGTCGACGGCGAATTTGTATATTTGAACGTGTACTCGTACTTGAAATTTTTAATTATGAACCTTCACTTATAAATCGTGGTTATAATTTCACACTTGAACTTTGCGTAGATTTTTTGTTCAAACTAGTACAGCTTGTGCTTCAGTTCTGTAGAGACTGACCATTGCCCGCTTGAAGTAATATATAAAAGCAAGGCCTTCCACGTGCTGTCATTGGCTGACGCGCTATCTTTGTTGTTTGAGGCGTTGCACTTGTCTTATCATGAAAGCCTTCGGATTATACATAAAGTTACCTATCCTAAATTTTGTTGCAAAGCTTTCCAAATCACGTAGACATCACAATTTCACACTATAGAGTTTGTTGACTATGGTACTTTGTTTTGTACCGTTCAATATCATGTTTTCGTATTTTGTATAGGAAATTCAAATCTTCCTTTTAATTCCGCACGTATACAAACTTGTTGTTCCATATTTTGTCTATCCAATATGCTGGGTTTTATTCGAAAGTGTAGCGATTTCTACATTTAAAACATTAAGTAAGCTAAATTTTATAATGGGATTCTTTAACAGATGACATAAATTAGATGCGTTTTTATTGACCTTTACGTTCTGGAACATGCTTGTTTTGCAAGACCTATTTGTTGTTTGTACGCATGATTATTAATGCGTCGAGTTTAAAAAAAAATCGTTTTTATGTTTGTTCGACTTTAGATGCTTCTAATTTGTATTTATTTAAAGCTTCTGAATGTATTACTGTTTTCTAAAATGAATCGGATTGCATCTAGAGTAATTTATTCTACTAAATGTGGTTAAATTATTAAAGAATGAGTTTCCCTTCATTGACTAAAGTTATTTGTATATTTTATACAGTGTGTTTGATATTTGCTTTTTGCATAATTAACGAATTGTGTACTTTTATTATTCAAATGTTTAGTTTCCTTGACATTGATGTTTTTTACATGAAGCAAGTTGTGTATCCCCCAATTATCTATATATATTGAATATATTGAATCTAATAGGAATTATTAGAAATTGTTAAATAAAGTATAAGTTCATTTCAACAATGTAATACAAGGCTAACCCAGAGAGGTTATTAACAGTTCATGAGAACGGATAGGCAACTTTGCATCCGAGAGGGTAGTGATACTGCAGGTCGCAGGTCACAGGCGGTTAGCATACCGCAATTACCTAGAAATAAGATTGTTACAATGTAATAAAGTGTAGAATTAAGAGAAAAGCAGACATGAGATCTGCAAGTTCACACAGCCATGTGAGGGGCAGGTTATTATAAAAAGCCCGGGAGCTCAAGACCCGGCAGTCAGTCTGAGTACTACAGCTTTTGCATTGTTGTTTACCTAGACTACTCGCCTTAGCACAATTAATATTATTTTTGATTAAAGTTATTTTTTTTACAGTTTTTCTAAATTCCATTATAATTTCTGTTTAAGAACAAATAAATGTGTCAAGAGTTTGGAAAAGTTTTTTAAAAACACCGCTTCAAACGCCCGAACCTTAACTTGCATACTACCCTTGTGATCCTATATACCCCTCAGTAACCATATTATCATAGCAATATATATGAGGGTCGGTGTATCTTACCAGGAACATACTCGTAACCATATACATTTTTTCTGGCATCTTTCTCTTTGAAATCTTTCAGTTCTTACGTAATTAATAAGTTAAATAATATGTGAATAGCTATTTATCTTTCTCTTTGAAAATATCTTGAAGATTACTTCTATCTAAATTATATTCTAAACCATAAATGACTGATTATCTATTTTTCTCTCCGAAATTTTCTTTGAGATTCCATTTTATCTAATTGATGCATCAAATCAAAATTATGTATGTATCCTTAACCTTGAAATTATTTTTGAGGTTTATGTTATCTTATTAATACTTTCTCTTGAAATGATCTTTGAGACTCTACCTTTTCTAACTGTTGCTACAAATTATCTATGTACCTTTCTCTTTGAAAATATCTTTGAGAATTTATCTTATCCATTTGATGTTCCAAACCTTTGGTATTTATGATCAAAGGTAGAATTTATTGTGTAAATAAAAAGTACTTAACCTGCCTTTTAGTTTTGTATTTTGGTAGGGTAGGATTAAGAAATTTACTTATCGTCAATATAATATTACTAGCTAGTGTGTTAAAGTTTTTATAACGGCAACTTATTTTTCTGTTATCTTGTTAGTGAGCCTGCGTTTTAATTCGTTTTGAGTTAAAAAAGCACCTTTTAAGCATTTGAAAAAAACTTGCATGCATTTATATACAATGGAGAAAGCAAATCTTATATTCAGTTTTATAGGAAAGTTTTATGTTAGTTTTAAGTATACAAGTCTCATACTCCCGACTAATTTTATGCAATTATGCGACAAACAAGACTCTTTCGCGCGCAAATGATGCAACCCGATGACCGCGTGGGCACTTACTTTCGTTTCCTGGTGTAGCAAAGACTACTACGGTTTAAAAATCAGGTGGCGTTTTAAGACATTATTTAAATATAGGTTTTCCGCTTATATGAACTCTTGTATATACGTACCTTCTTTTTTTTGTTTTTCCTCTTTGAAGTTTCGCGACTGTTACCCGTTAAGTCACTCCACAAACTTTCTAGTTAATAATTTTGTTAAGCGATTCATCATCATCATTATTAGGTCTTCAGTCGTGGAACTGGTTAAACACGTACCGCCATTCTTTCCTATTCTGAGCTAATCTAGACATTTCCCTGAAATTTCCACAGCCTACCTATTTCACTATCTGTGTGCAATAGTTTAATCTAGGCCTACATCTACCTCTCCTTTTTACTTGTGCTTGTTATATATCCCGCAATATTCCCCAGTGCCTTAGAACGTGTCCTATCCTTCTATTTCTCCTATTTTCTGCTTTCCACAGATATTATTCTTCCACAACTATTTGCAGAACTTCTTTGTTCGTATTACACTTAGTTGTGCAAAATAGTTTTAGAATCTATGGGTATTACACATTGTAATTTAGTTAGAACATAGGTCTTTGAATTATTTGCGGGATTCTACAAAGAGTTTTTATTATTATGTAATTATGCGGTGTAGACGTTTAACACGTTTTGAAATTTTATGCATCGTCTTCTACCAATGAGAACGCGATATGTATAGCTACCGGTGGACAAGTTGAGAAGAAACAACGGAGGTTATCATTCATTCTACACGTATCTATCTTATCTTGAAGTACGGCAGAGTAGTGTTGTATAAGTTAATGCAGCGAAGTCTACCTATCGAACTTTTAACCGATTCTTTTATCGCACCTATTTGTTCCCTTATGTTGTAGGAGATAACAACGAACGTCACTGTAAATCTGGACTGAATAAACGTTGCACCACCCTAGCTCAGTATTGCGCAAACTAACCATGATAATTGGTTATCCTGGCGAAACTGCATTAATCCAAAGGCTTTACCTTATATTTTAAACATTTTGATGTTCACAAGTTAAGCAAAATTATAATTAATGTTCCATAGTCAATTTGTAAAGCAAAGTAAGTAGGATGTTTGTAATTCATGTCAAACCGATTACTCCCTCTGTACGGCTACGCGATCAACTATAGTGCCTTTTACCTTTGTATTTGACAATTAATACCCATAGGCTGATTTAAAATTCACAAGTTTACTTAGGATTTTGGAAAAATTGCCTACAACAAACTTTCCAATTTATGAGTTCAAAATGAAATACAAAGACTTAAAGTATTTGCAGTAACATTGTAATTTTGCAAAAGCACCATTTTTAGCTTCCTCTAAAAATATCATTTAAAAGCTAGCGGTGAAAAAAAAATGGTGTACATTTTCTTGACATACCTTGATATGCAGAGAATTTCCTTCGGAGTAGCTTAATTTAATACTGGACATCCTTCATTCAATAAAGTTTGAGAAAGTTTACTGCTGATTAATTATTTTAAAACAAACCACTCTTTCCTTCAACAAAGTTAATTATAAAAGAAAATTTTTGAACGTGGTTAAATATAATAATTACAGCGTTTAATTATTTCGTTCCAAATACGATTTTCTCGATGCAACGACAGAAAAGTCGATATAAAATGTTTTCGCAAAAAGAAATTTTCATAGGTTTAATTTCTAAATAATACTCTATTTTACAATTGTAAGGAGTAAAAATAATCCGAAACTTTCAAGTTCCGCCTACTTCTGTTTATCTTAGCTATTTATCTGTGCTCAATAAATATACTTTGAAATACGCCATTTATGTAGTATGTTCATTTCAACGTTCATATTTATCTAACGTGGTTAAAATTCTACACGGGAAATCAATGTCCCTATGGATAGTTTCGGTTAAAATAATAATAATAAAATAACTACAAAGTATCTTTACATTGCTACATGTAAATATATTTTCAAGCTTCATTGCTTGTGCCATGTTCAACCTTTTAACAGTGACTTTCAAAACGTAAAGTAAAATTTAACTAGCGTTACTTAGAGTAAATTACAAAAACGCCTCAATAGTAAACAGTATCAACTTATACCTGTAACAATCTTGTACTAAAATTAGTTTTTGTTAAACTGTATGCCTAATTAGGATACTCTGATATTTTGAATCAGCACATTCTGTACAAGGGCCATCTCTGTATAACGAAGTAAGTTAAATTAGTACGCGGCAGGAAGTTAGGTGTACTTCCACGCGGGCTTTGATCCTAGTTCAGATGTTGTGTTGCTATATTTAAATTCGTGTATATGCTACATTTTAAAATTAATAGTGTGTATTGTTTGTACGTCAATCTTGTAATATCTCAAAACTACGCGGACAAAATTAAAGAACCATATTCCAACTTGGCTTGTTATTTATTTATTCAGATACGCATTTACATGTGGCGCCCAACGTGAATGCAGGAGGTAATTTTCAAGGATTGGGTAGCGATATAAAATTAGACATTACCAAAGGACATCGATTTTTAAGGTAAGATCTAAAAATTTACATTAATTATCGTGTTTAATAAGTAAATCCTAACATACCTTGGGGTTAGGCGGACGTACAGGTCGGAGTAGCAACCGGTTTATGGTAGTTCTTGAACGTCTAGGCTGTTATTACGTATCAGCTAGCGGCAGTGTGCAGAAGCATTAACATTAAAATTAACTTGACTTAAAACTTGAAGTGTGATTGTTGTTATGAATAATACCTGTATGGTATGTGTCGGTGCGTTTATTGATATAGTAATTGCTTGAAGGGTTTTAATTATATGAACTCTTCTTTGAAACAATTTTACGCTTGGCTTTGTGTTTACGTTAGATGAACGTATATAATTTAAAGAGATAGTAAGAGGGTTGAATTTCAAGGTTAATATCTCGATGGGTCAAAATCGTAGTAAATACAGAACAGACAATGACGCCATAGAAGGATACAAATCGCGAGTCAGAGTCGGACTCGATTTCAGATTCAACTAATATTGGAAAAAGATTGAGCTTTGTTAAATAACATTACGTTTATGCAATCTAATAATAGTGAATTAATAGAAAAACTTGATGTTTCCAGTAACTTATAGAACATTAGTACTGATATATCTTCAAATGCGGCCCAAATGGGCTTAGTTTGAAGGAAATAGAAAGTAGTGATAGAAATTCTAGTACCGATGATAATCAGAAATAGTAAACAAACGAAAAGAATTATTTTGAAAGGAACATGGAACCAGGCAGCAACCGAGGGGTTGCAACAAGACGAGATTAACCTACATTCATCTATTTAAAAAGTTGTGGGGGTGCCAGTTTGACATTTAGAGCTAACGATCCTAAGAATCTAGTAGTTTTTATTAATAAATTACTAGACATTTTCTAGAAATTGGGCGGCCAAGAGGATGAATAAGTTTTATACGATTAATAGATTTGAAGCGAGCTATTTTGAGACTGAACATTAATAAAGAACATTTTGTAATTTTGAAATTTTTAAGACGCTTTTTCTGCAGAAGTACTGGGATCCTGAAAAGCAACGAGAGGTATTCAATCGCTTAATATCGAGTTCGAAGTTAATTATTTCGTGAAAATTATCAGGGAGTGTAAGTTTTTGGATAAGGATTTATTATAGTTAGCGATTATAAAGCTGGTCGCTCATCATTTTGATTTCGAAACCAAATAAGGCATCTTTAATGATAGTTGTGGAATTTTTGATGAATCGGAGGAGTACTTAGAAAATTAAATGAATTGTAGAGCCATCAGAGAATATCCAATAATCAGCGAGGTTATAATGGTTTGTAGAATGTAGAGGTGTTCGCGTTTCTAACGGTGAAAAAAATTGGAGGCAAAATAATTAGCAGGACATTAAAACTAGAGGTAGAAGATACAAAGTGTACAGAGACGTACGTAATTGACAGAAGTCGAATTACAAACGGGATTTTAAGCAAAATCTTTTACAAAATGTATAGGTCTTTGGCATTATAAGAAATAAAAACCAGGTACAGAAACAGGAAAATTAAACTTAAATGGAAAAATTATTATTGAGACTCCCTCTGTAATGGATTGTATGAATAGCTAATATTAATCAAACATGAAATTTAAATTGCTTTGTTTTTAGAACATATCATTCTGTATGTGTATCTGTTTACCGGAATATCATACGTCATTGCTATTTTACATTGGTGCAAGTAACTTTAAAATTTTAACATATATACCTGTTTACATGAATATGATATAATGTTATCATAAAATAGATTTAATTGACGTAGGAAGTTGAATTTCGTTGTTTTATTTGTTCAAATATACGAGTAGCATTCTGTAGACATACCTCCAGTTTGTGCCGCGCTAGTAGTTGTAGTATATAATAGTATTTTAGCATTAGGTTTAACCGTTCTTGTTTAATAGTATAAGAAAGTATTATTATAAAGAGTGTAGGAAGAAGAACAACTTCTTTTTAGTAGAGTCTCAAAAGCTCTGTGAGTATTGCTAAGCTAGTTTATGAAACGACGGCCAGGCGGTCGTTCGGGTTAGCAGCGTGTTAGTTAAACACGCCTAAAAAAAAGAGTTAAGAATAATGCAAGTAAAAACGGGATTGTGTTTTTAACGAGGTAGACCAACGGTGAAGTTTGCTGAGATCATTCTTGAAGGACAGTTTGTCTACAATATAAGGTAGGATTGATTCTAGTTAATATTTTTGTTGTTATGCCTGAGTTTCTTGTGTGAAGTAGTCATTCAACGAGCTGGGTCGAATGAATAACTTAGCTTTAACGTTCCAGAGAGTTCGCCGTTTGCAAGGAAGTAAACGAACCGGTTGTGGGCTTAACATATTGTAGGGCCGCTCTCTTTTGCTACGTGAGTTACATATCCCCCAAATCTATATATGTATAATTAAATAGGAATTATTAAGAAATACTTAAGGTAGATGCAACATGGAATCTCAATGATAGATAAATAAAGGTTATTGAAAGTTCACAAATAAGTTGTGAGAACGAATGCGAATACATTGTATTCTAGACGTAAGTGATACTGCAGATGCAAGTCACAGACGGTTGAAAACCGCAATTATTAGAATTAAGATTATTACATTGTATAATGAATAGAATAAAGAAATAAGCAGACATAAGCTCTGCAAGTTCCCACAGACATGCGAGGGGCAGGGACAACATAAATACCCCGGGAGCCACAGATAAATCAGCGTTTTAAGTATTTCAGCTTTTACAATGTTTTTTGCTTAGGCTACTTGCCCTAATTTAAATTCAATTAATAATAATTTTCGACTTGATTTAATTTAAACAAGTTTATTAAAACTTCATACTAATATCTGTTTAATAAATAAATTGTTACAAGAAATTTTGGAAGAAGACTTTTTAAAAAGGCAGCTTCAATGCTCGAAACGTAACTAGCGCAGTCGTACAGATCCAGAAAGGCACTACAAATCCAACAATTCAAAAAACTGGTGACCAAGAATTTCAATTCCCAATCTGCAAGAACCCAAACAAAGTTGGTCGAGGTACAAGAATCGACCGAGCCCAACCAAACAAATTTGAAAAAAGTACAAAAATCGACCGAACCCAAAGAAACACAACGTAGACAATGTACAAAAATTGACCGAGCCCTTGAAAGCGACAATGAAAATTATGTAACTTTATTTATCCTAAAACCAATCGATTCCTTTTACGAATTTATTGATGCTAGCTAGTAAGAAAACATTTTTTTTTATATATGTACAGATTTTTCTAATTATTATTATCGCAATTTAACACTTATGAAAAAAATTTACTCGATTACTACGAGATATTATTTTCAAACAAGAGAATCTTTTTTTTAACAAAAGAACTATAAAAGACGCATTTATGTGCGCAAATTAGTGCAAATTATTATTACGAATTATTAATACGAAACAAAACAAAACGATTTAACTATAAAAAGTATAAAAATAAAACGCAATTTTTATTATAACGATTAAAATTAACAGGAACCATTATTCAAATTAAACATTTATCCGACTCTATCAATTATACACTACAGTGCAACAAAGTGACAAAAGTGCGTAATTGAAGAAACATTTTAAAATCTATTATTAAATTAACTTAAAATGCAAATTTACAACGCAAATTTTTATATAGTTACTACAGAAAACTGTCATTAGATAAAAACTATTCGGAAAGATCCAACTTTATAAATATAATTAAATATTTTTAGTACAAAAGCATTTAATTGTAAAGAAACATTTATGCAAATTTACTGCAACTTATCGCCGAGACTGAAATAACGTCGCTCAAGAAACTTAAAGCTTTAAAGTTACACAGTTGCATTGTATAATTATAAAAGAAACATTTACGCAATTTATTGCAACAAAACTTATCACCGAAACTGAAATAAAAACCTTTTAGCAGACTTAGAACTTTATAATTAGACATTCAAGGTAAGGAGATTTTACAATTATAGAGAAGCATTTATGCACTTATGCAATGGAACAACTACGGAGACGAAATAGTTATAGTAGACACTTAATTACTCAGCAAGACTGAAATAAAAACGTAACTGGCGCAAAAACGTACAACTTATAACGCAACTATCGCAAGAAATTATTAACCTTTCAGAAAATTAAAACTCGCGACAACTATAACATCTGTAAAGTATACAAATATACGAATCTAAAGCTACAGCAATTGACTATACATTACTAAGCAGAAAAGCAACCAACCAAATCAAAAATAAATTTCAATTTATACAAAAACATAATATTAATTAAAACGGAAAACAACCCTTAACGACCATTAGTTCAGATATTAAGATTTTCCTCGAAAGTATCCCCCAATATAATGGAAAGGAAGCATTATTAGGAAATTGAATTAACGCGTGCGAAATATTTTTGAAAACCTTTTACAAACCAGGAGGTAATAAACAAAATGTTCTACTTTTACGCCTAATAATAAGTAAACTGACCGGAAGCCACTAACGCTAATTGCCACATCAAATGAACTTAAACAATGGGAAGATTTCAAACGCATATTGATTGCATATTTTGACGATCTGCGCAACACCAAATGTCTAAACCGCTACCTAATAAACCTAAGAATAGAAAGTAACCAATCCGTAATGAAATGCCAAGACGTACGAAGTTTAATTCTAACAAAACTAAAAATCAAAGAACCCGATCAAAGTATCCGATTATTAAAGACAAAAATGTATGACGAAATGGCACTGGACACCTACATAAACGCATTACCTGAACGATTATCAGACAAGATAAGATTCCAACATCCCCAAAATTTAGAAGAAACAATGGATATGATCATAGAAGAACAAAACGTTATGTATTACCGAAATAGATTGTATAATCCCAACGCAAACAAAAACTACTCACCAGTAAAAGCCACACAAGCTGCAAGACAAATAACCACCCAACCAAAATTTACGCCATTTAACGCACAAATAAATCAACCGTGAATCAACAACCCAAACTTTAATAACACAAATTTCAATAATCAATTTAAACAATTTCCAAGACCATTCAACATCAAATTTTACAAAACCCACATTTCCACCAAGATTTAATCAAAACGTAAACCAACAAAGACAAACATTTGGCACAAACACCATCAGAAACACCCCGATGATAAATAACAGTAATAACCCCAAGAGTTATTACAAACCAACTCCTATGGGCACTTCATCTGGTAATCTGGTAAACCGTTATTTAGATTTTGTAGAAAGAGAACCCTTTAAAATTAAAACAGCCCATCAAACGACACTACATCAATTTGCAGCTAATATACTCATACCAAAAACTTTCAAAGTAGGAATGAAACATAAATTTTGTGTTTTCGAATTTAATAATAAATACGACGGACTAGTAGGAATGGGCCTTCTAAGAAAATTGGGAGCAAACATCGATATAAAAACCTTTTATTAAGAACGAAATACGGGCAAATCCCCATTAAATTCCAAAATACCCAAACCGATCAAAAATACACCGTAGAACCGCGGACAGAGAGACGAATAAAAATTTTAGTAAATTCAAAAAACGACGTAGGCATTATAAATCACATGACATTTCAACAATGAGTAGGAATGCCCACAGCATTAGTACAAAGAGAAAAATAAGCAGACATGAGCTCTGCAAGTTCCAACAGACATGTGAGGGGCAGGAACAACATAAATACCCCGGGAGCCCCAGATCAGTCAGTCAAATTGAGTGTTTCAGCTTTTACATTGTTGTTTGCTTAGGGTAACTCGACCTAATTTAAATTCAATTAATAATTTTTTTTGACTTACTTTAATTTATACAAGTTTGTCAAAATTCCATATTAATATCTGTTTAATAAATAAATTGTTACAAAAGTTTTGGAAGACTTTTTAAAAAGGCAGCTCCCAAGGGCCGAAACGTTACTCGTGTAGGTATTCGGACGTAGAGTATGTAAGGGCAATGACAATAATACCTACCATTTTGCTATGAACTCCAATTAGTTTTGTTAAGTAGTGTAGGGTCGATTTAATGATTAGTTATACAAATTTATTTCATTATTTGTTTTATACCTTTTAGTAAAAATTGTTGCATTACAAGTATATACAGAAACGTAACTGTTATTATGTACTCTATTTCATTCGCGTAAAAAGAACCCTATTTGAAGGAATAGTCTCAAGTTTATCAAGAAGTAAAGCAATTAATATCCACCAGATGTTCTCATCGTCTAGGGAACTCTCACAAACTAGCTAGGACTTGACGCGTTGGCGCACATACTTTGACAGTATCAAAAGCCTTTCAAAGGAAGTGTTATTAGCAACGTAGTATTGAAATTGCACCTAGAAAATTGTTACATTTTTTTTCTATTTGTTTGTATTGTTTTCCCTAGATACTCACTCCCACAACACTGTAGTTAGCCTGTGCATCCTCTTTTTCTTACAGGATTCCCGTTCATTTGTGGCAATTTAAAATTTAAGAATTTAACGCATCATTCACCTGTAACAAATGATAGTAATCAGGATAAGAAATCTGAAAACAAAAATGTAGAAGGCGTTCAAAGAACGGATGTTAATTGTATGCAGGTGACAAAGTAGTCAAATGCAGTTATAGAGGAAGAAATGGGAGAGAACAGTGTAAAAGGAGAACCCGTAAATATGTTGCTTACCCAGAATAATACTGAGCTATTACAAGAGAGTGATGACGGTAAAGATTGGCTTAGAAACGTGATACGGGTAGTGTTAAAAATATTATTACGTCTATTTTAATCTATAGTGGCCGTTATTTGTCGTATATTTCTCAAAATTTATTCAAAGAAATTCAGAGCAAAAATCCGTGAATTTCAGTTTTACCCACTATAACGGCTTTGAAAGGAAAATGGTAAAAAATTAAAACAACAGATGTCGATAAAGCTGAAATTACAAGTATTTGAGTTTGTCTGTGTGGTAGTGCCGTCTTAATTACGCAATTTAATCGTAGGATGCGATTGGTTGACCCAATACAAATTTAAAATGTTTCGAGTCACTGATCTTTTTAGAAAAATTTTGTGATTGAATTGTAAGTAAAGAGTTGTTGTGATTTACGCGTTGCTATACCATTGCGCAATTGTTTAATATAACGTATAATTACGCGGCAAATTACGCGCCATTTTGTATCAAATACCAAACGCGTTTAAAGGTGATGCAATGGTCAATTTTTCATGCACAATATAAATAAAAACAATTTACTCACTTAAATCGCACCATGCAGCCACATTCCGGGGTCCATCACATTTTGTGGGTTACATCACGCCATATTTACCCCAAATTTCCAATCCGTCCATCCTAAACTCTATGCTGTCGTAGGTGGAACGATACGGATCCAGGTATAAGGAACGATAAGGCAAGGTAAGGAACCTATTCCCAAAAAGAGAAAAGACACACACACACACACAGATAGATGTTCGTGGCTTCAGGTCTCGTCGCTTCATGCCCGCTTTCGACACTACCCGCACCTACGCATTCTTTTGCGCAAATGCAACTGTCCGGAATGACGAAAAGTGACAAGTTTATTTAAAAATATTCGCAGGAATTTATTTACAAATTAAAAGAATGTACATTGCCGAATTTGGAATGTAACAGAGTTTGACGGAGAAAACGATGAGCCTGTTGGAATAGGTATTCCAGAAACTAGAGTACAAAAAGAACGGCTGACGGAAAATTGGGAAAAATGGCTGATTAAGCGGAAATGCTGGGAGCACGTGATAGAGAACAGTTGTATGATTTGATCTGGGAGTTTTCTTACGTTTCCTTTTCAAATAAGCCCGGTCAAATTTAGGGTTATTCTCATAAAATTAAAATGAAGGACAAACTTACTAATTCATTAAAGTTTATCGGATACCTCAGGTATATTTAAAGAAAGTCAACCAGCAGATTGATCAAATGGTGAAGTGGGGGTTATTGTTGAGCAACAAATTTTGTTTGTTAGTCCCATCGTGATGGTCAAGAAGAAAGATGAGAGCTTCAGGGAATGCGTCGATAAGCGGTATCGCAATCGTTAGATGAAAAAGGACCATGTGATTTCCCCAACGCTTCTGTATTGTTATCCAAAATTGCTTCTGGTTCTTTTCTGACCACAGTCAACATGTCTATATTATACTGGCAAATTAAATTATACAAACCTCATCAAACGTATACGGGTTACTTATATTCAGGCGTTACTTACATATTTCGGGTATTGCCGCTTGATTTGACTATATCGATGGCTAGCTTTATTTGAAAATCAAAATTTGAGCTTAGTGGTGATACAGACAGCTTTGTTACGTAGATGATTTGTTGATCAGTTCGAAGAGCCTAGAAGTTAGTTTTCGACATATTAGAAATATAATTGAAAAATTAGCGAGTGCAAGAGTAACGCAGAAGCTAAGAAAATTTTGTTCGTGGATGCGGTAGATTAACAAAATACTATTGTAAGTGGTGGGTAATATATTTCTAGGGCATGTTAAGGTAAGAACAGGAACAAAAAATTTCAAACACATGTAATAACGTTCAGTGAAGACACAGACAAATTTATGTTTTTAACGACTGGCAAGAATGGACACAAAAGGTATCCTTTTTATTGTAAAATTAAATGAAAACTTTGTATTTAAAAGTACTCATGTTCAATATCTGAAATATATCAATTTAACTTGGTTAAATGTGAAATTTGTGTACATTTCAAAATAAACTATTATCACTAAAGGTTTCATAAAACCCCCTGTGTATACATGATCATCACATACCTACGCTTTTAAGTGTAACTACACTTTATCAAAAATTAGACAGGTTGACTATCGTCAAAAACAACAATGAGTATAAAATTTAATATTTTAACTAATCAAACTCTATTTTTAACACAGCAAAACTATTTATAAAAACTAAATCTCATACCTGAGATTTTTGTAATTAAACAAACATATATAAAAGCTACTTAAGGTTCCTTTCATTTCCATAAACTGTCTATCGAGGCGCCTTGTGTTAGAAAACCTTCTTAAACATAGGTACTCTTGTTCAGTTTGGGAATTTAATAAATGTGGTTGTAAGCTACCAAGGATACCATAAACAATCGAGCTTGTATAGGTATGATTATTTATGTCTTTACTGTACGGCGACGCTATAATATTATAAGGAACTTGAGCTTAGGACAGTCTTAAAAAAGATCATCGACGCATTATCTTGCTTGAGGACAGAAACTAATACATCTTGATGGAATCCTAAAAAGTCGCACGTAGAAACGAAAAGCAAATTATATCACGAGGAGTGACAAAGCTAAAGGGAAAATTTAAATCTAACATCAGTTTTCCATTCCTTTGCACATGGAACGGGTGGAATAGAGATACGATATTTTTTTCAATCATAATAAAATTCTATAACAATATTTTTAGCAACATGTATTTATTTTAAGAAAGTTACGTACCAGGAATAAACTAGTAGCACAAAAAAGTAACGTACGCCAAAATGGGGAGTTATTATCTTGAAGATAGTTTGGCATTGAAAAGATAGTTCAATCTCTCAACAGGGAAAAGAAAACCTTAAAATCTCTTTGACGAACGAACATTTATGATCGCGCAGAATGACTCCGAATCAAATGCACACCACTTGTGCAGCTTCAGATATACGATAGGAAATTTACCAATAGAGAAATTTCGTGTAAACTTAGAAATTTGTATAATGTAAACAAAGGGATTAACGAATAAAATTAAGATATTACAGTCTTCTGTAGATTATTCTTTAAAGCAGAAAACACATTACGAAGCTTAAATTTAAGATTTATACTGAAGTACGAAATAATAAGACGCAGTAAAATTTGAGAAAAATAAAATATTTTGTCAAAGTGCAAAAGCACGTTGAAACGTGTCGTGGCGTAGCCAAAAGACATATTACACGCTAGAAGAAAAATTAATTTTGAAGGCCATCGTCTTACAGAAAAAGAAACTTGTATGACGCGTTTATAAAAAAAAATGTCGCCTTTGTCACGGACGAGTAAAAGAGGCTTTTTGACAAACAACCGTGCCGAGTCTGAGTCACCCGAATCTGTCATTGGAATTTTATATCCAGACTGGCGCGTCCTCATTTGCGATTGGTTTGTGCTTATATCAAATCAAGAGTCTGAAGGGATTCTAGTCATTGCTCTTTATTCAAAGATGCTTCGTGACACAGAGCAAAATTATTAGATTACGGAAAGCGTTAACTATCGTTGCCGCGTTAAAAATTGTACGCCCAATCGTGGTGCATTTCATATCAATTAAAAAATGGCATCCATCGTAGGGGCTTAAAATCCAAAAAGGCTATTTCATAGCAATCTATATATATATATATATATATATATATATATATATAAATTGCCGTGGAACTCGGGTAAGATCCTTACTAACCAAAAATATTTTCGAAAATTTTATAAAAGTTTCAAAACTCGAAAATTCAAAAATTAAATAATACAAAAAAAATATTTCTTACCCGTTTTCCTCTCTTCCTCGGTTGAATGGCCTTCTTCAACTGCTTCCGGCTAGCTCATTTAAACCTCCTTTTGGATATCCATATTCAAACTCATATTCTATCATTCACGCACGCTCCCAATAAAACCACAAAATACAAGAAACATACAATCTTTTATTTATTCTTATTTACAAATGCAATTCAATATTATCCATATTTTATTGTTCACGTTACACTTCAGTAAATCTTATTTTGTAATGTCCTGTATTTAATTTTAAAATCATCAAACACATAAAATGTACTCGGAGTAAATGGACCTTGAATAATACCTTCTCTAAAATTCCTTCTTTATAATTTATTTATTTATTTTAATAATCTAAGTAAACTGTGGGGTATGGTGAGCTCATAATAACCCAACTAATTCTGCATAATGTATGCCCTTCTATTTTGCATACTCTTAAAATAAAAAACAAAGCCATGTACTCACGTTCTGATGGAACGTTTTAAAAGCTTTATAGACACTTTCAATTTCTAGTTGAATACCGTAATAAAGTTATTTACACATATTCTGTTCAATACGCAAATAATTCACACTACATTAAAAAACACTCTCATACGCCACCCCATATTTACAGTTTATAGGAATCACAATTTTAAATCGTTACCTGGAAATTTCTTAGAAGATATCCGCTCTGTAGATGTTGCCATGTATTTTTCTTTCAGGTCTGCATGTCGTTTCTTGCTATTACTAGACGAACTCCATCTAAGTTGATCCGCCAACGCCGCCTTCTCGGTGTAACCAAATTCTAAATTTCATTTCAATTGTATTTCTTTCACAGTAATCTACGTTACTCAATGTCCCGACACGAGTTGATAAAAAGATTATAGGTGATACCTCAATAAAAATTGCAATCTCGGCACACTAACCGCGTTTTTAATTAAGAGGCTACCACTAAGCAATACAATTTAAATGATTTGATAATACTTAGAACTCGTGTTAACTTTCATACGTGCTTTTGGGACGATCGAAATAATAAGGGCTTTAATAGGATTCTCGTAAACTATTTATACCTTTCCAATGTAACCTCTCCTGACCACATTTATCCGAAATCCCCTGCTCACAACAACACATTCCCACAATTTTGCACTCAACCCCATTTTCAAATCCGCAAATTTCAGTACCTCGTTACAATATTTTAAGAAAATTATGCTACACTATCCTCGTGTTCATATCAAGTCAAACTAAACATATCGATCAATCGTAGATCTAATGACGTTTCACAAATCTCTCCTATACTATTGTAGTCTTATGCTTATACATTTTCTACGTCTCCTTCTAACCTGGTTTGAGTGGTAGAAAATCAATATCCTTGTTTGTACGCTGTCTACTACACGTGAACTTTCTCATTAGCATTTCATGCTAAAACATCCGACCGTTTGAGCACTCCATAAAATAATTTGTTCGTTATCTACAAATTAAATAGAACTTGACATTTAAAAAATACGCAGGTGCTCAATTGTAACATTTTAAATAACACTTCCACGATTTAGAGTTCGGCGTATTTCTACCCCACTGATATATTTGTACGTTAGCAACGCTTTTCATCTTGGTATCATTCGGTTTTTACACGCTTTTATGCAAATTATACATCAATAATCGTTCAATTAAATTCAAATTAATTAATAAATTAATGGCATTGGCTTCTACCATTTAATTTCTTTGCAAACCTACTTAAATTTCATTAATTATTTATAAAATTTCGTTAATACCTGTTACTTAAAATGAATTAACTAATATAACTTTCGCACATAATTTCTGGTTGTTCCGTTATACAGGGTGTTTTGAAATTGCTTTGTTTATATTTATTTTTGATCTTTTAAAACCACTATATATATATATATATATATATATATATATATATATATATATATTCTTATGCTCACCCCCTTTTTATGGTATTTACTTTAACTGTGGTTTATTTATTTACAATTTTTATATACTTGACAGTGTGAAACTTTTGACTCTTATATTTCGTGCTTTAACTAAGTTTGGTTGGTCTATAAAACAAATCTATATGAATACCTTGCAATTTTACTTCCCCCCGCGCTAATTTTCTTATAATTATGCCTTCTTTCCGTATAATACTCCTGCTAATCAAACTCTATCCTTTCTTTAATCTGCTCGTTCCAATTCTATGCTCCTTTCTAGTTTCCACTCAATACCAATCTATCCGCAATGCACTATCCAAATCATTCCAAGTAGTTTTTCCTTCAGTCTAATAAATCCAATTCAATTCCTTTCTGTCTTAATCCAACTCGTTCCAAACATCCACTATTAATTCCGCCTGTTTCAATGTCGCTCCAATTCACTCTTACAACTTTCCACCCGTCTTTACTATTATTATTATTCCACTTACTTATCTATACTCTTCTTTGTTTCAATTAAAGATTTGAACTTTTCAAAATAATTTATTTACTCTTTTTAATATTCAAATTAGCGCAGTATACAAAAAAACACGTCTTGTTGCAAAAATATTTTAATCGAACTCTCTTATTTATGTTTACCTAGGTGATACCACCTTTTAAATTATGCCTACTCTTTATACATTTTACAAATCCCCCATCCAATTAAATCGTCCCAACTAGTTTGTGTCATTAATACCTATAATTCATCTTTTACACTTTACAATTTTATACTTAAATGTTCAATCATTGGTTCATATGACCGCGTTATCCTTCAATCAGCTTTGACAATATTTTCACTTATAATTTTGATACTACAAGTTTGTCCAAAGGTTGATTCTACTAAATAAGTGCCGAAATGTTTCACATATAAACCTGGTTCTGTGTGGTGAATAGTGGAACTTCTACAGACGCATCCGGTTTGTCGATCAGCAAATGTACATTTTTTGGCTTATTAACGTACAGCTTAGTATAAATTCTTGAATACTGTGCTTTCTCACGTCATCAAGTCATTGTTTTCACGTCTTGGCACTTCTACCTTGACTAATATACTTCAAATACTTTAACATTTGTAAAGTACGGCAAACACAAAATTTTCAGTTACGTGATCTGATATTTGGCTTTATTTGGCATATACACAACCTTCAAACAAAATAATCTTTATACCCTTTCAGCTATTACTAACACTTCATTATATATATATATATATATATATATATATATATATATATAAATAGAGAGAAATAATCCACATTTGGAATGCAAATGAATGCTTAATATATATTAATAGTTATTAAGATGAAATGAAAACCCAACTTTTGTATTTAAAGTTGAATTACCATTTCAAATCGAACTAGTAATTGAAAACCACTAAAGAACGGCTACAGCAGGATTTGAACCTGCAACCTCTGATTCTCCGGATCAGTGCTCTAACCAATTGAGCTATCTAGCCCAATTGTTTAGAAGATGTTATACTTAATACTACTGAAGCTTGGCCCTTGTTAATGATTTTCAATTACGTCTTGCATTTAAGAAATTGAATCTAGTTATATACATAATTCATGTACTAATAACTTGATCATCCCATTTTTGCAACGTTCGGAATAATACAAACATGTAATTATATTATTATTAATAGAGAGAAATAATCCACATTTGGAATGCAAATGAATGCTTAATATATATTAATAGTTATTAAGATGAAATAAAAACCCAACTTTTGTATTTAAAGTTGAATTACCATTTCAAATCGAACTAGTAATTGAAAACCACTTTTAGTGGTTTAGTGGTATATATATATATATATATATATATATATATATATATATTGCTATGAAATGCCCCACGATTAGGCTATGTATTTTTCACCCCTTTTGTTGCCTCATAAATTTGCTGTAATACCCCCTTACTTGTGCAGCCATAATGTAATAAACGTCCAGTTAACGCCACCTCTGTGTTTTTAACTTTAATCTTTTAATTTTATTCTTAAGCCACGACTAGCCCTTTTTAATTTACACAAAGTGCACAACGTTACGGTGATCAATTTTCTTTCACCCCTTTATGATTACCTGTTTGAATTGATAAAACGAAGTCGATCAACACTCATATAATGAAAGGAAATAATATTTACACTTTACAATTTTTGAACTTCTTTAAATACACCCTTCAATCAATTAATATGATATGAAATATTTATTCCAAAATTTATATACTTTTAATTTAAAATAAAGTCACCAAAAACAACACCCTTTTACAAAAAATCTGAAACGTTGGAGACCTTTTTTTATGATTGTTACGTAAGTTTCAACATACCCAATGTCCTTGTCGACTCTTTACAAATTAGTGAGAAAATTAATATATTTAGTATTAAAATTTAAGTTAGAAAAGATTCCTTAAAACTAGGTAGATCTGACCTGATTTGTTTCGTGTTGTGTATCAACACCCTCTTATTATCTTCAATCGAAACCAATGCTCTGCTTTGTACTCCTTAACATACGTTGAACCAATATTTTAGTACGGATACCCCTTGTTTCCAAAATCACCTCGTGCTTTATTCTATATTTCTTTGTAGAAGCTTTTAATACCACTTGGAATTCTAGACTTCGAATCATAAACCAGCAGCGTATTAGAATTAGAATTGTCCCAGAATTCCAGACCAGAATTAGAACTAAAATTTGAATTGTTTTCGACGCAGATTAAAATTAGAATTGGACCATAAGTATTTTCGACGTGGATTAGAATTGAACCAAAAATAGTCCAGAAGCCCTATATCATTATAAATATTTAATTTAAATTAATTACCCAATTTCTACTCACGTTTTCTAAAAAAAACCGCAAAAACTCTTTATGTATTCCTAACTCAGCACTATTTTCACTATAATATAAATTTTATTTAACTGACGCGTGAATTTCTGATTAAAAGTGTTGCGAATTCGACGTGCATCAAGTTGGGACTGAGCTGCCTTATCATAGGTGGGTGTTATATAGCTTTTTCCCACTACATTTGGATTGGTTTCCAAGCAGTTTTACAGCTTGTTGCAACCAACCACGTTTGTCTTTAATATTTCAAGCTAATTTCTGATGAAACTCTTTTGGATTTTCATATCATGGTGTTATTTACTCTTGTTATCGTGGCCGGACTTTTAACTTACGTCTGTTGTTTTGTATACATAATGCTTTTGGATAATTGTACAAAAATAAATGATGTAACTCTAATGCTGTTTTTGTATTTATTTAAACTAATCTTTGACAGTGCGTTTTCTTATCGAAGCGTTTAGTGTTCCTTCTTTATTACAAGCGTAATTGCATGAAGCTTTATTAGGTTTTACTTATCTTCTGCCTCTTTATTTATGACTTATTGAACACTTCTCAAGGTAGTTTAAATTATATGTACGATCATTTCTTTGCTGAATACGCGTTCTATTATTGTAAGATATGCTTACTGGTGTTGATTAAAGTTAATTACGGTCTATATATAGGGTGTTAAATGCTTGCTATTCACATAATGTACGAATTACTTATTTTCTTGCTAAATAAATACAGTTTTTTGATTCTTATTGCTATTTACAGTTACTACACGACCCTTACTACTCAATAAACCCTAAACAGCCCCTTATCGCAGCATTATATATATATATATATATATATATATATATATATATATCAAATAGTAATTTATGCTCTGACGTTTCGCAATGACATTTATGCCTTATTTTTAGACTGAAAATTGATGAAGTTTGTGATTACAATATCATAACAAGGTGTAACTAAACTACTTACACAGTTACTAATGACTAGAGTTGTAAATACATGTACTAATTAATGACATATAGCTATGAGTGACTGAAAAAATAAAAATTGCATAAAATCAATTTTTCAAAGTTGACTATTTCTAATAATTTAAAATCGTAGCACTGCTGTAAAGATGCTAAAAGGAGGTACAATATGTAGATGTTGTTTCTGGTATTTTTAAATTGTAACGAACACGATGATTGGAAAGTGACTATATTATGGATAGTTTGAAGGAGATGCAAAGGATCTAATGTATCTGTCTGTGGAAACAGTTATTGTTGAATTTGTAAAGCGCTGAATACACTACACTCAGGTTATTTATGTCATGTTTATTGTTGATTGGATTTGATTGCTGTTTAATGTAAAAGATTCTAAGAATAGTCTCTTGTGGTAGTTGCTTTCAACATCTAGAATTTTGGTATCTTCAAATTTCGCTGTGTGACTTGTTGAATTTATATGAAGCGGCAATGCACAACTTGGTTTACCAATCCTGACATTACTTTTATGTTGGATTGTGCGGTTTTTTAGCTATTGCTTGGATTTACCCACGTAGGTTCTATTGCAACTACATTCTATTTGATATGCGATATTGCTGAATAATAATTTATCTGTATTATCTTTTAGTTTGGTGAACAACCTTCCTATCGATTTATCGTATGTGCAAGAAAGAAACTACAAAAATCATTAACATTCATGGGATTCTATCAACGCATACGTACAGAATTTGGTGAAGAAGTGTGCAAGAAAATGAAACAGTGGGCTAACATTACAAAAAGCTATCCAATTTAAACAACCGTAAAAATTTCTTGGAAAAATGCAGAAGAGAAAACTTGATACCTCATCATATACTAAACACCCTACAAGGTACACAACATTTGCTCCTATGCAGAGATAGCCCTACCAACCGCAAAATTAAAAACTTTAACAGATTACAAAAACGCATTTTGACAATGGATATAGAAATTACACATACTGATATTTATTTTTGGACCAAGAGAATATTCTAAATTAAAGAACATCTTCAAGATTCTATACCAGCAAGCACTTTGTTACGTTCATTTTTGTAAATAATTAATTAGTGTATATACAATAATTTTTATCTTAAATTCCTTTGGCATTCAACACAAAAATTTATTCCGTTAATTAAAAAATAACCCTTGCGTGTATTAAAATTTGGATGGTAATTAATAATAAATATCCTATCTATGTCAGTTGATAAATCTTTGTGCTTCATTAGAAAAATAAATATCCTTTCTAAGAATTTCGTCCCGTGGAATTTACGCCTTAATTAGATAGGCGACTTTCCAAGTATTTTAATAATTAAATGCTGGTGTGTTTTCCCTTTTTAAAAAATTCGGTGCATTTATTTTAATAAAACTAGGGTTTTCCTGGTTTATTTCCTTACTTTGGTGCTTTAACAAATGTAACAATGCATTTGCTGTTTGAATAGCCACAAGAAAATACGTTCTATTTGGCTTCGTTCGTTATTTTTATGTGAATTTCCGGCACGCATTATTTAGCATGGTGAGTATATGGAGTTTATATAAAACAATACTTTTTTGGCTGCAATAAATTAATTTATGGTTGGTAATTATTCTAGCTTCCTGCGGGGGACACGTTAATCCCTTGAGCTTCTTCCGGGAATGCAAAGTCAAATGCGCTCTGCCTGGACGTAAGCTTTCCTGTCCGCTGACGCAGACCAGCGCCTGGTTTCACCCCGATGCGAGTGACGCGAGGGTGAGTCCTTTTTTTGTTGTTTTCTTGGTATGCGCGATTCTGACTTCGGAACCAGAACGCCTGGGGTTTTACTATTAAAATATGGCCTGTCTAAATTTAATTCCTTATGAAAATTATTAAACTATTTTGGCATTTGCTCTTCTTTGGTTACTACCTTACTATCTGTTGTTACTAAATTTCTAAAAATATATTACATGTTTGTAAAGTTAGGCTAAGTGTATATTTACGACATTCTAGAGCTGTGATTTTTAGGGTTGCATTTGGTTCTTTCTTTTTTTCTACTAATTACTGTCAGGGGGTTATTGCCTAAAAGCTACAGCTCGCCATTTTCATGGGTAATTTTTTTCCATTGTATGTTTGTGTGAATGAGTGAGTGTTTATATAAATTTTTTCTATTTATTGCAGGTTTCCTTTTAATTTAGCTATAGGTATAAGACCCCGCCCACTCGCTGCCTGAGCCCGGACTTACTTACTTCTTTCTCTTTCTTTTTCTTGATTTTTTTTTATGTTACGTCAATGTACGTAGCAACTTTCAATAATTTTTACAATAAACAAATAGTTACTTACAATAAGCACTTCACATCAGTCAAAAAACGAAATATCAATAGAACTTTCATAATTAATTTTTATTACTCTCTTGGCTCTTTCATTTCAAACATAAGTTGGAAAAACGGCATGTATGGTCATTCGTTAGTTGTTGTACCGGCAGAACCACTTCTTAAATTTAGTTTTGTTTTTCCCTATAATATTTTTCTCGTAACGATTTCCATCGGATTTTACATTCTTCAGCTATAAGTGTCCTGATAATTGTCCCTGATCACATAGCGCTGGTGTTTTTGAAGACTTAATGATTAGATTTTTGCGGTGGAGCGTATACCTCCAAAAATTATGATTAAAATTTAGGTATATTCTTGGTTCCACAAATGTTGTTGCTGATACCTTGTCAGGGTATCCCAAGAGTACAGCTTTGTTGGTGGAGAAACCGACGCCCAATTCTTTTCAATTAAATGCGCTGAAGAAAAGTGAATTAGTTACTTTTAATAAAATTTTTAATAATTTTCAATATGTGAGAGAATTGTTGGTTGATCATGAGTTTTGTAGAAACATTATACAATGGCTACGAGAAGGTTGGGGACGGACGTATTCGGAAATAGTATATTTTATATGAGGGTCTTGTATTTAGTGAATGGATGAAATTTGGATAAAGACGTCCAAAGATTCTGGGAAGTGTAGAAAGTTGATATGCCTCAGACTATTTCTCCAGAAGATGTTTATAGCGAGGAGCAATTTTTGGAGACATATTATCATGATAAACCGGGTCGTTACGTAGTATCTTCACCATTTAATAGGAGTGTCCTAACTCTCGGACGTAATAGTTTTATTACTTATAAAGATTACATTAATTTGAAAAGACATTTGTCTCACTTTCCGAAATAGAAACAAATTTATCAGGGATTTCCTCAAGAATACCTTTCTCTAGGACACATGGAGTTCGCTAATAAACCCTTGAACTATATTTTGCGACACCATGCTGTTTTAAAGGCGAGCGGTACCACTACCAAGTTTAGTATAGTGTTCAATAGATCTGCCCCCCGATTCCTTACAATTATCGACAATGATCGGTTATAACCTTGCCCAAAATTCAAAGAAGTTTAACAGAAATCATTTCTTCTTTTCTATTTCATACCATTGCGGTATGTGCAGACATTCATATGATGTACCAGTAAATTTTCGTTTATCCTACGAACCGTCAATATCAACACATTTTCTGGCGACCTTCTCCTACAGAAAGCATCCTCTAGTACGAACTAAGGACTCTTACCTACGTTCTAGCTCCCATTGTCTTTTTAGCGCAACGCGTTGTTCATCACTTAGTGATTGATGAAAGCGGCGCTTACCCTATGGTTTCAGTATCCCTGCTTAATCATACCTTTATGAATGATATAAATTCTGGTGCTATCACTCCAGCAGCAGCTAAGCAATTTCAAGCTGAGTTGATTAAACTCTTTGCTTTGGGGAGGACTCAACTCCGGAAATAGTCTAGCAACTGTAGCGATATGTTGAAGGATTTCTCGAAAACTGATCTCGAATCTCAGTTGATTTTTTTCAACGAGGTTAGCGGAGTTAAGATTTTAGGTCTGGTTTGGAATCCTACGTCTGATACTTTCACTTATTATGTGGTCCCTTTTCAAAGGCCTTTTACGAAAAGAACTATACTTTCCTATATGGTCCGTACTTTTTATTCCTTGGTGTCTTCTGTCATTTTTCTTATAAAATATTTTTCGTAACAATTGTGGATTCAGAAATTTCAATGGGGTGACACTCCCGCTTGGTACGCCGAATAGGAACAATTCTGCCTCAACTTCCCTATTTATCCCAGATAGAAATTTCACGCAAATTGTCACTTCCAAATGGTAATTATTATCTTTTAGGATTTTATAATGCAAGTGAGAGGGGTACTCAGCCTGTATCAGTATGCAGTAGATTCCGTCTCTTACTATCTCTTACAAGCCAAGAGTAAAACTACCCCATTAAAATCTGTTACCATTCCGCAAATGAAGCTTTTAGGTGCCTTTTTGCTAGCTCGCCTAATATTTTCTAGCGCGGCGAAATATCGCGTATATTCTATTCACGAAGACTAATTGTTCACTGATTCTTAAGTGGTTCTTATATGGTTAAGAACTCCTTATTTACTTAAGTCCTTTGCAGGTAACCTCGTAGATAGTATTCCTAACTACATCTAAATTTCGCAATGAAACCATATTTCTGGCAAAATGAATCCTGTCGACCTGGGCTCTCGTGGTCTGGTCCCGTGTCAGCTCATAGAATTGTTTATGATGACATGGGAGAACTGCTATCTCCGACCTTACATCGAAACAGTTTTGCAAATCTTTCGTGCTTTTAAACCCAGTTCCTGAACTCAAATAGCAACTCAAAATTATAATTTCTACTACACTGGAAAGTTTCTTGCGGATTTATATAGAGGTTGTCCTCTTAGATTTCGCTACAATATAAGGTGGGGTACAATAATAGGTTCATATACAATTGTCGTCACTCAGGTAAAGAATTAGCTGGCCCTATTGCTTCGAATGAACTTAAAAATTTTTTGTTAACTCGGGTGAAGCTAACACATCTGCATTATAATTTTGAAATTAATAAAATGGAAAAAAATAAACTTCCTTCTGATCTATTTGAAAACTTTCATGTGTTACAAGCCAAAATTGGCAATGTACATTTTTAAATTTAGATTTAGTTTGTAAGGAAATTCCCGCGTTTTTTTAAAATTAAAACTTGCCAACTTCTGTCATTTCGGAAAGTCGCGTTTGCGCAAAAGAATGCGCAGGTGCGGGTAGTGTCAAAACCGGGCATCAAGTCACGAGACCTCAAGCCAAGAACATCTACCTGTGTTGTGTGTGTCTCTTTTCTCTTTTTAGGGGTGTAGGTTCCTTACCTTGCCTTATCGTACCTTTAGCTGGATCCTTATCGTTCCACCTACGAGGGAATAGAGTATGAGGATAGACGGATTGGCAATTTGAAACTCAGCAATTGTGTAACTTAACTCACAAAACATGAGGGACCCTGAGATTTAGCTAGGAAATACCATCCACGTGAGTACTCTGTTTTACGTATATTGTGTATGTAAATTGACTGTAAATGTGCATGAAAATTTGACTATTGCATCATACTTAAAACGTGGTGATACCTTTTTAGCGGTTACGGGTATAACACACGTTTCTTGGATTATGGAGTGTTGCTCAGTGTGGGCGGATGTTTTCATAACGCCCGGATGTCTTTCTCTTTTTAAACATCCTTTACTGCTGCCTAAACGCTCACTACTTTTCGTTCTCATGTGTCATCATTATCACATTGTTTCCTTACAATATGGTTCATCGACAACTCAAGTTTTGATTCGGCGTATCTTTTGGATTGTCGAATTACGATCTTTACTTAGGAACGAATTCACAAGTATTTGCCCTCTGTTCGATTTGGCTTCATACCTCAGCAGTCAGTTATTGCTGATTTGCCTGCGCCACGTGTCCAAATTAGTAGAGCATTTACCCATGTGAACGTTGATTTAGCAGGTCCGTTTCTGATTAGAACTTCCAAACACTCAAATGCCTCAATTTAGAAGGCCTATTCGTGTATGCACCAACGCCGTACATTTAGAAATAGTTTCTGAATTATCGACTGAAGCTTTTTTGGATTCATTTACTGTTACAAGCCAAAATGGTCATGTATCATGTTTTAGATTAAGAGATGCTTTGTAGGTTAACTGCCGCGTATTTTTTGAAATGATACGCTAACTTTTGCCCTTGGTGACGGTTGAGTCTGCGCATTAGAGATGCGGAAATGCGCATGTCGAGAAAACGAGATAAATTAACTTGACATGGACGAAGCAACAAGTGTCTAAGTGCGGTGTAATTTTTAAAGGAAAAAGGTATGTAGTTTCCTTTTATCTTACCTTATTGTACCCACTACCTCTTTCCCTTCAAACCCCTACCAGATGCAATTAAAGTTCCGCAACGGATAATAATTTGATGTTCAACCCAGCGCAACACAACCCCAACCATTTGTGGACCCTGAGATGAAAGTCCGCGATATACAGATCACGCAAGTAATTTGAATTTTACCTAGAATGTGCATGTAAATTGACTTAAGACATAGCGATTGCATCATCCGATAAAAACGTGGTTGGTGCAGGTTATATAACGGCGTTAGAGCCACGCCTAAAGTGTAATAATAACGCGTAAATCGTAACGTTGACGGGAACGGTAACATTACTCGATTTACTTCCAAGCGCGGTTCATCCGAGTCTATATTCGGACTGCGGGAGAAATTTTATAGGTGCCTCTCGCGCTCTTAAGGAAGCTAGTGACTTTCTAAAGCAAAATCAACAAGAAATATTTTCCGACTTCTCCTGAGATTAGATGGTTATTCAATCCTCCTTACGCCCTAAATTTTGGCGGAATTTGAGTCGCTAAAAAAGTCCGCCAAGATTTTAATGTTGCGTACCTTGTTTACGCAACCTAAGTCGATGAACTTTCAACAGTTTCCGCGCGCATCGAGGCGGTGTTAAATAGCCCTCGCCTTTGTTTTCCATCCTCCAATCCTAGCAACAACACTGACTATCTCATCGCCGAGCACTTTCTCACAGATGGTCCTATTCTTAGCCTTCCCGAAATTCCTTATTTTGAATACTACAATCTTAAATGTCACTGGAAGGGTCTTTGTTAAGTGACTCAGTTGTTTTAGCAAAGGTGGTCTAAAGAATATCTGAACACTTTGGTACAACGGAGTAAATAACACCGTTGTGTTGAGGATCCCAAACTTGAGAACTTAGTATATGTTAAAGGGTTTGGAAATCTCACCCTTGACTTGGCCTATTAGTTGCGTAGTGAAGTTATTCCCTGGGTCCGATGGTGTTACCAAAGTGACCTCCGTAAAAACAACGGGTGGCTACTCACACGCCCTATAAAATAACTTTTTTTCCGAACTTTTAAACTTTTATTTATTCATTTCTCTCATTCTAAAATTAATTAGTATTTATTTAATTTCAGGTTTCCGCGTTTCGTACCCCCTCGCGTATTTCATTTAGTTTTTAAGGATTTGTTTTTTCGTGGTACCCTTCGTACTCCGACTTCATGGACCGTTTCAGTACCGGGTATCCTTTATTTCCGACCAGAATTCCAGTCCTAGTATTCTTTAGTTATTTAGCTTAAAATTTTGTTAATTTGAGGGGCGCCAAATCATTTTAGTATTTACCGTAGTTTAAAGTAAATCCCCCCCCCTCTTGCTCTTTTCTGAAGTATAGTTCAGAAATAGAACCACCTATGATCATTTTCCGCCTCCGGCGGTAGGGACTGCGTACCCTTTTAGTTTGTACAAGAAGTACAGTGGCATTTAATTAATTTCCCCCTTCACAAAAACTGTTTGAAATGACAACTACCCTGTGCTACATTTTTATTCAGAAAATCTCCAACGGGAAAAGTGATGCTAGAAGTTTATTAGCAATAGATAGATCAAGTTAATAATTCCTTGTCTGTATTCTAATACCATAACATTTATCTGATAATATTCACACTAGAAATCGCTAATTACTGCAATTTAGATCCCAGATGCAATTTAATTGGAGACGCAAAATTCCTTTCTTACCCAAATCAGCAATAAGCAAATTAGGACCTTTTCCAACCTAATTAAATATTTGTATACTTTTGTTCATCAAAGTTTGAGAAAGTTTTACTGTGAATATATTGTTTCCAAATCATTGTTGGGAAAGTTGATAATGAGAGAAAATTTAACTTTTAATAAAACTTAATTAAACGGTGCCTTTATCTGCTTTATTACTTATGCGACCCACTCAGATATTTATTTTACTTTTAGAATTGCCTCAAAATATTTTCCCTTAATACTTTAAGGCGCTACACAATATTTAAATAGATTTTTTTCTTTATTATACAATTTACTTACGTTTATTTTAGCAATTAATTCATTATCTAGAGTTTTCGTGCCAAAATCAAAGCGCTGCGAAAACTTGGTGTGGGTGGTGAAACTTGGGTTCAGTGTAACCCTGCTTTCATCCCATATACGCCCTCTTCTTGTTTCAGTGATGCTCTAAGGAGATATAGTTCAAAAGAGACCTGTCAATCGATTAAGCTTGGAAGTGCTATTCTCGGGCAACGATTGAGAAAATCCAAGTCGAGCTAAAATATATTTAGGAATTATTTTGTGTTTGAAAGTGTGTTACTAGACAGTAACCTTAGAAAACAAGCTTTTTGTTAGCTTTATTTGCATTTTTATTTGAAAACTTGCAGTTATTTGAATTTTCAAGTTTGTAGTCTCGCTGTTACTGTGAAATAATGTTGAAACGATTCCTTCATTAATATTTAAGTTTAGGCTTGTTTGAGAGTATTCTTAAATAAACATGAATATATATATATATATATATATATATATATATTGCTATGATAATAGGGTCATTTAGGGGTATATAGGATCACTAGGACAGTACACTTTATATATACATCATGAGAGTCCAGAAAACTAGACATTTTACCAAGGAAAAATACGAAATTCGACGATTAGGCAAAAAGGCAAATACGCCTTGTATATAAAGTATAATTATAATTAAATTAAAAGAAAGGAAGAGTATTCGTAAAGATTCAACTAAATAAACAACCTTACAAGTCATCAAACCACATGGACAGATGCTATAAAACAATACGCGTGAGTAGTACATCATTATTATACAAGGAATTCCATTTACACGAGCAGATTTGTCAATGCGTAAAACAGATAAACGCATATAATTTCGTACATCAATAAATACAAGGCTACGTGACCAAAAAGTATGAAAATCCAACACCTTGATAATTTGTAAATAGTAACGACTTGAGGATAAAGCAAAGTTCAACAAATTTGCTGTACAAACAAAGCGTACGTAATTTAAAAAACCATGAAGAAAGTTAAATTCCAACAAATTTATACAAATAGCCTGAAATCCTACGTGCAATGAAGAGCATCTCGACTTCGTTATAGCTGGAAATTTTATAGAAATACCCAAGCCTGCATGTTAAAAACAAGGTACAAGGTGGTAATCAACGAATGATGCGCTTAATCGACCAATTACAAACAGATAGGCGTTTGTTTCAATACCACAGGATTTGATAGACAAATCAGTGTGACTCTAATGAAGACACGATCCACATCACCTGATATAACATGTTTACGTGAAATAATTGCAAGTGATTTTATAATTAATAATTTAAACGTGGCGATAGTTAAATAAGTGAATAATTAAACAATTAAAGGTTGCTTTAAATAGGTTCTAACATTTATACTAACAAAGGACTCCAAACAATTTCTGAATCCGACCTGAAGAAGTTGAACAAAGGAGTCCAAACAATTTCTGGATCCGACCTAGAGAAGTTGAATAAGCATATTTAAACAAATTCTGGACCCGACCGGGAGAAGTTTAATAAGTATATCAAAATAATTTCTGGATCCGACCTGAAGTATTTAAATAACTACCTGAAGAATCCACCCGGCGCAGATTTTCTAAATCCTATTTTTGTAACTCAAGGAGTAACTATAAACTGAAGCTAAACCAGCAAATAAGGAATTGGCTACATAGCTCAGTTGGTTATAGCGCTGATCCGGAAAATCAAAGGTCGCAGGATCAAATCCTACTGTAGCCGTTCTTTTAGTGGTTTGCAATTACTAGTTCGATTTGATATGGTAATTCAACTTTACATAAAAGATTGGGTTTTCATTTCTTCTTAAAACTGTTAATATATATTAATAAATATGCATTTGCGTTCCAAATATGGATCATTTCTCTCTCTCACTCTATATATATATATATATATATATATATATATATATATATATATATATTATAACATTTGACATTTATCAAAGGTTCTACAAAGGTAGTTCGTTAGTGCTACTGATAAAACCATAAATTTTCCATTTTATCAAGCTATACTAAAAGTTAAAAACACTACGATTAACAAAGATTGATGAATAGTTACTTGTTGAAGGCATATATAGAATATTATGTACTAGTAATACAGCGTTTGAGGTTTAATAAAAAGCATTTTCATTTGTTTGCATATACGAAGGGTATCTAATGCATCTTCGATTGAATGTGTATAGGTTTTGTCTTCAATTTAGCATTTGTAATTTGTGCAGGATACTGTAGGCCAATTATAATTTTGAGTTTCCTAAAATGAGATATGTTTAATACATTTAAATTATAAAGCAACATAAAATTTTTGAAATGTCAAATAAAATGTAAAATTAAACAAAGCTGTTCTAAAATAGTAATTAGGTAGATTTAAGTTGAATTTGTTGAATGCATCCCTTATGTTATATTAGTTAGTAGGCTAGAAATAAGTTTGTTTTTGTTGTTGTTATAGGTGATAATTGTTTTAGATTAATTAATTAGAAAATTTTGAAAAAAGTTTACACATAAATTTTTTGTAGATAGAAAAATTGTTTTGGCTCAAGAGCTTGTAATTAAAAATTGTAAAAAAATTAATAGACGTGTTAATTGTGCATGCATTTTAATTTAAAATAATAAAAAAAAAGGAAAGTGAAAAGTTTTATACGACGGAAATAAATTCCAAAAGAAAAATTTCAAATATACCAACATCGGGGCATCCTTTGTTGTGGTTCATGAGTTGCTGCAGATCAGTTAATTGGTGACGTATAAGGTGTTCGTAGTTGTAGAGCAATTAAAACAATTAGTGGTTGAAGTAGTTCCATAAGAGAACCTAAAACTAGAGGAAAAACATTATTGTATTTTATACTAAACATATATTTATTAGGTACTCACTGAAAGCGGTCGAGGCAACTTTGTGTATCCTGTTTCCAATCCTGTACACCCAGACACATTCAACGGAGTTACAGGTATAAAAGTTAATGTTATCTACTCTTCATATTAAGTAATTTGGAATAAATTAAATTTCAAACGTTAACTAGAATAAATAATTGCAGAACAGATTTATCAATCTTTGTCTAATCGGTATACGTAAGCACAACTTAGAGGTTAAGTTGAGTGTGATCGCATACGCTTTAGGCGCCTGTGTTTCAATACCTGTAAGGGGACAAGGAACCTACTTCTCCTTACAGAGTTAAAATACTAGATTCAGTTTTCCTGAGAGAGAGTTTCAAAAAGCCGTGGCATAATTGAATTGAAAGTGTATAAATTTAATCATTTACAGACTAACACCATATTACAGGTTGCACCTATTATTTTTACTCGTACATTAAAGCAGCATGTCACATAAAATATCAACATACATAACATAATATATATATATATATATATATATATATATATATATATATATAATATATTATTAATGGGTTTGAGGTCAGCTGGAGAAAAGTATATTCTTTTTTAAGGCCTAAATTTTCGAATCTATTTCAAATTCTTGATCACAGGCTTTCTAAAATACAATTAACTAGGCTAACATATACATCAATTGCTATTAACTTACAAGGTGAGGATATATATTAAATTAACATAGATATTAAATCGAAAAGTATTTTTAAAATAATGTTTGCTTCAAGTTGTTGTATAAAAATTGTATAACTTGTATAAATATAAAAATGTCAGATTTTGAAACCTTTCAGTTTCATTTTTTGTTATTTAAAGCGTTAAATATAGGATGCCTATGTGTGCGTGTGTGTTGTGTGTGTGTGTGTGTTATTATTATTATTATTATTATTATTATTATTATTATTATTATTATTATTATTATTATTATTTATTACAACAGTTGAATATTCACAAATTACAGAATATTAGAGTATTTTACAATAAGTTTGAATACATACAGATGATACAGTTTTTATATATATATATATATATATATATATATAAATACACATATATACACATACATACAAATACACTCACACGTATATACATATACACATATATACATACACAAACATTTACACATGTAGATGCTGTGAGAAGCACAGTTTATCGTGTTCTAACCAACAAAGAGCTTTGTTTACACACCACTTTTCTTCAAAAATATCGATTTTTTGTTTGCTATTATACCACACGTATTCTTGGAGTATTCTTGATTTAATCCGATTGGAAAATTTCTCTAGATAGCATGTTTGTTTTTCTTCCTTTATAAAGTCTATTGTAGACCAGTAAATAGTACTTTTTGCAAGGGTTACAAGGTAGGTTTATTAAATCTCCGGCTTTACTCCTAATTGGAAAGCCGCAGTACATATCTCTGCTCAAGATTTTTTTCCCTTTTTGCAGTGATTGGATTATAACCGTAACTCGTTTCCATAGTTCCGCACCTTTTGAACAATTCAGAATAATATGCCAGGCATTTCCTTCTTCTTCGCACCACGGACATTTCCTTTCTTGGAGAATTCCGGTTTTCTGTAAATATATACTGTCTGCTAATCTATTTTTTGCGAATCTCCAAGCTACTGTTCCGTCATGTCCTAAAGATGGTAATGTAAAAAATGTTGTCCATTTGATTTTGTCATCAGACCAATGTCCTTCGAGTGGATCTACAGTGTTGAAAAAAGCCGATGTTAAAGACTTCTGCAGGATACTCTTTGTATTCTTTTGTATAGGAATTATCGATTTTTCACGCTCTTATACGTTTTAGACGTTATATCCCTTTGAATTAAACTCAATTAAATTAAATAATAATTTCTATTGACTTATACAATTTATTTTCTTCACGCATATATATATATATATATATATATATATATATATATATATATATATACAGTTTGGAGATAATGACCTTGCACAAATACGATATATTATTAATGGGTTTGAGGTCAGCTGGAGAAAAGTATATTCTTTTTTAAGGCCTAAATTTTCGAATCTATTTCAAATTCTTGATCACAGGCTTTCTAAAATACAATTAACTAGGCTAACATATACATCAATTGCTATTAACTTACAAGGTGAGGATATATATTAAATTAACATAGATATTAAATCGAAAAGTATTTTTAAAATAATGTTTGCTTCAAGTTGTTGTATAAAAATTGTATAACTTGTATAAATATAAAAATGTCAGATTTTGAAACCTTTCAGTTTCATTTTTTGTTATTTAAAGCGTTAAATATAGGATGCCTATGTGTGCGTGTGTGTGTGTGTGTGTGTGTGTGTGTGTGTGTGTGTGTGTATGTATGAACATGAGTGTGCGTACATGTTATACTTATATGAGTGTCCATGCATATTTCTGATTATATATTTTAAATCTGTTTGTTTGTTAGTACGTGTGTGTATGTGTACATGTGTATGTATTATGAATGTGATGTGCATGTATCATGTGAAGTATTAATCACTACAATATCAATTATTGCATTAGGTACAGGTTACTTCTGAAGACTAAGAAAGTATGTATAAATCGAACTTAAACCACCAATATCTGTTTTTTATTTATACAATTTTTTTGCAAAAATATGATACATTTCAAGGAATAATCTTTTTTGTATCTTTTCTAATTCTAAAATTTTAGGATGTTCAAAATCAATTTTGTGATCTAAATTGAGCGAGTGACTTGATAAAGCACAAGAATTTGGTTTGATTCTAATGTCACTTTTGTGTTGGGTTATGCGTTGTTTTAAAATTGTGACGTTTGTCCAATATAGGGGTTACCACAATCTATACAATTAATTTGATATACAATGTTTTTTTGAAACAAATTTAGATCACAAAATTGATTTTGAACATCCTAAAATTTTAGAATTAGAAAAAGATACAAAAAGATTATTCCTTGAAATGTATCATATTTTTGCAAAAAATTGTATAAATAAAAACAGATATTGGTGGTTTAAGTTCGATTTATACATACTTTCTTAGTCTTCAGAAGTAACCTGTACCTAATGCAATAATTGATATTGTAGTGATTAATACTTCACATCATACATGCACATCACATTCATACATACATACACATGTACACATACACACGTACTAACAAACAAACAGATTTAAAATATATAATCAGAAATATGCATGGACACTCATATAAGTATAACATGTACGCACACTCATTCACACACACACACACACACACACACCACACACACACACACACAACACACAAACACGCACACATAGGCATCCTATATTTAACGCTTTAAATAACAAAATGAAACTGAAAGGTTTCAAAATCTGACATTTTTATATTTATACAAGTTATAAAATTTTATACAACAACTTGAAGCAAACATTATTTTAAAAATACTTTTCGATTTAATATCTATGTTAATTTAATATATATCCTCACCTGTGTTAATAGCAATTGATGTATATGTTAGCCTAGTTAATTGTATTTTAGAAAGCCTGTGATCAAGAATTTGAAATAGATTCGAAAATTTAGGCCTTAAAAGAATATACTTTTCTCCAGCTGACCTCAAACCCATTAATAATATATCGTATTTGTGCAAGGTCATTATCTCCAAACTGTATATATATATATATATATATATATATATATGCGTGAAGAAAATAAATTGTATAAGTCAATAGAAATTATTATTTAATTTAATTGAGTTTAATTCAAAGGGATATAACGTCTAAAACGTATAAGAGCGTGAAAAATCGATAATTCCAAGGCGAAACGCTTTACTAACAAACAAACACGTCGAATATATAAAATACCTTGAAATGCAAACTCCTAGAAATGTTATTTTAAAACATTTGTTAATTAGGCACAGGTGCATGTTTTGAAAGGTCAACTTCTCCATATTTGTGTAGATAAAACACAAAATTCGAAGTATATTGTGTAAACGGTCGGACGGTTCGCATAAATGCTAACTAAAAGTTTCCTTAAAGCGCAGAAGGGATGGACAATCAATGATATGCTTTGGAATGAGACAGGCATAATAGCATTTCACTTCGAAACGCACGTATTCGGTCCACGTGGGTTAGATAGCACGCGGACAGTAATATCGATTTTCTAAAACTCAAACAAGGTTAGAAGGAAACATATAATATGCATAAGAGAAGAATAGAGTTAATATAGGCGGGGTTTTTAAGACGTCACTGAAATATATCATTGGACTAAATAGTTAGTTGTACAACAGCCGAACACGGGAAAATTTAAATGCGGGTTTATCGGAAAATATCGTATCTACGAGCTAAATTTCAAAGATTTTTAAAACGGTTACACCAAAATTTGCGGAAATGTTAGTTCAATTAAATGTTTCGCGTTAGGAGGGTTTGGAGAGGTTACACTTAGAATCCTATAAATATAAAGGAGCAGTTATTAAGTTTCTATTTGCCTTCGTTAATTTGCAGCGCTAACTACATACAGAAATCTACTAACGAGCTTGTAAGTATTTAAAATTTATAAATTAAATAGTACCGTGTTAGATTGTTGGCCTCATAGTTTGAATCGCGGAAAGTGTCGAATTTATTTTTAACTGAGGTGCTATTACATAATCTTTTCGTTTACTGATAGGGTTAAATAGTTAGGGGTTATTTTTATATTCCCAAATGTGACCAGTAACCTTTAAGGAAGGATTTCCTTAAAATGATGGAACGCAATTTATCTTCCGACTATGCTAGGGGTCTATTCCTTGGGCAGAGCTTATGAGGATTGGTCGTGGTTCTTCTCGACAAAACAGGGGTTTGAATAGGGCGCCACCAAGTCATTAACTTTAAACACAGGGTTTTCTTAAGGGGGACTTGGGCGTCCTTAGGTAGGAATACCGTATTAACTGCTAACGCAGGAGCTGTAAAGAAAATTTAGTTAAATATACAAAAATGAGGACACAAGAAGTATTCTCTTGCTACCTCATATAAAAAATAACAAAGATTGATCAGGCAACAATAATACAAACACAGGTTTTATGCTTCAAATACTGAAAAGGTTATTAAAGCTTCTTGTTAACTTGGGTTCATCACTTTATTCTATTTGGTCTTATACTTTGTTACCCTATTTCTGAACGTACTTGTTCAGAATAAAACAATTAATTAAGAAAATTAAATGTTGTTTCTTTAATTAAAATGGTCTTTCATAAAAATCGTAAATATAAAATTCATGTTTAAGAAAAGATAATACAAGTTTTATCTACTCATAAGGTAGGATTATATACTCAAAGAAAAATATCAAAACTTTAAATGTTACTTTAGTTACAAAGGTTAACTTGAATTTATACCAGAAATATCAGATCTGCTTTTTCTGTAAACATATTTATAAAACTTTAACTACTTTGTCTATTAATTCATTATTTAAAAGTTGTAAGTGAAATCATGCATATATAAAACATCAATAAAAACTCTT
Organism: Platerodrilus igneus; assembly: GCA_036346225.1. Taxonomy (NCBI): domain Eukaryota; kingdom Metazoa; phylum Arthropoda; class Insecta; order Coleoptera; family Lycidae; genus Platerodrilus; species Platerodrilus igneus. The sequence goes on from JARFIW010001031.1 coordinate 2,122,107, forward strand.
TAAGTTTGCTTAATTTCATAAAATTTAATGACTGTAATTATACTGAACTAGTATTGACAACAAAAATTTACTAAGGTCCTTCTTAATATGCGAAACGGATTTATCAGAATAGATAGTTACAAAAATATTTTCTGAAGCAGCCTTGTATCAAAGATCACCAAATGTAGACGTGATGCAAGAATAATTCTAATCTCTTACCTTGGCTCTGCAGGTGTTCTTTACATGTTGTCGTCACAACATGTTCGGGCAGGTGTTAATACATATATTTTTCAGAAAACAAGTGACGTAAAATCCACATGTTCCACAGAACACAAACAGCTGCTTGACCCTTGGACTGGACCATGCTAACTTCTATGCGTTTTTGTTATACGCACGAACTGGACCAACCCAATTCCAATACTGGACTTATACGTTCTATTGTGTGTAAATTTAGAACGAAAGTTTCAACAGTACCATTCCAATTCATCATCGGACTTAATTTGCAAACCATACAAAATTTCTACATACTTTGTAGAACCTTTCTTTAAAATTCGAACTTATTGCTTTTCCCATAACATTACACAAAATCCAACTATCTATCGTACGGTTGAAGGACGTTCATATTGGATCAATCACTTATCACAAAGTTGACGTGAATGGACCATAATTTGATATTCACAGGTGCAAAAGTAGAATTTTATTTTCTTTTAAATACAGCATACTTGTGCTTTAGTTTTGTAAAACCAGATAATACAAAACGACTTCTTAAAGTTGATAGTTATAAAAATAAAAATCTAATTGAGGACTTCTACGAAGCGTTGAAAAACATATCTTATCGTACTTTTACGAAATCAATAAAGGAATATTTTATGTGTTATTTACACAAATGTCCAAAGAATTATTAAATGAATTTATCTAAGGAATTATCCAAACGAAGTTATTTATTAGAAATCATTTAAAAACGTCTTTAAAAAGAACGTTATAACAGAAAAAATGAAAGATTACTAAAAGCAAAATTACGCAGAGTGCAATTATGGAAAGGGAAATTTACGAAAAGAAAATTTACAGAAAGAGCGCTACAACAAATTATTTAGTTGGTCTAATTAATTATTATTTTAATTCTTACCATCGTTAAAACATCAAGGCCTAGTGTCGAGCGCCCTAGGGTTCAACTACCGCACAAAAAGCCAGACGCAAGTTATAAGCCAGAACCCTTTTTAGTTCCATTATCGTTCTCTGCGAGAGCACTAGCTAATGTGAGCGCAAATGTGCTATGCACTAAACAGGAAAGCTGTTTGGCCTTGATAATAATTGTTTAACTTTCGGCGCCTGATGTTAGCAACCAAACTAGCATTTCTATATGGTGGTTAGCACAAACAATATCAATACTTGTATTTATTTGTTTAAAAATGGTTCGCATGATTTTAATGACTATACTAGAGTTATTAGGACTAAAAATTCGTTGGTGTTCAACTGTGGTCAAAAAAAACTGTTACAGTGCAACAGTTATTTTAACAAGCTCGTGAAGTAAAGTAACGTAAATTGAATTATGCAATAATGAAAAAGTGTAATATATTTGGATTTGCATTTGGATGGATCTTGAATGAATAGCATGCAGCACAACTTAGACGGTATTCATCTATAAATAGCTGGAGGCGACAAGCAGAGCAGAACCACGACACCGAGGGTGCAGGAACTTAACTTCATCGTCAACGGAGTAGAGATCTTCAAGAAGTTCCAGGTAACGCATTAGAATTTGCTGTTTTTTATTTAAACTATGAAAATTATTGGGATGTGTGAGAGTGAACTTTGATGGTATTTTGCATTATTTTGCGTATTCAAAATAATACGTATAACTAACTTTAATTATGGTATTTTAATATAAATCTAAAGGTGTATATAAAGCTTATTAACATTCCTCATGAATTTAAAATTTTATTGTTATTAGTACATGGGTTTTTTTGTGTTTGTAGTATGCAAAGTAAAAAGCATACATTAATAAAATAAACTGGATTATCATGAGCTCACCATACTCCAGAGTGTACTAATTAGAAATAATTATAAATAATTAGAAAAAATTTAATAAGGTATTATTTAAGGCCCATTTACTCCTGTTATATTCAATGTGTTTAATATTTCAATTTAAAATCCTGGATTTAACAAAGATAGAATTTATTGAGGTGTGACTTGACCACTGAAATGTAAATAATCTTGAAGTTTTATTTGTGAATAGTGGTAAATAAATATTGTATGATTGTTGCATTATTTTGTGGTTTTATTGATAGTGTGCGTGAACGATAAAGAGTATGATAGTAAATCTAGGTATCCAAGAGGAGGCCCAACTGAGCTAGCCAGGGAGCTGTTGAAGTAATTAAGTTGATAGAAGCAGAATCCGGGTAAGAAATATATTTTTGGAATATTTTATTTTGAAAATTTTTCTGTTTGGTAAATGAATAAATTTTCGAAGGTTTTTTGTTACTCTGGCGAGGTCTTATGGGGGATACACGGTAATATATATATATATATATATATATATATATATATATATATATATATAAAGCCAATAAACGTGCTGTGTCCTGTAACTGATGCTGCCCGACGTTGGGAACCAAATAAAACGCGCTATGCACCGTAAATAATTCTAGTGAAGGTGTTGCTTTAATTAATTTTGTTAGCTCATTTTAAATAAAACCCACTTGAATCAGATATAAAATTTATAATGACATGGAATATTCTTTAACAAACAATGATTCAAATAACAATTATTACATCTACAGCGGCCTTTCTTTAACAAACCGTATCATACGTACAAGTTCTAAAAAAATACTTTCATACAAACATTAAAATCTATAGACTGAATTCAATATTGCCACAACGGCTTTTTTTTCTTTCAAAAGATATCTTTAGTCTAAAACCAAAAAATTATAACTTCTAGGTAATTAATTGTTTGCACTAAAATAGAATCCAGAAATTTCTCTTTTTAATTAAGATTTTCATTCACAAATTTTCCTTATTTAAAACTTATATACAAATTTTTAGAAATTAAATCGGACAATATTACTCACCCCCCATTAAATCGAATAGAAGTGTATCTGATCAGTTATGTTTAATACTTTTCATTATATAACTGGCATCTACCTCTGATCAGTTACCCTCAAATCAAATTATCCACTTATACAACTCACACAAAGACTTGCACACAAAATCTTAAATTAACTAAAAATGTCCTATAAAAATTCTAAAACAAAATTGGCACCAGGTATTTGGCTTTTAGGCGGCCTTTCATAATTGGGTTCATTGCGCATACCCTTCTGCCGGTTGTGCTTTGATCCCATCTTGTTTGCCATTCAGTAAGTATGTAGTTCTTTATTTCCGTCTTTGTCGTGGGCAGTTGGTTTGTGTTTAAGATGCGTTATAGTTGTTGGTTGTCATTGTGTGTAAGATTGTACATTGCAGCTCGCCGTTTCACTACTAGGTCCAAAGGCATAGTTCCCACTTGTACATGAAGTGCATCATGTGTGGTAGTCCCATAAGCCCCCCTCAGTCGCAGTAAAACACTTCGTTGTGTACTGTTAATTTTTTGTCTAGGTTTGATTGTGTTAAGGCGGTGTCCCCATGCACCGAGCACACTGTTGATATATAGCCTTATGCAATTAAGTGGTATCTTATAAGTCCTTTGGGCCAGCGTTGCGATGTTCTACATTGCAGAAGTTGCACTTGCACAAACAGTGTTTATATGTGTAAAATAATTCTGTATTTCGTCTAATGTTAAGCCCAGATATTTTGTGTTTTGTGTTCTACTTATATTTACACCGCCTAGTTTGATGGTGGGGTCTCTTGCCAGGGTTCCCTTTATCACAAGGTATGTAGTTTTTGTGGTGTTATGGTAATTTTGTTGGTTTTGCACCAACTTTGTGCTTGGGTTAGGGCGATGTTAGCTTTACGTTCGATTTCTTTTCTGAAATTGCCTTCAACCACCAGCAAGATGTCGGCGTATGCAATCGTTGACAACACCTTGTCAACGGTGTCCAGTTTTTCCAGGAGTTCATCTATTACAATATTCCAAAATAGGGGCCCGCATATGGACCCCTGAGAGCAAGCTCTGTTTATATGTTTGGTAATGCTTTCCGTGCCTTGTAAGGTTACGTACCTGTCCCTGCAGTAGCTCCTGAAAGAATGGTATAGTTGTGATGGACAGTTTATAGTCGTAAGTCTTGTAAAAAGTGAAGGCCACCAAAGGTTATTAAATGGGCCTTCTATGTCCACTAATATTAATAAGACGTATTTTTTGTGTGATTGCTTGATGGTTTATATTGCTTGGTTTATGGCGTCCTCAGTCGATTTGTTTTCTGTGAAGCCGTATTGCCTTGGGTGTACTCCTGTGATTTGTCTGTGGTCCTGCATTCGTTTACATAGTAGTTTTTCATACGTTTTTCCTAGCGTGTTCAAAAGGCATATGGGTCGGTAAGAGCCTGGTTGTTTGGGGTCTTTATCTTTCCCTTTGGGGTTAATCACGACATTCGCCTGTTTCAGCAAAGTTTTATACTAAAGATTTTGTTTTGTACTAAAATGTTACCTGCAAACGTTTTTAAATGCGAGCCCTGTCACGTCTACTTTACCAGGAGGGATGCCTTCAAACGGCACCCGAACAAATGTCGTGGTGTAACATCGTCCAGGGTTAAGCTTACACATCTATCTGCAGCAAAGTACTTAAACTGTGGGTCTTGCGGTATCGCTTTTACGAGAATGGACAACTTACTGCGACACATGGAAATACAGCGAGGTATGTCATCAAACCGTAAACGTTCAGCTCCGCCAGCTGTTGAAGGGTCTTGTCCGAAACAACCACGAATTATGTGTAAAGTATGCGATTTGGAAGTGTTAAAGACTACGTATGCCACACACTTGAGGAGCAACAGACATAAAAATGGAACAGTTACCGCTACTGGCGAAGATGGTGTAGAAATGGTTAGCACAGCGTTGAACAACCGTATGGCTAGCTATCGCATAAAGAATGTCAGTGCCGATGATGGAGTGCCAGAGTTTCTTTGGAAGCAGAAAGAGCGGCTTATTCGATTAATTAATGAAAAAAGAACAACATACAGCAATAAAAGTTATTTGTGAATCGTACGGCGTCTACACAATACTGGAGGAAGAGACTACCGATGTGAAATCTTTTAACACAAAAAATAAGGTTATAACATCTTCTTAAGCGAAACCATGAGAACAAACTCAGAAGAATTTGAAACACATAGGTCCGGTTGGTCTTTGGAAAAAGTGTTCTATTTAAAAATAAATATTAATAAATATCAGCCGATGTGAGGGTCCAGTGGAATGAAAAAAAAAACCCTGCAATATCAAAATGAAGATTTAAATTTTATACTTAAATATCGTCAGAAAATTTCTGTCTGTTAAAATATATATGTATGAAAATAGATGTTATGTGTGCACTATATATTTATAATTAAATAAATATGTTTTAAAGGAATGTGTACTACTTTTTTGCTTACACTAATTTTTAAATTGAGTTGGCCTAAGGTTAAATTAATGGTAGATTCGGACTTTCAAGAAAAATTAAATCGGTACTACCACACACGATTAGAAAAATAAATAAAAAAAGTTATAAAATTTAGGTTTGGTGGTTGTAAGGGTTAGTCTCAGATTATATTAATGCCGGATTAGGACCTCCGAAAAAATTTAAGCATATCCAATGCCTTATGCGTTTAGAAAATGTTTATAAATAAAAAAATTATAAAATTGAAGGTTGTAACTCGAAAAGAGTTGATACAAAGGTCGTGCAGTGCCGATAGGCACCGAGAGCTATCTCGAAAATTTTAGGGGTTAAGTTACCGATTTTTAGGGTAGGAATGGTGGGGGTAAAAATGAAACAAGGTGGATATCCCTCCAACAAGGAGGGGACCAAGGGAGATATCCCTCCTAGCAGATCCTCCTTTATAGGAATTTACATGTAAAACCTAGGTTAGAAGAGGGAGGAGGAGTGAGGAGGAGGTACTCGAATCATCAAATCCTACTACTCACGTTAGTAAGTTACGAAGCAAGACAATCAAGTCATAATACAGCAAACAGAAATAAAAATCTAGGACTAATACTTCGAATTGCTCTCATCAGTGTGATAACGGCAGAACCAGATATCCGTACCAGGTATCGATTTAAATATTGTGAGCGATAACTAAATTGTAATTTTAAGCAGGTTTGTCGAATAAGGCTAAAAACATCACACATTAATGCAACAGAAATTTGCATCTTACAATTGTTTTGTAGATTTCATAAAAAGAAGCGGTATGTAGAAATTTAGTCTTCAAATTTGTGTAGTTGTCACATACCATGCAACTTCTATAAGTTTTTTAAATGCACCATTTTAATTAAATAGATTCTAACCTTAATTTAGGTATTAGTATTTTTCAAATGTATTTATGATGAAATATTAACCTATAATATTTAGACCAACCAATAGACTTTTAATGTACGAGGGTGGTTTGAAACGTTCGCGAAATGGAGCACAGATGGCAGTATCAGTTCGAATAAAATATATGCAATTGATGGATCCAACTATCTAGTGCGCAGATGTTAAATTTGACATTATTCTGTCAAGTTGTATTATTTTGGTGCTATATGAAGTAAAGTTAGTTTTGTGAGTTTTTCAAAATGGATAAAACTGAAGCGCGCGCTGTTATCAAATATTTTGTAAAAAAGGGTTGGAAAGTAACACAAATACATAAAGATATGCAGAATACATTAGGAGACTGCGCTTCATCATTTACAACTGTGCACAAGTGGGTGACGGAATTTAAACGTGGTCATAAGAGCCTAGAAGATGACCCGCGCAGCGGACGACCAAAAACTGCCACCACGCCTAAAATCGTCTAAAAAGTTAATGATATGGTTACGCAGGATCGTCGATTATAGGTCTCCAAAATTGTTAAAGAATGCAGGTATCTCAGATGAAAGAGCATTTCATATCTTAACTGCGGAATTAGGTATGAAAAAGCTTTCGGCAAGATGGGTGCCGCGCATATTGACAATTGATCAAAACCTTCACAGGAAGAGAATTTACCAACAGAGTTTAGATCGCCTTAACTCGAATAAAACCAATTTCGTCCGACGATTTGTTACGACGGATGAAACTTGAGTTCACTATTATATCCCTGAGACCAAGCAACAATCTAAACAATGGAGACATAGGGGTTCTCTACCACCAAAGAAAGCAATGCCCGTGAAGTCGGCTGGAAAAATTATGGTATCAGTTTTTTGAGATGCTAAAGGTGCCCAACTAATTGACTATCTTCCCAAGGGCCAAACAATAAACGGTGAATATTACGCTAAACTTCTAGGCCAACTGGATAAAAATATTCGTGAAAAAAGACCTGCATTGCGTAAGAAGAAGATCATTTTCTATCAGGATAATGCACGTCTACACACAAGTGCAGTAGCAATGCAAAAATTGAATGATCTGAAGTACGATCTATTGCAACATCCACCTTTTTCGCCTAATTTGGCTCCTTCTGACTTCCACCTATTTCCACGACTAAAGGTTTTCCTTAGGGAAAAACGATTTTCCACGGACGAAAAAGTAAAAGCAGCTGTCAACGACTATTTTGGAGGTCTAGAAGAATCGCACTTTCGTGATGGCATAATGGATTTGGAACACTGCTGGATGAAGTCTATTCAGCTTGCCGGAGATTATGTTGAAAAATAAACTATATTTTAAAAACAACCTTTTCATTTTCCCATTCGTTTCGAGAACTTTTCAAACCACCCTTGTATATCAACCCTTGGTAGATAACGGGTTGAAATAATATTAGAACAAGATTAATTTATTTATGGTAAGTAGCACACGTCCAGGTACATATATCGTCTAATTTAGCCCGACATATATGTTATCCATGAAGCAATCAATGTTGCCTAAATATAGATAAATATTTTGACGTTGGCCTTTTAATATATTAACTAAGATATTTCATTCAAACATTTATGAATGAAGCATGTGTAGCCAATAAAATCTGAAGGATCATTCTATTGAATTGCAAAATTGTAGCAATTAGTCTAATAAGAAAATCGAGTCTCAAAGGCACTCGTGCCACAAACCGCGAATCTTTGCTGATGTGGAATTTTGGCTAATTAGATCTGCGTATGTTCATCGTATCTCGTAATCTGCGATGATACAAATGATTAATGTTTTATGCATGAGAGATTATCATAATCGCTTCAGCTAATCTAGTCTTTAACGTAATTTGCAACCGCGGCTTTAGCGCTTAGGAAATCATAAGTATTCAGCTTCTGTTTGTTTTCACTACCTCAAGATGAATACAACGGTTTCCGTGGTGAGATCATCGTCAATAAGCTTCTTCAATTTTAGTTTAACAAATTGGCTTGCACTCTACAAACACAGAAATATTGTGATAGTCGTACAATGAATTAAATGAACATAAATAAATAACTAACCAACATGGTCCTTTTTTAGTAAACGAGTTAAACGATTAATAGTTAATTTACTGAACTTTTAATGGATCGCTTTTGCAATTGTCATACTTTCACCACGTTACGCTTGCTGAACTAGTCTCTAGAAATGATCCTGATTCTTGTGAATAGGTGCAATATAACTTTCCCGATAATGCTATCAATATCTGAAATCTAGTTCCAAGATCAACAAGTTAGTTTTAAAAAAACTGCTCCCACAGGTAATTGCTGATTATATTCTAAAAGCTTGGGATTATAGAGGTATGTTTACTTAAAATAATGCGATAGCTTTACACAAAAATACTGTTGCAATTGGTGTGTTCACACAGTCTTGATTGTCGGGACGGGTGACAACTGCCTATTGTAATTATATTCCTATAGAAAGCGTAGAATTACGCCTTTTCAATGCGTTTCTTTTTTTAATTGCGCTTTTTAAATATGTCATTATCCTGAGTTATTCCGTTTTACAATATATTGTAAAAAAATAATTTTATCTTTTGGCGTTATAGTTTATTATCTGAATTACACTTACAAAAACCAAAGAATTGAAATACCATGCTCAATTGGTACTTACGATTCGTAAAATCTAAATATACAGGGTATTTCCACATTTATTCTGTCCATCCGAAGGTAGTATTTTAAGTTTCTGATTTGGTGTATAGCTACAGTAACGCGAACGTGTTACATCTTGCTTTTTATAGCCTACATAATTTTCGCAATTTTTCATTTTCACGTATCGTTGAAATGATAATGGAAAATACACTGGTAATCATATTTGGAAACATAGATCAAGAAAACTACTTGATGTAAAGCTTACCTTTCACATCAACTCGATGCCGTAGCAAAAATGCAGAGATAGCTCCGATATCATTATTACAAAATAATTCATTAGCATAAAAGGTTGTGATGAAAATCCCGATGCCTAAAACAATTAAATGGCTATTTATATAATAAATAAGAACTCCAAAGCACAATTCAAATTAAATATAATAAATGCCATTCAATCAAAGAATATAATTGAAGAACTACATATTTCTACCACTACCACTAAGTGGTCGTCATCAGAAGCAAGACTACTAAAGGGTATTAAATTATAAAAGTTGTTTAGGAATCTTTCTGAAAATATCTGCTTCAGAAAGATAAATAAGTAGTGTTTCTTTGAACACCTGGAAATATTTTATTACGCTGGTTACTGATCTAGGCAACAGATTTACTTTTTCATCGAGTGATCACTAGCCAGCTAGGTAAGGCACATATCTTTAGGTTAAAGTATTTTACTTGTATAAGTCAAAATATTTCCACTCATTTCCTTGATGACGATTAGCAAGGTAGTACTTTTTTATAGATTATATTAATTAATTTCAAATTCTAACGGTTTTTAACGGAATTAAGGATCACTAGCTGGAATTAGAAGTAGTGATATCTTATTAAGATGTGAAATTTTTTACTAAATGATTGCAAAGTATTTTTTCCTCGACTTTATTAGTATAGGACCGGCGGCGGCGGTGGGCGAAGGACCTCTCTACCTATAAAGTAGAACACCCATTGTTTGTATCCGAACTCAAAATTGCAGTATACCTATGAATAACAATTAAAGATTATTTGAAACGTGTGTCGGTGTCATTGGCACTGCTAATAATAAAACACATCGATTTATGGTTTTGTAACCCCTGCCCATACCATAAAATTTTACGATAGACTTGTCCTTAAACCGGAGGTCACTTACCGACGAATTTCAATTAGAGAGCGTAGTTAGTCGTCTCATTATTTTAATATGTACCCTGAAAACATTTAGTTCGATTTTAGTATTTAAAAAATATCAGTGGCCTATTCTTGGGTCTTTTATATACATGTATTTGTTCCTGTTTGTACTTATTAACACGCACAGGTGTAAATCTTGTAAATAGTTAGTTATAGTGTCGAATATTAATTGCTGGTATTGTAATATACCATGCTAGTCAACCTCCCCTTATAGAAAGTTGTATTTATACTAATGAAATTCGGAGAGTAAAGGTAAACGGACGTAGGTTTTATAACTAGTAACAGGCGACATAATAATCATATATGACGTTATAGGGTCACTCTGACCAATAATTTTAAATAGGACCTTATGGCAAATGACATCTCGTTTGGAAGATATTAAAAATACCTTATCAGCCATACTCATTTTGTTTGGGTTTACGGTGATTTTAACCAATAAATTCAGTAAATACTGAAATTATGGTTTGGAATTTAAACCAATTCTTAGGGTGAGTATTCAAAATGTGATCTACCTAATTCCTGACAGTAATGTATTGATTGATTAATTGATAGATTTCATTACAAGGGTGGCAATGCCACGCGCACTTAGGCCTCAATACGGGTCCATCGTGCTGCCTTCTTATACCTGGTCCTCAATCACTCAACCATCCGAACTTACAGACAAACCTGAGGATATCGGTCTTGGGCATGTTACTGATTCTGGCGGTGTCTGGCCAGAAGTCACCTAACATGGATCTTCAGAAGTTGGCGAGTGCCGGGTAGGTGCCCAGGATGTGCTCTGCCGTCTCCTCATCCCGTTGACAATTGCGACAGGTTGGGTTCTCTGCCAGTTTGATATGTGGTTATAAATACCAATAGACGCCAAGGTGAGGTCGATAACCGTTTGACTGCGGGATGTAACAAACGTCGGCTCGCACCCCCGGTTTATAATTTCTGAATTCTTACTTGTAATATTTTCAAGAAGCGCTCTTCCTCGTGGGTTGATATTAGCGCTGCCTCAGGTCGTATGGTGTGTGTTAGAATCACATTCAGTAATGGGATGTTTTTTATTCCTTTCGCAGTAGTCAATGACCTCCATCAGCTCACGAGGAAGGGGGTCATTTTCTTTTCCGAAGCAAGCTGAAACCAAGATTAAATCAGTTTCTGCTCCGTTATTGAATTCAAGCTGAATGGTCCTGACGTCACGGCCACTTAGTTAAGGCAATAAGAGAGCGTTAATATGCCTAGGTATCTAAATACATGCTCTAGGCTTAGATTGGCTATTACCTGTGAAGTTAGTGCCATGAAGGCTGCTCAAAACAGAGACCCTTGAGTTCACCACCCAAGGTTCCTGGATGAGGGCAATGTCCTGCTTTGTGCTCAGGTGCCTGCATAAGGTACTTGCAGCCGCCCGGCAGTGTTGCAAGTTTAATTGTATGATGTTTAGTTCCGCCATTTGGACCAGTACGCCACTTGCCCTTAAGCGTCCCAGGTTGGACTACCCAGCGACGCTTTCTTAGACTCTTCAGCCAGCCACTCCATTAAGACGGGGTCAGAGTCCATCGTCTCCATCTGACTGCCTGATGCTGTCGATGGTTGAGTCTACATCCATCTCCATCTGTTGCTGTAGATGGGGAATTGGCTGTTGCTGTTTCATTGTTGCAGTTTGTTGCTGCTGTTGCATGGTTGCCGGTTTCTGGGCCGCCTCTGCACAGTTTGATTTTTTTAAATTCTGAAATTTAGGGAGGTAAGACTATAGTGAACCCTCCCTCCCCTACTGGTTATAGCGTCCCTACCGTCCTGCCCAACGCAAAACGACCAGCCTCACTTGAGGCTGGTCCCTCGTAGCGGTGTGGAAGACGCACCACTTCGATACGCCTGTCCAAGGGTTTTGCGCCCGCAGACGTCTTTGAACATCCATGTCTTCCGGAGTTCCCGGAATCCACAGTGCCGCCTTCAGAAGTCTGGGTAGCAATCCAATTTGGACGACCACTAGGCGTGCAGCCTCCCATAGCTGAGGGAAATTGCCAACCGCCTTTGTTATCCACTTCAGGGAGTGGTCATCCTCGCACCAGATCCAAAAGATCTCGCCCGAGTACGCCCATCTCCTGAAGGTTGGTGGAGTAGTGCTATGGGGAGGGGAGAACAAATACCCGTCCAACGCTTTCTCGATAGCCGTTTGTACTAATTCAGTTTGAAGCTTGGTTATTTTTCCTTAAGATTTGCACCTGTCGATCACAGCTACATGGAGGTGCTTAGAAGCTGCCTTCCCATAGTTGCTAACGGCAGAGCGAGTGGTGTCGCTCTTGCACTCCCTTTTCGGAGGTTTAGTTTGCGGTGGAGTGTCGTCAGACCGCAAAATTTTCTTGCTCCTACCCGATTTGGCTTCTGACGGCCTTGGGGAGAAGGTGGAAAGTTTGGAGATTTAGGGTGCCTTACGGTCAGGATGCTACTTCTTGAATTGGTTAGCCGACGGACCAGCCTAATCCGTGGCAGCCATTCGTACTGCCAGACATTTCTTGAATGTTGCATGTCTTGTTCCTAATATTTCATAAGCATAAAACTCACATGTGGTATAGGTAATTTTTGTCTAAAAGGTCAACAAAAAATCTTGGTTAGTACGTAAAAATTACGTTAAAAGGGGTTGAACGTTCAACGAAGCTTTCAATATAAAACATAATTGTTTTTGTTGGCTTTAATTGCTTAAAATTTTGGTAGCAAACAATTTTAATAAGAATATTTATTTTCATATGATTCAAAAGTTTTTATAGCTAATAATATTATAAGGATGTAGAGTTTTAAATTGTACATTTTCTTAGCCTATTATACAAAATTTGGTGAATTTCGTTTGTCTTATTCAGGCATATGAAATGTTAGAGAGGAGTGAGTAAATATTCTCTCTTATCATATCGTAATTCACTTTGTGCAAGATATAACTGAGCTAGTCTAGGCATAAATCAAATTGTGTTGATTTTAAAACTAATTCAGATTATTGTAGAGGCACAGAGAGGTGGCGAGCAGCAAGCAACTGAGCGTTAAATACACCGGGCGTTTGGCGATATCGTAGCAATATATATATATATATATATATATATATATATATATATAGAATGCTGTGAATCCTTTAAAATCCGTGAACTACGCTTTTCGCCTCGGCTGCTCACCTAATGTTATAAACCTCCTCATTCATAAAAAAAAACAACACATTCCTACCAAAAACATCAACGTTAACTCTATTTACATCAATATTCAGAATACATAAAAATTTCAAAATTAAAATTCAGCATAAAATTCAGTTTTAAAAAGAATTTCAGGATTAATTTTATTATCATTTTACTGTGCATCCAAAATTAAAGTCCTTGTTGGATGCCTACTAATTAATATAACAATATAAGCAGACCGGAGTCTGAGTATAAAGGAGCATCTACCACCCTTTACGTTAATTAACCAGGTTTGTCTAATTGAGCTCAAAGACATACCCAAAGTTTCATCATATTCCCGAACATCAAAACAAAATACCCCTTTTACTTAAACAAGCAAATTTCATCTTAAAATTAAACTTTTATGGTTAGAACAATTTCACTAATGTCCATTTAAAGTAAATCAATTATAAAGTCATTCAATACACACAAAAATGTCAAACAAAATAGTATAATTTACCTGAAGGTTACTGTCCTCGTAGCTTCAAAGTATCGTTTCTTTAGTTAATCACACCATTCACCAGGATTATATTTACGGCTTCTGATTCTCTACGCTTTTAAATTTTCTCCATCACCATCCATTCAAAGTCGTTTCTGGGCCTTTCCGGAACTCATCTGTGTTTATCTGACCCTTGTTTCATGGATCCATACACGTATTTGAACCATTTAATTATTAACACCCCGAAAAATAGCAAAGAATTCATGCTTCTGTCACCAATATACGCCAAAACTGCCTACTTTTGTGTATACATTCGTCGTTGTAAATTTTGCTGATTGGTACAGTGAAACTAAATTTTATTACCTTGTATCTAAGTGCACTAAAGTACATTCATGTTAGCTCGTAAATAACAAGCTATTTTGAATCACTAAAATATACTAGCAAACTTTAAATTATTTAATCAAACTAAAATGCACGGTTTACCATCTTTAATCAAGTCGCGTATGTACGAGCTTTTAACGCATCGAATCGTCAAAAGTCTAAGAGTCTAAGAGAGCTTGTTTATATTCATCTCGGTATATATAGCAAAAGCCTGTCTATCGGCCTGTTCCCCAAAACGGGTAATTCTAAAGAATTTCTCATGCCATATTCCCAGTCTGCCGCTCACGCGTCGATTTTTACGAATTTTCACTCGCCCCATTTAAATCTCAGAAAATTTCCACACGGCACGCAAGCCTGTCTGAGAAAAACTAATTGATTTTGTACAGAAATTGTTGTTCTACCTCTGATATTTGCATCCTATTTTAACCAATTGTGACCCCGTGACGTTGCTTAAATCCCGCCTTTTACAATATGTGTCTTTGCTTGACGCATTTTCTTTCCTTCTCTATCGTGTTCTTATTGGTGCAACTTGATATACTTTATTATCGATTATTTTAGTCCACATGGAGTGTGAAATACCCAGCTTTAGCAATTCTCGTAACTATTATGCGACGTTTTCCCAAGATTCTTTGAAACATTAATTATCTGCAAAATTTACGCCGAATGTGTTATTTAAACTACGCAGGTGTTCAACATAATATTAATTCTCAGAGCTTTAATCCGTGGTATTTTAATCTTGGGTTTTACAAGTTTCTATAGGTATTATATGTTATTAACGGTTTAATTAACTCCAATTAAAATTGATTTCTATCCTTTTCATTTTTTAGCGAATACAACTTAAATATTAATTATTATAGGTACACTTTGTTTTACTACCGGTTACTTAAAATAGGGTTAATTAATATAAACTTTGCACGTAATTTCCATTTGTTTAGGAATAATTACATTACCCGCAGAGCTTTTCAGTACTGCTTCTTTTGATATAAAGCGTCTTATAAATAATTTAAATTTCTTATTTTTACTGAAACAACCGAGTTTATTTATGCTTCATGGTTTTAATAAAGCGTATTATTTAATGAAATTCCTTATACACGGTGATTAAAATTATTTGATGTGATTATTTAATTTTCTACCCTGGTCTAAATATGAGTAATATATATATATATATATATATATATATATATATATATATCAGACCATACAATGATTAGCTTCAAGCTGGAAAAGTGCAAGTAAACTATACAGAATATAGAAACCCAGGATCGGCTGATCAGCATTCATATATGAGAGACATAGAAGTCCGACTGCGAGGGATTTAAAACTCAGGAAAGGTTGCAATAGTGGAAGAATTGCAGTCGGCTACAGAGACACTCCAAGACTCCGTAATACAGGTCTTTTATCAGGCATGTCCAGCCAGGATGTCATCGAGTCAGACCCACACTCCGTGGTGGTGTTCTGAGCTCCAAAAGTAAAAAAGGACCCTTAACAAATTATTCGACAAAGCAAAAAATACCAAATTTGCAAACGTCTGAGAGGCATACAAGACTTACCAGAGGCTGTATAAACCAGAGATACATAGACGACAGATAGGTTTCTGGAAGGTATTCTGTAACTAACTACTAGGGAGACTCCTCGTCTAACAAAATACTTATCCAAAGATAGGCGTCAGCAGCTCACCTGCCTCAAGCGGGATGACGGTACATATACCGATACTGCTGAGGAAATGGCCGACCTACTTATGAGCACACACTTCCCTGGAATTAAAATATAACCACTACCGAACTGGTTGGAGATGCCTACTATTCACCCTGGTGATGAAGAGTGGGCAGCGACCGAACGAGTGGTCGATGAAAGTAAAATAAAGTGTTCTGTAAACAATTTTGCACCATTTAAATCTCCAAGGTTAGACGGCATATTTCCGGCCTTCGTGCAATGGGGACTAGACGTCATAACCCCTCATTTCAGCCGAATCTTTAGGGGATGTATTGCCTTTTGTTACATTTCCAAGATATGGAGGGAAATTAAGGTAGTAGTTATCTCGAAACCAGACCTAAATTGCATAATCCAGTCAATCTGATATCTTTTTTACTGAAGACTTTAGAAAGACTGTACAATCTCCATGTAAAAGAGGAGGTGCTAATAACTAGCCCTCTTCTCCTAATCAACATGCGTTTACTTCGGGAAAGTCTACCGAGTCGGCCCTTCACTTAGTGGTGGGACGAACTGAGAACTCCCTAAGTAACAAGAGATCTACATTGAGCGGATTTTTGGATATCGAAAGCGCGTCTGATAAAACCACCTTTAAAAGTATTCAGAATGCACTCCAAGAAAAAAGGATAGAAAACTCCCTACAACAATGGATTATGAAACTATTTCACAACCGAGCAATTCATATCAGTATAGAGGAACGGTGGGAAGACGCTGCCCTCAGGGTGGTGTATTGTCACCCCGGCTATGGAACATAGTGGTGGGAGCCTCAACGAAGCTGGATTCTATACAATAAGTTACGCAGACGATATCACTATTTTAATCTTAGACAAAACTGAGCAGACACTGTGCAATTTAAAGCAGATAGCTTTTAGGTTAACAGAGATGTGGTGCAGAAAGCACTTGCTGGGTGTTAACCCATCTAAGACTGAATTTATCCTGTTCACAAGAAAAAGAAAAGTTCGGGTAATTAGAGTACCAAAAACCTTTCAATACGACTCTGACCCTGAAGGAAGCGGTCAAGTATCTGGGCATGATACTTGACAGAAAACTATATTGGACCACACACTTAGAAAATAAAATAGCCAAAGCAAGCACAGTGCTCTGGCAATGCAAAAGAGCAATCGGCAGACTATGGGGAGTATCCCCAATGACCTATGCTCTGCTATGGAGCTGTTGTTTGGTAGCCAAGGACCACCAAACTAGCAACAATTACAAATCCAATTTCTCATATTCAGAGGATAGTTTGTATGAGTATCACTAATGCTTTAAGCTCCACCCCAACGGCTGCTCTGGAAACAGTCCTGGGCGTCCCACTAGATATCTACGTGAAGCAAGTAGCCCTGATGGCAGCTCGAAGACTTCAGTTAAGGGGGATACGGAACCACAAAGACGAAAGTTTTAGACACCCGGCTGTTCTCACAGAGGGAATCAAAAAAACGCATCTGATGTAAGCAATCTCGGACTTCAAACCGCCAAAAGTTATACTAAAGAAACACTTCTATATCTGCGTAAACAGTGAAACTGCAAATGATACGGAAATATCTACATATACAGATGGATCCAAAACAAAGAAAGGAACAGGTCTGGGAATATTTTCCCAAGATCTAAACTTAAACGAACATGCAGCACTGGGTGCGCTAAGTACAGTCTTTCAAGCAGAAGTTATGGCGATCACCCAAAGTGCAAATATTATAATGGAATACAAAACCATTAGAATAACTAGTGATAGCAAAGCAGCACTACTTGCAATTAACAAAGAGAAGATTGTATCTAAAGTCGTACATGAGTGTTTTACCGTTGTAGAAGCAGCTTCTCAAAATAATAACCTCCGACTGACTTGGACGAAAGCCCATGTTGGAGACTGAGGTGACGAAAAAGAAGATTTACTGGAGAAGCAGGGATCGGCTCATGTCTTCATGGGGCTTGAGCCGGTCGTTGCGATATTGCCTAAGTTGATTAATGAGTATATTAAAAACGAAACTTACATACGCCATTGCGAAAGAGGGGACCAACACAGAAAGATGCCGCCAAGCTAAAACCGCTATTACGGAGCCTTCGCCAAGGCTGGCAAAGTTCAATATACAGTTGACACCTCAGAAACTATGCCTTTTAGTTAGTATTTTGACTGGACACTGTAAACTAAACAGGCACATGTATCTCATGGGTCTGACACAAGAAGGATGTCAATTGGACAAAGAGACTGCAGAACACATCTTGTGTGACTGTCTATTGCTCGCCAGGCTAAGGGGGTCCATATTGGGGAACTATTGGCTAGATATGGCCGATATTAGCAACACACCTGTGGGTAATACCCCCAACTTTATCTCCATGGCTTAAGTAATGCCCAAGGCGGGGTTGCGATGGAAGGTAGCACAATGGGCCCAGATGCGGCCTAAGTGCATATGGCATGCTGCCGCCTTTCTATAAGATCCAAGACCTATCTTTTTCAATGGTCGTCTTGGTTGATTCATAGGATGGTATATCTAATAAATTCTCCTCAATTTTGTTAGAATATTTAAGAGCCTATCCTATAAATTTCATTATTTTGTTCGCTCGTGTATGCATTTTGTATTTTGGTTGCAGTGGAATGTTAGATTATCGTAAATTTATTACTTTGAAAATCAACAAATGAAAAGAAACAAAATGTAAGATAATATCATACCTTAATATTCCTTTACGTAAAACTTTAAGAACATTTTTTTCATAACCATATGTGTATTTTACAATAACCTAAAACTACAAATTATCGTTTCATAAAAACGTGCACGCTCACGCACATGCGCACGCGCATGCCCACGCACACGCACACAAACCCGCACAAACACACACACACACACACATAATGCTGTGATACAATATTTACAACTGCTGACTGGATACCTACCTTGGTTAACATGTCGGATCAATATTCAGCGCCATGGATGAAAAACCTAAAAACTCAGCACAAAATCTCACTTAATTATCCTCAAAACTAAATTCATTAGACATTGATATAGTTACTTCAGACTTCCTAAGTACATTTATAAGCAAATAACAAATCAATACTTCCCAAAATTCCAAAAATTCTATTCAAGAACAAAAATAATTCCTCTTTGCAAAATTATAATTTCTATTTACATTAGCAAGTAAATAAGGCCTAAAAATAAAAAATGTTTTATTTCCCACACATTTAATAATTATCTTACATCACGTTAATACCACAAATCACTCACGTCCATCTTTATTTAAACCCCGTACGTCATTTTATAATTCATTAACTAGGCCTTTATAATGAATTATATACCTTCACTTTTAATTAACCTTCATAAGAAATGCAATCCTCAATATTAAATTTATCTTTCTCGCAATAAATGTTAAATATCATATCTTATTAAAAGTATTTCCAGAAATAAGTAAATTATTACATTAGATTATTTAAAACATCAAGTGTCCCCACCAAACTACACAAAAATGTTTTCAAAATGTTGCATCAAACACTAGTTAGAACATCGAGTGTACCATCACATTCCTTCGAAATGTTCTTCAAAAATATATAAGTTGTGTCAGTAAATAATTATCAAACATCAAGTTCTCACAATCCAATTTCGTAAAAATACACTTAAAAATACTTTATTATAGCCGGCAGTAAAACGGTTTGCGCATTGTAGCATCAGTCCACGTTACATTCTGGAATTTTCAATAAATTTTACTTTTGAAAAAATTATTTTTCTCTTCAGGTCACTGTTTAATTTGAGTATACATTCTAACAATAACTGGGTTAGCACATTTTTCTAATTTTATTATACAATAGCTTTTAGTAATATATGCGGTTATTACCTTTCAAACCTATCCTTTTTTTACAATTACAAAAACCCCACAAAAACAAAAAATGGCAGTAAAGTACCGTTCGTTGGGATTTCTCTAATTTTTATATTTAAAAATGCCTTGATGTCACATTACCATGCAACACCTTAGTTCCTACCTCAAACCGTCTCCTGCCACAAACACGACAACCCCTAGCGCTTACTTTCCCATCAGGATAGTTTATTATCATGAACAGGGGGGAAATATGTCCTTTATGTTACCAACTAGCGTTCGCACACACACTTCATGTATTGACCTAATCGTTAAAAATCTGCTTACAAAAATACAGGTTGTTTATCAGTTCCAACACATTTATGTCTCTAAGAATCTAAGCTCCAATTAACTTGGCATATCTTTATTATGATTATTGTGTGGTGAACTGCCAAATTTATACAATTAAGAGATTATTTTACTCTCGTTCTACAACGCGCACGCTGTAAACATGTTGGACATCCAATTAAACTACTTTCCTATGGACTTTTACTTTGAATCATGGGTCTGAGAAGTTTATAAATATTATATCTGCACATTTTATTTTTCACATAAAATTTCAATGTTATAAAAGAAGTTGAAATACTCAAAAAATACTATTTTCTAGCTTAGAACTTTCCAATACAACCCTTTATGAATGATTACAGTTAATAAGTCGTCACCTGTATATATCTTATGAATAAACTAGAAATAAAAAATAGTAAAGTGCATCTGCTGTAGGCAAACGTAGTTCAATATGTTTTATCAATTACAGAAGACATCTTAGAATAAACTAAATGAATTATTAAAAATTATCTTAGCCCAAGTAATGTGAAATTCGTATTTCTCAATATTGTTCGTATAAATGGTTTGCGATTTCAAATCAAAACCAATAAATTTCATATAATCCTTTTACAAATTTGTTTTCGGGTTTTTAAGCGAAACAGAGCAAAATGACCTTAACATCAAATTTACAGAAAATCCTTAACTCATAAAATTTGCTAAATAACCCATAATTCCAAAGCAATTTTCATCCACCAGAAAACGCAAGGAAGTGAAACTTTTATCAGACCGTGTGATTTATGAATTAAATTGCCATACACCCGAAACCATCGTATTAATTACAAAAAGAGATACTCACGTTAAGAGCGCATCGACTGTTTTTAATACCTACAAAACCCACGTTTTATTGTATTTAATCACTTTAGGTGTTTTTGCTCACAGTACAAACAAGGGTTTATGTTTTCGATTAAAAACCTTTCCTGTATTGATTTCGTGTTCATTCTGTTACGCAAACAAATGACACGCTAATTGCTGTTTGTGTTAAAATTCCGATCATTGTAGTACCTTTGTGCTTTAGATTTAGTCCAGTTTATTACTTTCAGGTATTTCTAGTAAACGCCATTCCCATACTGTTCTTATAGTAATTATCTTTGAGATACTCACGGTAAGTAGCGCCTTTTGGCTTATATATATATATATATATATATATATATATATTGCTATGATAATAGTAAGGATTTATAAGGTCACAAGGGAGGAATACTTCATGTAAACATTTTAAAAATCAAGAAAACCAAACATTTAAATCAATAAAAGTAAATAATTCGTTCGTTATTCAAAAGCAGATACAAATCACCCTGTATATAATAACTAGCCAGCTACAGTTAATTATAGGAAGCACAGTCAGTAATAATTTACTCACATTTATTAAAGTAAGTAATTACGAACGCAGCCCAATCTATTTTAAAACACTCTAAACGTAATTCAGCTCAAAATAAATACAAATTCGGCATATTTAAAGTAAAATAAACGTAAAACAAAATTTCTTTCCACCTAGATGCATTTGCGTAAGAAATATGTCATAAAACGCATGTAAGTTATACCAGTTTGTATAGGCAAACATTTTAAAGCGGGCATATTTCATGAAGTGTAAAGAATTGAAACGAAAGCGTACGTGCCGTTTGTATTGTACAAATTGCCACATTGAATAAAACCCAAGATAGGTACACGTTTTTTTAAGGCACAGAGAGGTAGCGATCAGCAGGCAATTGGTCGTTATACATCCGACGAGCGGCGGTATCGTAGCAATATATGTATATATATATATATATATATATATATATATATATATATATATATATATATATATATTAATAGAGAAGAATAATCCTCATTTGGAATGCAAATGAATGCTTAATATATATTAATAGTTATTAAGATGAAATGAAAACCCAACTTTGTATTTAAAGTTGAATTACCATTTCAAATCGAACTAGTAATTAAAAACCACTAAAAGAACGGCTACAGCAGGACTTGAACCTGCAACCTCTGATTTTCCGGATCAGTGCTCTAACCAATTGAGCTATCTAGCCTAATTGTTTAGATGGAATGATCAAGTTATTAGTACATGAATTATGTAATAACTAGATTCAATTTCCTTAAATGCAAGACGTAATTGAAAATCGGCAACAAGAGCCAAATTTCAGTAGTATTAAGTATAACATCATCTAAACAATTAGGCTAGATAGCTCAATTGGTTAGAGCACTGATCCGGAAAATCAGAGGTTGCAGGTTCAAATCCTGCTGTAGCCGTTCTTTTAGTGGTTTTCAATTACTAGTTCGATTTGAAATGGTAATTCAACTTTAAATAAGCAGGTTTTCATTTCATCTTAATATATATATATATATATATATATATATATATATATATAGTTATTAAGATGAAATGAAAACCCGCCTTTGTATTTAAAGTTGAATTACCATAGTTTAGGTGGATTTCGACTATAAAGATTTGATATTGTAAAGTAAATATCGGGTAGTAGTCAATTTGGACGATTAGTAAACTCTTTTAATCAATTCAAGCGTTTGAAAAATTTATTTTCTTCATCAGGAAAAGATTATACCGTCTATTTAATGAATAAGTAGAACATAACCGATATCAGAACACGTTGCTGAAATTGATAAAAGCATTCCAAACACAATAACTAGCTTATATAATAATTAAAAAATTCAGTGGAAAAATGATTAAATATTAGTAACAAAGTAATATAAAAGTTATTAATTTGACATTTTCTAAATTATTTTAAATTAATAACTTTTATATTACTTTGTTACTAATAATTAATCATTTTTCCCCTGAATTTTTTAATTATTATATAAGCTAGTTATTGTGTTTGGAATGTTTTTATCAATTTCCGCAACGTGTTCTAATATCTGTCATGTTCCACTTATTCATTAAATAGACTGTATAATCCTTTCCTGATGAAGAAAATAAATTTTTCGAAAGCTAGAATTGATTAAAAGAGTTTACTAATCGCCCAAATTGACTACTACCCGATATTTACTTTACAATATACATATATATTGCTGTGAAACCTCCTAAATTAACTGGTCCGTCGACTTTCTTCTGTTCATCGCCTCGGCTGCTCCCCTAGATAAACCTTCATCCTCAATCATAAAAAAAACAAACACATTCCTATCACAAACACCAACGTTAACTCTATTTACATCAATATTCACAATACATTAAAATTTCAAAATTAAAATTCAGCATAAATTTCAGTATCAGAAAATTTCAAGATTAAATCTGTTATCATTTTAATGTGCATCCAGAATTAAAGTCCTTGTAGGATGCCTACTAATTAATATAACAATATATGCAGACCTGAGTCTGAGTACAAAGGGAGCATCTTCCACCCCTTTACGTTAATTAACCAGGTTCGTCTAATTGAGCTCAAAGACATACCCAAATTTTCATCATAATCCAGAACATCAATACTAAATACCCCTTTCTACTTAAACAAGCAAATTTCCCCTTAAAATTAAAATTTTATTGTTAGTACAATTTCACTACTGTCCATTTTAAGTAAATCAATTATAAAGTTATTCAACACACACGAAAACATCAAAGTTCAAACAAAATAGTATAATTTACCTGAAGGTTACTGCACTCGTAGCTTCAATGTACATCGTCCCTTTTGTTAATCACACCATTCCTACTGGGTTATATTTACGGCTTCTGATTCTCAACGCTTTTAAAATTTTCTCCATCACCATTCATCTAAAGTTGTTTCAGGGCTTTTCCGGAACTCATCTGTGTATATCTGACCCTTGTTTTGTGGATCCAGACACGTTTATGAACCATTTAATTATTAACACCCCCCGAAAAATAACAAAGAAATTCATACTTCTTTCACCAATATACGCCAAAACTGCCTACTTTTGTGTATTCATTTGTCGTTGTAAATTTTACTAATTGGTACAGTGATACTAAACTTTATTACCTTGTATCTTCTTTTCTAAGTGCACTAAAGTACATTCATTGTAGCACGTAAAGAACAAACTGTTTTAAATCACCAAAATATACGAGCAAACTTTAAATTATTCTATCAAACTCGGAAAACTAAAAAAACACTGTTTAACGCATTGAATCAAGTCGCATATGTAAGAGAGCTTGTTCATATTCACCTGGGTATATATAGAGGTTAGCCTGTCTGTCGGTCTAGTCCCCAAAACGGACAATTCTTCAGAATTTCGCATGCTATGTTCCCATTCCGCAGCCCGGCATGCGATTTTTACGAAATTTGCACTCGCCCCAGTTAAATCTCAGAAATTTCGACACGGCTCGCAACGTCTGGAAATAACTAATTAAATTTTATACAGAAATGTTATTTTACCTCTCAATTTTGCCTTTTATTTTCACCCAATCGCAACCCCGTGACGTTACTCACTCACGCCTTTTACTATATGTGTCTCGGTCTTGCGCATATTATCTGTCTCTATCTAACCTGTTCTTAGTGGTGCAAATTGATATTCCTTACTATCGATTATTTCAGTCCACATGGACTGTTATCTGGGTTAAATAACCCCGTATCTAACCTTCTCGTTAATATAAGCGACGGTTTCTCCAACATTCTCTGAAACCATTTGTTATCTGCAAAATTTTTGCCGTACGTGACTTTTAAACTACGCAGGTGTTCAATCGTACTATTAATTCTCAGAGCTTTATTTCATGGTATTTTAATCTTGGATTTTCACAGGCTTTTATGCTTATTATTAATAATGGTTTAATTAACTCCAACTAAAATTGACTTATACCCTTTCATTTTTAGCGAATACAAATTAAATATTAATTATTATGTGTACACTTTGTTTAATACCGGTTACTTAAAATTGAGTTAATTAATATACATTTTGCACGTAATTTCTATTTGTTTCTTTACTAGGAATAATTAAATTACACGTAGAGCTTTTTAATACTGCTTCCTTTTGATATGAAGCGTCTTGTACATGATTTAAATCTCTTATTTTTAATGAAACGAATGAATTTTTATGCTTCACGGTTTTTTAATAACGCGTACCTTTTCCCAAAGCTTCTACACGGTGATTAAAATTATTTGATGTGATTATTTAATTTTCTACCCTGGTGTAAATATGAGTATTTTCCCCCTATTTGAATACAAATAATTCCACTTATTTGAATTCAAATATAAAATATTTAAACCGCAAACAAAATTTACAAAAAAAAATGCCTATCTCTCTCCACCCTTATCTATCTAACTTACCTAACTTATATCCAATCCAAAAAAAAAATATTTACACCTATCCTATATCCCTATCCTATTTCTAACTTTTAACTATACTCACTTCCCCCTACCTAATCCTATATACCTATCCTACTCTTACTCTATTCCTAGCTCTCCACTAATCTTATTTGAAATATCTATACTTAACCTATCTTATTTTCTTCCTACATTTAATCTTTATTCTCATCCTAAACACCTATTTCTAACTATCCCCCATATTTATTCTATACTTAGCTTTATTTTCTATATCTATACTAAAATTCACCTATCTCTATTCTTTGTTCATCAAGTTATTTGAATCTAACTCTCTTCTTGACCCTCCAAGTCTTTCTTCTCACCAACATAATACTCTTCATTCCTATTTCTCCCCCTTCTATATCTATACTTATCATCCCTATTATCTCACATACAATAAACTTAACATCCCTATTATCCTGACTCTTAAATATTGCTTCTTCTTCCGTCCCTACACTTGTCTGCTTCTCATTTACTATTTTTTTTCTTTCTGCCGACAAACCAAACGATACTACTTTAAAATTATCGATTTTTCCCTCTATGGAAAATCCTATGTACCTTCTAGAATTCTTATGTAATGGAATCAGCCCGAATGAATTCTTTAAATCTACTTTATTAAAAACAAACTTGCCATTTAACCTCGTCAAAAATGTGTCCATGTATGGTGGACAATGGAATTGCGGTTTGGTCCGTTGATTAATTTTTCGTGCATCTTTAATTAATTCTGCCTTCACCTGCTCCCGATATGCTGCTGTTGCTTCTACCCCCACTAATTCTGCATGTTTTTGTACTAAAGCTTGAACCTCTACTCTCCTATCCTCTGGACATCTTATTGTGCTGATCTGTTTACCTCCATCATCCTCTACCTCTACTACATTAATACTAAACCCCGTGTCATCCTCCGTGACTTCATAACTGCCCTTCCATGGCACTACCCTATCCTTAATCCTTATTACCTTCCTTTCCATATCTATCAAAACCCCTAACTTCATCATACAGTCAACACCTAAAATGCTCTGAAACTTCAGTCCAGGTACAATTACAAACTCCTGTTCACAGCTTAAATCTCCTATATCTATCCTAAGCACCACAACACTATTTACTACAGCAAACTTCTTTTTATTTGGAGCTACTAAATGACTACGCTTTATAGGCATAATTCTATCACAAACCTTATCCCTAATTTTGCTGACGAATTCCTCCGATATTAAACTCGCCTCTGCCCCTGTATCAAGTAATACTTCTACATTATTCTCAAAAATTCCTATATTAATAATTGGCAAACATAATTTTTCTTCAGTTTCTGGCTCTACTTCCACCTCAATTTTGAAAAATTCACGTGGATGTTCATATACATTTACACTGAAATCTAGTGGTCTGTCGCGTTCTAAAAATCCTGTCCAGGTCTGTTTTCCCTACTTGGTCCTGGTCTAGCCGTCACCTCAGCGTATGTCCTAGGCGTTTCCACTCGTTCCGTGTCTGTATTAGCAGTCCCCCTCATGTCCGGTGAACTATTCCTTCTGGTAGGTTCCGGTCTCGGTGCAGGTCCCCTTCCTAAACTATTACTTCTAACGTATGGTCGTCTCTGTTCCCAATTCTGTCGCTGGTATCCGTAACTATTCCCCCTTCTAGCATAGTTGTCCCGTCTATTGTCAAACCTAACTGTGTTGATCTGTCTTTCCCTATTATCCCGAGGTCGTCCACTACTTACGTCGTCGTACCTCTGCAGGTATTCTAAAAACATTTCTCTGTCCACTATGTTCTGTAGTGCTACGTGTTGTCTTACTTCTACCTCGAAGTGTCGTGATAAATACTTGATAATTTGTCCGTCAGTGGTGGGTTCAGTTGCTTTGCTATGCTATACTTCCTGAAAATTCTCCCTTAAATTTCCCTGTGATTAAGTCGTCTCGTACCTGGTCTTGTCTGTGGTCACTCCAGTAGTGCTTTAAAAATCTGTCTTCAAAGTCCGTGTAGGTGTCTATGTCCTGTCCTACTAAATTGTACCATGCTTCCGCGTTGTCTTTCAATAAAGTCTTTATCGTATTCAGTTTAGTCTGTTCGTCAAATAAATTTCCCACTAGATTTCTTACACTATTAATAAAAATTTGTGGATTTACCCTGTTATCGCCATAAAACTTCATGTGTTGGTCCAATGATACTCCACCTGTATAAAATCTGGGACCATCCCCCGTTAAACTTGACATGTTGTATTTAATACTACTAATTTCGCGTTCTACCCTGCCTAACTGATCCCTACATGAGTCCGTCACTTCAGTCATTTTTATATTAATCTCTTCTTCACAAAGAATGCGTACTTCTGACCTTAAATGTCCCATTTCCTGTCGAAGACCTGTAATATCGCGCTCATTTTTTTCAACCCTATTTTCTACTTCCCCCAGTTTCACGGTAAGACTATCTTTAAATTCTGTAAATTCTTTAGTATTTTGTTCAATTTTCCCGCTTATCTGCTCTAATTTTTGGTTGGACTCCTCCCTCCCTCTATTCGATTCATCCCTAGCTCTATTGGCTTCTTCGTTCATCCTCTCTAGCATTCTCATTATCATCTCGTTTTCTTGATCCCCTGATTCCGTCCTCGACTGATTTCTACTGCCTCCAGCTTCTTCCATTTTCGAATTTTTCCCACACAATGCACTATCGTCACTTCCAATTTCCACTCCTTGACTCCTTAACCACTCTTTTCTCTGCATACGTTCAAATCACTCACACACACTCTAAATACTCTTAAATTTATACACAAACAGAAACTCTCTCTCTCAGATCGCCAGTTTCCTGGAATAAAATCACAAAAATTTTATTTGGAACTCGAGCCTCACTTTTGGGTCGCCAAGAATGCTGTGAAACCTCTCATATCTGCAGGAACTGGCCCTTTAAAAAAAAACATTCGAGCCCCACGTTGGGCGCCATGTATGCTGTGAAACCTCCTAAATTAACTGGTCCGTCGACTTTCTTCTGTTCATCGCCTCGGCTGCTGCCCTAGATAAACCTTGATCCTCAATCATAAAAAAAACAAACACATTCCTATCACAAACACCAACGTTAACTCTATTTACATCAATATTCACAATACATTAAAATTTCAAAATTAAAATTCAGCATAAATTTCAGTATCAGAAAATTTCAAGATTAAATCTGTTATCATTTTAATGTGCATCCAGAATTAAAGTCCTTGTAGGATGCCTACTAATTAATATAACAATATATGCAGACCTGAGTCTGAGTACAAAGGGAGCATCTTCCACCCCTTTACGTTAATTAACCAGGTTCGTCTAATTGAGCTCAAATACATACCCAAATTTTCATCATAATCCAGAACATCAATACTAAATACCCCTTTCTACTTAAACAAGCAAATATCCCCTTAAAATTAAAATTTTATTGTTAGTACAATTTCACTACTGTCCATTTTAAGTAAATCAATTATAAAGTTATTCAACACACACGAAAACATCAAAGTTCAAACAAAATAGTATAATTTACCTGAAGGTTACTGCACTCGTAGCTTCAATGTACATCGTCCTTTTGTTAATCACACCATTCCAACTGGGTTATATTTACGGCTTCTGATTCTCAACGCTTTTAAAATTTTCTCCATCACCATTCATCTAAAGTTGTTTCAGGGCTTTTCCGGAACTCATCTGTGTATATCTGACCCTTATTTTGTGGATCCAGACACGTTTATGAACCATTTAATTATTAACACCCCCGAAAAATAACAAAGAAATTCATACTTCTTTCACCAATATACGCCAAAACTGCCTACTTTTGTGTATTCATTTGTCGTTGTAAATTTTACTAATTGGTACAGTGATACTAAACTTTATTACCTTGTATCTTCTTTTCTAAGTGCACTAAAGTACATTCATTGTAGCACGTAAAGAACAAACTGTTTCAAATCACCAAAGTATACGAGCAAACTTTAAATTATTCTATCAAACTCGGAAAACTAAAAAACACTGTTTAACGCATTGAATCAAGTCGCAGATGTAAGAGAGCTTGTTCATATTCACCTGGGTATATATAGAGGTTAGCCTGTCTGTCGGTCTAGTCCCCAAAACGGACAATTCTTCAGAATTTCGCATGCTATGTTCCCATTCCGCAGCCCGGCATGCGATTTTTACGAAATTTGCACTCGCCCCAGTTAAATCTCAGAAATTTCGACACGGCTCGCAACGTCTGAAAATAACTAATTAAATTTTATACAGAAATGTTATTTTTACCTCTCAATTTTGCCTTTTATTTTCACCCAATTGCAACCCCGTGACGTTACTCCACTTACGCCTTTTACTATATGTGTCTCGGTCTTGCGCATATTATCTGTCTCTATCTAACCTGTTCTTAGTGGTGCAAATTGATATTCCTTACTATCGATTATTTCAGTCCACATGGACTGTTATCTGGGTTAAATAACCCCGTATCTAACCTTCCCGTTAATATAAGCGACGGTTTTTCCAACATTCTCTGAAACCATTTGTTATCTGCAAAATTTTCGCCGTACGTGACTTTTAAACTACGCAGGTGTTCAATCGTACTATTAATTCTCAGAGCTTTATTTCATGGTATTTTAATCTTGGATTTTCACAGGCTTTTATGCTTGTTATTAATAATGGTTTAATTAACTCCAACTAAAATTGACTTATACCCTTTCATTTTTAGCGAATACAAATTAAATATTAATTATTATGTGTACACTTTGTTTAATACCGGTTACTTAAAATTGAGTTAATTAATATACATTTTGCACGTAATTTCTATTTGTTTCTTTACTAGGAATAATTAAATTACACGTAGAGCTTTTTAATACTGCTTCCTTTTGATATGAAGCGTCTTGTACATGATTTAAATCTCTTATTTTTAATGAAACGAATGAATTTTTATGCTTCACGGTTTTTTAATAACGCGTACCTTTTCCCAAAGCTTCTACACGGTGATTAAAATTATTTGATGTGATTATTTAATTTTCTACCCTGGTCTAAATATGAGTATTTTATATATATATATATATATATATTGCCATGTAACCTTGTATGAATCGTGCCCCTACGACTTGGGTGTCATAAATTGCCGTGTAACTTCGCTCTAGCTCAGTACTTTCTCAAAAAAAAACATTCGAGAATTTATTCATTTACCAACAATCGTCATAAATTTCACAAACAGGAGAATTTTCAAAAAAAATAATTCCTACCCAGATTCCGTGCTTTATCACTCTAATTGATTTCTTCAATAGCTCCCTGGCTAGATCAGTTGGGCCTCCTCTTGGATACCTAGATTCACTATACTCTTTATCGTTCACGCACACTCTCAATAAAACCACAAAATAATACAACAATCATACAATATTTATTTACCACTATTTACAAATAATAATTTAAGATTATTTACATTTCGGTGCTCAAGTTACACCTCAATAAATTCTATTTTTGTAATTGAAATATCAAACACATTGAATGTAACAGGAGTGAATGGGCCCTGAATAATACCTTATTTTTCTTTTTTATTTATAATTGTTTCTAATTAGTACTCTAGAGTATGATGAGCTCATGATAACCCAGTTTCTTTTATTAATGTATGCTTTTTACTTTGCATACTCTTACTACAAACACAAAAGAAACCCATGTACTCTTAACAATAAAAATTTAATTTCATGAGAAAAGTTAATAAGCTTTATATACACCTGTAGATTTATATTCAAATACCATCATCAAAGTTAGTTATACGTATTACTTTCAATACGCAAAATAATGCAAAATACCATCAAAGTTCACTCTCACACATCACAATAATTTTCATGGTTTATAAAAAACAGCAAATTCTAATGCGTTACCTCAAATTTCTTAAAGATCCCTACTCCGTTGACGATGAAGTTAAGTTCCTGCACCCTCGGTTTCGTGGTTCTGCTCTGCTTGCCGCCTCCAGCTATTTATAGATGAACACCATCTAAGTTGTGCTGCATGCTATTCATTCAAGATCCATCCAAATCCAAATCCAAGTATATTACACTTTTTTTATAATTGCATGATTTACTTTACGTTACTTTACTTTACTTTACTTCACGAGCTTGTTAAAATATCTATTGTACCTCAGTTAAAATTAAACACAACACTATCCGCGTTTCAAACTATGAGGCCAACACTGTACTATTTAATTTTAAAAATTTTAAATACTTACAAGTTCGTGGTGGATTTCTGTACTTAGTCTAAAGCGATTAAAATACCAAGAGAGCCCCATTAATTTTCTTAGAGTATTTATACTATTCAAAATGCCACCTCTCGGCCACTCTTCACGCGAAATACTTCATTTAAAATAATACTTCTTCAAATTTTGGTTTAACCGTTTTAGAAATCTCTGAAATTTAGCTCGTTGATACGATATTTTCCGAAAAACCCGCATTCAAATTTTCCCGTGTTCGTCTGTTGTACAACTAACTATTTAGACCAATGATATATTCAGTGACGTCTTAAAAACCCCGCCTATATTCCTATTCCTTTCTTATGCATATTAGATGTTTCCTTCTAACCTTGTTTGAGTGGTAGAAAATCGAGATTACTGTCTGCGTGCTATCTAACCCACGTGGACTAAATACATACATTTCGAAGTAAACTGCTATTATTCCCGTCTCATTCCGAAGCATATCATTGATTATCCATCCCTTCTGCGCTTTAAGGAAACTTTTGGTTAGGGTTTATGCGAACGGTCCGACCGTTTGCACAATATACCTCGAATTTTATCTTTTATCTACACAAATAAGGGGAACATGACCTTTCCAAAACATGCGGGTGTTCAATTAACGATCGTTTTAAAATAACATTTCTAGGAGTTTGCGTTTCAAGGTATTTCATATATTCGACGTGTTTGTTTGTTAGTAAAACGTTTCACCTTGGAATTATCGATTTTTCACGCTCTTCTGCGTATTTGACGTAATAACCCTTTCAATTAAACTCAATTAAATTAATTAATAATTTGCATTGGCTTATACAATTTATTTTCTTTACGAACTTAACTAAATTTTAATCACTAATTGTAAAATTATGGTAATACTTGTTACTTTAAATTAACTAAATGAAATAAATTTCGCACGTAAATTTTGGTTGTTTCCTCTATACAGGGTGTTTGAAATTGCCTTGTTCATACCTAAATTTAACCCTTTAAAACCACTACAATATATATATATATATATATATATATTATAGTGGTTTTAAAAAATTAAAAATAAATATAAAAGAAACAATTTCAAAACACCCTGTATAAAGGAACAACCAGAAATTACGTGCGAAATTTATATTTGTTAGTTCATTTTTAAGTAACGGGTATTAATCAAATTGTACAAATAATGATGAATATTTAATAGCTTTGCAAAAGAAATAAAATGTTAGAAGCCAATGCCATTAATTTATTAATTTAATTGAATTTAATTAAATGGTTAGTGACGTATAATATGCATAAAAGCGTGTAAAGGTCAATGATCACCAAGGTAAAACACGTTGCTAACAAATAAATATTTCGGTTGGGTTGAAATACCATGAAAAGAAGCTCGGAGAAATGTATTTAAAACGTTCGTTACGATTGAACACCTGCGTGGTTTGGAAATGTCAAGTTCTACTTAATTTGTGTAGATAAAGATGAAGATTCTACGTATATCGGGTAAACCGTCGCATGTGTTCGCAGGAAATACTAACGAGGGGTTATTTAAAGCACGTAACAGTCCACGTGGGGTTAGATAGCAGATGGTCCGGAATATCGATTTTCTACCACTCAAGCAATGTTAGAAAGAGACGTAGAAAATGCATAAGCATGGGACAACGGTTGTATAGGCGGAATTTGTGAAACGTCATTAGGTCTACGATTGGTCGATATGATTAGTTTGACTTGAAACAGACACGAGGATAGTGTAGCGTAGTTTTCTGAAAATATCATAACGACGTGCTGAAATTCGCGGGATTAAATATTGGTTGAGTGCAAAATTGTAAGAAGTATTATTTTAAATAAAGGATTTCGCGTTAGGAGGGTATGGAGAGGTTACATTCGAAGTGTATAAATACTATAAAGAAGTAGCACGGCTCTCTTCTCTTTTAACTTCGTGCCCTTAATATTTCGAACGCTTGAGACTACGTATGGAAGCTACCACGAGTTTTGTAAGTAGAATAAATTGCACGGTGAGCTTCATAATTTATACGCGGTTTGTGTGCCGAGTTTACATATTTTTTTTATTGAAGTATCACCTATAAAATTTTAACAAGCTCGTGTCGGGACATTAAGTAACGTG
Source organism: Platerodrilus igneus (assembly GCA_036346225.1). Taxonomy (NCBI): domain Eukaryota; kingdom Metazoa; phylum Arthropoda; class Insecta; order Coleoptera; family Lycidae; genus Platerodrilus; species Platerodrilus igneus. The sequence goes on from JARFIW010001031.1 coordinate 2,155,731, forward strand.
GTTTGAAGTAACTAATTGTGAAAGACGTATGTTTAAATGGAATTTGGAATTTGGTTACACCGTGGAGGCGGCGTTGGCGGATCGGCTTAGATGGGGTTCGTCTAGTAACAGCGAGAAACGGCCTGCAGACCAGATAGAAGAAATACCTGGCATCGTCCACAGAGCGGAGATCGTCTTGAAATTTCCAAGTAACAATTTGAAATTGTGATTCTTATAAACTGTAAATATTGGGTGACGTATGAGAGTGATTTTGAAGCTATTGTGGATTATTTGCGTATTGAACATAATACGTATAAATAACTTTATTATGGTATTCAACTAGAAATTTGAAGGTGTCTATAAAACTTTTTAACGTTCCATCAGAACGTAAAATTTTTGTGAACAGTACATGGCTTTGTTTTTTAATTTGTTGTAAGAGTATGCAAAGTAGAAGGGCATACATTATGCATAATTAACTTGGTTATCATGAGCTCATCATACTCCAGAGTTTACTTAGATTTAAAAAATTAATTATAAAGAAGGAATGAGAAAGAAGGTATTAGTCAAGGTCCATTTACTCCGGGTACATTTTATGTGTTTGATGATTTTAAAATAAAATACAGGACATTAAAAAAATAAGATTTAATGAAGTGTAATGTGATCAATGTAATGAGGACAATATTGAATTTCCTTTGTAATTAGTAATAAATAAAAGATTGTATGTTGGTTGTATTTTGTGGTTTTATTGCAAGTGTGTGTGTGTACGATTGAGAATATGAGAGTGAATCTAGATATCCAAAAGGAGGTCCAAGTGAGCTAGCCGGAAGCAGGTGCAGAAAATTGGCGATTCAACCGAGGAAGAGAGGAAAACGGGTAAGAAATTTTTTTTTGAATTGTTTAATTTTAGAAAATTTTTCTACTTTCGAATTTGAAAATTTAATAAAATTTTCGAATATATTTTTGGTTGGTGAGGATTTTACCCGAGTTCCACGGCAAGTTTATGACGGCCCAACGTTGGGGCTCGAATGTTTTTTGAGAGAGTACTAAATTAGAGCGGAGTTCCACGGCAATATATATATATATATATATATATATATATATATATATATATATATATATTATATATATATATATATATATATATATATATATATTGTATATATATAACGTGATAAGGGGTTACAAAAGGTCATTGAAACCCAAATTCAAAGAAAAATTCCAACAAAATATAATAGAAAAAGGAAAAAAGGGAAGTTTCGCTGTATAATACAATATCTAGAATATAAAAGATATGTCATCGGTATTTCAAAATAAATCAAATTCGTATAACTCATTAATAAGTAAACATTTTTAACCCTAGAAGCAGCTTGAACATTGAAAATAAACCGTAAAGTTCCGGGAATAACCGATAAATAATGGATTGTCTTTTGCATCAGTATGCGACGTCGCAATAATAGTATATGTGAAACAAAAACAGATAACACACGTCACGGATAAATGGAACGATAATTAGTCATAAAACTCGACTATTTTAGACGTTAATTGGGTTTTCTAAAACATCTTACACCATTATACTCGGCACTATTCGAGTAAGCTTCTGGAAACAGACAAATTTGTATATAAGCGTTTATTCATTGGGATTTCATCGATTAGATTTCATTCATGCGAGCACAAAATGTTATTTTAACCGCAAGCTGTTGCTATAGTATATGAGTATGTGGTACACATACTGTAATTTAACCAAGTTGCGAGGTTGTAATGAATAAAAAAGCAATATCTTAAACGTATTTTAAGAAAAATTGAATTTATTAATCACGAGGAAGAGGCAAAATTTCTCAATATAAAGCTATTTTAATAAAATAATCAAAAGAAAAATTTAACCAAAAATATACTTTGGTGATTGCTATTTGAAATGAGTATTTTTTTGGAGAGTCTTGAAAGCGGATTTGACGTCAATTTAAAATAAGATGAATTTATTTCGAGGAGGAGTTTTTGTGGATTCTGCAAGTTGTGCTGGGCACGCCCGATATACATAGTTTAGTTTGTTAAATTATAATCTTTCCTCTTCTTAAAATTCTGTCCTTGCATCGAAAACAATGTTGTGTTCTAGTAAGTAATTATATCTAAGTTAGTTGCGCGTGTTTAGCGCATCCTGGGGTGCGAACTAGGGTGCCGACAGATGCGTAATCACTTAGTTGCACCTGAACGGTCTGCTGAGTGAGATGTCAGGCGAGATATTCATTAAGAAACGTGGTTTTTAGGTGATTATTTATGTTTGTATTCGCGTTGAGAATTTAATGTGATTACGTTTGTAAAAGTGATGCTACAAATTAAAGCTTACAGCATAACTGAAAAAGTGACGAAGTGCTAAGTTTGGATTCAGAACAGAGTAGAATCTGTAGGTATCGTATTAATTTTACAGTATTAAGCATGCTCCAACTTTTTGTGATGAAGAAATATTAGAATTCACGGTTTGTAGATAGTGGTGATCTGGTTACAAATATTATCCCGCACTGCTTTCAACCATCGTATGTTTTGTGAAAAAGTAGTCGCTTGCCTTGTATCACGGGTATTCGCTTGTATACGATAACCTCGTACAGGAAGGGGCCCCTATCTAACATTATTTTATCTGCGTTTGTTGTTATATTTTACTTCGCCGACGTTATCAAACCGCGGAACTTGGGGAAAGAATTATATTAATAATCTTCAAAGTCGCGTGAAAGTGAAACAGTATCGGCGCGGAAAATTAGAGTTACTAATATTAGCATAATTTAGGATAAGTGGTTGCTAGCATTATTATTAATTCCTAAGTTTATTCTATCTATGTCCAGTAGTTCTTTGACCCTGAATAGTTAAGGATATTTTAGCTAGAATAGGAGGGATGCAGTAAGGTTGTTTTGTACCCTTTTAGGTTTTTGTTTTTAGTAGTGAGTATAAGCGTTAACTAGAATATTCATTTTCTTTATTATTGTGGAGAATAAAACCACGTAACTGGAATACAGTAATTTTTAATTTCATGTTTTTAAGTAACCCACGAAAAGAACCCGTAATTAGGAGTCCATACCCCTGAGTCTAGTTCATTGGCGCCGAACTAAAGGGGCTAGAAAAGCATGGAATTTTAGGGAATAGAATATAAGTCTTGTTATTAATTTTTATAAAATAAGTGTTGTTACAATGGAGGAACGCAGAAAAGACAAGAAATCAAAAAACATGTGGTAGAAGTGGAAGGAGAAAATGACAATATGTTAAAAAAGCTTGATTAGCTTAATGAAGGAAATAAGTGCAAGTTTAAAGGCAAACAATGAAGTGTTGAACGATAATTTTGAAATTTTAGCCCAGAATAGTAGAAAATTGAATGGAGGATTGGAGGAAATTCAGTTGGGAATTAAATCTTTAAAAACAACGGAGTACAAGGGAATATAGAGGGTACGCTGGGGCATGACCAAGTAATCGAAAAGAGTAATTGTTTTATAAAAAAAGAGGATAAGGTTGTCATCGCTCAGACCACCGGTAATTTGCAATATTTGAGTATCTGGAATGAACTGGGGGATGGATTGATAATATTTAGGCCGGGCAGGAGAACTAACCCGGTTGTTTGTAAACAAGTTGGAATTGTTATTTCAAGAGGCGGATGTTCCGCCACATAAACAATTAGTTTTAGCTTTAGGAAATTTAAAGGATTCTGTGGCCGATTGGGGAAAGATTAAGGGTAGAGCGTGTAGAAATTTTTCAGAAAATAAGCGGAGGATTTTAGATAAGTATTGGGATGCCCAAACCCAAGGGAAGGCTATTCATGAGTTTAGATATGGTAGACGTGAGAGAGGGTCCCGGGCCGATTATTTTTTAAAGCGGTGTAAAGAGGCAACTTATTTAGAAGGACCTCTGGAAAAGGAGGAAATTGTTGACATACTGGCCAATCATCTTGAGCCTGATATTTGTAAGAGTATAATTAATTTGGGGGGTGAAAACTATAGATGATGAGGAGAGATTTTTACGTAGGATTGATAAATTCGGTGTTATTGTAAGATATGCATATTCATATAATATTTCGAGGAGTCCCGTTTGGCAGGACCGACATTACGAAGGAAAATCAAGGGGTTCGTATCCAGATAATTCTAGTGGGGCTTATAATAGGCCACAGGAACCGAGAATCGACGAGATAATGATTATCAAAATGCGCCGGAGGAAGATAGGGAGAGAAACCGAGTAGTTGCTACGCTGTTTAATCGTTGTAATGAGGATTTGGCAGCGGATGAACAAGGAAGGAAGGAAAAGGGGATATTGTTCTGCCAGTCATAGAATCTAAAGTGCAAGGGTTCGAAGTTAATGTCTTAGTTGATACCGGTTAAATGATGAGCTGCATTAGGGGAGAACTCTTTGAAAAAATTTTAGAAGGGGATCCTAAGAACCCATTATTACCTGCTTCGGGTGTAACGGTTTATGGGACATTACAGGGTAAGGGTCAAATAATAAAACAACAGGTTTATTTATATTTTGAAATTAATGGAGTATGGTTCGGATTTGCGTGTGTTGTAGTTCCAAAATTAATTAGAGAAATGATATTGGGCTGCGATTGGATGACGAAATTTGTGGTCCGTATGGATTTTAAAATTTTTTGTTAACGGGCGAATTTGAGGGAAAGGAATGTAAGATAAAATTGAATAGAGCTTGTATTAGGAAAGATTTAAAAGCAGAAGTGTATGACGTAAGGAAAGAGAGTGAGAATATAGGGAGGAATGGAAAAAGGCAGAGATATTCGGACGAAGACATTTAAGAAGTGGTCCGAAAAGCGGAAAGATTTAATCAAAATGACAAGGAGCAGTTGTTTAGCTTGATTGAGGACTATGGTAGTGTATTTTCGAAACAACGGGGCCTTATGCAAGAATATGAGCACTCAATTCGTATGAAGGATAAAACGCCTGTTTATTTAAAAAGTTATCCGGTGCCTCACGCTTATAAGAAGGAAGTAAGGAGACAGATCGAGGTATATTCGTTTAATATCCAACATTGTAAGGGGTCAGAAAATGTTATTGCCGATTCGTTGTCCCGATTTCCAATAGTTTTGAAAAGGGGCCCAGAGTATACAAATGAGGCAGTCTAATGACGCTTTATGGATGGCAGTTAAAGTAGAGCTTGGTAAAAGAGAGGCTTAAGAAGCGCGTAAACGATGGGTACGTTGTGCATGGAGGGATACGTTTTAAGCGGGGAATTCGGGGAGTCAACAAAGGTCCTCGGATATGTATTCCAAAAGATTTAGTAATTCCAATTATCCTGGAAGAGCATTGTAATCATGGTCATTTCGGGGCCGCGAGTAAGGTTAAGGGCTTTCGGATGATAGCAAAGGATAGGTTGCGTACGAGAACCCAGAAAAGAATGGAACGGCACGCTAAAAATTGTGGTCGGCAGTAGTGAGGTAGGGCCGGTCCTACTTCAAAACGCGACAGACGTATTTTCCATGTGTAGAATACGGCTGAATCGTTTTGAATTAGGATCGGCCCTATATGATTTCAATGTAAAATAGTCGTGAAAACATTTCAATGTAAAATAGTTGTGAAAACATGAATTCTTCTATACTTTCAATGTAAAATGCTTGTGGGCACGTTTTGAATTAGGATCGGCTTTATATTACTTTCAATGAAACACACACGTATGTTGAAAAGTGCAGAGAAGAATGTGTGTAGCTGTTTTGAATTCGGTTTTCTATCGAGAAGTTAGACGTGCACCGTTTTGAATTAGGATCGGCGTTATATACTTTTAATGTAAAATGTGAAAACCTGAATTCTTTTCAAATGTAAAATACTTGTAGGCACGTTTTGAATTAGGATCGGCTTTATATTACTTTCAATGGAACACACGTATATTGAAAAATGTAAGTGTAGAGAAAATGTGTGTAGATGTTTTGAATTTGGTTTTCTAGCTAGAAGTTATAAAGTATGACAGATGCAAAATATTGCATTCAAGTCAATTGTGTTTAATTAAAGTGGATTCTGATTTATGTTTAGAGGCTGCAAATACACATGGGCCGGTTTCAATTCAAAATGTGTTCACTCTTGTGATAGGTTGAAAAGTGGGTTGGCAAAGTACGCAGATGGTGGTAATCTGCTATATAAGGAGATTTCTCCTAATATTAATTTAATTAGTCGAAGTTTACTGCATATATTTACATACAAACATGTATATAATCGATATTCAGGGATTTAAATACAAGAAAAACGAGTTTGTGTGCAAAGAAATTGCGGTTTTGGACTTGTTGTTAGGTGATGTTTGGCATCAAATTTTTAAACTGCCAATGCAGTCTAGTTGTTTGAGTCAAGATCATATAAAACATAATGACTGGGTGACAAGGAATATTCATGGTCTTTCTTGGGATGAATCTTCAACGGCTGGAATGGTGTCAACATATATAGCGCTTTATTTGAAGCAAATTATCCGACCCGGTGAAGAAGTATTTGTGAAGGGTCTAGAAAAGAAGAAATTGATTGAAACATATATAATGCAAAACTTTGTAACTGATATGCTTGCACTAGGTTGTCCTAAGCTATCGGAGTTAAAATCAACAATCGTTTAAAATATAACATACATTGTTGTAAACACAGCAATAACAATCTGCAATGTGCAAAACAAAATACCTTTTTATTAAAAGAATGGCTTGATAATAATAAAAAACAATAGAAAGATTTTGTTTGTATTATTTATTTTAATATAATTTTACAATGTTAGCCTTACAAAATTCCTTTATAATAATAAAAACAATAGAAAGATTTGTTTGTATTATTTATTTTAATATAATTTTACAATGTTAGCCTTATTAACTATTATTATAACAACTTCTAGCAAACATTATTTTTATCGATCCAGCTATTGTGTACGTTAGAGAAGCCTAACCATTTTACAAATACTTTATTTTCACTCTTTCTTAGAACTTTTCTACCAGGTAAATTCCTGGATGTTTAACCTTTGCAACTCCGTTTCATAAAATGCACCTTTGATTTCTTTCTCGTCTTGATCTTCTAATATATATGTTGTCGGATTGGTTACGTTTACCTTTTAATCTTAAAAATTTCATTTGACCAGTTTGGTGTGTAACCTTTGTAAATGCTTCCCTGTGTTTACTAATCCTCACACTGTCTTTAATTAAATATTTTGGTATTTTGGTTGCAAGTTTGATGTGGGTAAATGATGATTTAAGAATAGTTTTTCAATTGATTTATCAACTTTTACAGGTTTGACTCCGATAGTATTGTGAACTGTATTGTTGTATTGTTTCACAATATCGCTTAAATTTTTATCCAATTGTAAGAACCGTTCAGGTTAAACAAGCGCCACATTTTTCCCTTTAAAGTTCTAATTACACGTTCCACAATGCATGCTTTCTTTGTAGAAAAACACTATAATGGTTTATGCCATATGTCCGCATTAAGGATTGAAAGTGTTTGTTATAATATTCTTTACCAAAATCAGACTGCAAATTTCTTGGAGGATTTTAAATTTATTTAAAATTGTTTTCATTGCAGCAGTAACATCAATACCCGTTTTACTTTTAAGTGGTACAGCCCATACGTATTTGGAGAAACAATCAATAACTACTAAAATGTATTTAAATCCTTTGTTTGTTTGCGAATATGGTAGCATTTCAATCAAATCGGTCTGAAGAAGGTCATTTAAACCTTTTACTATCACTTTGCGTCTCTTGAAATTTATTCGTGCTGGTTTATGAAGTTCATTTACTATATCCTCTTTCACTTTTGATTGAGCAACTAACATAATACTTTTTCTAATCAGGATTTATTAAATACAATTATTTAAGATACTTCTATGTTTGAATGTCGCGGGCTCCACTTGCTTTGAAAGGAACTTTTAATATAAAATCAAGAAACATTGTGGTATTGTTTATGATAGCACCGCTGTCACGAAAGCTGATTACATCCATACGTTTAAGCAAAAATCCTTGTAACTGTGCAATTACAGAACTTTTTTCGTTTATAAGAATTTCAATGTCTTGCGGGTATCCTTTAATATTCTCAATGACTGCTTCCTCATAAGGAAATTCATAATTATGTTTAATGTTGAAAATAAGAAATATCTTATCACCGTCGAGGAATGTATTAGAGTAAAACGTTGCTACTACCGTGTAATGTAGCATATGTAACTTATACTCAATCAAGGTTTCAAAACCTTCACTTTTGTTTTCATATTCCTGTTCACTTATATCTATTTTACGGTTATGTAAGTGCCTTCCAAATTTGTCAATTGTCATATCATCTAATTACTTTTGCCTCACACAATTCTTCAATGATCGAATTTATTTCGTTGCCGTGACCTGTGTGTTCAGCAGTCTGTGATGAAACTAAAAGTCGTAATCTATCAACAAGTTCATTGGGATCATTCCAATATAAATAGTCTATTGCGTTATTTGATACTTCCATTGTCATACCGTCTCCAAGACGCTTTCTATAGGGTAATGTTCTAGGTCTACGGGTGTTTGGGAAGTATGTTTAATGTAGATATTATATTTTTGTACTTATATGAAGTATTACCCTGAATTTGTTCTGTTTCAGAATAATATCTTCTATTAGCATTTGTTCTTTTCACAATATCAAGGTACGACTTTAGATCTTGCTGACTGTACCCGACAGGATATTTTTAAACAGTAGTTCGTATAATCCAGGAGTACCTGTATATTTCAAATCATTTATTAGAACATTTTCATCATCCAACGCGAAATTCGAATTGCCTATCATAAGACCATTCGAATCAGGGTTAAACCTAATACCATATTTATGATCAAATTCGTTCTTAACATCTTTAAACATATTGTAAATATATTCTCGAGGTAGCGGATGTAGCTGTTCGAGATAATGTGTCATACCAGGTGAATCGACAAAGCTTTGAATATATTCCTGAGCTTCTTGTGCATTTCGATTAATTTCTGCTTCGTATTCATTCTCAACATCATCATCATTTACCTCTAGGGCATCATTTTTATATTTGGTATATGCTGTGCAATAACCGGCGAATCAATATAGTCAACGTTCCTTTCTAGCAATGTAGGTTTAATTTTTTACACTGCTATGAGGCAGTTCTTCTTCTTCTTTAAATTTTTCTTTCTTTACCACACTTTCTCCATCCAGTTTATTAGCAATAGTTTCTAATCGTGATGTTATGGGTAATATTGATTCCACTTGGACGACTTCATTATCTTTTAACTGACGAAATTTGTTTTTACAATGTTTCTTTTCTTAATTAAAATTCTTTTAAGTTTTATCGACTCCTTATTCATTGCGTAAAAGTTTATTGTAATAAAAAAAATTCTTCGATGCTAACGATACTTGCGTCTCTCAAGGTTTAAATATGTATGAAGTGATCAAAACCTATTCGGTACCTTCCTTGATCTGGTTCACTATCTTTGTCTACAACTAAGAAACCGTATTTGTCTCGCCAACAAGCAGCACATATTTCACGGAATTTATCATACTTCATGTCAGTATTGACGTGATCGTCAAATATATGTTTTAAGTTTAAATCATCTTGTTTAAATAAAACTAAAAGATTAGCATTATCACGTAGTAAGTGCTTAGGTATACGAGTATAACTTTGACAAAGGTAAAAACTGTCTACTTGTTTATGACGCCCTATACTAAAGTATTCCCTAATGATACCTTGTTTATCGCAAGCTACATCATCAAAAACAAATATAGAATTATTTCGAGCATCAGATGGTGATATAATATTATCAGAACTGGAAAATGTATAATATTTGATCCTTTTTATTGGTTGCAGTAGACTTTCAAGGTATTGATACTTTGGTTGATAAAGTGATTTAGAATAAACATATACGTTTTCAAACTTTAAACCATTAGGATGTTCTATCAACCCAATCATAACGTTGGTTTTACCGCAATTTGAAGGACCAACAACTAGACATCGAATAGATGCAGGTAGAAGAACGCTATGTTTTTCTTTTTAGCTAAAGATTGCGCACCAATGTCATTATTGTTTATGGTTAAAGGTGTTGATTGTTTCACAACATGCATGTTTGCAAGTACTAAATTCGATTTGTAAAAAGTAGAATTATATATATAAGAAACGGCTAGTATATATAGAATCATTAATTCATAATATTTTATTTATTTACTGCACAGCTTGAGAGGATAGTTGTCCTCTAATGATTACATATAATAATTCTAAAACTACTGGGAACGGACTATTAAATACTGTAATTAACAATTTACCATTCGAAGCGCATATTCCGGGTTACAAATTTTGCGGTCCGGGTACAAAACTAATCGAACGGTTAGCTCGAGGAGACAAGGGAATAAACAAGTTAGACGAGGCTTGTAAGGAGCACGATATTGCATACTCCAAAGAAAAGGATCTATCTAAACGCCATCAAGCAGATTCGAAGTTAGCTCAGTTAGCTACAGAAAGACTAAATTCTGGTGACTCGTCTTTAGGTGAAAAGTAGCAGCATTTGGAGTAGCTACCGCAATGAAAGCTAAAGTAAAACTTGGTATGGGTGCCTGTGCATCACTGAGAACAAAAAATATCAATAAAATAAGAAAACTGATAAAGAAACGTAAAATAAGAAGTACGCTAGGTATTAAAAGTATTATCAAACAAGCACGTACAGCTTTAAAAAAGTCTAAAGGATCTAATGTTATGGATGCAATCAACATAGCAATTAAGGCAGCCAATACAGCAAAACAAAAGAAGCATATTAAATCAGCTCGTATTATATCAATTCCTAAAACAGGAGGTTTTCTACCACTAATACCAATTTTGCAGGCCTAAGCGCTCTTGGTACTCTTACTGGAGGTGCAGCTGCTGTTGCAAAAGCAGTTTCAGATACTAAAATAGCTAAGGAACAACTAGCGGAAAAACAGCGTCATAACAAGGCAATGGAGGACATTGCAGTCGGAAACGGCATGTACATCAAACCTTATAAAAAGGTTTTGGTCTTTTTTTAGCCCCTGCAAAACCTCAAAGGAACGCAACTTGATTTTACCTAATCGTGCACTAAGCAATGTATAATTAATAGAGTTTGTTAAGCAATTAGAAGTACCATATTTCCGTGGTGTGTTCATGAGAAACAATCTTCCCAAGAAAGTTAATTTTAAAGAATGTGGTATAATTAATTTAGATGGAATAGAAGGTTTAGGCACGCATTGGACCTCTTACAAAAGTACGGTAGTAGCGCTATTTACTATGACAGCTACGGAAACCTGCGACCGCCAACAGAGTTGATAAGTTATTTGAATAGCGGGGTAAATGTAGAATTCTTTATAACATTAACCAAGAACAATCGTACGGTACTGTGTTTTGCGGTCATTTATGCTTACAATTTCTAAGTAGCGCATAGAACTGCGTACGAAGTCGTTATGTCGTACACTTTTACTCTAACGGGAAACACTTCAGTTTTAACAAGCAATTTTAATCCACCTATAAACTTGGATAATGATTCGGAGTACGTATTAGGATTAACAAATTTTGAGTCTTATAACACAATTCCAAACATAGAAAAAGGAATAAATAATAAATTTTATTATGGATCTAACGGAGAATTCATAGAAATACCTGAAGGTGCTTATGAGATTAGAGAAATTAATAAATATCTTCAAAAAGCTTTAGGTGATAAAAGATGGCGTGGTCGTATGGAACAATCACGAAGCGCTAGAAAGACTCCAGTGTATATAGAAATTACAGCTGACAATAATACACTTAAATGTAGTATTAAATGTAGTCTAGATGTGGATTTTACCAAAAGGATTCAATTGGTTCTCTACTTGGTTTCAATCCACAAAATTGCTAGCATTTGTCACGCATCAAGCAGACTACGCAATCAACATTTGTAAAGTGAATGCAGTTTTAATCGATTGTAATATTGCAAGCGGATCCTATTTAAATAGTAAACCAGCCCATGTAATACACGAATTTTTTCCGCAAGTACCTGCAGGTTTTAAAATTGTTGAGTGCCCACCTACGATTATATATCTACCAATCAAGTCACGTATAATAAATGAAATAATAGTTAAAGTGTTAGATCAAGATGGAAATTTAGTTAATTTCAGAGGAGAACTGCTAACTGTAAGGTTGCATTTAAAAAATCTGCAATAGCCATGGGTATTAAGTATAATGCACGCAACATGTCAAGAATTGCTATAAATGCTGGAAATTTCAAAGCAATCGACACTCGATTGATTGTTTCAAAACCGCTAACAACACAAAACCGGCAGTTTCTCCAATCGTTAGGACTGCATTTATTTAATTAAAAAAAAAAAAGTAGAATGAATAGTGAAATACTGAACGTGCGTGAAAAGTTTACTTCGATAATGCAATTGTTAATATTGAAAACATACTCATCAACCTTATGCTAACACATCTTTATACAATAATGATGAAATTCGAATCCCTATACAGCAACAAGATGTATACACCTTACCATCGAAGAGCATGCTGTACATAGAAGGCAAATTAATTAGAACAGATGGAACGCCGTCTCAGACAGCAAAGTTTGTAAATAATGGAATTTTGCTGCTTTTTGATGAAATTAGATATGAGATTGGAGGTATCATTGTAGATCGTGTTCGGAATCCTGGATTAACGTCTATAATGAAGGGATATGTTTCATATAATAGCAATCAAAGTAAACATTTACAAAACGCTGGGTGGTCTCCTATGGATGATTCGCAAATAGTTGATGCCAATGGGAATTTTAATGTTGCAATAAACCTTTCAATGGTTCTCGGATTATGCAAAGATTTTAAAAAAATTATTTTAAACATACGTCATGAGTTAGTTTTACTACGTTCCAGTTTTGATACTAATGCTATAATTAATCCTACACCCGATGAAGAAATAAAAGTTGTTTTAAACAAAGTTTTATGGAAAATGCCGCATGTAGTCGTTGATGATACTCAACGAATTAATTTAATAGAATGCGTTGCACAAAATCAGGATTTGCATATTCCGTTTAGAGGATGGGAGTTGCATGAATATCAACTTCTACAAGAAACGCAACGTCATACATGGAACATTAAAACAACAACACAATTAGAAAAACCAAGATTTGTGATTGTCGGTTTCCAAACCAACCGAAAAATAGATACATGAGCAACTACAGTCGTTTTGATCATTGCTATTTAACCAACATGAAACTATATTTAAATTCAGAAATTTTCCCGTACGATAACTTAAATTTGAAGTTCGAGAATAAACAGACTGCGTTGTTATATGAGATGTATGCTCAGTTTCAGCAATCATACTACGAAAAGGAAAATGAACCACTTTTTAATCCTGAAGATTTACGAAGTATTGCACCATTAGTAGTCATAGATTGTTCTAGACAAAATGAAACGTTAAAATCTGGTACTGTCGATATTAGATTAGAATTTGAAACTAGCAGAAACGTTTTGCCAAATACATCTTGTCATTGCCTTATACTTCATGATAAGATAGTCAAATACAATCCACTCTCAAACAGCATAAGAATATTATAATTACTTTATTATTATTATTACTGTACCTTTACAAATTATGAAAAACAATAAATCATTTAGCAATCACAGTTTATTTATTAATATTTTTACATGCTTTTACAATATCTTTCACATATTATACATTTCTCAAAATAAACTAACTGGTATGTTATTAAGAAACTGGATTTTTTTTAAAACAGAACGGTTATTACTACTATTTTTCTCTACAATACATTTATACTAATATAGTTCAAACTCAGGCAGATTGAAAGGTATCCTATTTTTAGATACATCCAAAAAAAAAAACGGTGTACTTGTGCAGGTATAAACATAACACTGAAGTTTTATAACTAAAAAAATTATATGTTAATCGAGATAAAATAAATTGCATTCTTTATTTGAGCCAGCGGTTGAAGCTTCACAAGTCATTTCTGAGTGTATAGTTATACCCCAAGGTTTAGTATCAGTGGTTGAGGTACTAAGAATTCTTTTATCATCACTTGGATTAAGAACAATTTTGTTTTGTTTAATAGTAAAGACATCATGTTTGACTGATCTAATTAAACATTGCTGTTTCTGTACAGACTGGTTATAAAACAAAGCATTCTTATAATCATCAAAAGAAATTTGCTTAATACTTGCTAAGGAAGATCCCTTTGACTTTTTTATTATCCTATCCTGAACTCTGTAAGTGTACATTTTAGATCTAAGCCCTACAAACTCTAGCATGATATCACCATTGTTTTCATCTTTCATAATACCAGGAACTTTTTTATTTGATAATGGAATATGATATTTGTTATGAGGATCGTAATCGGAAGTATCAAATCTATGAATATCTTGTTTGATATAAGAGTAAATATCTTCAACGCTAAACTCGTATATCAAACTATCCGTATCTGTATACAGTAACTTTGCTTTGTTAGCAAATTGCGATTTTATATAACTATAGTGAAATTCATATAAATAGGTTTTGAAATATCTAGAATAGAGAAACCTACATAAATGGGTTTGTTTAAATAAACCTCTAATTTATTCATTTCTATTAAGACTATATCTTTGTCTAACACAGTGCAACTATGAAAATTAGGCTTCGCTATGTAACTACGAGCTCCAAACCGCCCTTCCCATTTGCTCACTAATTTCACATCTTTCCTTTTCCGTACGTTTTCCATTATTTTCCATAAACCGAATTTATTATATTTTTATAAAAGCATATATCGAAACTGTTTTTGACTGTTGTCTTAATTTCGTATTCAAATCAATGTATTCTTTTAACCAAGGGGCTTGTTTAAATCGAAGTACCTTATGAATTTTTTCAGTTCTAAACCGTAGCTTAAATACATTTTAAATTCCTATAGTGAATAATATAGTTGAGTTTTGGATATAAAGTTGTAAGTAATTTCTTTAAGTTTGATTTATTTGAAGGTACTGGTGGTATCATATGTTCAGGCGCCAAAGGTAAGTCACTGTGTATTTCATGTAAAGATACTGGATAGTGTAAATCGCATTCAAAAATATATCCTACATCAGAATCATCGGGAATATTAAGTATGTCTAAACGTACTATATCTGGACTGGTACCATCTAAAATTCAAAATCTCCATATGGAAGATATTCAGACATTGCAGCCCCATATAAATTATTAACATCAAAATACATTAAATATTTAGAATCGAAATTTGGATCATAATCTGCATTCATATATTTGTTATTTGCTTTAGCATATCTATTCGAACATTGAGAAACACCGCCACGAATTCCCCGTTCTAAAAACATTATTTTTCAATATCAGTAAGCAACTCGAGTTTAACGTTCGTCGTTTTAACATCGCATCTAGAGCTAAACCAGGAGCCGTAAAGTAGTGAAGCGGATCTAACTTATACGTGAACATACAAGTTTTTCTAAAGTTTTCAAATATATCAGACAAGAGCAGTACATCTGTTTTAAATATAGGTCTGAATAGTCCCCAGTGTTTTTATATTAAATGTTTGCCAAACGTGTTTAGCATGATTGTAGTCTTCATCTGATATTTCTTCATTGCGTAAACGATTAAAGAATGCTGTTTTACAGGGTAAATCGGTTTCATTGAGTCTATCCCAAGAGTTAATGTAATCATAGGGAAATATGCCTTTGCGCGTAAGTAACTGAAACTCATTATCAGTGTTACAATTTTCCCTGGTGAAGGATTTTTTATTATCATCTAAGTAGGAAGCTAATTTTTCGATACTAGATGCCATAAACCCGAATGAATCGATAAATCTAAAACTAACTTTCATACCTTTTACATATTTTGTAAAAGATATGTATTTTCCTTATTTATTGGCAGAATGTTTAACGAACCTGACAACTCTAACGAGATTTTTTAATAATGAAATGCGAATCGTAGCCTGATAAGTTATGAAAAACTACCGGTATCATATAAAATTATGATAATTGATGTTGCAATCTTGATGAGCCACTCCTCGAAATTCACCTGTAAAGTGGCAGTGATCGCGAACTCTAATATCATCTATACTAAAAGGTTTATTGCAAATGTGACAGTGAAGGGCAAATTTAAATGTTGACTTTTGTTCTTCCGTTAAAGGATTCATAGGTTTTGGGTTACAGAAAATTTTATTAGTCGTTTCTGAAATCAGTTTCAATTGAGCAACAAACCATTCTATACAATCCTTCCCGCGATACAATTGAAATTTGGAATATTTATTATCATACGAGCATTTCAAATAATACGCTACACTAAAGGGTATATGCCTTTGGTAACGAACTGTGTTTAATATTACCTCAGACTCATTGCATGGTTCTAGTATACATTCGATATCTGCATAAACTACAAATGATACTTTTTCTTGATAGTGGAAATGTTTAAATGTTAGATACTTTTCAGATTCTTCAGGTAATCTTATTGAGCAAGTATTCTGTTTTTCGCAATAATTCGAATGACGCTTAAGTAATGCTGCTGTACTAAAATTATTTAAACATCTAAAACAAAAAATTTTTTTATGGTGATGTGAAGACAACTGTTTTGCAAATAATTTTGACATATCCTTAATCCAAGTAAAATGAAAGTGATTCTCATTAGCATTTGTAGGACGAGCATATTGTAAGGAATCATTATTTAAAACTAACAGATTAATAGGTTC
Source organism: Platerodrilus igneus (assembly GCA_036346225.1). Classification (NCBI taxonomy): domain Eukaryota; kingdom Metazoa; phylum Arthropoda; class Insecta; order Coleoptera; family Lycidae; genus Platerodrilus; species Platerodrilus igneus. The sequence continues at coordinate 2,172,328 of JARFIW010001031.1, forward strand.
AATTTTTTTAAAATTTTCACTTAAACAAAATGGTAGTATTTTAGCATTTTCTATACAATATAGGTTAATTGCGAGATTGTTAAGCTTTTCAATTTTTTTTATGTCTTTTAATGCAATTGGAAACTGAATTGAATTGTAGCGTAATACTGTATCAAAATGTGGATAGCTAGATATTCTATGACTATTTTGTTTAGCAGGAAATAAAGCGGAAACCAAGCTCCAAAGAATGCAATGTTGATCGTTATTTATTACATTTACCACAGCTTTTTTCTTTTTTATAAAGTCCGGGACCGGTACAAACGTTGAACACCCTCCTTTAAGTGGATCATGATTGTTTATATTTACCTTCAAGTGTAAAACTTCTCGGATTGCCCAACCAGAATCTTTCTCGCAAAATTCTTCTAATCGCTTCGAAATCTTGTTCATTACATTCTCCTTATACCATAACTTGAGATTGGTATTTATATCGATGTGACGATTTGCAGTAGGAAACGTTTTCAAATCCATTTCGCCAGTTGTAGGCTTAACAAAGTTAGCTGCAAATATTACATTAACTTTCAACATTGACTTTTTTAAGCAAGCAACAATCTTGCGTTTAAAACTAGCGAACGCCTTGTCTAAGAACACTAGAAGATCTCTATAATTTAAATTTGTAATAAGTCCCGTAATTATTCGACTTCCAAAACATGATTGTACATCATGCCAAATCAAATTTTTCGAGTATGACCTCTAGAAAGCGTTGAATCAACACCTTTTCCACGATATTCCAAAGAGCGTTTCAAGTGCCTCAATCGTACAAGGTAGCTTTTAAGATATGCTAAATTAGATTCCAGTTTACTAGGATTTTCTTGTCGATTGTCTTCGTATATCTTATTTTTAATAGCAAGCTTCAATATACTAATATTTGCTTTGATAACTAAAATGTGTTTCGTTATTTCATTCACTGTTTTCAATAAATTCACGCATTTTACAGTTAATCTCAAAATTGCTGCACTAATCTCGGATACGGTTTCAGCATTCATGATTCTATAGAAAATCAAAATACACTACTCAATATACGTATTTCTCTATTTAATATTTATACCAAATATCATCTGACGTAAGCAAAACAATTTCAAAAGGTTCATTCATCTGAGTTTACGGAAAACACGTAAGCAAAACAACTGTAAAAAGAAATAGCATCAAATCAAAATAATTGCATAGCGAATTGCTTTGAATGCAATTGTTAAAAAATCTCCTTTATTTACGTTTTTATTCAAGATGATTTTCAAGCAGAGTTGCATTCAGTACGTAACTATTCGCTAAGCAAGCATTTCCAGTATTTACAAACTGAAGGCGACTTTGAGCAAAACAACTGTAATAGGAATTCGCATACAACATCATTTTTCATTCAGTTACGTTTACTATGAAAAATGTTTTATATGACCTTTGATTTTATGATGTGTATACAGAAAAATACACACAATCATTACAGCGCTATTTTTTATGGATACATATGAAAAATGTGAAAACCTGAATTAGGATCGGCTTTATATTACTTTCAATGGAACATACATAATCATCTAGCGTTTACTACAAAAATTCAGCATGATTCGCACAAATTACTATATCCCTATATATGCAGCGCCTTTTTGCAATTTATTTTTCAGTCAATGAATGTAATTCATTATTTCTGCTGAGCAGTACCTTTTAAAAAAATTCTTATACAGCGGTAATATAAACGAAATAAATATAATTTAGGGTTTTTATTATGTGCATTCATTGCAATTTCTTTTCATACAATGAAACTAATTCATTATTTCTGCTGAGGTATAATTATATTCGCTTACATACTGTTTTGTTTATTAGAATAGATTATAGAGCTGAATTTTTCAGAAAACGAGGCAAATTTTTAATTTTTTCTAACAGATCAGTTTATTATTTGAATGTAATTCATTATTTCTGCTTAGCAGTACCTTTAAAAAAATTCTTATACAGCGGTAATCTAAACGAAATAAATCTAATTTAGGGTTTTATTATGTGCATTCATTGCAATTTCTTTTTCATACAATGAAACTAATTCATTATTTTCTGCTGAGGTATAATTATATTCGCTTACATACTGTTTTGTTCATTAGAATAGATTACAGAGCTGAATTTTTTCAGAAAACGATGCAAATTTTTAATTTTTCTAACAGATCAGTTTATTATTTAATATAAATACTTCACGTAGATTTACCAACAGTATTCAATCAGATCTCTTGTATAATTATTAGTTACTATTACTAGCAACTTTTAAAAATGAGTAACTTGTCATCAGTCAAAAATTGTAATAGTACCAACGTAAAAGTTCTAGAGCAATTTATATTACATTCTGACGAAGACGTGATTAAAGAAGTTTTGGTTGTTCTTCGGCTCAACTCGATACTGCTGCTATTTTTGATAGTGACGTAATAGATATATCACGGTAAGTGCTTTTCACATTTATACATGTGTTTTTAAAACACTACTAATTTATAAGTTACATTAGATCAAAAACCATTCTGGAAATTCTGAGGCTATCGTAGAATCGTTGATACACTCTGAACCTCTCAGAAACATCAGGTAGTATACAAAAGAAAAGGTGAACCTACAATAATCTTTTATGTTATGCTCACAGATCAGGCAAAAACATGTCGGCTATGAAAAGTTATATACAGAATCAAATATGACTGTTTGCTGTGAAGATGACAAATCCTACGAAGATGATGCAGTAGAGTTGCTTAACGCATTTAAAAAGCGTGGAGAGAAGCTACTGCGTCGTATATATTTGGAGCTAGAAATAATAAAGCAAAAAAGATGAACTAGCGGTGAGGGAGCAGCAGTTACTTCAAGAACGTGAGTTAATAAATACTTTTCATTTATAAATAGTTAGATCAAAATATTCAACAATTTTGTAAAAATAAAAAGTATTTTATAATAGTTTCTCTTTTGAAACAAGACTTTCTTTAAACAAGGTAGTAAACTCAAGTAAAACGCACATAAATCAGAATCCACTTTAATTTAATACATAATTTTTATACAATCGACTTAGATGTGTTATAATAATAAACTAATTTCTTAAATTAGTGACATATTATTCTGAAAATTCTATGTTGACAGTTAGACCGATCGATCCCTTACTAGTTATGTATACGTGTTTGTTCGAGCCAATACTTTCATTTAATTGTTTCACTCCATGTGCTTGAAGGTATTCAAAATATCTCAATGGCAATATACTCTTGAACTCTTCTGTTTCCACTAATACTCTATCTCCATATTTTGTCTTGAGTGTTTCCACTTTTAAAACTTTAAACCTCTTATTCACTATAATATCTTTTGAATTTACATAAGGTTTGCGATATGTGGTTTTATTAAGAGTATTAAAATCCATATTGCTTTTCTTTGACTAATTAAATTAATATTAGGAGCAATCTCCTTATATAGCAGATTACCACCATCTGCGTACTTTGCCAACCCACTTTTCAACCTATCACAAGAGTGAACACATTTTGAATTGAAACCGGCCCATGTGTATTTGCAGCCTCTAAACATAAATCAGAATCCACTTTAATTAAACACAATTGACATGAATGCAATATTTTGCATCTGTCATACTTTATAACTTCTAGCTAGAAAACCAAATTCAAAACATCTACACACATTTTCTCTGCACTTACATTTTTCAATATACGTGTGTTCCATTGAAAGTAATATAAAGCCGATCCTAATTCAAAACGTGCCTACAAGTATTTTACATTTGAAAAGAATTCAGGTTTTCACATTTTACATTAAAAGTATATAACGCCGATCCTAATTCAAAACGGTGCACGTGTTAAACACAATTGACTTGAATGCGATATTTTTTGCATCTGTCATACTTTATAACTTCTAACTAGAAAACCAAATTCAAAACAGCTACACACATTTTCTCTGCACTTACATTTTTCAACATACGTGTGTTACATTGAAAGTAATATAAAGCCGATCCTAATTCAAAACGTGCCCACAAGTATTTTACATTTGAAAAGAATTCAGGTTTTCACATTTTACATTAAAAGTATATAACGCCGATCCTAATTCAAAACGGTGCACGTCTAACTTCTCGATAGAAAACCGAATTCAAAACAGCTACACACATTCTTCTCTGCACTTTTCAACATACGTGTGTGTTTCATTGAAAGTAATATAAAGCCGATCCTAATTCAAAACGTGCCCACAAGCATTTTACATTGAAAGTATAAAAGAATTCATGTTTTCACAACTATTTTACATTGAAATGTTTTCACGACTATTTTACATTGAAATCATATAGGGCCGATCCTAATTCAAAACGATTCAGCCGTATTCTACACATGGAAAATACGTCTGTCGCGTTTTGAAGTAGGACCGGCCCTACCTCACTACTGTCGGCTAATTGTTTTCAAGGAAGGAGATAAAGTGCTGGTGCGATCCCAGCTCCAATCGTCTTTAGATAACAAAACTATCAAAAAGTTCTTTCTGATTTTTAGAAGCCCTGCTACCGTTGTTAGGTTGATAAATCCAAACTCCTATGAGATTAAAGAATACGCCATCGGCTTATCCTTGGGCGTCCAAAATATTGTTAATTTGAAACTCTATGTAATACCGGTTGACTCAGTTGTGCCTCAGGGGGGTGAAATGAATTAGTTTTCTTAAAATAACTAATTAACTTGAGGGGCGATGTGCGGGGCACGCCCGGTATACATAGTTTAGTTTGATAAATTATAATATTCCCTCTTCTTAAAATTCTGTCCCTGCATCGAAAACAATGTTGTGTTCTAGTAAGTAAGTATATCTAAGTTAGTTACGCGTGTTTAGCGCATCCTGTGGTGCGAACCAGGGTGCGGGCAAATACGTAATCAGTTAGTTCCACAGGAACGGTCGGCTGAGTGTAATGTCAGGCGAGATATTCATTAAGCAACGTGGTTTCTAGGTGATTATTTATGATTATATTTGCGTTGAGAATTTAATGTGGTTTCGTTTGTAATAGTGATGCTATAAATTAAAGCTCACAGCATAACTGAAAAAGTGACGAAGTGCTAAGTTTGGATTCAGAACAGAGTAGAATCTGTAGGTATCGTATTAATTTTACAGTATTAAGCAAGCTCAAACTTTTTGTGATGAAGAAATATTAAAATTCACGGTTTGAAGATAGTGGTGATCTGGTTACAAATATTATCCCGCACTGCTTTCAATCATTGTGGGTTTTGTGAAAAGGTAGTCGCTTGTCTTGTATCACGGGTATTCGCTTGTATACGATAACCTCGTACAGGAAGGGGTACCTATCTAACATTATTTTATCTGCGTTCGGTGTTATATTTTACTTCGTCGACGTTATCAAACCGCGGAACTTGGGGAAAGAATTATATTAATAAACTTCAAAGGCGCGTGAAAGTAAAACAGTATCGGCGCGGAAAATTAGAGTTACTAATATTTGCATAATATAGGATAAGTGGTTGCTAGCATTATTATTAATTCCTAAGTTTATTCTACCTATGTCCGGTAGTTCTTTGACCCTGAATAGTTAAGGATATTTTAGCTAGAATAGAGGAGATGCAGTAAGGTTGTTTTGTACCCTTTTAGGTTTTTGTTTTTAGTAGTGAGTATAAGCGTTAACTAGAATATTCATTTTCTTTATTATTATGGAGAATAAAACAACGTAACTGGAATACAGTAATTTTTCATTTCATGTTTTTAAGTAACCCACGAAAAAAACCCGTAATTAAGAGTCCATACCCCTGAGTCTAATTTAAAGTATCACTTTTAGATTTATTTTTAACTGGTATTAGAGTTTTTGGATCTAGTTTAAGATAGTCTTCATAATTTTTTTTTGTGTGAGGGATTTTTTTACCAGACGTTTGTGTTCAGAGTTTAGAATACTCTGACCTTCTAGTAGATTGTATGTCAAGGATTTTTTCTGGCCAAAACAAATCTTACAAGCGTGGAAATAATTTATAACCAGGTAAACGACCTTCAAAGGAATAAGTTAATTCTGTAAATTTAAACTAATATAAGCAACAGTTTTTTGTAATAAATACTTCTTAGAAATGATTATATTTTTGAAAAAAAAAACAATCAGACGTTACACTGACAAATGGGCTGGCGTACAACTACATACAAGACTGGTAAGTACTAGAACATCAAACTGTCAGTGACAGTAATCTAATCACGTTCAACATCGACATGACAACCAGGCTATTTGCCACACTACAAAACTTCACCCAATTACAACGATAGAAAATACGAAATGCCAATAGAACAAACTGAGGGACACATTTGTACCTCCACAAGACGTAAGATCAGACGAAAACGTCCACGAGCAAACAAAACTATTCACCAACACAATTAGACGGACAATGGTGCAGGTGCTTCCAAAACAACAGAACACACGACAAACAAAGACAGTTCCATGGACAAGACGCTTACAAAACTTATAAAAGGAAACACAGCAAGCGAGAAAAGCTACCAAAACTCCCCAACACCGGCCGAGAGCATACCACCTAACAAATTATCGACAATTAAAAGACATATCAAAAAGAACTGACTGACATGAAGAGGAGCTCATGAGAAAGACACTTACAAACTGACGCCTGGGGGATACCCTATAAAATCACTCAGGGTAAAATCAAACCACCGTTGACTTATTCGACATTAATAAAACAAGACGGTATATACACAAAAGAATGGAGGGAAACTGCAATACTACCATTACAAACACTTTTGACTGATGACAACATTTAAGACGACACTGACGAACAACGACTCAGGCGACAAGGAGTAATTGACAGAAACAACGTAGGTAACCGACCATGGAACAGACAAGATAACAACTTAGATCCTTTCACAGAAGACGAAGTGAGATACGCACTATGCCAATCGAAAAGCAAGAAAGCACCTGGACCGAATAGAATCTTTGCGACGATCGGAATAGCGCTACAAGATAAATTAACACCAACGCTAACAGCACTGTACAATGAATACCTACGACAAGCTGTTTTTCCGAACATCTGGAAACAAGCGAATGTCGTGATTATTCCTAAAGGGAAAAGTAAAGACTCAAACAACCAGGCTCTTACCGACCCATATACCTTTTGAACACCCTAGGAAAAACGTACACCCAAGACAATACGGCTTCACGAAAACAAATCGACCGAGGACGCCATAAACCAAGCAATACAAACCATCAAGCAATCACACAAGGAATACGTCCTATTAATATTATTGGACATAGAAGGCGCATGTAATAAGCTTTGGTGGCCTTCACTTTTTACCAGACTTACGACCATAAACTCTCCATCACAACTGTACCATTCCTTCATGAGCTACTGCAGAGACAGCTACGTAACCCTACAAGGCACGGAGAGCATTATACCTTATTCACGATAAATATGGGATGACGTCGTAAACAGTAATAAAGTATTAGTAATTGTATAATGTGAATATAACTATGAACGCAACTTTAATGATATTACGGTTTAGTATGTTACAGTTGGCAGTTTTGTGCGGTGTTGTATCATTTTCTGCTTCTGTATCCTTGGAGAAAATTTGTTTACAGTAAAATTTTAAGACACTGCTTTTATTACTTGAAAAATCTTACTTCTGCATCTTGAGTTGCTTTGCTATCACAATTCACTACCATATAGAAAGAAGCTATTTTAAAAATAACCTTACAATTTAAAATATACCAACTTTTAATAAATATTTAATAATAAACAAAAACTATACAAGTCTAACTATTAAATAGGCCTAGAACAAGTCAACCATGACAACACAGCATTTATTTGTATTGTGATGTTATCCCATATTTATCGTAAATAGGGTATACCAAACATATAAACAATGGTTGGCCGCAGGGCTCCATATACGGACCTCTATTTTGGAATATTGTAATGGATGAACTCATGGAAAAAGCTGGACACCGTTGACGAATTGTTGTCGACGACAGCATACGCCGACGACATCTTACTGGTGGTTGAAGACAATTCCAGAAGGGAAATCGAACGTAAAGCGAACATCATCCTAACCCAAACACAAAGTTGGTGCAAAACCAACAAAATGACCCTAACACCACAAAAAACCACGTGTCTTGTGATGAAGGAAACCCTGGCAAAGGTTCCCAACATCCAACTAGTAGTACACAAAACACAAAATATCTGGGCTTAACTTTAGACGAAAAACAAAATTATTTTATACATATAAACACCGTGTGTACAAGTGCAACTTCTGCAATGTAGAATATCACAACGCTGGCCCAAAGGACTTATAAGATACCACTTAGTTGCGTAAGACTTTATCGCAACAGTGTGCTCGGAGTTATCATGTCATACTCCGCAACCGCCTGGAGACATCGTCTAAAACAATCAAACCTAGACAAAAAATTAGCAGTACACAACGAAGTGTTTTATTGCGGCTGACGGGGACTTATGGAACCACCACACATGATGTACTTCATGTACTGGTGAGAACTATGCCCTTGAACATAGTAGTGAAACGGCGAGCTGCAATGTACTATCTTACACACAATGACAACCAACAACTACAACGCATCTTAAACACAAACCAAATACCCACGACAAAGACGGAAATAAAGAACTACATACTTGCAGAATGGTGGATACGTCGGGATCAAAGCACAGCCGGTAGAAGGGTATATACAATGATCCCAAATATCAAAAACCGCCTAAAAGCCAAATACCTGGTGCCTAGTCAAGGCTTTATTCATTACCCTACCACGGACCCTATCCAACATAAAGAGAACGCCTGAATTTAGTTAACAACAACATATGTACGTGTGGAGAATTAAGAACAACGGAACTTCTAATATTTGAATGTAATGACTTACGACCGAACCTCTACCCACATAGAAAAATATTATTAAACAAAACCCTACACGCGATGATTTGGAACGAAAACCTTTTTCCACACTTAAATGCACTCGCACAAAAAACCAGGGCACTCATCCACCAACGTTACCTTGATGGAAAAAGGACACATACAAAACTATCCGGACAGAAACATAAAAGTATCACCTCTCCTCGGACCGAGGCTCTGTCCCGGAGACCGGAGACCGATCTTCTGGAATTCCAGGACATCAGCTCTTGACGGCCAGAGCAACAAGATGAAAACAGCAACTAGACTTTAAAACCACCCAATCCCTTAATATTTAGAATTTGCATGCTCCTACATATCAGCAACCCCGTCTCTAACAAACAATAACTAACAATAGTAGTATAAGTTAATCTTAAGTAGTAGAATATGGAATTTCTTCTCTTTTTACTAACGCTAAATTTTAAGAACCAAACTTATACATACCTGAGGCAAATAGTACAACAAACAAATCCTTTCCCCTGAAAGAACCTAGTTTTTTTATGTAATAGTATAAGTTCAAACATGTACAAAATTATATCAAGTCAATCCAATCTTTTGGTAACCTGAGCAAACATAAACACAAATTTACATTTCAAACACACTTTAAGTACATCTGCTAAACATTCTTTCCCGAAGACTGGATTTCCGGCTGTCGATGGTTCTAGTACTATGGCGGGGAGGAGTAAGGCGGATGCAAGTAACACAAAACACACACGCACATACAAACACAAACACACAAAACATCTCTCTAACACTGCACAAACACAAACACCTATTCACACTCTTACATTATCTTTCAAAATCTGGATTTTCGGCTGCCGATAGTCCGGACTGATAAGACAATATCCGTTTAGCGGTCTTCCTTGACGACTGGGATATTCGGCTGCCGGTGGTCCTGATCCTGGAGAGAGAACGTAACAAGGATATCAACATCATACACACGCACATACACACACAACACACATACAAACACCTTACTCACGGTTACTTTTTCAAACGCAGTACAAACACAAAATGCCTAAACACACACTTACATTGCCTTTTCAACATCTGGATTTCCGGCTGCCGATGGTCCGGACTGATATGGCAATATCCGTTGAGCGTTCTTCCTTGACGACTGGGTTTTCTTGCTACGGATAATCCTGGTCCTAGAAGGGGAACGTAACACGGATATCAACACTACACATATAACATACATTCACACACGCACACACACACACACACACACACACACACACACACACACACACACACACACACACACACTCAAATAACCTCTTACACATACATATACACATAAAATGCATGCCCTCAAGCGCGTGAGCACGCGACACACACACACACACACACACACACACACACACACACACACACACACACTTACCCACAGCTACTTTCTGGGGAGAAGCCAGGTCTGCTTAAATTTCAGGGAGCAGTCTACTGAAACGTTGGACCAAATAAATAAATAAATAGTTTTGTAGTTGTAGTTTTCTTTTCGCATTTATCTATAGGAACCCACTCCCGACTATTGCAGTTAGCCGACGCATCCTTTTATTGATATTGTTTCACCCGTAACAGTAGAAAAATTGAAAATGTTTCACCCGTAAAAAAAGTTCACATTGTACGTTAGAGAAACCAAATTTCAATCGTACTAATTCTGACAGCTGAGATGCACTCGCTCTTCTTACATTTTCCACTACCCCTAACCCGATAATCAAAACTATCTTTTATGTTCTTCTAACAAATTTCAGCTATCTTGGTTAAGTTCTAATAAACATACAAACCGACGTTTAAGACAACAGTGATATATGGAGTCACTACAGGGGAGGATTGTAGAAACGAAGTGAATTCATTATACAGATATTGAAATGAATTGATTTGTTTACATTCATTTAAGCGTAAGCTTGTTGAATAATGAACGTTTGGCATTCTTTACCTGTCAAGTACAGTATACTGGCGTTTTAATTAATATGAAGCATTGTCTTTTATAATAAATGAGGGTTAGCAAGTTCAGTTTTGAAAACAGTATCAAACCAATTGCAATTCTGGTGACATGGCATGCCGACAGAAACAGTGCAGTTACGTTCGTTGGTCACCTAGCACTTCTTCCTAGATACTTGTAGTTCACATATAGTTGTATGTTTTATTAGATTGATTAAATTCTGACTTTGACATGACATAATGTGGTATAATATTATCGTGAAGATGATAAATAGTTTTTCCGGCATTTCCAAATAAATTTCATCAAAACAAATTATGGTTGTATACAATTTTCCGGACAGTATCTTGTCAAGTTGGTTAAGCTAGACAAAGCAGCAGTTTCACACAGATTAGCTGCATTAATTTGGACATAAGCTACTAGTGCAATTACACAAGTTGGAAAGCGCATCACGAAATATGTTGAAAGCTGGATGCGCTGTCATTTCATTGCATTGTACTAGCCTTTGTAATATTCGTCAAATTATATTAAATTTTCAAGCTATATATTTGAAACTCAGTCTTCTGTTAAATTAGGAAAAGGAAAAAGTAATTTTAATTTGAGCAAATTCATTAAGCCTGAAAACCGCCAACGTTTTTGCAAAGTATTTTCGTTTGATGTCATTGATCTGTATACATACTTACTTCAAAGATTAAAATTGCTTTGCTTACATTAAATGCGTTAAAAATTGAGAATTGAATATAAATTAATGGAGGTGTTTTTTCAGCTTCCGCCTAAGATTTTTTGCTAAATTGGATTTCAATAGCAGATTTGGGCTGCTTTTCAATCTGAGATTGGTTTTTAGTTAAATTGCCGATAATTAAAGAAAGCTTGTCTACTCCTTGGTACACCTATCTGTAAGGGAGTAAAAAAATATATCTAACACCTCGGGACTGCTGCACTGGCTGCAAACTCCGTCTTCCTAAGTATGGTAGAATCTAAACAAAACACTAAATTTTGCTTACAAAAAAAACATAGACTAAGCTACAATAATTTAAGAGCATAAAACGTCTAATAATTTCTTCAGGGGTGGGATGACCTGTATAGCTTAACACAGTAGTGTACCATTTAATGCACTAAGTCACAAACACACCAGTTCAATAAATAAACAAATTGAAAGGCAAAGTATTTCTAATGTTTTTGTAATATATGTACAAGAAAAAGGTATGTACAAATAAGCATGATTCGCTTTAATTTCTTAAGAAAAGATTCACTCAGCAAAACTATATACAAACCGACTTAAACTTTCATAAGTCCAAATTTTAATATACAATTAATAAAGAAATTAAATTACGTTAAATCATTTACAATTAAATTAAATGCGCCGATAAGTGTCTGAGCTCATAACCTATCAGTGTTACACTGTTTATTAATACACAATATGTGTACCAAGCACTTTATGCAAAGTTGCTATATTTTAAAAGTGAAATTAGATTGAGGTAAAGGTCATTATAGTTCAAATTTAATGTCAAGTAAATGTGGACTTAGCAGGCATCAAGTAACTTCTAACAATTTAAAATAAAATTAAATTTAAAATGTCCAGGAAGGTTTACAACATCATGAGGTAAGTTACGAATAAAAATTATTGTAGTTTACTCTTTGTTTAACTAAATTTTGTTCCAAACCCGATCAGATAAGAAAGTTATAATTACCGAGTTACATAATTTGTAGGAAAACAATGTCATCTGTCTGCAAACAGCCAAACCTAACCGCCAGCTGCGTCCTTGGCTCGACTTGACCTTTGCGATGAACAACGGAATTGTAAAGCATCAACAACCCTTGCTCGCCACCTCGCACTTGTAGTTTCGTCACTTGTTTTGAATTAAATTCGAATGTTACATCTACATATTAAATTCCTTTAATCAAGTCCAAATTTATGCATACGCCATTAGATATATTTATTTCGATCGTAACTAACAGCACTAGCCTGCTGTAAGTTTCGTTAAATAAAACATTTTAAAACGAACTCGCTTCTTCGCAAGAATTTTTATTAAGAAACTGATTCCTCGAAACACCATCTTGCTTGCAAGTTCTACTCAACAAGAACCAGAAAAACTGCGATGGCCTCGAGTATCGCCGTCGGACCTCGAACCCCTACTCCGTTCTAACTTGTTCTACGCGCACTAGAACTATATACTACCATAGATGTATACGCTCCGTAATTAGGTTTGCCTACCTATAAGGATATTAGCAGGATTTTACACTGCTACAAGCTGAATAATAATTTTTAATAAACAATTTTTAATAAAATATTTATAGGTAACGCACCACAACGCATTCGACCCTAGTAGTGGAATACACCGGTTCGAGCACGTACCCCTCACTCCTCCTCCCTCCTCTAACAGAATTTTTACATGTAAATTCCCACTATAAAGTCTTATTTTAAAGGGATTTCCTCCTTGTGGGGGATTTCATTCGTGTTTCATTTTTACCCCACCATCCCTACCCTAAAAAATTGGCAACTTAACCCATAAAATTTTCGAGATACCTCTCGGTGTCTATTGGCACCGCATGACCTTTGTATTCTCGCCTTTTTAATTTTTATCTTAACACCAACCCTTATTGAGTTACAACCACCAATTTTATAACTTTTTATTTTTAACAGTTTCTAATCGTGTATGGTAATACCGATTTAAGTTTTCTTGGAAGTTTGAATCTACCATTAATTTAACCTTAAGCCAACTCGATTTAAAAAATTGGTGTAAGCCAAAAAGTAGTACACATTCCTCAAAACAATTTTATTTAATTATAAATATACAGTGTACACTTAACATCTATGTTCATACATATATATTTCTATAGACAGTAATTTTCTGACGTAATTTAAGTATAAAATTTAAATTTTCATTTTGTTATTGCAGGATTGTTTTCTTCATTCCACTGGACCATCACATCGGCTTATACTTATTAATATTTATTTCTAAATAGAACACTTTTTCCAAAGACCAACCGACCCACGTGCTTCAAATTCCTTAGATTTTGTTCTCATGGTTTCGCTTAAGAACTCGTACATATTTTCCAGATTACTGGAAACGATGTTTTATAGAATCTCGCACATGATATAATTAAAAGCAAGTACAGTAATAGTGATATTGGGATCATGTTATAAGAATTTATAAGAACCCATCCAAGATTGTTTGAAAACAGTATTTGTAAACAAGTTGAAGGAATGGAAGAGTACAACAGGTTTCAATTCCGAACATTTACGACCCATGTTTAAATTTTAAACTGTAGCGCTGGCATGAGTTTAACATAAGACCAACCGGACCCATGTGTTTCAAATTTCTCTGATTTTGTTCTCATGGTTTTGCTTAGTATATATTTTCCAGATTACTAGACGATATTATAACCTTATTTTTTGTGTTATAGGATTTCACATGGGTAGCCTCTTTTACCATTTTTGTGTACACGCCGTAGAGTTCGCAATTAACTTTTATTGCTGTACGTTGTGTTTTTTCATTAATTAATCGAATAAGCCGCTTTTTCTGCTTCCAAAGAAACTCGGACACTCCATCGTTGGCATTGGCGTTCTTTATGCGATAGCTAGCCACACGGTTGTTAAACGCTGTGCTAACCATTTTTACACCATCTTCGCCAGTAGCGGTAACTGTTGCATTTTTATGTCTGTTGCTCCTCAAGCGTGCGGTATACGCCGTCTTTTCCACTTCCATATCGCACATTTCACACAGAATTCGTGGTTGTTTCGGACAAGATCCTTCAACAGCTGGTGGAGCTGAACGTTTTCGGCTTAATGACATACCGTGATGTTTTTTTTTGTGTCGCAGTAAGTTGTCCCTTCTCATAAATGCATAGAATGCAAACCGAAGGTTTTCCAAGACAGTCGAGCGAAGTTAAGGATACAGCGGGGAACTAACTGGCATCATCTTTTGCCAAATCCTTGCTGCTCGTTGAGTACAATTAGCACCAATGCATGCGCCAGGTTCGTATCATCCATGTTGCGAATGCAGCCAGTAGAAACGCCGGAAAACGTTTTCCATGTTATACAAGTCAGCAATCGCATGGCGTGCATTTTAAAAATCGAAAAAGGTGGTAACTCTGACCGATGGTGTTGTAGGCCAATGATTTCGCAGAATCTTAAAAACTCAAATTACCAAAATAGCTACAGTTGTGGTGAATGGTATATATACATTTATTAACACATACATACGGCCACCAGCCCATCCGTACATCGATCAATACACCCATGCATCCACTATATCTGTCGAATGGTGAGCATCCCCTACCCTGTAAATAAGTTCTAGTTATTTTAGAGTGAATTTTAAATGTAATTCTTTAGAAGTGAAACTTAATAAAACACTTTAAACTTTTACTAAGGGTATATCATGCTATTGTCTACAGGATAGTTACTAATAAAGTAATTTAGTTTTAAATAACTTCTACGTCATATTTTTTAAAATCGTAGGTTTGAACATTTTCTAAATGAATCCGAGCTAAAGTACATGCTTAGTGTTATTAAATTTAACCATTAGTTTCTCATTTTACGAGCGCGTTTAATTTTTATTTAAAGTTTAATTTGTTTTAAATAAAGAAATCGAATACTTGACTAGATTCAATAATTCGCTGAGGATAAAGCATTTCATTGTTGTTTAACGATTTACTAATGCAAACCACTTATAAACTTATTAACGATGTCGACTGTCCTCGCTATAATTATTCATGATGTCAGGTCGGTCGATTTCTTTGAAAGTAAAATTTTCTTTTTTCCTGACACAAGTAACTTTTCATGAGGTACTAGTAACTGCATATTTGGTGACGCTAAAGGGAATGCAATTATCATAAGTAAAACATTTGGTTTGGCGCATGCTAAATGGTTTTCCGTATGCTCAAGCCAGTGACCAAATCCTAAACGGCCCATCCTTAACGTTTTCAAATTCGAAATGTTCAATTCCTCAATATGAGTGTTGATTACTCAATTTTGTAAAACGATTTAATTAAATGAATCAGATCAATATAAAAAATTTATTTAAAAAGATACTATAAAACCATTTTAAATAAAGAATCAAATTAATATAAAAATTCAAAAAATAGTATTCTTTAAAATACTGAGGCATTCCTGCGACAAATAAAATATCACCTCAACGTTTAAGTTTATTTTTGCAACAAATAGTACCTGTACATGGGACCGTTTATGTAAAAGGGTTGTTAAAGGAAAACGTTATCATCCGCTATTTTTCAGCTAACGAAGTTGTGAATCTTGAACAGTTTGGTATTGCAAATTTGAAGCAGTTACGAAAAGATAGCCAATCTAATTATTATCTAAAATGGTTTTATAGTATCTTTTTAAATAAATTTTTTATATTGATCTGATTCATTTAATTAAATGGTTTTACAAAATTGAGTAATCAGCACTCATTTTGAGGAATTAAACGTTTCGAATTTGAAAACTTTAAGGATGGACCGTGTAGGATTTGGTCATTGTTTTATGCATTTGGATAAACATTTAGCATGCGCCAAACAAAATGTTTTACTTACGATAATTGCATTCTTTTTATCGTCACCAAATATGCATTTACTAGTACCTCATGAAAAGTTACTTGTATTAGGGAATACGAAATTTCGCTTTCAAAGAAACCGACTGACCTGATCTCGTATGAATAATTATAGCGAGGATAGTCGACAACCTTCATAAGTTTATAAGTGGTTTGCATTAGTAAACCGTTAAATAACAATGTAATGCATTTTCCTTGATGAATCATTGAATCTAATCAAGTATTCGATTTCTTTATTTAAAACAAATTAGACTTTAAATAATAATTAACCGCGCTTGTAAAATGAGAAACTAACGGTTAAATTTAATAACATTAAGCATGTACTTTGGCTCGGTGATTCATTTAGAAAATATTCAAGCCTGCGATTTTAAAAAATATGACGTAGAAGTTATTTAAAACTAAATTTCTTTATTAGTAACTATCCTGTAGACAATAGCATGATATACCCTTAGTAAAAGTTTAAAGTGTTTTATTAAGTTTCACTTCTAAATAATTAAATTTAAAATTCATTCTAAAATAACTGGAACTTATTTACAGAGTGGAAGATGCTCACCATTCGACAGATATAGTGGATGGATGGGTGTATTGATCTATCTATGTGTGAATAAATGTATTTATACCATTCATCACAGCTGTGGCTATTTTGGTAATCTGAATTTTTAAGATCCTGCGATACCATCGGTCAGAGCTAACACCTTTTTCGATTTTTAACATGCACGCGATGCGATTGCTGACCCGTATAACATGGAAGACGTTTCCGGCGTTTCGATTCGCTTCATTCGCAACATGAACGATGTGAACCGGGCGCATGCATTGGCGCTAAATGTACTAGACGAGCAGCAAAGATAGACAAAAGATGACGTCATTTAGTTCCCCGCTGAATCCTTAAATTCGTTCGGCTGTCTTCGAAAACCTTTGGTTTGCATTCTATAGGGTATATAAAGCAGGCACGTAAGAGTAAACCTTTTAGTTAGAATTGACTTCGCTTACAAATTTCACCAGTCTTATAGTGCGAATTTTATTTTGTACTAGAATGGTACCTGCAAACGTTTTTAAATGCGAGCTCTGTCACGTCTACTTTACCAGAAGAAATGCCTTAAGACGGCACCAGAACAAATGTCGTGGTGTAACATCGTCCAGAGTTAAGCTTATACATCGGACAGCAGCAAAATACTTAAACTGTGGGTCTTGCGGTATCGCTTTTACGAGAATGGACAACTTACTGCGACACAAGAAAAAACAGCACGACATGCCATTAAGTCGTATACGTTCAGCTCTGCCAGCTGTTAAAGGGTCTTATACGAAACAACCACAAATTCTGTGTAAAGTATGCAATTTCGAAATGAAAAAGACTACCTATGCCGCACATTTGAGAAGAAACATACATAAAAATGCAACAGTTACCGCTACTGGCGAAGATGGCGTAGAAATGGTTAGCACAGCGTTTAACAACCGTATGGCTAGCTATCGCATAAAGAACGCCAGGGTTGACGATGGAGTGTCCGAGTTTCTTTGTAAGCAGAAAGAGCGGTTTATTTGATTAATTAATAAAAAAAGAACACAACATACAGCAATAAAAATTAATTGCGAACTCTACATCGTTTACACAAAAATGGGAAAAGAGACTACCGATGTGAAGTCTTTTAACACAAAAAATAAGGTTATAACATCTTCTAGTAATCTGGAAAATGTGTACGAGGTCTTAAGCGAAACCATGAGAACAAAATCAGAGGAATTTGAAACACGTGGGTCCGGTTGGTCTTTGGAAAAGGTGCTCCATTTAGAAATAAATATTAATAAGTATAAGCCGATGTGAGGAGTTCTAGGTTAAGAATAAAAAATTGTGAATATGTATTTAGAAATGTGGTTTACAAAATGTAAACTGTATTAGTAAAAATTGTCTGTAATAAAAGGTTTTAAGAATGGTTTTTAGATTTTCTTTTAGGTATGAGCTGCACGAAAGTTATACTTTAGAGCGTATGTGTGTAAAACGGTAAGGGGTAGTCGGATTTTAAGTCTATTTACAGATTCGGATTCTGCGTAAAATTCTAGACTAATTTGATGTGTCGCATGACTATAAAATTTATAAGGACGGTCAGAAATCGCTGCTAGTAAAAAAAATCTTAAAATGAGGGCAGTTTCCTGGGGGATGATGCTATCTAAAAAAATTCTAGAAATCCAAGTAGCTGAGAAAAATCTAATATTAATTGACACCAAACAAAACAGATTTATCTAGTAGGTGAAAATGTGGAGTAAGATTTATCTCGCGGGTGGAAAGAAGGCGCGTGTGACGTAATCAAAATGGTTGATGTGGGGGTGTCCGAGCAAGGAGGGACTCCCTCCTTGTTATTGATGGAAAATGGGGAAGATAAAAACTGCTGAAGTGAACTGGGTTCGGTCAAAGAGTTTGTGAATAAAGTGGCGATATTTATATAGGAATAAAAGTTTTGCAATTCCGAAACATATATCTCTTACTATTTTTTGAAAATAAAATCTGTTTTTTTGTTGTTCCTCTATGAAAATTAAATGGATTTTTTATTGGAAAGAAAATTTGTGCAATTAAAGGTTAAGGAACTATCTTAGTTTTTAGTTTAGTTGTAATATAAATCAGTAATACTTCTGAAAGTATGAATTATCGGAATTTTAATTTTATTCGCATCTTACAAAAAGAAATATGGCGGCAGGCATAATTCTCATACATTAAAGCAATTACTTATTTATACAAAACCTGTTGCATGCTCGAGTCTCCACCCAACAATTCATTAGAGTAAATTTAAATAGTTGGGCCTAATATTCAGCGACAAAATCTATATCTACAGCTTATGTCGTTTAAGGATTTGGCGTACGCAGCATAATCCTTATTCCATGCTGTGTTTAAATAACACCGCAACCATAAAGCTGGCGTTTATTATCCTTGACGGCCTGCCATAAAAAGGAGACCATAAACGCGCGATTTTCACGATCTCCTAGAACATTATACACTGTGAAAGTTAATGAAGTAGCGATGCAACAAAATATAAGTTAATTTTAAAATCAAAAGCGACATTTTCCGGAAAGATTAATATTTCTTCGAGTTATAGGAGTGATCGAATGATTGCACCGTGCAAATTTGCGTCTAGAGTTTGAACAAGGCGGCAGTTTATACAAATTGAAGTTTGTTATGCAGACGGTTTGTGCATAGAACAAAATTGTTGTTATTTCTCGTAACAATTAATAAACCTACCAGTATATTGCACATTGGTATAAAACATCTAAGAACATATGCTCTAACATTAGGTACTCATTACTGAGGTTAAATGCTGTCCTTAACCTTATCTTTCCATCTTTCAATTACTATCTCGATTTGAATTGATCGTTTAGGCTTTGCATAAAGCTCTATTGTATTGTATTGTATTGCATGGCATCGCATCGCATCGCATCGCATCGCATCGCATCGCATCGCATCGCATCGCATCGCATCGCATCGCATCGCATCGCATCGCATCGCATCGCATCGCATCGCATCGCATCGCATCGCATCGCATCGCATCGCATCGCATCGCATCGTATCGTATCGTATCGTATCGTATCGTATCGTATCGTATCGTATCGTATCGGTACTGTACTGTACTGTACTGTATTGCATTGTTTTGTTATGTATTATATTCTTATCTTTGCTTGTAATATATCCCGTACTATTCCCAAAAATGCTTTATAACATATTCTGCCCTTCTATTTTTTTGTTTTCACAGATATCTTTATTTCCCTACTATTTCTATAACCTTTTTGTTATTAACTTTGTCTGTCCATGCTATCATCCTCGTACATCTAACACTAATACTAGTATTAATCTTGGTGAAAAATGCATTCACTTTAAACACGTTCTGAAACAATTTACTTGGGAAAGGCAAATTGAATTGATTGCAATAGTGCTTTTTAAAGAGGTTATTATTGAAAAGTCACTAATATTAAAACTTCCAAATATATTCACAGCCTCAAAAATATATCTTATGATACCTATCTTAAGTTCAAGTTGTGAAAAAAGTTTCTCAGTTCTGAAACGTGTAAAGAACTATTTCAGAAGCAGTCTAACTCAATTACATTTAAATAGTTTGGCTATTCTAAGTATTGAAAATGATTTTTTAAAGGAACTAGATGCAGACAGTATCGCTGACCAATTTTATATACTCAAAAAAACAAAGAGAAGCCTTATAGTTTTCTACAAGTGCAATTGCAATATATTATTGTTATTTTCTTTTTTCCTTAAGTTCTAAAATTAATAGGGAATGTATTTGTAAAAGTATTGTTTTTAGTTTTTAATAGGATATCATCTTTATGTTCAAGAAACATATACATATATCTATATATATATATATATATATATATATATATATATATATATTGCTATGATAAGAGGGTAGTGTAAGGGTAGATTACGTCATAGGGGTCGTAAGATAGATGTAAATATAATTAACGTTAAGAAAACCAAATAATTCTACCATTAAATAGGAGTAAATCGACTATTTTACTAAAGGTCAATAGCGAGCATACTGTATATAAATTATAACCAATTTAATTCATAAGAAAGAAGCTCATTTTGCAATATTCAGATACTATTTAGCTATAATCATAATGTGTACGTCGTATAATACGTTTAGGTTAAATATACAAGCCCAGAATAGGAAAGAAACGAGTAAAGATAAAATTTTAAACGCAACGAATTGCATCAAAATAAACACGTAATCGAGAAAGATAAACAACCTGGCATTCTAGTTATTTAATAAATTCATTAAATATGTCAACGTATAAATAAGCAAACGCATTCAAATACGTAATTATTAGAAAGATGAGTACGTGACTAAGAATATTAGATTTGCATAAAAATCCAACATATTTGGAGTAACAAGCAATATAACAGGCGGTTCGTGATACGATAAGGTTTGGACTATAATCGACATAAACATGAAAAGACGTGACAAAAATGCAATGAATATTTGGAAATTCTGACAATATGCGGCGAAATATTGAACGTCTACGTGCGAGATTGAATGACGGAACAACAATTAAAACCAGATCTCTACAGAGATAGGCGCAAAGTACAAACCTTGATTAACAAACACCAATTGGAATGTTGATAGGTGGAGTCTATAAATACCATAGGGAACTCGTAAACATTCAGTATCTCTTCAACAAGGCACGAACCACAATTTAAAGTGAAAGATTACATATAAGTGAAACTTAGTGAAAGTCAATAAATTAATAAAATTGTGAAAATTGAAAGTGCCAATTTATGCAATGAAAAATAGCCATTTTACGCTTGAAACGGCTCCAATTATACGTCCAGTTATACGTCTAATTAACCTTTCAATTATACGTCCAATTAAACATAAGCATTTAAATACACGTCCAACTAATGCTCCGAAAATATTATAAATACTTATAAATAAGCCTACTAGAAGATACTCAAATTGGACTACAAGATACTCAGAGTTAATCCAGAAATCCGAGGGAAAAATGAAAGCAAGCATTAATATATCATTCTGGTTAACAAGTGAATCAAATCAAGCTGTAACAATCAAGGGGTGCTGACCACCAATATTCAGAGGCAGTTCCAAGCAAGGAAAACACAGGTTAAAGATCTTATTTATTATTAGTAAAAGACTGTTTCCAATTTTAATATTTTCTATATATCAAATATCTATAAGGGTCAACAAAAAGGTCATTTGAGATTTTGAAAAATAGATAAAGCATCGTTTGAACGTTCAAAGAGTAATTACAGAAATAGTTTTGCTGGCTTTCAAGAAATATAAATTTGGTAGAAAAATTAAATGTTAATATTTTATTTAGGGGCTAATTTTTGAATGTTCAACAAATCATTGATATAAAACTGAACATATTATCGATCATTATATTGTGTAATTTGTGGGTTGCCTCATTTACTTTATCATATAGGTAATATAAAGGAAAAGAGTTTAACAATCTTTATTGTTGTGAAGTAGAACATTTTGTGTTTGATAGATTGAGCTAGCCGAGGAAAAAAATTCAAGACTATTCACTGCAAAGAAAAAAGAGCACAGCAATAAAAATTGCGCACCAATCGGGGGGCTATATCACAGCAATAAAAATAACACCCAATCGTGGGGTATAAATAAAAATAAAAGTTATATTCACAGCAATGAAAATGACGCCAAACATAAAGACTTGAAATAAAGACCATATCACAGCAAATAAATATGACACTCAATCGTGGGGCTATATCACAGCAATATATATATATATATATATATATATATAAATATTTAAGGTAGTTAATTACACAAGGTGAGTTGATGGATACTATCGTATTACAGTGAATAAGATAAAATAATAATTTAGACTTTTATGCAAAGCCCAAATGATCATTTCAAATCGAGCTAGTATTTGAAAGTTGAAAAATATAAGGTCTTGGACAGGACTTGAACCTGTATCCTGGTTTTGCCGGAACCATGCGTTTACCAATTACGCCACAGAGACCAATGACGATAATTGGGAAATTTACAAAATTAAATCGAGTACTCGACGATAAATCAATCAAACTTTCAATTACGTTTGGCTTTTTTGTCAATCATATCTGACATTGTCAAATTTTTAACTTATGTCAGTTATAGACAGGAAGCTACGCTCAAAATTACGGCTATAAGCCAAGTATTAAATATATAAATATTTTAGGTAGTTAATTACACAAGTAGATAAATACTATTGGATTATATTATATATATATATATATATATATATATACATATTGATATGATAACGCCGTACTCGGTGTCAATAGACGTTTTCTATAACTCCACCTCTCTGTGTTTTCTAATCAAATTTAAATCTCACTAATTTTACTATTATGCCACGACTAGCTTTTATTAATCTACACAGATTGCACAACGTTACAATGATCAATTTTTTTCCTTCTCCACCCCTTTATGATTACCTATTTGTTTGAATTATAAGACGAAGTTAATTAATTTGATATAATGAAAAGAAGTATTATTTACAAGTATTGAAAAATATTAAAATACACTCCTCAATCAATCAATATCATAAGTATATTTACCCCCAAAATTTATATGCTTTGAAACCAATCTAAAGTCACCAAAAACTACCTCTTTTTACCAAAGAGACCTGAACGTTCTGACCCCTTTATAATATATTATGTACTTTTAACGTATGCAATGTTCGTTGCTGACTTCGTTGCACTTTTATATAAATTAAGTAAATTCAGTATTGAAATTTAAATAGAAAAAATATCTTAAAACTAATTAGATCTGACCTGTTACAGGTTGTTCGGGTTGTCTTCATTCGTCTATCAATACTCTGCTTAATTGAACCCCTCGTTTTCGTAGATTACTTTGTGCTTCTTTGTTTTATTTGCATTGAATCTCGCAACTCAAAATTGTACCAAAATCGTCGACGCTGATTACATTAATCCATTTAACATATCCCCACATTCGAATTATCATCAACTATAATATCTATCCACTCGAATTTGAATTATAAAAGAAAATGTACCATCTATTAGAATTCTTATCCTCAACATTCGAAGTATTATATCCACCACATTTAAATTATCCACCCTTTCGAATTAGCATACACCAATTAGAAGTATCCCCACATTAGAATTATAAAAATGTACCATAGATTCGAATTATTAACATCACATTCAAAATTATTATCAACCAATTCGGAGTATTCCCACATTAGAATTATAAAATGTACTATAGATTCGAATTATTAACATCACATTCGAAATTATTATCAACCAATTAGGATTATCCATACATTCAGATAATTATACCACATTCGGAGCCGTTAAACGGCAAAAGAAGTCTTCATACTTTTAGCACTTATTTGTCACTATAACTTCCACTATTATATTATTAAATATTAAATTACGCGTGACTTTTAATTCACAGTGACACAGCTTGGTCCTGCTTGAGTTTAAAACTGACCTGTCTTATCTTTGCTCAGTGTTAATATAGACTCATCCCACTTGCATGTGGGCTGGGTTTTCAACAAGTATGTATATATCTTAACCAATAAGGTCTTTGTATTTCATGCATTTGAAGTGGTTTTTGATGTAATATATCGGTTTCTCATGTAATAGCTATTTGCTCATAAATACCTCGTTATCTTGCCCATACGTTGTTTTGTGTAGATATCGCCTTTTCCATATTGTACAAATAAATGATGTAATTTCAATTTTACTTTCGTTTATTTTATGCGTTTTTAAATTGTGTTTTCTTATCAAAAATGTTTATTGTTTCCACGCACTTACACAAAGCTTTGTTAAGTTTTATCCCTCATCTTCATATTTGTTTTATAACTAATTAGAACACTTTTTAATGCGTGTTTAATTACATGTACTATCCTTTTTCCGAATAAGCGTACTTTTACTGAAAGGTATTCTTACTATCATTGCGTAAATTAATAAAGCTCTATATACAGAGTGTTGAATACTTGTTATTTACCTAATGTATGAATTACCTATTTTTATGCTAAATATTCGTCCTATTGTAGTAAGATGTGTTTATTTGCGTCGCTTAAAACTAATTATGCTCTATATACAGGGTGTTAAATGCTTACTATTTACATAATGTATGAATTATTAAATTTTCTGCTATATAAATGCAGTTTTCTGCTTCCTATCGCAATTTGTGGTTACTGCACGACCCTTGCTATTTAATACACCCCTAAACAACCCGTTATCACAGGAATATATATATATATATATATATGTATATAATATATATATATATATTTATTGTTGTAGAGTTAAAGGGTAAATAGGTG
This sequence comes from Platerodrilus igneus, assembly GCA_036346225.1. Lineage (NCBI taxonomy): Eukaryota > Metazoa > Arthropoda > Insecta > Coleoptera > Lycidae > Platerodrilus > Platerodrilus igneus. The sequence goes on from JARFIW010001031.1 coordinate 2,197,507, forward strand.
TAGACAATAAAATTTTAGTAACAGTGTATATAGAAATACGAGCAAATTATTTTTGCGCCAAATTAATTAATTCATATAGTGAAAACGGACGATTATTAAGGTATTTTTCTATATTTAAATTGGAATGTTAAAATTACAGAAGGGAAGAAAAGTTTTAAAGCATATAAAAGCTCAAGGATACGCATAATTAATTATAATTTCTTTTAATCAAACGCATAAAAGCAAGAAGGGAGCGTGCTTGCATAGAAAATCAATAATATCAAACGCAAATGTTGTTCATTTTAAAAGCCAATTTTCGTTATACAAATACTACGAAGGGAGAATCTAGGAATTGTTATTCCCAAACGGTCGATAACTTCATGAAACACCTGTTGGTTAAATGTTACGTTCAGAGAATATTAAGCGAACGTTAATATAGAATTCCGTAGAAATTGTTTTCAACGGTCGATTTGGTTGAGCAGCTACAATAACAAATATCTTGAGGAGTGAGGGGAATGAACAATCGATAATACACAACAGACAGAGAAAAGTATAAATGAAACGTTTGATAGAAGTCACGTAGGATATATACGTGTATTTGTGAAGGACGACTACAATATCGATTTTCTGTAACTCAAGTGGGGTTTTAAAGGAGACAACAGATATGCGTAGAAAAGAGATAGACAGCTGAGAGATGGCGCGTCTGAACGGGGAAAATTTTATCATTGGTCGATGGCGATCAGTTTACAAGAAATGCGCGATCGTTACGGTGGTAAACTAAATTCTAGATAACAACACGACGAAAGTGGGAATTTTAGAGAAGTCAGTGTTCGTTACATTAAAAATTTTAGGAAACGGCTTCGAAAACAAGCTTTTCACATGAAACGGGTTCCACTGGGGGGGTTTGGAATAATATAAATAAACGAACGAGGATATTTAAGCTCTCTTTTTTTTGACTTAGATCTGAATACGGGTCCAGACCTACAAGAATAGTAGTAAATGCTATTACCGTTGTCAATTATTGTGTGTGTGCAGTAAAATTGCTTTAACATCCTATTAGAAATTATAAAAGCTGTAGTAGCGGACCGCAAGTTATAAAAGTGATTGCACGAATTGGTGCTTATTTAAATAAAAGGTGTTGTTACTACGACAAAGTTATTAAATGGACGGATGATATTTGAGGTAAGCAGAACTGAAAGCAATTTGTATGCGTGTAATATCTGGTATGGAATGTTACTGTTGAGACGAAGCTAATATCTTGCGAAGAACAAGAGTGGTAGCGGAGATATTAGATGCTGGGGATCTGTGGATCCAGGCCTCAGCGTAGTAGATGGACACATCGATGAGGGTTTCTGGTAACCATTTGCAGCGGTGACGAAGAGTGAAGGTGTCTCCAGGTAATAAACTTGAAATTTCTGTTTTTATAAAAACATTTGTGGATATTTTTGTGTTTGTGTGTTTGACTTATTGATAGCGTATTTATTGTTTTTAAAACTTGTTTAAAAAGGTACATGTGCAGGACAATTTAATAACTTTGAGTATTGAAAAAAGGTCTATTGATGATATATAAAGATTTATTCAGGCTATAAATTGTGGTTGTAAGGAGTATACGGGTTTGTAAATTTGTTTTCAATAATGCAAGGTTTAAAAAACATATACAAACAAAACTGGATTATAATGAGCTCACAATAAACCAGTATGAAGTCAAATTAGGGTTACATGTGGGGCCCATCTACTTATATCTACTCGAATGTATTTAAAATAATTTAAAAACCAAGGACTTTAAAGCATTCAATAAATTGAGCTGGTAATAATTGTACCAAACCGTTTGTATTCATGTGTAAATATTTTATCTGTTAATATGTGTAAATAAAAGGTTGTATGGTTATTGTATTATTTTGGTAATTTCATTCGAGGGTGTGCGAGTGTGAGAGAGATATGTACGTAAAGATAAATATTCAAGAAAAGGTCGATTGCCGAGCTAGCCAGGGTGAGCAGAGAAATTTGAAGGCGTCCAAATAGAAGGATAAAAATTGTTTTAAATTTTTTTTTGAAAATTTTATGTTGGCCCATTAAGGAGTGGGTACGAATTTTACTGAGGTTCCACGGCAATTTTATGGCGGTCCAACGCTGGGGCTCGATGTTAGAGCTGGTTCACAGGTTCCACGGCAATTGATAATTATTTATGGCAGAGTAGCGCATGAAAATAAAAATCAATTAGAATTTATGACGTTTTTCTAAACAATAGTATAAGAATTTACGATCTACATTAAACTTTGGGGTTGATTTTGCGTAGTTTTAGCATAACTTTAAATACCAATATTAGGTACCAAACGTAGTTTTATAAAGCGTAGGGTAAAGATTTGCATTTTAAAGAAGTAGCTTGTAGGTTATTTAATAAAAACGTTTTCAGTCTCTGGGTATAGTAAAAATCAAAAATTTAGAAAGGTGAATACCTTAATTGCGTAAATTGTACATAATGTAGCATAGTGTAGAGCTTTAATATTCGTTAACCTTGCAAAGATGTAGCGTAAGGTAGGAAAATGTTGTAGATAAACAACTTACAAATGGCTAAAGGTTCTAAGAAAAAACGTGCATGCAAACAATTCATTTCTAGCAAAAGAAGAACGTTGAAAATAGGTTCGTAGTATTTATTTAAAAAGAAGAAGATTTATTTGTTTAAACGCGTCTACAGGATTGTTATAAACCAACGAACAACACGTTTATTTGAGGTAGGGTGTTGAAGGTTGTATAAGTGGATCGATATTAGATAGAGAGGCCATGTTTTAACATGTACTGAAATGAGACAAAAATTTAGGTGTGCATTGACTTTGATACGAATAGGGGAGACTAGGACTGGTATAATGAACATATGAGAAACGGAGATAGTTGGCAGGAATACACATATAGAAAGGAGATGGATGATACTCGGGAAAGGGTAGATGTTGCTAGAATATTATTATACTTGTAGACTTGGGAAAAGAGATATTAAATACGGGTTAGACATGGACATAATAAACTGTTAACTGGCATGGGGAATATAGGAAGGGTACTAAATAGAAGATCGATACTTTCTTGTATGTAAGATAGAGCAAGGTGACTGTATATACGTGTATTCGAAAGACGTGTTTAAGATGCGCGTGTTTGTTTCAGTTGACGAGGGACTTCAACGAATTCGACGACCGTTGAAAATTTTAATTAGATTTGTGGAGTAAAACGTTTGTTTTGTATTCAAAATTCTGAGACTTTCGAGATGGTTGGCATACGGCTGCCAGTTTTCCACAGAAATGTGGAAAGTTAGCGATGCGATTTTGGGATGCGACGACGGTTGCGTGCTATTTGTGTAATGTGTTTTTGAGAATTGTGAACCGTTGTACAAATTTACCAAGAAAGTTGTTTCGAGTAGTGGTGTGTTGTTGGAAGTGAACCTAGCCGGGGGAGGGGGTAATTTTGGGTCTATATAAGCCACCGGGAAACGGTGAGTCGCTCTCTGTTAAATTTTATCGAAGCTTCGAACTACTTTAGTACATGAGTCAAGCGACTAGTGAGTTTTGATATTTTATTAATATCATTTCAACGTACACAAGTTGGTGTACTTTTGAATTAACAGTTTTAAATTTGTTAAATATATTTTAAAAAATCGAAGCGTGATGTACTGTAAGTAGAAATTAGTTTCTTAATTTGGTGGCTGGTGCTTTTTGGGCACTCAAATGGGATGGTGGATGTAAATGGAACTTAGCTGATGTGTGGAGGATTGGAGTTATTGTAAATTAAACAAATAAAAATTTGGATAGATAATTGCTGTCCGAAATGGTGTGAATCAAGTTGGGGTGATTCCAGTACGAACAGTCGTTGAGGTCAGCGATGGTTTAATGGCAGATACCTGTCTCTGCCACATTTCAGGTAACTGATATTTTTGCAAAACATTTATTTTTGTAATTATTTGGTGTTATGACATTCTGTGCTTTTGGGGGTTTATTTTGGTGAATTCTTTAAACAAAAAAATTGAGTATTTTATATGTATAATGAATTATTTTAAAAATATGTTGAGGTCGAAATTTGTATTACAAAATATTTGTGTATTAACGGCTTATATAAAAGTTAGATGGGTTTTAGGTGTTTTTCAGTGCAAAATAAGTTTAGCACAAGTTCAAAAAGATTTACTGCAAGCTCTTATTAGAATAGGGTTTTAAAGTAAGGTTATGGTTAAGCCCAGTAACTTTTCAATAATTATTAAATCTAGAAAATGTGTTTTATAAGGAATTATTCTAAAGTGAGGATCGTTATTATGTAATCTATGGAAGAATTAATAATAATAGGAGGAATACTTTTTGCTATTGAATTTTTGATTGGAATAAATAGTAATAATTTTGTATAGTCGAATTTTTTTTCTTCAAATATTAGAACACTAAATTCAAAGAACCACTGAGAAGCAGTGGTGTACATCCCTGAAGAAGCAGCATTTTAAGCAGTGTAAAAATCTAGAAATTTTGGCGTCCAAAAGGAGTAGCATTTTCAGAGGATAAAATAGGAATTGAAGTTGAAAGTAAGTTACGAGGAGTTTTTGTTTTTCATGTAGATTTCAGAGTAGAAATGTCGTTCAAATTGTGAGATAAGAATTTGTACTGAGAGAAATTCTATGCAAATTATGACGCTCAAACGTGTGGGGCTCGTTTTCAGTAGGATTTCACAGCAAATTATAGCGGTCGAAAGTGTGGGACTCGTTTCCAGTAGGATTGCAGAGTAATTGATGGCTTCCAAAGCGTGGGACTTTTCCAGCTTGTTTTTGAGTGAGTTTCGTCGCAATATATATATATATATATATGAAAATATATAAAAATTTTACTATTCTATGAAGTCATTTGCACAAGCAATAAATGAAATGAACGTATGCTGTTTATTTAAAAATCTTTCTAATTACATGTAATTTTAACAATTGTTTTTAATTGTCTAAGGGCAAGTAAACACATTCCTAATATATTCTATTATACAACTATTCTGAAATGGACTTACTGAGAAACACCTAAATTGAAAGTGCAAATGAGCGCATACAATTAAGCCATAGAATTGCAAATCCTTCCATGAGGTCGCAAATTGCTCTGTGAGGTTCGTAACGATTTTAGTGGTAGACACGCTACAGTAGATTACGTATTACATGCAAACTCTATTTGTTGATGTACTGGAGGAGTAATAATCTTATTGTGTACAGGTATGGGTCTTCTTCTATAAAAAGGAAGCACAACCTTTCAGCGTATTCCCTTCAAACGAATGTAATAGCATTTTACAGAAATAATAATTGATGATTGATTTGCAAAAGTGACCTAAGTAACCTTTTCAAAGTATTAATTTAATCTGCACTATAAGAGGGTATATATTAATATAATTTGACAGAGTGAGAGAAAAAAGGGGGAAAAAGTCAAACGGATTGATAGGAATATTTTTGAAATTAAACAATGCTCTGATCTGAGAAATAGTATGGACGAGTTAGGTGTAGGTTAAGATCAGGGTATTTTTTGCATGCCGCCCTGGAAAAATATTTTTGTCACTCCGTCCCTATATTATATATATATATATATATAGTTGTGATACGGTAGCAATTACCCAGTGCGCCCTTTTTGTGAATTAAAAAGTTTAAAATTTTTATTCTGTAAATTTTTTATTTTCAATATATAATTTTAATTACCTTAATATATCTGTTTAATTACTTTGGCTAGCTCAGTTTATTATTACGCACGGAGCTTGCGACAGTACGACAAACAAAGCCTTTAAATCTAGCTCCTTCCTCTACTTCCTGTTTCTTTAAACCAAAACACCATTAAGCACAATTATTATAATATTTTTAAAAATATTTACAATGTATGAAATGTTTAAGAATTCTCTAAATAAAACTTTCTTTTAATAATTGAATAAAAATTTTTTTAATAATTATCATTCCCAAAGTTAATCAAAAAGGCAGCAAAAATCACCCTTATTATTATTATTCGAAGCCCTATGAACGTTTATTCAACTTCTTTAAAAATTTACGTAATTTATAACGTGTATTAAAAAAAAACGATCTTTGTTGACCCTCATATCAAATTTTCATGAAATAAATTATTAAATTATTCAAATTAGAAATGTACAACGTAATATAATTTTCAAATTATGCAGATTAGAAATATTCAACGAAATATTCACAAATAAAAATAACAAAAGATTCAGATTGGCTAACCTGTTGTTTCCAGCTCGAACCAGTCCCTGTGGCAACTGCTCCCGTATTCAGCTTAGTGATTTAATACTCCCAACGCTAAATCCAGATCTGCTTTAGATATGATCTGCATTTTTTTTAGTATAGTTTTAAATTATTTGTAACATCCTTTGTTAAACTTCCTGGTAATTAATAATTGAATTAAATGCTTGTTGAGTTTTCTCATTGGATCCTGTAATTATTCTGATTCTTTTCTATTAAAGTTAATATTAAAATTTAAATTAAAACAACTTTTACTTACTTACGTTTAAGGATTAAAACGACAAACCTCTATTAATTTTTTTAAATTTCCGTTGTATCATTTATTACTTCACAATAAATCACTTCTCGTAAATATTAATTCTTGTTGAACTGATTTGCTTACAAATCCCGTTGTATTTAAAAGAATTGCCTAACTATTGACAAACGCGGAGTTAGCTATTATTTGTGATTCTTACTTACCTGGTTTTGGGTATTTCTATCATAAATTATTGTATACTAAAATTAACGTGTTGATTTCGGCACGTAGCATTTCGAGTTTATTGCATTCATTCTTTTGGATTTTCATATTTCTAGATCACGTAGGCCATTGTTTGTTCAAATAAATTTAGTGAACTTTGATTTTATCACCATACCATGCCATGTTTGTTTCCAATATATGAGGTGCTAATTTTAGTAACGTAGGCTTAATATTTATGTATTAAATTATATGCGTTTGCTATCTTATGCATTTTTAAACCTGCTTGTTTTAGTTGGGATTATTGGCGTAATAATGATGCGTTATTTATGCGTGTCGCGTTTCAGCTCCCGTTCATGTTGTTTTACGACTTGCGAATTTGTTTATTCAAATAAATCTTCAAAAATATTTATCATTAACTAATTAATTATGAATAAAGTTTATATATAGGGCGTTGTTATTTACTTTTCAGACTAATCATCGTATTTCTTGTTTTCTTCAGAAAATTGTCTCGTTTTCTGAGCCCTCATGTAATTTATATGAAGTGCGCTAAGCTATTGGTCCTAACCCCCTTAAATGACCTTATTAACACAGCAATATATATATATATATATATATATATATATACATATATATATATATATATTGCTATAATATCGTTGCAATAACCTGGTGCCCCCCTTTTTATCTCAAAAAAATTTATTATTCTTTTTTTATCAGTTTTAATTGTAATGCATCGGCTAGCTATTTTAACCACGCACGGAGCTTGCGACAATATGACGACAAAGAATTCTTATTCTCTCTTTTTATTTCTACTTCCTATGTATTTGAGCTAAACTCAATTAACCACAATTTATATAATGTTTTCAATATAAACAATGTACAAAGCGTTTATAATGTTGTTGAATAGCACCCCTTTTATAAAATTGATTTAATTTCTCCCAAAAAGTATAATTTCCTTTCATTAAACAAAAAAAAGTCAGCAAAAATCACCCTTTTTATTATTACTTGAAGTCCTATAAACGTTCATCAGTCTTCCTTAAAGTTTTACGTAAATTATAACGCATGCCAAAACGATTTTTTGTTGACACTCACATGAATTTTCGTGAATGCAATATTTTTAAATATTCATAATTAAAATTATCAATGCAACAAAACGTTTATAATGGTTAAGCTGTTGTCCCTTTTTGACGTGTCTTGTTTCCCCAATTCAGACCAGTTTCTGCTCCAGTTATTTCCAAGTATATCTTCTCTTGCTTTACATATATTTCTTATGCGCTGGTTCAGCTTCAGTTTATAGTTATTTCAAGAGTTACCCAAATAGGATTTAGAAATTCTGCGCATGTGGATTCTTTAGGTATTTATTTAAATACTCCGGGTCGAATCCAGAATTTGTTTGGACATGCTTGTTCAACTTCTCCAGGTCGGATCCAGAAATTGTTTGGAGCCATTGATTAATATAAATCTTAAAACCTATTTAGAGCAACCTTTTATAACTTACGTTTTTGAGGATTAAACGACGAACCTTATTTAATTATACACTTATATAACTATCACCACATTTAGATTATTAATTATTAAATCACTTGCAAGTTTATGTAAATATTTTATATTAGGCCATGTGGACCGTGCCCTCATTAGAGGCAAACTGATTTGTTTAACAAATCCTGTGGGTCAAGCGCATCATTTGTTGATTACCGCCTTTGTACTTTGCTTTTCACCTGCAGGCTTGAGTATTCCTATGAAATTTCCAGGTATAACGAAGTCGAGACGCTCTTCATTGCACGTAGGATTTTAGGTTATTTGTATAAATTACTTGGAATTGAACATCTTTCATGATCTTCTAAATCACGTACGCTTTGTTTGTACAACAAATTTGTTGAACTTTGCTTTATCCTCAAGCTGTTATTATTTCCAAATTATCGAGGTGTTGGATATTTATATTCTTTGGTCACGTAGCTTGGTATTTATTGATGTACGAAATGATATGCGTTTATGCGTTTTACGCATTGAGAAATCTGCTCGATTAAATGGAATTGAAGAATTGAAGGTCAGAGTATTTCGAACTCTGAACACAAACTCTCGATAAAACCCTCACTTAAAAACATTATTAGCCCTATCTTAAACTCTATATCTAAATACTCTAATATCAGTCAAAATTAAATCTAAAAAATACTTGCAAAATCCACAACAACACTTCGTAATTAATATCTTCTTATTTTAAATGAATGCCCAATCAGCTTACAAGTTCTCCAAATTAAAACTCCCGGCTTCCAACAGTAATTATCAAAGTACCTTTTTGGTTAACTCTACTTTTCGATTGTTTAATAAAATTATTAGAGTAGCGTTGTCTTGAAAAATTTTCCTTGTTCATTGTAACTTATAATTCCATTTTCGCATGTAATTTGCGTTTAAAAACATAGCTTTTTACTCATTGCAGCCTCGCAGCTATCAAACGACAACATGTTTACTACATATTTCTATTACTATCTTAGCATAGCAACAGCTCACGTTTTTTAATTAAATAACATTTCGTGTTCTAATGAATGAAATCAAAGAATGAATTCATTACTAATTTATGAATGAACTATACATACCAATTATCTATTTTTCTCGAATTTACCACAATCATCTCGAACAATATGATGTAATCTCTCCAAGAATGCCCAATTAACGTGTAAATTCGACGCGCTTTATTACCCTCTTATCTCGTTCCAGGTACTGTGACGCGTTCTATATGCCCTTGTATTACCTATACACTATTGTTGTGCGTCGCATGCTGATGCAAAAAGATAATCGATAGTACTTAAAAGTAAAAAACGAAACATTTTTATTATGAAAAGTACGTCATTTGCAAATTATGTAAACACCAAACATCTAACACACTGTATGACAATCACAGTTAACTTTAATTAATGCAGGGAAGCCCATCCTTTAATAATACAACCACATTCAGTAAAAGAAATAACTCTATACGCAATCAAATTTACTTTAAACCAGAAAAACATTTATAAATTTGAACCAAATACGCATTAAGAACATCGAAAGCTAGAAAATCATGATACGAATTCTGTTAAAATAAACACGCAAGAAAATAACAAAGTAATCTCGCAACAAAAACGCCTTTTAAAGCAAACACGTTTCAAAAACGCAGGATGTAAATAAGCGCATTTCAATTTACGTCATTATAGAAATTTTGCATACGTGATTTTTAACATAAAGTAAATTAAAAATTTAAAAGATTATCTTGACAAAATAAAGCCATAAGGATGTCTACGTGGGAGATCGAATTAAAATTTCTTACAACAAAACAAAACAAGACGGGTAAAACTACACGGGCTATAGGAATCCACTATATAGAACCTGAATGCTACGAGACATCGTTCAACAAACTATTGTCAAATTCATACCGGAGAAATGCTAAAGGTTTGGACAATAACATATAACCCGCCTTAAAGTTTGACCAAAGGATGCGGATAACCAATAATGTCAGATGGAGGCGTTATTTTAAATACCCCAGAAATTTGATAAACAATCAGTGTTTCCTTCAACAAGAGCACGATTCAAAGCAATTCAAATTAAAAATTTACGTAAAGTGAACATAGAAAAATTAAAAAATTATATGTCGTGGAAGTCGTAATAGAAAGGTTTTTAAAAATAATATTAAAAATATATGAGAGAAGCTTTGCCTAAGTAAAAATCTGGAAGAAATCTAAGTCAAAATCTAAGAACAAATCTGCGAAAAATCTAAGTAAAAATTTAGAAAATCTAAGTCAAAGTTTAAGTACAAATCTGGAAAAATCTAAGTAAAAATCTGGGAAAAATCGAAGTAAAAATTTGGATTGGTACATAAATCTTAATTTGCAAATAATTCCGAATATACATTGATCTAAATTTGCATAAAAACATTGGTTTGCATCTACGCATTGAAGCACTAAAAGGAGGATCGATCTGAGCATTGTAAGTGTGTTTGACCATCGGTATATAAAATCAACACATGAACTCAACTGAAAATAATCAAGGGGTACTGGTTAACAGCACGCAGCAGCAGATCCAAGAATAGGGAGAACAAAAAGACACGCAGGGAAAACTACAGGTCAGAATATTATTTAATAGCATAAGGCATTATTTTCTTTATTATTGAACATTTGAAACGACTTTTTGTTTTACTGAAGGCACCACGATGTAAGCGCCACTGAAACGTTATTTCTTCTACGTTGAGGCGCTAGTGTAACTTATTTTTCTTAATGGGCGCCAGTGAAAAAATCTTTCGACATAGCTAGGGGTCTATTCCTGGGTAGAGCAATAAGAAGTGGGGAAGGGGGGAGAAGTCGAATTCTGTTTGCAAACCAAAGCTAAACTAAGCTAAATAGGCGCCACTATGTCCTGAGATAATCACGATAATAGCAGAGCACAGTTTTAAGGGCGGACGTGGAAACCCAAAGATAAAACGATCGCCTTCGTTAACAAAAACCTGTCTTATCAAAATAAGACGCAGTTCCTGTAAGAAATTGCAAAGATTAAATAAATAAAAATTAGAACACCATTTGTGTCCTATAAAAGTATACAAAAAATACAAAAATGTATATACAGTATGATATTGGCACCAAATTATTACTCAAAAATTTTACTTTTGTGTAATTAGATTTGATCGCATTTGACCAAAATAAAAGCCTCAAAGTTGAACTAATTGTTTACTAAAAAATACTTTCTTTTAAACTTTCGGATATTTTTAACAAATAACAAAAATGTATTATTAACATCTATATCAAAGTCAAGGTTTTGACTTTTTAAAACAACCAAGTACACTTTAAATATGAACCTGCTTTAAACATTTGAATGAAAATAATTTGTAAGCATAATACACTGAATTACGTTCTAACCTGGGCAGATCTTTTCAGGTAGATTACAATTTCTAGAATCTTATTTAGAGTGTCTTTAAATTTTCAGATTTAAATTTTATGATTTACATGCAGATAAATGCTAATCACAAAAATAGGAATGTTTGGTTTAAACTCAATGACATCTGCACGAAGCATTTGTTTTCATAACAACATGTCAATTGTGCAACACAAAAAAATATGACGTCGAAAACATACGTTGAAATTATCTAAGGTTCAGATGGAACCAAGCTTGTAATTATAAAAACCTAATCTGACAAAATTTTGTTCTACGGCTTATAAAACCAGTTCAACAATAATTGAGAATTACACAGATTACATGTTGAAAACATAATAGCAACTTTACGTGCTTTATATGATAGTCTGTTTTTCAAATTTTTATGACATTCAAAACACATGCATGAAATATCTTATATCTAATAACGAACCAAACTGCTTTTGTTGCTCCACGACATATCGAGATGGAAATTTATTTTCTTCAAACAAAGTTACCAGCCATTTCTAACTAGAGACGACTGCAATCCAAACTAACATCCATAATTCCTAGTTAACAAATTTCTTAGTAGACAAATATCAAATCGACTAATCCTAAGTAACGAATTTTAAATGATGAATCCTACATGACGCGCTAAATAAATTAAACCAAATTAATTTGTTCTTAAAATGTATACTTTACCAACCGTTAGTAGAAGGTATCGAAAATAGTTTTAGGTCTAGCACGACCTGACCTGCTTACAAGAATAATTTATACCAAGGTCACACGCCTCTAGCCGGGAATACATGTTGATAAGGCAGTTGCTAGCGGGCCACTGCTCAACGAAGCAAGGACCGAATGATAGCGACGTTAAAGGTGTGGAAATAACAACGAAGCAGCTAAAGATGCGTGACGAAGTAACTTTATGTGACACAGATATTTTAATATAAGAAGATTAATAAGGAATAATGCACGATTAGCGCATTATCCTCGTAATTCAATGCGAATAATTATTACTGAAATTAAACATGTTACACATTTGCTTTTATTTTATTAAACCAGAATATTTATGTAAAGGGTGATCAAAAATCTTTTTGTACGTGAAAATTTACGTATAAAGGGAAAGTCATTGAACGTTCAAGAGTATTTACAATAGTATACAGTGTCATTTTTGCTGACTTTAAACTGACTAAAGGGAGCTATAATTTTAGGGATAAATAAATTGATATCATTATTACTTTGATTCAGGGATTTATTTTGTCGAATAGTGAGTCATATTATCAAGCTCGAAAGTGTATATAATTTTTTTTGTCATTATACAAATTTTGGTCGATTTCGTTTTTTTAATTCAAGTAGGAGAGTATTAGATAAAAGGGGGTAAATTCTTTGTTATCGTAACGTCGTACACTCTGTAACGTTCGGTTTAATTCAACGTTTAGTATTGTATAGTTTACTTTAGCGAGCATATTAAACATGCCAATTTGTGATAAAGGGCAGTCAAGTAAACTGTACACTTTTTCAAAATTGCGAAGAAGGCTAGAAAGTGACAGGAAGGGATTGTCAAATTTATTAAAAAGTGTCGAGTCGCGTTTTACGTTTGGAGTGTGTTTTAATTAATCTTTTGTAGGTCCACTCTAACATCCGATGTTATATACCGTCATTGTTATACCTATAAGATGCCAATTCATAGTGGGAGTTTATTTGGATGAAAGAAAAGTGACCTCAGATTACATTTGCCGTACGCTGTAATCAACCGATTTAGTCGGGAACCTGATGAATTAACACACACCTATGATAAAGTTAGTTGGGCTGTTGCATTATACCGACACCCACTCTCCTCGCTGTGTCTATAGTGACCTGATTCACCCCACAAACCCCTCAAGGTAAGCGTTGCACTGTAGTAGTTACTAAGTGACCAAACTAGTTCGCATGCTAGTATTGGGATATTTTACCCTGAACTATAGAATGTTCTTTTGCATCTACCGTCAGTGAAGCTAAAAGTAGATAGGGTGTTTCACCCCGTATTTACCCTACTTTCACTGTAGTCAACAGTGTAAAACAAAAAGCCGCTTGTGTGCGCATTGTATATCGATTAGTCCGTAAAATTTTAAAGCTGCGATACTTTTCCAAATTGTACAACTTGTTTCGTAACGTAAGACTGTACCAGTTGTAGCGCCTAGATAGTTCAAGTAGACTTACGTCTACCGTCCACATTGTTACCGGAGGTTTGCATGCACCCGGTGTAACACGCGTGATATTTCGGGCTATAATCTACACTCTTTTGGTCGTCAAACCTAAGAACCTGTACTGCCGTGAGGCCCAGGTGCATTCAACCCTACCCCCATCTTAGAAATAATTGTAATCACAAGTATATCTTTGGTAGCCCTGGCCAGTGCGAACTCCCACCTAGTTGTTACTTTTGGTTAGTTAGCATAATTAATTTGATCGTAGTTGTGGCGTACTCAATATACGCCGTACCTACATTTGCTTATATACACCTTTGTTTATGTTACTTACTGTACTTAATTAATATGTTCTTTTCAGCCATGTGTTTGTAAATAGAGTTAAGAGTATAATCCATGTGCATTATTCTGTTGTAGTAATTTGCGTGAGTAGGGTGAATCAGTACATTCTACACCGTGAGTTTTCTTTACTTTCATATTTTCTGATTATAACAAGTGCAGGGGCGTTTGCTCGACCAGTAACGAGACCCCGATTATATCTAGCACAGTGACATTACTGGTGGTGCCCACCTAATTTTGCCGTCATACCCGATTTTTGGCATACTACCAAGTTTACGCCCCATTATAATTGTCATCTTAGGGCATTTAGCAATCCCGACCTACGACTTTTATCATACCCACCCCTCACCGGCTAGAGCTAAGCCGCGCACGGATTCCGATCCGTCCCTTGGTGTCGTAGTGCTGAATTGGCCCGTAACAAATCTGTGTGGATTAGACTGAGCTAGTCGAGGCATATTTAAATTTTGGGCTATTTAGAGACACAGAGCGGTGGCGGACAGCAGGAAATATGTATATATATATATATACATATATATATAGATTTTTAAAACTAACAGTATAGACATGTTTACATCAATTTTTCAATTTTCAATTTGAGTTATATCAAAAAAAGGCGGCAGTTGAGCTTGCTCTGTGTTTGAGAATACAAAATAGTATTTCTTAGATTCCTTAGTTGCTGATCATATATTTAGTTTTAAAGATTTCTTTAAGCTATCATGTATTTAATTTTGCTTTAAAATCAATCCGTTTAAAACTCGGAAATAAATCCACTGATAAAGAACAATAGGCACAAATCATCAGAAGAATTGAGAACTAAACAAAACTATTTGAATTTCAGACAAATGCACCCACCAAAATATATCTGTACAACTTTATTATCTTATCTTCACATAAGTTATACGGCTACATACATCTTCTATCATAATAATGAGCTATTTGTGCAAAAACATCTGCTGCAACTCAACATATATAACATATATTGTCATACTCAACAGTATAAATGATGTCAAAGTTGTTCTTATAGCACACATTCTATGGTAGGATGTGTTCTTTGTTTTAGTAGAAGCACGGAGAATTACGCAACAAAACCCAGCTTTCTGAACTTGCAGACGTGATGTTTATAAAGCTTAGCAATGCCCATAAAATTAACGTTTTCGCTATAAGACCTCGTTTTGGTTGGATTTTAGTTTTTGCTTCCGTAACACAATAATAATTATGTTCTTGTACATCAATCAAATTGAAGCTGACCAAATTAATATCTTAGCTTTATAATGTTGTTTTGGCGTTGGGTTAATGCTACAAGGGTCATTCAATAGGTCCTTAGAAAATCCAAGAGATGCTAGAAGTACCGAAAATAAATTTTTCACAGTAAGCAGCAATCCTAACTAGTCAACTGTTAGAGTTTCAGCCGTATTCATTACGTAGTTTCATTTTTGTTGTTGATTGAAGTAAAAACCTTCATTTGATTACAACAATGGATAAACGTGAGTTTCGAGCAGTGATTAATCACTTGTATTTAAAAGGGTTAACAGCAAAAGAAATCAAAGCTGAGTTGGATGAAGTACATGGCGCATGTGCTCCTAGGTTTGCAACAGTTTACAATTGGGTGAATGAGTTTAAACGTGGCCGTACATCTACAAAAGATGAACATCGTTCCAGACGCCCTGTGGAAGTGTCCACCCCCGAAATGATTGACAAAATCCACGATATGATTTTAAATGATCGACAAATAAAAGTGCACGAAAAAGCTGAGGCCACAGGCATATCGCAAGACACAGTCGCTTCAATTTTGCACAAAAAATTGGCTGCGAAAAAATCTCGGCAAGATGGGTGCCGCGTTTGCTGACAGTGGAGAATAAACGCAATCATGTGGTCGATTCTAATTATTACAGCATCAACCGTATTCGCCAGATTTGACCCACTAGCAACTTTTTCTTATTTCCCAACTTGAAGAAATGGCTTGGCGGACAAACGTTTACGTCTAACGAGGAGGTCAACGCCCAAACAAATGCCTATTTTGGGGAATTCCCGAAATTATATTTTTTTGGACGGATTAAAAGATTTGGAAAAACGCTTAGAAAAATGTATCGAGCTGAAAGGAGATTATGTTGAAAAATAAAAAAAAATCTACCTAAACAAAACTTTTTTCTAATCTTTTCTTGCGACCCTCTTATCTCAAATGAAACATTACAAGAAGAGTCCGAAAATAAACAGAGCTTTTTCAAAATGGCACATTCTAGTGGCGCCACCTGTTGATGGCTTCTTAGGTTGGGAGGACGTTCCTTTGCTGAAGTTCTTTCAAACAAGCATGAAAATCGCACGTGTATAGGCTGAATATTGCGTTGTAAGTGACAGTGTGAGTGTTGAATTGGTGCAAGAATGAATATCGAACAAAGAACCCATATTGTTACTCTCATGATCACATGCAATAGACTGAGCGAACATCGAAGTGTAAGTTTGACTATATCAGAGTACACGTGCTGAGCACAGAACAATTCCAACTAAAAATAATCTTGTTTGGAAATCAAAAATCGAGAATGCAATTCATTGGTTAATCCTCTGATAAACGTTTTTCAACATACGATGGATAGCGACCTGAAGACTATAAATACAAATTCAATTTCTGCAGAAGAGAGTCCTAGTGCTCATCATAGCCTGGGATTCTCCTCTCCTCCGCAGTGCTCATCATAGCCTGTGAAAAACCTTTCCAAAGCGTCGCTCGCCATAGCACGCGTAATCCTAGCGCAGTGCTCACCATAGCCTGCGTCCTGCCTTAAACGTTACCCTATCCGCCGCCGTACCTGGAGGCCGTCGTCGTAATTCGTCAACACACAACTAACAAGCACGTACAAACGCTCAGCTCCGTTCCATACTGCACCTACGTCGTAGAGGCATCAACCCCACGACGCCGCCGAAGACTTCAGAAGACACCGAATACCTTCTGAACCCTTGCTTTTGTATATATATATATATATATATATATATATATATATGTATGTATGTATGTGTGTATGTATGTATGTATATACACATACATGCATACATCATTAAAATTATATAGCTAATTTCGATCAACTTATTAGAAAAATAGTTACATCTAGAAAGTTATCTCAGCAACTGTCAAAATTATAAAGGAATTGTCATTCTGAAACATTCAAATGTAAATTAAGAATACCACATTATTTTTATTTTTGTTTAAAGCTTTATACATCACTTTTTATCTACATTTATGAATTTTATCTATGTCAACGATTCTGATTTAAAACCTCACATTAGTAAGTATTTAATTATTGTATGCCCATACTAACGTTTCACAATATGTAGTATTCTTGAAAAAGGTTTAAAATAAAAACCGAAAGCTTGGATTATAATAAAGAGTTTATTTTATTAACCAGCAGACCTAATAGCCTGTTATTATAGATATTTTATTTTATAATTTGCAAGGTCGTTACACCACATAATTATATATATATATATATATATATATATATATATATATATATATATATATATATATAGTAAATAGTAGTTTTAAGTGCATATAATTTTCATTTCATAATTGCTTTAACGTAACTTTGACCCACTAAGAACACGAAGATTACCGACGAGACCCGAACTGCACCGAAGATGTCTGGACCTAGCCGACCTGTATATATGTCTTAATCTTTATTGTTAAGTTTACACTGGGTATCTTAAGCGACTTCCGAAGCTTCCCGAAGAAAGCCAAAGCCATCCTAACTGTTAATTCATTTCAATTCACTTTTATTATTATGTTATTTTGCAACTTATAATGATTTTTCTTATGTTTATTAAACAATGAACTAAGCCAAGCCTACTTGCTTACAGACGCCGCCCCCTTCGAACGATAACAATATAAGTTACGTTTTAAACTAGGTAAAACGTTTACTGAAACGCTTCAATTGATCACACAAGTTCATGATGATGAGTGGTTATTTCGTAGCAGAGTTCATGAGAATATGTGCACTTAAAAATGGTCGCAAAGACGTAAATGATGACCACCATGTTGGGCAATTGAAATTTGAGATAACCGTCATAAAAATTGTGCGTGAATTCATCAAAGATCAGTCAAAATCTTTATTCAAAATAATATACCGCTATATCATCTGCAAATCAAAGCATATTAATTTTTTGTCCCAGCATCGTAACTTCAAATGTCTTCTTGCATTTGACAGAATTCATTACCTCTTCAATGTTCAAGTTAAAAATTAATGGAAATAGGGCACATTCCTGTCTCATCCCTTTTTTAATGATTACTTCTCTACGTATCTTCTCTAATTCCATTACTGCCATTTGCTCTTTGTATAACCTATGTACTATTCGTTTATCACTATAACTCTGTAATAAAAAATTGTTTCTTGCTTGATTTTTTATTATTAACTTTATCCTCGTGACTATCAGCTAAAAAATTACACCTTTAAATTTCCTAAACCCTAACCTGATATCAAAAGGTCGAGAATTTCTTCTTATTAATGTAAGTCCAAGGTAAAGTTGGATGGAGAATGGCTTGAGATAAAGAAAAATTCTTAAGACATAAACGGCTAGTCGAGTGTTAGCTCTGGGTAGATCATGAGCTTGGGTTATGGGTTGTTAAAAGACCAAAAATATATTTAATGAGCGCCACCGTATTTTTCAATACTATAACCAACAAAATTTAACTGTGCTTGTATTAGGGGAATGCGGAAACCTAATGTCAACACCACTAACATAGCCATAAAACCTGAATTTCACTCTTTAAAACACACTTACCAAGACCTCAAACACCAGATGTCATACAGATGTCTCGGCTTGACCTGTGAACAAACAAAGGTACAACTTGGACACCATTTGTGTCCTCAAAAATATTTGCCAAAAATAAAATAATAGAATTTAGGCTTCTAAAATATATACCCAGGGAATTTGTTTTC
Source organism: Platerodrilus igneus (assembly GCA_036346225.1). Taxonomy (NCBI): domain Eukaryota; kingdom Metazoa; phylum Arthropoda; class Insecta; order Coleoptera; family Lycidae; genus Platerodrilus; species Platerodrilus igneus. The sequence goes on from JARFIW010001031.1 coordinate 2,216,491, forward strand.
ATTACACACAATTTCTAATAGGGGATGACTTGTAAATTTTTTTTTTGAATTCTAAATAATAAAAACTCATTCAAAAACAAAATAGATTCTATTTTGATAAATTTCTGGATTCAAGTAATTATAATATTTAAATTCGTATCTCTATAAAATTTTCTCTAAATTATTTTTCTAGGACAGAAACATACTAGTAAAGTTTTGCATTCAAAATTAGGAAGATCTCTGAATGGATCTTTTCTATAAAATTTAAATATATTGACTTGAAATTTTCTAAGTTACTCATAATACATAAATTTCTTTAAATTAATGGAGTACTTCCTTGACCTTCACAATAAAATTTAATTATCAAAGTGCGATATTGTATAATGTAATTACTCTAAGTTATTTTTATTTAACAGTAAGTACGCGAATTTCACATGTCGATGAAAAATGCAAGTTCATAACCTCAAAATATTTAAACATTCTTTAAATTAAATTAAGACGACATGTGACGTCTAGATAGGACAACTGAATCTATGTTTTTTATATATCTGACATAAAATGTCATTTACAGCTTTACCAAATGTACACTTTGTGTACGTGTAAACATTCTGACACACAATAGATTTGTTATTTAATTTGCTGTTTCATTAAAAGCTTTTTACGCTACTCAAATTCTTAACGTTATATTCTTTATAGCAATTTAATTAATGTTCAAAGTGATTAAATCCTAAGGTACACTCACGTGCTACGAAACTGCTTTGAACGAAAGATATGGGATCTTGACCTCGGCTGTCGGAAATTTTCATAACCATCGAATATCAAAGTTCTTCGTAATACAGCGATTACATAAAGTGACCAACCTCAGCTTGATTGAATTTAATTCTCCAACAAAATTTTAGCTCCAAGATTTACTTGTCTGATGTTATTTATTGGTGAAGTTGAAATATACGGAACACATGTAATTGCCTTCTTAAAATATTGCCTTAAGATACTGCGTCAGGATATTGCGTTAAGATATTATATAAGATATTATATAAGATATGTCCTTAAGATATTGTATTACGGTATTGCACTAAGATGAAAAATATTAGTATAATCTATTTAATTAATTTATACCAACTGTATTAATGATGTCAAAAGGGGCTTCCATCTCAATCAATTAATCTTCTTTTTTTCTAACACTGTTAGAAGCCACGTGCTTACACACGGCCATCTCGGCTCCACTTATTCTGCAGAGCAGCTTGCTCGTTCGAACGCTGATAATGAAGTGAACAAATTGACAACTTGACAGAGCTTAGTAACGAACTTTAGAGCATAAACGTAAAAGAATCCATGTGTTATTATCAACTTTATGTATTAATTTCTATGGGACGGTAATTCACAAATTAAATATTTTAAATTATAGCTGTTTTATTTTTATTTTAAAGAACGAAGTGTAACTAGAAAAAAAAATACGTTACAACTCATTCCAATCTTTTTGAGTATTTCGAACATTTTTTTCCATTTTACATTGTCGAATGCTTTTTCCAGATCTACAACCCAATATATACGCTTTCCCCTTTTTCTCTTGTCTTCTCTAATATCACTCCCGTGTTGCCCTGTTTCGCCTAAACCCAAATTGATCTTCTCCTAGTTATTTCTTCAGCTCGTTTTTACATTTGTCTTTGTACAATTCTTGTTAATATTTTTGACACGTGTGCTGTCAAACTTTTTGTTCCAAAATTTTCACATCTGTCTATCATGTTACGTTTTAAATCTTTGGGTATCTCGCCTGTCTCATACATATAGCTTACAAGTTGAAAGAGACGCTCTGTTACTACTTGTCCAGCTTTTAGAGTATCTGCTTGCACCTTATTTGTACCCGGCGCCTTACCATCTTTCAGACCTTTTAATGATAATTCAAATTCATCTCTAAGTATAGGATACCCAATTCGTCATTTTCAATGTCTGAATCCTGTTCTAATGCTGTTAGTTACTCTCCTGCATATACATTAACTATATATTCTTGCCATCTACCCACTTTCTTTACATTTTCTATAATGACGTTTCCTCCCGCGTCCTTTATATTTTTGTTATACGGTTTTATGTTCCTAAAACTGATTCTAATAAGTTTGTATGCTTCATCTGTCTTTCTTACTTCCATCTTAGTTTTTACCTCTTTGTACTTTTTATCAATCCATTGTTCTTTAGCTTTCCTGCATTTGCGAATAATTTCCCATTTTATGGCTTTGTGTCTGTTTTCCTGTTTCGTCTGATTTATTTTGGTATTTTCGTCTTTCTTTTATTAAATTCAGGATATCTTTTGTTATCCATGGTTTCTTATTTTCTTTTTGTGTATAGCCCAGGATATCTCTTTCCTCCATGTCTAACGCTGGATTTAATGTTATTCCATTCCTTAGTATCAGATATTTTCCGGATATCTCTCATCAGTTCATTTGACTTTTTTCGAATCTTTCTTGAATATCTTTATCTTTTAGTTTCTCAAAGTCAAAGTGCTTTTTTCGTTTCTTTTTTTCAAATTTTTAAATTTAAATGCGGCCTTCATAGTTACGATGTTGTGATCAGTGTCTATAGCTGCTTCTGAGTAGCTTCTACAGTCTTTTACTTGATCCCTAAACCGTTGTCTAACAAGAATGTAATCTGTTTGATATCTTCCTATACCTCCTGGCATCTTCCACGTATATCGTCCTTTAGCATGATGTTGAAATAATGTGTTTGTGATGATTAAATTGTTCCTGTCGCAACTATTAGCCTATTTCCCATGTCGTTTCTCGTGCCTAAACCAAATAAACCTACTAGTGCTCCTTCCCTACCCTCACATACCACTGCTTTAAAATTCCCCGTAATTATTACATTTTTATGTACTTTTACCTATTTTAATATGTCTTCAATATCTTTGCAAATCGCTTCTACCTCTTTGTCACTGTAGCTAGAGGTGGACATGTATACTTGTATTATTACTGTGTATACCGGTTTAGATTCTAATCTAACCATGAGTACTCTTTCGTTCTTCTGTAAAGAATTTTCTACACAGTATCCTATCTTTTTCTGCATAACTATTCCCACACCCAAATTTTCCTCCTCTGCTCCAGTATGAATTACCCTAAAGTCTCCACTCCAAAAATTCCCCGCCTCTGGCCAACGAACTTTGCTGATCCCTACTATGTCTAGTGCTAACCTATTCATTTCGAATTTTAGGTTCTCTAGCTTACCTACTTGCTTCATGCTTCTAACATTCCATGCTCCGACTCGCAAAATGTTTCCTACTCTTATTCTGAACTTTCTGATCGCATCCTCCGAAGTAGCCCCCTCCCGGAGATCCGAATGGGAGACTATTTTAACTCCAGAATCTTTTACCCTAGAGAATGCCATCATCAACCAAACTTACGAAGTAAGTTAGGTTAATAAGATCGCTACGTCGCCGTCGTCGCCGCCGTCGTCCGTTGCACGTTTTTTTCGTTTTACAATGGATCTTATTCAGTTTTTTACGCTGATTAAGAATATGCTATCCATTTTTCGATATCTCATTTAGTTTTCGAGTTATTCGACTTTAAAGTCGAAATTTTGACTATGATAAACTTCACTCCAGCAAAAAATAAATAAAGTTTTAGGTTAATATCGACCTCTTGAGCATATTTTCTCATCGCTCTCATAGCTCCATACCTCCTGAACATATTTTCTCAAAGCACCAATGCTCTAAGTCGAAAGGTTTTCGAGTTATTCGACATCTTGTTTTTAATGTACATGTAATATTTATATTTTTGATAACAACATATCTGTAAGTTTGGTTAGAAGTTCTGCACATGAGAACTTAGATTTTTTTTATTATAATTTAGGTACGTTGTGTACTTGGGAGGTAATGTGGTGGTTTTCCGTTGCCTTCCACATAGCGGTAGTGTGTCATAGACTGCCATACCGACCCCTATAGTCTCTGCCAATCTAAGTACCGAAATAGCCGCTGCCCCCTTTCGGGGACCTGTCTTAGTCTCGTTCCTCACTAACGACCCTACTACTTTGATTGGACCTGTAGTTTGGCTTTTTAGCTCATTAGAACACGCAAGCCATTTCACCTGTTCTAGTAATTTAGAATTTCGGCAAGGTGCAGGTCCATTCGAAATGGATAAATATTAATAAGCACTGTTAATTTCTTTTCTTTATTTCAGGTCTTTCCTTTATTTTTTTGTATTTGTAAAACCCCGCCTACTCACCGAGACACCGATTGTACCCGGCCCTCCTTTCGTTTACGTCGATGTACGTAGCAAACTACTTGTATAATATAAAAATAATCCTTTGGCTACTGAGATGATGGAAAAAATCAACATTCTTATGTGATAAATCTATCTTAGCTCCCCATGGTATACGCCTCTCTGTTTAGATATAAAATCCAAAAGTGTCGTGATAAAAGCTCTTTGTGCCGGAAACCACAAGCAATTCCTTTCAGTTGAGTTTATAAAAAGTAGGTTCACTAATTATACAATAAACTCAGTTCTTGTTATGCTAAAATCCTTTCATGCGGCTATAATAAAGAATTTAATGTCATATGTTGATGACTACATCCCTGCAAAATGAGTCCACTTCTATATTAAAACATAGCAAACATAATTGTTTGTAATGAGTCTAAAATGAAAGGAAAAGCATTTTTAAAATCTGCACCAGTGACCTACTGTTCAGCGCCAAACTCACCTGGGAATAGTTTATCTAGTAGTATTTTATATTATGAATGTAAAATGAGTTCTAGAGCGTTGTGTATTCGGGTCTCAAAAATCGATTTTGAGGAGTGAGCACTGTGTTAGGTTACTACAGCGTACTCTCTCGCTGAATTTATGCCTGCTCTTTTTCAGAATATTATGTTGCTGAACTGTAATTTGTTATGCGCTATTTATTTTATCGCACACATCCAAAGCATTTATTAAAAATATTGTGCTAGTAAATGTTTGTAGGAAGATTAACTGGATCACGTTAAATGGCTATGGGTGTGTGTTTGCAGTAATACACAAAAGCTAAAGGTTGTATTCCTGTTAACTCCTGGTAATTCTTTTTTAGACAGCTATCACTGTCACATTCTCTATGTTGTAACTGTATTCACGCGAGTACTTAAATAGCATTTACGATATTTGTGTTAGGATGCGCTACGTTTCATTTTGACGTATAACAAAGTCCTATTTGTACGTAACTTTATTATAACTGTATGTATAAATTAAGTGTCCTTTTCTGAACATTGAGTTCCTATTGAGAATTGCGAAGTTGACTGTTAGTCATCGGTTGAAGGTTGTCGACCAATCAAAATTGACTTTTTAATGCGACTGGGGATGTGACAGCTTTCCCGGCAATAAAGTGGATCCACTTACCTGCACCTCGAAGTTGTGATTAGCTGAGGAAGACCTATACTTCGGTCCCCTCTTCTATTTTTATCCAGCTTATCCTGGGTCTACCGAGATGGTGCAATAGAAATAGATAGCCACGAACGTCATCCCTGAGGATTGTCTTGAAAACAATGTTTTTAAAATTGCTAGCAATTAATCATTTTATGTTCGCATGATTTTGTACCGATTTCAGGCGAATGCTCCCGTTGTGTCGCTTAGAATGTTGTAATGTAAAGGTATAAAAAATTGCGCAAAAATCTAAGATGTCGGGAAAACAGAAAAGGCAATGTGTATTTGGGTAACATGCGAAAACCCACGAGTTTTGATTTTTTTTAATTTTTTTTTTCCAACCAGTTTTTGCATGCTGCCAGAAAACTTAAGCATGTCTGACCCAGTTAAAACAATGTCGGTGTTTTTGGGTTTTGCGTGTATGTGTTTTCTGTTTGTGTGTTTTTTGCGCGCGCGCGCGTGTGTGTGTCTGCGTGCGCGAGTATGTGCGTGTTTGTGTGCATGTGTGCGTGTATATGTGTGTGTGTTATTTTTCTTATTTGTTGCTGTTGTGTTTGTACTTGCTTTCTACTCAGTCTCGACCATCTGCTGTCGGAAATTACAGACTAAGACGTCCGCGTTCATAGTGCACGTCCTCGGCCATCGAAATCCCGAAAACTGGGACTACTGTTGCACCGTTCTTAAGTGTGCGTGCGCAGTATGTGTGCGTATTGCGCAAGTGTGCGGTGTATGCGCGCGTGCGTGTAATATGTGTGTGTTTTCTTGTTGCGCTTGCTTCTTACTCTGTATTAACTATCGGCAACCGGAAATCATAGGCTCGGTCGCCCGCAATCATAGTGCACGTTACCGGCCGTCGGCACTTGGAAACAGGAGATTGCGTGCTCCCCGTACGCACACGCGCGCGCGTGTGTGTATGTGTGTTGTGTTGTTTTTGTGATGTATTTTATTACAGGTTGTTGTTGTTGTTTTATTTTGTGCATTATCTGTTCCAGCTGGTTTGTTGACGGTTTTATGTTTCGTACAGGGTTTGTTTCCCTATCGTATGTTAATTCTATGTGGGTGTATGATATTCAGTTCTACTAAAATATTAAAACTAATTTAAAACTATCCTTAATCTATGACTAGTAGTAGTTTAGAGACGTTTTAGTTTTAGATTTAAGCTTTGTGTTTGTTACGTTCATTTTACGACAGTAAATTAAAACCTACCCTTTTTTACATTATTCATGCACGTAGATTCTGCTTCAATTTTCAAGAAACTCCCGGTATTTTAGACCTTTCTACAATAAGTACGCTTCATAATAATTTTTCATTTTAAACCTATTTACTTTGAAACGAAAAGCTCTTCCATAATCTCAATCGCCTGTACCTTGTTTAAGGTATCCGTTGACTTGATACACAATACTATAACGCATAATTACTTCTTATTATAACCAAATCATAAATAATGGATCGTACTTATTTGTTAAGTTTTGTTTCAAGTTTCTAATCACATTTGATAACGCGAGGATTGAAGTTCGAATTCTTGTTATTTGAACAAATTTTTAATTTGATTCTGCAGTTCGTCCTTATATGTATTTTCTACAATACTCGTCCTATTACTTCAAGAGCGATGCACGTTTTTTTAATAAGAAGTGTAGATCTTGGGTACATCAGTAAGTTTTCCTGCGTTATTAATACTAATAAGACTCTCTTAGCTAAAAGCCAAATTGTTTTATGTAGGCCCAATTATTCTTTTTATGTAGAACTAACTGCGCTGGTATGTGTTCCGCTGTTACAGTGATTGTCGCAGCGCTAGAAATCTGTCGACCGTGGTGAGGCTGCATCTGGACACGAGCACCCTGATGCTTAACTGATTCACCTCCGTGAATGCAATGGGCACACGATAGTTTCTTGGCATATGAAAGTATGCTGTGATAGTCTTCCCATATATTGGGAGGACCTCTTTATTTTCTACTTTTGTTATTAGTGCGTCGCTGGTGCTCCATAGTACTTTATTAATTGATTGCTAGAATTTGTTCTACCGTTAATATTTTTACTTTAACACCCTGGTGTTATGAGAAAGTATAAACAGTATATTTTTCTTTCTTTTACTAATGAATTCTACGTGTTAAACGAAATGCGCACTTCGTACGTCAATTCTTAAAATTCGCTCTTTGTAATATTACTATTTATTTATTTTTTTCTTTGATTTAAACCGAATTCTTTTTTAATTAACTTTTATTGTAAATAGAAAATCGATGGCGATGTATTTTTTGTGTTGCTGTGAATTCCCCCCCTCACCGCATTGGTAGTTAGCTTGATATTTCTACGTTTCTTGTGTTCTGTTTTGTAATCGTGATTCGGGCGGGTTCTCACTTTAAGTATCCTTTCTATTTCTGTCTGGCCTGTACGCTTCATAACGTAGCATGTTGTTTACTGTCGGCTTCAGGGTCATTACGAGCAAAAGTACTCCTATAATGTCCTAGTGTGGTGATCGTAATAATGCTGGTCTTTTAAAGTATTATTTGAGTATAGTGTTTCTGCTTTTGTCGGCAAGTGTATTTTTGTTTAAGTGGTTGTTCGTTATATAGTACTTGCGTATTGGTATATTTAGTATCGCGTTGTGTATTTGGGATACCTTTACACTCTAAGAGTATGTGCTCTTCAAACTTCTCCACACTCACGAAAGTCATAATTTGCCAAGTTCATCCAGTATCCACGGATACGGTGTAATATATATACATTTTTGTATATTTTTTATTTCTTTATCCTCGTGACTATCAGCTATAAATCAAACCTCCCAATTTTCTTAACCTTAATCTGATATCACGGGGTCGAGAATTTCTTCTTTTTCTTTTAAGCCCAAGGTAATGTTGGATGGAAAATGGCTTAAGACAAAGAAAACTCTTAAGATATAAACGGCTAGTCGAGTGTTAGCTCTGGGTAGATCATGAGCTTGGGTCATGGGTGAATAATAGACCAAAAATATATTTAATGAGCGCCACCGTATTTTTTAATACAATAACCAACAAAATTTATCTGTGCTAGTATAAGGGGAATGCGGAAACCTTATCTTAATACCACTAACATAGCCATAAAACTTGAATTTCACTCATTCGGACACACTTACCAAAACCTCAACCATCAGATGTCAAACAGATGTCTCAGCTTTACCTGTGAACAAACAAAAGCACCACATGGACACCATTTGTGTCCTCAAAAACATTTGCCAAAAATAGAATAATAGAATTTAGGCATCTAAAATATACTAGGGGAATTCATTTTCATTACACACTCTTTTTACTTAAGGAGGACTTGCACTATTATCTTTTTTTTATTAAATGTTGAATAATAAAACGTCTTTCAAAAACAAACGGAATTCTATTTGAATAAATGTCTGATTATTTACAGGTGACTGCAATATTAAGTTTGTATCATTGTCATATTTTTCATAATAACTCTAGTGAAATTTAACATTCAATATTAAGATCTATAAGTAGATCATTTCTATAACATTTAATTAGATAGACATGTAATTTATTAATTGTTCATAACACATAAGTTTATGTTAATCATAGAAGTACTTCCTTGATTATTACAACAAAAATTGGTTATCAAAGAGCAGAGATTGTAAAATGTAAATATTCTAATTTAATTGTAATCTACTAAAAACACGCGAATTTCCTACACCAATGAAAGTGCTTTTACATGACCTGAAAGTCTTTAAACATAATGTAAAATTAACCAAGACAGCATATGGCGTCTAGATTAGGAAACAGAATCTACTATATTTTTTGTCTGACATAAGTTGTCATCCTAAATTTCTTAAAATATATTGTTTGAATGCGTGTGCAAACAAACTGACAAGCAAGATACTTATACGTTAATGTTACTAACTTCTTAAAAAAAACTACTTTATATTTTCGTTACTCTAATAAATAATGTTGGATAATTCGTAATAATTTACTATAATTTGAAAGCTATGAAAGGTTATAAACACTCACGTGCAACAAACTGTACAGCTGGTGTTAGCCTTGACGACAGCTGTTGAACATTTCCAGCGTAATATCCGGGTGTCATTAGTCATTGGTAAGTTTGAAATTTCTAGATTCCATGTAGGATGAACTTTTACTTTACTGCATGTTAAACTGAATATAACGAAACCATAACTCCTAGCTTTAAATTACTGCTACGAAAATTTGTTTTAGTTTATCATCGAAAATTGTTGTTGAAGATATGTCCTCTAGATATTGCACTATATGAAAAATATTAGAATAATTTATTGTATTAATATATACTAACTGTCTCAAATGATGTCCTAAAGGGGTTCCATATTCTCAGGCCTGTCGGGATCAACTAACTTACATGAAGCGAGGCTTATCAAACATCGTGCTCACGCAACCGCTGTTAGGCTCGACCTCTAGACCGTAAGAATCTATTATTCTCTACTTTTTCTTTTTGACTTTATTAGAAGCCACGTGTTTTAACAGGGCCATTTTGACTTTATCACGTCTACAAAAGCGTCTTGCACTCTCGGACGTTGGGAATAAAGTGCCGACTCACAGCTTGACAGCGCTTGGCAACAAACTTTAAATTATAGATATACTAGAATTTATGTGTTATTACTAATATTATATGTTAATTTTTATTGGTTGATAATTCACAAATTAAATGCTTTAAAATATAGCTGTTTTATTTTTATTTTATATAACTAAATGTAACTAGGAAAAAATACGTTACACAGCCTCTTCCCAAGAGAAAAAATTCGAGGTATAGAAGAATTTTTTCTAAAAAAAATTTTACGATTGAAGCATTAAAATTACTCATATTAACCGTATAAACATCTAACAACTCACAACAAAACATCACAATCTTTAACTATAACTAACGATAAGTTTAACCAAAAAAATAAGAATCATTCACTAATTGATATGGGGGGGAATATTAATGCATGGGAACGAGTGCACAGTAACTACGCGTACTACACGCCTATGAAGGGACAAATTCGGGAGTCATAATCGGTATTTACTTCAATCAGTTAAGAATATTTAGGGGAATCTAACACTCAGTGGATGCATATTATCTAAAGTTACAAACGCAACAACCATATCAAAGTCAAAAATTTTACCTAAAGCGAAAAATATTTTACTATAAATCAGAACTGTAATAAACAAAATCTATAGTATGACAAAATTACTACTAAACAAAAATCTGTACAACGAATACTCTTCTCTACTTTACTATATCTGTCCTAAATATTTATGTACATGTATTTTCAAATGCTGATTATATTTAAACTAATTGATGAATTTCATAGGTACCAAAAACTGTTAGTTACAAAGTCCATTCACGAAACAAATCTCTAATACTCGAGAAGCAGACAAAGTATTAACAACACCTATCCATCAACAAGATACCTTTAATCTTTGAGTGAGCACCTCACAACATTTTCTGTAAGATCACTATTCTACAGACTCAACTATCTCTCTCAAAAATTCTATAACTTCAGTGATTCATCACCAAAGAACTCCAAAACCACTAATAAATCATAAGTTGAGCCTACTGGGAGACATCCACCAGCAACTCACAAAAAAACTCTTCATGAACTATCTTAGCTCATGTACACTCTCAATAAGAATAAGCACATCAGGCCTAGTCTCACACTACTAAACCAAAACTCAAGCATTCCTTTAATGCTTAATATACTATCACTCTCTAACTATATAACTATATGCTTAACACTTTACTAAACAGTCTCTACATCCTCAAACATATACTTCATCACTAAATACGTATTTCTCCACTGAATACATGCTCATCACTATATACATGCAATATCTCTAAGCACATGCTGCACTCTCAAACACCTCAATAAACGTACCATCATTCAAAATCCATAAACACATCCTTGTCGTCATCAAAAATATCATTTAACACATGCAATATCCAAATCAACAAACATATAAAGCTCTATTACTACTAAAACCAAAAATTACTTTAAGCAAATCAAAAAAATTTTTACTGACTTTAATCTTGTCCTACTTAAGAATTGAAAACATGGACCAAAAAGAATTACGACTGACATCAACTATAATTGGAAGTACTTTAGGATCAGACACCTTTTTAACGTGTTCATCTTCATCATCACCTATCGCAGAATTATCGATACTAAACATTTTCTTTGACTTAAATTTGAAGATACGGATAAATTGGAGGGAAGAAATTTAAATACAAAATTATTTTCTACTTTACTTCATGATAACCATAAATAAATGTTCTGGTACACTCTTACTCTACCCATAATCAAACTTTCGATACACACTAAGGTGCTTCACAACGCATAAACTTGCTAGAATGACAAGCTCCTCTCTGAGCCTCACCTAGACTTATAAACAAAATTGCTAGAATGACAAACTCTTCTCTGAGTCTCACCTAGACTTATAAACTAAATAAGCAAAACGAATTACATCATAACTGACTTTAAATAATCTCAAGTGACGATGCCAAAACTGCTAAAGCGACAAACTTACCACGATTCTCGTATAGACTGACATAACGCTGAGCGACCAACCCTTCCTGAGTTTCGTCTAGACTAACATAACGCTACGCGATGAACCACAACAAGTCTCGCTTAGATCTAACTTAACTCAACATACTACGTTGCAACGCGGATATAATTAAAAATTGCTACTCAAAACAAATCAAATCAATCCAAAACGTGCTCATGCACAAGAGCATTCTTCAAACTATATTTCAACAGTAAAAACTTGTGTACCATTAATCGAACAACTAATATAACTAATAAGACTGAAAGATGAACCTACTATCGATGAAATACATCCAGAATCAAATAAACTTGTAATATCCATATCAAACAACTTTAACATTTTATCTAGAAACAGGAATTTCGCTACTCAACTTCTGTTCTTTTACTCGTTGAGTTGGACACGACGGACAAGTGATACTAGTCACACCTTTATGACCACAACCATAACAAAATAATCTCTTGAAAGATCTACAAACACTGAAAGTATGTCCATAACGTGAACAATTCCAACATATCAATTTATGTCTAATAAAAGAGTTACCTACTCCACTCGTTACTGTCATTGGGGTAGCAGAATTAAGAACTTGAACTGGGGAATGCGAAGACGTAGGGGTATAAACACGACTTGAAGCATTCTGAAATGAACTAGGGGTTTTGTTTCTAAAATGTGGATTAAAATAATTAATAGGCTGTTTGGGACTATATGACGTAACTGAAACAGACTTATGTTTACTTAAAGAAGCTTCTTCTAACTTCTTACACAATTTAACTAACGTACTAATATTCTCTATCTCTGTAAGAGCAAGGTGCTGAATGAAATATGGTAATAAATTTTTTTTTACTATTCTAACTTTAGTGTGTTCTGCAGGAATAATAGGTAATCGGTTAAATAAACTTTCCATATTAGCAATGAACAAGACTACTGATTCACCGTTCTTCTGTAATCTATTTTTGATTTTCTCCCAAATATCGTCCTCAGGATGTGCTGGCAAGAAATCTTCCTTTAATCTACTAACCAACGAACTCCAATCTGTTAATGAACTACAAACGCAACGATACCATACCAAGGCATCACCAGTAAACAATTCAACTGCAGAATTAAACAATTCCACTTCAGATACCTTTCGGGACTGTGCAATGTCACTAATGTTTTCTAAAAATTGATATAAGAGAGATGGGTTTCCTGAATATTTTATCGACCAAGATCCAATAGGGACTGACTGTGTGACATATGTGACCGTTGGAATGGGCACATTAGATGCAACAATAGAATTTATGCTAATATCATTATGATTTGAACTTGAATCTTTATTTAATTTCTCATGAAGATCTGCTTCCACAACAAGAATAGTAGCCAAACTTTCATTTTTAAATAACACAACTTCCTCAAAATTTTCTTTAGGGAGCTTTAACCGTTGAATTCTACCCGTAAGATGAATTAATCTTGACCTTATCCTTTTTGAAAATAGACTCTGCGGGATCATCAATAAATTGTAACAAAACATTTTTAACTGACTCAATACTAGACTCAATCTCTCCTTTCTCTACTTCGAAATCCACTTTATAACTTGAAGGATCTATCAAACAACCTGGTTTATCTGTTTCTTTGGCCAACAACCTCGCTAAAATTTTCCTTTTATCTGAAACTGGTCTTGAATTTTCAATGCCTCTAATGTTCAATTCATATTCTAACTCATTTTTAAGTAAATGAACGATGCTATAAGTTTCTGCCATAATTAAATATCTGAATTTCTCTAACGTATCCCAACTATATAATTTTTGAAGATGAAATCACAAACAAACGAATGTCCTAACAATATAAAGAACCCACTGTAAACTGTAACAAACTGTAACAAAAATGAAACTAAAAAATGACATTACTAGAATCAAAGCAAACCTCAGTCGGTAGAGCATGAGACTCTTAATCTCAGGGTCGTGGGTTCGAGCCCCACGTTGGGCGCCAGTGTAATATATATACATTTTTGTATATTTTTTATTTCTTTATCCTCGTGACTATCAGCTATAAATCAAACCTCCCAATTTTCTTAACCTTAATCTGATATCACGGGGTCGAGAATTTCTTCTTTTTCTTTTAAGCCCAAGGTAATGTTGGATGGAAAATGGCTTAAGACAAAGAAAACTCTTAAGATATAAACAGCTAGTCGAGTGTTAGCTCTGGGTAGATCATGAGCTTGGGTCATGGGTGAATAATAGACCAAAAATATATTTAATGAGCGCCACCGTATTTTTTAATACAATAACCAACAAAATTTATCTGTGCTAGTATAAGGGGAATGCGGAAACCTTATCTTAATACCACTAACATAGCCATAAAACTTGAATTTCACTCATTCGGACACACTTACCAAAACCTCAACCATCAGATGTCAAACAGATGTCTCAGCTTTACCTGTGAACAAACAAAAGCACCACATGGACACCATTTGTGTCCTCAAAAACATTTGCCAAAAATAGAATAATAGAATTTAGGCATCTAAAATATACTAGGGAATTCATTTTCATTACACACTCTTTTTACTTAAGGAGGACTTGCACTATTATCTTTTTTTTATTAAATGTTGAATAATAAAACGTCTTTCAAAAACAAACGGAATTCTATTTGAATAAATGTCTGATTATTTACAGGTGACTGCAATATTAAGTTTGTATCATTGTCATATTTTTTCATAATAACTCTAGTGAAATTTAACATTCAATATTAAGATCTATAAGTAGATCATTTCTATAACATTTAATTAGATAGACATGTAATTTATTAATTGTTCATAACACATAAGTTTATGTTAATCATAGAAGTACTTCCTTGATTATTACAACAAAAATTGGTTATCAAAGAGCAGAGATTGTAAAATGTAAATATTCTAATTTAATTGTAATCTACTAAAAACACGCGAATTTTCTACACCAATGAAAGTGCTTTTACATGACCTGAAAGTCTTTAAACATAATGTAAAATTAACCAAGACAGCATATGGCGTCTAGATTAGGAAACAGAATCTACTATATTTTTTGTCTGACATAAGTTGTCATCCTAAATTTCTTAAAATATATTGTTTGAATGCGTGTGCAAACAAACTGACAAGCAAGATACTTATACGTTAATGTTACTAACTTCTTAAAAAAAACTACTTTATATTTTCGTTACTCTAATAAATAATGTTGGATAATTCGTAATAATTTACTATAATTTGAAAGCTATGAAAGGTTATAAACACTCACGTGCAACAAACTGTACAGCTGGTGTTAGCCTTGACGACAGCTGTTGAACATTTCCAGCGTAATATCCGGGTGTCATTAGTCATTGGTAAGTTTGAAATTTCTAGATTCCATGTAGGATGAACTTTTACTTTACTGCATGTTAAACTGAATATAACGAAACCATAACTCCTAGCTTTAAATTACTGCTACGAAAATTTGTTTTAGTTTATCATCGAAAATTGTTGTTGAAGATATGTCCTCTAGATATTGCACTATATGAAAAATATTAGAATAATTTATTGTATTAATATATACTAACTGTCTCAAATGATGTCCTAAAGGGGTTCCATATTCTCAGGCCTGCCGGGATCAACTAACTTACTTGAAGCGAGGCTTATCAAACATCGTGCTCACGCAACCGCTGTTAGGCTCGACCTCTAGACCGTAAGAATCTATTATTCTCTACTTTTTCTTTTTGACTTTATTAGAAGCCACGTGTTTTAACAGGACCATTTTGACTTTATCACGTCTACAAAAGCGTCTTGCACTCTCGGACGTTGGGAATAAAGTGCCGACTCACAACTTGACAGCGCTTGGCAACAAACTTTAAAGTATATATTTTCTAGAATCTATGTGTTATTACTAATATTATATGTTAATTTTTATTGGTTGATAATTCACAAATTAAATGCTTTAAAATATAGCTGTTTTATTTTTATTTTATATAACTAAATGTAACTAGGAAAAAAAATACGTTACAACGGAATCATTGGTGATCGTTCTGTAGGCATCAGTCAGTCGTACTAGTATTCCCCTTTGCGTTCTATTAGCTGTTTATCTTGGTTTTAATACTGTCATTCGGTGTGATCATGCACTTGGAGCGTACGCTGTCATAATTGCCAGCACACTGCCAAGATATCGGCGTGCGCTGTGTAGTGGTCTTTTGTGTTGATACAACCCCGTTATCAGATGTAAATAAAATGTAATATAAATTGTAATATTTGACTTTCCTTCGAATAGCTCTGAAGCAGTAGGACCACCGGTAGCGTGATTAACAGTAAGCTGAAATGAAAAAGAAACATTATAGTCACGTATCCAGCTAGTAAATTGCAGATTTCGCTATCAGTATGCTTGTGGTTATTTTTTGTAATTTGAAAAAGATGGAAAGGATTGGAAAATTACACTAATACACATTGGCTAGAAACTAAACTGAATTTTAAATTCGAAATATGTAACTACACACATACACATGGACATGACTTTATCGTAAGAAAAACGAAGAACGTCCACGAATAATTAAAATGTTTGTAACGCGGCATATATGTAAACATATATTAATCTTATATTTCATAAGATTATTTAAAATATGGGCACCGCGATAAATACATCAGCCTGGTATTTCCAGCCTTACTGATAAAATATAGGGTGCTTAGCTAGGAAGGTCAATCGGGAGGACGAGTAGTTAGTTGATGCTTAAGCGGTTACACAAGCGGGCTGTGCCGAATGGGTATTAGATGGATTAATTATTATGTATGTAATCGGATGTTCACATACCACTAATATAAAAGCTTTGATATTTACTCTGTAGCAGATGTTTGCTAGTTGTGTTTTAGAGATTTATCGAAGTATTATGTAAAGCGTTACGGGTAATGAAGATGCTTTTAAGGCGTAATTTAAAGTGTTGACAATGGTGTTAGTGTAAACTCCGAGTGAAAGATTAAAGATGGTGAAAGAAGAAGTGAAAGATAACGTGGTGAAGCCAGCCGGCGCACCGGCAGGTATTTATACACTTGCACCTGCATGGACTTCTAGAACGTAAGTGTTCACCTTTAACCGAATAAATTGTATAATTTGTGCTCTGGCACGTGCTGTAATCGGTTCGCATTAAGGGGTGTTTAATTGGGCGTATTATAAAACATTATAAACATTGTTAAGTTGGCTGTTTATCACCAGCGGTACGACGTGTGAAGTAATTTCTGTATGTATTTCAACAGATAATAATAAATGTTATATTGGCCTCGGCCTGTTGTATATTTGCTAACCTGAACCCCTGAGAACAATTAAGAGTATTACGTCCTTCTTCGTGCTCAACACATATTGACATCTACATTTTAGCGCCAACTAGTGAAGCAAATAAACAACTGTGAGGGACCTAGTGAGATATAAACATTTGTTGAAATACGGATAATTCGATTAGTGAGTGGAAAGGGTTGTCAAAATAACGCAGAATTGCGGTGTTAAAATTAAGCATGCCTAGAGAAAATGCAAAGAAGGGCAGGGCGGTAGAGAATGACGTAGAAGAAGGTGCACTAAAAGACTCATTGCGGAAAATAATGGGCGAAGTATACAGTTTGTCGGCGGTAGTCGTAAATTGTTTAAGCGATGCTTTGAAAAATTTGAACGTGAATTTAAGCGAGGGATTTTTGCAACTTTCGTCCCCCTTAGAAGAGAAAAAGGAATTTAGAAACAAGAAGATAGACGAGACGGAGAAAGTGGGGGGTTTAGAGGATGTAAATGAATGGGCGTCGGTAGCGATTCAGAATCGAGGATATGTTACAGTTTAGAAAGATGTGGGTAGTACGAACTTACACTTTTCATTAAACGGGGTATTACACCCGGTGCTATTTATAAAAAGATTGAAAAGTATGTTTAACGAGGCAGACGTATTGTATGAAAAGCGAGTATTTTTGCGGTAAATTGTTTAAGAGGTTCGGCTCAAGATTGGGCTGAAATAAAAAAGTTTTCGTCATTTGAAAATTTTAAATCACAATTTATTTTGCGTTACTGGAGCATAGAAAAGGAAAGAGACACACTTTTTTTGTGTTAAATACGGATTTTACAAAACGGGATCTCGTGCAGATTATTTTCTTAAGATAATTAAGGAAGCTAAATATTTAACCCAACCTTTGTCAGAAAGAGAGCTTATTAATTGGGTAATGAACCATTTTGGTATGGAAATACAAAGAGGAATTTTGAATTCGGGTCTGGCTACTATCGAAGAGGTAGAAGCTCATCTAAGAAAAATTTATGCTTCTTACAAGGTACCCCAAATAGCAGGGGTCAAGCTCCTCGTTTGAATAGTGGAGGTTCTAATCGGAACACTAATTTTTGTTCGAGCAATGTTAATAATGCCGCTCAAAATAGCAGTCCAAATAAGATTGATTGGCGTAGGGAAAATCGTGTCGAGCTGGACCGATTTGAAAATAACCGATCTGAAAATAACCGATCAGAAACTGAGTCTACCCAAAGGGATCAAAAGAAGGTTATGACTATTTTTAATTCAGATTTCGGTGAAGTTATTGAGGAAGAGGCGCGGGATGTGCAGTTGAAACCTGTAACGCTAATTCCATCGGTTGATATTTTGGTTAATGTTGTGATTGGCTTAACGGCGTTGGTAGATTCCGGGTCTCAGAAAACGGGAATTTCGGAAAGTTTTCTAAAAAGGGTGGTGCAGGACAGTTCTACGGTGCCTAGGATGCGTGTAGAAACGCTCAATTAACGGGAGCATGGTGGAGGGGGAAGTGTGATTATTAAGGAACAGGTTTGTTTAACCCTAAAAATAGGTGAGCATGTAATTGATTACCCATTTTTGGTGATTCCGGGGTTGGTAAGAGATGTGATCTTGGGATGCGACTGGATGCAAGATTATGAAGTAGTTATTAATTTTTCCAGGGGTTCACTGAGAGGTAAATTTTGTGACGAGGTGCAAGAGTTAAATTTTGTGGGTGAACCAAATTCGGGCGTACATATCTTAATAAGCGAGATGAAAGAGGATCGTATAAGTCATTATAATAGAAAAAATTTCCGGTGTTGTACTCTTCGCAGGACATTGCAGAAGTTGCCGATGGGACCGAGTCGTTGACTGTCGAAGAAAAAGGAGTGTTAAAGAATTTGTTGTTTGAATATAGGGACATATTTTCAAATCATCCTGGACTAATCAAGGGTTACGTTCACGAAATCCATTTAACTAATTATTCTCCTTTTGCCTGTAAACAATATCCGATTCTCTATGCTTTTCGTGAGGAAGCTAGAAAACAAATAAAAGAGATGGAAGAATGGGGAGTCGTAGAAATGCGCCGAACTGAATATATCAGTCCGCTTGTAATTGTTAAAAAGAAGGATGAGACCATTCGGGTTTGCATTGATGCAAGCTATCTAAATAAGAGAATGGAGAAGGATAGGGCAATTCCACCAAATCCTTGTGAGTTGTTGTATGAATTCAGTCCAGGTCAGTGTCTTAGTACGCTTGACTTGACGGCGTCTTACTGGCAGGTAGCCATATCTGCGGAACATCAAAAATATACGGGTTTTTTTATGTGACGGACAGACCCATGTTTTTCGGGTCTTGCCACTTGGCTTATCAATATCGGTGGGCAGCTTTATAAGGGCCTTGTATAATGTCTTGGGTGCTGAGGTATTGCAATTTGCAATCCCGTATGTGGACGACATTTGGGTATTTTCTGTGAATCCTAACCGTCTCATAGAGCATTCAGCTATTATTTTTCGTAAATTAAAGGCGGCTGGGGTAACCGTAAACTTAAAGAAATGTTGTTCTGCGAGAAATTTAGTTATTTTTTTAGGACATATTATTTCTCCCAAGGGGGTGTATTATGTAAAAAAAATTGAACGGCTTCTGAATAGTGTATGTCATGATAGTACTGACTATACTCCAGAAATGGTTCATTTTGGAAGAGAAATAGTGTATAAGTTTTCAAAGTTTATTAATTTTGCTGAAAGTAAAAAATCGGGGGAAAGCGGTGAGAAAATGGTGCTCCTGGTTCGCGAACGATTGATTTCAAAAGCTGATAAAAGACGCCTTCGTCATGATATAAAACATAAATTCAAAACTTGAGTGCGTACTCATCCTCAATCTGCGTGTGTGAGTAGTAAAATTAAAGAGTTTTTCTTGTTCTTTATGGGTCCCTGTACCATTGTTAGTAAAAGGGACATAATGCATATGAAGTGTGTTTAGATGAAGGGCAGATTAATTTAGGTATATATAATGTATTCAACCTGAAGAAATATGTGCCACCGGTTTAGTTTCTGTAAGTTGGGGATAGGACAAGCGGATGTTTTGTTTCTAGGAGTTAGTTTATAAGTTTTTTTTTTATTAGTTTAGTTGCGTTTTCAACTTTATATTGAATTTTCATAATTAGTTATTCAAACTCAATAGGGGAGTACTGTAACGCGCCATATATGTAAACATATATTAATCTTATATTTCATAAGATTATTTAAAATATGGGCACTGCGCGGTAAATACATCAGCCTGGTATTTCCAGCCTAGCTGATAAAATATAGGGTGCTTGGCTGGAAAGGTCAATCGGGGAGATTAGTAGTTAGTTGATGCTTAGGCGGCTACACTAGCTTGCTGTACCGAAACGGGTATCAGACGGATTAATTATTATGTATGTAATTGGATGTTCACATATCACTAATATAAAAGCTTTGATATTTACTCTGTAAATATCAATTGCAGATGTTTGCTAGTTGTGTTTTAGAGATTTAGCAAAGTATTATGTAAAGCGTTACGGGTAATGAAGATTTTTTTGTAGCGTAATTTAAAGTGTTGACGATGGTGTTGGTGTAAACTCTGAGTGAAAGATAACGTGGTGAAGCCACCCGGCGCACCGGCAGGTATTTATACACTTGCACCTGCAAGGACTTCTAGAACGTAAGTGTTTACCTTTTATTTAACCAGATAATTTGTATAATTTGTGCGCTGGCACGTGCTGTAATCGGTTCGCATTAAGGGGTGTTTAATTGAGCATATTATAAAACATTATAAACATTGTTAAGTTGGCTTTTTATTACCAGCGGTACGACGTGTGAAGTAATTTCTGTATGTATTTCAACAGTTAATAATAAATGTTATATTGCCTTTGGCCTGTTGTTGTATATTTGCTAACCTGAGATCAATTAAGAGTATCACGTCTTTCCTCGTGCTCGACACGGATTGACATCTACATGTTTATCACAACAGCTGTGAACATAACCGGAAATACAATCGAAACCGTTTTTAATGTTTCTTGCATCAACATTTTAAGTCGCGTTGTGCGAAACTAGTTCTAATTAGCATTGTCTGTATCACGTTGTTACATGATGTGATTGTAATTGAGTTTTTTGTCCAATGTCACTCCCAAGTATTTACACGTTTGTATTCGTGCGATTGGTTTTAAATGCGCGGATTGCGTTTAAAAGTTCTCTTTATTACCGTTTATGTGGTTCTTATCAGTGGGATGATTAGTTTAATGTTAGCAGTCCAATTGTGTAGTTTGAGTAGTGCGAACTTCGCTGTCTTTGAGAGTCCACACGAAGGAATGGATCTGGTTGTCGGTGGAATCAAAGGTTTTATATATAGAGACAAACTTCGGTACATTTTACAATTCAAAAACCTAGACGGTTTTTATGTATCAAACTATTGGTTAGAAAAGAAGATAGAGCACTTAGATGTCGATTTAAATTTTAAGCTACGAATAAAATTAGACAAAATTAAAACCATTTCAAACAAATATAAACAAAGGACCGTCTTCTGTGTATAGCTTTGTATTAAAATTAAGTTTAAATGGCTCCATGCTTGGTATTAAATAGTTATAAATCTTGTTATGTATAATGTCAGAATAAAAAGTTTACAATAGTATTACATTCCTCTTTATTTATAAAAGGTTATGAGGTTACCACGAAATAGCAGTCACACAAAGAGGGGTGCGCATGGGCAGGGGTGCGCATGGGTAGGAGTGCGCATGGGTAGGGATGTGTCTGGGCGTACACGAAGGAAGCGGAAGTTAACAGTCACCAAGCATCTAACTCTTATTTGATATCGAGTACTTGCCGGTGTATGTATCTGGAGTAAAAAACTCGATTTGTACACGCAGCTTATTAATAAAATTAGTTTATCGAGCGAGGATGACAAGCGTTACGTCATCCCGAAAGCATATCAACCTACGTATGGAGGCATAATGATATAGGTATAAGATAGTTGTTTATATGTGTATAGATTTTGTAAATCTATTGTATATATTAGTTTTAAGATTCTATAATTTTTAAGTTCTTCTCCTATCTTTTCTTCTTCCAAATTCTTTCTGCTTCTATCCTTGTGGACAGAGTATTCGTGTTATCTCCACGTGGTGTTCGCTGGACACAGCGGTTTTAGATTTCTCGGAAATGGTTGGTTAAAGCATATGTCTTGAGTAGCGAAAAAAAGGTTTTAAAGATGGAGTTAAATATAGATGGGCAAAAATTATAGGCTTGGGTCTTTAAAAGGCGTAACTTTGTAAGGGGTGGTTCTATTTAAAATCTATTTACAGATTTGGACTCCCTAGAAGAATCAAATATTAGTTGATACCAAACAAGATATGTTTATCTTAAAAGAGTGACTACCCCGCGGATAATAAATAGAATATACCGCCTATCAACAAAAAAGTTGTAGGGAAATTCTAAGACGAATTTAATGGGGATCTAGTATTAGCATTTGTATTGTAAGCCATAAAGATGCGATTAAAAAGATTAAAGGGGTCTCACAAAGTGTAGTTAAGAATATTAATGTAAATAGTTTTAAGGACATTGTATATAATAATTATGGTGCCCTTATGCATAGCATGGTATGTATTCGAAATCAGAACACCAACTTTATACCGAATTAATTAATAAAATTAGTTTGTCGGGCGAGGATGACAAAAAGTACGTCATCCCTAATAGTACAGCAACCTACGCATGGGGGCATAAAGATATAGGATAGTTACTTATACGAGCACTATCCTTTTTCAAGGTCCGATCGGTCGCGAAATAAAAACTCCCTTAAAAATCGGATGAACCAGTGCGCAGATGTGTTGCGCAGCGTTACTATGTAACAATTTTATTTTTGATAATAAATCCCTCCATAAAATTGCGAGAATAATTTAACAATTTTATTAAAACAATAGTAAATTACATTCAACAACAAAAGTAATACGTTAAAGCCGCATCGTCCTTTGGTATTCTATTTGTGGTTAAATATCTGTGTCATCTACAGCTATTTACAATCTGTTTGACGTCCCCCCCCCCGGACGCCTCGGTCGCCCGAGCTAGTTTTGTAGTCAGTCGGCCATATGTGGAAGAAGCAATAACATGTACCATAGATTGCAGGCCGGCAATTTGCGAATCCACTTCGATGAGTTAGCACATCTTTGAATAACGGTTGGTAACGTATAAAGTTTATTAACTTGTTTAATTTGAGATAATTTATTTAGCGCGACGAAGTATACTGCTACAACTTACGATGCAACTTTTAGAATATAAAATTTAGGAGGCAATTTTAAGAGGACGATACATGTTACGCAAACTTTTAAGACACACAAGGACAATATAAAGATGCTACTACTTTAGTAAGGCGGCGTAATTCCACTACAGGATTACAACGGCTGCAGAATGTATCGTCATCGTATTTGATTCAACACGTGGAACGACTTCATAGTAGAAGTTGTTTTGTATGAATTTGGTACATACTGCAACGCTGTGATCTTCGCATGAAATAACGAGGATCTCATCCTTCCTTGCAACAAGGCAAGAAATGCAGTTTTTGGTTCGTAGATAGCTTTAAGTTCTATTTATGTGTTTCACACTAGGAACACGGTAATTTGTTTTAATGCGTAAAAGCATGAATTTTGTTAAAGCTTCAACTATTTGGTTCATTAGGAATTGTTAGTAACGTCAACAGGTGTTACTGACGTCATATATTTTTCTGCAGTATACTGCTGACAGATGTATTTTTGAAAGCAAATGCCTCGAACAGCTTTAGTACAAGTGATGTAAACACAACTATTTTTGAGATCTGCCTAATATAAATTAAAACTTGCATATGTAATTTAAAAAACGAAAAACTTGAATACTAACATTTTTAGAAGTAATTAATTTGTCATTTGCCTGAACAGATCTGCACAGGTCGAGCCCTATATGTGTAACAAGCTTATATTATACTGTAAAGTATTTGATTAAAAATAATTAAGATAAACCTGAAGTTGAAAACTATGGATTGATTCAGTTATTGATTAAATTTTTTGTTATAAATCATATTATTTTAAAAGAGGTTCTTTTTAGTAAACAATTGGTTCAGGATTAAAGTTTTTTATTTTGATCAAGTATGATCAAATCTAATCACATAAAGCTAACATCCTTATGAGTAGGTATTTGATGCCAACTTTATATTGGAAATATCATTTTACTACTTCTTTATGTATTTTTGCTGGACACAAATAGTGTTCCACTTTTTTATGTATTTAATTATTACAATTTCTTACAGGAGCTGCGTCTTATTTTATTAAGACAGGTTTTTGTCAGCGAAGGCAATCCTTTTTTCTTTGGGTCTCCACGTCCGCCCTTAGAAATATGCCATGCAATTATCAAAAGTAAGTCAGGACTTGGTGGCGCCTATTTGGTTTAGATTAAGTTTGATCTACAAACAGATTTCGATTTACTCCCCATTTCTCATAGCTCTGCCCAAGGAATAGACCCCTAGTTATGTCGGAAGACTTCGTTATACTTGCTCACAACGTGGTGCAAGACATAATAAGGAAAACCGTTTCACTGGCGCCCAACGTGGGGCCAGCCATTTAGAAAAACATTTGTTTCACTGGCGCAAAACGTGGGGCTAGCTACAGATAAAAAAAATATTGTTTCACTGGCGCCCAACGTGGGGCTCGAAATTTGTTTGTTCAAAAATTATTTTGCTTCGAAATTTGTTTGCTCAAAGTTTATTTTGCATTAAGATTTGTTTGTTTAAATTTGCTCTTGATATAAGTTTGGTTGAGACTTTAACCCCCATTCAGTCAATTAATTACCTTAGTCAAATTTATTTTTAACTTTCATTCTGTTTTGACCCAATATATTTTTTTTTTATATTGTTTTGGCAAAATTTATTTCACCAAATACACTTTTTGACTTTTACCTTTAGTTGCCCGAATTTGTTTTGACAATTTTTGTAAGGTTCAAATCATTTAGATTTATCAATTTGATTTCATTAAAATATTAGGCGACCGATCGGACCTTGAAAAAAATAGCCGTTGTATATGTATATATTTTATTGTGTATGTATATAGTAGCATGTAAGTCAGTTATAAGATATACCCACCATCCTCATCCTTATTAATCTTTTCGCTCCCGGCGACATGTGTTTACCTCCGCGCGGTGTCGTTTATTGACCGAAAACACGTTTCCTCTCTTTTTAAACAACACATTAATCTCTTTTTTGTTACAGGTTACTTTTAGCTGTTTGGATTCGGCTACACGAAGAAAATAAAATAATGTTATACTTTGCAATGTAAAAATTGTGTTGTATTAGTTTATTAAACTGTAAATCGGATAAAATAAATTATTAAACTTTTGTGTGCTGAATTTCTTTGTGTTAATACCTTTAAGTGTTTGGTTAAAGGATTCTAGATGTTGAAAAGGAGAAGTGATTAGAAATCGACTTTGCTAAAAAATCTTAAAATTGGGATAGCTTCCTGGGGGATGATGCTATCAACAAAATTCCTAGAAATTCAGGTAGCTGAGAAAAATCTAATATTAATTGATACTAAACAAGGTACATTTATCTTAAAAGAAACAAAAGTAATCTTTTATATGCTAGCTAAAGGCTATGTGTGTAAAACGGTAAGGGGTTGCCCCGATTTTAATCTGTTTACAGATTCAAATTTTGCGTAAAACAGCAAGATGAATCCGTATCTCGAACACCTTAAAAAGTATATAACAGTTGATTAAAAAACCAGTTGGTAAAAGCGTTCTTAAAATGAGGGTAGCTCTCTGGGGGATGATGCAATCTGAAAAATTCCTAAAAATTCGGATAGCTGAGAAAAGTCTGATATTAATTGATACCAAACAAGGTACATTTATCTCGTGGGTGGAAATGTGGAGAAAGATTTATCTCGCTAGAGGGTATGTGTGTAAAACGGTAAGGGGTTGCCCCGATTCTAAATCTATTTGCAGATTCGGATTCTGCGTAAAATTCTAGACCAATTTGATTCATTCATGGCTAAAAATTTATAAGGACAGAAATCGCTGCTGGTAAAAATCTTAAAATGAGGGTAACTCCTGGGGATGATGTTATCTGAAATATTCCTAGAATTCATGTAGCTACCAACCAAGATATATTTATCTTAAAAACAAAATAATCTTTGATATGTTCGCTAGAGGGTATTGTGTGTAAACGATAAGAGGTGGTCGGATTTTAAATTCTAACTAGATTCGGATTGTGCTAAAATCCTAGAGAGGTAATTTGACCAGTTATGGCTAAAAATTTATACTACGTTAGAATTTTTGCTGGTGAAAAATGTTAAACTTTAGTTCTTAAGTATGAATTATCTACAGGATTCTTAGAAATTCAAATAGCTAGACAATTTTAGAATTGATACCAAACATGATATATTTATCGCCACGGATGAAATGGCCAGTCGAATAAAAACTATTTGGTTCAGAATTGGTGGCGAAATGAGATGCTGGTGGAAAAGAGGTCATGATTAAACAGATATTCGTACTACTCCCGTTGAATCAATAGGTTCAACAGTATTAACCATGACGTAGTTAACTTCGTCCTTGTATACGACAACGGGTGTACCGAAGAGCAAAGGAAACATCCACGAGCCCAACTATACAACCATTCTTTAGAAACTTTTCATGCTGTAAAACGTAAGGGTACATAAGACATAAAATCACTGTTCTTGCCACTAGACACCTTGGGGTTTAATTTGTTTTAATCCAAAAGTTAAACTGTCTTGAATTTCTTGCATAAATTAATTACAGCTATCGATTTATTGTGTTTAAAGTCTGCAAGTTTAGAAATCGTTTCACGACTAGTTCCAATTATGTCCCTCGACAGTGGGCTAAACGTTTCTAATATGACACGGTCCAAAATTGGAACACGTACTATTATTAATTGTTTTGAAGATTTAGTTTCTACAAAGGTACACTTTTTTTTACCTTTAGTTGCCCAATTTGTTTTGACAATTTTGTAAGGTTCAAATCATTTAGATTTATCAATTTGATTTCATTAAAATATTAGGCTATTGCAATCATGTCGGAAAAATTCCAAATTGTTTGTCTACTTAAAGAGAAACTGGTAGTAGTGAGAGACCAGTGTTGGAGAAAAGAAAATTTTTAGAAAAACTGTTAGCTAAAGAAGCTGATAAGCCTGGAGTTTAATTCGTTTGAATCAATAAAGAACATTTTTGTCCGAATTTGATGATAAGACTACGAATTCTATTTTGAGGGTACATCGGTTTGAGCTGTCGTCGTATCATTTGAGAATTGCTCTTGTGCATAAGCACGTTTTTGATTTTGTTAGCAGATTTTTATTTAGATCAGCATTGCAACGCAATTTAGTCTAGGCGGAACTTGTCGTCGCGGTTGGTCGCTCAGCAGTATGTTAGTCTAGACGAGACTCAGGAAGAGTTGGTCGCTCAGCATTACGTAAGTCTAGACGAGACTCGAGGTGAGTTAGGCGCTCTAGAATTTTTGCATCATTTTTTTTTTGAGTTGATGTAATTTTTGTATTGTTAGTCTAGGTGAGACTCGTAGAGGGTTTGTCACTCTAGCAAATTTAGGCGTTGTGAAGCATTATAGTTGTTTCGACAGTTCAGTTGGTAGTAGGGTGAGAGTGTACCTGAACACTGATTTTTTTTGTTAGCTATCGTCGTGATTAGTTTTTTATTGATGATTCAAAAGCAGGAAAATAGCTTTTAGTTGTTGGTGACTGGTTCTCCAAGTATTCGATTTTACAACCTTTGCGCAGTGCCACGGCACATTTGATAGAAAAATTTTTGGAAGAAAAAGAGTTTCTTGTCTACGGTGTACCACAATTTATTATTTGTGATAATGGTCCACAATTGATTGGACGTGTTTTTAAAGCTTTGTGTGCAAGGTACGAAATCCAAAAGATTTGGTACAATGCTGTTTATGCTCCTCAATGCAATTTTGTGGAAAGAATTAATAAGACAGTTGGTACTGCAATCCGTTCTTACGTAGAAGAACATGATACCTGAGATAATGAGATATCAAAAATTCAGAACGCAGTTAATTCAGCAAAACACGAATCCACCAACTATTCTCCAAATTTTTTAGTCTTTGGTCGTCAGGTACCCTTAAGTGGAAAAGCATATAGTAACAATTTTGAACCCGGTGAGGATGTAGATGTTGTTTCTAGTAGTAGACCTTCCTATGTATTGGATCGTCAACCTTTATTCGATATTTTTGGGAATGTCCGTGAAAATTTACATGTAGCTTATCAACGTTCGAGTAAACGCTACAATCTTAGAAGAAGAGACATTTCATTCCAAGTCGGAGAAAGCGTTTGGAGGACTAATAAGGTACTTTCGAGTGCTAGTGATAAATTCTCTGCTAAGTTAGCTCCAAAGTTCATTTTATGTAAAGTTCGTAAAAAACATTCCAATTTAGTGTATGAATTAGAAAATGAGGATGGAACAAAAGCCGGAAAATGGCATGTTAAGGACTTGAAACCCGTTGAAGCATCATATCCAGATGAAAATGATGATCCTGACGATTAGTTCCAGTCTAGTCATTTCTTTGATCTTAAATAAAACAATAGTTGTTTGCTTCGTTTTGTTCGGATTTTTGATTTAGTGTGTGTAACTAATACTAAATGGAGATTGTCCTTTTGTAACTCATTTTGTTTGAAAATTTTGTTTGATAATTGAAACATGTGGTTAAGGTTTTGTGTAGTAGTTTTGTGGCGTGCATTTGTGTGCATACTGGTTCTTCTCCACGACAATGCTCGGCCGCACACTGCAGCTTCGACAAAGACACTCCTACAGTCTTTTCAATGGTAAGTGTTTGGTCATCCACCATACAGCCCGGACTTGGCTCCATCTGATTTTCACCTGTTTACTCACATGAAACGCTGGTTAGGAGGACAACATTTTGGCACAGACATTGAGTTGCAAACCAGCGTACAAACATGGCCGAACACACAGGCGGCTACATTCTACAACGAGGGTATTGGGAAGTTGATACCACGCTACGACAAATGTCTAAATCTAAGTGGCGGCTATGTAGAAAAATAGAGTAATTATGTAAGTACTTGTTACAAATAAATAATTTTTGATTTGTACTGTGGTTTTTATTTTGCGACCGATCGGACCTTGAAAAAAAATAGCCGTTGTATATGTATATATTTTATTGTGTATGTATATAGTAGCATGTAAGTCAGTTATAAGATATACCCACCATCCTCATCCTTATTAATCTCTTCGCTCCCGGCGACATGTGTTTACCTTCGCGCGGTGTCGCTTATTGACCGAAAACACGTTTCCTCTCTTTTTAAACAACACATTAATCTCTTTTTTGTTACAGGTTACTTTTAGGTGTTTGGATTTGGCTACACGAAGAAAATAAAATAATGTTATACTTTGCAATGTAAAAATTGTGTTCTATTAGTTTATTAAACTGTAAATCGGATAAAATAAATTATTAAACTTTTGTGTGCTGAATTTCTTTGTGTTAATACCTTTAAGTGTTTGGTTAAAGGATTCTAGATGTTGAAAAGGAGAAGTGATTAGAAATCGACTTTGCTAAAAAACCTTAAAATTGGGGTAGCTTCTTGGGGGATGATGCTATCTACAAAATTCCTAGAAATTCAGGTAGCTGAGAAAAATCTAATATTAATTGATACTAAACAAGGTACATTTATCTTAAAAGAAACAAAAGTAATCTTTTATATGCTAGCTAAAGGGCATGTGTGTAAAACGGTAAGGGGTTGCCCCGATTTTAATCTGTTTACAGATTCGAATTTTGCGTAAAACAGCAAGATGAGTCCGTATCTCGAACACCTTAAAAAGTATATAACAGTTGATTAAAAAACCAGTTGGTAAAAGCGTTCTTAAAATGAGGATAGCTCTCTGGGGGATGATGCAATCTGAAAAATTCCTAAAAATTCGGATAGCTGAGAAAAGTCTGATATTAATTGATACCAAACAAGGTACATTTATCTCGTGGGTGGAAATATGGAAAAAGATTTATCTCGCTAGAGGGTATGTGTGTAAAAGGGTAAGGGGTTGCCCCGATTCTAAATCTATTTGCAGATTCGGATTCTGCGTAAAATTCAAGACTAATTTGATTCATTACATGGCTAAAAAATTTATAAGGACGGAAATCGCTGCTGGTAAAAAATCTTAAAATGAGGGTAGCTCCCTGGGGGATGATGCTATCTGAAAAATTCCTAGAAATTCAGGTAGCTACCAAAAAAAATATATTTATCTTAAAAGAAACAAAAATAATGGTTGATATGTTCGCTAGAGCGTATGTGTGTAAAACGGTAAGAGGTGGTCGGATTTTAAATCTGAGAAATTCAGATAGCTGAAAAAAATCTAATATTAATTAATACCAAACAATATATATTTATCGCCAAAGATGAAATGGCTAGTCGAAGAAAACTATTTGGTTCAGAATGTGTGTAGAAATGAAGATGCTGGTGGAAAAGAGGTCATGATTATTCTGTATTTGTACTACTGCCGTGGAAATCAATAAGATTCAACAGTATTAACAGAGACGAGAGTTACTATCGTCCTTGTATACGATATACGGGTTTACCGAAGAGCAAACTGTAACATCCACACGAGCGTAACTATACAACCATTCTTTTGTACCGTTTACTCATGCTGTAAATGGTAAGGGATACATAAACAACTGTTCTTGCCACTAGACACCTTTTGGTTTAATGGTTTAATCCAGAAGTAAACTGTCTTGCATTCACTTGCATAAACTACAAGACAGCTATCGGTTCATTGTGCGTGCGAGTCTGCACGTTCAGAAATCGTGTTTCACGACTAGTTCCGATTATGTCCCTCGACAGTGGGCTAAACGTTTCTAATATGACACGGTCCAAAATTGGAACACGTACTATTATTAATTGTATCTTATTGAGGCAGTTCTAGAAAGGTGAGATTTTGTTTAAATTTTTCTTAATCAGACGGTGCAGCTGAGAAAATATTGAAGCGATCGGCATCTAACAAACAAATCGCAGTTAGGGGTGCAAGCGGTTTTGAAACGTTTTCAATTAGTCTAACTAAATGATATGTCTGTAGTCTCTAAATGTTTAATATCAACACGCACAATGCTCGGCATCTAGATAGATGATTGTGTTGGAACAAAATTGTTTATGCCGAAAACTCCATTTCAGTTAAGTTTTATCCAACTTGACGTATACTAATTACACTGCAAAGCAGCAACTTCAAACCGTTGCGTCCCCATTGAAAACTTTTCAGACTGTAAAATTCCTACTACGTTCGTACAAAATAAGCGTCGGATGATTTGTTTAAACTACATACAACATAATTCTTTGTTATGTGGTTGGTATGGGTGCATAAATATTTTGTAGTATGAGGTCTAGTGACCTACTATTCAGTTCTAAACGCACCAGTGCACACTTCACCTGGCAGTATTTAACTTCACGAATGTAGAACGGGAACGAGAGCTGGCGTATTCGGGTCACAACAATCGATTTTGGGGAACGAGTAGTGTTAGTTGCTAAAGCTTTCTCGCTTACTGAATTTATGCAAACATTTTTTTAAAAATATGTTGTAGCTGAACGCGGTTTATTTTATACTTCACTTTCAGAGAGTTATTTAAAATATTATGGTAGTAAGACGGTAGTAAAGAGAAAATCTATGTCATATCGTGGCGAATGTTCGCCTGGAGTTTTAGGACAACGCTCTAAGTTGATCTAGTTACTACTAGTTGCTTTGTATTGGCAATTGGGTAACTGAATGGTGCTTTTAAAAGTACTAAAATTCAAATACACAAAACCAGCATTTTTTGAAGTGATGGACTTGATATAAAGCAGCTTTCCTAAATACTGTGTCTTGACTATGAAAGATTTACATCTGGATGGAATCTCGACGCTAGCACTATATGCATTTGAAAGGAATAAAGAAATTTGAGACGCGCCGAATTAGCAAAAAAGAGTTTACAAAGAATAAAATTTATTTAAGAAAAGTTCAGAAATTCAAATCATTTATAGACTAGCAAAGAAAAGAGGTCTGTCCACTAGTAAATTTATACTGTATTTACAACTGAGTATAAGTAGAGGAAAATCAGAAATCCTGAAACCACATTTCCTTCAGCATCCACATTTCCTCACACATCTGGACCAAATTTACATGTAAATTCCCATAAGGAGGATCTGAGGAGAGGGATTTCCTCCTTGCTCCCTCCTTGCTCTTTCCTTGCTCGGACACCACCACATCAACCATTTTGATTACGCCACACACGCCTTCTTTCCACCCGCATTTCCACATTTCCACCCACGAGATAAATCTATCTTGTTTGGTACCAATTAATATCAGATTTTTCTCAGCTACCTGAATTTCTAGGAATTTTTTAGATAACATCATCCCCCAGGGAGCTACCCTAATTTTAAGAACTTATACCGATAACATTCTGAACCAAATAGTTTTCTTCGACTAATCATTTCACTTTTTGCGATAAATCTATCTTGTTTGGTATCAATTAATATTAGACTTTTCTCAGCTACCTGGATTTCTAGGAATTTTTGTGATAGCATGATTCCCTAGGGAGCTACCCTCATTTTAAGATTTTTTTACCAGCAGCGAGTTCTGACCGTCCTTATAATTTTTTAGTCATGCGACACATCAAATTAAGCTAGAATTTTACGCAGAATTTGAATCTGCAAACAGATTTAAAATTTGACCACCCCTTACAGTTTTACACACATACCTCTAGCGATCATATAAAAGATTATTTTTGTTTCTTTCGCAATAAATATATCTTGTTTGGTGTCAATTGATATTAGATTTTTTCAGCTACCTGAATTTCTAGGAATTTTTTAAATAGCATCATCCCCAAGGAGCTACCCTCATTTTAAGAATTTTTTACTGGTAACGATTTCTGACTGATCTTACAAATTTTTTAGTCAGGCTACACATGAAATTAGTCTAGAATTTTACGCAGAATCCGAATTTGCAAACAGATTTAAAATCCCACCACCCCTTACAGTTTTACACACATACCCTCTAACGCTGCGGCACTGATCTAACCTATCAATTTTTCCTTCTATCTAATCTAAATCCACACAATGACAAGTCCAACTAACCTAACCTAACTTTAGACAACACCGACTAACCTAACTCCAAACAACGTAAACTAACCTAAATCGTCCCCTCCCCCTACTTTGTCTTCTCTCCTCTCGCATCCGTATGACAAACATCCAAACTATATCCGACGTACATCCGACATATGTCCAGTATACATCCTACATATATTCGACATATATCCGGCATATGTTGGACATATGTCCAACATATGTGCAACATATATCCAACATATGTCGGCCATGTCCGCTATATGTCTGACATAGGTCCAACATTTGAACTAAATCCGACCTAGGTCAGATTAAATCTGATCTAGGTCGAATTTTCATTCGACTTAGTTCGGAGACAATTTCACCCTATAAGTCAATTTACCCTATAAGACAAGCGATATGACGGTGTCTGACATATTCGGGTATCTTCGGCAATATACGCCCCCATTCTGTAGGGTACATAAGGGGCCAATTTTTCGTATTCAATTTAGTATTCGGCAGTAGCTATAACGCTAAACATGAGCGTCTCCAAGGTGATTAACGTTCCACAACTTCTTGGGAATAAAGTGAAATCAACAAATGAGCGATTTGGATTGTGGTTGGTGGCAGAAAATATGTGCAATAATAATCTGGTGACAGATATTGGTAATATTTGTTTTGTCGAATGCGAACAGATGCTGACTGGTGGACTACACACACCAATTACAGAACCATTTTGTGACAATATAATGTTGGTTAAAATTTGCGACCTTTCTGACGCCGAGCAAACATCTACAAACAAAAGGATGTTTATCCTAAAAAAAGAAATTTGTGGTGCATTTAACAGCTATCTATGAAGAAAGTTCAACCGATTTGTTTCCGATAAGTATGGTGTTAAAGCTAAGCTTCCATTTTCTCTGGAAAGCACTAACAAGATGAGCCAGGGAGTAAAAGAAGTTATCCGAAAAAAAATTGCAAAATCCTATATGTGTTCCGTACAAAGTGGAACTAGCAGATATTAAGTTGGAAACTTTATTAGAAAAACTACCAGATATATTAGACGGACACAAAAAAGATTATTACTATTGTTTTGATATGGATGTAACCCAAGATTTTGCTGGCATATTTAGCAAGATAGATATGTGTAATTATTTAACAACAAACCATAACTTTTGCTACAAGGGCGAATACGAAGAAAACTGCACTATTATAGTTGACAACGATAAAACTGTGGGAATCGATTGTTTAACATGGCTAGCAACCAATGCAAGAATTAAGATATACAACAAATTTGTGTGTCAGATAACAAGTCCTGATGTTAATAAACAACTTGGAAATCATATACTAGATTTTTTACGTTGACCAAATGCACGTTTAAGAGAAACATTCGCGTCTACTTTGATCAAAGAACATGGTATTACGCGATTGGAAGCGACAATATACAACTGTACAATTGGAAACCATGTCAGTGCGGAACAGGTGTATAATCCCTTAAAAGACCTTATAGGAAGATAGTAAGTTATATTTCCTAAAGGCGTCGATGTACTCGGTACCACTTGCCAAAATGTGGTGGTAAGCTATTGGACAAGCTACAAAATAGCTGCTGTTTAGTGTATTATAACCTTCTACAGTACCTGTATTAGGGGAATAGCAATACAAAGAAATTGACTGGCTGGCAAATTAATTTGTCCGAAAAACCAGAGGAAACGGAAAAATTGATAAAGTATGTGTTTTCGGCTTTTAGTTTTAACTATTTACCTATAAATTATTGGAGATAGTAGAGGAGGAAGACAGCCAAGATAAAATAATAATCTTACACAAGTGCTACATTAAAACAGGTAGTACATATTTTAAACAATCTGCAACACCATATTCTACTATTCCAAAAGAAATAGCCTTTTCGGAATTAGGGTTGATAAATACGCCAGACATTCGCCCAGAGGTTGTACGACAACGCGTAAATATTAGCAGTAAACTCTATATGTTTACGCTAAAGGAAGTTGCCCCCATTATGCACACCATACGCTGTAAGTGGAAGAAAAAGACCGCTGGAATTAGAGGAAATGGATGCAAAAAGGCCAAAGTTGGACTACTTGAAAAACACTGCGACAATACGCGAACAAGACAAAGATGTGTTAGACAAAGAACATCTTACTAGAGAAAATGAGGAAGAAATTAAAAGATTACTTTATGTGCTGGTGGACTGACTTAGATACGTCCAGGTTTTGCAAGCTGTATTTTATAGTCCCGGCGGTAATGCATGAGAGCCACTACGTCAGTTGGTAACACAAATAAATATTTGCAAAATGATGCGCAAATAAGGTATTACGTTATATAAATGTTTTAAATTACTACATCACATGCAAAAAAACGATAAAGGTACTCACGTAACTGTAGGACTCCTTACAGCATTACGCTAACATAACGGCAGCTGGGCGTCGTTGAGCATTTCGGTGAGTCATCCGTCTACCCCCGGTTGAATCCAAATTTAATTTGTCCTCTTCTTCCTATTTATTAGCGAAACCACAGGAAACTGGTATGAGGAACGATAATTAGGTAGAAATTGGAGGAAAACCTACATAGCATGAAAAAGAAAACAAGAAAACGGCACAAAGATAACCACTAGTCTCGACGTCTGGATGACTAGTCCTGACGTGTCGGAAATTCACCACTTTCTTTCACTCTGCGTCTGCGCAATCTTGAGCGCCGACGCGGCTATCAAAAGGGACGGAAATACACGCACAAGTCTTTTAAAATTATTGGCGCAAAATTACTTACAAATTAGGAACTTATAGAAATGTTTACAGGGCGAATTTCGGCACGTAACAGTATGCAGTTGTGGTTAGTAAGAAAGACCCTTTTAGTTACGTAGGCGTCCTTGCGGAAAAGGATGGTACTAAATCCGTATACATTTTAAAAGATTATTCTAAAAACATATTTATCAAAATGGCAGATAACAAAGACGAACTAAGGAATGTGGGTTTCGTAGCCTTGGCGTATACCACACGCAAAGGGGGTCCGTTAAACATTGTATATTTGCCTAGTAAAAAACCTTTCGGATCATTTAAAACCGAGGGTCTTACAATCTATAACGACCATATATTCCCAAAAGTGGCGGACATGCAACTACGCTACAGTAAGTGGGAGAATAAGGATTCCCTCCATGAGAACAAAATCAGACGAATTTGAAACACGTGGGTCCGGCTGTTCTTTGGAAAAGGTGCTCTATTTAGAAATAAATATTAATAAGTATAAGCCGATGTGAGGAGTTCTAAGTTTAGAATAAAAATTGTGAATATGTATTTAGAAATGTGATTTACAAAATTTAAACTGTATTAGTAAAAAAATTATCTGTAATAAAAAGTTTTAAGAATGGTTTTTAGATTCTCTTTTAGGAATGTGTTGCAGGAAAGTTATAATTTAGTATGGATCTAGATATAAGACAGGTGAATAGAAAAGAAAATAAATGAAGTGTGGAAAAAAGTATGTTAAAAATTCCTGAAAATTTTGAGGCGCTAAGTAAAAGTTTGGAGTTGTCGCGCATGGTGTAGTTAGTATTCGTGTTCCTGCGGTTTAGTTTTAAAAACATTTCTAGTTGGGAAACTTATGTATCATACCCTAAGAAAGAACGCCCCGCGTGGTGGAACCGGTGGATCGGGTGGATCCAATGGGTGAATCCCATAAGGTGAATCTGTTTGCTGATCATCCAATCCTACTACTCGTTTATCTTAAAAGAAACAAAAAATTATCTTTTATGTATTTGCTAGAAGGTATGTTTATAAAACGGTAAGGGGTGGTCGGATTTTAAATATATTTGCAGATTCAGATTTTGCGTAAAATTCTAAACTAATTTGATGTATCGCATGGCTAAAAAATTTATAAGAACGGTCAGAAGTCGTTACCGGTAAAAATTCTTTAAATGAGGGTAGCTCTCTGGGGGATGATGCTATTAAAAAAATTTCTAGAAATTCAGGTAGCTGAGAAAAATCTAATATTAATTGATACCAAACAAGATATCTTTATCGCGAAAGAAACAAAAATAATCTTTTACATGATCGCTAGAGGGTATGTGTGTAAAACTGTAAGGAGTAATCGAATTTTTAATCTGTTTGCAGATTCGAATTCTGCGTAAAATTCTAGACCAATTTGATGTGTCACATAACAAAAAACTTATAAAGACGGTCAAAACTCGCTGCTGGTAGAAAAATCTTAAAATGGGGGTAGCTCCCTGGGGAATGATGCTATCAAAAAAATTCCTAGAAATCCAGGTAACTGAGAAAATTCTAATATTATTTGATACCAAACAAGATAGATTTATCGCGAAAAGTGAAATAATTTAGTCGAAGAAAACTATTTGATTCAGAATGTTATCGGTAAAAGTTCTTGAAATGAGGGTAACTCCCTGAGGATGATGCTACCTAAAAAATTCCTAAAAATTCGGGTAGCTGAGAAATTTCTGATATTAATTGTTACCAAACAAAATAGATTTATCTCGTGGGTGGAAATGTGGAGAAAGATTTATCTTGCGGGTGGAAAGAATGCGTGTGTGGCGTAATCAAAATGGTTGATGTGGAGGTGTCCGAGCAAGGAAGGGAGCAACTGGGGAGCAAGGAGAAATTTCCTCTCCTCAGATCCTCCTTATGGAAATTTACATGTAAATTTGGTCCAGATGTGTGAGGAAATGTGGATGCTGGGGGCAATGTGGTTCCACGATTCGTAATTTTCCTCTACTAGTGTAGCACTCTTTAAAATAAACACATTTTATAGCTTTGTAGGCTTACCTCAAAAACAAGCGACCTGGATCCCTTTAAAGTGTTGTATAAGTCGAATCCTGCATATTATAGAATGCGTGCGAATGTCACAACTATAAAATCTGCTCGATATTCTCGCCGATGCTATCAACACAAAGCTGTAGGCGACATATCCACGAATTAGTAACAGCACTTAATAGTGAAACACGTTTACTCCTAATTGCTGCTGCAACTGCCTTTATCCGTGCAACCAAATCCTTTCGAGAGCTTACAGGGTTTTTATACTAAGCTCTTCATGAAATCCTACAAAAAGAAATTTCACGGATTGTGGTCTGGTAGTCTCGATAGTCATGAAAGTAGTCCACCCCACCCTACGAGCCTGTGGGAAAGCTATTATCTAAAAACGTTCCTACTGATAGGCTGAAATGAGACGCTGTCTCGTCTTGCAAAATCCAAACGTTTTCAAAAATATTTAACGGCACATCCTCTAACAGCTTAAGAAGATGGTTTTGCAGGAATTTCTAATAGGTTTCACTAATTAAACGTTCTGACAGAACGTAAGGTACCAGAAGTGTTCTATTTGCAAGTGCTTCCCATACATTGACCAAAAATCTGTGTTGAAAATTTGATTGCCGAATACAATGTGAATTTTCAACAGTCCAAACGTAGATATTCCGACAACTGTTAAACCCATTTCAAGGAAACAATGTGTTACGTGAAGTTCCGTACGCAAGTATTTTCGTTCCTGTGTAATTAAAATTCAAATTCCTTACTGTAGTTACGGCTATTTGAGTATTCGTGAACAATTTCGACAATTTTCTCGCTTGAAATGTAGGTTATATAAGTATAATTAGTGTAAAAGTATATCAATCTATCTTTATTTCGATATACCTTTAAAGTTGGTAGTTTCCTTAAAGATTGTAATACTTTTACAACGTGGTTTGGTTGTCAAAATAATTGGTTTTTGAAATATTGTAAGTGTTATGTACGTGCTTCTGAAAAGGTTATTTCTGGCCCGCTTATCGTTATTCCGTATCTAATGCAAATTATTAATTGGTAAGCTACAAGGTTGTTTGTGAACACAAATTTCGATCTATGGGAGCTTTTACTTCGCTATCTTTACACGGCTTATAGATATTGTTACGTTCCAATTTTATTTTTAAAATTTCCCCAGTTAATTCAATACGCTCCCGAAATAAATTCCTCAACTCAAATCCCTTTCTGCTTTTAAAACGAAAATTTATTCAATAAATAAAATAGTTATATCCTGTTTCTAGGTACCCGCTAACTTGGTATACCTTACGACCGCCGTATAGGGGTTTTCTCTATTGTTTCAAGGTAACGACTTGTTGAAATAATATATCCTACTATTCTTCAGTAAAACCGTATTTTTCCAGTTTGAATCGCGTTTCGATAACGCGGATGTTTGCTTTTCGAGTTGGCGTTATTTTGTAACTCCTTTTAAAACTTTGATTCTTTAGCTTGTGCGTTGATGCGCTTGTAAAAACTGCTCGTTCTGTTACTCCAAGAGCGATGCACGTTTTTCCTCTATTAAATGTGTAGATTTAGTGTGGATCGCTCTTAGCTGGAGGCTAAATTGCTCGTTGCGTATCTCGATTATTCTTTGATGTAGATCAACTGTTCTTGCATGTAGACCGCCGTTGCAATTACGGTAGTAGCATGGTTGTTACTGACAACCACGATGCTGTGTCAATTCGCTTCCGAGGGCTGACAAGATAAGTATCCCGACACATGTATGTGACTCGTTTTTCTTTGCTAACATACCCACTGATAAACCCAATTTGAAATTAGATACACTAATGTTTGTTCTGGTAAAAGTTTTACTAAAAAAGTTTCAATCTTTAATGCTTTTGCTTTTTGTACTTAACCCATCTGCTTATACAAAAGTACCAGCAGTATTCCTTTTTTACTGATTAGAGTTATAACAAATGCTTCGTATGGTAAAATCCTTACTAGAAAGGATTCTAAATTTAATGTTTGTTTTTTAATTAACCCATTCGCTTACACGAATGTATCAGCGTCGTTCTTTTTGGTACTAATTAGATTTATTGCATGTTAGGTACGAATTGCGCACTTCGTGGAACAATTAGTGAATTTGTCCATAGAGTAAAATTGTTTTATTAAATAGTAGCCTTAGTTAATTTTGTTTTGCTGTTTCTATAGAAATTTCTATATTTGTGTTTCTTTATTGGAAATGGAAAATCGTTGGCGATGTATTATTTTTGTGTTGCTAGGAACCCCTGCCCTCTCTGCATTGGTAGTTAGCCTAGTATATCTACGCTTTCTTCCGGCTACGTCATTGTACGTAGCAATATGTTTAATTTTTGTAGCTCTATGCGGGAAGTTAGACCACTATTCCCACACACACTCTATGATTCTACAAGTTGGGTTGCAGATATTCCTTATCCAGTTATGCACTTTGATGTACTTTCGTGTTGTTCTAAAACGTTTACAGCCAGTTCTACTGCTTAAGGTATAGGTGGTTTTCCACGAGGGATCGTAGTTCACTTATTGAAATAAAATAGTAGGTTAATACATAAGGTTACCTACGGCTTTTTCAATAACTAAATTATTTATACATGGATGCTTACAATGGAGGTTACAATCAAAATAAAATTATTATTGCAGCTGCTTCCATGGATTAAAAACGACAAAGTATACGTGTTTTCCTTATAAAAATACGTGTTGTTTTGAAATCCGCTACTTAATTCAGATAGTGTGTAGTTCTTTTTAAGTTTACGAATATTACGGATTCGGATAATGGCTTTTTGATAAACCAACGTGGTTTGAGTAATGGTTTCTTTGTAAGTTGGTTGTACAATAGATATATATCGCCGAAGATTCTTTTACGAAAGAGTTGTTTTGTTTAGGTAAAATTAAAAATATGCTACTCCTTTAAAATATGATTTTATGGAATGTTTTTAGAAAAACCGTTCGGTCTCTTAAAATCAATGAATAACATACACGTTCTCATTTTATGCTGGTAATAATTCCAGTTGTTAATAAGTAATGTGATCTGGAAAACCTTAATCGGTCATTTTGGGTTATTGTTTGGCGCCTACTGATTTCACTCATTTCTGATTTCATAAATCAACAATGTTAATGTAGCTTGCTGTCCTGTCCGTTTGGTTAGTTAGAACTTTACTCATATTGTTAACGATAATCAGAAACGCTCCGACGGGTTTTTGTAACACAGATATGAAAGGTATCAAGATGGGATACTTTTTGTACGAGGATGACGACGTTTGTTAATTAGTCTGAATGAACTTTTATTTAATGAATGACAGTGGCAAATTAGTAATGCAGAGGGACACCTACAGTCAATAAATTTATAACACGTTGTTCTGAAAATTAGTTTTTGCGAAGTTGTTCCTTATTTCCCATAACTAAATTATCATAAGCAGGACGTCACGTCCAGCTGTTAAGATTGCTGTTTCTTCTTTACGTCACTTTGATGGCCTCGTTCGGGAAGAATTAGGTCTGAATTTGTCTGGTTACTCATCCCACAACTACAGGTGTTGGAATTGAACTAAATTCACTTAATCGTCATATGCGTAGGGTGACAGCGGTGATTGGTTAAGTATTTATTAGATACTATGTTACGGTATTCCGTGCAGACAAGAAGGAAAGCAGCAAATTAAGTAGAGAAAATCGCGTACACCGAATACCGCAACAAAAACAAGGGCAAAATGGTAGAATCGAACTCCAAAAGAATTATTGCTCAAGCTAAGCTCATAAACGTCGTATAGTAGGGTGGGTGTTAAAGAAAAAAATAATTGAAAACCTCAGTAAAAAAATATATTACAACAAGTAAGTAAAACATATAGTCCCAAAAGAATATCTACAAACACATACGGAATCGTTCGGTATAATGTGATGTAAACAAAGGTCAATTTACATATAGTACAATACAAACCTAAACATTCTGAAATATCGAGAATAAAATCTTATCTAAGTACAAAAATACTTGCAACATCCTCCTGCCCTAAATATGTACAAGAAATAATACGATTTCACAGGAGGAACATAATTTAAATTTTATCAATCGCAGCGAAACAAACAACACAGCTTGTCAAACAATAAAAGTTGACTTGTCGACTGATAACGAAAGTCACTTTTATAATTACCGTCAACATTCATTAGCGAACGGCTTTGGAATACAAACAGCAAAATGGCCTGTAAATTTTCTCTTAAAAAACTGGTTTATCCCAAATGGTAGTTGACCAAAGAGCAGGAGATCTTTAACGGTAGCAGAACTTATTCCTAGTCAATTTTAATAACAGCATAACACAACGTTTTAAATTTTGTATCTTCAAATTAATACCAAAACGAACAAACTCGTTTCGTTCACATAATTATCGAAATTTTACATAAAGCAAAACCAGATCTTAAGTTGTTTTTAATTTGTTTCTAAATTAGTTGTTATATTATTTTCTAGATGAGTTGTTAAATTAGTTTCCGGATTTGTTAATAAACCTGTTGTCAAATTTGTTTCTAAATTTAACAACATTAACCATTGTTGAGTCGGAAACGTGTTGGAAAATAATGCCGATCAAGTGCGACGCGAAGATCGCCCATAGTCAAAACTTTCCACATCTTAACTGCACGAAATTCTATCCGCGTCTGACCAAGAAGGGTCTAAATAGCCTGTTGTAGAAATTGTACCGTTGCGCACAACTAAACAGAAAATTGCTTGTTGCACGCAAACAAAAGACATGATGGAATTATATTCGACCTTCAACAAACATAAGCCGATTTATTTAAATTTTTGTTACATGCAGTTCCTTTATACGTTAACAGAAATAAAATACAACTAAATGTGTTGCGTTTTACTTATTTCAATTTAAATAAATAGAATAAATAGTATCTTATTAGTAAATTTAAGAAATTTTTGGTGTTCTTAAAACTAGAAAGCTTCACATGACAAGAAAAATTTTAAACAAATATAATAATACAGCTATGTAAGGACCTCTGTAAAGTTGGCACGACATTTTTTAAATTTTAAAAAAGCAATGAAGTTCTAGTAGCACTTTTCATAGTTCTAGAGTTCCTGATAGAAAATAAAAAGAGTTCCGCATTTTTAATACTAAAAAATAGCAAATGAAAAATTGTCGTGCTAACTTCGCGAATCTAGCACGACACTTCCTCCTGTAATCCATAAGAAACCAATAAATATCACAACTTTTAGCAAGAGTTTCCGTTAGTTCTAATCGAGTTCCATGTCTCTGTAATTAAAATAAAAAATTGCAACAATTAGGTTATTTAGCTTTTAAACGATCGTATTATAGTCCCAGCACGACACTCGACGAAAAAGTGTCGTGCTGATTCTTTCTAGCGATTTTTCGATATAGTATCACTAGTTGGCTGAAAACTTTTATTGGTTTAGAAAAATTACGATCACTTTTAACCAGAGTTTCATGTGTCTAACCATTTAAATAAACTTCTTTAAATTTATTAGCACGACACTCGGAAAAAAGTGTCGTCCTTCATATCTAGCGAATCTTTGATTTGTGTACTAAGTTGCATTGGAAAACTTTTATTATAATTTGGGTTTAGGAAAAAAATGTTAATAGCATTCTGTTATAAAATTTGTTGATTTCTGAACCTAAAATAAAACCTTATTTCAAAATTTATTAGTCATTTACGAGTTTATACAAGAATCCATATGAATTTCAGCATTGAGAGCCTTTATTTGAAATAAAATGTTATATAAAATGTTTTCGACATCAGAGATCGTTCAATTAGGATGCAAAATCCACGTATTTTAACTTTTAAAAAATTTTATTTAAACTTCGTGTTATTATTAAGAAGAGTCATAAATGCTGTCATGAAATTATTTCTGCAGTTCGTCAGTGCATCTGTTAATAATAACAGTAGTTAAATAATTTAATAGTTTTGTAAACATTACAAGGATTTATAATAGATGGAATTAATAAGTCTGTTATGATTAACAAACATTACATTATTATATAACAATTTTCAATATTAAAAAAGTACTTTCATGCTGGAAATTTATTTCTTATGACAGTATCATGTGATTCGTATTTAGTTCGAACAGAAACTTATTAACTAAGATAAATTTTATTTTAAACAATTAAAAATTTTATATCACTAATATTGCTATTCTGAAATAGTATTTATTATATATATATATTATATAATAACAATTATTCGAAATTGTATCAAAATAATAAGGCTTTATTTGCGATAAAATTTCGTTGATAACCATATGACTAATAAATTTTGAATTAAGATTTATTAGTTTCAGAACAATGCGAACTTTTATAAAGAGTAACTTTTTCCTAAAACCAAAATAAAAAGTTTTCCATATGCC
Source organism: Platerodrilus igneus (assembly GCA_036346225.1). Classification (NCBI taxonomy): domain Eukaryota; kingdom Metazoa; phylum Arthropoda; class Insecta; order Coleoptera; family Lycidae; genus Platerodrilus; species Platerodrilus igneus. Next base: position 2,260,754 of record JARFIW010001031.1, read on the forward strand.
GCCAACTTAAGTAGACACACTGTATATATATATATATATATATATATATATATATATATATATATTAATTGATATTGAATTGTATCATGTCCTGCATATTTATTTTTATAAAACTGATTACGGTTACTGAGGACCAAAGTATAAAATTAAAATTCAAAACTTGAATTATATGCGACGTTTCGTGAAATTTATTCACATTATCACAGCTATAAAAAGAACAACTAAGTATAAATTAAAATTAGTTAAAAAGACGTACCATAACACTTAAATAATTGAAAATAAATGACTAGACCTAAACGTTACAATCTAATTAAAAGGCGTGTTATAGATATCAACATAAAGATATGAATGACCAGTTGAGTGAAGATAAATTGTTGTTAGTGTAGAAAGGATATATAATATAAAATTTTCTAAATGTTAGTTAGCGGGGAATACACTTATGGCTATAGTTAGTATTATAAAGTTAACGGTAGGATGGTTATGCTTAATTAAAAATATTAATGTATATTGCAGACAGATTTTGGGTATCCGTTTTTTGATTAATTGAATTATTTTGTTTATATATAAAAAAACATTTCTTTAAACAAACGGCGGGTAAGATCTTCTTCTACGGCTAAAACAAAAGTATTTTCGTAGTCAAATTCATGTTTTTTTGATTTATAACGAGTGACTAAAGCTATGGAGTCTTTATTATTGCGCGATGAATTTTTGCAATCGAATTTGTGGCCCCTGATTCTATTAATAAGTAATTGCTTGGTCTGACCTATGTACTGACCATCGCAGCCTGTACAAGGTATGCTGTAGATGACGTTTGGTGTTTTAAACTTTTGGCTTTTGTCTTTTATTTTTGAAAATAGAGTGCGGCTTGTTTTTTTTATAATAAGTGCTAATTTTAATATTGTCGGTGTTCAAAATGTTGGATAATTTTTGGGACAGTTTTGGGACAAAAGCTAGCTTGTGATATTCAAGTCTTATTTTTGTTAATGGAAACAGGAGGATTAGATTTCCAACATAGATTTAATAGATCGGTGGGGTATCCGTTGTTTTTGAAAAAAGTAATGTAAAAAGAATAGTTCTTTTTGAGGAACTCTGCGTTGCACAGACGATGTATTTTTTGGACAACAGACTTTACGGTGTCTAGTTTTTGAGTCAAGCTGTGGCAAGATTTAAAATTTATAATTCTATTAGAAGTTGTGGGTTTTTGATATATAACTGTAATAATATGGTTATCGTGCCTTATGAGTAGTAAATCTAAAAATGGCAGTTTTTTATTGGACTCAATTTCAATCGTAAGCTTTAAGTCTTTGTGGTACGAATTAAATGCGGTATGTGTCATATTTATCTTGTCCTTTGGTAAGCACAAAAGAAAATCGTCAACGTACACTAGTTGAATAGGTATTGGGAAATCTAGTTTCTCAATGATGGATTCAATTAGAACATATACCACTAATTCCGCAAATATGGGAGATGCAGGATTGCCCATAGCCATGCCTTTTATTTGCTTGTAATATATGTTGTTGAAACTAAAACAACTATTGTCATAAATGAACTCTACAATATTGATGAAACTGTTGATGGAAATGTTGGAATATTGTGCAATGTCATCCCAAAAAAGGTTAATACTCTCCAGTAGAAGAGTCTTGTCAAGATTGGTAAACATAGATTCCAAGTCGAAGCTTACTAATACGTAATCGTTTGGGATAAACAGATCTTTTAATCGGTCAACAAGAGATAACAAATTTTTTATTGTATGCGTGAACTTATTTCTTATATTAGACATAATTCCGTTTATATATGTTGCCAACTTGTAGGTCGCTGATCCACAGTTGGATATTATTGGTCGAAGTGGTAAATTTTCTTTATGTGTTTTAGGTAAACCGTAGGCTTTGGAACAAACGGCATTGTAAAGTTTTAACTTTTTTCCATCGGCATCTGATATTTCATTATTGGTCACTAATGAGGAAATTAAGTTGTTAAGTTTGGTTTGTATAACAGAGACAGGATTTTTGGTAGGAGGTTTGTAAGTTGAATTGTCCGAAAAAATTCTTGTCATTTTGGCAGTGCATTCGTTTTCCACATTACCACTGTTTTGTTGCCCTTGTCTGAATTGCAAGCTATTATTTCAGGATGAGTACGTAAGAAACGTTTTGTTTCAAGATACATTTTATTTAATTCTAGTGTACTTTTTTCATTATGAAAGGAATGGCTGTTTTTTAGAATATTCAGGTGGTGCGTAATTGCATTGCAACACCGAGTTTTAAGTAAGTTCTTTTCTTCTTGCGGTAACTTTCTATTGTCTATGGAATATTCGACATCAGATAAAATGTGTAAAGTCGGAAAATCGGATTTGTTAAAAGGAAAAGAAAATTTACACATTTTATCTAATGTCGAATATTCCATAGACAATAGAAACTTACCGCAAGAAGAAAAGAACTTACTTAAAACTCGGTGTTGCAATGCAATTACGAACCACCTGAATATTCTAAAAAACAGCCATTCCTTTCATAATGAAAAAAGTACACTAGAATTAAATAAAATGTATCTTGAAACAAAACGTTTCTTACGTACTCATCCTGAAATAATAGCTTGCAATTCAGACAAGGGCAACAAAACAGTGGTAATGTAGAAAAACGAATACACTGCCAAAATGACAAAAATTTTTTCGGACAATTCAACTTACAAACCTCTTACCAAAAATTCCGTCTCTGTTATACAAACCAAACTTAACAACTTAATTTCCTCATTAGTGACCAATAATGAAATATCAGATGCCGATGGAAAAAAGTTAAAACTTTACAATGCCGTTTGTTCCAAAGCCTACGGTTTACCTAAAACACATAAAGAAAATTTAACACTTCGACCAATAATATCCAACTGTGGATCAGCGACCTACAAGTTGGCAACATATATAAACGGAATTATGTCTAAGATAAGAAATAAGTTCACACATACAATAAAAAATTCGTTATCCCTTGTTGACCGATTAAAAGATCTGTTTATCCCAAACGATTACGTATTAGTAAGCTTCGACTTGGAATCTATGTTTACCAATCTTGACAAGACTCTTCTACTGGAAAGTATTAACCTTTTTTGGGATGACATTGCACAATATTCCAACATTTCCATCAACAGTTTCATCAATACTGTAGAGTTCATTTATGACAATAGTTGTTTTAGTTTCAACAACATATATTACAAGCATATAAAAGGCATGGCTATGGGCAACTCTGCATCTCCCATATTTGCGGAATTAGTGGTACATGTTCTAATTGAATCCATCATTGAGAAACTAGATTTCCCAATACCTATTTAACTAGTGTACGTTGACGTTTTTTTTTGTGCTTACCAAAGGACAAGATAAATATGACACATACCGCATTTAATTCGTACCACAAAGACTTAAAGTTTACGATTGAAATTGAGTCCAATAAAAAACTGCCATTTTTAGATTTACTACTCATAAGGCACGATAACCATATTATTACAGATATATATCAAAAACCCACAACTTCTAATAGAATTATAAATTTTAAATTTTGCCACAGCTTGACTCAAAAACTAGACACCGTAAAGTCTGTTGTCCAAAAAATACATCGTCTGTGCAACGCAGAGTTCCTTAAAAAGAACTATTCTTTTTACATTACTTTTTTCAAAAACAACGGATACCCCACCGATCTATTAAATCGATGTTGGAAATCTAATCCTCCTGTTTCCATTAACAAAAATAAGACACTTCAATATCACAAGCTAGCTTTTGTCCCAAAACTGTCCAAAAATTATCCAACATTTTGAACACCGATAATATTAAAATTAGCACTTGTTATAAAAAAACAAACCGCACTCTATTTTCAAAAATAAAAGACAAAAACCAAAAGTTTGAAACACCAAACGTCATCTACAGCATACCTTGTACAGACTGCGATGGTCAGTACATAGGTCAGACCAAGCAATTACTTATGAATAGAATCAGGGGCCACAAATCCGATTGCAAAAATTCATCGCGCAATAATAAAGACTCCATAGCTTTAGTCACTCGTTATAAATCAAAAAAACATGAATTTGACTACGAAAATACTTTTGTTTTAGCCGTAGAAGAAGATCTTACCCGCCGTTTGTTTAAAGAAATGTTTTTTATATATAAACAAAATAATTCAATTAATCAAAAAACGGATACCCAAAATCTGTCTGCAATATACATTAATAATTTTAATTTAGCATAACCATCCTACCGTTAACTTTATAATACTAACTATAGCCATAAGTGTATTTCCCGCTAACTAACATTTAGAAAATTTTATATTATATATCCTTTCTACACTAACAACAATTTATACTCACTCAACTGGTCATTCATATCTTTATGTTGATATCTATAACACGCCTTTTAATTAGATTGTAACGTTTAGATCTAGTCATTTATTTTCAATTATTTAAATGTTATGGTACGTATTTTTAACTAATTTTAATTTATACTTAGTTGTTCTTTTTATAGCTGTGATAATGTGAATAAATTTCACGAAACGTCGCATATAATTCAAGTTTTTAATTTTTAAATTTTATACTTCGGTCCTCAGTAACCGTAATCAGTTTTTATAAATATATAAATATATATATATATATATATATATATATATATATCTGTTGGTTTCTTGGGATGCACTCGTTCGTAAAATAAGAACTATAATGTCAAATTGTAACGTTTATTCTGACATTTCGGCATGAATATTTTTGCCTTAATCATAGACTAAAATATGATGAATTTAGTTTTGTAAGGTTAAAAACAGTATAGCTAATCTACTTACATAATTACCATGACTTAAAGAACTTCTACATTTAAAAACTAATACATAAATTACAGTTATAACTTTTGACAATTATGAAAACAATAACAAATATTTAGAAAAGCTAACTATGTGTACAATGCTAATTTTAGTAAAATAAAAAATTATAAAAACAAAAAATAGAAAGAGCTTAAATAACTAATATGAGGGGGTAAGATTTTAGGAACGAAATGTTTGTTTTATTAGTGGAATCTAAATTAACGGTCTGTAAAAGTGGATATTATTAAATTTATATAGCGAAGAATATACTATATTTAAGTTGTTTGTATCTTGTTTGCTGTTGAGTGGGTTAGGTTGTTGTAGAATGTGAAAAGATTCCAGGAATAGTCTTTTGTGGTAGTTAGCTTTTGTAAATATTTGTTATTGTTTTCATAATTGTCAAAAGTTATAACTGTAATTTATGTATTAGTTTTTAAATGTAGAAGTTCTTTAAGTCATGGTAATTATGTAAGTAGATTAGCTATACTGCTTTTAACCTTACAAAACTAAATTCATCATATTTTAGTCTATGATTAAGGCAAAAATATTCATGCCGAAACGTCAGAATAAACGTTACAATTTGACATTATAGTTCTTATTTTACGAACGAGTGCATCCCAAGAAATCAACAGATCTATATATATTACTACCGTTCGAGAAACTACCTATTTTATAAACAGTCATGGGATTCTACCAACGCATACGAATGGAATTTGGTGAAGACGTTTGCAAGTCTTTGAAACAGTGGGCTAACATCAACAAAAAACTAGCCAATCTAAACAACCGTGGTACTTTCTTAGAAAATTGCAGAAGATATGACTTGGTACCTCACCATATACTCAACACCTTACGTGGTACACAACAATTATTATTATGTAGAAATAGTCGTATAAACAGGAAGATAAATAACTTTAGCAAAAATTTACAAAAGCGCATATTATCAATTGAAATAGAAATCACCCATACTGACATTCGTTTCTGGAAAAATACACTTTCTCAAATTAAAAAAGATCTTCAAGAATTTTTACCTCCTAACACCTTCAACAATTTCAATTACAAACAAATTATTACTTATAATAAATTCTTCATATCTGTTAAAAATAGAAACATAAAAAAGATCAACATTTTGCAGCAAACTCAACTCTACAACAAACAATTATTTATAGGTAACAGTAAATGGTTAGTTAACCACAGTAACGAAATCATACCCGATGACATTAAAAACTTCTTATCTTTAGGACCCAATTTTAATATTGAAATGTCCACTACAGACATCAATATTGGTAAACTACTAGCTAATATAGAATCAATTATTGAATCTATTAAAAAACCAACAGAAGAAAAAACAATATTACGAACTAGAATTACCAATTTAATTACCAATTTTTATACAAATCCTGTATATAAAAAAATAAATAACACCAACACTCGCATCTACAATAAGACCAAGAAATTCTTGAATGATAACCCCAACATTTATGTAACAAAAGCCGACAAAGATTCTGTCACCGTTATATTAAACAAACAGGATTATCTGACCAAATCTAATCAATTACTTGACGATATAACTACCTATAAAAAACTCACAAAAGACCCTACTTTCACTATTCAAAATAAAGTTAATGATCACATTAAATTCTTATACAAACATTCTATGATCACCAAAATTGAAAAGGATATTTTAATTAAAAATAATTGCATTCCAGGCAAATATTATGGTTTGCCAAGAATCCACAAAATAAATATACCTCTAAGACCCATAATCTCTTGTATAGACACTCCGACCTATAATATTGCTACCTTTTTATTCAAAATCTTACAAAATTCTTTTCCTCTTGAAGGCTATAACGTTAAAGACACGTTTACATTCATCGATAAATATAGGCATTTTCAATTACCCACTGACCATATTCTTGTATCTTTAGATGTCCGTTCTTTGTTCACCAATATCCCCAAAGAATTATTTGTTAAAATTATTACTGAAAAATGGAATGTTATTCAACTACATTGCAACCTTAACTTGAGTTCTTTATTATCAACTATTGATTTGATTTTTAATAACACTTACTTTATTTTTAATTCTAAGTTTTATCAACAGACTTTGGCACTCCTATGGGTTCACCTATATCCCCCATTATTGCCCAAATTGTAATGGATTATCTGTTAGAATCTGTCATAAGTTTACTGCCTTTTGACATGCCCTTTATAGTCAAATATGTAGATGACATTTTATGTTCCATTCCAGAACACTTGATCGAATATACTTTATATATTTTTAATAGCTTCAATACTAATTTGGTTTTCACTTTCGAAAAAGAAATTAATTTCAGTATTCCTTTTCTAGATACGTTAGTCCTCAGATCTCCCATAAATACTTTATATTTTGACATTTACAAAAAACCTACTGACTCTGGTAGATACTTAAATTATCATTCTAACCATGCTTTTATTCATAAACTTAATATCATATTAGCTTTAAAATACCGTATTCAAAAAATTAGCGAACCAAATTTACTTACAAACAACTTAAAAGAGTTGGAATATATTTTACTAAACAATGCATACCCAAAACCTCTTTTAAAGAAGTTTTTATACTCCAATAATCTACAAACTTCATCAATAGACCGACCACTAGTTACAAATTTCAGAAAATTACCTTTTATTCAAAATTTAACCCTCAACTAACCAAAATCTTGAAACAACCTGATATTCTAATAGCTTATACTTATGAAAAATCAATAGATAGGTTATTCACTAAATTAAAGATAACACCGAAAAACATTATGCAGTAATGTTATTTATAAGGTAGAATGTAGTTGCAATAGAACTTATGTGGGTCAGTCAAAACAATGGCTAAAAAATCGAATAACTCAACATAAAAGTGATGCCAGACTTGGTAAACTAAGTTGTGCTTTGTCATCACATTTACATGCAACAAATCACACTGCTAAATTCGAAGACACCAAAATTTTAGACATTGAAAACAACTACCACAAAAGACTATTCCTGGAATCCTTTCACATTCTACAACAACCTAACCCACTCAACAGCAAACAAGATACAAACAACTTAAATATAGTATATTCTTCGCTATATAAATTTAATAATATCCACTTTCACAGACCGTTAATTTAGATTCCACTAATAAAACAAACATTTCGTTCCTAAAATCTTAACCCCCCCCCTTTTTTACGTTTCCTTCATATTTTTCTAATTTCAAGTCAATTTCCAATCGTTATACTTATCACTAACTAATAATTTTATAAAATTTACAACCTCATATTAGTTATTTAAGCTCTTTCTATTTTTCTTTTTATAATTTTTATTTTACTAAAATTAGCATTGTACACATAGTTAGCTTTTGTAAATATTTGTTATTGTTTTCATAATTGTCAAAAGTTATAACTGTAATTTATGTATTAGTTTTTAAATGTAGAAGTTTTTTAAGTCATGGTAATTATGTAAGTAGATTAGCTATACTGTTTTTAACCTTACAAAACTAAATTCATCATATTTTAGTCTATGATTAAGGCAAAAATATTCATGCCGAAACGTCAGAATAAACGTTACAATTTGACATTATAGTTCTTATTTTACGAACGAGTGCATCCCAAGAAACCAACAGATCTATATATATTACTACCGTTCGAGAAACTACCTATTTTATATATATATATATATATATATATATATATATATCGACAGTTCTACACAAGTTCTAACAACTATGACCACTTTTAGCCTGAGTTCCAGTGGTTAACCATTTTTAAATAATCCTTTAAATTTTGGTATAGCACGACACTCGGAAAAAAGTGTCGTTCTGTTCATTTCTAACGAATTTTTCGATACATATCGACAGTTCTACGTGAGTTCCAACAACTACTATTACTTTTAGCCTGAGTCCCAGTGTCTAACCATTTTTAAATAATTTTTTAAATTTTGGTCTCTAGCACGACACTCGGAAAAAAAGTGTCCTGCTGATCATTTCTAGCTAATTTTTCGATATATATCGACAGTTCTACATGAGTTCTAACAACTACGATCACTTTTAGCCTGAGTTCCAGTGTCTAACTATTTTTAAATAAGTTTTTAATTTTGGTCTAGCACGACTCTCGTAAAAAAGTGCCGTGCTGATCATTTCTAGCGAATTTTTCGATATATATCGACAGTTCTACATGAGTTCTAACAATTACGGCCACTTTTAGCCTATGTTCCAGTGTCTAACCATTTTTAAATAATTTTTTAATTTTTGGTCTAGCAAAACACTCGGCAAAAATGCCGTGATGAACATTTCTAGCTAATTTTTCGATATATATAGACAGTTTTACATGAGTTCTAACAACCACGATCACTTTTAGCCTGAGTTCCAGTGTCTAACCATTTTTAAATAAGTTTTAAATTTTTGGTCTAGAACGACACTCGGAAAAAATACCGTGCTGATCATTTCTAGCGAATTTTTTGATATATATCGACAGTTCTACACGAGTTCTAACAACTATGGCTACTTTTAGCCTGAGTTCCTGTCTAACCATTTTTAAATAATTTATTAAAGAATTGCGACAGAAAGATTGCTTTTATTTCAAAGCGGACAAGGGTAATAGGTTGGTCATTCTAGACAAACAGGACTATGTTGATGTAGTAGAAACTTTGATATCTAAGGGTCCTTATAGACCAATAGTCACAAAAAGGAAAAATAAAATACTTTTTTTTCGAGTGTCGTGCTAGACCAAAAATTAAAAGATTATTTAAAAATGATTAGTCACTGGAAGTCAGGCTAAAAGTGGTCGTAGTTGTTAGAACTCATATAGAATTGTCGATATTATATCGAAAAACTTGCTAGATATGAACAGGACGACACTTTTTTCAGAGTGTCGTGCTAGATCAAAAATTAAAAAATTATTTAAAATTGGTTAGACACTGGAACTCAGTCTAAAAGTGTTCGTAGTTGTTAGAACTCATATAGAATTGTCGATATATATCCAAAAATTGGCTAGATATGAACAGAACGACACTTTTTTTCCGAGTGTCGTGCTAGACCAAAAATTACAAAATTATTTAAAATTGGTTAGACACTGGAACTCAGGCTAAAAGTGATCGTAGTTGTTAGAACTCATGTGGAACTGTCGATATATATCAAAAAATTTGCTAGAAATGATCAGCACGACACTTTTTCCGAGTGTCGTGCTAGACCAAAAATTAAAGGATTATTTAAAATTGGTTAGCCACTGGAACTCAGGCTAAAAGTGGTCGTAGTTGTTAAAACTCATATAGAATTGTAGATATATATCGAAAAATTTGCTAGATATGAACAGGACGACACTTTTTTCCGAGTGTCGTGCTAGACCAAAAATTAAAGAATTATTTAAAAATGGTTAGACACTGTAACTCTGGTTAAAAGTGATGGTAGTTTTTGGAACTCATGTAGAACTGTTGATATATATCGAAAAGCGCGCTAGAAAGAATCAACACGACACTTTTTCGTCGAGTGTCGTGCTGGGTACAATATACGTCGTTTATGCAAATAACCTAATTGTTGCAATTTTTTATTTTAATTACATATATAGTTGGAACTCGATTAGAACTAACGGGAACTCTTGCTAAAAATTGTGATATTAATTGGTTTCTTATAGATTATAGGAGGAAGTGTCGTGCTAGATTCGCGAAGTTAGCACGACAATTTTTCATTTGCTATTTTTTTGTATTAGAAGTGCGGAACGCTTTTTATTTTCTATCAGGAACTCTAGAACTATGAAAAGTGCTACTAGAACTATCGATGTTTTTTTAAAATTTAAAGAATGTCGTGCCAATATCACAGGGGTTATATAAGGTGGATATTAAAATTATAGTGTGTTATTAGTAATTGTATGAAATTGTTGGGGTTTGCCAAACTAGAACGCTTTACGATGTATATTAGGTAATATTGCATATGTACCTATTGGCGTTGACATTTTAATTTGTATTTTACAATTTGTTCGACGTATTCGAATTGTATTTGTATATTGTTACGGTTTAAATTTATCTACGAACTTGAATATCCTGATGGTAAACCACGATGAAAGTTGCATATAAGTGACCTAAAACCTTTTACCGATAATGGTCTTCCACAATAATTAATACCTTCTCCTAGTTTTTAAATTTATCTTGTATTATAGAATATTTTATATCTCATAATGCCTGATGTTGTTTTATCCTTTACTTACTTTTTCTCCTTATCCTATATTGAAAGCCTAATGTACCTATAATGTTTAAGTGAAAGAAACGTTTTAGTTTTTGTAAATTTATTTATTATTTTGATAATTTGCTTTCAAATTTTCTTGTTTTTATGACATTGATTGACCATCTGTGTATTATCCTTTAATTTTTTTAATTTCTTTCGCTCCCTAGATATTCAAAGTTAAATTTTTCTGATATTTTCTCGGTTGCCACTTCTCTACCCCCTCCCATTTATTACATTTTTTTCGCATAAGTAACGCAACAAATGTTTAAGATTTGTCGGGACTGATGTGAAGTTGATGTTTTTCAAATAAAGTAAAAGCATGGAGTCGACAACCACGTCGATGTTGGAAAAAGTTAATATTTACGGTAGCAATGACGAGAAATTTCTATTTCTTGTGTCTATTTTGGCATCTTCACTCATTATCCTATTGCGTTTCATCTAAACTTTGTGTGTTGTATTTTTATCTAACATGTAGGTTTTTTATCCCACCTATGATTATGGTGGTGTGAATTTATTGTATATTTCTTACTCTTATCATTTTCTGATGCCATTTGGTTGAAAATGCTTGCTTTTAAAAATAGCAGGGCGCGCTTTTGTTTTTGTTTCTTTTTCTATGTAGCGTGGGGTTATTTTTGAAAATTACCTTGGGATATTACTTTTATTTTGAGATTATCTTTCGGAATCATCCTGGGATATATCCGTTATCTTGAAATTTTAACATTAAAATGTTTCATATGTGAGTCACAAAATTTTCTTTAAAATGTTTATGTGTAATTTAAATATTCTTATATTACCCCGACTCAGTATAGTTGATCAACGACCTTGAACAGGAATATTTGTAAGGGTCATATCTCCTCGGGGTCTGACCTCAAAATTTCTAGAAAACTATTCATTTACAAATATTTTGTATAGGCAAAATAAAGACTTATTCTAGCTTAATCTACTTAATAATACACAAACTGTCTTTTTAGGTTTAAAACAAAGTTATACTTGTGGTTTGGATCGTCAAATTTTTGTTGATATTCTTATCTTTAAGACCACCTGTCTTTGTTTATAATTGCTATTTGAACGATAGTCTCCATTGAAATTAGCTGCATCGAAAATTTCTGGTTTCAAATTTTTGGATCTCCATTTTACTCAATCTTCATACGTCGAAGTATCCGATCAAAGTACCTTTTGGGTTAAAAGTTGCGGGTAGCCTTGCACCAAGATAATTTGTTATTTATATTGGAGCAATAAATCGTGGTTACACTATAAAATAATTACTTATCGAATGGCGCATAACTTATGTTCAAAACTTCAAAGTTAAATCTGAAATGCCAAAGAATGAATGAATTGCCCTCATAGCTTCCGCCTTGTCGATTACCTTTTAGATGTATGAGTCATCTGCATGATGTAACAATTTACCGTAATTTCGCGTTCTTTTTCAGTAACGTCAGCATAAATTTATGCGATCATAAAAAGTTTCCCATTTTTTACTCATGAATTAAGGCAGTTGTTGGTTGTCGCTTTCCCCTTTGAGCTTCTGTAATAATTATAGTCATTAAACTTGTTATCTTATCTGGTTTTATGGTCTTTCTCGGTGTTATCGTATTCTGAGAATTGGGTCGTGCATTTACACAAGATAATTAGCTTGCTGACATAAATATAATTTATTCTAGAACCGTCCCGAAATTGACTTCTTTGAAAGAAAACTACTTTGCATTAAAAACTCTTAATCGTGTTATAACATTTGTAATAAATAACGATTATTGACATATTTCTAAAGGAGATGAATGTATTATTTTCATTTTAGAAACGTATAGATTTTTATGTTTTCACCTGCTGGAACTATTTTAAAACAGTGTATTACGTTTATTGTATGATATTCTTAAAGCAGATAGCTTGACATTGAAGTTATTTACTAGTTTTAAAGTAGCTAAATCCTTAGACCCGTTTTTTAGTCTGTATAAATGCAATAAAACTTGTTTTAAAGGTATTTTTCTAGAGAATAAATATTTACGCACGGATTTAAATCTACGAATGCTTGATTGGGCTTCGTTTTTAAATGGTTTTTCACAACACTATATAAACTTAGAGCGTGTTATTTTACACGGGATTTCACTTATAGGAATCTTATGATATATTATACAGGGTAAAATTTAAATATTGGAAAACTTTATTTTCTGTTCTGTTTTCTCACAGAACGTGGTGCTCAATGAAATCTTGTGACGGTGCCGTTTTTAAGACTAAACTCAAAAATTTACCAGTTATTTAAATTATATCTACAAGTTGTACCTTTTTGGAAAGAGCATACACCAAAGAAGTTTTTTGAATAGGTGTGCAATTTTCGATAGTAATAGTTTATTTGAGTAGTTTTAAGTTAAACAACTGTAATTTTTTTGAAGAATTTGAAATAATACCAAAAAACCGTTTCTTTTGATTAACCTTGTAGTTGTTTGCGAAACCTGTCATCTAATAAGGGTGAGACGTTCCTCTCCTAAACACTAAAAGGATTAAGATTTATTCAGAATTTTTCTTTATCAATCAATAGTTGGCGAATCTGCATGAGTTTCCCAAAAACGATAAAAATAGTTGTAACTTTGAAATCATCAGCAATTGGATAACAACATATATGGTTATTTTGATAGGAACTAATTTCCCCTATTACGCTCCTTTGTTTGGACCATGAATTTTTGAACACCTTGTATATATATTGCTGTGATTAAGCTCTAAAATCGTGCCACACGGATTGGGCTGTCCTAAAACCTTTTCCTGAAAATTAAAAAAAAATATTCCAATATCTCTGGAACGCCCCCCTATTTCAGCATACCACGGCTAGCTATAAAATCTGCCTCTTCAGAGATACTTACCATCCTAAATTTACTCTTTCTCACTTATACTACCAAATAAAATTACCACTCAAATAATTCAAGGAAACATACCTTTTATTCATACAAATCAAAATTTTACTTTACCAGCTCAATATTTACAAATTCGGATATACAGCTTCATAAAATATTACAATCTCAACCATTAAATCCTTTTAAATTTTATGACATTAAATCATTTCAACAAATTCTTTTTATATAAGTAGATGGGCCTATCTTGAAACCCTAAATTGAAATTTACTCTAGTCTATGGTGAGCTCAGTATAAACCCTGTTACTCTAAATGCATAAATAAATCGCATCTTTGTTTTTAACAGCCCTAAAGACCCGTTTACTCTTTACATCAAATTTTTACGTCATTTATTTACACCTTAAAATAATAAATACAAATTGTCTTTGTCGTATACCCTTCAAATTAGCTTTTATGTTCATAAAATGCACACCCAATGTGTCAAATCACTCTAGCACAAAATAACAGCACACAATGTTCAAGCAATAACAAAAGAAACTAATTTTGTTACCTGGAGTAAGCTTTTTGCACCATTACCTCTGAAGATGTTGTCCTCCCAAAAACATCGTCCTAGCATTCCATCCACCTTTTCTTTGCTATATGTACATCAAACCTATTTCCAATCGCTATCCAATTATCTGCAGACGCCTTCAATATTTCTACCTATATAATTGTCTAAAACAAATTAATCACCTTCCGTATCTACCAAACACCCAGCATCCTCGTTCCACAAATTTATCTAGGCTCGCTTACCTCAGTAACATTCTTCGTTCGTTCTTTGTAATGTAGCTACGGCACCGTTACAATTTAGCGCCCACTCGTGCTTCCACACTTTTAATTAAATGAAGACGGACTGCACTAACACCGATTTATAAAATTTTAACTTAGATGTTACCATTTAAGTCTGAAGCGGACCTTAGAAGTAAGTGAAGTAAGAGAGCCCTACTACGTCTTCTAGTGTATTTATAATAGTAGAAACACACCTCCTGTATCCTGTTTCAATCGAAAAGCACTCCCACCGTAACCGATTGTGAAAATTTAGTATGCAACGAACTTCCTAAAACTCAGAATTTCTTATTCCACCGTCGCTTTAATCCGAAACACTGGTTAACAAACACAACGGTCGCAATCTTCTTGAAATTTATCTCATTCCACTCTACGATCAGCCAATCAAAAACATTTCTCCCATTCGTAGGTCTATCATCTAACTATGTTATCTTCGTCTAACTTGTATTTACCGTTTTTATTACAATCCCACTACAGCAAGATAAAATCGATATTGTGGTTGACCTCTAAAATTTGTCGCGCACTTTAAACGAGTGTTTTATCCAACGTCTATTACTTGTTCTCCTAGTCGCTTATGCTATAGATATCCCGTCTCTATTTGTTTTCAAAGCACCTGTTTTTTCGCAGCCTTCGCTACGACCGTTACCTCAAATTTCTATAGAATTTTGTTCCAACGTACATTCTGGTTCCTTGAACCTGTTTATTTATCTGTCCGTCTTTCTATGAATTGTTTTGCCAGGTTGAAATTGTATTTTCCATGCTGTTTCAACCCGTAGAATTTTTTAGGATTTACTTTTAACGAACGCTTGTTTACTTAAATTGAAAAAAAGGGGTTTACATTATTGATTTTATATTTTATTATTTGACGTGCTTGATTTACAACTTTTAAAATATTAAAGCTAATTATATTCGTATCATCCTTGAGTTTTCACGCAATACAAAACTTCTACACTTATGCAAATTTAACACTACGGTTTATTAATACAAATGTATGCTATTATCTGTTTGTTTTAAGGTCAAAACTAATTAATTTGGAACGTAAATAAATTATTCCTATTTTCTATATACACGGTTGTTCTTAACCTATAATTTACACGATAATATATATAGGTGTGTGTGCGCGTGTGTGTGTGTGTATGTATGTGTGTGTGTATAGAAAAACTTGAAAAAAAGCAGCTAGTTAAAAGTTGTACTTTAAGACTTAAAATTTAATTTAGAATTGTAGAATTGTAGGTTTATGAGTGTACCTTGTTTTCTGACAATGTGTTGCTAGCAAGAATCGCGCAAAAGAATAACTGTACGCACAATAGTGTGGTAGTCGAGAAATTAGTGTTACTATTCCCTTTCAGTTTCATGATTTAGTGCGGACTGTATCAAGGAAAACTAGGTAGTGCCTAAATACTTGTTTAGTTACTAATAGCTTTAGGTTACAAGTAATTGACCGGACTTACGGAAACAAGAGAACTGTTTTTCTGTTTCTGTAGTTTTTCCGCAATTGTTACTTGGTAAGTGAATTAATCCGTATCACGCATTTTTCAATCATTGCATAACCAGTTTTCATTTTTAATACTCATTAAATTTACCGTACTTCGTTTAAAGGCAAAAATAATTCTGTTTGCTTCTTGGCTGTGGTCTTGAGTAGATTATAAGTTAATAGTTAAATTGCTTCAGGAAATGTGTAGGTTGGTTCAGACTAAGAAACAATAAGGATACGCGTCCAACCAGTTCTAGGACTAAAGACTTTATGATAATAGGTTAAATTGTAGGCTTAGAATGGTGTAATATGTATAAATATGTTAAGATGCCCTCGGGGTCAGATATTTTCTAACTGTACTATACTAACTTTTTAAAAACTACACTGCTATCTTCTTGGTTGCTACTCGGTGCACCTAATATTAAATATCCAAGCACTCACTGTTAATTTATGTCGATCACTGCAATAATTCATGTCACCCACTAGAGGTATTTATTTTAACACTACATTAACACTAATTTATTTCATATCAAAATTCCAATAAAACGTACTGATTAATACATGTGAACGGGCAATTATTCTAGATTATTCTAAGGTGCCAAAATTATGAACATTACATCTAGAAAGGGTCTACTATAAAGTTTCTAAGTGCTTTCTCTTATAACCTATCAATCGTTTCATCTATAGGTATCATTATGTATAGAAGTTACGTTCACGTTAATGTGTAATATTTTGAGCAAGAGAACCTTGTCTCTTTCCAGTCTTACTATCGGTCCGTACAATTATGTTTCATTTTAGAAGTTATTACTGTAATTCTGTTTTTACCTTAAATTCCTAATCTCAGCTAGAAAATAAGGTTCCTTTGTTATTACAAGTTCCAAAAAAGTGTTTCCCTTTCGTATATATTCCCATCGTTATAAGAGTTTGGTACTGTGTCTCATCCACAAATGCTTCCTATTTGAAAACTATATTCGAATACATATACGTGTTGATGCGTAGATATTCTTGTGCCACACTTCACACTACAACAATTTCTCTAGCAGCTTCGCGGTTATTGATCAAGAGCGCTTTCGGCATGCGAAAAGTAAACCTCCAAATATGAAATTCAAATCCGCATTCTATCCTTCTAAGTCGTTTTATCCTTGTAAGAGACTTCTATATAATATAAGGAACAGCTTGTGTGCAATCCATCATTCTAACGATGATTTGATCCTAAGGATTAGATAGTACTTAAATGAATATGACCAGAGGCCTGAAGTCAATGTTAATGCTTCAGAACTGTATAGATGTTAGCCAGTTGATCAATATTGAAAAGCCGCACAATAATCTTTTTAATTTAACTCCCCCCGAACGATCTGCCACAACTAAATGCAGAAAATTAAAGTTAAACAATAATATATTTCCGGTGAAATATAAAGTAACGTCTTTACCGTGTTACTTATATTAAAAAATCCTGTTTGTATACGTTTGTTAAAATACTTATGGCACGGTTTTAGTATCTGAGATGAAAATCTCCAGCCCTACTTGATTAGAATCTAAAACCTTATCTGCTTATACAGTTAGTGATTAAAATAGACAGGGTTGAGGTTTAAATTAAATTTTGTAAAGACGGCTGGCATTTTAACCCAACGAACAGATATTTGACTCCCAAACGAAGGCGAATCCGCGACTAATTCAACGAAGAAAGCTCCAAACTAAACATTATTTTGGAAACCTTCAATAATTGTCGCATATTAGAGCGTTAGAATAATGTGGTGATGCAATGGGTAGTGAGATAATGGTTTTTATAAATAAATATACAGATTTACAAATGAATATACAATAAAAATCAGATTAATTATAGTCCGTTGTTACCATCCAATATTGCTTTAAAAATTTCCCTTGTTAATTCATAGGTTCGCTTTATGATAATTTTGTTAAATCGACTACGTTGCTATTCTCACATCCATCAACTCAATTAATAATAAATACGCTGTATAATACTTTTCAACTCAAATCCCTTTTGCTTTAAAAACGACAAGTTTAAGCTACAATTAAATAGTTTACATCCTGTATATTTTATTTTTCTGCAATAAATACGCTTTCGAATAATTTCTCAACTTAAACCTATTTGCTTGGAAACGACAAGTTTATGATAAAACTTAAATAGGTCAAGATCCTGTTTAAGTATCCGTAAGTGCGTTATACTTTCCGATAACGTATAATTGCGTTCTAGTGGGTTTCCCATCTAAAGATTTGTCGAAATAATATATCCTACTATACTTCGGTAAAACAGTGTTTTCTAGTTTCAATCGCGTTTTGATAACGCGGATGTTTGCCTTTCGAGTTCGTGTTATTTTGAACTCCTTCTAAATTTTGATTCTGCAGCTTGTGCGTTGATACACTTGTAAAATTAAAAAATTAAATTAAAAAAAAGACTTTTTACGTTTATTTTCGGCAATAATTGATTATTTGATTTACATAACTTCCTTTGCTAGTATTAAATTCTCCGATAATACCCAATATATTGTACCTGTTCAGATAAGCTCGCTTTACCATAATTTTCAACATAAATCCATTGTTAATTCATTATCCGTTCGTATAAATTCCATGTCTATTGTCAAATCCTTCCGCATAATTAATAATAAATACTCTATCTAAGAATTTTTCAACGTAAATCTAGTTGTTTTGAAACGACAAGTTTATGCTACAATTAATTAGACAAGATTCTGTTTAAATATCCGTGAGTGCGTTATACCTTCCGATAACGTACAATTGCGTTCTAGTGGGTTTTCCATCGAAAGATTTGTAGAAATAATATATCCTACTATTCTCCGCTAAAACCGTGTTTATCAGTTTCGATCGCGTTTCCATAACGGGAATGTTTGCTTTTCGAGTTTGTGTTATTTTGAACTTTTAAACTTTGATTCTACAGTTTGTGCATTGATGCACTTGTAAAAACTATTCGTTCTGTTACTCCAAGAGCGATACACGTTTCTCCTCTATCAAATGTGTGGATTTGTTCTTAGCTAGAGGCTAAATTGCTTGTTGCGTAGCTTGATTATTCCTTGATGTAAATCAACTGCTCTTGCATGTAGACAGCCGTTGCTATTACGGTAGTAACATGGTCGTTGCTGACTACCGCGGCAATGCTGTGTCCATTCGCTTCCGAGGGCTGACAAGATAAGTATCCCGACACATGCATGTGACTTGTTTTCCTTTTCCAACATACCCAGGGATATTCCCAATTAGAAATTGACGTAGCCGGAGGAAAACGTAAATATACAAGGCTAACTACCAATGCGGTGAGAGGAAGGGGTTCCCAGCAACACAAAAATAATACATCGCCAACGATTTTCTATTTACAACAAAAACACATAAATATAGAAATTTCTGTCGAAAGAGCAAAACAAAATTAACTAAGGTTACTATTTAATAAAACAATTTTACTGTATGGCCAAATTCCTTAATTGTTTCACGAAGTGCGTAATTCGTAGCTAACATGCAATAAATCTAATCAATACCAATAGGAATAACGCTGATACTTTCGTATAAGCGGATGGGTTAATTAAAAAAAACATTAAATTTAGAAATCTTTCTAGTAAGGATTTTATTAAAACAAACATTACCATATCTAATTTCAAATTGGGTTTATCCTTGGGTATGCTAGAAAAGGAAGCAAGTCACATACATCTGTCAGAATACTTATCTTGTCAACCCCCGGAAGCGAATGGACACAGCCTCGCCGCGGCAGTCAGCAACAACCATGTTACTGCCGTAATTGCAACGGCGGTCTACATGCAAGAGCAGTTGATCTACATCAAGGAATAATTGGACTACGCAACAAGCAATTTTGCCTCCAGCTAAGAGTAAGTCTACACATTTGATAGAGGAGAAACGTGCATCGCTCTTGGAGGAACAGAACGAGTAGTTTTTACAAGTGCATCAAGGCACAAGCTGCAGAATCAAAGTTTAAAAAGTTCAAAATAACACAAACTCGAAAAGCAAACTTCCGCGTTATCGAAACGCGATTGAAACTGGAAAACACGGTTTTACCAGAGAATAGTAGGATATACTATTTCGACAAATCTTTAGATGGAAAACCCACTAGAACGCAATCGGAAGGTATAACGCGCTCATGGATACCTAAACAAGATCTTGACTAATTAATTGTAGCATAAACTTGTCGTTTCAAACTAGATTATACGTTAAGAAATTCTTAAAAGAGTATTTATTATTAATTATGCGAAGGATTTAACAATAGACATGGAATTTATACGAACGGATAATAAATTAACAATGGATTTGAGTTAAAAATTGTGGTAAAGGGAACTTATCTGAACAGGTACAATATATCGGGTATTGTTGGAGAGTTTAATACTGGAAAAGGAATTTATGTAAATCAAATAACCAATTATTGCCGAAAATGAACGTAACACCGTAGTTAAACATTTTGTTCTGAGTAAAATGCGCGTTAATAAATAAATTTTAATTTGACGTGAAGGGGCGTAGAACCCGGTACTAATATAAGGGTGCGTTGGCTAACTGCCGTGGTGCGGAACTGGGTTCCTAAGGAAAAATTTATAAAACAATTATGGAAAAATAAAGAAAAAAAATAAAGGAAAGGGCTGAAATACAACTTACCCTGAAAGGTTCTTTATCTGTCATAATGGAAGGGCGCCAAACCATCTGTCACAGCAATTCCATTGATGTATTCCTACACAGAAGACGGTTATTCCGCATAAATCTCCCTTGCTTCGGTATAATAAACTTTATAACCTACCTTTCTCACAAATACCTTAAAATTTTTTATTAATTCTGTAATAATTAAGAGAATTCTTCAAAATAAAATATCTCTTCCATATAATACTCCATCACGCAGTCGCTGGATTCTTTTACATAAAATAATTTCAATACACATTTAAATATACTTTCCTAAAAGTACTGTTTTAACTTCAATTCTGGCCAGGTACTGCTAAAAGAAAAAATCCTAAACGTACTTTAACTTTTAGCCATCAACAAAACTATCCGTCCTCTACATTCTTCCTGTTTTCAATATTTAAGTACATGACTTTTATAAATTCCAATTATTAGCAAAGGCGTTAATAATATACAAAAAAAAACAGTTAAATACCAACTTTTCGCTGCATAATTTGATTGTCCAATCCAAAATTAAGCAAAATCACTACGTATATACTACTTTATATTTTAACTGTTGACATTATACTGAAATTTAATCGACACTCGTTCCGTCGGCAAATCCTTAATCAATAAAAAATTATTGCTTTTATGTTCAATTAATGATCTACGTAATAAAATACTAACCATGTTTACATTCAAAGTTCAAACCCACATATACAAAAAATATATAACCATAAAAGCTTATAATTACTTACGGTTTGATTTACTTGCTACAAGGTTAAGAATATCCAGACCACACCAGCTTTCCAATTTATTAAGAATTCAATTTCTTTAATCCCTCAAACAATAGCTGCCCTAATTTAACACAACCCAAAAATCCAAATTAATGGTGGTAAACTATCCAAATCCTAACCCCTTTACGCGGTGACAACGACAATAATTTCATCCACACGTCCATAGGAAATACCTGGCCCGCGTGAGAGTAAGTTCACATATTTATCGCATGCCACGTTTTCGTTCCTCTGCGCGGACACCATCTTTATTTTTCTTGAAGTAGAATTCCGTTTCTCTTTCTATTATTAACTCGTATTACTACATTTCTAATTTTAAAATTCAAATACCCGCTATAACGATCCCTGACCGTGCTCGTCACCACCGTATTACGTTCCTGTAGAGCTACATCTTGATGTTAACTTATTATCGTTTCTCAAATAACTGATTATTCAATCTTAGTCGGTATTTTTTCCACTTTATTTCTTATTTTCAATCCGGGGTTTTTGTCATAGTTTTCCTTTTAAGTATATTGAAAACAATTCGGGAAGGTACTTACATTTACATGTGATTTACTAAGGTTAACATTTGTGTTTCTTTAGTTCAGCAATATAAATGAATACTTTGTAATGTGTTGCAGAAAATGATCAACTCATCCCCGCTATCTAATATCCGTGAATTTCCTTTATTCAGTGCCTATGTCTTTACATTGTATTAAAGTATGTCTGTAGTTTTCAATCAATACTGATGTACCTTGTATGTTCTGATTTCATAAATAGTAGCATTTATTGAGCATGACAGTTCAATAAATTTTTAGTTCTATTAAACAATTTAGGTCGTAAGCTTATAACCACATAAGTAATGTTTTATTTCTGTGTAGTACGTATTTGAGCGTAACTGTGATCTATAAATATGTCAAAACCCTCAAAAGCAGTTTTCAATGCTACGCATTTTTCAGATAAAATTAAGAAAGCTTTTATACACCATTCCTTACAAATAATTCCATTTAATAATACACCGAAGGAATTACAGCTATAGTTTACAATGTAACAAGAAAATATATAAATATGGTTATTACAATGTCGTTAATTATTTTTAAACACATACGCTTGGTTATTGAAAACTATAAATATAGTGCTACAGATAATCTGTTCATATGATGCTATACAATGTATTCATTTATATTGCTAAAGACATGAGCACGTGACACTATCATATGTAAACCATATGAAATCATGCATTTTTCTCAATAGAAGGACTGTACTATGACATAACTCACTACAAGATATGCAGAGTGGAAGAAATGGCAGTAGTTAGACAGTATAATGTAAGTAAGAGCCGATATACTTGCCGCCGCGTTCGAAGTTACACCCGATTTTTTTTAATTAAGCTATATCGTGCCACAGCGTAAATTTATGCTAAGCCTTCAACATCACCTACTCCTGTTATCAAGCACCCCGATCTCTTTAATTTATATCAAACAAACTTTCGCCGGTTTACACTCGGTTATCAGCGTTTAGTCACGCAACACTTCCGCTAACTTTCTCAAGGCCCCCCAGAACGCCTTCTGATTAGACACTTCCTGGGCTTTCTCTAACACTTGAACCACTCTAGCCTCTCTACAGCTAGTTTTTTGTCCGCCAACTCTTAGTTAGCCATCTGCAACCTCGTTGCCTTTACAATTATTTGCAGGTAGGTAATTAGATAGGTCGAAATATAGTCATACGAGTAAATAAGGAAACAGGAGAGTTGCGCGGTTAGTATCGGTATAGGGAGAGGTTAAAAGTTGAAAATAAACAGCTTTAAGATCCCGCAGGGATATGTACAAGGGGAGTGCGACTTATTTTGTTGCATTACACTTGCACAGCCAAGGTACGTTTTATTTCATCGGTTCGTAGAATGAACGTCATTGCGGCTGGTTAAAAAGCTTAGGACTGGAAAGTTCGCACATCAATAATTTGATTTTTGTGGTATGTTGTGTTAATGGAGCTGCTGTTTGTTGGGTAACCTAAGTAACTGTTGCAAGAAAGGTTGATGTTACTGGACACCCTTTAATTTTCTTCAAATCATGAGTAGCATAAGTTTATATGCCAATGATATAGAATTATGTACATGTAAATTTTAGGTCTAAGTTGTAAATGGTTCGTAATTGAAAGCTATCTAATCATAGCAGTAGTATTTTATTGAACGATAAATTAGCGACGGAACTAGTGTTGGTTAAATTTAAGCACAATATTATCGTGGAATTTCAAATGTCAATGGGTCTGTATTCATGTAGAAGACAATTAATCAGAAATGAAAGTATTTTTTTGTTGGACGATAAATTAGCGACGAAACTAGTGTTGGTTAAATTTAAGCATGATGTCACCATGTATGAAAGTTGGGAACATTTTAAAGTATTGAGATACATGCATTTATTGATTTTAAATGTAAGTTTTATTGGTGGAATTTAGGGTTAGTTAACACTTAAAACTTTAGCATTTTCAATAGACAATGAGATGCTAAAAGGAAAAGTTTGTGTTCAACTGGTCTTATGTTTGTTGTGAAAGGATTTTTTAGAAATGGGATTTAAAAGTCATGTAATTCAATATTGGAAACGGGAAATATTAAACTAATAGTATTATTGACCAATTTGATTTAATGTTTTTTTAAGACTTCTTTTAGTAACAGTTGACCAGTTTGAAGTTAAGGAATTAGGTTTTTTAATTATATTAGTATGTATATTGTAAGTTCTCAATATCGATAAAGGTTAAGTACGGGTTGAATTTAATTTACATTTATTTAGGAACTAGGTAGACAAAGAAATTTCCGAAAAGAGATCCAGTATCCCAATAATGGAGTCTTATTTAAGAGAGACACTTTATTTAGAAAATTTCTTTAATGGGACAAAATTTGTGGATCGTTTTTACTACACTGTAAAGGTAAGGTATAATCTGATAATTGTAGGAAACTAAAAGCAAAGAATACGCATCCGAAATAACCGTCTCTCGTGCAGGGATAATATCGAAGGGGTTCTTATGAGAAGACGGATTGGCGCCCCTTAATTATGACAATAGGAAAGCCTTTCAGAAGAAGTAGATATTGTAACGTAGTTTGTTTGTATTTCTACCATATTTATTATTTTTATTATTTCTTTCCTTGAAATCCACTCCCGCACCACTGGAGTTAGCCGTTGTACCCTTTAAATTATTACGAGGTCCCCGCTCTTTTAGGACAAACATAAATGTATAACGTACCGCTCATTTTACTTGTAACAAGCTTTGCAGTTCAAGTACCAAGAAATCATCCACATTTGTACATAACGTTCTGAATTCACTGTTAACTGCACGTCTTCAATAAAGTATGGGACGATTATGCTTTGCGGCGACATAGTAACCCATACAGTAACTAGGCGAATATAAAGCCTTCTGATTCGTTGCACTCCAGTAACAGCAATTATGCCTATTTACGTTCCCGTTGAGGTGAAGATGAGCCTTATTCGAAAGTATGTTTCTGAGTGTTAAAAACCGCTCATTTAACCTTGTTAACGAATTCAAGACTATGTGTGGCATCCATAGGTAAGGGTGCGGTTTTGTTTTTGTACAAAATGCACTGTAGGGATGATCTGTGCACATTTAAAATATATGTTTGCATACGAATGGAAAGGTTTGGTTATTTCCGAATTAACTGATTTACACTATCAACATTTTCGTTCTAGTTACGTACAGTTTTCCCCGCACGAAATCTAACGGTAATTCTCCCGGAAACTTGATAAAGCACCGCATTAAAATTCTGTATTCCGGTAAAGTACCGAAAACCTGGACTGTAACAAGAATAGTTGCTGAGCAACTCAGTATAAGTGTTTAAAGAGGGTTCCTAGTTCCTAGTCATAATCGGAAATTATCTTAGACGCCATCTAATATCGAAATGCGGGACTTGTAGAGAAAAATCCCTGAAGGTGTAGGAAGAGAATGCCAAAGCCTGAGATCAGAAAAGTAATTATGACCTACAATTCACTCAGGAAATAATGGAGTACACTAATGTTAAAGCCAACGTAATATAAACGTTAACAATAATAACACTAAAAACTGTTTGCTGAAAAGAAGTTTTCCTAAATTAAATGTTAAATTACTTGAGTGTTAATTACGTCTGTAGGTAGTTGCATCATATTTTATTACAAGGCTGAAGCTATTACCTTTAACATTAGTTGTGAAAAAGACAGGACTATTACACAATTATGTTTTTGTTACAGATACATGTAAACATTACTAAAAAAACAAATATATCAAAAATTACTTACCTTAATGAAAAACCTTTTGACAAAAAAAATTCTTTTCAAAATTCTTAAACTAACAACAAGAACGTGCTGAGGGTACGTTTATAAATCCATGCAGTTAAAATAAAAAATGTTCATTTATTTACAGTTACTGTAGGTTTTAGCTATAGAAGTTTGATCATAAATAGCTGGAGTGATTGTCGAATGTAGATACCTCGGAAACAACTAAAAGTAGTGTTATTCTGGACTGAATTCGTTTTAATCAGGTCCTACGAGACTTCGTTAAAGAGTTGGATATTATTGCTTGACATGCCTTATTCTAACAAAGTTGCCTATGGAGACCAGTTGTTTCCAATATTAAAAGTAACAAACCCAATAGCGTATTATTCTGAATTTCATTAAATAATCACATTAATCAATTCGATACATTATTCTTCAAAGTCAACTGCATCTATTCAAGTCTGCATGTTATGTTGTTCAGGCGTAATGACAAAATTCCCAATAGAATCGGAGAAACAGAATTTTTATTTTTTGAATCAGCACAATTTGGAGTATAAAACTTCTTCGTGCCAAGACGATGATATCATAGGCGCCACATTCTTAATCAAAGCAAATGTATCATAAAACTGTAATAATTTCGAGTAACCATATTACGGTTTCGAACCTTACAACTGCCATAGTGAATCTGATAGCCTTTGAGTATTGACAATATGATATACAAAACTAATCCTTTCTTGGATCTAAAACACATATAATCTAAAAATTATATTTCTAAAAAAAAATAATCTTAACTCTATTGGTCGAATTTACTAACACAGAAACTATACAATTAATTATGACTATCTTGTGGACCATGGTCGTCCGAATTTTACTTTTTCTAGTGTTGAACCGGCCTCTTCAAACTTTTCGACACATTGCGTATGAGGGGAATACTTGGCGTATCTTTTAAGTTACGCAAACCACAATGACTGCGGAATTACTTTTGCGCTAGTCACCGAATCACC
Source organism: Platerodrilus igneus (assembly GCA_036346225.1). Taxonomy (NCBI): domain Eukaryota; kingdom Metazoa; phylum Arthropoda; class Insecta; order Coleoptera; family Lycidae; genus Platerodrilus; species Platerodrilus igneus. The sequence continues at coordinate 2,287,580 of JARFIW010001031.1, forward strand.
ATTTTTGTAAAATTCTAGCAGAAAGCCCTCTGTCTGCTCCCAAGAAGCGCTTCATGGCAATTGAATTCCTAGAAGTCGGACTATCGAATGACTTACCCCCTCCTTGTCATCAGATTATTCGTGCATACGCAGTAATTTAACAAAAAATATAACTTTCTTTCTATATACATATACCTTCTGTTATTGACATAAAGCGGGTTATAGAGAAAAATAGTGGCTTGTTATAAAGCTAAGAGGCTATTGTTTTGTTTGGTTATGATTTTTCTCAATAAAATATAATTTAAAATGTAAACTATACTATACGATGCGCAGGGTCCTTTTATGCGCCGGGTCCTGGGCTACCGTCGACCCCCACCCCTACCCCTGTTTCACATAACACACATTACTGTGTGCATTTTTTAAAATACGTCTACGATTACAATTTAAAACAACCCTAGTTCGAGTATATGTAATTGCAAAAATACAACAATTTTATAAAAGCTAATTTTGGTATAGTAAATGCAGAACCATATTTTTGATAGTGTTGCTCACGTTATCCACTAATGGAAATCGCTGAAAACAAGTCCTTAGCTTTTCTTCTTTACTCCCTTATTTGGATTGGCGTATAGATCACAAAAGGTTACTACTTTACTGGTTTCTTTTTTTTCTATTTGTTTAAATTTGAATGAAAAAATTTCCTAGTTACTTTTTATGAAACAAATCTGATTAAATGCATACAACAACAAGCATACACGTGGTGCTCAGTTTTTACATGGAAATATCATCACACAGCTAACTACACGTAGTCTTAATAATTAAATTAAATACTAACTATTCGTTTATGCCGAAATTCGCTGGGAAATTTCTGTAATACAAGGATTTAGTAATTGGCTATACCTTAACTATTTACCTAAATAGAGGTAAGCCATTTCATGGTATTAATTTTTTTTGCATTGAAAATTTGTGCAATATTATTACGCCCTCTGTTATTGACATAAAGCGGGTTATAGAGAAAAATAGTGGCTTGTTATAAAGCTAAGAGGCTATTGTTTTGTTTGGTTATGATTTTTCTCAATAAAATATAATTTAAAATGTAAACTATACTATACGATGCGCAGGGTCCTTTTATGCGCCGGGTCTGGGCTACCGTCGACCCCCACCCCTACCCCTGTTTCACATAACACACATTACTGTGTGCATTTTTATAAAATACGTCTACGATTACAATTTAAAACAACCCTAGTTCGAGTATATGTAATTGCAAAAATACAACAATTTTATAAAAGCTAATTTTGGTATAGTAAATGCAGAACCATATTTTTGATAGTGTTGCTCACGTTATCCACCAATGGAAATCGCTGAAAACAAGTCCTTAGCTTTTCTTCTTTACTCTCTTATTTGGATTGGCGTATAGATCACAAAAGGTTACTACTTTACTGGTTTCTTTTTTTTCTATTTGTTTAAATTTGAATGAAAAAATTTCCTAGTTACTTTTTATGAAACAAATCTGATTAAATGCATACAACAACAAGCATACACGTGGTGCTCAGTTTTTACATGGAAATATCATCACACAGCTAACTACACGTAGTCTTAATAATTAAATTAAATACTAACTATTCGTTTATGCCGAAATTCGCTGGGAAATTTCTGTAATACAAGGATTTAGTAATTGGCTATACCTTAACTATTTACCTAAATAGAGGTAAGCCATTTCATGGTATTAATTTTTTTTGCATTGAAAATTTGTGCAATATTATTACGCCCTCTGTAGGGCAACGCGATAAATTATATTACTTTTATACCTGTCTAATTGATGAATAATTAATATTGATAAATTTAAGTTTTATGCAACACTGGTAATATAAACTAAATCTAAAACAACGATTCTATAACACTGCCAAGGTTTATATGTAACTGAGATTTAGTACGGACGCGGACATTGAACTATATGGCAAATTGTTGTCGTTATCAAGAATTATAGAGTCAACCACACCACTAATACAAATATTAAAATTTATTTTAAAATATAATTCAAGGTCAAATGTTGCCGTTGCCTTGCGAATTCTACTAACAGTACCGGTTTTATTAGCAACGGGTTTGAAAAATTTTCTAAATTGAAATTTGTAAAAAATTATTTAAAAAGCATAAATTCCCAAAATCGCTTGACAGGGTTTACAATACAATAGGGTAGTATATTGCGTGCTCGTCTAGAGAGCTTAATAATATTGCAGAAATTTTACAAACAAATTATTAATTTTACTTTATAACATGCCATTAATTATAACTCTACTTACCTTTTGAACATCTAATTGAACATTCTCATTGGTCGAGGACAGCGGCGCATATCTTTTCTTACTGAGTTTCGTTTAAACGCAAAATCGCATAGTAATAACGAGCTGCTTCCCATAAACATTGCTGGCAACTTAGATCACATTACATGCGTAAATAATCTAGATATTAAAACTGTTTTATATAACTATGTGTAATATACTAAACTAATGATTAAAAATCCCCTAACATAATAACTAACTGGAATCTTTGTGAAGTGTTTTTGGAGCCAAACAAGCTAGCTGCAAATTTAATTGATAGTAAAATAGCTAACACTCTCAGTTTCGCTCAGCTTTTGTGAGATTTTGCTTCAAGATAAACTATGAGACATTTTCTTTATATTACTAGAAAATTTTGGTGCTGGTATTTCTTTTTTCTTTGGTCGTTAAAAACCTTCTTTGGAAGTAATAACTTCCCAATATTTTAATCGTCTGAACCATATTTGTTTCTCCTTCACTACTGTAGGATTTTCAATATGCAAATTATTCTTTAAAGTATTCATAAAACGTGTCCATTGCAGTTCTCTTATTAGTTTCTGGCAATACGATCCCACTTGTAGAAGGCATGGCAAAAAGATCTAGAATTTCGATTGACCTGCTCGAAGATTTGTCATCCTCTGTAATTACTGGCTGAATTTTCAAATTTGCTTTACTAGTAGACGCTACCTTTTCCGTCAATGTTGGTGCTCGGTATTTAAAAGATCCCATAGTACAATACTCAATCATGGTTCTACGACATCATTTCTACCAGTTTTAGAACTACAGGATTGTCTAAAATCAATTATATAGCGTTGGTTTCTATAACTTTCATATTGATCAGGTTCGTTAGCTGGCACAGATAGATTTTTATTTATCTTTGTTTCAGGTTCAAGGCATTTTGAAATCTTGCTAGAGCTAGCTAGTCAAAATTAGAATGTGAAAATTTTGCTCGATCTACTGGGAAAAATCCAGTTACGTAAAATCCAGAAACAATCATGTCAGGCATAAGGTGGTGCGTCCACAAGTTTCTAATCGGTAAAGAAAATTCTTTTTGAGTCATTTTATTTTTATTTGTCACCATAACGTATTAATCATTTTTTTCAACAGAAGCATACCCCATTTGTTCTTAAGAATACCAAATACTCCGTAGTCGAGCTGCTGTAAGCGAGAGTCAAGTGATTTGGTAGACGAAATACAATAATATTATTTTTATAGCACATTCTACCAGTCGAGCGCTGACAGGACTCTTGTGTCTATCAAACATTAAAACCGTCTTTTAATATTTGTTGTGTCCGAGGGACAAACTTGTCGGCAAGCACCCTAAAAAACACAGGTTCTTCCATATAACCTTTAAGTGTAGCTGCATAGACTGAACCAAGAAAATTTTCCTCCCCAACTGTCCAATGTGGTAAAACTGTACAGCTTTGAAGGAGCACGCTGGTATAATGTCTTTTTTATACCGATTGATTTCATTTCTGAAGGATCGGTACAAAACCCGATTTATTGCAATTAAAAAACAATTTAGGGTATCGATTCAAATTATTTTCATTTACAATAATTTTTTAAAATGATCTTCTAGACAAAGCGATCAGATGCCTTCGCTCTCTTACTTTGCAAAGCTTGAGCCTTTTTTAGACACAACAGTAGGATTTCGCTTAATAAAATTTATGTACCAATCCTGTCCTGATCGTCCGTTAATGAAATGTGTTTGAATATTTCGGCAAATGTAAAAGTCTCTTACAAAGTTAAATAATTCATTCTTATCAATAGGATAATCAAAATCCTCTCTTGCTACAATAAGGTCTACTTACTGATTTTAATTTCCACTCTTAGGGCAATATGTCTACCTGCTCCTAACAAATTTACTCTGTTGTACGATTAACTATTCGGTTAGCAAATACAGTTTTTGAAATGTTGCTACATTGAGATATGAGTGTTGACAGTTAATGACATGCTTAACAGCTTTTTAAGGTACTGCAGGAATGCAAGTGGCTTTTCTCGTTCCTTTACATGGTTTTAAACCATTTTTGAGCTAATAGTGTTACTATTTTAAAAAAAAAGTACACTTTATTACTTGGATGGGCATTTATGGGCGCATGATGGCGAGTTCGCAATTGCTACTTTCACTTATTTATTTACTGGGGTAATTAGAAGAACTGATTTTAAAACAAACCTTTGCATGTCGGTAGATTTTGGTAGGGAAATTTATTAAACAAGATACCTTTTAAACTTAAACAAACAAACGCACAGGAAATATTGTGTAAACATTTCAAATTCATGTACTTACTTCACGACACTACCCAACCAGAACGAGCACCATTAAGTAAGGTTAGAAGCTTTTCCGTTAAATTAATTGTTGTCAGCTACCAAAACTCTATGAAGACAGATGGCGCTGGATAGTACAATAAATTCCTGCTTTAAAACCTCACATAAACTTACAGACATTCTGGTTGTCTGTAGTGTTCTCAATTTGTAACGCGTCGCGTTACGCTAACAATAAATTAGATGTGAAGAAAATAAAATCTGATTTTGAAAGGACAAAGTATATGTACGTGCTTTGTATAAAAGATTTCCTAAATAATTATTCCTAATTAAACAGTATATTTCAATTTTTGTTTGTTACAGGGATGATTCAGATAGGAAAGTACAAATTTGTTCTTTTAAATACACTGTATGGTAAGAACGAAAGGACGATGACATTAAAACTACAAAGCAAACATCGAAATGTAACAAGCACTTGTGCATACATTTTCCACTGTTATCTAGAACTCTGTTATCTCAAACATTAAAATTTAGAGATACGCACAAATAGAACAGGGGGAGTTAAAGTGGGATTTTATATGAGGATTTGATAAAATGTGAATATAAAAGTGAAGTTGAAGATAGAGAAGCCTTCAGAAAATTTTTATGACATTCCCGAAGGAAAATTACATCGTAACCGACATGTAACATGTGAAATACATCTGCAAGTAGCAGGATAGTTTCAGGAACGCACGAACCCGGATATACTATCATTAATAGTTTTGAAACAAAGGGGTAGAGCCGGGTTAATCTTTTCTCCATTAAATTAGAACTTTGAAGTTGGATTAGTGAATGGGGGCTTTTTGTGTTGAAATATTGAAGAAATGATTGCAAGCAACTACACCGTGAGTAGATAGTTTGTACGTTTAGGAATTTAAGTATGCATTTATTAGTTAAATGCTTAAATGTTATTTATGAATTGGTGAAAATAATTATTGGATTGGATGAATTAGCTACTGAAAGAGTGAATAGTAATTTGAAATACGATTTGTTAGTAAAATTTAGATTAGTAATAGTATAAAAACTTAAATGTTGTAGAAAGGACAATGATATAGCACACAGTTGGTATTTAAATATTTCTGGTTTTTTTGAACCACATTGCCAATAATTTGGCATTTATTAACGTCTTCGAATTAAATATGAAAGCTGGAAAAATTTGAAGTAGCGAATGGTTTTGTTGTTGGCTTAGATTTAAGTTTTTTTTGAAATTTTTTTAGGATATTATTATTTTAACAATACCTGGCTAGATTTGACGTTAGGAATTTATATTTAGGAAAAGATATTTGTATGTGTATTAAAATTATTTTTATGTCAATAGAGGTTAAGTTTAGGTTGATTTTTATTTTAACTCATTTAGGAAATAGATAAAGTGAGGGATTTGTAAATGGTACCCAGTGATAGTCTTATTTTGAAGAAACATTTTATTTTCCGAAATTCCTTTAACTAGGGCTTTAGGATAACAAAGCATAGGAGTTTTATGCGGAACAATTGTCTCCTGCATATAAATAACAAAAACGTTGCTGTGATAAATGGTGTCCTCGATTTTGACAGTAGGAAGATCTTTAGGGTACATAATATAGAATTTTTGCATTGAAGTCTTGTTATTTTTTAATTTTGTATTTATTTTTCCTTATTTTCTTTCCTCATTTATCTCTAGGAACCCGCTTCCGCACCACGGCATTTTGGCGACGCACCCATATATTGATACGGACTCCCAGTCCCTTCAGGGCAAATCAAAATTTAATTCATTTAACGTCTATTTCACCCGTAACATATTACTTCACGTTCTTTTTTCTCAATTGACAATACTAACTATTGTAATTCATCAACTGACATTAATTAATTAATAAAATGTCACGTCCTTATACGTTTGTATATAAAAAGACCACGTGTATTACAGAACGGCAAAATAAAAGACGGCATATTCTTTAAAGCTGGTTTTATTATAATACAATTATTCCTAAAGAAATATGTGAACAGATTATTTATTGCAAGTGATATTATTTTTTGATATTTATTGTCCAATTCAAATTCTCTAAAGAAATTTGAAAATAATCCATTATGGGGTTTCTAACATTGACCAAATGGCGAGCAGCACACAAATCTTTTATATATCGATACTGACAACAGGATTCTGGCTATGGTCGTCTAAGAAATATCTGGTCCTAATGATCAAATAGTCGTTAGAGTGAAGGGCTGCGTCCAAGCTGCTTGTACGTTATTCATTGGTCCTGCGTAGGCAAAAGATGACTTGGACGAATAAAACTTGGATTTAAATTTCATATTCGTGAGTTTATTTCTCATACACCGAAAGCTTTCCTAATCAATAACTGTTATAGAAATGCCGAAAGAAATTTGTGGTGCAAACTGCGACAAAGCAACTTCTACGCTCGAGAAGACGCGACTTTCGATATTGCAACAACAGCAGATTATATTACTTTCAAATTTTATTTTTGCGGTGTCAATACTAAATTGGAAAATAAAACGTTTCTGCAGCAGCAAATTTGAAAGTTTATTTTGGAGTAGAAAGTGCGTTTTGTTTATTTAAAATCTAAAGTACTATGTATCTTACTGTAGCTCCCAAGAAACCAATCAACAACATTAAAAATTTTCAACTCTGATCTTTCGTTAATGTTGCACAATGATGACATTTTAACGAACGCAATAGTAGATAAATTGGATAGATCTTGGCCATCTATAAAATGGCGTCACAAACTCAAGGATCTTCAAAGGTTACAAAGATTAGGTATTGTCAATCACCCGTGGCCAAGTCATCATCTCCGTCTTCTTACTGACGTATATTGTAACATGAATTTATATAGAAATATGCAGTATTTCATGTCGAACCTACCTGCATTATTCACTTTATATGTAGCACAATATCAGTAGAAGTGCACGAATTTCCCGAGTTATTAAATTTCTCCTGAGGGTGGCATCGCAATGATATTGACTTTATTACGTTACAAGATTTAAGTGTTGTCATTGACCCTGATCAGGTCATCAACCCTTTTGAATGATACCTTCATTCTTATTGCCGTATTGTTACGTTCATTTCCGGCAGTAAAACCGTTTCCGGTATTTGGTTATTTCACTTACATAAATTTCATTTCTATTCGTAAATTCTCCAACAATACCCTATATTGTGTACCTGTTCAGTATAAGCCCGTTTAACATAATTTTAACTCAAATCCACTTTGCTTTTTAAACGAAAATTTATTCGATAAATTAAATAGTCAATACCTTATTTTAGGTATCCGTTAATATGTTAAACATTTCGATAACGTATAATTGCTTTCTATCGTGTTTCCCATTTAAAGACTTGTCGAAATAATAAATCCAACTATTATTTCATAGCGTGTTTTCCAGTTTGCCAATCGCGCTTTGATAACGCAAGAACTGCAGTTCAAACTCGTGTTATTTTAACCCTTTTTGAATTTGATTCTTCAGTTTGTGCGTTGAAATATTTTCTACATTATTCGCCACAGTACTTCAAAAGCAATGCGCGTTTTTTTTGTTCAACAAGTAGGAGGTCTCTTGCGTGTATTGCTCTAAGCTGGAGGCCAAATTGGTTTTTTCTTCATGTAAGCCCAACTGTTCGTTGATGTAGACCAATTGCCTTTGTCTGTAGACCGCTCCTGCAGTTAAGGTGGCGGGGCGAATGCATTCTGACTACCGTGGCGTTTCTGTGCTGACTGACCCTTGACGGCTTGCAAGCTAGGTATCCAGACATATACAGATATACAACTTGTTCTTTTTTGTGTATATCAAGGGCATATTCCGTATCCGCGTTTGGTGTAGTTACGTGATAAGAAACTTTATACTGTAGAACTAATGTTTGTTGCTGCGAATCGATATTATCGCTCTACAGGTGTGATGTACCATTGTTAAAAATGTTTGACAGACACATGCTTATTCTTTTTTACTGATTGGTTTATTTTACAAACGGTATTATGTACAATTTAAAAGAATGTTTGACAAAAGATCTCACACGTTAATTCTTTCCTACTGATTAGTTTATTTTACAAAAAGTATTAGGTACAATTTTAAAAACGCTTGACAAAGCTCTCACACGTTTATTTACTACTGATTAATTTTAATTTGTGTAAAATACGAGACGCGCACTTCGTATCTAAAGCAGGGCTAATCTTTTGCTTCATAAGAACCAAGAAATTTCCTTTAAATTTTTAATAATAAAAGAATTAAGCAAAATTAAAGAGATTATATTCACTTAAATTTGTTTATCTAGTTTCAATGGAAATATTTACAATCATAATAAAAATTTACTTGAAATAAAACTAATAATGTTCTTTCTAGAATAATATACACTTCATTAGACTTTCAATATCACAACATGTCATCAGTCTAAGGTATTCGTTTTCTTAATAATATTACACTTTGAAATTAAGATAGCCTTGAGTAGTACTACGATAGACTTTACAATCAGCGATCAAAAATATTTTATTTAAGAGTCACTAAATTGTACCATTCAGACAAAGAATAAATTTTAACATTTTGTCCTTTAAGAATTTATCATTTTCTTAAGTTAAAGTACATAATCTCAATAATAAATAAAAATATTTTAATGTAATTTAAAATAATATGTGATGATAGTATCTAAAAATTGTAGATATTATGACATTTGGTTTCAATAATACTTTTTAGTGAAGCTAAAAATTGTTTCCTCAAAGATTAAATATTCAAGGCTACAATACTGCCATCTTTAAAATTTTTGTGAAAAGTTACTAACGCAAAAATAGAGTGTTTATGCAAAACCTACTTCAAGATAACAACATTAAAATAAAATATCAATCTTTCATCTAACGTGGATCTTTTAAATAAATTCAATATACTTTAAAGTTAACATGACTCACATGCACGAAGTACAGTGGAGCCAAAAAAAACTTGAACGTTCTTACCAGAACAAAACAACACCATCTGCAATTCACACAAAAAGATGATCATATTATAACGTTGAATTTAAATTGGAGGGCACAAAAATCTTTGTAATAAAATATTATTAAATTAAATAAAATCTTTACCCGTTGTATCTAACAATTTTCATTATTCCAAAATTCATCTAAAGCTTTTATCTTTCCATTATTGCACTACGGAAAACGAATTAATAAATTTTATAAAATTATTTTATACTAACTGCATTAATGATGTACACCAAAAATTTTTATCGTATCTGCAGGAATACAACTGACTTCACCAATAGTGGAACGCAAATCACTCTACACTAAAAGCTATCAGGAACCAGATTATGACACGGTGATTGTAATCGTTTTACAACCTTTTTTTACGAACATGGCACCAAGCATTTTGGCTTAGCACCATCTTGACTCTTCTTGAAACCAGTCGAGCTACCTTCTCGTTTAAGCTCTAGTTGAAAAGTGTTCGCTGAATGACAAATAAGTAACTAGCCTAGTAACTTAGTTATCTGAGGGGAAGGAGCTCGTTATACATTATGCACATAATAAGCATAATATTAAATTTATAAAGAATATGTACTAAATAAAAAAAAAACGTTACGCCTGTTTGCTTTAAAATACTAACGCTTAATCTATTGCTTTTGCTTGTTTGTGCAGAATCTTTTATTTATTTTTAATTGTTAATAGATAATCGTTGGCGACGTGCTTTTTAGTTTTCTTGGTATGTAGGTGAATCCCCCCACTCTCCGCGTTTGATAATTAGTCTGGTATTTACTTTTCTTTCAGCTACGTCTAGGTGCGCAGCAGTATGTTGTAAAATAAGTATACCTGGAAGTTAGCAAGTGTTAGTTTTAACATGCAATACCATCGTACTGATTGTTGTATAACAATTTGTTAAGATCTTTAAATTTGTATAGGAAGTTATTCATATTAGTACAGAATGTATTTATGTTTTATTAAAAAATAGAAATTTCAAGAGGATAGATTTCTAATACTCACAATAAACTCCTTCAAAGAAATTCATCATCAAATCACCATTCGATGTGGCAATAAATTAATAATTCCGTTCAAAAAACTACTCGCTTTAAGTTTACAATTTGTAAAAGTAAATGAAAGATTCAACTTTCTATTAACATGCAAAGAAGGAAAACTTATACCTATATTTCTACAAAAAAAATTCACATACAACTTTTCAAAATGAAACCAGTCAATTTAATAAATATTATTTAAAATTCGTTATACACACCATTTCAATTTTACCTAGCGATGCTTTTTCACAAAATATTGTGTTTGATCTCTCTGTCGCACGTTGTCGTGTTTAATTTTAAGTCATAAAATCGTAGTTGTACATCAAATAGCAAAGCTGTCATCTCTTGTCCCGTTATATCCTGTCATAAAACCTCCTTTGTGCCTGTGTAAATTTAGTTAAAAAAAGGGGTAGTGATGACACTTGCTCATGGACATCGAAGCGAAATGGTTGTTGGTTCGGTTCGGAAAAGTGAGTTAAGTCGTTGGTGTCGCCGAATGTAATTTTTTGTGATAACCTCAAAAAAACACGTGCAAACGTAACACGTCCAATCAATTGCCTTACAATACACTTTGTTGAAGAGTTGGAACAATACTTAGAACAATAGAATAACGCGGAGGTAAGTCGATATATAAATTTATAAGACGCCCCGCGCATTAAACATATTATATCGAGCAAAACATAACTAAATACAAAAACCAACTTGAAAGACCGCTTGAACCAGATATAATATACAATTTTCAATACTCTCGCTAAAAACAATTAGCTACTTTAAAGCAACGATCATAAATAAACACAAAAAAATAACAAATTAAAACAAATTCAAATATTAGCTCAAGTATTCATAAAAAAACGAAGAACAATATAATTAATACAATAACAAAAAATACACTAACAGATTCAAATCATCCGTGGATTAAAACTTAACCACAACACATATCCCTACAGAGATTCAGGAAATACTAAAATATGGTCCTAAATTTAATTCTTTCAACCCCCAAAAAAATACCCACAGAAAAATAAAAACAAAATGAAATAAATTTACGAACATTAGAAAAAGATAAACAAAACAATACAAGATTAAAAATATACAACATTTTAACAAATTACACAAATAAATCCAATAAGAATAAAATACAAAATGCTCTAAATAATCATAAATATAAAAAATTAATTAATGATACACAAATATCAAAAACTTTTTAAAATGCAATACCGATATAATAATCACAAAAGAAGACGAAACTAAAAAGATTGTAATTTTAACCAAGACAATGACTAGATGTCCAGTAAGAAAAATCATTTGAACACCACGGTCTCAAGTTGTGAATGACCCTCAGTTTCCACCAAAACAGATTTAAGCTCCTATATGAAAGAATTTGGTTACCAATTGTCTCCTTCAAATGAGATTTGACAGATTTTACGCCCACTTTTCGCAAAACTCCAAAATGAGGTGAAGCGGGGGTATCCAAGAGTTTTACCAATTCATTAAAAGCGACCAAAAAATTTGTACCAAAATTGCTATATAACCTTATACATTTTCCACAACGCGAGTTACGTTTCGGGCCTTGGGAGAGGTCCTTTTAAAAACTTCTTCCAAAACTTGTAACAATTTTTTATTTGGTTAAACAGAAATTACAATTGAATTTTGACAAACTGGATTGATTTGTAGTAAGTCGAAAATAAAATAATAATTGGAGTTTAATAAGGGCGAGTTGCCTAAGCAAACGGCAATGTTAAAGTTGAAATACTGTAGATTGACTGATGGTCTTGGGGCTCCCGGAGTATTTATGTTGTCCCTGCCCCTCACATGTCTGTGGGAACTTGCAGAGCTGCAGTATCACTATCGTCTGGATTACAATATATTCATTCCGTTCTCACAACTTGCTTGTGAACTTTTATTAGCCTTTTCTTTATTTATCCTTGAATTACAATGTTGCATCTAACTTAAGTTTCTTTAGCAATTTCTAATAACTCCTAATAAATTCTATTTTATTATACATATATAGATTGGGGGATACATAACTCGCGTAGCTTTACAATTCTAGCATGATATGTGAACTTGTCTTTCGAGTTCCAAACTTGACACTTTCACACTGAAATCAGACCGCATATCAAGCAGATTGCTGTATATATTTTTCATTAAGCACATAGTTGAGAATGCCTGGTCACATCTGTAGGTGATTGAAAAAGGAAGTGTTTACTTCATTGTCTTATCGCTGAGTGCTTTGTAGTCCTTACGTGCTGTTAACCAAGAGGCTACAATGTTTTCGCCATTAAAAACATTTTTCATTGTGCCACTGCTTGTTAAGTCTAAAAATTGATCTTACTCCTCCTCTGAATCATTTCAATTTTGAAGCAGAACAGATTTCGAATCCAAACCCCAGGATCTGGCTCGAGAAAGATTTCCCTAAACGTAGTTACTAAGCTGCAAGGGTGCTGAGTTATGGTTTCTTTTGTAAATTCTTATCAATATCCACCAAAAACTTTTTCAAAGTGGGAAAATTTGTAAAAGATCATTTATTGACCATTGCTGCTCACAACTGACACTTTTTAACCATGGTACTAATTTTGTCTTTTTGTTTGAACGTGTCTATGTTGTTACCTTGTAAGATTAATTTCAAAACATTTAAATTTTCAAACGCATCAGTTTAGTAAGCTACGTATAGCCAAAAAGAGTGAGTGAGAAAATTTTCATACTTGGTGTCAAGAAGATTGATTCTGACCTCGTCTTTAAGCTTGTTACGTTAATTCGTGGCAGCCACGTTGGGCGCCAAATTTATGTTACGTTGGCTCGTAGCCGTGCGTAACCCAAAGAAAATCAAAGAAATGACCGGGAGATTAATCGGAGAGTAGGGGGGGTTGTAGAAAGCAGACTGACATATAATGTATGCGGCGGTAAGGAGTTAGTGACAATACCTGCAAGAAAATTTGTTATGCAAACCTGAAAAAAAAGAATAAGCATAGCAGCAATGAAACGTCTAAGTTATTCAGTACTTTGTAGAATGTAAATAAAACTGTTTAGATAAACTATATAATATAATCACGATAAAAGCATTACAAAAATTTTTATCACAAAGTGAGGTAATATTGGGGAGTAGCAGAAACGTTTCCTCACACACCAATTAAACATAAATCAGACAAAATGTTAACAAAAGATAAATAGGTAAGTCACAATTGATAGGAGTAATTCAGTAGTATTGATTGTTTTTTTTTCTTTCTTTTTTTTTTCTTCATAGCAGGCAAGTCTATTGTAAAAGGTATCAGAACGACGAAGACATGGCAAAACAACGGATAGATATTTAAAGTAATAACAAGTAAGAAATAGTTCAACTTACAAAAAGTTCTTCAGTAACGCTTCCCTGCAATTGAAGTGTGGGATTCACGATGTCCTTCACTAACGAAACACTTCACCCTTGACTGTGGGGGTGTTGATGGAATTTCTTACACTTTACACTAATCACACCTACGCATTTCACTAGTGTTAGCAGCAGACATTATCATGCTGATGGAACTATGTAGCATTGATAAATTTCTTGTTCATTCTATTTCCTGAGACAATAATTTCAAAATATTTTGTAACACTAATCGAAAAAAAATGGTAATAAAAATTTAGAATCACGGGCCTTTAAGGCACGATGTAATGTATTAAACTAACAGTAACGTGAGGTGTTCTATTTGCTACCTATGGTAACAAAAAAAAATCTAATGCTTTTGAATAACGAAATTTGGGAAAACAATGATCTATTTTAGATTCTTTGGGGTTAGAAAATTCAGAAACTACCGTATCAACTGTCTTTACATGTGAATGAGATACATGTTTATAAGAAGCAACCTTTTTTCCTACTAAACCTGCTACAACTGTATCATCGTTGTTTTTTTTTGTTTAGAAACACTCAAGCTTAAAACTGTATTTGAATAATCCAAAGTATGCACTACTCTGATAAAAAGGACCACGAAGACTAGATCGCACACACAGTTCAAATATAAAAAGACAAATCAACTAAAAAAACACAATCAATAAAGCAACGCGTATCACTAAGTCAATGTTCCGTAAAACGCACGTGCAGGTCGAGTACAACAAGTTCTACCACTTTTATTTCCAAAAGAAAAGCAACAAAAACAACCAATTAGTAAAGCAACGCGCATCACTAAGTCCATGTTCCGTAAAACGCTCGACAAGTTCTACTACCTTTATTTCCATCAGAAAAGCAACAAAAAAAAACCAATTAGTAAAGCAACGCGCATCACTAAAACCGTCCGTCAAGGACCTTACAACCGCACTTGTGGTCAATCAAAAACGTTACCTATAAAGCATACTTCCTTAAATGTCACCAGAACTACACTCTCATCTGTTTATATAAACTCGTTGTTACCATAAACTCTTGTCGACCATTATCTCCTTCGCTAATAACATAAGGAACATCCAAAACGTGAATTCCGCAATCATATCTAATAATTAATTACAGCGGTTTATCATTTCCGATAAGTTGGAAAGTAATTTACGAATAATCCAATTTACAATTCATTCCTTGCAATTTATTTATTAATGAAAATCAATCTTCAAATTATCTACTTTTAAAGTCATACCCACGAGTTAAATTGCATACAAATCTGAATTATTCTGAAGTATTTCCTTTCAAACAGCGATCCCAAAGAAACGATGTATTTTTAAGTACGTTAACAGAAAGGAAGCGTAAAATGTTAAACTACAAAAATGCCCATTACAAGCTCACAAAACCTCCTCAAGATCCTTCCACGAGAGAGCCATGTCACTTCGTTGTAAACAAGAAACTGCTCATGCTCACTGTCTATCTTTGTGCACAACATATGAAAACAAACCTGGATTACAAAGGTCAAGTTTTGACGTAGTTAATAATTTGATCTATTTAGAGTTTTTTGCAACATTTCAGGCAATCTTTTAGCAACTAAAGCCTCTCAATGTGTCCATTTCGTGTCAAGAGCTACAGTTTTGAGACAAGCTAGTAGACCTGTTTTGTACCCTACAATGGATTTTGCTCCAAGCAATGTCACGTTTACTAAAAAAGAGTCTTTCAATGCCGTGAAAATAACATCTGCTCTTGTGTGGAGTAATTTACATGAAAAATAAAATTCTTCAAATAACTAATCTTCCTTAAATAATGTACAAAAACCAACATTACTGCTTTCTTTGATATGTCTGTGCTCTCATCTAATTTAAGAGCAAACATGCAACATGAAAAACCTAACCAATATGGTATTTTCAATGTTACTAGTCAAATCAGTAATTTGTCTTTGGACAGTATTGTTTGAGAGCGGGACCGTATCTTCCAGTTTAGCGGCTGCATCTCGACATTCTTTTGCAAAGGATTACCGCTTATGTCAATATAAGTTCTTCGGCAATCGTATGGTTTTTGTCAGATTTTGCAATAAGCTGCAAGGGTTGCATTTTCATTTACATTAGCACCAAAATGTACTTCAATAACTTTTCTGGATGATTTGAGCTCGCCTAGTTTAATTTTAAAATATTCTATTGACTTACTTTGTGCTCTCAGTACTTTGTTTCTAAATGTCGACGGAGTTTTGCAGGCTTCATACACTCGTTAGAGAAGTTTTCGTAGCAAAAAACACATCGAGGTATAGGTTCATGTTCAAAGCCAGTATATGTAAAATCAATCTTCAATAATCACTGTTGCATTTCCTAATTTTCATAGGAGGCCTACAAACATAGCTCTTAGACGTAGAAGGGCTAGGTTCAACAGTTTCAACAGACTATCACCTGTCCACTATATCACTACTAGTATTACGTTTTAATGATTCACTTTTCAACAAATAATGATCCATTTTTAATGACTGTATCTTGCCGAGCAAAATAAATTTTGATAAATAATGTCATATAAACCACGTACATAACATAATCTTACACAGAACTGCTACTGCGATAAATAGGCAAACATCAAAATGACCGGCCCTCGATAGACATGTAAAACGTGCAACACGCACCGTCTAACGGAAATTGGCAAAACTACTACTGGTACCTAATATAGGCGCTAGATTGAATAAGTGATAGATGACTCTAAAACTGCTGAATAACCTGCTGAATTTACGCGGGAATTAGATTAGGATAATGGCTATTACAGGTCAAGTAAAATACAAAATAATTTAATATTTCGGACCTCTAGGTTCTAAGACATCGTCCGCGAACCACCTGTTGGGAACCCTAGCCATATATAATTCGTATCTCTATTTGACATTAACTTATTTCTAAATCCTTTTAAAGTTGCTTTACTCACAGTTTATTTTGCATTCCCTGATTATAATGATTTCAGGAACACCAGTGCTTCACTTCCTACTAGGTCACCAACTCATAAAACAATTACAAATTTCTACTTCTGGACGGATAGGCTTGCAAGTTTTAATCGTTGCATTTATTTACGATCATAGTTGCATGATTCCGCCAGCGGGACAGCAAAATTCAGAAACACGTGCAAGTGATTTTTTGCAATACGAACTACAGCACGACCTCTACGGCTTACCTTCCTCGCGTACCTTATCTTGTCGTGGTTTCATTTCAACTTCTCTGTTGGAACTTGTCAAGTTTAATTGTTTATTTCTAGTTTTCAAGTGTAAACTTAAATTTGGAGGTAGTACAGAACATTGAAGAAGTACTGACAACATGAATTTAAAACAGTTGTTTTAGTAAAGATCGTTTTATATACAAGGTTCAATATAATACAAAAACTTTGCTATATAAAGACTTTAACAAATTATATTTTTTTAAACGAGTAACTAACAATAAAAAAAAATTTTGAAATTGAACTTGGATTCTAAAGTTTCCAAAGGAATAGTACAGGTTGAATGTCATAAACCTTATAATTTATACGTGCTAGTATGTAATATATAGCACTCCCCTTAAAGCTAGTCACCAAAGCTTCCTAAAATAGGAAAAAAGAGAAGTAGAGGTAGACCTAGATTAAATTATTCGCACGCAGATAGTAAAATATGTAGGCTGTAGGAATGTCAGGAAAAGTGTAAGTTTAGCTTAGAATAGAAAACCATAGATGTACGCGTCTAACTAGTTTAAGTACTGTAGACCTAAAGATGATGATAGTAGGTCTAATTAAAAAACTAAATTATTTATAGATTATTGTAAAATATTAGATTTGAAAGCGTTTTTAGGTACAAACTTTTAAAACTCTTCATTTAAATAAACGAAAATTACATTAGATATTCGCATGAAATACAATTTTAACTCCCTTAGCTTAATAAAGTTTAAATATTAATTTGGAAGAACCTGTCTAGATATGTGAAAATTACGTGTCCTATATACAAGGTTCAACATAATACAAAAACTTTGCTGTATAAAATCTTTAACAATCGGTATTTTTTTTAATGAGTAACATTAAGGAAAATTTTGAGATTGAACTTGGATTCTAAAATTTCTAAAGGAATAATACAGGTTGAATGCCATAAACCTTATAATTCATTACGTGTTAGTATGCAATATATAGGCCGCCCCTTAAAGCTAGTCACCAAAGCTTCCTAAAATCTGCTTTTTACAAGAACTATATTACCAAATTTGTAGCTTTAATATTTTAAGAATTTCCGCAACTGAAAATTGAAATGGGTCAAAAACAAATTTCATCCAATCAAGCATGTAACCCCTACGTTTGTATGTATTTCAAGCAAAACTGAAATCTCAGTTAAATTCAATTTCATACAAGAATTTTTGTTTTACATATTGCATTAGCCTGGTTCTCCATTTTCTTCATAACTCTAGAGTTTTTTAGTTCTTAAGGTGTTAACTTGTGTGATTTAGTTGTTCAATCAATCCTGATTGTACGTTTTTGTCTCTGACCAGTCATTAATAAAAAATATTTGTAAGGGATAGATTTAATACCTACGGAATCGTAAAAGTAATTACTAAGTTACTTTTTCAACTCTACTAGCGGGTTTAGCAAACACGCAATTTATTCTAAAAGAGGAAAGTTATCAGAAATATGGCGTAGGTATACGGTATATATAATATAAGAAACTTTTAATCGCGTGTTATTGAAATAACACAATTTAGCAATATCGTTTATAGCTAAATAAATACACTTAAATATACTTTGTATTGAGTTAAATACACTACTTATTAAAAAAGTTTAAAGCATCTAAGGTGATGCAAGCAGGGCCGGCTGTAACATAATTTGCCGTCCTAATAATGCAAAGAAAAGAAATAAAATTGCATAAATTAGTTCATATTCAATTAACCATAACCTTGACGATTCAATTATAATAACTTTCAACACGTCTCATAATTTTTAACCAAAACTGACACTGTCCAGATTTTATATCTATAATAATTTAACACTTAACTAATGGTGAACGTGGTGTAGTTTTATCAATATTTAACCGAGCGTCATGCGTAATGTCTCCAACAATTAATAAAAGCAATTTTTAATTAGCTACGACTTACAGTTACGTCTTAATGTACATAAAAACCCCATAAGCCAGGATTACGTTAATGTGCCACCGGGTGCTTATTTCCAATCTTTACTGTTTTGGAACCAATCAGTTCCAACCAATTAGTGTTTTGGATTCTGTAAAATCCGCGGATCTCACCACATTAACGTCCGTTTGTTAATTTATAACCAAGAGGGTGTACACGACTAATCTTTCAACGATCACCCGCAAATGTGTTCTTGTTTATGGTTTGTGAATAATTAATTTATGATAGTTTTCCGTCCATTGTCTAGCGTTCATCACTTTGTTCCTACTCTTCATACGTTTGGCAAGGTATTCCTATTGCTTGTGTGGCAACCACGTGAATCAGGCGTGAACCCATATCGTTTCTTTATGTAAATATGACGTACCCGTGGCCATTTATAATTATAGCAATCTATATAAATAGGTTGAAAACATTTTTACTTTGTATTGAATGATATGATTATTTATCTTTAACTTGATATTTGTGAGTTTTGTAAAAAAATTGTCTGTGTTTGTAGGTAATGCAGTTCATTGTGCGAATATGTTTATGATATTGTCTGGAGTTTACTTTGTATTGTAACTACCCGTGTCTTCATGTGACATTAATTTAACTTTATTTTGCTACAATGTGTAAAGAGTTCTGCCATATTTGGAATAATTATGGTATGAAACAGGGATTTTACTAATTTCACTGTCATTTACTTGTTAAACTATTGTAAAAGTTTTTTTTAAAATGACAGTATAAAAATGTACTTTTTAATTATCTGTTTACGCATCTACTCGGATTATTATTCATGTTTACATCTTTATATTTGACTTCATATTACGTAATATTGACTTTTGTTTCTCCCTTTTGCGATTTTTGAAGTAATTTATGAACCTGAGCTACGTTCCGATACGTATTACATATAAATAAAACTATGCTTTTGTGCTTATAAGTTTATTATCTATTATAAAACTAAAAATTTATTGAAATATCTTACCTTTAATGAATCCATTAAATCAGAATATACAGGTATATCAAAATTAATTTGTCCGATTAAGTTTAATTTTCCTCTTTTTGCTACCGGTTTTTATGTAACGTAACGCCAATGAGTTACAAAGGGCTGCTATTCGTCATATAGTTCTGTGCCACCATGTTCGCGTCCGTCCCATCATCCAAAGTTACATATAAACCTTGACAGCGTCGAAGTAGCTATTGCTCCATATAGAATTGGTTTATATTTCCACATCCAATGTTGTATAAAAATTAAAATTTATCTACATGAGGCATCAACTATTCAGATCTTTTTTTCCAAAGAATTGTTAACAGTATTTAAAACATAAAAGAAATGTTCCTCGCATTCTTTTCCACATTACTGTGAGATTTTTCTTTTCCTCCACACTACTATAAGATTTGATAGCTGGCTTTTCTGAAAGTTGAGAGGTGCGATGGGAGGCTAATCGCTTATCTCCTCCGAGAGGGTTGATTGTGGCGTGTTGGGAGAAGCGCCGTTCGACGTAAAAATATGTTTTACCTGTGATAAGCACGGTTTACGACGAGAAACGGTATATATTCGTCGGAAATCGATATTTTAGGCGACTTTTGTTTCTGCAGTTACGTCATGCGTTGCGTGTAAAAAAGCACTATTTTCCCGAACGTTGGAACAGATCGCGTGGTACGAACGTCCACAAGGTGTCGATCTAGATGGGAGCAAGCGATAAGGACAATCGAGGTGCTTTCCAAAATTCGCTTTGAGACTTTATAGAATATCTAATATGCTTGGAGAGACTCGACAATCGATTTAGAACCTAAATTCGAAGTCTATTTTAGAATTTGTGAGTAAATTTACAGGAAGGTATTCAACCTTTATCAAAATTATGTTGGGAACGCGGGCGAACGAATCCAAAGCATTAGTGTCATATTTTAAGGGATCACAACTTTATCTCAATTTGAAAACCACGACGCTATAAAGTGACTAATATATATTGTAAGTTCTAAAAATCAATTTAGGTCTATGTGAATAAAAAATTTCATAATTTAAATAGAAAAATAGCGATTTTTAAGTGCCGAAGTCTTAATTGAATAAGTAAAAATTAGTGCAAGATGAATATTTTAAAGACTCATTAAAAGTTATGAGCATCTAAGCTACATAAATTCACATAAGCGATAATTGTACTTAAATAAAGAAGATAAAAATTGTTTAGCAGAGGCAAATTACAGATAAATCCAAGTCATCTATTAAAAATGTTAAAAATAAATACCAAGGTATTTAAAAAAAATTGCTATATATAGAACTAACGGCTATGAAGTGAGGACAGTAGGAGAAACAGACTGAAAAAAGGTAGAAGCCTATTGCAATGTGGTGCTTTAGAGTATAATGATGATACCATGGACAGACTAAATTAATAACAAAGAGGTTCTAGAAATAGTAGAAGAAGAAAGATATCTGTGAAAAAAGAAATAGGTGAAGAAAGGTAGGACACGTTCTAAGGCATTGGGGCAATAATACGGGACATATTACGAACAAAAAGAAAAAGAGAAGTAGAGGTAGACCTAGATTTATTGCACGCAGTTAGTGAAAGATGTAGGCTGTGGAAATGTTAGGGAAAAGTGTAAGTTTAGCTCAGAATAGAAAACCATGGAGGTACGCGCCTAACTAGTTCAAGGACTGTAGACCTAAAGATGATGATGATAGGTCTAATTAAGAAACTAAATTATTTATAAATAGTGTAAAATATTAGATTTGAAAGCGTTTTTAGGTACAAGCTTTTAAAACTTTACATTTAAATAAACGAAAATTACGTTAGATATTCGCAAGAAACACAATTTTAACACCCTCAGCTTAATAAAGGCTTAAACATAAATTTCGAAGAACCTTTCTGGATATGTGAAAATTACGTTTCATATATTATTTTAAAATATACGCAATAGGTTGCGTCGACTAATACAAAACCAAAACAATTTGAGATCGTACGCAATGTATTCAAAGGTATTACAGTTTACTAACTATACAACAAGGAACGAAATTATTATGAAATTAATTTTTCTAAAAAAATTTAGGAAATACTAAGAAAGTTTTCACTTTTATGATAATCTTAAAGTTATTATGAAATTGATAGATATTTTTCTGTCTGATAGTAGAATTGATGTTTTCAACTTAGATAATAGTTACAATTTCAACATAAAAATAATATTACATACAATTTAAAGGAATGTAACTGGTGCACGATGAAATCTGTAAATTTTTTAATTAATACAGTGAAAGAAAGGAACCAACTCCTAGCATTTTCTAATTTATACACAATATTATGTCAAAGGAAATTATCCCATGAGTTGAACCGCCAGTTATTACGTATCCTTCTACTTAATTAACTATTAAGGTTTAAGTAATGCAAACTTTTAAGTATAACACTGCAGTTCAGTTCAAGGCGACGGGCTCATGTCAAGGTTATCAGTGAGGACCAATAAAAACTCCCTGAGAGTATCTCAACGTATTTGTTAAATTATTCTAAGTTTACAATGTAACTAGTATTTGTAACATAACAGACCGGATTCAGAAAACGAGGGGAATTTTACTTTAAAACAAAATACAATAAACTTAATGAATATAAGAAATGGAAACTGATTATCAAATAATTAAAAAAAAAGGTGTGTTACGGGGTAATTTACTAAACATGTAACAATGTACAAGAATAAATCGAATATGGGAATCAAGGACGTTTATAAATTAGCAGTTTTAATTGTAACAGCACCCACAACCACGGTATCTCTCGAAAGATCATTTTCAGCTCTGATAGCGAATAAAAATGTATAGTCGTTCTTCACAGCAAGAAGATAAGCGCTCCGGACATCCATTGATGTCAATTGAAAAAGTGTTTTTATTAAGCTGCAAATAACAAAACGAAAACTTTATGAGTCAATTGTAAATAATTATTGGAATATGATTAACGTTTGAATTTTATGTACAAATAATATGGTTACCACACATTCAATTATCACTTATCACAATACCAACTTTTTTTCTAGAGTTTCACTCTGTGTAAATCTTTATAAGAATTAAATTTTAAAATTTGTTTCTATGCTCTTTTAATTTTAGTTTTTACATGTTCTTTCTGGATATGTGAAAATTACGTTTCATATATTATTTTAAAATATACGCAATAGGTTGCGTCGACTAATACAAAACCAAAACAATTTGAGATCGTACGCAATGTATTCAAAGGTATTACAGTTTACTAACTATACAACAAGGAACGAAATTATTATGAAATTAATTTTTCTAAAAAAATTTAGGAAATACTAAGAAAGTTTTCACTTTTATGATAATCTTAAAGTTATTATGAAATTGATAGATATTTTTCTGTCTGATAGTAGAATTGATGTTTTCAACTTAGATAATAGTTACAATTTCAACATAAAAATAATATTACATACAATTTAAAGGAATGTAACTGGTGCACGATGAAATCTGTAAATTTTTTAATTAATACAGTGATAGAAAGGAACCAACTCCTAGCATTTTCTAATTTATACACAATATTATGTCAAAGGAAATTATCCCATGAGTTGAACTGCCAGTTATTACGTATCCTTCTACTTAATTAACTATTAAGGTTTAAGTAATGCAAACTTTTAAGTATAACACTGCAGTTCAGTTCAAGGCGACGGGCTCATGTCAAGGTTATCAGTGGGGACCGATAAAAACTCCCTGAGAGTATCTCAACGTATTTGATAAATTATTCTAAGTTTACAATGTAACTAGTATTTGTAACATAACAGACCGGATTCAGAAAACGAGGGGAATTTTACTTTAAAACAAAATACAATAAACTTAATGAATATAAGAAATGGAAACTGATTATCAAATAATTAAAAAAAGGTGTGTTACGGGGTAATTTACTAAACATGTAACAATGTACAAGAATAAATTGAATATGGGAATCAAGGACGTTTATAAATTAGCAGTTTTAATTGTAACAACACCCACAACCACGGTATAGTCGTTCTTCACAGCAAGAAGATAAGCGCTCCGGACATCCATTGATGTCAATTGAAAAAGTGTTTTTATTAAGCTGCAAATAACAAAACGAAAACTTTATGAGTGAATTGTAAATAATTATTGGAATATGATTAACGTTTGAATTTTATGTACAAATAATATGGTTACCACACATTCAATTATCACTTATCACAATACCAACTTTTTTTCTAGAGTTTCACTCTGTGTAAATCTTTATAAGAATTAAATTTTAAAATTTGTTTCTATGCTCTTTTAATTTTAGTTTTTACATGTTCTTTCATTAGAAATGTATTTTCATTTTTAAAATATTTCAATTGTAGAACTAAAAGGTTTGTGCATTTTTGTATACTTTTTAAATTAATAAGTGGAAAATGGTGTTCCTGACGAACAACCCATTATAATAAAAAGTAACGCGTAGTTCTAGTACTTCTAGGGATTGTGTATACTAAAAACGATTTTTTGTCTAAAATATCCGTTACTATAAATGGTGCGAAAATCTGCAGTCTATTCTACTTTAAGTGAGAACCATCCCACTCCTGTTGTTGTGGCCACCACACCCTACATTCTTACCGTCGACACCACAGCTCTGAACAAATAAAGTTATGTACATGCCAGGAAGAGGTGATAATTAATGCAGAGTTAGCTGAGTGAGCTTGTTCGATCGAAATAGCTTTGTTACGAATTCCGGTCGTCAACAGAGGGTGAGTGTGTGGGCATCACCACCATCACTTAGTTAAATATTAAAGTTTAATTAATTCAAATTTCTATTGCAGCTTTTAAAATATATCACTTACAGTTCAATCCTTGACGACAAGTTCTTCTCAAGGAGTTCATTGGGGTCGGGCTTCCTTACATTGTTGAATATTGCTACTTCCAATACCGGTAGTGGCCAAGAGAGAAAAGTGAGGTAGGTTGGAATGATAAACGAGCACTACACACACAAGATACAACAGCACCCCAACAAAACATAACCATTTCTGTTGGTTCCCGATACTGAAGTGATCACTTTTGATTCGCGTAAATCAAGTTCATCGTTTCAACACTTATTCATTACTCCCGGGATAGGCTTAATCAAATTGGCTGATATCCTATAACCAATTGGAATAGAGAACCTCAACACTTAGATAACGCCTGCTCACAGTGCATTCTCGTGAACAACAAAAAAATCCCCGACAGTATATAAACGTAATTATACTGATTAAATCATTCGAAGCCTGCAGTATTACTAATATTTTATACAATGCACAAATCGGATTCAAAAAACAGAATAAATTAATTTCATATTTAAACGAAATACAGTAAATTTAATGAATATAAGAAATGGAATCTGGTTATCCATTAATTGAAAAAAGGCATTTTATGAGATAAATTACTGAACACATGGCAAGACCACAAAAAAGAAAGATAAAAGTCCTTGTTTCCCAATCCCAGACAACTTTTTATAATTTAAAGCTCTTAATAACTAGATAATGTTTTTAAGCGCGACCTAATTTTTTTTTTAAACAATCTTCACTAAATCAATAAACGGCAAGGAAGAAATAGTCACTAGTTACCCAACTACTTCAATACTACGTGCACAGGTATTTCTTGACGCAATTTCCGCCAGCAACACATTATATTGGAAATCAAGAGCTTTCTTTAACCTAAAATCCTGCAGTTTTAAATTAAATTCTTATTCTTAAAATATAACTTAGTTGAACTGCGTATTCTTTCAAGATTTTTTTATGTAAACATTATAATATATAGAACATTCTACATAAGATATTTACAAAAATACAAGTAAGTATTCAAATCTTGCCCTGCTTATTTCGCATCTGAGTTAAACCAGTTTTAATACTTTTCTTTAACTGTCCTAACAAAGTGTAAAGCTATAGCCGGCTAGGTTCTTTCTTTCAATTTTTACTTTTCGCCCAAGTAGTATAAATCTTGGCTTCAAAATATCAGTTAAGGTTTTCCTAAAGATGTTTGTCCAATTATAAAAACAAAAGGGTAATTTCCAAAGGTAAGCTCAAGATAACGACAAAGTACCAAAGATAACCCCGAGACAAAGGTAAAATCCTAAATATAGTAGTAATATTCCAAAATAATTTCCAAATGTGATCCCAAGATCAAGGTAATATCCCAAGATAATTCCCAAATATGACCCCAAAATAAAGATAATATCCCAAAATAATTTCCAAAGCTAATTCCAAAATAAGAATAATATCCCAAGATAATTTTTTAAAATAACCCAAATATAAAGATAAAATTATAAGATAAGACGTAGATATATTTAAAATAAATTCAGAGAGTGGTTCTGTAGTACCGTTTAAAGGGGAGTTTTCTTTTGCCTAAAATGGAGGTTTGCAAAGCGATGCCCGTTTTGTTAAACGAACAAGGAGCCGGCTTACCGTAAGTACAGGATCGCTTGTGCCCAAGGTATAGTGTCGATGAGATATGCATTCGGCAAACAAACTAACCAGTACTCTGCCACCGCTTAAGAAAAGCATAGTGGTGACGCATAGCTGAAAACGAGGTCCGCACATCATAGCTAAGTACAGAATGTCGGAATCGGTTGAATATCATAGTAGCTTCTGAGGCGAAAAGAGAAGATGAATGGGTCCGCACATCATAGCTAAGTACAGTATGTCGGAATCGGTTGAATGTCATAGTAGCTTCTGAGGCGAAAAGAGAAGATGAATGGGTCGCATCGAGCAAAAGATAGTAAACATGGTGGATATAAAAATATGCTATTCAACTCAACAAAACGGAGTCTGTAATCCATAGTGGGAGAGCACCACTTTTATGCGACAGGCGGTGGTAGTTTTTGGGATTTAAAACAAGCTCATCGAAAAAAAATAAGACGACAGAAATTCCGCAAGATACAAAAAGGTAAATTTTTTAGACAAGCGTCCAATAAAAGAGAGAGGGAGAGAATGAGAGAGTAAAATGTCTCCTAACAAAAGGAACAAAAACAAGATCATTTCCGGCAATTCTTAAAAGTAGGCATACCCGAAAACATCAACAATGTATACGGTAAATTCGCACCAGTGCAATCAAGAGAGATTTAAAAGGAGCGATAGCATCTCACCCATACAAAAAAATAATGCAACGAACTTTTTAAGTCGCAAATAAAGGGGGTGAAGGATGTGATAATAAATAAAAACTCCAGAACGAATTCACAAAAATAAAAGTTTTTTGTCTTTGCAACTGCGAATATTGCCTTTTCCACACATTTATGTTTCTCCACCACCAGTTCACTTTATTTGAAAAACATCTGCTCATTTATGGCATTATGTGTGTCAAAGATGTATTAATCGTAAAATGAGGGTAAAGGAGGATGTACAGAAAGTGGTAACCGTGAAAATATTAGAAAAATGAGTGCAGATACTTTGAATAACTAAGCAGCGAAAGAAACAAAAAATTTAAACGTGTATTGTACAGATGAAGTATGAACATCATGTGAACAAAAGAATTTGAGCAATTTATCAAAAGAAAAAATTAATTTATAAAAACTAAAATGATTTACCCATTTGAATATGACAGGTAGAGATAATTTTCAGCGTGAGACGAGGAAACAGAAATAAATAAAGAGTAACAACTACAGACATTATTATGTATAAAATACTCTATGCTACGAGTTGCATTTAAAAGATGGATAAAAATATTGATTATTGGCAAAAGGTTTTAAGTCTTTTATATGCCACTCACCATGTGGTTTACCATTGACATCTTCAGGTTCATACATAAGTGCACTAGCAACTCGTGTCACTTTTATAAGATAAATTGCAAAAGTAATAACGAAAGAGCTTATTGCTGCAAAGCAAACTTCTTTTGTTTTTAAATGTAGATAATTCATTTTAAAAGCTTAAGCTAATTTTTTAAGAAAAATCTTTAAAAAGAAGCCAATTAACATGATTTTATTATTAAATCTGCAAATACAAGTTATCAAAGAATAGTTTAAGTCATAAGATGGGTAAACAAAATATGCTACCAGAAAATTTTTACAAATGTCTATCTGAATAAAGGATTTCACCGTTGAAATATAAAAATAACAATTTTTAAACTCCGAAATCTTAGTTAAATAAGTAAAAATTAGGGCAAGATAAATATTTTAAAGACTTATTAATAGCTATGAGCATATATGCAACATAAATTCACATAAGCGATAAATGTATTTAAATACAGAAAAGAAAAAATTGTTTAACAAAGGTAAACTACAGATAAATCCAAGTCATTTATTAAAAATGTTAAAAATAAATACCGAGGCATTTAAACAAAATTGCTCTATACAGAACGGCTATGAAGTGGGGACAGTAGGACAAACAGACTGAAAAAGGGTAAACGCCTATTGAAATGTGGTGCTTCAGAATATAATGATGATACCATGGACAGACTAAATTAATAACAAAGAAATTCTAGAAATAGTAAGAGAAGAAAAATATCTGTGAAAAAAAGAGGAGAAATAGAAGGATAGGACATGTTTTAAGGCATAGGGGTAATATTGCGGGATGTATTACAAACAGAAGTAGGAAAAAACAGAAGTAGAGGTAGACCTAGATTAAACTATTGCACGCAGATGGTGAAAGATGTAGGCTGTGGGAATGTCAGGAAAAAGTGTAGGTTTACCTCAGAAAAGAAAACCATCGAGGTACGTGTCTAACCTGTTCAAGGACTGTAGACCTAAAGATGATGATGATAGTTCTAATTAAGAAAATACATTATTTATTGATTAGTGTAAAATATTAGATTTGAAAGCGTTTTTAGGTACAAACCCTTAAAACTTTACATTTAAATAAACGAAAATTACGATAGATATTCGCAAGAAACACAAATTCAACACTCTTAGCTTAATAAAGCTTAAACATTAATTTGGAAGAACCTGTCTAGATATGTGAAAATTACGTTTTCTATATTATTTTAAAATATTACGCAATAGGTTACGTGGACTAATATAAAACCAAAACAATTAGAGATCGTGCGCAATGTATTCTAAGGTATTACAGCCTACCAACTATACAACAAGGAACGAAATTATTATGAAATTTGTTTCTAAAAAAAATAGGAAACACTAAAGAAACTTTCACTTTTATAATATTCTTAAGGTTATTATAAAATTGATAGATATTTTGCTGTCTGATATAGAATTGATGTTTTCAACTTAGATAATAGTTACAATTTCAGCACAAAAAATAATATTACATACAATTTAAAGTAATGTAGCCAGTACACGACAAAATCTGTAAAATTTTAATTAATACAGAGAAAGAAAGGCGCCAACTCTTAGCATTTTTTAATTTATACACAATATTATGTCATAGGAAATTGCCGCATGAGTCATGAGTTGAACCGTCAATTATTAAGTATCCTTTTACTTAATTAACCATTAAGGTTTAACTAGTCTAAATTTCTATATACATATTTTTAAGTATAACACTATAGTTCAGTTCTAGGCGACAGGCTCATATAAAGGTTATCAGTGGGGACCGATAAAACCTCCCCGACAGTATCTTAACGTATTTGTTAAATCATTCTAGGTTTACGATGTAACTAGTATTAGTAACATAACAGACCAGATTCAGAAACCGAGGGGAATTTACTTTAAAACAAAATACGGTAAATTTAATGAATATAAGAAATGGAAATTGGTTATCAAATAATTAAAAAGAAGGTGTGCTGGAGGGTATTTCACGTAACACGTAACAATGAACAAGAATAAACCGAATATGGGAATCAAGGACGTTTATAAATTAGCAGTTTTAATTGTAACAACACCCACAACCACGGTATCTCTCGAAAGATCATTTTCAGCTGAGACAGCGAATAAAAATGTCGTTCTTCACAGCAAGAAAATAAGCTCTTCGGACTTGCATTGATGTTAATTGAAAAAAGTGTTCTTATTAAGCTACAAAATAACAAATGAAAACTTTATGAATAAATTGTCATTTATCACAATACCAACTTTCACTCTGTGTAAATTTCAAAAAATTTGTCTATGCTCTTTGAATTTTAATTTTTACATATTCTTTCATAAGAAATGTATTTTCATTTTAAAAATATTTCAATTATAGAACTAAAAAGTTTGTGCTTTTCTATATACTTTTTAAATTAATAAGTGGGAAATGGTGTTACTGGCGAACAACCCATTATAATAAAAAGGAACGCGTAATTCCAGTACTTCTATGGATTGTGTATCCTAAAAAGACTTTTTGTCTGGAATATCCGTTACTACAAATGGTGAGAAAATCTGCAGTCTATTCTGCTTCAAGTGAAAACCATCTCCACTCCTGAAGTTGTTGCCACCACACAACCTACATTCTTACCGTCGACCCACAGCTCTGTACAAATAAAGTTATGTACATCGCAAGGAAGAGGTGATAATTAATGCAGAGTTGGCTGAGTGAGCTTGTTCGATCGAAATAGCTTTGTTACGAATCCCGCTCATCAACTGAGGGATAAATATCATTGAGACTCAATCGTGTGTTCAACCCTTCACAAAATTGGTCTTAATTACGTTAACACTTTACTGACTAAATGGAGGAGGATGAAGCTTTGAAAGGATAATCGGCTGTATTTCGGTTCTTGGTGTTTCTTGAAATTTGTGCATTTTAAAGTAACATGGTATAGAAAGTAATGTTGAAACGCAAGAAACGTATTTCAACGAACCGTGTAAATATATAAAAGTAGTTATTCACACTGCGCTGTAAAATACGTCATAAAACGAGTTTATTGAGAATTTGCCCTTTTTATGTTCTTCGCATAGACAATCTGTAGTGGTGCAAAGGCAAAACCAAGCACAATTCTAAAGATTTATTTCTACGGGAGACGGAGTGCATCTCACAGTGAACCTCGCCAGCTTTTTAAAAAACTTAGTTATAAAAGCTTTCGATTGGTAACTTTCTACAGTCCGATGAATTTATTGGATCCAAATGTAAATTGACAACAAGCAAAGTCTATTACTTGTTTCAATTAATTATTCGCCAATGTTTAGGTAGTATCTATTTTGGCATAGCTATCTCCATACCAGAATTTCCTTCCTCTGATCCTGTATGAATTACTCTAACGTCTCCACTCCAAAAATCCCTCGCCTCTGGCCACCGATCTTTGCTGATCCCCTACTATGTCTAGTGCTAACTTATCCATTTCAATTTTTAAGTTATCTAGCTTACTTAGTTGCTTCATACTTCCGACATTATACGCTCCGACCAGCAAAATGTTCCCGATTCTTTTCTAAATTTTCCGTTCACATCCTGTGAAGTTGTCACTTTCCGGAGATTCGAATGAGGGACTATTTTATCTCCGGAATTTTTTACCCCAAAGGATGCCATCATCTTAAATACATTTTACATACACTGTGTACTTAGAACATAATGTGGTGATTTCCCATTGCCTTCCATATCACGGTAGTGTGTCTTAGAATCCCATACCGACCCCTATGGTCTCTGCCAATCTAAAGACCCTACTACTTTGGTTGAACCTGTAGTTCGGCTTTTTAGGTCACTGGAACGCGGAAGCCATTCCACCTGTTCTAGTAACCTAGAGCTTCTTCAAAGTGCAGGTTCATTCGGAATGGCCTTACTAGCTTATACCCACAGTTTCAGGTTAGTAGCTTGGTTAGTGTTTGATTAACAGTGTTCAAATCAAGACGATTTTAGAGTTTTCACAAAAATGGAAGGTTTGTAAAAACGAGCGAAAATAAAATACTTCCATTTGAAGGGATTAACGTCTAAAGAAGTTAAGGAGAAAATGGACAGCCCACTGAATGACTCTGCTCCATCATAATCAATGGTTAAAAGATGTTTTGCAGAGTTTAAAGTGGGAGGGACGAGCACGTGTGATAAGCCTCGCTTTGGACGCCCCGTGGAAGTGAAAACTCCTGAAATTATTGAAAAATTCATCGAATAGTCCTGGAAAACGGGGTAAAAGTATTGATAGTGAGTACTACGCAAGTTTACTGCAACGTTTGAGCAATGAGGTAAAGCAAAAACGACCTCAACTGGCAAAAGAAATTATTTTGCACCAGGACAATGCTTCAGCACATCGGTCAGTCATCGCAATAAGAAAAATCCACAATTGAGGTTCTAATTGCTTGAACATCTACCTTATTCGCCAGACTTTTTAGTCAGTGACTACCACCTATTCTCTAACCTCAAAAAATTCTTTGGTGGACGAAGATGTCAGAGCAACGAGGAGGTTATTGATGTCGTAAACAGCTATTTGAGGAGCTCAACGAATCACATTATAGAGATGATTTAACTAAGTTGGAACACAAATTGATAATTGTATATGCTTTTCTGGAGATTATATTGGGAAATAAATAAAAAACATTTAAAAAAAAATTTTTTTGTCGGGCTCGGGAAAGATGGAAAATATAAGGTCTTGGACAGGACTTGAACCTGTATCCTGGTTTTGCCGGAACCATGCGTTTACCAATTACGCCACCAAGACCGATGACACAATTGGGAAATTTACAAATTTAAATCGTGTACACGACGATACATCAACCTAACTTTCAATTACGTTCGGCATTTTTGTCAATCATATCTGACATTGTCAATTTTTGACTTATGTCAGTTATACACAGGAAGCTACGCTCAAAATTATGGCTATAAGCCAAGTATTAAATATATAAATATTTTAGGTAGTTATTTACACAGGGTAAGTTGTAGTGTACACGATTTAAATTTGTAAATTTGTAAGTTTCCTAATTGTCGTCATCGGTCTTGGTGGCGTAATTGGTAAACGCATGGTTCCGGCAAAACCAGGACAGGTTCAAGTCCTGTCCAAGACCTTATATTTTTTATCTTTCAATTACTAGCTCGATTTGAAATGATCATTTGGGCTTTGCATAAAAGTCTAAGTTATTATTTCATCTTATTCACTATAATACAATAGTATTTATCAACTTACCTTGTGTAATTAACTATCTAAAATATTTATATATATATATATATATATATATATATATATATATTGCTATGATATCGTCGTACTTTGATTAACGTTCAGTTGCCTGTTATTCGCCACCGCTCTGTGTTCCTAAATAATCTAGAATAAATTTTAACTTTCACACAATTAGGTTTATGCCTCGACTAGCTCAGTTCAATCCCACACAGAGAGCACGACGATACGGTAACAGAAAGATTTTTATCCCTCCTTTTTCTTTAACACTCGATTCCTAAATAAGATAAATTGTATAACCAAAAATTTGTATAATAAATGAAGAAATATGTACAATTTGAACTTCTACAACCTTCGTAATATTATTTACTATTTAGAATCCTTGAATCAAAGTAAAAATATAAATCTGTTTATCACCAAATTATAACCCTATTAAAAATATATAAAACCAGCAAAAATAACTTTGTATTGGAACCCTCGTTGAACGTTCAGTGACCTTTCTACCTCTTGACGTAATTTCTACGTATCAATCAAAATTTTTGATGGCCCTTCACATAAATATCTAAGTACATGCAAGTTTTAAATGTCCCAAAAGAAAATAAAGTTTAAGCTATTAATTTACTATGTTCTTTAACCTGGTATTTTTTTGTTGATTTTCTGGTTCGAATGTGTAGTTCTGCGTACACCTCAATCCTTTGACCTGCCGCTACGTGCTGTTAACCAGTGAACTTAGGTTGCTTCCAGCTAAACGTCCTGATTCAAAGTTTTCCCCTTTATCATGTCTGTTACTCGTAGTATTGGAATTTAACGTGAAATTTCTTATTGAATTTGTTTCGTGAATTGTTTATTGAATCGTTTTGTAAATCTCTCAGTATATTTTTAGTAGATTTCTCAGAGAATTTTTGTTTCCTTAGATTCCTTAGAGCCGTCTTATGTCAACGGC
This sequence comes from Platerodrilus igneus, assembly GCA_036346225.1. Classification (NCBI taxonomy): domain Eukaryota; kingdom Metazoa; phylum Arthropoda; class Insecta; order Coleoptera; family Lycidae; genus Platerodrilus; species Platerodrilus igneus. The sequence continues at coordinate 2,321,404 of JARFIW010001031.1, forward strand.
GAACTTGTATATTTGAACGTGCATTTGTACTTGAAATTTTTAATTATTAACTTTCACTTAAAATCGTAGTTCAATTTTGCACTTGAACTTTGCGTAGTATTTTTGTTCAAACTAGTACAGTTTGTGCTTCAGTTATCGAGAAACTGGCCATTTCTTATATAAGTTAGACTATGACAGCCTGAATATGCGTATTTTAAAGGCCTGTTTTAAAGCGAATTTAACATCCGTTGCTTATTTTTGTAGTAAATCGTTTGTTTGTTTTAAAAATCTCTTGGATTTGGAGATGGTTGGTGCACAGCTGTGAGTCTTAAATCGAATTAATGAACGTTATCGGAGGAGTTTTTAGAATTACCGACAGCTGAAAGTTGTTTGTATGCGTGTGGTTTGTAGAAGGCTCTCTTTTACTTCTCATCCAAACTTTGAGTAATATTAGTATGCCGATTATGCAATTAGTGAGTTTAATAAATTAATTCAAGCTAATTAAAACATGCACAAGTTGGTGTATTGTTGTATAAGCTGTTCAACGATTTTATGCAGTACATTTGACTATACGAAGCTTGCGTCAGAACTGTAAGTAAGGATTTCTGGCTATTTTCGGTTGTTGATGCAGGATAAGCATTTTTATGGAGTAGTGGGTATTAAATGGATCGACGTGATGGTGTACTGAGGCTAGTTGGATCCGTAGATAAAATCTAAGATTTGGAAATACAGTAATTTGGTGGACGAAAAAAGTGGATAGTAGATTGCCGTCGAGGAGGGTATGATTCAACTTGGAGGTTGGTTCCTGAAAGTGCAGTCATAATCGAGGGCAACGTCTTTGATGGTTTAGTTGCAAATCCTTTTGAGGTGGTGCTTACCAGGTAACGATTTTTGTGAAACGTTATTCTGTTGTGTGCATTTTGTGCGTTGTGACATTTTGGTGCCGCATTGGCATAATTTTTGAAATATTTAGGACAAAAGAGTTTACTTTTAACTGTTATAGAGTACTTTTTGACCATATTTTTGTGTAAGGATTTAGAGCTATAAAATAATTTTCCAGTATCTATTTATGTAAAAAGTAAAAGGGTCTATTGATGGTTTCAGTGCAAAACTTAGCACATGTGTACAAAAAGGGTTTTTACTATGAGCTCATATTAGACCTGGGGTTAAAGAAAGGATATGGTTAAGCCCAGTTACTTTACGGAATTTATTGATGAGTAAAATTGTACTGCAAATATTAGATTAAAAATGAATTATTATAGTAAAATGACGATGATTGTAATGTAATCTATTTGGGAAATATCTATTAGATTAAGATCTTTTTTGTTGTATAAAATTTTCTGTTGGAATATATTGTGTTGAACGTTTGGTAGTCAAGTTTCCTTTGGTAGAAGATAGGGTAGTAATTTTATGTATAAGTAGCAGAGCAGCCGTGGTGAACTTTACTGAAGACGATAAGTTTTGACGACCAGGAAGGTAGGTGATCTAGCATATGTTCAGGCAGACTTCAAAGCATTTAACACGCCCAAAAGTGTGAGGCCCGAATTTACCAAGATGTTTCAGGTAAACTTCAGAGAATTTTATGGCGCCCAACGTGCGCGTTTTGAATTTTAACTTCACCAAAGCAGCTCAGTAAACCTCGCAATAAATATGTCGACCCAACAGTGGGGCTCGCATTAGCCATCTGGCCTATGTTCAGCAAAAAACCTCGCAGATATTATGGTGACTCGAACGTGAGGGGTTCGAATTCAAATAAATTAAATTTTATTTTAGGAAACCGGCGACCTGGAGAGTAGGGTTAATTGTGTTGTAAATTTTGTAAATATTATTAAATTTCGTGTATGTGAGCTGTATGCTGTGAACGTATGTTGCGAAAGGAGTGGTTAAGGAGTCGAGGAGTAAAAATTGGAAGTAGTGATAGTGCTCTGTTTGAGAAATCCGAACCAGAAATGGAAACAGCAGGAGGTAGTAGGGATTAGTCGAAGACCGAGTCGGGAGAACAAGGGAATGAGTTAATTATAAGAATGTTAGAGGAAATGCGACTAGGTAAGGAAGAATCAAACAGAAAGTTTGATCAATGAATGAAACGTTGAATGGAATTAGGGAAGACCCGAACCGAAAATTTGAGCAAATAAGGGAAAAAATAGAAAAATTCACCAAAGAATTTACTGATTTTAAAAATAGTCTGACGGTGAAAATGGAAGAGGTTGAAAAGAGAGTCGCAAGGAATGGAAGAAATATAGTAGGTTTTAGGCAAGAAATAGGACAACTAAAATCCGAGGTTAGAATTTTATGTGAAGAGGAAATTAATGGAAAATGACTGAAGTGAGTGATTCGTGTAGGGATCAGTTAGGAAGGTTTAGAAGTTAGCGAAATAAAACAAAATATAACAGCTTTATCGGGGTATGGTCCAAGATTTTTTACAGGTAGTATGTCGTTAGAACAACAAGTGAAATTTTATGGGGATAATCGGGTGAATCCGCAGACTTTTATAAACAGTATTAGGACCTTGGTTTGTAATTTATATGATGAACAGGCCAAATTAAATGTTGTGAAAGCTTTGTTAAAGGATAACGCAGAAGGCTGATACAATTTACTAGAACAGGACATAGAATCGTACATTGATTTTGGACAAAAATTCTTAAAGCACTACTGGGGTGATCATAAGCAAGATCAGGTATGAGACGACTTGATCACAGGCAAATATAAGAGTGTGTTTGTAGGATCTAGGGGCAGTATGCTATAAAAAAGTACAGTGTAGCAAAGCAGTTGAGTCCACCTTTAACGGACCGCCAGATCATAAAATATCTTTCCAGACATTTCGAGTTTGAGATTAGGCAACATGTGGTTGCAAAATATAATAGAAAGAGAGGCATTTTAAGAATAGTTTCAGAGGTATGATGATGTCAGCACGGGGAGACCTAGGGACAATAGGGAGCAAAATATCAACCAAGTTCGATTCGAAAATAAGGGGGAGAATTTTGCGAATAGACTTGGGATGACTTTAGAAACAACTGAGAGCCAAGGGGTAATTTTTATAGGAACAACACAAAGTCCGGTGGTTCAACGACAAAATAGCTCACCAGAGATCACTAGAACTGTAAGATAACAAACAGGAAGCCACAAGAAGAACATATGCCGAGGTGGTCGAGGAACAACCAGGGCCAAGCAGTGAGTCGAGGAGTAAGTAAGATTTTTGAAGAGAGACACACCACTAAAAACTGATATATGTGAATACGAACATCCACGAGAATTTATAAACATTGAAGAAGAGGTAAAACCAGGAGGAGTAGGGAAAATTTGTTTGCCGGTTGTAGAAATTAAAGTTTTAAATTATAGTGTAGGATCGTTCCTTGATTCAGGAGCAGAGGACAGTTTAGTATCGGAGGAATTCGTCAAGGAGACCAAGGAAGAAATTTCTGATAGGATTATGCCGATTGAAAGGAGTCATCTGGTAGCTCTAAATAAAAGAAGGTTTGCTGTGGTGAATAGCGTTGTAGTATTAAAGGTAGAAATAGGTTCATTAAGCTGTGAACAGGAACTTGTAATCGTTCCTGGACTGAAATTTAAGAGTATCCTAGGTGTAGATTGTATTATGAAGTTGGGGTTGATGATAGATATGGAGATGAGATTAAGGATGAGATTAAGGATTAGGGACATGGTATTGCCCTGGAGGGATGGGCAGATGACAGATTTAAATATAAATGTAATGGAGTTTGATGAAGGAGAGGTTAAAGAAGTTGATACTATTAAATGTCCAGAAGAAAGGTTAGAAGAGGTTCAAGCTTTGTTAATACCTGCAGCATATAGGGAGCAAATAAATCTTGAATTATGGACAATGTTAAGTGATGGCATACTTTTAAAAAGTAAAGGGGCAATTTTATTTTTAGTAAACTTGATGTGAAGAATTCTGGATGGAGTCCGCTACATATTAATAATTCTAGGGGATATATAGGAGCTTCTGTAAAGGAAAAAGTTGATGATTTAGATGTGGTATCGTATGGTTTGTCTGAAAAACAAATAGTAGAGAATAAAGTCAATGATGAGGTAGGTTTCCGTGAAGTAGTTGTGCATATAGTGATAGTGATAGGAGAAAAAATAAGAATCAAGGTGGCGAAGTATGTTAGGAGGGTAAGTTTTCGTATTAAAAAGAGAGGTAAATGAGACTATTGTGCGCAGATAGTAAAAGATGCAGACTGAGAATTTCAGGAAGATGTGTAGGTTATCTCGAAATAGGAAGCAATCGAGGTACTTGCGCGTATAACCAGTTTCAGCACTGAACACTTAATGATGATTCAGTATTAGACAAGTGTTTTATTTACTTAAATGAATGCTTTAATTAATAAGTTGGTACATTGATTTTAGAATCTACTTATTTATTTGCCAATGAGTGCAAGTGCTTCTCGACTTTAGAATGGACAACCTTCAACTTCTCTTATTGTATTCATGTGTTTCCTAATTCTAACCTCCAAGATAAGACGTAGACTCAATATATCTTCAGGTATTCCAACATTTCTTCAAAAGCCGAGCTGATCTTTACCCAATATCCTTTCTATTTGGTTTTCCGTCCACCTATAGACGATTTTGGTTAGAACTTTGCAGGCATGACTGACCAATCTTATGGTTGGAAAGTTTTTACATGTCAGTTCCCATTTTCTTTGATATAGGAATAACCACATTCTTTTGAAATCCGAGGGTACTCCACATGTCTCATATATCTTACTTACTTAATGGTACAATTTTGTACCTGCTACATTTTCCATGGCACATTTAGCAAATCCAACGGGATTTCCTCAATTCTAAGTGCCTTATTGCTACTCAGATCTATTAGTGCCTTGTCGAATTCAGACTTAAGTATCCTTTCACCCTTATCATCCTTTTCAACTTTTCTTTCGAGTATTTAAACACTAAGTTTTTTCCCCAGTTAAAGTCCTTCATGTGTTGCTTCCATCTGTCGGCCTTATCTTATTTGCCGCTAAGTGGCTTCCTAATTATGTCCCTTAGATTTATACAACTGTTTTTTTCTCTCCAAAGGTGTCTTTGCTTTTCCTGTAAGCTGCATATATTTCTCCTACAGTCATGCAGATCTCGTCATATTTTGCATTTCTCTTGCAACCGTACGTCCTTTGCCAAACTGCATTTCTATCAATCTTATTCTTGAGGCTTATATGCTTCCTTTCGCCTGTATCATCCTTCGCATTTCTAGATTTTCGTCAGTCTACTAGTAAATCCAGAACTTATTATTCCCATGGATTTTTTGACGCTTGTTTTTTTTCATAGTTTTTCTTCTGCTGCCCTAGTTATTTTATCTTTCAGCACTGGCCACCCCTTCTCTAAAGTACTTCTCTCCCCTTTTTAATTACTACTTTAAAACTTTCCCTCTCCTCATGTTGTTTCAATTAATCAATGTTCCACCAAATCGACTTGTTGCTTCTTTTCAGTGTATTCAGTTTCGGTCTGCATTGCATTGCAAGCACTTTATAACCAAAGTTTGTATCTACTCTCGGATGTCTGACAGCCAAGAACGTTGTTTTTAAACCTTTATACATCCAACTTCAGTCTATCTATTACCCTTTTCAAGTTTTCTAGCTTACTACTTCGATTCAAACTTCTGACATTTTACTCTCGGTATCGTAGAATGTTATGTTTCTCCTTTATGGTGACTTCCTCTCGAGTAGTCCCCGTCCGAAGATTTGTATGGCGGACTATTTTAGCTCCGGAATATTTTTCCCAGGAAGATGCCATCGTCTTCATACCATACAGATAGAGTCTTTGGGAAAAGTGACGAACGTAGTTGCCCTTGCCTTCAGCCGTACAGTAGCGCCAACAAGGCTAAACCCTGTTGGGTGATAGTACGAAGCCGAGTCAGTTAACTGTCCACATCGCCGCCCTTTAGCTAGTGAAAAGGCTGTTGCATCCCTTTTAGGAGCCATTCCTTAATTTAATCTTTCACACAGATACTTTTCCTATATAGTTGCACCTTCGGCTCATTTATTTGTTTCTCTGAGACCCGCAAGCCTTCCCACCTAGTCAAGATCTTACGAGTACAAGATAGGAAGAAAACATATGTACATAAAAAAAGAATTACTCCATAAACTTAAGTTGTTTAAAAGGTCAGATCCTTTCCATTTAATAAAATACTTAGTTTTAACAACCAAGTTTTAAAAGCTTTAGCTGAAAAATGGTTTCACATACGGTTTCAAAGTGTGAATCAGGTACATGGCGTTTAATGGGCACTAGCATTTCCGATATCAAATTTCTTGAAATAAGCACAGACTTTGTTATGTCCATGTAAAAGAGAATTACCAGCTGCTCTGGCCTACTCAAAATTTATTAACGTTGTTTGTGACCGACCTAAACCATCTTAGGATTTTCTAAATGTATGTGTATGTTTATGGAAACTGGATAATTTTGAAAATATTTTTTGTAACTTTTTAAAGTTAAAAATTATTTAACTTTTTAAATCTTATGTTGACGTAGGATCGAGCACAATGGTTCAGGCTTTAAAATTGACGTGCTTTGATATCACTGGCTGCAGTAGAATTATTTCCCTGTACTTTCTAAACTATATTTTTCCAACACGGAACCCCTCGTAAGCAAAAATTAATCATTACCGAAGGTATCCATTAAATTCATTAAACGGTAGATACACATGCCATGTAATGTACCGGATAATTTAAAATTTTATGTTTATTAATAATTTAACTTCCGATCCATTGAAATTTAAGAGTTTGCATATTTAATGGAAACCAAACCAACCTTTACGCAAGCCTCAAATTAGAGTGAATTAATTTCCAGAAAGATTTTCATGTTAATACATCATCAACAGTAGCTAAAGGCACTTTTACATCAAAGCTTTTTGCGCAGAAAAATATATTATTAAATTAAAACCTAATTACACGTGAAGGTATTCGCCATTAACGACCTCAGAAACTCAATTTGGAAACTTAATTTAAAATAAACTTTTAATATACATATTAGGCTCGACCAAATAAAAGTTCCTTTCCACATCCTCATGGTCGACGAACCAAGTATGTCAAACGCCATCTATCTACATTTGCGTCTACATCTTTTCAACTAAAATTAGATTGATCACTTTCAAATTAAGAACAATAAACTTCAATCAACTTTAAATGCTGATTAACTTAAAAAGCGTTAAGTCCAATCATAAGCACACAAGAGCTTACTATTGCCATTTGTACAAAATCTATAGCTCGTATTCAAAACCTTATATCATTTGGAACCCTTAGGCATTGATCAAGACGATGACAAGAGACCAGATGGAAAGTCTATTATTCCATGGAAACACAGTTACGCTACAGTTCGGGGTTTCACTTGTGTTAGCGCTACTTTAACTGCTACTGCTACTTTAACAGGAGCTGCTACTTTAACAGGCGAATGGTTAAAAGAGTTAAAATATACAAACCTTCAAAGTAAGTATATTTTTTACCCTTTAGCCGCTAAAACCTTCGGATCTTTTGGTCCAAGCGCATCCCATTTTATACATTCTGTGGGGACATCAATTCAAAAGAGGCTAACAATAGTAGAGCTATCTCATTTCTAATACAACGTATTGGTTTTGCAATTGAAAGGAAAAATGCTGCTTGCTTTTTGGCACTTTGGCTCTTCCAAATGAATGTAAATTAGAGGAATTAAGAGGAATTATTCTTCTTTATCTTCTTGGGAATTAAACCACTCATTTATGTCATAAATGTCAAACTTGAAGTTTTTATTATTTTGACAACGATCCTAGGTCATGGATCGAAACGTAAATAAAGATGATTTTAAAAACTATGAGTGGTTTAATTCCCAAAGAAGATTAAGAAGAATGCTAAACAAACCACAACAAACATACAGGGAGTATATTAAGAAGAATTATATTACTATCTAAAATTTTCAACCACTTGTTTCAAAAATAAAAAGGTATTCAACATAAACAAGTTGAAAATGCAACGCATTGTCGCAACGAACTTCCAAATGTAGACTTACTTTAAAACAATTTAAAGAAATTAAAATTATTATGTTGTAATAATTATAAGTATTCAGATAAAATAAAAATTAATTCCCCGGGGGGGGGGTCGGGTATCCGTGGTCAGATTTTGTGGGGGGTACCATATTTCGACTCAGTTATGTTAGGGGAGTCCAAATATGTATCGCACATTAATTTTGGACCTATTTGAAATTTTAATTTTCCCGATTTCAACTGACATCAAAACTTAAGCTCAGGACACCGAGCTGAATCGATTGATGTATCACACATTGATGTCCGACCATTAGAAAGGCCTCGGACGGACAGACGGACGACAAATCGATTTCATAAACGAACGAAGTTCGTTGAAAAATCAAGGAATTTGATTTATGAAGAATTAACCGAAGTTACACATAATGTCAAACCACCAAAAATAAAGAAAGAAAGAGAACCAAACGTTAGTAGTTCTGACACTTCAACTCAGCGTTCATGAAAACCAAAATATGATCTAATCTACACACATTCATCAAACAATAAATTTACCTCTAATTAAAAAAGTTTTACAAAAAAAAACATCAATTATCCCTCTAAGGAATGAGTAGAATGTTGACTGGGTTTTCAGTGCAATGTTTGCTCATTGATTCAGGGCGCGGTTCCCGGAGGGTGTTTGGGGGTCTGTTAATTGGATCTGAACCCTAATTTCCCGGACGATCCAACCCTGTTAGAATTTTTAAAATGGGACTATCCCTTTCAAAGCTACACCCTGTTAAAGCCTCGTACCTCAAGTTTTTGCTCATTGCATTCATATATAATCAAGGTAAGAGTTTTCTTCGACTATCCATATGCACCTTATACAGAATTTCTCGGCTCGGGCAATCTAAATCCGTCGAAATTTTTCAAATCGAACCACCGTTACCAAGTTACATCCTGTTAAGCCTCTCAGGCGATTTAAATCCGTCGAAATTTTTCAAATCGGATCACTCTTACAAAGTTACACCCTGTTAAAGCCCCCAACCTTTAAAATTTTTGTTTATTTAATTTTAACTCGATTTTTAAGTCCTTTTTGGTTACCCGAGATTTTCACTTTAACCCAGGATAATTTAAAATCGTCGGAATTGTTTAAATCAAACCACCCTTACAAAAGTGATATCCCCGATTATAGGATGTTAACCGAAATGGTGTTAGGACATGACACATAAGTTTAGTTTAGATTTTCCTGGAAAACCCAGATCTTTAGGAATTTTTTTAATCGAAGCAGCCCCAGGGGTATTGTACTCCTTGATTTTAAGAAGCTACAGATATTGATTTACTTCTTTCAATCTAAAATCTTTTCTTAATCCTAAAACAAAAATTTTTGTTAAATAACATCGTCATCTTAAATCTGAATAATAGCTTTCTTCAACTAAGCATTTTTTAGCTCCAGGCAAGGATCTTGCTCTCGGCACCCTGATCTGAACCGTCACCACACCACCACCACCACCGCCACACATGCAAAAAATATTCGCACATCTAGTGACAGTATTAAATAGCATTGTCATCTTAAATCTGCACAATAGCTTTCTTCAACTAATCATTTTTTAGCTCCAGGCATGGTTCTTGCTCTCGGCACCCTGATCTGGACCGTCGGGCCCCGACATCCTTCCGCAGGATCACCGGATCTGCAAATTCTTGCGCTAATTGTGGAAGATATTGACATAAATCTACTAAATTAATTAATTAGACTCAATGCAATCGTTTGCAAATTAAATTCTTGTTTGTCGCAATCTCATATGAGGCAATTTCACTCTATAAAGCACATTCACCCTATGAGGTAATTTCACTCTATAAGGCACTTTCACCCTATTCTGCTGGAGAAAAATTCACTCTAAAATAACTAGAACTTATTTACAGAGTGGGAGATGCTCTAATTTATGGGGATATTTACATAAATCTACAAACCCCAGGTGTAAACCCAATATTTATTAATAAAAATAAAAAGAGATGTATCCATATATTTGCAAATAGGTTTTAAGCTTGATTAACTTATTTTTGCTACAATTCAAATCATTTTTATCTGCATGAAGTTGGCAGTGATGAGAAATATTACTATACTTGTTTAACATCTTGATGCAAGAAGCGTTGTAATCTTCTATATTTAGCACATCGTTTCAAAGTAGGTACTGACAAATCAGTTTTTGATTCTGTAGATCTTTTATGAATATCGTGGCCTCGACGGGTACCAGTTCTGGTAAAAAATAGACTTAAAAATTGTGTTGAAAATCCATTTGTTGAAGGCGTATCTCAATGTAGTCCATGCAAGTTTATCGTAACCCATTCGTTATGCTTCTGAAAGTCTTTGCTCAACTGTGCAGCAGTCAAAGGCGTATCGAAAATCTCGTACCACAAGTCGCAGTTTTCTACATTGAGTATAGCGATTTCTTTCACAAAAAAATCGCTATCCTTTAACTGAAAACCTATGATATCTATAATGTATGACGACACCATGTTCACTCGTTAGAGATTGTTTTGCAAATGTCCAGAAAGTGTTGAAAACACCCCTTATATTATACAATCTATACTTTGCCAAGTTGATTTTAAAGACGTACCATTGGATTAGAAATTTGCGACCTGATTCCTTTCAGGCTAAAGAATCCAAGAATGATTTGAAAAAAAGTCAAGAAAAAAGTCGAAGAAAACAAACATAGAAACAAGGACAAAGTGTTGGAAGCATATGTGTGGAGCACAGCGCTGTACACCTATGAAATAGGGACAGTAAGAGAAGCAGACAGGAAAAAACAAACGTTTTGAAATGTTATGCTTCAACATTGACAGATAAAGTTAATAGCAAAGAGGTTATAGAAATAGTAGAAGAATAAAGATATGTCTCTAACAAAAAAGGAGAAATAGAAAGGCAAAAATTTTGAGCGTATAATATTTCCTTTGACAACAGCAGACCAGCTTCGCATTGATCAACCACAAAATCCGCATGTAAGTATGAAGCTAATGTAAAACAGTTTGAAACAAAGACTTACCGAGGGTCCAGCTGCTGTCTAAATGATGGCACATCAATTACGGAACGAAAATGAATAACCTGCACTAATGCACTTTTGCCAAGCCGGTTTGAGAGTTCTAACGACAATGGTTCACGTTAAAACATCAATATTCCTCACTTATGCGAAAATAGTTCGTTTTGTTCTCAGCGCGTGCGTTTACGTCAAATTTAAATAAATGGTAATTTCAAATAAAGGAAATATTTGACAATGTAGCCATTGTGCGTAAACAATGATATTGCTCAAACATTGCCCTAAAAAATTGCACCAACGAGCGCACGTCATTAGTCATGCATATTCTGTAGTGAAACAATACAAGGTGTTCTTGGGTTTTTGTAAAATTAACTCAATTTAATTTTACAATAGCCCTTTGTTTCGATTCCCTTATAATGAAAAGAAATCGACTAAGCTAGGGGTCTATTCCTCGGGTAGAGCTTATGAGGAGTGGTCGTGAGTTTTACAACAAAAACATTGTCTACTAGACTGTCTCTTAAATACAAAATAGGGGGTGCAAAGGGGGCGCCACCAACTCCTAGAATTTTAAAGCACGGGTTTACCTTAAGGAAGAACTTGGATCCCTAGAGGAAAAAATTGCTTTTACTGCAAAAGCAGGAGCTGTAAGAAAATAGTGTTAAAATATTAATGAAGGACACAAGAGATTCGCTCTTGCCACATTATACCATAAAGAAAATGAGTAGCTCTTAATATCAATAATTTTAATACAATTATAAGAGGAAAGTTAAATATTAAATTTCTTGAAAGCGTTATTAGTACTTCTTTATAAGTGCACAGCTAAAAACTTTACTTTAGTAAAAGGGTGTGTATATGTTTATCTTTTAACTCACTTGTCCGAAATAAAACAGTTACTCAATGGAATTAAATGAATGTTCTTTAATTAAATTTATCTTTCTTTCAGTTATAATTTTATATACAAAAAATACATCGAAAATGTGGTGTGATCTTTCAGACACAGATATTTAGATATTTCTACTATAAATCCGAATGTTAATAATGTAATAAACATGACCGTGAAGTATTTAGATTGATTACCCAAAATACACAGATTTGAAACCTTGGTTTACAAATATGAATAATATATTTGAGGTTAAGCAAAATTAGTATTCGTAATTATTTCATGTGTTACTCAACTTGAATGTAATACTTTACTGTCATAAATGATTTTAAGTATTTAGATTTTTATCTAAAACAAGTAATAATTTGTACCATAACGAAATCGAAACTATGAGGGATCTCACGGCTTCGTAAAATAAAACTTATAAAATGCTACCATTTTAGTTTCAAATACCCGCTTGATGGTCAAATAATTCGAAACTGCTAAAGTCAGCTCAAGTGTCTATGTTATCGCTTACCTTGCAACAAGTTGAACTTTGTGACTTTATTGTAACAAATACCTTATCGTAGCCACACGTGCAAGCCTACGGTTCTTGGACAAACAAGTGACGTCAGCGAACTTCCTACATCTGCATTTTACAAGATGTAAATTTGAGCTTCTTCTCTGAATTATTGATAAATTATCTTATAACGTAGTATTACACTGGACCACCACCGGGAACCATCCCATAAATTTGCTGTGCGATCCATAAGTAAATCGAATCGAAATATAAACCAATCCTTAAAACGAGCTATACAAAGTACCTCATTTTCAAGTCTTCTCTAACTATATAAATTTGAATAAAAATAAAACGTGGTAATTTAACGAGATTGTGAACGTGTTCAGATTAAAAATTAATAATGTATTGAATTTAAATTCGTTAACATACTGAGTTTAAGTAGTGAGGTAGGGCCGGTCCTACTTCAAAACGCGACAGACGTATTTTCCATGTGTAGAATACGGCTGAATCGTTTTGAATTAGGATCGGCCCTATATGATTTCAATGTAAAATAGTCGTGAAAACATTTCAATGTAAAATAGTTGTGAAAACATGAATTCTTCTATACTTTCAATGTAAAATGCTTGTGGGCACGTTTTGAATTAGGATCGGCTTTATATTACCTTCAATGAAACACACACGTATGTTGAAAAGTGCAGAGAAGAATGTGTGTAGCTGTTTTGAATTCGGTTTTCTATCGAGAAGTTAGACGTGCACCGTTTTGAATTAGGATCGGCGTTATATACTTTTAATGTAAAATGTGAAAACCTGAATTCTTTTCAAATGTAAAATACTTGTGGGCACGTTTTGAATTAGGATCGGCTTTATATTACTTTCAATGTAACACACGTATGTTGAAAATGTAAGTGCAGAGAAAATGTGTGTAGCTGTTTTGAATTTGGTTTTCTAGTTAGAAGTTATAAAGTATGACAGATGCAAAAAATATCGCATTCAAGTCAATTGTGTTTAACACGTGCACCGTTTTGAATTAGGATCGGCGTCATATACTTTTAATGTAAAATGTGAAAACCTGAATTCTTTTCAAATGTAAAATACTTGTAGGCACGTTGGCTTTATATTACTTTCAATGGAACATACATACTTCAAAACACACGTATATTGAAAAATGTAAGTGCAGAGAAAATGTGTGTAGATGTTTTGAATTTGGTTTTCTAGCTAGAAGTTATAAGTATGACAGATGCAAAATATTGCATTCAAGTCAATTGTGTTTAATTAAAGTGGATTCTGATTTATGTTTAGAGGCTGCAAATACACATGGGCCGGTTTCAATTCAAAATGTGTTCACTCTTGTGATAGGTTGAAAAGTGGGTTGGCAAAGTACGCAGATGGTGGTAATCTGCTATATAAGGAGATTGCTCCTGATATTAATTTAATTAGTCGAAGTTTACTGCATATATTTACATACAAACATGTATATAATTGATATTCAGGGATTTAAATACAAGAAAAACGAGTTTGTGTGTAAAGAAATTGCGGTTTTGGACTTGTTGAAAGGTGTTGTCTGGCATCAAATTTTTAAACTGCCAATGCCGTCCAGTTGTTTGAGCCAAGATCATATAAAACATAACGACTGGGTGACAAAGAATATTCATGGTCTTTCTTGGGATGAATCTTCAATGGCTGGAATGGGTTTATCATATATAGCGCTTTATTTGAAGCAAATTATCCTACCCGGTGAAGAAGTATTTGTGAAGGGTCTAGAAAAGAAGAAATTGATTGAAACCTATCTAATGCAAAACGTTGTAACTGATATGCTTGCACTAGGTTGTCCTAAGATATCGGAGTTAAAATCAACAACCGTTTAAAATATAACATACATTGTTGTAGACACAGCAATAATAATCTGCAATGTTCAAAACAAAATACCTTGTTATTAAAAGAATGGCTTGATAATAATAAAAAACAATAGAAAGATTGTGTCTGTATTATTTATTTTAATATAATTTTACAATGTTAGCCGAAGCAAATTATCCGACTCGGTGAAGAAGTATGTGTGAAGGGTATAGAAAGAAGAAATGGATGGAAACCTATCTATTGCAAAAACAAAATACTTTGTTATTAAAAGAATGGTTTGATAATAATAAAAACAAATAGAAAAGATTGTGTATGTATTATTATTGTAGTCAGTAAGAAATCTTTAATGCTGATGTCTGCAGAAAAACAATTAAACTCAGACAGCACGAATGGGACTCTCAACCCTGAAAGCAATTATAATTGATCAACGCAATAGCTCTTTACTGGTTTTACAACATTTAACAAATTGTACAGATATATCGAAAAATTTGCCAAAGACAGACAAACAGATAGGCAGACTGACTGCACCAATTTTCTCATTCTCGCTTTTAAAGAATAACAAGCCGTAGTTATTTAAATCGCGAACTCAGTTTATCTACAAGAACATATAAACGTGGAAATTTATGAAATGCTCCAACTTAAAAAAAAATCCACTATCATTATTCTTTCCTGTCAATTTTAACAAAAGTTTTTATTTTTTTATTTGTTCTATAGAACACAACTACAACTTGATAATAAAGATTGAGCGATTATCACACACATATCTTGAGTATATATAAAGATATTAAACAATAAGAACAGCAGAAAATTCAACTCATGTCAGACAGCTTTTTCTTGTCAACGATAGTCTAGTCTAATGCTTTTCAGCATTTGCATTTCCATATTTACGTACTGAAGGCAACTCTGCAATTTTAGATCACATGCATTTCTAATTTCAATTACAAAAAATATGAAAGCATCTATTTGAAATGCATTTCTAACTTTAATCGCAAAAAATGAGAGCATCTATTCGAAATATGCACTCAGATTAAAAGTCAAAATTGCTTTACACCGTTCTGTAAACTGAGATTACGTAGTTATTAAATCGGGAGTAATGTGAAATGAAACACACAATGTATGTTTCTTTATTGTAATCTATAAAATACATATATATATATATATATATATATATAATGTTATGTACTCTAGATTAAACATACTATAATTCACTTAAGTTTCCCAAATATAAAAGAACAGTTCTAACTCACTCCAACTCTGAACGGTTAAAAAATATTGCATTATCAATTCTATGAGGGCTGTCTTCTTCATCTTTGACGCGCGGTCGTTTTCTGGTTGTTCTTCTTCGTGTTAACTAAAAAGATTCAAATGAATATTATATATCAAGTAAATGCATTAAGAAAATTAAATCTATATATTAAGCTAACGAAATACATACTCTGTATTGGAGTCATTAGATCGTACGTTGCAATTGGTGGATCTGCTCACGGCGTCAACGATTTTTCACCAGTACTTAATTTGGATTGACTATAAACTACTCAATAATTTTAGTCCAATCACTATCATTATTCTTTCCTGACAAGGACAATTTTTTAAAAAAAGGTTTTCATTTTGATATGTTTTATAGAACACACAACTACAACTTGATAATAAAGATTGAACGATTATCACACACACATATCTTGAGTATATAAGGATATTAAACAACAAGATAAGCAGAAAATTCAACTCATGTAAGCAAGAATTTAATGCTAAGGTATTGTCTAGATAGCAATTATAGAAAAATATGAAATCTATAGAAAATTTAATAAAGCCAGTCATGTATAAATTTTTTTAATGCTAACATCAACAGAATAATAAATAAATTAGTCAGCATTAATGGAAGACCGGCCTGGCTTCGAAACTGTGCACGCGTATATACCATATTTTAAAATTAAAGTTGTCAATTGCAAATCAAAAAAATTAAATTTTATATAGAAATCATTTTAAAATATTTACTGAAAGAACTTGACTTTTATACATTTTTTTAATCGATATCATAGACTTTTTTCTATACTGTTGATACAAAATCTACGTAAAGTATTTATATTAAATAATAAACTGACCTGTTAGAAAAAATTAAAAATTTGCATCGTTTTCTGAAAAAAATTGCGTACTTTTTCAGTACAACTGAAAGAACTTGAGTTTATACATTTTTTTAATCGATATCAGACTGTACAGAAACAGTAATGTTTAATTATATCAGTCAAAAACATGATGTGTTTACTATTAAACAAAACAAAATTGTTCTTAATACAAGTGATGATAAAAGAATTCTTAGTACCTCAACCACTGATACATACGACCAGCGAGTACTGCGTTAAAATTGTTTTCGTTGCAAAAGTAACATCAATTCCCGTCAATATTACTGTATTAGTCGATTAAGGCATGAGTTAATTTTTACAACGTTTCTTTTATTCGCTTAGGGCAATGCAGAGAAAGAAGTTAGAATTGAACACATTTTTATAATAAAAATAAACCTTGATACAAAAAATCACATTCAGTTTTACTGAAAAAGTTACAATTTACATGCATATAGGTAATTTGTGTGAAATTCTTTAAATCCATGAGTGTGTAAAAATTATTAAACAAAGACGGTTTAATCTGAGACATTTTTTTCAAAATTTGCTTTGTTTTTATTTAAAATATTTCATATGTAATCATAATAAAAAATAGCGCTGTAATTATAATGTATATTCTGTACACATCATATATCAAAGGTCGTATAAAAACGCAACTGAATGAAAAAAAATGATGTTGTATGCTAAATTCCTTTTGTAGTGGTTTTTGTATGTAAATATTGGAAATGCGGCATTAGCGAATTGTTTGTCATAGATATGTACTGAAAGCAACTCTGCAATTTTAGATAGCATGCACGATTCAAGCTTGAAAATCGCCTTGAATAAAAACGTAAATATGGGAGATTTTTTTTTAAACAATTTGCATCCAAAGCAATTTGCTCATCAAACTCATGCGTTTTGTTTGTTTAACTAAAAATTTAGGGAAAATCGTCAATATTACTGTATTAGTCGATAAAGGCATGAGTTAATTTTTACTATGGAGACTTAAATTCCAAACATACTACGTAGAATTAGCGGTAATCTAAACGAAATAAATCTAATTTAGGGTTTTATTATGTGCATTCATTGCAATTTCTTTTTCATACAATGAAACTAATTCATTATTTTCTGCTGAGGTATAATTATATTCGCTTACATACTGTTTTGTTCATTAGAATAGATTACAGAGCTGAATTTTTTTCAGAAAAACGATGCAAACATTTTTAATCGGTATCAGACTGTACAGAAACGGCAATGTTTAATTATATAAGACAAACATGATGTGTTTACTATTAAACAAAACAAAATTGTTCTTAATCCAAGTGATGATAAAAGAATTCTTAGTACCTCAACCACTGATACTATCTATTACCTATTTTAGAGTATTGATTACAACAAATACATACGACAACAAGTACTGTGTTAAAATTGTTTTCGTTGCAGAAAGTAACATCAATACCCTGAAAAATCGTCAATATTACTGTATTAGTCGATTAAGGCATGAGTTAATTTTACTACGTTTCTTTTATTCGCTTAGGGCAATGCAGAGAGAAGAAGTTTGAATTGCAATGCAGAGAGAAGAAGTTTGAATTGGCAACATTTTTATAATAAAATAAACCTTGATACAAAATCACATTTCAGTTTTACTGAAAAGTAGATCGGATGAGATTTCTAACTAAACGGTGTTATAATATTTTTATATATCTGTGTGTGAATAAACTCACAAAGCGCCAAAAGAGCGGTTTGTCTCACTGATTTTTTCACTTAAAGCGATTGACATTCATTTCAAACAAGTATTTATTAAGGTTAGCTAAATTACTTTATATATAAAAATGTTCTGATGTATGCAAAATAGCTATGAAATTAAACATTTGCAATTTTTCAGAAAAAAAGCAAATTCGAAATCTTGCATTAACAAAGCACGTTCATCAGCAGAAAACTTAATACTGAATTTTAATTTCCAAAAAACAACAATCTCACATCATTTGTTTTTCATTCAGCTGCGTTAAGGAAAAAATTTGCTTTGCTCGCTTCAATTAAAAAATTCCTAAAGATTTGAGTATCCCAGAAAAAATCTGCATCAAACTCATGCGTTTTGTTTGTTTAACTAAAAATTTAGGGAAAAAATAACTTTAACGTCCTGCAAATAGAATATGCAATGTGCAACGCATGACATTTTTTCCATAAAACTGTTAAAGCAATTCATTTTTCATCATTATTTAGCATAATTATATCACGTAGTAAAACTAACTCATGATGGAGGTATAAAAATAATTTTTTAAAATTCAACGAATGCTACGTAATGAAATTTAAATTATACAACGTTATTTATATGATAAAACTTTTGGTCTTTTGTATGACCTTAATAAATACTTGTTTGAAATGAATGTCAATCGCTTTAAGTGAAAAAAATCAGTGAGACAAACCGCTCTTTTGGCGCTTTGTGAGTTTATTCACACAGATATATAAAAATATTATAACACCGTTTAGTTAGAAATCTCATCCGATCTACTTTTCAGTAAAAACTGAAATGTGATTTTGTATCAAGGTTTATTTTATTATAAAAAACTAAATCACTAATTTTTTTAGATTTCTTTGATACATCTTAAAGCAAATGGGATTACATCAATTTTATAAACAACCATATAATTTGCATTACTTGCAGTTAACGCAGAATTTTTTTTATCTATTGCATAAATTAAAGTACTTGAATACCAAAAGTCATTCACACATACAAGCGGTTTATTGTTTCAAGGAAGGTATAGTATATTAAACATCCTATGTTATACATTCCTTGATAGTTGCAAGACATTCTTTTTTCTATTACATACGACAAGCGTTTTTCTTTGTCGAGGAATGTTTTGGATTTATGCATTTATTTGCTTTCCATAGCTATGTACAGCCAACGTTATGTAATTAGATAAATGAATGCATTTCTAATTTCAATTACAAGAAAAATTAGAGCATCTTGGATTTTTTATAAGTTCTGAATCAAATTTTTTTAAAATAACGTAAATCCTGCAATATAAAATAAAGTAATATATGAAAGTTTAAACTGAACCTTTCTTGTTTCATGTAATCTTGTAAATGTAATATGCAACGCATGACATTTTTCATAAAAAACGTTAAAGCAATTCATTTATACATCAGGTTATAGATTAATTATAGCATGTAAACTAACTCATGATGTAGCTTTAAAATAATTTTTTATGAATCGTTAGTGCTTATAATAGCTGATCTTATTTAGAAAAGTACAAAACATTAGTTGTGCTGAAAAAGTAAATATTTCGAATGATTTCTAGGTAAATTTAATTTTTGTGGTTTTTGCAATTGACAACTTTATTGACTGTTTATACAAAATATCAATGTGAAATATTTACTTTTCAGTAAAACTGAATGTAATTTGGTATCGAGGTTTATTTATTATAAAAATGTTGACAATTTAAACTTTTCTGCGTTGCCCTAAACGAATAAAAAGAAACGTAGTAAAAAATTAACTCATGCCTTAATTGAATAATACAGTAATATTGACAGGTATTAATGTTCTGCAACGAAAACCTACTTTTCAGTAAAAACTAAAATGTGATTTTGTATCAAGGTTTATTTTATTATAAAAATGTTTCCAATTCAAACTTCTTCTCTCTGCATTGCCCTAAGCGAATAAAAGAAACGTAGTAAAAATTAACACATGCCTTAATCGACTAATACAGTAATATTGACGATTTTTCCCTAAATTTTAGTTAAACAAACAAAACGCATGAGTTTGATGAAGATTTTTCTGGGATACTCAAATCTTTAAGAATTTTTAATTGAAGCGAGCAAAGCAAATTTTTTCCTTAACGCAGATGAATGAAAAACAAATGATGTGAGATTGTTGTTTTTGAAAATTAAAATTCAGTATTAATTTTTCTGCTAATGAACGTGCTTTGTTAATGCAAGATTTCGAATTTTTGCTTTTTTTCTGGAAAATTGCAAATGTTTAATTTCATAGCTATTTTGCTTACATCAGAACATATTTATATATAAAGTAATTTAGCTAACCTTAGCGTTTACTACAAAAAATTCAGCATGATTCGCACAAATTACTATATCCCTATATATGCAGCGTTTTTGCAATTTATTTTCAGACAATGAATGTAATTCATTATTTCTGGCCTTAATCGACTAATACAGTAATATTGACGGGTATTGATGTTACTTTCTGCAACGAAAAACAATTTTTAACACAGTACTCGTTGTCGTATGTATTTGTGTTGTAATCAATACTACAAAATAGGCAATAGATAGTATCAGTGGTTGAGGTACTAAGAATTCTTTTATAATCACTTGGATTAAGAACAATTTTGTTTTGTTTAATAGTAAACACATCATGTTTGTCTTATATAATTAAACATTGCTGTTTCTTATTCACACAGATATATAAAAATATTATAACACCGTTTAGTTAGAAATCTCATCCGATCTACTTTTCAGTAAAACTGAAATGTGATTTTGTATCAAGGTTTATTTTATTATAAAAAATGTTGCCAATTCAAACTTCTTCTCTCTGCATTGCAATTCAAACTTCTTCTCTCTGCATTGCCCTAAGCGAATAAAAGAAACGTAGTAAAATTAACTCATGCCTTAATCGACTAATACAGTAATATTGACGATTTTTCAGGGTATTGATGTTACTTTCTGCAACGAAAACAATTTTAACACAGTACTCGTTGTCGTATGTATTTGTTGTAATCAATACTACAAAATAGGCAATAGATAGTATCAGTGGTTGAGGCGCATTTTACAGTTAATCTCAAAATTGCTGCACTAATCTCGGATACGGTTTCAGCATTCATGATTCTATAGAAAAATCAAAATACACTACTCAATATACGTATTTCTCTATTTAATATTTATATCAAATATCATCTGACGTAAGCAAAACAATTTCAAAAAGGTTCATTCATCTGAGTTTACGGAAAACACGTAAGCAAAACAACTGTAAAAAATAAATAGCATCAAATCAAAATAATTGCATAGCGAATTGCTTTGAATGCAATTGTTAAAAAATCTCCTTTATTTACGTTTTTATTCAAGATGATTTTCAAGCAGAGTTTGCATTCAGTACGTAACTATGACAAACAATTCGCTAAGCAAGCATTTCCAGTATTTACAAACTGAAGGCGACTTTGAGCAAAACAGCTGTAAAAGGAATTCGCATACAACATCATTTTTCATTCAGTTACGTTTACTATGAAAAATGTTTTATATGACCTTTGATTTTATGATGTGTATACAGAAAAAAATACACACAATCATTACAGCGCTATTTTTTATGGATACATATGAAAAAATGTGAAAACCTGAATTAGGATCGGCTTTATATTACTTTCAATGGAACATACATAATCATCTAGCGTTTACTACAAAATTCAGCATGATTCGCACAAATTACTATATCCCTATATATGCAACGCCTTTTGCAATTTATTTTTCAGACAATGAATGTAATTCATTATTTCGGGCCTTAATCGACTAATACAGTAATATTGACGGGTATTGATGTTACTTTCTGCAACGAAAAACAATTTTTAACGCAGTACTCGTTGTATGTATTTGTTGTAATCAATACTACAAAATAGGTAATAGATAGTATCAGTGGTTGAGGTACTAAGAATTCTTTTATCATCACTTGGATTAAGAACAATTTTGTTTTGTTTAATAGTAAACACATCATGTTTGTCTTATATAATTAAACATTGCCGTTTCTGTACAGTCTGATACCGATTAAAAAATGTTTGCATCGTTTTTCTGAAAAAAATTCAGCTCTGTAATCTATTCTAATGAACAAAACAGTATGTAAGCGAATATAATTATACCTCAGCAGAAAATAATGAATTAGTTTCATTGTATGAAAAAGAAATTGCAATGAATGCACATAATAAAAACCCTAAATTAGATTTATTTCGTTAAATAATGATGAAAAATGAATTGCTTTAACAGTTTTATGGAAAAAATGTCATGCGTTGCACATTGCATATTCTATTTGCAGGACGTTAAAGTTATTTTTCCTAAATTTTAGTTAAACAAACAAAACGCATGAGTTTGATGCAGATTTTTCTGGGATACTCAAATCTTTAGGAATTTTTTAATTGAAGCAAGCAAAGCAAATTTTTTCCTTAACGCAGCTGAATGAAAAACAAATGATGTGAGATTGTTGTTTTTTGGAAATTAAAATTCAGTATTAAGTTTTCTGCTGATGAACGTGCTTTGTTAATGCAAGATTTCGAATTTGCTATTTTGCATACATCAGAACATATTTATATATAAAGTAATTTAGCTAACCTTAATAAATACTTGTTTGAAATGAATGTCAATCGCTTTAAGTGAAAAAAAATCAGTGAGACAAACCGCTCTTTTGGCGCTTTGTGAGTTTATTCACACACAGATATATAAAAATATTATAACACCGTTTAGTTAGAAATCTCATCCGATCTACTTTTCAGTAAAACTGAAATGTGATTTTGTATCAAGGTTTATTTTATTATAAAAAATGTTGCCAATTCAAACTTCTTCTCTCTGCATTGCAATTCAAACTTCTTCTCTCTGCATTGCCCTAAGCGAATAAAAAGAAACGTAGTAAAAATTAACTCATGCCTTAATCGACTAATACAGTAATATTGACGATTTTTTCAGGGTATTGATGTTACTTTCTGCAACGAAAAACAATTTTTAACACAGTACTCGTTGTCGTATGTATTTGTTGTAATCAATACTCTAAAATAGGTAATAGATAGTATCAGTGGTTGAGGTACTAAGAATTCTTTTATCATCACTTGGATTAAGAACAATTTTGTTTTGTTTAATAGTAAACACATCATGTTTGTCTTATATAATTAAACATTGCCGTTTCTGTACAGTCTGATACCGATTAAAAATGTTTGCATCGTTTTTCTGAAAAAATTCAGCTCTGTAATCTATTCTAATGAACAAAACAGTATGTAAGCGAATATAATTATACCTCAGCAGAAAATAATGAATTAGTTTCATTGTATGAAAAGAAATTGCAATGAATGCACATAATAAAACCCTAAATTAGATTTATTTCGTTTAGATTACCGCTAATTCTACGTAGTATGTTTGGAATTTAAGTCTCCATAGTAAAAATTAACTCATGCCTTTATCGACTAATACAGTAATATTGACGTTTTTCCTAAATTTTTAGTTAAACAAACAAAACGCATGAGTTTGATGAGCAAATTGCTTTGGATGCAAATTGTTTAAAAAATCTCCCATATTTACGTTTTTATTCAAGGCGATTTTCAAGCTTGAATCGTGCATGCTATCTAAAATTGCAGAGTTGCTTTCAGTACATATCTATGACAAACAATTCGCTAATGCCGCATTTCCAATATTTACATACAAAACCACTACAAAAGGAATTTAGCATACAACATCATTTTTTCCATTCAGTTGCGTTTTTATACGACCTTTGATATATGATGTGTACAGAATATACATTATAATTACAGCGCTATTTTTATTATGATTACATATGAAATATTTTAAATAAAAACAAAGCAAATTTTGAAAAAATGTCTCAGATTAAACCGTCTTTGTTTAATAATTTTTACACACTCATGGATTTAAAGAATTTCACACAAATTACCTATATGCATGTAAATTGTAACTTTTCAGTAAAACTGAATGTGATTTTTTGTATCAAGGTTTATTTTTATTATAAAAATGTGTTCAATTCTAACTTCTTTCTCTGCATTGCCCTAAGCGAATAAAAAGAAACGTTGTAAAAATTAACTCATGCCTTAATCGACTAATACAGTAATATTGACGGGAATTGATGTTACTTTTGCAACGAAAACAATTTTTAACCCAGTACTCGCTGGTCGTATGTATCAGTGGTTGAGGTACTAAGAATTCTTTTATCATCACTTGTATTAAGAACAATTTTGTTTTGTTTAATAGTAAACACATCATGTTTTGACTGATATAATTAAACATTACTGTTTCTGTACAGTCTGATATCGATTAAAAATGTATAAACTCAAGTTCTTTCAGTGGTACTGAAAAAGTACGCAATTTTTTCAGAAAACGATGCAAATTTTTAATTTTTCTAACAGGTCAGTTTATTATTTAATATAAATACTTCACGTAGATTTTTATCAACAGTATAGAAAAAGTCTATGATATCGATTAAAAAAATGTATAAAAGTCAAGTTCTTTCAGTAAATATTTTAAAATGATTTCTAGATAAAATTTAATTTTTTTGATTTGCAATTGACAACTTTAATTTTAAAATATGGTATATACGCGTGCACAGTTTCGAAGCCAGGCCGGTCTTCCATTAATGCTGACTAATTTATTTATTATTCTGTTGATGTTAGCATTAAAAAAATTTATACCTGACTGGCTTTATTAAATTTTCTATATATTTCATATTTTTCTATAATTGCTATCTAGACAATACCTTAGCATTAAATTCTTGCTTACATGAGTTGAATTTTCTGCTGTTCTTGTTGTTTAATATCCTTATATACTCAAGATATGTGTGTGTGATAATCGTTCAATCTTTATTATCAAGTTGTAGTTGTGTGTTCTATAAAACATATCAAAAATGAAAACCATTTTTTTAAAAAAATTGTCCTTGTCAGGAAAGAATAATGATAGTGATTGGACTAAAATTATTGAGTAGTTTATAGTCAATCCAAATTAAGTACTGGTGAAAAAATCGTTGACGCCGTGAGCAGATCCACCAATTGCAACGTACGATCTAATGACTCCAATACAGAGTATGTATTTCGTTAGCTTAATATATAGATTTAATTTTCTTAATGCATTTACTTGATATATAATATTCATTTGAATCTTTTTTTAGTTAACACGAAGAAGAACAACCAGAAAACGACCGCGCGTCAAAGATGAAGAAGACAGCCCTCATAGAATTGATAATGCAATATTTTTTTTAACCGTTCAGAGTTGGAGTGAGTTAGAACTGTTCTTTTATATTTGGGAAACTTAAGTGAATTATAGTATGTTTAATCTAGAGTACATAACATTATATATATATATATATATATATATATATATATATATATATGTATTTTATAGATTACAATAAAGAAACATACATTGTGTGTTTCATTTCACATTACTCCCGATTTAATAAATACGTAATCTCAGTTTACAGAACGGTGTAAAGCAATTTTTTGACTTTTAATCTGAGTGCATATTTCGAATAGATGCTCTCATTTTTTTTGCGATTAAAGTTAGAAATGCATTTCAAATAGATGCTTTCATATTTTTTTTGTAATTGAAATTAGAAATGCATGTGATCTAAAATTGCAGAGTTGCCTTCAGTACGTAAATATGGAAATGCAAATGCTGAAAAAGCATTAGACTAGACTATCGTTGACAAGAAAAAAGCTGTCTGACATGAGTTGAATTTTCTGCTGTTCTTATTGTTTAATATCTTTATATATACTCAAGATATGTGTGTGATAATCACTCAATCTTTATTGTCAAGTTGTAGTTGTGTTCTATAGAACAAATAAAAAATAGATGCTCTCATTTTTTTGCGATTAAAGTTAGAAATGCATTTCAAATAGATGCTTTCATATTTTTTTTGTAATTGAAATTAGAAATGCATGTGATCTAAAATTGCAGAGTTGCCTTCAGTACGTAAATATGGAAATGCAAATGCTGAAAAACATTAGACTAGACTATCGTTGACAAGAAAAAGCTGTCTGACATGAGTTGAATTTTCTGCTGTTCTTATTGTTTAATATCTTTATATATACTCAAGATATGTGTGTGATAATCACTCAATCTTTATTGTCAAGTTGTAGTTGTGTTCTATAGAACAAATAAAAAATAGATGCTCTCATTTTTTTGCGATTAAAGTTAGAAATGCATTTCAAATAGATGCTTTCATATTTTTTGTAATTGAAATTAGAAATGCATGTGATCTAAAATTGCAGAGTTGCCTTCAGTACGTAAATATGGAAATGCAAATGCTGAAAAACATTAGACTAGACTATCGTTGACAAGAAAAAAGCTGTCTGACATGAGTTGAATTTTCTGCTGTTCTTATTGTTTAATATCTTTATATATACTCAAGATATGTGTGTGATAATCGCTCAATCTTTATTGTCAAGTCGTAGTTGTGTTCTATAGAACAAATAAAAAATAAAACTTTTGTTAAAATTGACAGGAAAGAATAATGATAGTGGATTTTTTTTTAAATTGGAGCATTTCATAAATTTCCACGTTTATATAGTTCTTGTAGATAAACTGAGTTCGCGATTTAAATAACTACGGCTTGTTATTCTTTAAAAGCGAGAATGAGAAAATTGGTGCGGTCAGTCTGCCTATCTGTTTGTCTGTCTTTGGCAAATTTTTCGATATATCTGTACAATTTGTTAAATGTTGTAAAAACCAGTAAAGAGCTATTACGTTGATCAATTATAATTGCTTTCAGGGTTGAGAGTCCCATTCGTGCTGTCTGAATTTAATTGTTTTTTCTGCAGACATCAGCATTAAAGATTTCTTACTGACTACAATAATAATACATACACAATCTTTTCTATTTGTTTTTATTATTATCAAACCGTTCTTTTAATAACAAAGTATTTTGTTTTTGCAATAGATAGGTTTCCATCCATTTCTTCTTTTCTATACCCTTCACACATACTTCTTCACCGAGTCGGATAATTTGCTTCGGCTAAGATTGTAAAATTATATTAAATTAAATAATACAGACACAATCTTTCTATTGTTTTTTATTATTATCAAGCCATTCTTTTAATAACAAGGTATTTTGTTTTGCACATTGCAGATTATTATTGCTGTGTCTACAACAATGTATGTTATATTTTAAACGGTTGTTGATTTTAACTCCGATATCTTAGGACAACCTAGTGCAAGCATATCAGTTAAAACGTTTTGCATTAGATAGGTTTCAATCAATTTCTTCTTTTCTAGACCCTTCACAAATACTTCTTCACCGGGTAGGATAATTTGCTTCAAATAAAGCGCTATATATGATAAACCCATTCCAGCCGTTGAAGATTCATCCCAAGAAAGACCATGAATATTCTTTGTCGCCCAGTCGTTATGTTTTATATGATCTTGGCTCAAACAACTGGACTGCATTGGCAGTTTAAAATTTGATGCCAGACAACACCTTTCAACAAGTCCAAAACCGCAATTTCTTTACACACAAACTCGTTTTTCTTGTATTTAAATCCCTGAATATCAATTATATACATGTTTGTATGTAAATATATGCAGTAAACTTCGACTAATTAAATTAATATCAGGAGCAATCTCCTTATATAGCAGATTACCACCATCTGCGTACTTTGCCAACCCACTTTTCAACCTATCACAAGAGTGAACACATTTTGAATTGAAACCGGCCCATGTGTGTATTTGCAGCCTCTAAACATAAATCAGAAACCACTTTAATTAAACACAATTGACTTGAATGCAATATTTTTGCATCTGTCATACTTTATAACTTCTAGCTAGAAAACCAAATTCAAAACATCTACACAAATTTTCTCTGCACTTACATTTTCAATATACGTGTGTTTTGAAGTATGTATGTTCCATTGAAAGTAATATAAAGCCAACGTGCCTACAAGTATTTTACATTTGAAAAGAATTCAGGTTTTCACATTTTACATTAAAAGTATATAACGCCGATCCTAATTCAAAACGGTGCACGTGTTAAACACAATTGACTTGAATGCGATATTTTTTGCATCTTTCATACTTTATAACTTCTAACTAGAAAACCAAATTCAAAACAGCTACACACATTTTCTCTGCACTTACATTTTCAACATACGTGTGTTACATTGAAAGTAATATAAAGCCGATCCTAATTCAAAACGTGCCCACAAGTATTTTACATTTGAAAAGAATTCAGGTTTTCACATTTTACATTAAAAGTATATAACGCCGATCCTAATTCAAAACGGTGCACGTCTAACTTCTCGATAGAAAACCGAATTCAAAACAGCTACACACATTCTTCTCTGCACTTTTCAACATACGTGTGTGTTTCATTGAAAGTAATATAAAGCCGATCCTAATTCAAAACGTGCCCACAAGCATTTTACATTGAAAGTATAGAAGAATTCATGTTTTCACGACTATTTTACATTGAAATCATATAGGGCCGATCCTAATTCAAAACGATTCAGCCGTATTCTACACATGGAAAATACGTCTGTCGCGTTTTGAAGTAGGACCGGCCCTACCTCACTACTAGTTTAAATTCGTGGAAGTACTGAGCTTTAATTCGTAAAAGTATTGAGCGCTACAATAAATTCATATAGTTCGCCTTACAAATTATTTATTTGACTTACCATTATTAGAAACAAATAGAAATCAAGTGCATTTTGCACTTGACTATGCCGCTACGTTTATTGCTACACGTAGATTGCTGGCATGCACCTTATGGACTTCCATGGTGCTTGTAACTCTACAAGTGGTCGAGCCAGACTGGTCGTCCTGTAGACGAGATGCGCACAACAGACAAAAATCGCCTGACATTGTAGATGCAATTCAAATGACCAACGTTTATAAATAGAAACTATCTCTGCATAATTAAGTAATATATGCCTTGTGATTGGGCTATACGGTCCCGATCTGAACATTTATTAATATCCCAAGAATTAATTGTTTATTTAAATAAACAATGCGTTGTATTTTATAATTAAATTTATAGGCATTTATGATTGTCAAAAAAAATTGTCAGTAGTACGTACATTAATTTTTTTGTGCAGTTGCAGTTTAACCCGCGCATATACTTGCGAGGCATAAAGTGGAAAAGCTTTGCAAATGTAGTTTTTTGACGCTTTCTAAATTAGTTCCGTTATGCGTTTTATCCAAGGAGCAATTCTAATTGAACTGTTACAATGATTTAAATACCGTACTGCCTAAACACCCTGAAATTGCAACTTCAGCAGTATACCTCACTACAATTTTAATGATCGACGCAGCATTAACCCAACTACTTTAATTTTTCCTATAGTTTCAATTTTCAAAGATACCAAAACTCAAAACTACAGTGAAACTTTCTATCTGTTCCAGCTTTACTTTCAGCTCTTAATTTTGTACATTTTGTTTTGAACCTTTTGGTAACTGACTACAATCTCTTTAACCTCATAAATATTCAACATTGTTAAAACAGCATCCAGGGAATGAAAGGCTCAGTTATGAAGTGATTTTATTTTACTTTCAGGGAGAATGTATAATTAAAGAATAAAACACAACAAGACTAAGGAGATTATTTAAAAACTGTGAACGAACAATTTAGTGTACCTTTTAAGACCTGCATAAATTTATGCTAACTAAACGTTTATGTATTTTTATAATACTTTTAACGGAAAATCAAAAGTTACGTACATGCTTGTAACCCCTATAAATTTGCGTGTTTGGTGATTGATTTTCATAGAGGGTAGGTATTTTGTCTGTAATAATTTGTCCACTTGACCAAGAATTCGTGGGTTTTCTGAACATATTGGCTATGTAATTTGATACGTACCAAATTGTCGTTAGATGATGGGGGGCATAGTACCAACAAAGCTCGGTGAACTACTTGACATAGTAAACTCAGCCTTGGCTCGCTAGCTGCAGTCGGGGTGGGGAGGGATCGGATTGGGGGAGGGAAGGGGTGTGTTATGGTGACGTGTCGTCGCAAATCGAAATTGTGGGCACCACTCTTATTTTAATTGAGTTCTGCCTAATATCGTAAAATGATGGCGCGGTTTCCTTGTCGTTACCAGAGGTCTATAAAATAAGGTAAAAGTCGACCTCTTCTGGCAAGAACCCGGGACGGCGAAATATCGGGGTACCAATTATCCCCCTAAAGTTACTGAAACCAAGCTTATATGTAGTACCTGGTCGCTGGAATTAAGGACAAACAATTTGTCTGAACTATGACTCTACGATGCAATGATCAATTAATAGGCGCAACATCCTGTATATTAAGATATCTGAGTTCCTGCGTACAGTAATTAATTTCCCTCTCTTTACCAATATTAACTCACGCTAAAGGCTAACAACTTGACATTCAACATGAAACACATCCAGTTAAATTACAAGCCACTTTTCAAATACTTCGCTTCTATTTTCTACGTTACAGAACTTATTGTCAACATCACATTTGTACATCTCCTGAGGAGTGTAAAATAATAATAATTAACCTATGCCCTAACGGATCCTCCTATAATACCTGTGCGAGAATAATGATAGCTGCTAATAATCTAAACTACGAAAAGAATTTTAAAGTAATGTTATATGGGAAACATCTATACATATTTTTAAACCGCACACCTATAGATTAAAAATGTTATTGGTCATGAATATTACTTACAGCACAGAAATATTGTTGTAAATCCAGGAATTCAGCACAGGATTTCTTTGATGGTATCACAAAAATATGTGGAAGCTCCAAGACTAGGACGACAACATAAGCAATCCCTGAAGATGGTTTCAGACGCGGTACAATAAAATGTGCTCCATTAACTTACTATCTAAAAGGATCCCGCTTGAACTGGACTTGCAATTGAAACTAAAGGGTATCTACAGAAATATCGTCTTGGTGTGTTAATTATTAACTCCTTAGCCTAATACCGTAAAACTAAAGACTCTATATACGTTGGGTAAGGGTTTCCACTGAATTACACTCGGAGACCCTCGGAAAACACAACTCGCCGTAGAAATTAAATATTCGTCTCTATTAAGAACTAGAAACGTACTGGTTGTTTAAAACCAATTTCGTCGACATGCTAATCAAATCCCCCAATATAAATACGGGGTAACAATTCGATCAAGCATCACGCCCTTGACTCGAATTCTTTAAAAGCACATTTTTCGCGCGCGATCTGTTCTACCTTCCATCTCCTAGCTACCGACGGTGCATTCACACCTTAACCCTTGAGTCCCCAACGCTGACTGACTCTGAAAAACTACGAACTACCCTCTGTTACCACTCTCGGAAATGAGTGTGGTGTAAACAACTAACCTGAACACGTGCTTGGCATGCACGTAAAACGTGAAAGTGACTTCTTACTGAAACCTCTTAGCATCTATTCTGGAAATGGGATGAGCTGTACTTAACGGTACCACACGGCTTACGAAGAATATGTATTGAATAGAACCGCTTACTCATCGTGGGTTTCTAAAATGACTAATATGCCAAATGGCATTTTGGCCACCTGCAATAACAAGCATAATATAAATTATTTTAAAACTACTTTGAGTAAATTACAATGCACCTAACTTCCTAAAATATGAATCTTAAAATAAAAAAGTATACAGATAGGTAAAGTGAATTTATTAAATAAAACCGATAGTTACAAGTTTAACACGTGTTGTTAGTATATTTGTAGCAACAAAAAAAATAATTCCTATTCAAATATTTTAATGGCGTTGATATAGACAACCTCGTTGTAATATAAATTCAATTTGGAGTAAAAAAAGATAATTCAAAAGTCGGTGGTCCGTAATGAATTTTGTGTAAATTGCAAATCGAGCGAGGGACTTGGGTAGAGGTTTAGACATCAAACAAATGACCACAATGTATATCCTCAAGCCGACGTAATCCTAACTTTGTTATCATGAAATTCTAACTGTGTTTTAATGACGGAATAAGAAAAAGTTGTTACGTGCTAAAACGACGTTACATTTCTGAATCAATTTTATCAAAAATTAGTGCACCAGCTACTACTACTACGTATATACGCCCGCTTTACAATAATTTTGTTAAATCGATTTTGTTGCTATTCTTAAATCCTTCATCAGCATCCTATCTATTTTACCTGTTTCTCATAAGCCCGCTTTACAATATTTTTTAACTCAAATCTAGTTACTTTGAAACATAGTGTTTATGCTATAATTAAATAATCAGTACCTTGTTTTAGGTATCCGTTAACTGATTATACAGTACGACCGTGTATAATTGATTCTTATATGATTTCCACCTAAAGACTCGTCGAACTAAGGTCGTGTATTATCCGATAAAACCGTGTTTTCCAGTGTCTAATCGTTTGATAACATCAATATTACTTTTTGAACTCTCGTTATTTAGTTAAACCAATTAATATTCACTTGCTTTTCCTTGTACACAACTAAAACAGTCGTTATATTTTTGCTGTTTCGCTTTCTTCGGGGATTTCGCGCACGCAATACAGCGTGGTCAGTAATGCTGGTTTTACAAATCTATACTTTTCGACGACAATAAATTAATTTCACATATAACCATTCTAGTTTCGTTTTGTGAATAGGCCTTCCTGTTACCTTAGACCTAATTGAGGAGGCGATGGCCGCCCCTTTTTATATGGCACCAATTGCGTGGTCCTAAACCCTGCTACCCCGCTGCGGGCTTAAGGGTGGTGTGATAGGTCCAACATATTCGACACGTGGGTGAGTGTTTATCCACTATTTTTTTGTATTGGTTCCATGAACTGGTTGAACCAGTATATTTCCGCTTTGTTGGATGATTATACCTTGTGGTTCTAGAATGATTACCATCTGTACGGGGGGTTGACACGTATGATTGGTATTGCAACGATTGTATATACTTAATTTTATATTTAACATGACGATTTAGAGCTGCGGTTTATAGGGTTGGTATTTCTTTTTTTCTTTGTTAATTGATATGGGGGTAGATACCTAAAAACGGCAGCTTGCTATGTTAAGAATTAATTATTTTTTTGGTTCCTAACGTGCACATTATGATTACTACTTATTTTTGTTTTCATTTGTTTTTAGTATCACTGAACTAATATAACATGTTTTTTTGTTTAATTATAATTTTTTATGTTGCGTGTGGTCTTAAAGAATGAGTGCGTGTATTTTTATTTCAGGTCTTCTTCAATTGTTGTATGTATTATACCCGCCCACTCACCGATTAAGCCCGGTCAATTTCTGTATTTTCTATCTTCTTCCTTTTTCTGTTAGGCTACGTCAATGCACCTAGCACATTAAAGGGTCTTTAAACTCTCTTGCCTATGTAAAGCCCTTGAGCACCAACCCATCTTAAAAGAATCAATACAGATGAAGCCTATTCGGGAAATGGGTATTCCGGGTAACAGTATAGCGGTTATTCATACTGTTAGTGGTTGATTGAACCTCTCCTACACCTCTCTCTTCCAGTAATTTACCATAAAGAATAAACACATAGAAAGGAGCCCACGTCTTATATCCGTAACCTATTGAAGCATTTTCAAAAAACTCCTTATTTTATTATACAAAATTACGGTCTATCCGCACATTATATTAGTATTGACGAATGATTCTGGAACAAATATAGGTAGGACTTGATATTATGCACTATATAATACTCTAACACGCTATATTTCTTGCGATTTATAAAAATTTGTTTTAAGGCACGTTGCTTGTCATCGGATAAATGATCCGAGATGTAACAAATTCAGTCGTGTTCAAATATCAGAGAGTAACGAGGACATTTTAAATCTGGAAGCGCGACCTTGGTATTGCCTATTGAAGATAAGAAGTATGTCCTATACAAGGTATCCAGAAACTCATAGACAACATTTCAGGGTATGGTGGAGGTGGTCATTTTCTATCAAAATACTTCTGCATGTTAGAATCCAATTGTTTACGGTTTCAAAGTTATTTCACTTTTTGGGGTTTTTTTGGAAAAAGCGTGCCTAACCATAGATTGTTAAATATAAAAAATATAATATTGGCTCTTTAAACGTAACTCTTTGTTTGCGGTGTAGATTAAATATGCCTCTTTCTCAAGAAATAACGTAACATTAAACGTATATAACATCACTCTAACTTAAATAAACCAAATGTTTACTTACTCTAATTTAGAAATTAATTCGCAAGTTGTTGACTTTAATATTCATGTACAAAGACCAAGGGAACATTGAAAGTACTCTAACGCTAGCTTTTATTTACTAATTTTGACTTTGAGAATAATTACATAATCGCTCGTGCTTTGTGACCGTGAATTTGTAACGTGCAATCTGCAATTTATTGGGTAGTCACGAAACTACAGAACCATTAAAAGAAGTGTCTGTCTACCACAATAGCATTAACAGTAAAGAAAACAGAAAAGCCGTACCTTAGACCAAGCTGTCTGCCTCTCTGGTACCAATTCAAGGAATTTGAAAATGCGGGCTGCTCTTGTCGATAAATTTGACACTGACTCAACCAATTTAACTAAATTAAAACACTGAGTACAGAAAACATCTTAGCATCGCAACTCACAACATTATTTTTGCTAAAAGGATGTTGTACCCAAATGTGCCCATTTTAAAGCACGATGTGTATTTATAAGAAAAGAACTACATGGTGGGCAAGGTGGTTGGGTTTCAAAAATATCTCCGAAAAATCAAATGCAAAGAGTTCTCAGAGAGCAAATGCAAAAGTATATAATCCAGCTACAAAGCACAGCTTGCCAACAAAGAAATAACCTAACGGTTACCAATAATTGCTAATAAAGAAGACATTTTTATTGTTCTTAAACGTACACATCTACTACATAACAAAATACCGCTTGATAGAATTACTCGGTATAAACCAATTACAAGTGTTCATTTACTAGGCAGATGGTTAAGGCGGCCTAATCTTTTAAAGAAAGCCATAAATGTATGTGCAACTGTGGTTGACACTTATTTGCTGCAGGTGTTAGAACATATTTGTAAAGCGATGTTTATAGCACGCTTATCCTTAAGTTATAAGTTTAACTTTTGATTGAACTTCTTGTAATCGATGATTTTTTACTCTCGGGGGTTCCCAACATTAATATAACGAGTGAATTCTTTTGATCAAACTGAGTTTAATAAAGCTTAATTAAGGTAAACAGTAACATAACATTAATCCCTTCTGAAAACATAATCAATTATTACGACCACTGCGGTCGATTTCTCGTAATAAACTTAAACACAAAAAAAACTCGAAACTAACTTACCTCCAATATTGTACGTTACCTAAACCAAATTTTACTACTCACAGTTTTAATGAATCCTTCCCCACAATCTTCGATTAATCGATCAATCACGAAGCTCGTCACTTTCGCTTCCGTAATATAATTTCCCTGGCACTTGACCGCCAGAAATTTGAGTTAAGCAGCTCATGTGGTTTTCAAGACAATTAGATTTGTCTCTGCATTTTTCCTTAATATTCACCACTCATTGTCTTAAGTTATTGTTATAACCAAGTACAAATTAGCCATGCGCATTAGTCACGGGTATTCACATCCGTTCATCCGGCGCGCCTGATCCGTATGCTAGTCTCAGAGCAACCACTCTCTCCCCCCAAGCTCACTTGCCGGGTATCCGACACCACACTTCTGGGACGAGTTCATTTCATAATATACTTGATTCCCCTTCAATTTTATACGTACGTGCAATCACACCGACTATTTAAGACGTTATTTTGTTATCTCATTTTAAACAACATTATCGCTTAATTTGTAATTAATTTGGCGTGCTTCATATACCTCCCCCCCTCTCCGTAGATTTTCTTGTGAGCAATTCTTAAGGAAATCTACATCATCGTTGAGACCGGCGAATTGTACTTTTTCAAATTATACATATTTTAGCGACTCAGCACTCTACCTTCCACATCAGATATCTCATAACAATTTCTACCCACTTGAGCCGAAATGACATATGAGCCGTCAAACAAAAGAGAAAACTTTTGAATTTCTTTGTTTTCCGCCGACGACAACCTATGTTGGCGCACTACAATTTTATTACCCGCACCAAGTTCAACTAACTGCCGGTTTTTTCTTCGTGTGCAGCCATTCGCTTGGCGGCTTTTGTAGCTAACCGTTCATGAGCTAAATATATCCTTTGCTCTTTGCCCAAAGGTGGTTCATCTCTCTTCGGAAACTCAATTGAATTTAACAACGGGTTCTCGTTTTGCTCCCCAAAGTGGAAGTGCATAGGTGAGAATCCCGTACTTGAATGGGTCACATTGATTAGTAGCCCTTCCACGTTTTTTACTATATGAGCCCATTTACTATGGCGTTCGTGACAAAAAGTTCTAAGTAGCCTCCCTATTTTGCGGTTTACCTTTTTAGTCGGGTTTCCCTGCGGGAAATAGCTAGATGTATATGCCACCCGGATGCCTAGTTCAGATAAGCGAGTAGCCCACACTCTACTCCTTAATTGGGTGCCATAATCCGAGAGAATTACAGTCGAAGGCACACCCATTCGTTTTACGTACTCCTCCAAACGCCGTACAATAGCCTTTGCTGTGGCTCGGCAAAGGGGGCACAAACGCATCTATGAATACTAGCAAATAGGCAGCTCCTCCTCGACTTTTTGGAAGAGGTCCCATTATATCTACGCACACGACCTTATTAATATCATCTAGTAATATACTTCCCTGCTCCCCTACCAAATGCAGAGAAGGCTTGACCTTTTGACAGATGTCACATGCAGCGACTATCTGACGTACTCTTTTTCTGAACTTTGAAAAATAAAATTGTCGACTCAAGCTTCCAACGCACTTGTCTTCTCCGAAATGACCCAAAAATTCATGAATGTAAAGAATTACCGACTCTATGCTCCTCGCTGGCACTACAATTTTTGCTTCCGGGTTTTTACGAAATCCTTTTCGAAATAATAACCTTTCATACATAAGTTACCACTCGTTTACCCGATTTGCGGATGTACCCAATAATTTCGCCATGATTCTTTTACAAAATTCATCTTTCTTTTGGTCCACTGCTAAATCTAAGATATATTGGCATGCTACTTTATAGGACTCCGCCAACCATAGTTTACCTACTTCAGGTGGTTCGGGCATCCGTATACCTTCGTCGGACTCCCTCATACCCCGGGTTAGTGCGTCCGCGCATCTACTTTCTAATCGATCCCTTACAATAAACAAATTTTATATCATATTCCTGTATATATAACGACCACCTCGTTAACCGTGCATTCAATAAATTGCAAGACTTTATGAATGTAAGAGCTTTGTGATCACTAACCACCTTGGTTTTTCGCTCTAAAATAAACATTCGCTATTTTCGCAACGCTATAACTACAGCCAATACCTCCTTTTCGGTAGTGGTGTAATTTAACTCCGGACCATGTAAAGTGCGGCTGTTAAACACTACAACATTTTTATTTCCGTCCACGTCCTTTTGATAAAGACACGCCCCCACAGCGTAAGCAGAAGCATCCGCTTCAATAAAGAATTCCTTATCCATATTGGGATGGTGCAACATAGTCACGCTTAGAAACCCCTCTTTGTCCTCCTCAAACCACTTTTTTCTGCCTCTCCCACTGCCACCTGGCATTCTTTTTTACAAGTTGCAAAAGCGGTACAGTCTTGTCTGGAAACTTTTCCACAAAACGTCTATCATAATTCACCAACCCCAGAAAAATTTCAACTGTTTAATATTTCGTGGCGCCGGAAAGTTCACAATCGCCGATACTGTGTCGGGACCCATGCATACCCTTTCCACGAAAATCAAATGTCCTAGGAAATGCACGGACAATCGCGCAAATGCACATTTTTTGAACTTGACCGTAATTCCTATCTCAAAAAGCTTTCTGAAAATAGTTCCAAATGACCCAAATGAAGATCCGCAGTTGGAGAGTACACCAGGATATCATCTATTTACGGAATTGAACATCCTTCTACCTCCGCTCCTACCACTAAATCTAGCGCCCGAATAAAACTACCAGCCGACGTGCTCAACCCAAAAGGCAGCACCTTGAAGACGTAGGTCTGACCTTCAAAACAAAGACCCGTATATTTACAGTGCTTTTCCTTAATAGCAATTTGCCAATACGATGAGGTTAGGTCTACCACGCTCAAATACTGTCCTGGTTTAAAATCATAAACCAACTCCGAAGGGTTAGGGGCCACCACATGATCCTTCATCATCCCCGAATTGAAATAGGTCGCATCCAGACAGATCCTGATTGACCCTTTCGGTTTTTTTACAATAACTAACGGATTCGCATATTTTGTCTGACATATTTGAATCACCCCTCTTTCTTCTATTTCCCGAATTTGTTTTCTGGCCTCTTTTTGTACGCATGCGCCACCGGGTACTGTCTCCCACAAAAGCGACTAGTAGCAGTCAAGCGGATTTCATGTATATATCCCTTAAACCTACCCGATTCGTTAGAAAATATCGTGCGGTATTTTTTTAACAATTCATACAGGCCATTTTTTTCTTTCTCATTAAAACTTTCCGCTAAACGGACCACTCCTTCCACATTCTCTGCGGAGTACGTAGACACTTGCAAGGACACTAGTGGTACATATTCGTCACTGCCCACTTATAATATAATAAAGCCTTCTTCTGTATCTTTCTCCTCTCGAAATGCTATCTCATGTTCCACCGTCCCTACGCGCACTCGCAAAGAGCTCGTCAACCCCTACTTTATAATCATCCATCCAGTCGGAACCAAATAAAATGTCATGAGTTAAGTTGAGGACTTCCAAAAAGGCCTAGTCAAAACGAATATTTCCCATGCGAATATTTAGAAACACTTAATCCTTTACTTTGCAATTCTTTTGGCCCCACGCCCCTACTAAGACTGCGTCCCAAGTGGGTAACCTCGGCAGCTCGCTTTTGTTAAACCCTTTTACTATTTCTAAAAACTTCTCGGAAATCGCTGTAATCATTGATTCAGAATCAACAAGCGCCTGCATTGCTATTCCACTTTCCAATACTACTTTAATCATAGGACGTTTAACCTTAGTCTTACTGACCTCTTTCCCATTTTTCTTTAACAATTCATCAGCGGCTTGTATAAAATTAGATTGTTCCACTGTCTCCCGATTTTTAGAATTATTCCTGTTATCCAACTCCGACCAATTGCCCCCTCTATTAGAAGTATCTTGGTTCCTATCCGCAGCGGGGCGCCGCCAGCTTGTTCCCTGCCCGCTTCTAATATCTCTTTGATCACGATCCAGTGCCTCGTACTCAATTCATCCCGGCTACTATCCCGTCTTTCATCGTCAAACGTTTGGTCCAGTTTACACAAAAATTTCCATTTCGTCCACCGACGATATTCCCGAATTTAACACATCCCTTTGGGTTTCCGAAGGGAAATGGTTCATCACCATATGTAATAGTTCAAACTCTGACGGGGGTTGTGATAAGTATCTAGCTTCCTTTACTATTTTTAACAAATAATCTACTCTTGGCCCGGACTCATACGCTCCTTATCATATCTTTGACAGGGTTTCCCTCTCTTGTTCTACACTTCAATACCTTTCAAGAAACGCTCTTTTAAAATCCTGATAACTACAAAAGTCCATATTTTCCCCACAATCCTGTGCCGATCCCCTTAAGCAGTTTACGTCAGAGAATACTTTTTTATGTTCCGGCACCCCCGCTTCCATAAGCAAATTGTCCAACTTTCTTATAAACTGTACTGGGTATGCTCACCCATTGGGTGAAAATTAAAGGTTAGTCCCCCAACATCTTTCCACAGACTTATGTATTCTCTATGGATACTCATACCGGTCACACTTTCACTTTTATTACTGTGTACTTTTTCATCTACACCTTTGTTAATAATAATATCCCTAGAATTCGACCCCAGACTCTCAATACTTTGCGATATTTGGCGGAATTCGTCCATCATATACTTATTTAAATTACTCATAGCTGTGCTTAGAGCCTTTCCCACAACTTCACTAATATTTTTGCTCATTTCTTGCATACAACTACTCAGTGGTAATTAAACCTCATCATCGCTAGATGCGTTGCCTAAACTATTTCCTTCGTTACCCTTAGTCTCGTTTTCCGTTAAGTTTTTCTCCTTTCTTCGACTTTTAGTCACTCATTTTTGTTCTCTTTTTAAACAGTATTACAATCACCTAACCTACGTTACCGACAACATTTATTATACTAAATCTTTCATAAACCTCAGTTCGAACAGGTACGTTGGGCGCCATATGTAGGACGCCTATCCTTAATTTATAAGTTTAACCTTTGATTGAACTTCTTGTAGTCGATGATTTTTTCTCAGGGCTTCATAATAGCAATAATACGAGGGAAATCTTTTGATCAAACTGGGTTAAATAAATCTTAATTAAGGTAAACATTAACATAACATTAATCCCTACTGAAAACATAATCAATTATTACGACCACTGCGGTCGATTTCTCGTAACTAACCTGCCGCCAATATTGTACGTTACCTAAACCAAATTTTACCACGACACAAGTAATCTACTCACGGTTTTAATGAATCCTTCCCCACAATCTTCGATTGATCGATCAATTACGAAGCTCGTCACTTTCGTTGCTGCGTCGACTTTGAAAAGGATTCCGTATTATAATTGCCCTGGCACTTGACAGCCAGAAGCTTGAGTAAAACAGCTCGTGCGGTTTTAAAGACAATTAGATTTGTCTCTGTACCTCTTCTTAATATTCACTACTCATTATCTAAGTTATTATTAAAACCAAGCACAAATTAGCCACGCGCATTAATCACTCGTATTCACATCCGCTCATCCGGGCGCACCTAATCCACATGCTAGTTTCAGACCAACTACTCTCTCTCCCCGAACTTACTTCCCGGGTATCCGACGCCTCACTCTTGGGACGAGTTTATTTCACAATATATCTGGTTCACCTTCAATCTTTTACGTACATGCAACCACACCGACTATTTAAGACGTTATTTCGTTATCTCATTTTAAGCAACACCATCGCTTAACTTGTAATTAATTCGACGTGCTTCAAGTTGATAAGCAGATGTTTGAATTTATCATGCGACTAACAAAACAAAGCAAAAGCAAAAGAGTAAATATTTGCGAAATTTTATAAAATAGCGCTCATTTCAATTAGAAAAATAATCGAGCTTGTTGAGCTATAACTTTTATGGTTTG
Source organism: Platerodrilus igneus (assembly GCA_036346225.1). Taxonomy (NCBI): domain Eukaryota; kingdom Metazoa; phylum Arthropoda; class Insecta; order Coleoptera; family Lycidae; genus Platerodrilus; species Platerodrilus igneus. The sequence goes on from JARFIW010001031.1 coordinate 2,362,544, forward strand.
TAATAGTATAGCAACCGTGAGATCGTTTAGAAAATTTGAGATGTTATTAGTTTGAATTTAAAATTCATACAAAAATAGATCGTTTGCAGGATTTTAACGTAACAAGAGATAAGAACTTTCAGGGTAAGTGTTAATGTTATGTAGATTTTAATTAGAAACGTGGTTAACATTTTTTTTGTAATTTTTTATTTATTCTTTATATTTATTCTTATTTATCCTGAAAAACCCACTCCCACACTACTGCAATTAGCCGATGCACCCTTTTATAGTTACGGGGTACCGGCCTCTTCAGGGCAAATCAAAATTTGAATTGCTTCTAGCATGGTTTACCCACAACAAAAGAATTTCACCCGTAACAGGGTTAATTTAAGATACGAACTAATCTAGAATGTTAGAAATACGTTCGCTGTGTGTTAATTCAAACCATCTAACGTTGTGAATCTTACGTCAGCTTAAACAGTCTCATTCATAGTACAATACCACAACATACCATAATAGCATTATTAAAACACCAAACTCTCCGTGTTTACACCTTCGAACATTAAACGCGATGTCTTCTGCATAACTAACAATTTTAAAAGAACGTGGATGAGCTTATAGAACCCATTCTGGTGGGTAAGTAATATATAAGAGACTTTTAAAAGTGTACGTTATGGCTTCTTTTCCTTTACTATAAAATTTTGTAATTTTAAATGTAATATTGCTCGGACTGCTCTAACAACTTTAACTTCCTCTATTTTCCAAACTGAAAACTTTAAACTTCCACAAACTCTTCAATATTTATTTAGAACTTTTAGTAACTCAACACGGCATCTTTAGTCTCATAAATATTCAACATTGTTAAAAAGCATCCAGGGAATAAAAGGTTTAATTATGAAATGATTTCGTTTTATATTTCAGCGAGAATGTATAATTAAAAAGCAATACACAACAAGAGTAAGGAGATTACTTGAAAGCTCCGAACAAACAATTAATTCCACAATTAAGGGCCTGAATGAATAATGAGTTCCTGATTTTTAATCTTTTTTGATATTGGTATAATTGGAAACTCATAATCAAAATTTTTTAAGCTCTTTGGATTTAGGTCGCCGTATGCCAAGAAAACCAATCGATTATTGATGTGTTCTTTGTTCAATCCAAGCTTTTTGACCAATTTGAATAGAAATTGAAGTATTCCTGGTTATACAAAGTCGGTTTAAAGACTGTTACAAGGAACACTATTTATGTATTGAAAATAAAAAGAATAAACAAATGAATTTGATGAAAAATACTTTTATTGCTTTTCAAAATAATCGCCTTTTAGATATATACACTTTTGCATGCGATTGAACCACTCTTCAAACCACTTTGTCCAGTCAGAAGATGGTAGCTCTAAAACATGCGTTTTAAAGGCCTCAACCGGTCCTTCGGACGATGAAAATCGTTGTCCACGCAGTTTATCTTTAATTACTGGAAACAAGAAGAAGTCATTGGGTGCCAAGTCGGGGCTGTAAGGCGGATGGCCCATCAATTCAATCTTTTGTGTGTCCAAAAACTCGTTTGTTGCATGTGATGTGTGTGAGCTCGCATTGTTATGATTCGTCGTTTTGAATTGATTTCTCTTAATTTACCGAAAGCTTCAAGCAAACTAATGGTCGTCTACCACACTGAATTAACGGTTTTTTGATTTTGGAAGCCACAGTTGCCACAGGACCGGTTTTCGTGAAGAAAAACGCCACCACTTGCTTCTTAACGCTTCGAAAACGAATAACTTTTGTTGGCTTTGCTTCACGTTGAAACACCCAAACTGCCGACTGGCCTTTTCTTTCAGGCTCATACACATAAATCCACGACTCGTTACCTGCGACGATGTTGTATACCGCTTTGGATGCACCACGGTTGTATTTTGAAAACATTTTACGGCACCAATCGACACGAACATTTTTAAGCATCTGTCAACAAATTCAGAATCCAACGCGCACACAGCTTCCGAACACACAAATGTCCGTGCAAAATCTGATGTATGCTGGTCTTACTAATGCCCAAACATCTTTCGATTTCTTGATATGTCACATGACGATCTTCTTCAATTAGTTTTCGCGCAGCATCGATATTTTCCGGCACAACGACCGATTTTGGACGACCTTCTTTAACTACGTCCGTGAGCGAACTACGTCCACATTTGAATTCAGTGTACCAGCGATACACAGTGGCTGTGAGTGGCGCTTCATTGCCAAAAGTTGAATTCAGTTGATTGATGCATTGTTCTTGAGTTAGACCACGTGGCTCAAAAATTTTCGTCAGCTAACTCCATATTTTGGCTGAGTTGAAATTTTAAACACTGCAAAAAACACAAATAGTGCTCGCACCTCAAAAAGTTCTGAGTATTTATAAGCTCAAAAATGTCAAAATTTACGATGGCAAAATCAGATTTCACCTGGCAATACCAGTGTTGCCAGTTCTCAATACATAAATAGTGTCCCTCGTATTTGAAAATTTATCTAACGCCTTACTATTGTTAATCGACTGGTACTAAGATGAAGCAGAAACTCGATGTGGTTAAGGCGTACCATGAAAAAAAAATGTGTGGGGGTTTTGCGAGATCTCTCGAACCACCCAGACCCGTCTAAAATTCGGGCAAAATAAATACAAGACAATTTTCGTAATAGCAAATTAACTTTTACGTTTACAATGTAAATGTGCATTATAGACTGGAAGTCCTCAAATTCCATAGAGCAAAATATTAATGATAATTTCCATCTACTACTTTAATCAAGATACATTAAGAATATTGGTTGATGGTAACTTGTAAAAAATATAATTGCATTATAACAATTCCTGAGGTTTCTGAAAGAGTTTGTTGTTATTCGTACCAGGCCGGTTTTGAAATTTGTTAGTTTAGTACTTGTTGGGGTCAAGTCGATAAAGGATAAGTTGAGAATGTTCGGGAACACGAACTGGTTTTTTACAATTATTTTCCAATAAGAGGATCCAAAGTTTATTTTGAAAATTGTTATACCCTTTAAAAGTCCTACATTAAAGGTTCGTGTGACTGACCTTCATTGCTTCACATGACTATGTCAAAAAAGTCGATTTATTTGATGATCAAACCTAGAACCTCTTAGGGTAGAACAAGCAGATACACCCACTTCGACAAGCTGTCATATGATAGTATGAACTACAATTTTACTCAAATTAATGTTATAAAATACTGCTCCTCTATCATGATTAACATGGCTATTCATAATCACCACAGAAACTGTTGGATTTAAACCGACTGAACCGAGCAGTAGTAAAATTCAGCCGAGCTTACAAGAAACTATTAATCTTGAATTCGGCTCGAGAATTTCTTTGGGTCGCATTCAAGCCAAGCTAAACCGAACCCACGCGTCTCTGGACACAGTTATTTTTGGCTATTTCAAGGTCAACTTTGACGTTTCTGTTTAAACTTATATTTAAATTATCGGTTAAAACTGAACTATCTATAATAGTATCTTTTAATTTGAACGGTAACGAAATCTAACTGCTAAAACGCCCCTCCCACTTATATTTTATAGATCTGTACATAAAATAAAACATATACTTTTTGCATAAATATTATAAATCATCGCCACACCGCGCCATATAGGTTTTGAATTTCATTTTTATTTGTTGTAACTCTGCATAGAATTATTAGAATTAGGATTAGATAATAAGTTTTGTTAATAAGTATTATGGAAGAGGAAATTATTTGTAAAGAGTGCAAAGGTGAACATTTATACGTCAAACATGACCTTGAAACAGCCAAAAATAATTGTGACCCGAGAGGCGTGTGAACCTAACATCGCATGAGCTCTAAAAAGACAATCTCATTTTAATAACAGCCTGACGTGGTGTGTTAGTTTAAACCATAGAATACTAATACGCTTCGCAAGGAAGTGAGACTCTTCATAAATTACATTGCTTTTACGTACCAAAAATACATAAACTTCGGCCATTATTCTGTAGGTACACAGATGCAGCGGGAAACTTAAAAACGTTGAGTTAGAAATTGCTTTAAATACTTAAATTGATTATTGCATGCAAAACTGCATAATTTAGGGTCTAACGTAATAAAGGAACTTATTGAAGTGAAACTACAACGTAGAACAAGAACTACAATAAACTAAAAACAGGTTGAAGAATATACGTGGTTCGTTCAATAAGTTCTTAGAAAATCTAAAAATGGCGCTCGTAGTACCGAAAATAAAATTTTCACAGTAAGCAGTACTCCTAACTAGTCAACTGTTAGAGTTTCAGCCGTATTCATCATGTAGTTTCATCTTTGTTGTTGATTGAAGTAAAAACTTTAATTTGATAATAACGATGGATAAAAGTGGGTTTGGGCAGTGATTAAACACTTGTATTTAAAAGGGTTAACGGCGAAAGAAATCAAAGCTGAGTTGGATGAAGTTCATGGCACATATGCTCCTGTGCTTAACTGTTTACAATTGGGTGAATGAGTTTAAACGTGGCCGTACATCTACAAAAGATGAACATCGTTCCGGACGCCCTGTGGAAGTGTCTACCCCTGAAATGATTGACGAATGTCACAATATGATTTCAAATGATCGACGAGTAAAAATGAGCGAAATAGTTGAGGTCACAGACATCTCGTAAGACACAGCCGCTTCAATTTTGCTTGAAAAATTGGCTGGGAAAAAATTTTGGTAAAATGGGTGCCGCGTTTGCTCACGGTGGAGAATTAACGCAATCGTGTGGTCGATTTTGAGGCTGTTTTGGCGCTTTTTCGTCGCAATTCTGAGGATCTTCGCGTTGACACATAACTGTCGACGAAACATAAATACAACGCTACACTCCAGAGACAAAAGTACAGTCAAAACAGTGGATTTTTAAAGGTGAACGGGCTTCAAAAAAGGCAAAGACGGTGAAATCGACCGGCAAGGTTATGGTCACGTTCTTTTGGGATGCACGCGGAATCATCTATATCGATTACTTGGAAAAGGGAAAAACGGTAACAGGAGAGAATTATGCGTCGTTATTGGACCGGCTGAGAGAAAAAATCAAGGAAAAGCGTCCTCATTTGAAACGGAAAAAGATCCCCTTTCATCAAGACAATGCACGGGTGCACACCTGTGCAGATGCGATTACAACATCCACCGTATTCGCCAGATTTGGCCCCCAGTGACTTTTTGTTATTTCCCAACTTGAAGAAATGGCTTATCGGACAATGGTTTACATCTAACGAGGAGGTCCTCGCCCAAACAAACGCCTATTTTGAGGAGCTTGCAAATTCTATTTTTTGTGCGGTTTTAAAAATTTGGAAAAACGCTTAGAAAAATGTATAGAGCTGAAGAAAGATCATGTTGAAGAATAAAACAAAATCTACCAAAATAAAATGTTTTTTCTACTTTTCTCTAAGGACTTATTGAACGACCCTCGTACCATAGAATAATAATACACTTTGCTAGTGTGACTGTATTATTATTCTATGGATATACAAACAAAATAGTGGTAGATTTTAGACATCCGCAAAGAAATATGGTCTTCCTGAAAACACTAAGTGTCAGTTCTTATTTTTATTCTATGGTTTAAACTATATGATCGGGCAACTCAGGGTAGGTGGAGCGAAGTAGGCACCTCTGGAGTTCCACCTCCCAGAGCAGTAAACTGTACTCGTTTAAGGGGAGACACCAGGGGAAAAAATACGAAGGACCGAATAGTAGGAAATGAACACTATTGACAATATAACAAATCACAACGACAATATGGTGAACTTTATTGAATGAATAAATTAACCAATTGATCGTACACCGTGTAGTAAGAGGATTATATTTTATAACGTCAATAATAATTAGAAATACAGCGAAAAGCACAATTTGCAGTATATTCAATTTTTGAATTATCCGAGTTTGTATAAACGCACTACTTTAATCACACTATTATAAATTTATAGTACATATGCGGTTGCATCAAGTTCACCAACGTATTTATTTTATGATACGCCAATGGAAATTGTCATTGCATTAATACCACAAAAGCACGAGATAACTTGTTGTGATACCAGATTAAGAAAATGGTTATTAATTACGATTATAACCGGAAGGATCAATAATGTTTGGACGATTTGTAAGAAATTTACATACATCCGAAAAACACGCACCTGTGTTGAGGGAAATGAAATTACTACGAATAATAATCGCCTCGTTTTTAAGTTAATCTGTAACTTTTACGATAGAAACGAATGCATTACTAATTTTGCACACTACAAATAATGTATAGAGCAGCGTCTTAGCATAAAGGTAATTGCCACCCGCGCGAATACGTCTGTTACTTAGAAAAGCTAGAAGCAGACTCTCTCTCTTGTTTATTAGAACAAAAGCTGGTGAGCGATAAACAGCGCTGCACGTGCCACAAATGTTATCTTTCTGTCTGTTGGACAGGAAATTAAATGGAATTTAATATTGGTGAAAACTAATGAAATAAGGATAGTGCATTTTTGAACGTAATTAATCTTATAGAGAATAAAGAGAATTTTATGAATAGGAAATAATTTACGAAACTCCAACACTATAATAGTACAACTGTATTCCTTAAACCTTTATCAAAAGCTAAATTCGAGGTATGAACGCACGCTAAACCTACCCGAAATCGCAATTTTGCTTTTGGCGAATTATTTTCCCCTCCTATCTACTAACTTCAAAACACAAAAGTTATATCTGGTATTATCACGTTAGACATATAGAACATTTTAATACAAAGCTTACAGATTATTTTTCCCACGGATACTCACATGAAGAAATAGCGGCGACTGCGAACATAAATTCAAAATGATTTTAAAAGTCTAATTGATTTTGTTTGTAGAATGGGCGGGTGGGATTGGAATGGGTGTGGGGCTATGGTGACGTATCGTCGTAACTCGAATTATGGGCACCGCCCTTATTTTAGTTGAGTTTTGCCTAATATCGTAAGATGATGGCAGAGATTCCTTGTCGTTACCAGAGGCCTGTGAAATAAGGAAAAGTCAAACTCTTCTGGCAAGAACCCGGGACGGCGAAATATCGGGGTACCAATTATCCCCCTAACGTTACTGAAACCGAGCTTATATGTGGTACCTGGTCGCTGAAAATAAGGAAAAACAATTTGTCTGAACTATGACTCTACGATGCAATTATCAATTAATAGGCGCAACACCCTATATATTAAAGTATCTGAGTTCCTATGTACAGTAATTAATTTCCATCTCTTTACCAATATTAACTCACACTGAAGTCTAACACCATGACATTCAATATGAAACACATCCAGTTAAATTATAAGTCACTTTTCAAATAATACGCTTCTATTTTCTACGTTACAGAACTTATTGTCAACATCACATTTGTACATCTCCTGAGGAGTGTAAAATAATAATAATTAACCTATGCCCTAACGGATCCTCCTATACCTGTGCGAGAATAATGATAGCTGCTAATAATCTAAACTAAGGAAAGAGTTTTAAAGTAATGTTATATGGGAAACACCTATACATATTTTTAAACCGCACACCTATAGATTAAAAATGTTTATGGCAATGAATATTACTTACAGCACAGAAATATTGTTGTAAATCTAGGAATTCAGCACAGGGTTTCTTTGATGGTATCACAAAAATTTGTAGAAGCTCCAGGACTAGGACGGCAACATAAGCAATCCCTGAAGATGGTTTCAGACGCGGCACAATAAAATGTACTCCATGAACTACTAACTTACTATTTAAAATCATCCCGCTTGAACTAAACTTACAATTGAAACTAAAGGATATATCTATAGAAATATCGTATTAGTGTGTTAATAATTAACTCCTTAACGTAATACCGTAAAACTAAAGGCTTTATATACGTTGGGTAAGGATTTCTACTGAATTACACTCGGAGACCTTCGGATCGCACAACTCACCGTAGAAATTAAAAAATTAAATATCCGTTTCTATTAAAAACTAGAAACGTACTGGTTGTTTAAAACCAATTTTGTCGACACGCTAGTCAAATCCCTCAATATAAATACGGGGTAACAATTCAATCAAGCATCACGCCCTTGAATCGAATTCTTTAAAAGCACATCTTCCGCGCGCGACCTGTTCTACCTTTCGTCTCCTAGCTCTCGACGGTGCATTCACACCTTAACCCTTGAGTCCCCAACGCTGACTGACTCTGAAAAACTACGAACTGCCCTCTGTTACCACTCTCGGAAATGAGTGTGGTGTAAACAACTAACCTGAACACGTGCTTGGCATGCACGTAAAACGTGAAAGTGACTTCTTACTGAAACCTCTTAGCATCTATTCTGGAAATGGGATGAGCTGTACTTAACGGTACCACACGGCTTACGAAGAATATGTATTGAATAGAGTCGCTTACTCATCGTGGGTTTCTAAAATGACTAATATGCCAAATGGAATTTCGACCACCTGCAATAACAAACATAAGATAAACTATTTTAAAACTACATTGAGTAAATTACAATGCACCTAACTTCTTAAAATATGAATCTTAAAATGAAAAATTATACGAGGTAGGTAATGTGAATTTATTAAGTAAAACCGAAGGTTACAAATCGTTCAAAATAAAATGGAACATACTCATTTCAACAATAAAATAAAAGCAGAGTAAACATCAAACAACATTTTACACTTTAAGAGTGGTAGTAGATCAATACCCCTCTGGAATTTTTAAATATACGTATCTCCTTTACAGCATTTGTTGAGAGAAGATAAAGTTCAATTATTACCTCTCCTGAGCAAGCTCAAAAGACTGCCCAGCTCCACCAAAATGAAGTCCGGATGGTAAAACTTTTCTTCAACTTAGCTCGAAACTTGGCTCGACTTCCACACTAAATTCGAGCAAATTCGACTATCCTCAAACTCGTGGCGAACCTTAACAGCAGTGCAGTTTTGAATGACAGGCACCAATTCGTAATCGTTTCTAGAGCTCTGTCCCCACTCCGCAGGTTATTAAATTTTAAGTAAAAGTTATTCACTTGGTCTGGTTTAGGTTTTGTTTATCAGATATATTATTACTTCCAAGTTGATGTGCTTCTAGCAGAAATACTGTAACAGAATATATGCAGTAGTGGTGTTAAGGATTATATATTGTTTGACCAAAAATTAGTTACGGTTTATAATGCAAGTATTATCGTTTGTTACCGGGGAGTTGCGAGCTTGGAACACAGTTTTGTGACACACTAGCTTGCTGAAATTGCAACTCTTTATGGACAAGCACGGTTAGTCACGAGGCTAAAATTGTTTATTATAAAGACACCAATGTAATGAAGCAAACATGACAATAACACGGTTACATAAATATAGCAATAAAATTTACACACTAATATTTAATATTTACAAACTATGGTTAGACAGACAGACAGACAGGCAAACTAGTTTATTAAATTGACCCATCCTAGCCATACATGTTAAATTGTATATATTGTTACGGTAACTTTTGAAATAGAGAGATTCTGCATGAAATTACAACGACCCTAATTGAAAACGTTAATCTAAATCTTTTATGTTATTCTCAGATAATAACAAGTTCAATATTCAAATATTAAAACCGTCCTGTATAAAAATGTTTCTCAATACGTGAAATATATCCCATAACCCTTTATCAATTCATTGAAAACCAAACAAGCAGTTGCATCTTTTAAATACGTTAAATTCTTTAAAATGTTTGCTCCTCAAAACGACTTTAACTAATGTCTTTTTCTTGAAATACGCTTTCATTATTTCAAATAGTTTTTCTTCGAAATAAATGCTATTCTAAAACTGAGAAGCTCGTTTTAGCAATTCTTTGTAAAATATTTTAAGCTGCTGCTCGTTATATTTGCTAGTCGTTAAAACTACTTCTAAATAAATTCTTTGGAAAGATTAAGTGCTTAAATGTGATTGTTATTTGCTAGTGTTGCATGAATTTCTATTCTATTATATTTGCACGTAATCATTGCTCAAGTTTCATGGGCAATAAAACTAGCCGTCTTATTTAAGCTATTTTGTGGTAGCGTGGATCGATAATGATACAAACCTCTATCCTTTGTTAAAAGTCAGCAACCTACTTATTTGACATTATTTCTAATTGCATAAATCGCAGAGTCATTTTGAAAAGGTAGTTTGCTTTCTCCTGCAAACAACGAATTCTAGGAATGTTTTGCCGTTCTACACCAATATCGGTGGGAATAGTTTTATATTTTCCTTCCGTGAACAGATAGTTATACAAAATATCGAAGTGAACGTGTGGAAATATTTGAAAAAGTCGCAAATTAAACGAAAGTATTTAGAAGGATAAAATTAAACGCAGCAGGTCATTTCAATAACGTAGGCTGAAAGTTTATATTTTCAGTATAATATAAAATATTATGTTTCGTATACTTGATGCTGAGCTTTTTCTTTAAGTGTACCTTTAACTCTGCACTCGGTTATATCAAACTTGAAATTTTTACTGTAGTTTACTATAATGCAGTACTTTATTGTGTGCCAATTTTAAAGTTTTATTAGGTCCCCGCGCATATTTGTGGTGTCCTGTAATAAAAAGGCCGCAAGCATAAGTGCTCAATTCTATGATTACATCTACCGTAATATAGGTCTTTGCAAAAACCTTGGGTCTGATATTATAACCCTATCCAAAAAATGCTCTTCCTTCCTTTCATTTTTTTTTAAGAACAAGCAAATTTCAAGCATAAAGAAACAAGTTAGCCAAATAATATAACTAACAAAAAAGTAGTCTAGAATGTGCAATGAATTTATGCTACGTACATCGCCGTAGCCCGAAATCTAAAACAAGAATGACCGGGCTCAATCGGCGAGTAGGCGGGGCATTACCAAAAGAAAGGTATTGGATAGGCCTGAAATAAAGTACACATTAATTTAGAACAATGTAACAGAAAAACGTCTAATTAGGCAACAAAACAAAAACCCACTTAAAAGAACTTTACCCCTTCCCTCTTTCGTACTCTTCAAAAGAATTTTATAAGCTAAAATAAACGGTATGACGGCAACATTATTTAATACCTTCCTAAATTCCCCACTACTAATTTAGATGGTAACGTCTCCCATGTCTATGAATCCAGAAAAATTTACACCCGAAACTAACTAGGATATACAAAAACATTAATTCGATACGAACCAGCAAAAGAAATGAACTGAGAGTTGCTAGTTAACCACCCACAAGTATATTATATGGACAAATTATTAGTTTGGATACGAAGTGCGCATCTCGTATTTGACCAAAAAAAATTAATGAGTAGAACTAATCGAACTAATCATAAAACTTGTAATTTTATTTTGACAAGCGTTTTCGTTTTTGTTTCAAAATTGCACATCGTACCTGTAGGACGATTCTATATATTTATGTATAGCAACCAACAATAGTCCTACATTTCCAAGTTTATTGGCACATAACTACATCAAACGCTGAAAAAGGGTAATCTCTTGATGTACATACAAAGAAAACAAGTCATATACCCGCACGTGTCTGACTCCACGCTAGCGAACGTGACTCAGCACAGAATCGCCACGGTAGTCTGGTCCATTTACCCAATTACCATAACGGCAACAGCGATCTACGAATAAAAAGCACCAGTTGACCTGTGGCAACAAACAGTCGGGCCTACATAAAAAAACAATTTGGCCCAGAGTTAAGAGCTAAAAGATAATCTTATTAGTATGTCCAAGCGCGGGAGAACTTACCGATGCACCCAAGACATCCGCCACTTGTCAACAAGAAAAAAGACGTGCATCGCTCTTGAAGTACCAGAACGAATAAATCGAATATACTACCAAGCACGAGCTGCAGCATCAGATTCAATTCGTTTTTGAAAGCAGAATTCAACATTCAAACCTCGCGTTATCACAACATGCCAAAAGGTGATTAGAAATTCGAAACACTTATCAAATAGTACGATACCTTATTTCGGCGAGTTTTTAGGTCGTAGCAATTAGGAAGTAATTTTACATAATCAGAATATGTAGCAAGCCAGCGGACATCTATAACAAGGTACATACTATTTCATTTAGAACGGAAATTTTCCAAATTCGCAGCAAATGAGTTTCATTGAAAATATAATAAACGGACTTATTGTAAAAAAATTAAATATACAGGATGGTGTTGGGGTATTGAAAAGTAGAAAGAGAATCTATGTGAATGGATAATGAGTTTAAAAAAAAAGTGTATTTTAATTTATGCCAAAAATAAACGTATCAAATCCTCCCCAGAAACATTAAAAGATGGGGGTAGGAAAGCAAAGATAAGGAATGAAACAGTACCGTACTCGAAAAGAAAAAAAATTGCCTAAGTAAATTACCAACTAAAAAATACAAATATTCGACTCGAAAGGTCAACATACAATAATAGAAAGTATAAACAAAAGAATTCGCTAAACGAAATAAAAAAAATCAAAAGAAAACGCTCCGAAATTATAAAAAGAATTCCCATCCGGCTCGAAAAACTAAGGTACCGGACAAAACAAACAAAAAAAAGAAATTGAAGAAAAACACAGGGGACGATAGGTGGGTAGTAACAATGAGCAAGGACAAACGTAGAATGGCGTTAACACTGTCAAAGTCGTCAAAGGACGGCTGTTTCCTCAGAAAAAAAAACAGTAAAGTTTCAACCTCAAACGAAGATTAGTTTCCTGCAGAAAACCAACAGTAAAAGAAAGAGGCGAGGAAGAAAACCAACAGTAACAGTCAAAATGACAAAAGTGTCAAGCCCCACAGTAAGTTAGGGAACAAAAAGAATGCTGGATAGGAAAAAAAGATTAAAGTACTTCAGCTTGGTACCAAAGAAGCGCAACAAACGAAAAACCAAAGAAAAGAACTACTAACTAGGTCTAAAGTCGACTAAGTCGTGGTTTCCGAAGAGAAGAAAAACGAACTAGAAACCACCTACCACAAGAAGTGGATCAAAAATATACCAAATCAGCACGATGACCGACAGAAAGTAACACGAGCCACAGGAAAAAGGAGAAGAACGTGGAACGAAAAGGACAAAACAAAGAAAGTGAAAAACCCAAGAAGAATACACCAAGGAACAAGTTCAAAAACAAACAAAATCCTAATAATCGCACAAAAGAAAATAAAACAGAATCCCACTGTAGTTATGTATGAGTGTGTGTGTGTGTGCGCGCGCGCGTGTGTGTATGTAGGGTGCGTGTATAAAGTGTGCCTATGTTGTATGTGTTGGACCGCTGTAGTCGCCTCTTACGACAGATAGGTTGTACCATGAGACTATTCTATTCGCGGACCCACGTGGGTGGGGTACAAGAAGAGAACGGAAGAAAGGAGAACCAAACAGTAATCTGTGTGCTTATGAAGGGTGTGTGTATGTGTGTATGAAGTGTGTGTATATGTGTTGGACCGCTTTAGTCGCCTCTTACGACAGGCAAGTCGTACCGTGGGACTATTCTATTCCCGGACCCACACGAGTGGGGTACGAGAAGAAAACGGATGTAAGAAAAACCAAAAAGTAATCTGTGTGTGTATGTGTGTATGAAGTGTGTGTATATGTGTTGGACCGCTTTAGTCGTCTCTTACGACAGGCAAGTCGTACCGTGGGACTACTCTATTCTCGGACCCACAAGGGTGGGGTACAAGAAGAAAACGAAAGAAAGGAGAACCAAAAAGTAATCTGTGTGTGTATGTGTGTATGAAGTGTGTGTGTATGTGTTGTTACGCTTTAATCGCCTCTTACGACAGGCAGGTCGTACAATGGGGCTATTCTATTCCTGGACCCACGCGGGGTGAAAGAAAAAGAAAGAAAACCCAGCAAAACAGGAAAGCAAAAAGAAATCGTAACGTTCAGAAATCAAGTCCCAAGGAGAGCAAAATCGGCATAAGAATCTGGCAAAAAAACGAAACGAGATCAAGAACATTAGGATTTCGCCGACATATATCCTCAGATTCGGAATAGGCATAGACTAATGTCGGTCTCTTTTGGGCAGTTTTCTGCAAAACAGGAACAGTAGGGGTTGTAGTAGTCGTAGCACGAGGTTGAGAAAGTTGGCAAGGGTAGTTTAGAAAACTCAAAACGCATCATAGAAGGAAGTTACTTGTGTTTACAATTGGTGGTAAGAAAGTCAACGGTAGAAAAGGAAAAAGTATTAGCTGTATGAGAATCAATCTTACAAAAGAAACACAAGCAGAGCATACTACCGTTACGTTAGATAAAGGGACAGAAGCAGATAAAATTTCATCGACACTTAGAAAAGAGGAAAGCATCGGCTGTAGGAATATCAACCTTAGGAAAAGGAGCAGAATCCGATAACACTTCAGTAACAGTACATAAAGGAACAGAATCAGGTAGAATTTCGTCAAGCTTACAAAACAAACAGCATCAGGAAAAACTTCAACAACAGTAAATAAAGGAACATCAGCTAGAAGTTCATTAACCTCAGCTAAAAGAACAGAAGCAGGTAGAACTTTGTCAGCAGTAGATAAAGAAACACAATCAGAAAGAATTTTGTCAACATTAGAAAAATAAGTAAGAGCAGGTAACGTTTCATCGCCGTCCGATAAAGAAGTAGAATCAAGTAAGACTTTATCACTGTTAGACAACGGAGTAGGAACAAACAAAACTTCAGTCACAATAGGAACTGATTCCTTGACAATAGTAGATGGAGAAACAGGATCAGGTAAAACTTTGACGACAACAGCAACAGGCATTATAGCTACAGTTCCTAACTTCAAAAGGACCTTCTCTACTCGTATTAGAAGTTATCGTCACTTCAGTTACAGCTGTGATTGCAGACACGACAGAAATTTCTTGAGTAGAATCATTTAAGAAAGCAGGAACAGGTAAGATTTTGACAAAAACGGCAACAGGCATTAACTATACAGGTTCATGGACTTCAACAGAAACTCTTTGACTAGCGACATTTGTGCTTGCAGACATGACAGGAATTTCTTGGCTAGAATCATTTAAAAAAGCGGGAACAAACTTTTGAGAAGCTAGCTGTAAGTCACTAATTCGAAGTATGGGTTGCAGTGGTGGTGGAGGTACAGTTTGGGGTGGAAGTGAAAACGTAGGATCTATTTGATCATCTTTTGAATCGCAAATGACAGAAGAAATTTGGTTCTTGTTAGTAGAGATGCGGTAAGTAGGGGCGTGATAGCCGTAAAAATCAATATTATACTTCAAAGACTCATATGGCTGAAAAGGATACGAGGTGATGGTAGTAGGGCGAGCAGAAGGAAGTGTAGAAAAGGATGTAGAACTAAAGACGGAAGAAAAATTGTTCGAAGCTATATTGACCGAAGAAGGGTATGTTTTGATAGTAGTGGCAGGATGATCTGAATGAGGTACAGAAGAGAACGTAGAGTTAGCAACAGAAGAAATTTGGCTCCTAGAGCTGAGAACAGAATTGGAAGTATGATTCGAAGACCTATTGGTAGTAGGATGACAGCGTGGACAGCTGCGGCGAGAGAGTCCCTTATATCCGCAACCAAGATGACGAAGTAGGAGTAACAAGAGAAGAAAGGTGGGTCGATTGACTGGTGTAGAACGACTAGAAGCAGGATTAGACATTCGGAACTGAACCAAAGAAAACGCCGTAGCATCTTATTTACAAGCAAGGTCTGGTTCCGACAAATGCGAAGTAGCGTTGGAAGGTGTGTAGTCGAAAAGTGTCTTCGGAGTACTTGCTAAATTCTAATCTTTTCTCTAAGGATAGTAGTTGTAAAATAGAAGTAAGGTCGATTAGTGTTAATGCAGACTGATAGTACGGGGCTAGATTGCGTCGCATAATCTCCAATTGTTGGATTTCCGATAAGGGAGTGGATAGGCGTACAAATAAGCTTTGCATTGTTGCCACGTATAGAACAGTGGTTTTGGTAGGACCTATAGTTCGAGAGTTTATTTCGTCTAATAGGCGTTTATTATAATCCCCGTGTAGGAATTAGACTTTTAAAAAAGTAACAACGTCTTTCCAACATTTGAGGGAACGCTGGTGTGCTCGGAAGATAAGTAAAGCCTTTCCGGAGGAAACAAGTATCAATGCTTAATTCTGTGAATACATAAACTACCGTAATATAGGTTTTTGCAAAAAAATTGGGTCTGATACTTTAACCCTATCTAAAAAATTGCTCTTCCAAAATTTGTTTTTTTTTTAACAACAAGCAAATTTCAAGCATAAAGCGACAAGATAGCCAAATGATGTAATTAACAAAAAAGTAGTCTAGCATGTGCAATGAATAACAGCTTTTGTTTCAGAGTTTTGTGACAAATTATAACTGAAATATAGGGCTTTTCGCAAACCTCTAGAAACGCAAGAAATGTCACATGGCGTGAGTTACATATTCTCCAAATTAGGATATATATGAAATCAAATAGAATTATTAAAACTTAAGTTATATGCAACAATGTATAATTGAAGGACGTAATAAAAGGTTAATGAAAGTTCAACAAACCAGACATGAGAACGGAAACAGACATTGTATTGCAGACGCAACATGATACTGCAGGTGCAAGTCCAGTAGGTTATAAGACAGCAATTATTAAAATTAAGATTACCAAAAAGTAATACATTGTATTGTATAAGGAAATAAGTAGACACAAGCTCTGCAGTTTCCATTAGCAATGTGAGGGGCAGTCTAGGCAGTCAGTCTAGAGCTTCACAACTTTAAAATTGTTGGTAGTTCAGCTACTACCGTAATTTTAACTTATTTAATTGGTGAAAGTCAACTTAGAATTATTTTGATCTCCACACGTTACTGCATATAACGTACTTGTAACTAAATTCAACATTGTAATTTCTGTATAAAATAAATTTGATAGAACAGTTTTTTAATAAGCTTTTAAACAGTCGTTCCAAAAAGGCCAAAACCTATCTGGCGTAGTGGTTAGTATTCCAGAAGGGCACTAGCAGAATCCAAAATCGAGGAACTGGTGGTCTTGAATCTTTATTCTTAATCTAGATAAAGAACCAACTGGGCAAAATACAAGAATAGACGAAGTCATGAAACAACGAGGAAAACAAATAATGGAACTGGCAAACAAACTCTTGTAAATACCAAAGTTTATTTTCCTAACCATCGTCAACTGAATATTGATATTAGCTGGTAAGAAACAAAAATAATTTTTATGTACAATTTATTATGGTAATTTTATTATTTTTATCATTTCTGAAAAGAATATACTCAGGAAACTTATTTTAACAAAGGAAATATAAAAAGGCATTTATATGCACAAATTATTAAAATTTATCACAATAAATGAAACGATTTATTCAGCAAGTTTGAAGCCTTAATATATAAATAGAACGTAATTATCTGTACCAATTTTTTATAGTGATTATTATTGAAACGATTTATTCAAAATTGATTCTCATCACATTTTCTATAACTAACACTTGCAAGGCAACAAATTAACATACATGTATATTTATTAAATATCCATTTTATGTTCTTTATTATTGCAACACTTAATTACTCAGTACAAGTCTGAACAAAAGTGTATAATTATAACGCAGTTCTTGCGAGAAGTTATTCAGAAAAAACTTGAAACTTAATTTGCACCAATTGTAATCCCTGCAAAATTGTAAATATACACTTTAATGCGACAGTAATTGATAACGCAATTACCAAGCAGAATTCTTCAATGTAATTATAGCACTTAATAATTACATATAATATATACGTATATGATTCTTTAAATAACTATATACAAATTAAACTAAAAAGTTACTCTTAATTTATATAAAAACAATACAAATTATAACTGAAAGCAACCATTAAACTATAGCAACAATGAACTCCTCTATGAAATTTTACCTCGAGAGCATTCCTCTCTATGACAGATATCGAGCATTATTAGGTATCTTCATCACCGCTTGCGAGATATTATTAAAATCTTTTTATAAACCCGGCGACAGCAAACGCAATGTTTTACTTTTACGTCTGTTAATAAGTAAACTGGCCGAAAGAGCGTTAACACTAATTGCCAGTCGAGATGGTCTGATCGAGTGGGACGATTTCAAACGCATATTGATTGCATATTTCGGCGACCAAAAAAACATCAAATGTCTAGTCAGCGATTTAATAAACCCAAGGATAGAAAATAACCAATCACCCTACCAATTCGGTATGAAATGTCAAGACGTACGAAGTTTAATTTTGACAAAGCTAAAAATTGAAAAACGCGATCAAAACATAAGATTACGGAAGACGAAAATGTACGTCGAAATGGCTTTAGACACATACATCAATGCCTTACTTAAATGGTTATCGGACAAAATAAGATTTCAACATCTCCAAAATTTAGAGGAAACATTGAACATTATTGTAGTGGAAGAAAACGTTGTGTACTACAGAAATCGATTGTACAACCCTAACGTAAACAAAATTTATGCACCGATGAAAACTATAGAAACCGCGAAACAAACATCCACACAACCAAAATTTACACCATTTAACGCACAAATGAATCAACCACAAATTAACAACCCATACTTTAATAACACAAATTTCCATACCTAATTTAGACAATTTCCAAGACCAAATTCAAATTTTACAAAACCCACATTTACACCAAGGTTTAACCAAAACGTAAATCAACCAAGGCAAACATTCGGCGCAAACCCCAACAGAAACGCACCGATGACAAATAACAATAACAACCCCAACAGTTATTACAAACCAACTCCTATGTACACTTCATCTGGTAACACCGGACAAAACACTAAAATATCGCAAATCAGACCAACTATTACCAAAACGAAACTTCACTTCCGACAAACTATTCCCCCAAGAAGTGGAAGATTTTACTAATCACGACACGAATAATAACGCCACTTCGAGTAGAGACGATAAGACGAACTGCAAATGCCACAACCCATATGAAAATTGCGAAAAGGACGACAAAGAACACGCAAACTCAAATTTTCAGTTAGACCGATTCAAATACAACCAAACGTAATTAATTTAAATAATACCAATCAACAAATTTTACCCTACATAGAAATATCTTACGCGGAATTCAAATTACTAATTGACACCGGATCTTCAAAAACCTTAATTAGCCCCAAGACCGTACAAAAAACATTATTTAGATTTTGTAGAAAGCGAACCCTTTAAAATTAAAACAACCCACAAAATGACATTACACCAATTCATAGCGAACATACCCTTACCAAAAACTTTTAATGCAAAAATGAAACAAATTTTGCATTTTTGAATTTAACTACAAATACAACGGATTAATAGGCATGGATCTTCTAAAAAAATTAGAATCAAACATTGATATAAAAAAACGATTATTAAGAACAAATTAGACTGTTACGATTAACTTATAAGAAAGAACATATCACTAATTTAATGTCATACGCGCTAATTGCTTACAACAACACGATCCACTTATCAACTAATTTCACACCCCTCGAATTAACATTAGGACACTCAGATTCCCGCAACCCTTACAATATACATTACAATAAAGAAGTATACCAAGAGACTGCTAAAAACCATAAAGAAAAATTAAAAATAACTTATGACAATGTAAAAAATAAATTAGGTAACGATAAAGAACGTTTTACGACAAGCCGCAATAAGAATGTTGATATAAATAAATTTTCAGTAGGACAAACCGTATACGAAAAGAAGTTTAAATGTAAGAGACAGAAAACGGCCCCCAGAAATTTAGGTCCGCTTAAAATCAAAAAGATATCAGATAAAAATGTAGCCCTAGTAGACAACCGAATATAGTAAAATATATGCACTTAAACAATTTAGGCACACCTTGTAATTTCAGATGGACAACGACATAGTAGTCGAAGACATTAAAAATAACCCCGGTATACTAGTAAAATTGCGAAGTATGCAAAACACAATAAATTATTGGACATTCGCACAGAAATTTGATTTGATAGAATTAAAACAAGAATTTTATATAATTAGAGACAATTGCTAGACCGAAACAATCAATAGACACAGCCAAATTCGGAAAAGAATACGCGATAGAAATGTTTAATTACAACAGTATAATGGAAAACAACTTCAAGAATACAGAGAATAAATTTAATAGATTAATACCAACAGATCAAATCACAAGACGAAAAAGAGGACATATTAACGGATTAGGTAAAATTATAAAAGCTATCACAGGAAATTTAGACAACCAAGATGCAGAACGATATGAAAACACCATACAACACTTAATTGAAAACCAAAAAGGCATAAAAACTATTGTTTGAAATCAAATATCTCAATCAACCATAATAAAATTTAATAATGCGTTAAGAAAGCTAGTAAAGAACCAACACAGTATAACCAATAGAATACTAACCCTTAAAAGTAACATGTAAACCACAATGTTAGGAATGCGAGATTTAATCAGATTTAACAGGATATTTAACCAAATGATATCAACTCTTACTGTAATTCAACAAATTTTAGTTGCATTAGAAAACGTTGCAACATTTTCTGAACTAAAGACATTACACGCTAGTATAATAGAACCAATAGATTTATTAAATGAATTATTAAGAATTAGATCACTTATAACTAATAGTAAACTACCCTTTGAAGTAGCAGCATCTAATATACTTATATTTGAAAAAAATAGCCATTGTGAAAGGTTCTGTAAAGAACCTTGAAATCACTTTTTAATAGAAATCCCCATTGTAGAAAGTAACACTATAATTATTATCATTTATTTGCTTTCTCCATGAAAGTTACTAGTAAGTATCAAGTTATTATTCCTAAAACCTAGTTTCTTTCCCTAAATGAACTTAAGTATGACTTCACGAATGAAAAATGCACAGAAGTAGCACCAAGTCAATATTTATGTCAATCTTTAACGACAACAGCTATTCAAGCAGATAGCTCCTGTGAAGTACAATTGTTAAGACTCTCTAACCACTATGAGAATTGTGATCCAAATTACAAATATGAAAATTCAAAAAGTTGCGGACAACAAATGGATTGCTGTATTTTCACAAGAAGTAATAGCAACCGTCCATTGCAACCAAGACGAAAACAATTTAGCATTAACTGTAAATAAAGTAATCACCATAAAAAAGATTGCTATTTTAAATTGAAAAACGAAATTATTCAAGTATACCAAGACCCAATAGTAACGAAGAAATTCGCAATTGTACCGGAATTACAGCTCAAGATAACACAACGCGAAGACGACGAAATCAGCAAGAAACCAGTGCAAATAGAGCACCTACACCTAGACGACCTCAACCAAGCCGTAAAGCTAATGAACAATTACAAAGAACACTTAAGTGAATTAAAAGTGTCAAAAGTACATTGTGACAATATAAATGTTTGGACAATTTTGTTAATTATTGTAATCATTTTATTAACTATGTCTTTATTGTACAAAACGTATCTAAAATATAGAAACAAAGAAACGAAGTTTAGTCATAAGAACTAAAAAACAAAGGTAAATAAAAAAATAATAAATGAACCTTTAGGGACAATGAGTTTCAAAAATTAAGTAAGACCCTTAATTTTCATCTACGTCAAGAGGAGCTACACATCCCCCAAAATTATTATAACTTAAGTTAGATGCAACAATGTATAATTGAAGGACATAATAAAAGGTTATTGAAAGTTCAACAAACCAGACATGAGAACGGAAACAGACATTGTATTGCAGACGGAACATGATACTGCAGGTGCAGGACCAGTAGGTTATAAGACAGCAATTATTAGAATTAAGATTACCAAGAAGTAATACATTTTGTTGAATAAAAAAATAAGTAGACATTAGCTCTGCGGTTCCCATAAGCAATGTGAGGGGTAGGGATAATATAAATACCCTTGAGAGCCCAAGATGGTCAGTCAGTCTAAAGCTTCACAACTTTAACATTGTTGGTAGTTCAGCTACTCGCCGTAATTTTAATTCATTTAATTAGTAAAAGTCAACTTAGAATTCTTTCAATCTCCACACGTTACCGCATATAACATACTTGTAATTAAAATTAACATTCTGTATAAAATAAATTTGATAGAAGAGTTTTTTGAAGAAGCTTTTTTAAAAAGCCGCTCCAAGAGGCCCAAAACCTATCTCATAAAGCAAAAATGGCTGTCATTTTTAAGCAAGTCAATAAAAAATTAAAAGAATATTAGTTTTACGCTACCAACATAAAGAGGTTATCACCTACAAAAATAACTTTTTTTTAAAATAGTCAAGCAATCAGTTATTTTATTCTGGACCACTTACGATAGATTGACCCTGTTGCCTCGTAGAATTTTTGTTTTGTACAAAACGTTACCAGATATTTAATTTAATTAGGATTTAGTAATGTCGCTTTTGTGATTGGCTTTCGCAAATACTATTTTATGTAGCCAATACTGAAATGTTGAGTAAACACATGTCGATAATTATGCCACTATTAAGTTGCTTAAAGGTTATAGATCCCTACGACAGCATTCACCTTAACACTTTAAATTAAAAAAAACAGCAATTACGTAAGTATTTACAATTTAAATACGATTCTTAAAATTATACATACGTCAAAATCCTTAAAATTGTATGGTTAAATTCATAAACCTGATACCTGAGAATGGTGCCCATTGTCTCAGTGTGTAAGTAATGTTGGTAACTGGTACGGATTTTATCCCCTCTGCTCTGTCTGTTACCTTGTATGCGTATACTTTCTGCTTAAGTAAATGTTAGTAGTTTTGATTAGATAAAAATAAGTTTTGGTGATTAACGCATGTTGTTTATCACACGGCAAACGCGTAATATCGCAGATATTTACGAATCTTGTGTGAAATAACTAGTATCATGGCGGAGTGCTCAGACGTTGAATTGTCTAATATTGCCTCTCGTTTTGACGGCTATTCTATGACGGGGACTAGATTTGTAATCTACCGAGATATTCCAACGATAATAAACCAGCATGTACATGGTGTTACAGCATTAGATTATGGGTGTGGTACTGGACATTCTACGTCGATTTTAAAGAATCTGGGTTTTCAGGTCAAAGGCGTAGATATAAATAAACATATGATTAAAATTGCTGCCGAACACGACCCAGATGGCGACTACACTATCATCAAAAGCGGAGAAATACCAACGAAAGATAATTTCTACGACGTAGTTTTTGCAGCGTTTGTGCTAGTGCTCGTTAGTACCAAGGCCGAACTGCTTAAAATTCTTCGTGAGATAGCGCGTGTTTTGAAAGAAGGAGGCGTTTTTATTGCTATTGTAGGAAACGAAAATACTTATACAAGTGACTTTGTATCACAGGATTGTAATTTCAAAGAAAATAGTCATTTGTACAGCGGTTCCACGGTTAAAGTGCGTTTTAGAGAAGTTGACTTAACGCTCCAGAACTATTTTTGGACAGATGAAGATTACCGCGATGTTATCCTTACAGCTGGGTTAAACATTGTACAAGTTCATGAACCTTTAGGAAAAGACTCGGACGGATACGAGTATAAAGATGAAAAGAAAAAGTCGCCTTGTCGGATTTACGTTGCCAAAAAATTAAGCAACCAATAGCTTACTGTGGATTACATATATATGCATGCTTTTTGTCAGGTAGTTGCAGAGAAATATTTTCTACTACTTTAATAAATATAATTTTTAGTAATCGTCTTGTAAATTACAACTTGAATCTATTTTCTGTATAAACTCGAACGTTGCTAATAAACAGTATGAAGGAGAAGGCGAAAGAGTTTTCAAAACTTTAATGGGCGCTAGTGGAATTTAGAACCCCTTGAGTGAACGATCACTATAATACGAAAGTGTACTAATACAGTGATCAATTGAAAAACATTTAGATCCAATTACTTTATTATATGGAAATAGTGTTTAACCTCGCCCATACGATTTTCAGATTTACTTCGAAGTATCATTCTAGGTTATGAATAAAAATTAAACATGACCCTCAGATTGCTATTGAATCAATTAAATGATATCTAACATGGTGATTGTAAGTCAGAAATAATTTACTTCACAGTTACAAAGCGATAAAAATAATCATTGGTACTTTATCAGACATTTGTAAATAGAGAACTTATGCATTCCTTATTTATTCACAACACATAGTTAAATTAATTGTATGACATTTATACTGTAGATAGGTTTGGTTAGTAAAATCAGTTTTAAATTACCATAACGTATATTGATGTGGGTTGCCCTCATTTTGTAATAAAAGTCGTTACGTGCTATTTCTATTAAAATAATTTAACGCCTAATTACTTTAAAACCACTATTCAGTCCTACTTATTTTCTTTGCTGCATTTCTATAAATTCAATCCACGTAGATAAGCAATTAACTATACGCGTCCTTTATTAAATCTAACAGTTCGATTTTCTACATTTTTGTTTATTTCCTCTATACACGTCCACCTGTTTACACTAATGTTCCTTCATCATTGGGTCTTCAGTCCTGAAACTGGTTAGACGCGTACCCCCATTGTTTCCTATTCTGAACTAACCTACACATTTCCCTGAAATTTGCACAGTCTGCATCTATCACTATCTGATCTAGGTCTACATCTACCTCTTTCTTCCTATCTCTGCTTGTAATATATCCCATACTATTCCCCAAAAATGCCTTAGAACGTATTCTGCCCTTTTATTTCTCCTTTTTTTCAACAGATATCCTTGCTCCCCTACTATTTCTATAACCTATTTGTTTATAACTACCAATATCACGCCACAACTTAGACATTTGCCGAATTAATAGTTCTCCAGTAAATCCTTTCACACGATTAACATTATTCGAGAATATTGCCCAACCAATACTTGTAGTTGCTTATAATAATCCTCATGTTTAACTACAGTTACTTTTTGTCATTAGTTTATCCATCATGGGTCTGGTTATATGCGTACCTCCTTTGATTTCTATTCTGAGCTAACCTACATATTTCCTTGAAATTCCTGCAGCCTACATCTTTCACTATATGTGTGCAGTAGTCTAACCTAGGTCTATCTCTACTTCCCTATTTTCCTAGTTCTGCTTCTAATATATGCCGTACTATTCCTGTATGCCGTAGTATGTAACCTATCATTCTATCTCTTCTATTCTTTACCGTCTTCTACATATTTCTTTCTTTTCCTACCATTTTTAGTACCTCTTCGTTCTTAACTTTGTATATCTATGATATCTTCATCATACGTTTGTTACACCACAATTCAAAGGTTTCTACCTTTTTCTTGTCCGCTTCTCTTACTGTCTAGGCTTCATAGCCGTGCAGTACTGTGCTCCACACATGTTTTAAGCAATCTTTTCCTTGTTTCTATGGTTGTTGTCTTTGAACACAGTAGTTGCTTTTTCTTGTTAAATGTAGCACCACCTTGTGCTAATCTTTGTTTTATATCATTTGCGCTTTTCCCATATTGCGTGCTACGTACATTGACGTAACCCATAAAAACCAAGAAAGAGAAAGAAAGGATGACCGGGCTCAATCGGTAAGTGGGCGGGGTATTATACGTATAAGCACATAAAGGAAAGCCTGGAAAAAAAATAGAGAAAAAAATATATACACTCCCTTATCCACACTCATTCACACTCAGAACAAAACATACAACGAAAAAAAAGAACTTATAATTAAACAAAATATTTACAGAACACAGTAAAAAAAAATTATTCATGAAAATGGCGAGCTGTAGTTTTTAGGTAATTGCCTCCTGACAGTAATTAGTAAAAAAAAAAAGAAAGAACCAAACGCTACCCTAAAAACCACAGCTCTAGATCATCGTAAGTATAACCTTAACCTATATTTACAAATATAATGGCAACAACATTTTCAAATGTGCCAGCAAGTCTTTAAACTGTTTTTACATAAATAAGTAGTATATTTTTAGTAATTTATGAACAAATAGTAAGGCAGTAATTAAAGACCAGTAAATACCAAAATAGTTCAATAATTTTCATATATAAGAATTAAATTTAGAAATGCCATATTTGAACGGTAAAACCCCAGGCTTTCTGGTTCCAAAGTAAGAAGCGAATACAAAGAAAAACTCACCCTCGAGTTGCTGACGTCGAGGTTGACTCAGTCGCTGGTACACGTCAGCGAGTAGGTAGGCCTACGCCCAGGAAAAACACGTTTGGCCTCCCATTACCAGAAGAAACGACAGCTCAAGGGATCAACGTGTCCCCCGCAGGAAGCCAGAATAATTACGAACAATAGATTAATTTATTAAAACCGAAAAGTACCGTTTTATAAACCCTAAATACCCACCACGCTATATAATGCGTGCCAAAAATTCGTATAACAAAATACGGAACGAAGCAAAGCAGGACGGATGTTTTCTTGTTGCTATTCGAACAGAAAGTGAATATTAAATTTGTTTAGTTAAAGCACATAAGCTCAACGTAAACTTGTGGTTAAGGAAATAAAACAGGAAAACCCTAATTTATTGAAAGAATTTCACCGAATTCTTTAAAATGGGAAAACACACCAGCCTTAATTATTGAATACTTGGAAAGACGCCTATCTAATTATGGCGTAAATTCCACGTTAAGGAATTCTTAGAAAGGATATTTATTTTTCTAATAAACAGAAAGATTTATCAAGTAACATATATAGGATATTTATTATTAATTACAATACAATTTTAAACATGCGAAAGGGTTATTTTAATTTAAGGAATAAATTTTCGTGTTTAACGCCAAAGGAATTTAAGTTAAAAATTATTGCATATAAACTAATCAATTATTTACGAAAATGAACGTAAAATACGTTATTTGGCTCTCTAGGTAGCAGAAATTCTTAACCTCTTGTAAGTTCTCGTTACCTATTTGTATTCTTGTTTTTGAATTATTTTCTCGCTATTTGCATACTAGTACTTTAGTTTTATTTTTGTTAATTTTCATGCCGTATTGCTCTGTTAGAACCGTTTCCATTTCATTAAAAGCAGCTTTTAACTCTTCTTTGCTAAATGCTAATACCGCTACATCGTCTGTAAAATAATCCAAGCATTTCAATTTTTTGTCCCTGCATAGTAATTCCAAATGTCTTCCGACATTTGACAGTATTTGTTGCTTCTTCAATGTACAAGTTAAAAATTGATGGAGATAGGGCACATCCCTGCCTCACCCCTTTCCTAATGTTTACTTCTCTACGTTCCTGCACCATTTCTATTATTGCTGTTTGCTCTTTGTATAAGCTATGTACTATTGGTCTATCCCTATAACTCATTTCAATCTTTTTGAGTATTTCGAACATTTTCTTCTATTTTACATTGTCGAATGCTTTTTCCAGATCTACAATTCTTATATACACGCAATCCCCTTTCTTTAATGTTTTCCCCATTCTCTGAGCTAAAATAACCTCCCGTGTTTCCCTGTTTTGCCTAAACCCAAATTGATCTTCTCCTAGTATTTCTTCAGCTCCTTTTTCCATTCATTTTTGTACATTTCTAGTTACTATTTTTGACACGTGTGCTGTCAAACTTATTGTTCGAAAATTTTCAATCTATTCGCGCTTTTCTTTTTTGGTATAGTTACTATGATGTTACGTTTAAAATCTTTGGGTATCTCGCCTGTTTCATACTATAGCCTACAAGTTGGAAGTGACGTTCTCTTACTGCTTGTCCAACGGCTTTAAGAGTTTCTGGTTGTACCTTATCTGTACCCGGCGTCTTTCCATTTTTCAGACTTTTTAATGCTAATTCAAACTCAGCTCTAGGTATAGGATATCCCAAGTCATCATTTTCAACGTCTGATTCATGTTTTAATGCTGTTAGTAGTTCTCCTGCATATAAATTTCCTATATATATATATATATATATATATATATAATATATATATATATATATATATATATATATATATATATATATATATATATATATATATATATTCAAGTATATGTTTGGTATCTACCCACTTTCTTTACATTTTCTATAATGACGTTTCCTCTCGCGTCCTTCATATTTTTGCTATACGGTTTAATATCCCTAAAATTGATTCTAATTAGTTTGTATGCTTCATCTGTCTTTCCTATTTCCATCTTAGTTTGTACTTCTTTGCACTTTTCATCAATCTATTGTTCTTTAGCTTTCCTGCATTTGCGAATAATTTGGCATTTTATGGCTTTGTTTTCCTGTTTCGTCCTATTATTTTTGTATTTTTGTCTTTCCTCTATTAAATTCAGAATATCCTTTGTTATCCATGGGTTCCTATTTTCTTTTTGTGTATACCCCAGAATATCTCTGACCACCGTGTCTAGGCTGGATTTAATGTTGTTCCATTCCGTTTCTACTTCCTTAGTATCAGATATTTTCCAGATATCTTTCAGCAATTTATTTTACTTTTTTTAGAATCTTTCTTGAATATCTTTATCTTTTAGTTTCTTTAAGTCAAAGTGCCTTTTTCCGTTTCCTTTTTTCCAATTTTTAAATTTAAGTGCGGACTTCATAATTATGATGTTGTGGTCAATATCTATATCTGCTCCTGGATAGCTTCTACAGTCTTTTACTTGATTCCTAAACCATGGTCTAACAAGAATATAGTCTATTTGATATCTTCATATATCTCCTGGCGTCTTCCACGCATATCGTCTTCTAGCATGATGTTGAAATAATGTCTTTGTGATGATTAAATTGTTTTTGTAGCAAAATTCTACCGGCCTATTTGCCCTGTCGTTTTTTGTGCCTAAACCAAATAAACCTATTTCTGCTCCTTCCCTAACCTCACCAACCACTGCATTAAAATTCCCCGTAATTATTAAATTTTCATGTCTTTTTACGTATCTGAATATGTCTTCGATATCTTTGTAGATCGCTTCTACCTCATCGTCACTGTAGTGAGAGGTGGGCATGTATCCTTGTATTATTACTGTGTTTACTACACAGTATCCTATCTTTTTTCGCATAACTATCCCCACATCCAAATTTCCTTCCTCTGCTCCTGTATGAATTACACTGAAGTCTCCACTCCAAAAATCCACCGCCTCTGGCCGTCGAATTTCGCTGATTCCAACTATGTCTAGTGCTAATCTATTCATTTCAATTTTTAGGTTCTTTAGCTTACCTACTTGCTTCATACTTCCAGCATTCTACGCTCCGACTAGCAAAATGTTCCCGACTCTTATTCTTAACTTTCCGATCACATCCTTTGAAGTAGTCCCCTCCCGAAGATCCGAATGGGGGACTATTTTAACTCCGGAATTTTTTACCCCAGAGAATGTCATCATGTTAATTACAGTTTAAGTACGCTATGTGCTTGGCAGGTAATGTGGTGTTTTCCCGTTGCCTTAGACTGCCATACCGACCTCTATAGTCTCTGCCAATCTAAGTACCGAAAGAACCGCTGCACTCTTTCGGAGACCTCTCTTAGTCTGGTTTCTCACTAACGACCCTACTACTTTGGTTGGACCTGTAGTTTGGCTCTTTAGCTCATTAGAACACGCAAGCCATTTCACCTGTTTTAGTAATTTAGAACTTCATCAAGGTGCAGGTCAATTCGAAATGGTCATGTTCCTTATCTTACACGAAAACTTGATTACGCGTGCTTCGAGTGTGAAATGGGTTTTTCTGGCATTGTATAGTGTTGTATTTTAAAAACAGTTCGTGGCATAAAATTTTGTTTTTGCTGTAGTTTAGAATGTCCACCAATATATGTTTAATTTTGTAAATAATTAAAATAAATATGTACAAAAAATTTACCAAGTTACAAAATTATTTAAAAGATAAGAAAACTGAAAATATTTTACAAAAGTTGGTTCGTGTTTTTTAGATATTTTTGTTCAAAGTTTTAAGTAAATATTTTTATAAAGGTTACACTGAATAATTATGGTATACAATTTATGTATTTAATTTTTTGTCGTTTGTATATTTCATTAGGATTGTCTCTTTTAATTGTCCAACACTCCAAGCATATTTTGGTTCCATTTCCCTTTGTAACGTTCTTCTAAATTAATAATGTAATCTTTCTCCGTATTCGTTACAAAAGTCGCCGAGATTAGGTGGGAAAAAACCAAAATGATACTACAAAATGTGTACCCTCAAAGACATTTTACACCTTAAATCTTTTTAGTTAAGGAGCATATTTTTCATCTTTTTTCTAAAATCCGGTAATCGATGATTTCGCAAAAAATTTTCTGTAAGATTTTTGCATGAAAGTCAATCGGATAATTCCTTCGGTTTCAGAACTCGTTCAAATTCAGTCAAATTCTTGATGATTTTTTGGATTTGTGGACCAATAAAAGTTTCTTCCTTAATTTCTGCGTCGCTCAATTTTGGAGATGTTTGAACATTATCCCTCAAAATCCAAAGCTTTCACAAAATTCTTGAATAGACCCAATTTAATATGAGGAGGTGGTAGTATGATCCTATTTGTATTTACTAATGAAATATTTTTAACATTTTTTTCTCCTGGAATTCAATTTTCCCTAGAAGACCAATTCTCCATTTCATAATGCGGCTGTATATCTCTACTATCCTATTCACAAAGAAAACAGCAATATTTTGTATAGCCTAACTGAAGACCAAATATAATGGCAACCACTTTTCAATCTGCGCATATAAGCCATTAATGAATATTGTATTCGGTTCTTCGGTTTTGGCTACTACAGTGTGTAGTACACCGTTTCCTTTTACCAGCGTTCCTTCTCTCTTCTTCTCGTTCTCCCTTGTTGTCCCTTTGTTTACTTTTGTGTTCCGTTTTCGTAACGAGTTTTCTTTTAGCGAATTTTGTTTTGTTTGGGTTTTTGTTTCTTTTTTTCTGGCGTTTTTTTCTCTTTGTTTTGTTTTTGTCCTGCCCACTCCCAATACTTTTGTTTTCCTACTTGCTGGGGGGGATTTGTTACGTTTATTTTGAACATCTCGTATATTTTTACCGGTT
This sequence comes from Platerodrilus igneus, assembly GCA_036346225.1. Classification (NCBI taxonomy): domain Eukaryota; kingdom Metazoa; phylum Arthropoda; class Insecta; order Coleoptera; family Lycidae; genus Platerodrilus; species Platerodrilus igneus. The sequence goes on from JARFIW010001031.1 coordinate 2,393,285, forward strand.
ACTAATCAATACACGGTTTAATAAATTTTCAACCCAAATCCTTTTCTCTTTAACAACTACATGTTTAGGCTAAAATTAAATAGTTTACATCCGGTATATTTTATTTTCAGCAATAAACACGCTTTCGAATAATTCCTCAATTTAAATCTATTAGCTTTGAAACGTAAAGTTTATTATACTATAACTAAATAGTTCATAGCCTGTTTGTAGGTAAACTTCAATTTGTTCAACAGTACAGCCGCGTATAATGGGTTTTCTCTATTGTGACAAAGTAACGACTTGTTGAAGTAAGATCGTGCATTATTATTCGATACCGCGTTTTTTAGTTTTCTAATCGTTTGATAACACAAGTAATACTTTGAACTCTGGTTATTTAATTATCCAAACTTAATATTGACTTGTTTTTCAATTTACACGACGAAAGCGTATGTCCTGGATTTCTTCGCTTCTTTTTCTTGATAAAAATTTCGCATACGCCTTACAGCGTGGTGACTATTCATGGTTTTTATAAAATTGTACTTTTCGACGATAATAAACTAATTCACCTGAAATTATTACAGCTCCTTCCGGTGGCCCTTAAAGTCACGATAAATGGTCGTCCCTTTGTTGTGATGGGAGGACCACCCCAAACCGTGATCATGCGTACCCCTGTTCCACCCTGTCTTTAGGGGCGGTAGCAGTCAACCCGAAGGTGGTGACTCAAGGGTGAGTGGTTAGTCACTAGTGGCGTCGCCGTGGATCAATGTAGTTAGCGTAAGACTACGGATCCTAAGGTCCCGGGTTCAAATCCCGACACGGCCGACTGCTTGAAAAATGGCAGGTGAGCATTTTTCACAAATATTACGCCCTCGTTCGGATGAGAGGTTAAATGGAGGTCCCGTGTGTGAATGTTGTCACGCACGCTAAAGATCCCTACCTTGCCTGGAACGACAAGGGTTCGGCAAAATTCTAAATTTCCAGGCAACAAAAAACTCGCCTCCTGGCCAATGTAGTATCTTCGGGTGGAGCATTGGAAATGTAAATGAACGGTTAGTCACTAGTTCCTTATATGGGTTCTGGGCGACGATAGCAATAGCCCGTATTTAAAGTCCTATTAATGTCTAAGCGGTGGATGGTTAGAATGATTTTCTTTATGCGTACGATGGTATTGACTAGTAATGTTATGTTATTTTTTAACTTTTTTATTGGGGCAATTTTATGTGAGTACCTTTAGGCTCACAACAGCATTGAGTAGTAAATTGTATATTAGTTATTAGTCGCTTTATTGGACAATGATAGGTATTTATTAATATGATATTATTTATTGATTCCGGTATTGTGACATTTGTATGTATTTCATTTTTTTAGGCTTACGATAATTTAAAGCTGTGGTTTTTAGGAAAGTAATTTTGTTTTTCTTTTGGTAAGTAATATAGGGTAGTGACCTAGAAACTACAGCTCGTCCTTTTTTAAGAAGTAACTTTTGTTGTTCATTTTTGAGTACTACTGTGTGTTTGTAACAATTTTTTTTCTTCATTATAGATTCCCTTTTTTGTATGTTTTGTTATGAGTTTGAATGAATGAGTGCATGTTTTTGTTTATTTCAGGCCTTCTTTTAATTTTTTTGTATGTATATTACCCCGCCCACTCGCCGATTGAGACCGGTCATTTTCTTTTCTTTGGTTCTTCTTTTTTTTTGACTACGTCGCTGCAGGTAGCACGTTTCCACAGCCCCCATTGGCTAACTTTCCTGGTCAGAACCTTCCTTTCGTTTCCAAAAAGATGGGCCGGCTTCACTAGAGGATGCGGATTCTTGAACAGATGATGAAGACGATTTATGATTCCTCTGATGATACATATTGCTCTTCACCGTAATCACCAGATTCGTGTATATGGGCTAAGTTAGAGTCAGTCAGTCCTTTTCGAAACATTACACACTGTAAATACTCCCTGTATGTTTGTTATGGTTTGTTTAGCATTTTTCTTAATCTTCTTCTGAAGTAAACCATTCATAGTTTTTAAAAGCATCTTTATTTACGTTTCGATCCATGACCGAGGATCGTAAATAAAGATGATTTTAAAAACTATTAGTGGTATACATCCCAAAGAAGATTAAGAAAAATTGCACACTGTAGCACTGTAGACACTGATTCTGAATGTTATACTTGCTAACGCACTAAATCACTAACACAAAAAACTGTCAATGGATTTGGTGAAATATGTCTCTAATGTCGTCCTGAAACAAAAGACAGAGTTACTTCAGTTCCGAAAATGAATATAATTAAAAGACGCAGTTTTAACGTGTGTATCATAAAAGATACACCCGACCTACTAAATGACACTACTAGGCCAAGCCGGGTGTATCATTTAGGATGCACCAAACAAAAGTAAGAATTTAGAAAAAACTAAAACAAAAAAAAACAAAGTTAATTATATAAATGGTCGTTTTTCAAGTTAAAAAAAACAAAATCAGCCTTGGCCTATGACGATGGCGGTACAAAATAATGCTTGACGGTGAGAGTGTTATTATTTTAATACATAAATTATTAAACAAAACTCAGTATCGATCAACTCTGTTGCAAATTAGAGTTTTCATCACTTAGGACTTAAAACTAAAGAAATTCCTAAGATTAACTTATAACCCATACTGAGCTCCATATGGAATTTTTAGGTTCTGAAACCTTACTGGAAGGGAATCAGTCACAAGTTCATAAAATTTCTTCAATTCTTTAGGGTTCCGTACTTAATAAGGTATAACGGAATTATTATAAGATCACTGTCGTGCCCGTTCGTTCGTCTGTCACAGAGGTTTTTCTCGAAAACTATGTAGGAATTCGAAATTTGGCACAATGCTAGGTCTTTATGGCACACACATATATCGACAGTCAGAAAATAGAAAAAAAATATTTTTAGATTAAAATGGCAGGGGTTAGTTCGTTCAAAGGAAAAAAGTTTTAATAAATATATCGTGTGAGGTATCATTTGCAAGAAGATTTGAAAAGGCTTCTAAAAATTTTTTTTATAATTTTCGGTCCAGTAGTTTTTATGATATAGCTCAAAATGTGCCAAAAATGACCTCCCCCCCAACTGTTCTCCTATATTTCCAAAGCTAAAATTTTGATTTTAATAGGGATAGTAGCTATTGAGTCATAGATTATCGGAAAACTGCAGGTTTTTTGACAGTGTAATAGTTGCTGGGAAAATTTTTTTTAAACAGTAATAGACAATGTATTTACTATTGTACTAGTACGATGTGGGACAATATATTCATTTTTCAGTTATTACAATCAAATTTGGATAAGATTTAAATATACACAAAAAATGAAAACAGCTTACTTTGGTTTATTGATTGCTCACTGTAGTACTGGTACGGACCCCTAATAGTGCGAGCGCAACTGGCTCTTGGTTAACTTTTTTAATATTTTGAATTTCTCGACAAAAACTCACTTTGTCCTTCAACTCATATGAATTTGCACCCACCTTTTTCTTAATTAAAAGGTGTCGCTCATATAACCATAATAACTTGGAAGTTTTTGCACCTAGGGCAGATGATAAAAAGTAAGTACACATTAACACTGTATCTATAACTTCAAAAATAATAAGGTTCTTACTTTGCTCAATCTTTAATTTTCCATGACTGCTTTAAATAGCATACTCTCTAGCCAAATGCAACATTTGTGGCTGAGTAAGTTCGAGTTCGGTGTGTTTAGGATATTCCACTAGCCTATAGATTTCACTTTCCCTCTGACGTTCAAATTGTAACAACACCGAGGCGAAACCAGTAACGAGACAGATGGTTAAGATAACCTGTAGCAATTTTATTTTCCACCTAATATATATATCTGTATAATCAATCCTTTTATTAAATATTAAATAATATAATACATTATAATGTTATCCAATCCACTTAATTTAATAACATCGATTGTCCAATAAAGAACTAGTATTTAGTTCATGTTAAAAGTTAAATTCTACGGAGACAATATAAAAGCTTTTGTTTGGTATCCTTCTTATAGCCCCCTCTACTCAATAACTACAAGGTAACTTTGTTACTGGGCAGCGACAAGCTCGGCCGGCACTTCTAACACAGCTGGGGTTCAAGCAGGTCGATAGTTGTTCTTAGGAGCGATGTCCGTCATTGATTTTTGCTGTTGGAAGCGTGCACGATGGAAGATTGCACGTGTATGCTATCTTCATAAATTGTTTTGGATGGTCCATTTTTGTGTTGAAACCAGTCGTGAAGAACGATGAAGTTTTTGTTAAAAGACCATTAGGAACATGTAACTTTGGGAATAATTTATTTTAAAATATATTGCAACGTAAATTATAAATAAGCAACTTTTCTGAATAGTATTCATACGAAAATTAAATGAAAACAATTCTATTCTTGTATAATATGGAATCACATTTATAATTTATTCAAGTTAATTACAAACAACATTTGCTTTCTTGTGGTGTGAATTACGCCTGGAACATCTGTAAATTGAAACGCAGATAATGGAAGCCAAGTGACGTGTTTTTCAGTATGCAGCGCAGCTGTTTGTTTGGAATGGAATTTTCCGTTGTTAATACATACGTCAGCTTTCAAGCAAGTATTTAGGTGCAATTTGGAGTTCTGGTATGTACAAAAAATTATGTTCGTATGTTGTTTGAACTGTCGACGTAGTAACGAGATAAATTTTACTTTAACCGACTTGTGTTAACTTTGAACAGGTCAAGGACAGACCTCAATTATATTTTTCGTAGTTATACGATATGAATCTGTAATTTGTTCCTACAAATTCTTTTATTAACTCAATGAAACATCAGAAGATGTCACTACTAATTAGATAAAGTAAATTCTTCTAACTTTGAACCTTTAGAAATTAAATTTCTACATTTGATATTTTATGAACAATTATCTGTAATTATCTACTGTGAAATTAAGGTAAATTTACCATAATTAACTCTTTCTATAAATAAGCAATTTTATGCTTTGTCAATTTGTTATATAAACTTCATTAAATAGTAATTGGTACGGATATATTCAGTACCATTGTAATTAACTCTTCCTAATTTAAATTAACTTATAAAGGAAGACATATTTTTGTAAAAATTACTTTATTGGATACTAAAAGAATAGATTCTTATTTTCGGACTAAAGACTATCTTTTATTTAAGAGGAATGAAAGTCGATTCTGATTGTATTTAATTATTTTTGAGTTTGAATGCACAAACAGTGCTTTTCTTTGTTTAATTTGTTCACAGGTGCAATGGAGGATTGCTAAGGTCAAGGTCGAGCCATAAGGTAAGATACTTTAAAGATTAGGAGGTCTTTAAAAATTATATAGCGGTTATAGAAAAAAGGTTTCCGCATTTGCCTTGTACAAGGGACTTGTATTAGGTCTTCTCAGTATAAAAAAATACGGTGGCGCCTTATTTTTATTGTTAGTGGTTGCAATTACACCCCGACCCACAGCTCATTCTCTACCCAGAGCATATAGTTCGACTAGCCGCTTTGCCTTTGAGATTTCCTCAACTTAGAGCCACCTTCCATCTTAATTTGCCGTGGGCTCCATTTCTAATTATCGGAATTTCTCGTTAAACTAAATCGGAATATAAAAGGCTTCAAACCCTCGATACTCTCTGAGAAACATGCTCACTTGGTATGTTTCTCATTGCAAAATGTTCGCAATCATAACTGTTCCCTACAGTTTGAACCTAAATTGGGTTGAATTATTAGAGGGTATAGATTTAGGAACTTGAACTAAGACAAAATAATGGTCAATCTAACGGTTCAAAATTGCTCGAGCTGTGGCTTTCAGTAAGGCATATAACTTTACATATCGAGAAAACGCATCCATAATAACCAACAAATAGGCAACAACCCTTCTAGATGCAGTTGAAGGTTCCATTATATCAAGACAAACTAAATATCCAGGTTTTTAGGTAGAATTGTGTTAACTGTGCCCTGAGTAGTCTGTGAAACCTTTGCCTTCCGACATATTTTGCAGTTAGCACAAGTAAAGGGATGGCGGTACATCCTGAGTCACCAAAACAACTTTCACATCTACGCATAGATCTTCTTGTACTCAAAGCGTTCTGCAACCACATGTTGTTGTATTACTAAATATTGAAGTTGATATCGGGTAACACATAATTTCTATTCCGGCAATTCATCGTTCCCCTTTCTGAACAAAATACCCTTATACTCCTGATACCTAGAGAGTTGATTTTTACCATCTTACCTAGACTTCCATTTTGCCAACTGTTGTAATATTTTATTTATTCACCCCTTATTTACTTGATTAGCCTGAAGAGTTTTTATGTTATTCCCTAGCATTTTAAACTGTTTTCTTCGTATCTTGGTATAGAGAGGTGTACAAACGTTCGTCCACTGTGCTCATTTGTGCACCTACGATGCACAAACGATTGACGTAGAAAAAAGTTCAAGTTTCGATTGGGGGGGGGGCTGTGGAAATGGAGCTCTTCAATAGGGATAAATTCAGTAATATGTAAATTTATATATCACGTTAAAATGCAGGTATATTATAAAAAAGCGTATGATACTGGTTTATAAGTGCCTTTAAAGGACTTGCAACGTTTAAGGGCACTCCTCTTCGCTTCGTGCCCTCAAACGTTGCGAGTGCTTTAAAGGTTCGTTTATAAACTTGTATCATAATACACTATTTTAGAGAGGGAAGCAGTATATATATATATATATATATATATATATATATATATATATATCAAGACATGTTTGTTCAGAAGGTATCACAGTGAGCCGATATTATTTTTATTTATAGAGGATCAAAAACGCAACAAGCAACTATTGCCAACAATTTTTGCTCGGGCAAACAGTCGATGTTTTCTAGTTTCGCTTTTTTATTTTGATTGTTATATGGTCTCGCTTCGCGCAGGTTTTTTCAAGATCACTGCTCTCCGATAATAATCCTACTGTAATTCAAATGTTCAGAATAGCGTTGGTAGGGATTATATCTCTGCTTTATCTTTGTTATTCAATATGTATTTACTCTTTGCTTCAATCATGTATTAGTCATTGTCCTTAGATAAAAATAAAACGTATGTTTTTATCGCAGCAAAAGTGTAATATCACAGATGCTTAATCCTTTTATGAATTAACATATAACATGACTGAGTGCGCAGACATCGAATTGTTGAATTATGCAACGCGTTATAACGGCTTTTCTATGACGGGCACTAGATTTGTAATGTACCGAGATATTCCAACTATAATAACCCAGCAGGTGCATGGTGTTGCAGCATTAGATTATGGTTGTGGTACTGGGCATTCTACATGGATTTTAAAGAATCTCGGCTTTCAAGTCAAAGGTGTAGATATAAACAAACATATGATTAGAATTGCTACCGAAAACGACCCAGATGGCGACTACACTATCATCAAAAGCGGAGAAATACCAAGCGAAGATAATTTCTACGACATAGTTTTTGCAGCTTTTGTCCTATTGCATGTTAGTACCAAAACCGAACTGCTTAAAATTCTTCGTGAGGTAGCACGTGTTTTGAAAAAAGGTGGCGCTTTTATTGCGATAGTAGGAAGTGAAACTACATATACAAGTGATTTTATATCACTGGATAGTAATTTCGAAGAAAATAATCATTTGTACAGCGGTTGTACGGTTAAAGTGCGTTGCATCGACGTTAACTTAACTATCGAAACCTATTTTTGGACAGATGAAGATTACCGCGATGTTATCCTTAGTGCTGGGTTAAACATTGTACAAGTTCACGAGCCTTTAGGAAAAGACTCGGACGGCTACGAGTATAAAGATGAAAAGAAAAATTCCCCTTGTAGAATTTACGTTGCCAAAAAATTAAGCAACTAATTTTACAATACCTTACTGTAGATCTCATATATGCATCCTAGTTTTTAATGTAGTTGCAGAGAAATGTTGTCTACCACTTTAATAAATATATTTTTTTGTAATAGTTTTATTAGTTACAATATAAATCTACCTCTGCATAAACCAGAAGGTCGCTGATAAACAGTATGAAGAAGAAGAAACAGGAGAAAATCAAGTACTGTAGTTTTCAATGCTCTATTGGATTTTAACGGAATTCAGAGTGCTTTGGATGTACTGTTTGGATGCAGGTTTGTATATATTACCATATTAATAAAGTGTACCAGTTGAGCATGATTTGGGTTGGTGGAATACAGTTTGAATCAGTCTCTACGGTTTCCATATTTGCAGTTATTTCCAACTAATATTCCAACTTATGAAAACTGAACAGAACACACAGATTGCAATTAAATAAATTTAATAAGATTAATATGATACTTATATATCAAAAATAATTTATTTCGCAATTGCATAACGATAAAAGGGTCACGGTTTACATTACGTGACCTCAGCTAGAGACTTCTCCTTGCGGTAAATACTTTCAAATACGTCTAAAATAACAAATCATCAGAAAAAATAAGGATTTTTGCGATTTATGCATAAAAAACGAGATTTCTGTACGCAATTCTGAGGTTATGTGAACTCGATTAGGTGTTATTTTAATTTTGCTTTAACTATGTTTAAGGCATTGATTGTGATATAATAAAAGGATGAAACACATTTGGATAGTTATTTCTGATAATCGTTTTTTTTTTCGCTTGGGGACGGAGAAGCTGTTATTGTCTTATCCTCCAGCTGGCATTAGCGCTTCTATTGCTGGTGGGAGTGTGGGATTCACCTGCTAGTAGGGATACCCACCAAACTCATTTCCCCCTTCCCTCTCGTGACTGAGCCTTTCCCGGGACCACCGCTAGGTATATACTCCAGGATGGCTCTAGGGGTATGGTTGTTGGATCCGTCTCTTGTTCTTTGTTCATTATTTGCTACAGTCTCCCGTCTTTCTTCAATAGCCGTTCTGTTTCTTCTTTTGTAGAGACGACGTGAATTACATATTTTTCTATCATTGACCAACTCTCTTCCGTCTGAAGCATGCGTTCTATAATATTATCTGGTGTTATTGTGGTTCCTACCTCTGCCTCTATGATTGTTCTGTGTGTTTGCCAGCTCAGACATTCAAAAAAGGTGTGTTCAGGGCTATCTTCGTGTCCGCACATAATACAATTGTCACTCCTATACTTGCCAATACCGTATAAGTAGTTGGCAAAGCATCCGTGTCCACTCAGCAGCTGAGTTAGCTGGTAATCGTGTTTTCTATTATACCATGGCGCTATGTTCTGTATCAATCTTTTCGTCCAACTATCTCTACCCTTTTCCTACCTGTCTTGCCATTTTGCGATTGTGTCCTTTCTGCGTGCTTTCCTGCTCATGCCGTGCCCTCTTGCTTCACTTCTTTCCCGCGCTAGCAAGTCAACCGGAATAACTCCCGCTATCACCATGATAGTGTCTGCGGCCGCAGTTCTGTAGGCACTCGCTACTCTAATTGCTGCCTAATTTTGGACAGTCAGCGTATTCTCCCATATGGGTGTGGCATACATTAGTATTGACATCACTACTGACATCATTATTTTTCGTTTCGCTGCTCTCGGTCCCCCCACGTTTGGCATAAGCCTACTTATGCCGTCTAGAGCTTTTTGTGCCTTTTCAGCAGTTTTCTCTAGATGTTCTTTGTACGATAGGTCTTTGTCTAACGTGACTCCAAGGTATCTAACACTTCGGGTTGGCGTCACGTTTGTACCTCCTACCCTAAACTTTATTGGTTTGGTCTTTCTTCCGCCTCCGTCTTGGCTGGCGCCAACTCCAACCCCCGTTCCTTCAACCAATGTTGTATTTGCCATATAATCATGTTCCTTTTTGTACGTATTTCCCTCATTTTTTGCTGTGAATACTACTGCTAAGTCATCGGCATATCCTACCAATTTGACTCCCTCCGGTAGTGGTATCCGTAAAACCCCGTCGTACATGACGATCCAAAGTACTGATCCGAGTATGGAGCCCTGTGGAACCCCCCTAGTTGTCTGAAACCCTACCTCCTCCCCATCGTTCTTGCGAAACCTAATTCTCCTTTCCTCCAAATAACCGCAGATAACACGTATCAAATATGGGGACACTTGTAATTTAGTTAGTGCGTCTACTATGCATTGCCATCTTGCAGAGTTGAATGCGTTTCTAACATGCAACATGATCGCCGCGCAAAGCTCTCTTGCTCTACCTGTTCCACTGTTGGCGTATTTCGCAAGGTCTGTCACTTCTTGTATAGCGTCTATCGTAGACTTACCTCGCCTGAATCCATATTGCTATCGGTCTATACGACGCCGCTTCGCCCGCAGATGTCATGTTTTTTGACCAGCACCACTCTCGCACTCTTCTAGTTCTTCAGAAAATTTCCAACCGCAAGAATTCTATTCATAGCGGATAGGATCAGCTCTGGTATCACATTAGCCGCCTCTTTCACTACTTCTACAGGTATACCGTCCATGCCTGGTGCTTTGCCTGTTCGTAACTTTCCGGCCGCATATAGTAGCTCCTCCATTGTAAAAAGAGGGATCTTCGTGATATCTATTTCAGACATTTTCCAAACTGGCGGTATACTGATGGGGAACAGAGTTTCCAATATTCTTCTCGTGTCCTTCCATGGTAATTCTTCTGATAGGGTCTGTTTGAGTCTACGAGTTACTATTTGGTATCCTAGACCCCAGATATCCCTATCTACCTCCTGACACAGTTTCCGCCAGCACTGCCTCTGTCGTTCCCTTATTACCTTCTTTAATAGACTTCGCTTGAGGTTTACTAGATTCTTTTCCTCCTGGCAGTTTCCTGGTTGTCTAGCTCTCTTCCGCAGGTATCTCCTTCTTTCAGCGTTAACCTCACTTCTTGGAGTCCCAATCTCGTGCGTCCATCAGAAGGCCTGTTTTCTCTGCAGTCGCAGCGGTCTCTTTCTGGGCATTAATGCATCGCATGTATTTATTAAAATACTTTCGAGTTTCTTGTGGTCATGCGCTGCCCGCTCAGCTTCCCGGAGGAACGATGGTTTGATTTCCTGTTTATTCAATTTATTTATGGACCATCCAAACCGAGCCACTGTTTGCTGCCTTATTTCATGACTTAAACGTTGGAAAATGATATACCTGTGTTCGCTCATCGTCTCTGCTCCCATCACTCTCCACCCACCTATACTCACCGCTGTTTTTGGTGATGCTACTGTAATGTCCAAGATGGATTCTGCATCCCCCCTCACGAAAGTTAGTATTCTTCCTCTATTGACTAGTATTAGGTCGCTACTCGCCATCCAATCTAATAAAATCTCACCTCTTTTATCTGTGGTCGAACACCCCCATATTAGCGCTTTAGTATTAAAGTCACCTGCTATTATTACTTGTTCCTTTCTGCCGGCTAATTTTGTACTCAGATTAATGAGAAAGGTTTCTTATTCTCTTATAGTGTTGTTTGGAGAGCAGCAACAAATATATATTGTTACTGCTGGCTTCTCGATCCGTATCCATAGGTATCCTTTCCTCTTTCCTACTTCTTCCACCACTATCGTCCTGTTCCTAACTACTAAGGCTGCCATTCCAGTTTCGTCTAGCCTCCACGTTCTACTCATCTTCCGATTCGGTTCACTAGCCAACACAATATTTATATTCTCGTCTCTAGCCGCAACTTCCAGCAAGTTATGGGCTGCTTTCGCCGAGTTAAGATTAATTTGTAGAAATTTGATCCCATGATAAAAATAATAATCAAGACGTATACAGTTAAAACACGTTCACTCAAATATATATATATATATATATATATATATATATATAAATATTTACAAATATAATTATGTATTACTAATAGCACAGCTTTTGTCAGCTACCATCTAGTTTGCTACCTTGTTTTGCTCGAACCAGAGCGTCCTTAAAAAGCTGACATCTACTTCCTCCCTTTGAGTGTCCCTCCTAACTTGCAGCCTTTTTCCACTGCACACGCTACTAAACCTACCCTTAGTCCTTCCTCCAATATTTTCCTTGCTTCCCTCTTACAAATCGTTAGTGTAACCGCCTTAGTACCTCGGTATCCTGGTCTCATTTTGCCCAGTTTGTGTTTGATGTTTTCCAGGCTTCCAACTCTTTTTTCAATCGCTTCTACAATTTCTTCTTTTTCGGTATGTGGTTCGAGCCCTCTAATATGGATTGTCTCCATCTCTACTTCCAGACTAATTCTCTTGGTTTGCAATTGCGTGTCTGTGCCCTCAATTAACTCACACATTTTGCTTAATGCAGATTCATCTTTTCCCATGGTAATCAAAAGTTTACCGTCCCTGGTGGGCCTGATTCCCTTAATTGCTTGGGTCACTTCGCTGTTTTTGAGGTTACTTTTCAGCTACGTCAGTATATTTCTATACTCCATTCCCGTTTTTCCGACTACTAAGGCATACGTGTTTCTGCCCTGTTTTTGTTTATCATCGTTCTCTGACACGCCTAATTCCTGTTTGATGGTATATAATTGGACTTTCGTTTCCGTTTTATGGTATAACCATGCCAACATTTTTGAAAGTCCTCCACGCTCAGCGGATCCACATGATGATAAATAACTCTTTTGTCTGTTCTAGTTCCTTCTAATAGCCTTCCTAGTACTCCCTCCTCTGTACCATCATACGTAATTCGCACAATTTTTTTAACTTTTATCGGTTCCTGGTTCCTCGAGCGCACCCTAGTTGTACTCTTCAGCACCTCTACTGCCTCCGTTACTTCAAGCAGTTCCGGGTATCTTTTCCGGTATAGTTTCTGTATTCCAGCTACCATCCCAGGGTCACCTGGTTCTACAAAGTTTACAGACCCTACCTTGGTGCCTTCATCATTTACTTCTAGTGAATTCCCCGTAGTGATCTCTACTTTATTTAGTAGCGGGCTCTCCCACGGCATATACTTAATTTCGTTCCATGATACAATGTCAACCGTATTTGGTAAAGTTTTTAATTGCATACATCTTTCCATGCCAGTCCACGGATTAGTCTGGGTGGCTTCATTTATTTGTTTTACCAGTTTATTACTATGATGTCCCATTACTCCCTCTTGTCTATCATGCTTTAGCGCTTCCTCCAGTTTCCCTATCCTAATATTTAGCTGTGAGATTTCTTCTGCTTGTTCTTGCTTATGCTTTTTTCGTCTGCCTCATGCTGAACCAACATCATGTCCATTACAGCTTCTTTCATGCTTGCTAACGCTACTTTAATTGGGACGTGGACATTGCGATTATGTTTGGCGCTTCTTCGATTTCTTTGACAAGCTTTAGCTGGCACCTATATACGCTGTCACTGGGGTCTTTGGGCTCCACTGCCTTCCTTTTGTTTGCTTGTACCGCCAAGCTCAATGTTATCTCTTCCCCAAGCGAGTGGCTTCTATGTGGTCGGGTTTTCGATGTGGGTGGTGTTCGTTGTGTCTTATTGTTTCTCCTAAACGGTTCTTCCACTCTGTCATCTGCTACCGCCTCTGTCTTTCTCGATTCCATATGTCCGAGCGCCTCTTCTTCACTTTCTACCTGGATCAGTTGTTGTACTCTAACCGTTACGTCTTTAATTGCAGTGTCTCTCTTCAGAGGGTGGGTCCCACTTCTTGCTGTACTTGTTTCCTCCTGATATTCTTTCCCACAATGGCCTAGGCTTTTCTGTTCATTTACATTTCTCTTATCCATACAGCTTTATTCCCTGTTCTGGAAAGGGCTACATGATGGGGTACACCCATGACAGCGGACACCACTGCCACCAGCATGTACACATGCTGCATCAAGTTATGTCATGTTGGGGGACATCGTCAACCCCCTAGGACTTTAGTCTCTTACTCACCCTCGCAGATTTTCGGAGGTCCCACGCCTCCGACGACGTGGGCACCCTCCCCAGACGCCTGCCAAAGCAGGGGAGTCGACTAACACAAGGTTGGAATATGTATTGCCAAAAAAATTTTTGCTTCTAAGAATGTGTTAGGAGTATAACTTAGTTATTTTGATTGTTTTACTTTTATCACAAATACACACCACTGAGTTACACCCTGATAAAAAATACTTGAGTTTCGGTTTTGCCATTAATATATTTAAACTATTAAATACTTATGTTTTCGGTTACTATTATTGCTCATTACCATTTTTATTATAAGAATTAATTTCTATTTTTATTTTGTGAAGGATTAAAGAATATTGCATTATTATTTTCCCATTCTGAGATGTTACAGCATAATGTAACACTTCGCCCTCCTTCCCTGACCTACGTAGCAGTCAAAAAAACAAGGAACGAGTTACCTAATACATGTATAATCAAATGCCAACTTTATATCACCTTTTATGGTTCAAAATTGCAATACAAGGTCCACTTACCTATTCTATAAGGTTGTCAACTATTTCCGATGCAATAGTCTTCACTCTACTTCCCTCAAACGCCTCGGCTACTTTACAGCGGAGAGTACATGGACATGACCCAGGGTGGTTAGGCCTAGAATTCTGAAACCGATACTGGTGAGTTAACTTACCTAAAAGTTTACAAAGTATCTGTACCTAAGTGTAATTCAACAAACCCCTTGTAATTGTAATAATATATATATATATATATATATATATATATATATATCTCAACTTTCGTATCAAGTAATGAATTTAATAACCTTTAATATGGTGATATAACTATTTACATTTCCTATATCGACATACTCAAATGAAATAAAAGAAATATCTCTTACTTAACTAAAAGTTACCTTAAGCCGGGTTGTTATATATTGTACTAAGCACTGCAAATTCTACAGTTAAAACAAATTAGCCCCAAATTAGACATAGCCAATAACTCTTGATATTCTACACAAAATTCATAATAATAATTGGTAACGTTAATAATAATGTCCAAAGATTCCAACCTTAATCTAGCAACTTAACATGTTCACGTAAAAGCATATGTATAACTATATAAAAGTTCATACTTACAACCCCACGTGTATGCATGCATATCCGTTCTCTCGAACCATTTATTCAAAGATTCACTCAATACCTGTTTCGGGTATGCAATACCCACTGTTGTTCCAATCTCCACAATACCCTGAGGTAACTTATCCTCACCAGGGTTGATAGTGCTTAACACGATTGTTGATCAATTTTGTGCTCGAAACTCTTGATATCCCCCTACTTCTGTACCAACTTGGTTTGGAATCGAGCTTTCAAAAATCGAACTTCCACAATCAATCAATAATGAACAGTATAGGTGTGGTTAGTTATCATTTTCTTTGCAGTTAATAAACCTGCACTTCCTACCATTAACCACCTTACAGCTTAACCATTTCGTTTTCTGATTACACTTAAATTTATTACGATTTAATTCTCTTTTAAGAGCCAAACTTATTTGTGTTCTCTTTATCCACTACTTAAATTCACTATTCTTCCCGTAATAAACATACTCACTTCTTATATTTGTTCACTAAACATTACTATAATTCACACGGGCATATAACCAATACTGCTACGCGACTTTGCAGCGTAACCAGCACTTGCTCCGGGCTAGTTATTTTTACATTTACGTGCCTTCTTTCATATCTTTTTGTCTTTGTGTGTCTTGGTGAGGCTTTGTGTGTCGTGTTTTTTTCGCAGTTAATTAATTTTTCCACTTATCGTATTTATATACCTTTTATCACGTGACTGGCCTAGCCAATCAAAAACCTTACATATTTCACAATCGTACATCATTCCTACACGTGCTTTTAGGTTAATGGTTTAAATCAACTTTTATTACTGCCATTGTTAAATGAAATTACCCTATATTTGAATTTAAGTTATTCTGCAATATTCTACAGTACTTCCTGTTAATATTTTTACAGATTTCACGAAAAATTACATTTTATTACGCACTTCCGGTTTCGAATTCTTTAGAACAAACTAGCATTTCCTTTGGCGCCTTAATTTAAAATCTTCAAAATTTCACGGGATGTTAGATATCAGTTGATAGGTTATGTTCATTTAAGTTGTCAATTGTCACCCAAAATCAAACCAGGGTTGGGTAACTAAATTAATTCTGGTCAGTGATGGGTTACATTTTAGACAAAATTATCTGTGATTGGCAGAAAATATCATTTGAAATTTGGATTAATTTAAAAATGTTCTTGGGTGTTACAATAAGAATAACAAGGATGTGCAATGATAAGGTAAAACATTGAATATTACGTCACTGATATTATTTGTTGCTGAGGATATCATTAAGGTTATCGATATAGTAGTTGTACTAACATTATTCAATGCTGACTGTCAACGAAACAATATAAACACACTTAAGGTGCGGCGGGGTTAGGTTTTGTAATAATTAGAAGAGATTATGTTATTGTTTTAATAGTTGCATTAATTTTATTTAAGAAGAGCCTGACATATGCGCAAACCTTGAAAGTCGGTGGCGTAGTAAACTTAATAATTTTTATCAAACTCCATAGAGTAAATATTCCAAAATCAAGTTATATTTTGTTGGTGGTTTAAATTTACATAGCGAATACGCGAATAAGTAACGCATAAAACACAAAGAAGCAGAAAGAAAACTATGAAAGCGTAAAAAATAAATATAGGATATTAAGGTCACAAATATCAATTGACATTTAATAGCAATCTATGCCACTGATATGCTGAACCAACACGCCTATTTATAAATATTTGACTAATCTAACACCGTTTTAGTCGTGTGTGCATGATCACGTACAGGCTCTTCTTAAATAAATTCTACTATACGAGATGATCGAACGGGTGCATGAGCGGAAATAGTGTTAAGTTATAAATAGTGCCGAAACGAAAACAGTGTTGAGGTTTTAACTTAGGTTAGTAGTAGAAATGCTTTACTTCTAAGGCAAAATGATCGAACGAGAACATGAGCGAAAAAAGTGTTGAGACCTAAATACTGCTGAGACGAAAATAGTGTTGAGGTTTCAACTTAGGTTAGTAGGCGAAAAGTTTTACTACTAAAACAAAATTGTCGAACAGGTGTATGAGCGGAAATTGTGTTAAGTTATAAATAGTGCCGAGGCAAAAGCAGTGCTGAGGTTGTAATTTAGGTTAGTAGTTGAAATGTTTTACTACTAAGACAAAATGATCAAACGGGTATATGAGCGAACATATAGTCTTGAAGCATAAATAGTCCTGAAGGAAAAACAGTGTTGAGGTTTCAACTTTGGTTAGTAGTAGAAATGTTTTACTACTAAGACAAAATGATCGAACGGGTGCATGAGCGGAAATAGTGTTAAGTTATAAATAGTGCCGAGGCAAAAACAGTGTTGAGGTTTTGACTTAGGTTAGTATTAGAAATGTTTTGCTTCTAAGGCAAAATGATCGAACGAGTACAAAAGCGAAAAACGTGTTGAGACCTAAATACTGTTGAGACGAAAATAGTGTTGAGGTTTCAACTTAGGTTAGTAGGCGAAAAGTTTTACTACTAAGACAAAATAATCGAACGGGTGTATGAGCGGAAATTGTGTTAAGTTATAAATAGTGCCGAGGGGAAAACAGTGCTGAGGTTGTGATTTAGGTTAGTAGTTGAAATGTTTTACTACTAAGACAAAATAATCGAACCGGTATATGAGCGAACATATAGTCTTGAAGCATAAATAGTGCTGAGGGGAAAACAATGTTGAGGTTTTAACTTAGGTTAGTAGTAGAAATGTTTTACTACTAAGACAAAATGATCGAACGGGTGCATGAGCGGAAATAGTGTTAAGTTATAAATAGTGACGAAACGAAAACAATGTTGAGGTTTTAACTTAGGTTAGTAGTTGAAATGTTTTACTTCTAAGGCAAAATGATCGAACGAGTACAAAAGCGAAAAACGTGTTGAGACCTAAATACTGCTGAGACGAAAATAGTGTTGAGGTTTCAACTTAGGTTAGAAGGGAAAAGGTTTTACTACTAAAACAAAATAGTCGAACAGGTGTATGAGCGCAAATTGTGTTAAGTTATAAATAGTGCCAAGGCAAAAACAGTGCTGAGATTTTAATTTAGGTTAGTAGTTGAAATGTTTTACTACTAAGACAAAATTATCGAACGGAAATAGTGTTGGGGCATAAATAGTGCTAAGACGAAAATGGTATTGAAGTTTCAACTTAGGTTAGTAGTCGAAATGTTTTACTGCTAAGACAAAATAATCAAACGGGTGCACGAGCGAACATAGTCTTGAGGCATAAATAGTGCTGAGGCGAAAATAGTGTTAAGGTTTCAACTTAGGTTAGAAGTCGAAATGTTTTACTACTAATACAAATAATCGAACGGGTGCATGAGCGAACATAGTCTTGAGGCATAAATAGTGCTGAGGCGAAAATAGTGTTGTGGTTTCAACTTAGGTTAGTAGTCAAAATGTTTTACTGCTAAGACAAAATAATCGAAGAGTCATAAGCGTAAATAGTGTTGAGGTAAAATAGTGCTGAGTGGAAAACAGTGCTGAGGTTTCAATTTAGGTTAGTAGTTGAAATGTTTTACCACTAAAACAGAATAATCAAACGGGTGCATAAGCGGACATAGTGTGCAGGCATAAATAGTGCTGAGGCAAAAATAATATTAAGGTTTCAACTTAGGTTAGTAGTCGAAATGCGTTACTACTAAAACAATAATTGAACGGGTGCCTGAGCGAACATAGTCTTGAAACATAAGTAGTGCTGGGGCGAAAATAATGCTGTGGTTTCAACTTAGGCTAGTAGTCGAAATATTTACTACTAAGACAAAATAATCAAATGTGTGCATTAGCGGAAATAGTGTTGAGACATAAGTAGTGAAGCATTTTCAGCTAGAGTATAGCGACGTAAAGAGAGGCACAACTTCCTAAGTTAGTAAAACGATTTAATAGGTGGGTACGTAGCATTTTTATGATCAGCCCAAAATAAAGGGGCACGAATTAGTGATTCTTTCCAGAGAAACCACTGCAATATATAAGAAATCTTTTTTACTAAGCGTAAGTTATTCAGACTACTGATGTTAATACTTTTGGGATAATGGCGCTCAAAATAAAAACAGCATACAACTTTAAATCATTTGTAATTTATCGTACGTTTTGGTGCACATTTCTCACCTTAATCATCGAAGTACAAGAAAAAATTTAACAGTCAGCAATAACATAACAGGCAAATACTTACAATTACTTCACAAAAGTTATAATAAAGACGTAGTTTAAAAAATAACTGCTTAAATACTATATAAAATTAAAACTTAAAACATGTATGGACTATATACTTCAAATAATGTCACATTTTAACTGATTGACAGATGGAATAAATAAAAGAGCGAGTGTATATAAAAGTGTGAAACAACCAATGTTTTTTGGTATAAAAATTGCTGTTGAGAGAAGTAATTTAAATAACAAATCGTAATGTAGGATAAATAAAAATATTTTTGTGATATAAAAGAATACTAAATAAAGTCAAAGTGGAATATTTGTTAAAAGAAAAGAAATAATAATAATGACTGTAGTTAGCTAAATAAACTGAACATTATGATCTGATTATTGATAGCATCGATGAAAATTGAATGGTATGAAAATAATAAATATATAAAAGGATGGAGATAGTGTATAATCAAAGCTAGCAAAAGACGCGTTCACTGTAAGAAATAGTAAGATAGTAAAAAGTCAACAAAATAAAAAAAAAAAATGATTGATAAAAATATAGATTTAAAGACAATAAAAATTGAAATAGTTAATTGTGATAGAATTTGGATTATAGAAAAATGTAGAACGATTATTTGTTTTGTAGTTGGAAGTATACAAATATGAATAAACAGCATACAAATTATTAATACCTTCTTTATGGTTTATTGGTTTATTCTGTTGATTAATATGAAAAGATTCTAAGAAGAGTCTTTTTTTGTAGTGGTCTTCAGTGTCTATAATCTCTACATCATCATAGTTGACCTTATGACGTGTGTTATAAATGTGTAAAGAGAGAACACAAGATGTCTTCCCTAATTTTGCATCGCTCTTGTGTTGTGTAAGACGACTGCGGAGCCATTGTTTTGTTTGACTTGCATACGAAGCATTACAACTACAATTAATCTTGTATATTAAGTTGCTACGCAGAGCTTTGTTAGTTTTTTCTTTTAGTTGGGTAAATAAGCTTCCAATGGACTTTCCTTTAGTATTGACAATAACAATCTGAGAATGTTTTAAAATTTTTATTAATAATGGTGAAAGGTTTGTAATATACTGTAGTTTTTTATAGATAAAATCTGTTGGTCTATTATGGATGGGTGGTCTGAGTATATTAGAATACAATAATTTGGATATAAGTGGTCTTAGATAAGCATTGTTGACTAAAATATTTTCTAGTTTCTTTAAATTTTTATCAATGAAACATGGTTCACAAATAGAAACAATGCGGTGTTTAAGACCTAAGATTGTATTGATTTTTTGATGTATACTATGGTTGGAGTGGTAATTCAAATATCTCCCTGAATTGGTTGGTTTTTGGTAAATATCAAAATTTATCTAGTTTTTGTTATTGCGAATAACAAGGGTATCTAAAAATGGAATTGATTGGTTTGATTCTAATTCAGAAGTGAAATTTAGATGGTCATTATAATTGGTAAAATGTTGAAGAGTGGTCTGTAAATGTTGTTCAGGAAGTGAACAAAGAATGTCATCAACATATTTGACGAGGAAAACCATCTTAAAAGGAAGGTTAGGTAAGACTATTTCTAGAAGATTATCCATAACTAACTGTGCAATAACAGGAGAAAGTGGTGATCCCATTGGGGTACTAAATATTTTTAGATAAAATTTGGATTAAAAAATGAAATAAGTATTATTGAAGATGAGATTAATTGATGTAATAAATAAGTCGAGTGATAAATCACAGTTAGGTGATATGGTTTCCCATTTGTCTGTTATGATATCAATAACCAAAGAGAGTGGAATGTTAGTAAACAGAGAGTTAACATCAAGGGAAATAAAGATGTGATCAAGAGGTAACTGGAAATTACAGAACTGACTGACAAAATTAAAGGTATCTAATATATTATGGCCTGTAATTGGGAATGACTTTTGTAAAATGTTTGAGATAAAAGCAGAAAGAGCATATGTAGGTGTATTGATTGAAAAAATAATTGGTCTTAGAGGTGTATCTGGTTTATGGATTTTTGGGAGACCATAATATTTGCCTGGAACGGAATTATTGATAATCAATGTTGATTTTTGTTCAGCTGTGATAATGCCTTTTTTTAAATAATAATTTAATGTGATTATTGACTGTATTCTGAATCGTGAAAGTGGGATCTCTTTGTAGTTTTTTATATGTCAAAGTATCATTCAGTAAGTGATTCGATTTATCTATATATGATGTTTTATCAAGTATAAGAGTAACTGAACCTTTATCTGCTTTAGTGATATAAATGTCAGGATGGTCCTTTAGGAACTTCTTTACCTTATAAAAAATTACATTATCAGAATTATATCTATTAATAGGATTATGAATAAAATTTGTTATTATATTTGCGACTTGGCATCTTTTGTTACCTTTTTTTTGTGGAGTGATATCAGTTGAGTCAAGAATTGATTCGATATCAGCTAATAAATGTCCAATGTTAATTCTGCTACACTAGAATTAACAATAAATTTTGGGCCTAACGATATGAGTTCTTTATATTAGTAACTCGAATTTTCCGCGCCAATACTATTTCACTTTTATTTTGAGCGACCTTATCCCAAAAGTATTAACATCATTAGTCTATATATATCTTATGGTATTTCGAACGTAAATAACAATTGGAAAAGGTATGGTTGTTCAAAAAATTTTTTGGGATTGAGTTTCGTTCGGACAATTATGTGTTTATATGTAAATGAAAATCATTTGTTTATAATCGACGTTTCGGACTGTATTTAGACCATAATCATGATTCTGTAAAATTATAATACAAATAACAGTTATGCACATAGCAAGATACTTACAGAAACCTGATTTTTTTTTAAGATATTAAATTAACAAACATGTAGTAACTATTACATTTTAAAATTGCATAATACATGCGTCAGTTTTTTAAAATACTTTCAAGATTAACAGAAATATAAAATTAAAAGGTGTAAGTACAAAACGATCGGTATTAGTTTGACAACGATGAGTTTAATGTGTTATACTAAACAATTGCTAATCGTATCGAGGCCAGCATATGAGTGAGCCAACCAGTAATACAACTGTGTGATATGAAATTCAATAATTTAAGGATTGAGAATTTAACGAGGAATGTAGAAAGATGGTACTAGGTTAAGTATTGCTAAAACTATATAGTAGAGCGTAAATGTTATTAAGATTTTGCGTGTCTATTTTAAAGTTCAAACTATTGTCATCATTTCTTATATGGTACGATTCCAAGAACAGTCTGTTTACATAATTGACCTCTTTATCTAAAATTTTGGTATCATTCCAGTTTGCTGTATGTTGGGTATCGTGAATATGAGATGCAAGAGCACAAGATTTTTTCCCAATTTTCGCATCGCTTCTGTGCTGTGTGAGCCGGAATCTTAACCATTGATTTGTTTGTCCTGTCTGGCCGGTACTATCATTCAAATCATACATATCAACAAAAAATTAACACCGTGCTGGCCCTAAAATACCGTATCCTAAAAATATGTGATTCTGAATTTATTACCGAAAATCTTAAGCTACTTCAACATACTCTAGAAAATAATGCCTATCCGAAAATTCTCTTAAAGAAACTGATCTTTCAAGCACAAGAACCTATAATAAAAAACCCCCAGAACAATGTAGTTTATAAAAAATTACCATATATTGATAACCTTACGCCGGCAATACAAAAAAAACTTTATCTAAGGACAACATAAAAATTGTTTACGCCTACAAGAAATCGATTAACAATCTTTTCACTACTGTTAAAGATAGGACTGATAAGGGACTATGTAGTAACATAGTTTATAGAATTAAATGCTCATGTAACATGTCTTATTACTGATCAACAGAGTGTTTCTTTTATGTTTGATCATACCTCTCCTGGAACAGTTAAAAATGATAAAATACTAAGATGGCGGCTTGAATTATCTCCATTCAAATATGAAATTCTCTGTCGCTCGGGCTCTAAAAACAGAGCAGCTGATACGATGTCTAGAGTTTGTTCTGCCGTGAGTAGCAAAGTTGACATACGCCAATTACACATAGATCTGTGTCACCCAGGTATTACCCGCATGTACCATTGGCTGAAGCTCAAGAATCTCGCAGTCTCCTTGGATGAAGTTCGTCAGATGACTGCTTCATGTCAAATATGCTCTGAAGTAAAACCCAGATTTTTAAAAATCAAGGCATTTTGATTAAATCTACTTCACCTCTTGAAAGGCTTAATGTAGACTTCAAAGGACGGCTTCCTACTTGTACTAGGAAACCTTATATGCTAACGATTGTCGATGAATTTTCTAGGTTTCCGTTTGCCTTTCCCTGTTCGAGCACGGCGACTTCGGAGGTTATTAGGTGCCTTAAGAAACATTTTGTCATTTTTGGTAATCCTTCTTATATTCATAGCGATCAAGGTGCATCTTTTATATTCCAGGAACTGAAAACGTTTCTTAATTCCGTAGTAGTAGCCACTAGCGGAACTACGCCATACAATCCTCCTGGCAACGGACAGTGTGAATGGTATAACGGCATCATCTGGAAAACCATTAATCTTGTCCTTCGATCCAGAAATTTAAAAACTAGTCAGTGGGAAGAGGTAATGCCCCAAGCGCTTCACTCAATCAGGTCGTTATTGTGTACTGATACAAATGCTACTCCCCACGAAAGAATGTTTATACACGCGAGGCGTTCAACTAATGAAATCTTCTTACCATCGTGGCTTTCTTCCCCGGGTCCGGCTCTACTTCGAAAGTTTGACAGGAATAGTAAATACGACGCTTTAGTTGAAAAAGTAGAACTTCTGAATGCTAATCCACAGTATGCTCAAGTGCGTTTGACAGATGGCCAGCAATCTACGGTTTTACTTAGACATCTGGCTCCCCTGGGGGAGGAACTAAATAGGACTTCTACTTCTACTCAAGAGCGAGAATACGCATTGCCTCCCGTTAGAGAAAATGATGAGTCTAGTTCTGACGTCGAAACTTCACAATTTGGGCCTAACGATGGACTGCCATCCAAGGTATCTCTTGCTGAAAATGCATCACCGAGGAATCGAGCGGGCTTGGCTTCAAGAGAAGCAGACGTTGCTATATGTCGAAGAAGGTCTCCTTTGTACTTGAGTGACTATATTCGATAGGCGGATAGAATGAGGTGTTAATTAAATACTTTAGTTAGCTGTGTTATTTTCTCGTGCATACTGTCAGTTAATGTCAAATAGCTTTAACTAATGTATATGTTGAGTTTTCTGTTCATTAAAGTCTTACTACAGGTCTAATTCATTACACTAACCATAAATCAAACGTTCCTCCTTCTATAAAGTCGTTTTGGACGGTAAGAAATTATATTTATCTACACAAAGAAGTTTTATTTTATCAAAAAAGAATGATAATACCAACTTCACTTCAGGATGAATTTCGTACTTTGTTACATCGAGCACATCAAGGCGTAGTTTCCGGTAAAAAATTAGCTCAAATATCCATCTATTGGCCTGGAATCACAAAAGCAATAGAAAAACGTATTCCTAGCTGTATAACATGTCAGCGTTACTCTTCATCAAACTCTCGGGAACCATTGATTCCACATGACCTTCCTGAATTGCCTTGGCAAAAGGTAGGTCTAGATTTCAAATCGTTTGGCCAAAATCATTTTCTAGTTATGGTTGACTACTACAGCAAACTAACAGTAGTTAACAAAATACACAGTAAAATTGCAGAAACAGTAATATCCACAATTAAAAATGTATTTCAAACTCATGGCATACCTCAACAATTATTTTCAGACCATGGTCCACCATTCAATTCCTACGAGTTTGAAAAATTTGCAAAAAGATACGATATTACCTTAAAAACTTCAAGCCTTATGTATCCTAGATCAAATGGGATGATTGAAATAGCCATTCAGACAGTCAAAGGTCTTCTCGCCAAAGCCTATCAAACCAACGAGGACCCCTTCTTTGCAGTCTTACAGTACAATGCTACGCCTAAGGGCGACTTACTTTCTCCATGTGTACTGGCTATGGATCGTATGATTAGAACTTCAATTCCTGTAGTAAAACAGCAACTAAAGCCTATGTACAGCACAAATGGCATCAAAAGTAAATTACAATCAAGTCAACATAAACAAGCAATGTACTATAACAGAGGTGCGAAGGATCTTGATAAACTTAAACCGAGACAACGCATATTAATGCAAAATAACAAAAGAGACTGGAAGTCTGGTATTTCAAAACGATTTGGAGAGCAAGATTACTTGGTTGAGGTCGAAGATGGACAAATTCGAAGAAATCGTCAACATCTAAGACCTCTTCAACTTTTCACCACGCCACGTTATTCAAGTAACCAAAGAAAACTCTGTAGAAATATCAATTTCAGAAAACAAAAAAGTAATTCCTGCTGGTGAAACCAATACCTTAATTCAGAATTCCAATTCGTTTCAGAAACACGAATCTCCGATAAATCCTACTGCACATACGACTGTTACTAAAAGTGGTCGTGTTGTGAGAGCGCCACCTATACTAGATTTATAATATTATTTGTGTAATAATGCTATTTCTTAAGAAAAGGCGTGTCATGTATTGTATACATGAACCGTAGCGTAGTCATTACTTATACATAGAGGACTTGATGTTTTCATGTATTGAAAGATGTCATTTTGACATATGTTTTAGTTATAATATAATTCGTTATGAACAAGTTATAAAAAGTACACTTAATAAAGTATTTGGTCTATGTTACAATAGTGCGGCTGTTATTAATGTCTGTCAAATAGATATTGTTATAAAACGTTAATGTTAGGATATAACTACTAACCGTGGTCAATCCTGTTCTAGCCTTGCGAGTACTACAACACCTCAACTACAAACAGTACTTAGAGTAATTTTCATTTATTAATCTACTGTCATATATAATCGTACAAAAAAAGGTTTTCTTACAATTACTGACAACTTTCTGACAGCTCTAATCAATCTCGAAAAACCCAACTGTTTTCCCTTTTGTTTTTCTCTCCTACTATCTAATTGCACTAAAAGGTGTTTTAACATTCTCCCACCTTTAGTTTTAGAACTAACAACGTCTGAACAATAAAATTAAATCTACAAATCTAACCGGGTTGACTTCTTCACTTCCCGTCCAGTACGGGTTTTTATGTTTGAAGCAACCTTAGCTCGCTCCACTTTTCTTTCAGACTCGCGTGCCCGTCTTATGGTTGGCGCCATCTCCATCCTTAACCTTAAACAGAGTTGAGTTGAAGATTCACCACCCTCTAACAGAAAACACCGTTGCGCTGGTCTGACCAGCTCCCCAGAAGCAGTGCGGAATCTAACCACTCAAGTCACCCCATCTGAACCTGGATACATTTTTATTACACGCGCAAGCGGCCATCTACCCCTTTAAGTATCAATACCCACGATAACAATATCCCCAATCTTAGGACTATACATCCCCCTTTCGCTTGCTCTTCGTACCAACAAACTCAAGTACTCCTTCCGAAATCTACTACGAAAGCTCGCCATAAGTCGAACTTGATATTTACGACTTTTATTAAAATTTGTCAAATCAATTTATCTAGATCCGTCACGTCTGCGGTAGAATTATCGCGCAAGAACATCGAGGGTGATAAAGGTGTCAGATCCTCGACGTCTTCAAACACATAGGTGAGTGGTCGATCATTAATGGTGGATTCTACATCGCAAATGATAGTGTGTAACTCATCATAATGCAGCAAGGACCTCCCCAATACGCAGACTAACAGTTCCTTTATTTTCCGAATCAGGTGATCCCACCATCCTCCCCACCATGCAGCAGTGGAAGGTATGAATTTCCACTGTATGCGTTGAGTGGCGTGTATCGACGCAATATGATCCCAATCAAGAGCACGAAACTCATTCTCCGTCCCCTTAAAATTTGTCCCGTTATCGCTATAAATTACAGTGAGCCGTCCTCTACGAACTATGAAGCGTCGTAATGCCCGCAAAAAACTTTAGTGCTCAAACTAATCACCAATTCGATGTGTATCGCTCGGTAAACCGCACATGTGAAAATGACAAACCAACATTTACTACTATCTTTCAAATAGAGTGGTCCGTCCAAATCAATTCCCACAATCTGAAACACCGAGGCTTCTTCTACCCGATGTTTGAGTAGCGGAGCCGCTTCAGTAGGAAAACTCTTGCTTTCGTACCTTCTGCATCTAACACATTTATCTCGAATTGTTTTGATGGCCCTCCTACTCCTTAAGATCCAAAACCGTTCCCTAAGTTTATTCATCATTATGTGGGTCCTGGCATGACAGTTATTTTCATGACATGACCTAATTAATGCATCAACCAGAACATGTTTAACAGGTAGTAATATTGGGTACTTAAAATCATAACAATCGCCCCTACGAACAATTTTGGTCAAAACCCGTATAATTCTCTTGTCATCAATGATCGTTCGTATTTTACTCTTCCCTTCATTCAAAGCACTTTTTTCTAAATCAAATTAATTACCGAGAATTCCGCTTCATTGATTTCCCGGACGGTTAAGGGGCCTGTAAGTCTCCCACCCCGGGCGTTACACCCAAAACGCTTGGCCCACGATACCACTCGTAAAACCTTAGAGTAGTCTATGACTCGTTTACACAGGTCTTCCGACCAACATCTGATTTTTTCCGATACAACCAACACGACTGGTGTTTTTCTTAGCTCCGTACCGACTTGTGACTCGTCGACATCGGCTGCTTCAAAAAACCGAGTCGAGTTCGCTAGCCACTTCGGTCCCTCCCACCAACGAGACTCTAACAATTTTTCCGGAGTACAACCACGAGATGGGAGATCTGCTGGGTTGTCTCCGCTCGGGACATAGTTCCACTCCGTAGCGAGACTATATTTTAAAATTTTTTTGACTCTGTTTTGTACAAATACCGACCAATTCTGATTTCGTTTTATACACGCCAAAACAGTAGTCGAGTCGCTCCTGTACACACATTTTAAATTAGCAACAGCTAAACCTGCCTTAACCATTGCTGCTAATCTGGCACCAATTAGCAGGCCATCAACTCTAACTTGGGTATTGTCGCTGCCTTGAGAGGGCAGACCCGTGCCTTTGCCTGCACAAACCGAACAACATATTCGTCATTATTGACTGGGTATCTCAAAAATATGACGGCTGCATAAGCGGACTTGCTTGAGTCTCAAAATACATGCAAAACCCCATTTTACTCATCGACAGAGTTAGCTGCCACCCACCTTGGTAGCTCTATACCGCGTACCAGTTGAACCTGACTTGCTCAGCTTTCAAATTCATCTCTGATATTTTTTCGAAAGCGTTTCATCCAACCCTACCTTTACTGCCCATGCTTGCTGTAACAGAATACGCGGGATTATCGTAGCCACCACTAAAGGTCTCATGGGGTCGTACAACCCATTTAGGAAGGACAGCATTTTCCGTTTTGACAATTTATCGATTTTAATTTCAGGTACGTTACAACCTAAAACGTCCGCCGCCTTGTTTCACTTCAACCCTAATAAGTTTGTCAAGTAACTTGAATCGTTAGAAAAAACCTCGCTATCACCAATAACCGTGCTCTCCCACAAGCGTAGTTCCATTTTTGCATCGGCCAACAATTGTGTCGCTACTACCTTACATTCCTCCAATTCCTCAACCGAATCGTCCGAAAGAACACAATTGTCTACGTAAAAACTATCTTTTAGAACCTGTGCCCATTTCTGATTTGATGATGCAGCGTTGTCCAAATGATACGCTATTACTGCGTTTAGTAAAAAAGGGCTGCAGTTCACCCCGAACACTACCCTTTTATGTCGGTACACCTGCAGCTCTTCTTTACCTTCCGATTTCCACCACAAAAAAACGTAAATAATCCCTATCTTCCAGACTAACCTTAATCATCATAAACGCTCTCCGTATATCAGGAACAAGGTCAATACGCCTTTTTCGAAATTTTAATATTAAAGACAAAATAAGCTGCAAAAAATTAGGCCCTCTTTCTAAGCAATCGTTTAAAGTGGAACGTCCACCTATCTTACAAGATGCATCAAACACTGGCCTGACTGGAGTAGTCGTACTTTCGGATTTAAACAAGGGTCTGTGTGGCAAGTAATGTTCCTTAACGCCTTTTTCATGTACGTTTTCGATTAAATCATCGCGCTCCCATTCTACAAACATACTGTCATATAGTTTGAACTGCCCAGACAACTTCAGCCGCTGAGTTAACTTTAATAAACGCCTTTTAGTGGCTGCAAAATTGTCGGGGAGAAACCCTTCTCTTGTATCCAGGGTAAACTTACCACGTACCGCCCTACCTCATCTCCCTTGACCGTGTTTAAAAATTGCTCGTAACATATACGTTCTCTTAGTTCTCTAGCTAGTACCTCAATTACATCTACTATACCTATAACATCTAGTCTCCACAACTCTGAGACATCAATGTTGCTTAACGCCAAACATGAGACGGCCATCGCTAGACTTTTTTCGACACCAAACCCTATGATTTCACCAAACACTGTCCATCCAAAAACCCTCTCCATCGCTGTAAGACCACACTTGAGTTTTACGGTCTTTCCCGTCAAAAAGCTTCCATAGTAATCACAGCCTATAATGACATCTATTTTGGAACTCTCACTTGTCATATCGTGAATCCAGATATTCTTCTCGGATAATTCGCGTAGCCATGGTCTACCATTTAACTTGGGAATACAATCACATATCTATTTCTTACCCAAGGCTTCGATATTTCGGCTGATTGTGCTATTCATGGCTTGTAAGGTAAATCCATATTTGTTAATTGATTTTGCAGGAGCAACTAATCCTCCAAAAACTGCTTGCTCCAACCACTCCGCTTTCACAAACTCTGCGCCTACCGTTTTAGCAACACCTTTTTTTATGTATCTCCTCTGTGCCCCACTATCGAGGAGGATTTGCGCTTGAAAACTTCCCTTGCTACCTTTAATAACGACCATCAATGTTTGTAGTAGCACGGGGCTTCGGTTGTGAGTAGACATAGTCGCTATTGATACCGTATTCTCATCTAGTTTATCGCTTTGTTTCAAACTAATAGGAATAGAAGGACACAAAATTGCACAGTGTTTTCTAGAACAGATCGGGCAAATTATTCGCATCTTACAAAATTTTGCTCCATGTCCCCCATTCAGTCAACAGAAACAGCGCTTTTTTTCCAATGCCCTTTTTCGCTTATCTTCAAATGTTAAACTATGTGCCTTAGTACGCCTGTCACCATCATTAGAGCCGTCGCAAAATACACAAACAGACACTTCTTTCAACTTATCGTGTGTATTTTCCTTCTTCCTAGCCGTGCCTATGTGATCAAGTCCGGCGGCTGTGTGGAGTTGATTTTCATTCACTTCGTGATGCTCATTACCACGCTTTGATTGACTTCGCGACCCAAAACCTTCCCGAGCTAACTTAATTCTTTCTTCCCTTTCAACTTTGCTTTCTAAAAATGTCATAATGTTGGCCAATTTTTCTGTTCTTATCTCTTTAGCTAGATAACTTCTCTGCCAAGCTTGTTGTGTTTCATCAGGTAAGCTAGACTCTATTAGGGGAAACAACATAGCCGCCTACTTTTCTTTGGCGACTCCCAGCGTTTTCAGTGACCGCAAATGAGATTCTAACGTATCAAACATGACACTCAAATGCTTGTTTTTTGGGTCTTGATTATTACTAATAACTAGCTTCAATAACTCGCGTACATAAACTTCGACCAAAATCTCTTCTTTACCAAACCTTCTCTTCGTTGCATTGATCACCTTAGCATAATTATCGTCAGTTTGGGGGTAACTCGACACAACGCTGTACGCTTTGGACCCCTTGGTAATAGCTTGCACCAAATACTGGAACTTTTCCGATATAGGCAACTGGGGGTCTTCATCTATATTTTTGAACTGTGCCCAGAAACCTAACCACTCTTTCAAATCACCATCAAATTTTTTGATAGCGATTTTAGGATACTTAGTATGTGAAGCTTTTGTATTTTCGATAGCCAAATGCTTTCTCCCTTCGATATCTCTACCATTTTCACTACTTACTACACTTACTGTAGAGCTACCATCCGCATTAATTTTCCTATCGAAATACATTTTTCCTTTGACTCGCGCGGTCCTATATGCTTCTCTATATTCTTCAATTGCCAGAAACTCTGCTTCGTGAGCATCCTCGTTTCCTTCTGTTATTTCAGAGAATATCTCTAAGATTCTTTCATCATAAGCGTCCAGCTTCTTAAAATATTCTTCCAAACCCTTAAGTTTTACCTTGAAAACTACTTCGTCAATAGTTTCTTGACCAAGTATGTCACTTATAACTTTGACCAACTGTTTCAACTGTGCTCTAATTGGTGTTCTGGCCTTTTTCAACTTGTCCATTTTACTTTGGGACAGTTCGTTCTCAGATCACGTCGGGGTCACCAAAAAATGTTAAGATATAACTACTAACCGTGGTCAATCCTGTTCTAACCTTGCGAGTACCACAACACCTCAACTACAAACAGTACTCAGAGTAACTTTCATTTATTAATCTACTGTCATAAATAATCGTACAAAAAAAGTTTTCTTACAATTACTGACAACTTTCTGACAGCTCTAATCAATCTCGAAAAACACAACTGTTTTCCCTTTTGTTTTTCTCTCCTACTATCTAATTGCACTAAAAGGTGTTGTAACAGTTAATATAAAACGTAACATTTGCTAATGAATTTAAGGCAACTTTCACCTTAGCCAAATATATTTACTAATGTATAAGCGATTTATGGTACTTAAAATGGGAATTTAATTGTATTCAATAATTAAATATAATTAAACTTAATTCTGAAGATATAAATTTATTTATATTAATGCATAGTTTTAAGTGTTGGGTAGAATAAACTTAGGTAAGGGAGAAATAGCTAAAGGAAAAATGAAAGGTTTACTTAGCTGGAACATAGTAATTAGCCTTAGGCAAATGCTTGTGCAAGTATAACCGCAAACGCAAATTCGGATAAGCACAAGTTGCATTTCAGTTATTTTAATGGCAATATATTTTCCTCAATATT
This sequence comes from Platerodrilus igneus, assembly GCA_036346225.1. Classification (NCBI taxonomy): domain Eukaryota; kingdom Metazoa; phylum Arthropoda; class Insecta; order Coleoptera; family Lycidae; genus Platerodrilus; species Platerodrilus igneus. Next base: position 2,425,308 of record JARFIW010001031.1, read on the forward strand.
CTTTTGTATGGGAGAAATATTGTTCAATGTTTTCAGATGTTTTGGCAAACGTCTAGCCTTCAAATTAGATTTCTAAACTCGCAGTCCGTCTGTAGTTCTATTAGATTTAAACACTGCAACCCGGAAAGTCGGAAACAGAAGCACGGAAGCAAAATACATAATTTATTTTTGGATTATATTTTCGGTACACTATGTGTTATAATAAATCAAAGAATTTTAGGACAAAAGTTAACCAGCGTTACCCTGATAACTAAGCATCGCCTCCTTTAAACTTTGTTGATTAATCTACTACGAAGGGATAAAGTTAGGTTGGATTACGCACAAAGTTGATGCTTCAGGGCCTGACGTTAATAGGTGGTAAAAGTAATTCAGAAATTTAATTAACTTAACCCAACTTATATGAGAAATAGAATTTTCTTTGTCTGAAATAAAAGAAATAATCCTGCCAGCAGTACGGAAAGTTTTTATTGCTGCATTAGCAAGATCTCACCTATTATTTACTTTCGTTCGTTTTTGAAAGTAAAGATCAAGTTGGATTCGCTTCTGAGTAATTAATGACTAATGAATATTAATTTTGTATGATTAAAAACGCTAAGAAAAAGTCTGTTATAATAACTTGTCTTTTACTGAAACATAAATCAACGTCTTTTCGACACAAAACCAAGAACGATGAATGAACGAGAAAGAATACATCCCGGTTTTGGACCCAGTTTCGTATCAAAATCGATCCCTGAGCACAGCTGGCATTAGGGCGGTGTCCCTTGCAGCGCTCCCCCGCAATCTCAATCCCAAGGGCTATCCCTATATCTAAAACCTGTAACGTTTTGATGCTTTTGAAGGTCTTTGATTTTTATCAGGCTTTATTGATGTACGATCTGACAATTAAGTTTTATTTGTTTGAGTGGTTTTGCTACGTTTCATTTCTGATTTGTATCAAGATTGAGTGCAATTTTATTAGGTTTCAGCGACCCCTTGTAGCTTTGAGAACAAGGATATTGAAGCCTATTTTACCACATCTCATCGGAGTAAGAAAACTATGTTAGAGCTTAAAACTGTGAAAAATGTTTCTATCCAACTTGTAATTAGTTTTGGTAAAGTAAAAATTAAGTAAAGTTTTGTCCAGTAATCTCCAGTCATAACAGGAAGTTTCTCAACTTTTAATTATCTGGAAGTCCTGAAAGTTTACGTTTTCTTTCATTTCTAATTAACGAGTTGCAGTTGTTAGAAAATAATTACAATACATCAAATACAAGTCTGTACAAAAATTAGCTCTTGGTTCTGCACGTAATTGTAATAAATCTATTTACGGTTTGTTCCTGCAGTAGAAAAGATTGGAACTTGTTTCTAGTCCCAAAAACAAATTCAATGAAATGGTGCAAAAGAGAAATTTCTTTTATATGATGAGTAAGCTGCATTTTCCGCACATGGACGTTGTCATGCGTATTGCATGTTTCCATACTTCAAAGACAGCAGGAGACTGAATTTCTAGGTTTTCAATACTTTGTAACAATTTTTCTTGCATTGTAAAAAATTGCTTTTCGAAACAACTTAGAAGTATAAGGCAACAGAAAAAAATGAAAATATTTATTTGCAAATTTAGATAGATTTTCGAATTTTTAATAAGTCATCTATCCCAAACGGAAACTACATTCGATTTATTATTTTCTAGTTTGGTTTAATTACAAGGCTAAGTTCAACCTACTGTACCCACAACCACCTAAAAAACCATTCAGCTTTTTTGAAACCTGGTTTGGAACGTCATAAATAGCAATTTAATTTTTCAAATGTCCGTGTAAACACCTTATTGTCCACAAAATACCTCAAGGTTTCATACACGCGGTACGTGGGCATTAAACATTTGTTCTGTTAAGATTTTTCCGACTGAACTGTCTTTGCAAGTAATTTTTTGAATCCATTCACTTCCACATAATTTTCGATTCAAGCAGGTATCGTTGATGCGCAAAAACCCAGTAGGGCCAACAATAAAACCCTGTAGGACCAACAAAAATATAAAAAGCTGACAAAATGCTTTAGAATCAAGAACCGCCCACTAGCCAACATGTACACTTTAGTCCACCAACATCCTTAATCATTCTCGAGCTCATCCTTCACGTACGACATCGGACTGAGGTCATTGCCTTGTCACCATAGCAACCACCTGAAACGTGTGCCTAACCAATCTAAGGATAATAGCCAGCAGACAATGGTTAAAGGTGGGTGATCTTTGCATGATCCCAAAGCGATTTTTATTTATTTTGCAACCCCCTTATTCGAGTAATGTTCGTGAAAAGATTGTGATAGTTCGATAGCTTGACCAGGTGTAAAATAACACCACGAGATTGTTGAGGAATGCCCTGTAATTTGTTTGATTTTTTGTAAAGCACGCAATATCTCTAGCGTTTTCTCGAGCACACACGATGCTCCATAAAGTGGAAATAAATAAAATTTTAGTTAACACATAAAACCTTTATTAACGCACATTGTAAAACATAATAGCTAGCTCACCCTCGGACGACATCACAATACAGACTGATTTTGTACAACACTCATAAAAAGAAAGTGTGGTGAGAATTCAACAGCCGAAGGCTGCTTCACACTTAAATACAAAATCATGAATATAACTAATTCTAATTTTAATTAATACGATTAACAAATGGTATCGTCCCTTTTCCACGACCGCTAAGTTTCGAGCCGCGAAAACCTCCATCATTTCAGTCTGTAAGACCAGGCACCCACCTAAGTCGAAATTACAATTTTTTGTTGATTTTATAATATTTTTTACTTAGAATGTATATCTTCTTGAAAGTAATATTTACTCTAAATTAGGTATACTTAAAACTTTCACTAATAACTATTTTAAAACGATTTCAATTACAGTTTTGAATTAAATGTGTACGTGATTATCAGATCTGATGCTCATGTGAACCCTAAGAAATTAAATTTTGTTTAACTAATAATTTTGGAATGACTAACGCATGTGAAATTATTTATTGCTTTTTATTATTATTCACCATCATCACGTTTTCAGTCGTGGAACTGATTAGACGCAAATCTCCTTTGTTGCCTATTCTAAGCTAACTTTTACGTTTCTCTAAAATTCCGACTGCGCACATCTTTCACTATCTGCGTGCAATAGTCCGATCCAGGTATAATTTTACCTCTCTTTTTTCCTATCTCTGCTTGTAATATATTCCCAATTGGCTTAGAACGTGTCTTGTCCTTCCATTTCATCTATTTTATGTTTTCCATAGATGTCTTTTTCCCCTATTATTTCTAAAACTTCTGTGTTATTAAATGTGTCTGTCCATACTATCATCATCATACATGTGAAGCACCACATTCCAAAAGGCTTCTACCCTTTTCTGTCTGTTTCTACCTTACATGTGATTTTTCAATGCTCTACCCGAAGGTACTACATTGGCCAGGAACCGAGTTTTTTTACCTGAAAAATTTTGAATTTTGCCGAATCCTTGCTGTTCCAATCAAAGTAGGGATCTTTAACGTGCGTGACAACACTCATACACGGGACCTCCATTTTACCTCTCATCCGAACGAGGGCGTATTTTTGTGAAAAATGCTGGCCTAACATTTTTCAAGCGGACCGTGTTGGGATTTGAACCCGCGACCTTAGGCGTAGTAGTCATACTGTCGATTTCTACCACTGTTCGCCCCTATATCATAGCCACATAGTACCGTGCTCCACACATATGCTTTCAACAATTTTTACCGTGTTTCTATGTTTGTTGTCTTCGAACATAGCCGCTACTCTTTCTTGTTAGATATAGCTCGATTCCCTTTTATTGTTTTCTAAAAATATAACCTATTTTACCGATATTCAGCGGTATGTGAGGGGGGGGGGTGAGGGCGTCGCCGTGGAATATTGTAGTAAGCGTAAGACTACGGATCCCAAGGTACCGGGTTCAAATCCCGACACGACCGACTGCTTGAAAAATGGCAGGTGAGCATTTTTTACAAAAATTATGCCCTCGTTCGAATGAGAGATAAAATGGAGGTCCCGTGTGTGAGTGTTGTCGAGCACGGGTGCAAGGGCTCGGCAAAGTTCTAAATTTCCAGGCAACAAAAAACTCGCCTCCTGGCCAATGTAGTACCTTCTGGTGGAGCATTGGAAATATAAATGCACGGTATGTGAAGGGGGAGGCGTAAGCGTAAGACTACTGATCCCAAGGTCCTGGGTTCGAATCCCGACACGGCCGACTGCTTGAAAAATGGCAGGTGAGCATTTTTCACAAAAATTACGCACTCGTTTGGATGAGAGGTTAAATGGAGTTCCCGTGTGTGAGTGTTGTCACGCACGTTAAAGATCCCTACCTTGCCTGGAACGGCAAGGGTTCGACAAAATTCTAAATTTCCAGACAACAAAAAACTCACCTCCTGGCCAATGTAGTACCTTCGGATGGAGCATTGAAAATGTAAATGAACGGTATGTGAAGGGGAGGTCCCGGGTTCAAATCCCTACACGGTCCGCTTGAAAAATGGTAGGCGAGCATTTTTCACAAAAATACACCCTCATTCGGATGAGAGGTAAAATGGAGGTCCCGTGTGTGAGTATTGTCACGCACGTTAAAAATCCTTACCTTGCTTGGAACAGCAAGGGCTCGGCAAAATTCCAAATTTTTCAGGTAAAAAAAAACTCGCTACCTTCAGGTCGAGCATTGGAAAATCATATGTAAGGTATGTGAAGGGGGGAGGGGCGTCGCCGTGGATCAATATAGTAAGCGTAAGACTACTGATCCCAAGGTTCTGGGTTGGAATCCCAACACGGCCAACTGCTTGAAAAATGGTAGATGAGCATTTTGCACAAAAATTACGCCCTCGTTCGAATGAGAGGTTAAATGGAGGTCCCGTGGGTGAGTGTTTTTGCGCACGTTAAAGATCCCTACTATTCCAGGAACGGCAAGGGTTCGGCAAAATTCTAAATTTCTAAGCAACAAAAAACTCGACTCCTGGCCAATGTAGTACCTTCAGGTGGAGCATTGGAAAATCATATGTAAGGTATGTGAAGGGAGGGGGGCGTCGCCGTGAATCAATATAGTAAGCGTAAGACTACTGATCCCAAGGTCCTGGGTTTGAATCCCAACACGGCCAACTGCTTGAAAAATGGTAGATGAGCATTTTTCACAAAAATTACGCCTTCGTTCGAATGAGAGGTTAAATGGAGGTCCCGTGGGTGAGTGTTGTTACGCACGTTAAAGATTCCTACTATTGCAGGAATGGCAAGGGTTTGGCAAAATTCTAAATTTCCAGTCAACAAAAAACTCGCCTCCTGTCCAATGTAATACCTTTGGGTAGAGCATTGGAAATGTAAATGCACGGTATGTGAAGGTGGCGACTCCGTGACGTAGTTGGTATGCGTGTGACTACTACGCGCAAGGTTCCGAATTCAAATCCCGACACAGTTAGCTTGAAAAATGTTAAGCGAGCATTTTTTACAAAAATACGCCCTCGTTCGGATAAGAGGTAAAATGGAGTTGCCGTGTGTGAGTGTTGTCACGCATGTTAAAGATCCCTGCCTGGCTTGGAACAGCAGGGGTTCGGCAAAATCAAAAATTTTTCAGGTAAAATAAATTCGCTTCCTAACCAAAGTAGTATCTTCGGGTGGAGCATTGAAAGAATTATATGTAGGAGTATGTGAAGGGGATGTCATAAATCACACAGACAGAATCGTGTGTTACATCATCAGCGATAGTAAATCAGCGCTGACGGCCTTAACAAATATGAGCACCTCGACAGAACTACAACCGGACGTCTGGAGAAAAGCACATACGGCGCGCGAGTTTCAAAACTTAAAATTTTGTGGGGTTGGATCGCACGATGGTAACGTAGGAATGATACGGCTGACGAACTGGCTAAAGAGGCCGTGACGGGATACTTTCGGATATCACATTCGTCGATACCGAGGTCCCTGATTAGAAGAAAGCTACGCGAAAAGTCATCCAACAATGGGAATATAGGTGGAACAACGCTGCCATGGGCAGGTAACACACAAATTCATACCGAGTATAGTAGCTAGAGATAAGGTTGAAGTGAAGCCCGACCATAAAATGGCGTGACTGATAACAGAGCACGGCACCATGAAAACGTATTTGCAAAGATTCGGTTTAACCGACAACGACCGCTACGAATGCGGTGAGAGTGCAGAAAGCGCAGAGCACGTGCTCTTCAACTGCCCGCCTGAGGTGGCAAATCGAGGGCTAGCTGATAGGAAATTAGCTATCGTAGGGCTAGCATGGCCAAAGAGCCTAGAGGAAGTCGGAGAAGTGGCTGACCATAAGGCATTCTGAACAGCCTTTAAAGAATTAGCGGGAAAGGTCGCGAGATTAGACGGCGATAACCGCGCGTTAATCAGGGGATGGAAGGAATGGAAAACTTTAGATTTTTACTTGGCATGAAAATGATATATGAGCAGGATACTCCTAAAACCTATTTAAAAAAAAAACAAGAAGAAATAACCATATGTCTTAATATGCACGACAAACCCCCACACTATTAAAACAATCACTATCTCACCTTATACCCGCGGAAAATCGGAATCGGGAATAAACAAAAACAAATAAATAGTAACAAAATAAATCAGAAAATCCTAATTAAATTAAATTAATAAAATAAACAAAGAAATAAAATAAAGTAAAATCGCGCTTCCCCCCAGGACTTAAAAGTGATAGTGATTGTGACCTCCCCAGAACGTTTAGTGCATATCCACCTGGAGTTTAGCAGTGTATATTATCCCTCTCCCCTAACAGTAAATTACAAATAGATGTAGGCAGAAGACCAGATCTTCGGATGTTAGAAAACTTTTTATCGAAGTAAGGATAAAATTGTGGCGGCTGTACTCGCATAAGCATTGATTTATATAAACAAGCAGATTTTGCAATAATCTTGAACTAGCACGTTTCTAGTGTAATGGCGCTAGCCGACATAATGCTTATGCGAGTGTACATGATAATTTGGGTGATACTTTTTGCTATTTTGTGCACTGCTATGTGCTTAATGCTTATTTAGATATCTATGTATATTTATTTTATACTTATATTTTACATTTATTTTATATTTATATTTTTACATTTATTTATATTTAAATTTTATATTTATTTTATATTTATCTATTTTTGCATCTGCTTTATTATCTTGTGGCTTGATTTGTTTTGTTTGACGTTCTGCCGCCTATTTTTAGTGGCAGTATCTATGGAAGGATGATTGTAATTGTGAAGATTGTAATTATAATAAAAATCAGTCAGGGAATGATAGGTAAAGCTAGAGACGAATTTAAGCAAAAGATAAAATAAATTACTTAGACCAGGGGGGACAAATTTGTAAATTTATGGTCAATACACTACCTTCCGGTGGAGCATTGGAAGATCAAATGTAGGGTATGTGAAGGCGGTTAAGCAACCTGAGACTACCAAGATCTCCCAACACTTGGACATTTTCCGAATTAATAGTTTTACCAATAAATCGTTTCGCACATTCAACCTTACTTGAAAATATTGCAAAACTAGCACCTGTAGTTGTTTATAGTAATCAACAAGTTTAGGTACAGTTATTTTTTCCTCATTAAGTTTTACGTCTTGGAACTGCTTGGACGCGTACCTCCATTGATTTCTATTCTGAGCTAGCCTAAACATTTTCTGAAAATCCCACAACCTACACCTTTGACTATCTGTGTGCAATAGTCTAACCTAAGTTTATCTTTGCCTACCTTTGCCTCTATCTCAGCTCTTAATATATTCCGCACCATTCCCGTATGCCTTAGTATGGCATATCATCCTATCTCTTCTGTTTTCTACTGGTTTTCACATATTTCTTTCTTCCCCTACCATTTCTAAAACCTATTTGTTCTTAACTTTGTTTGTTCATCTGATCTTCATCATACGTCTATAGCAACACATTTCAAAGAATTCTTCTTATCCGCTTCTCCTACTGTCTAAGTTCCACAGCCATACAGTGCTGTGTTCCACACATATGCTTTCAGTACTTTTTTCCTTGTTTCTATGTTTGTTGTCTTTTAATATAGTGGTTGCTTTTTCTTGTTAAATGCAGCACGGTCTTATGCTAATTCTTGTTTTATATCTTTTGCACTTTTTCCATCTTGCGTTTTTGGCATCCTAGGAATCAGAAATCCCTAAGCTTTTGTAAGTTCTCGTTTTCTATTTGCATTTTGGTTTTTAACTTATTTTCCCCTCCTTTACATACTAGTACTTTATTTTTATTTTTGTTAATTTTCACACCGTACCTCTCTGATAAAATGGTTTCCATTTCATTAAGGGTTTTTAACCCTTCCTTACTAGATGCTAATACCGCAGTATCATCCGAAATCTAAGCACATCAATCTTTTGACCCTGCATAGTAATTCCAAATGTCTTCTTGCATTTGACAGTATTCAGTGCCTCTTCGATGTACCAGTAAAGAATTAGCGGAGATAGGGCTCTGTCTTACACCTTTCCTCATATTTACTTTTTTACATTCCTGCTCTAATTCTAGTACCGCTGTTTACTCTTTGTATAAGCTATGTACTATTCGTCTATCCCTATAACCCATCCCAATCTTTTTGAGTATTTCGATCATTTTTCCCATTTTACATTATCGAATGCTTTTTCCAGATCTACAAACCCTATATACACGCATTCTCCTTTTTCTATTGTCTTCTCCATTATTACCCTTAGAGCTAAAATAGCCTTCCGTGTTCCCCTGTTTCGCCTTTACCCAAATTGATCTTCTCCTAGTATTTCTTCAGCTCGTTTTTCCATCTGTATTTTTACAATCCTAAGTTAATTTTTTTGATACGTGTGCTGTCAAACTTATTGTTGGAAAATTTTCACATATACCAACCCCCTTTTTTTTGGTATGGTGACGATGATGTTACGTTTGAAATCTTTGGATATCTCGACTGTCTCATACATATAGCTTACAAGTTGGAAGAAACCTTCTGTTATTGCTTGTCCAGAAGCTTTTATAGTTTCTACTTGCACCTTATCTATACCCGATGACTTGTCATTTTTCAATCCCTTTAATGCTAATTCTAACAAATCTCTAAGTATAGGATATCCCAAGTCGTCCTTTTCAATGCTTGATTGCTGTTCTAGTGCGGCTAGTTCCTGTCCCACATATAAATTCCTTATTTATTCTTGCCACCTAATCACTTTTTCTACATTATCTATGATGATGTCTCGTTCCACGCCCCGTATGTTTTTCATGCGGTTTTATATCCCTAAAATTCCGTCCGTCTTTCCTATTTCAATCTTAATTTGTACCTCTTTGCACTTTTCATCAATCCATTGTTCTTTAGCTTTCCCGCATTTGCGAATAAATTCCCATTTTATGGCTTTTGTACCTCTTTTTTCCTACTTCATCTAGTCTGTTTTGGTACTTTCGACTTTATTCTATTAAATTCAGGATATCGTTTGTTATCCATGATTTCTTATTTTCTTTTTGTGTATACCCAGAATGTCTCTGACCACTATGTCTAAGTTGGATTTAATGTTCTCTATTCTGTTTCTACTTCCCGCGTATCAGAAATTTTCCTGATATCTTTCAGCAATTCATTTGATTTTTTTTCGAATCATTTGTGGACATCTTTATCTTTTAGTTTCTCAAAATCAAAATGCCTTTTTCAGTTCACTTTTTCAAATTTTTAAGTTTAAACGATGTCTTCATAATTACGATGTTATGGTCAGTGTCAATATATGCTTCGGGGTAGCTTCTGCAGTCTTTTATTTTATTCCTAAACCATTGTCTATCAAGAATGTAATCTATTTGATATCTTCCTGTATCTCCTGGCATCTTCCACGTGTATCGTCTTCTAGCACGATGTTGAAATAATGTGTTTGTGATGAGTAAATTGTTTTTGTCGCGGAATTCTACCAGCCTCTTTCCTCGGTCGTTTCTCGTGCCTAATCCAAATATACCTACTACCGCTCCTTCTCTGCCATCACCAACCACTGCATTAAAATTCCACGTAATTATTGAATTTTCATGTTTTTTGCGTACTTATGTCTTTGATATCTTGGTAGATCGCTTCTATATCTTCCTTGCTGTAGATAGTGGTGGGCATGTATACTTGTATTATTACTGTGTTGACCGGTTTAGATTCGAATCTAACCATGAGTACTCTTTCGTTCTTTTGTAAAAAGTTTTCTACACAGGTCCTACTTTTTTTCGCATAACTATAGCCACACTCAAAATTCCTTCCTGTATGAATTACCCTAAAGCCTCCGCTCCAAAAAAACCCCTGCCTCTGGCCACCGAACTTTGCTGATCCCTAGTATGACCAATGCTAACCTATCCAATTCACCATTTCAATTTTCAAGTTCTATAGCTTACCTACTTGCTTCATACTTCTGACATTCCACGGTCCGATTCAGAGAATGTTTCCGCCTTATCTTTTATACTTTCCGATCACATCCTCCAAAGTAGTTTCCTTTCGGAGATACGATTGAAGGACTACTTTAACTGGCAGCTCCGAGGCGTAGTTGGTATGCGTGTGACTACTACGCCTAAAGTCTCGGGTTCGAATCCCGACACGGTCCGCTTGAAAAATATTAGGCGAACATTTTTCACAAAAATACGCCCTCGTTCGATTGAGAGGTAAAATGGAGGTCCCGTGTGTGAGTGTTGTCACGCACGTTAAAAATCCCTACCTTGCTTGGAACAGCAAGGGTTCGGCAAAATTCAAAAAATTTTAAGGTAAAAAAACACTCGCTACCTGGCCAATGTAGTACCTTCGGGTGTAGCATTGAAAAAAAATCACGTGTAAGGACTACTTTAACTCCAGAATCTTTTATTCCAGAGGATGACATCATCTTAAATAACAATTTAAGTAGGTTGTGTACTTGGGAAGTAATGTGTCGGTTTCCCGTTGCCTTCCATATCACAGTAGTGTGTCTTAGAATGCCATACCGAAACCTATGGTATCTACCACTCTAAGTACCGAAAGAGCTGCAACCTTCTTTCGGGAACCTGTTTTAGCCTGGTTCCTCACTGAAGAGACCCCACGGATTTGGTAAAACCATGGTTCGGCTCTTTAGCTAATCGGGACACGCAAGCCTTTCCACCCGTTCTGGTAATCTAGACCTTCTTCAAAGTGCGGTTTATTATTATTATTGGGTAAAAATTATTTGTTATACAATGGATTTCTGGACTTCTGATTTTATTATGTTCTATTTTATAAAAAGGGTAAATTAAAATTTTTAAAATATCTACCCTAAAATCCTATCTTTTTAATACTTGCTAGATACAGTAGCGTCCGACTTCACTTTATTTTGTTTTCCGTTTTACAAAGAATAATTCAACCCTACCCTTTTCGTTATATCGCATGAGATAATAGCCAAGTTAGTCGCTAGCATAGTAGGTTTTTATAGTTCCATCTCGTGCGCGTAAAAGTCAAAATTCCTTTAAAGTTACGAATTGTTGTTCTATCTTCTCCCTAATAGCAAAATTACAAACTGGGTTCACTACATAATTAAAACCGTTACACTTGCCTTGGGCTCGAAATATTTAACAATTTACGTTCACCATATTAAAAAAATTTACACTGCTACAACCTATATAAAACATAATAATACATTTGACTGAAATGCCACAAATAAACGTAAAAATTAATAAACAAACAAATTCTATTATTTCCTCAGATATAATGCTTATTGAATTTCAATCGTAATTATGATTTTTATTCTTTGGTTTTGCGTACACGTATATCTTGTTACCTTTTATGTTAACTTCTTAAAAAGTTAAAGGTGCCCCACATATAGGTGGGGTTCAGCGGATTCCTTACAAGAGAGATAAGCTTTGCTTTGGACAGGGTAGAAGGACGGCTGTGAAAGTAACGGAATCGCTAAATCTACTTCTGGAATAACTTGATTTTTACCTCACGCGGGAACATAAGAGTAGTTGGGCGATGAGACTATTAAGCAAAGACAAGATGGGGGGGGGGCATCTAAGAATACTCATAAAGAAGCCTAAATGATAAGATGCAGAAACCTTTGTGCGTAGGTGGTTTCAACCGATTTGGCTTTGTGCTTGGTTGCCATCGGTTGATTGAGGTCTTGCAGTGTTCAATTTTGTTTTTCTATTTTTGATTGCCTTAGGATTGATTTTCATACTACTGCCAGTATCAGACGTCATCGTGCTTATTTTTGTATTGGTCTGTTGTTTTTATTCCTACTGCTTCCTTGATGAACAACCACGACGACGCACGCCGCCTGTAATTGCAAAATATTTCTGAAAAATACACATGCGTAATATTCCGTTAATTAGTTCTCAAAGTGGTGCGATTATGGCAGTATCTTTCAATTATACCAAAACTATAAATGGTTCACACTCAATTGTTATAGTCATCGCATATCTATAAGCTACTTAGATACAGGATATCTTATCAAAAAAATAATACTCTCTTAATTCGATTTCCTTCGCATTGATTCATAGCTTAGAAACATGTGGCTAACAATTTGCACTGTAGTAAGCAGCGAAGTTCGACAGTACAACTGAGATTTCTTGGAAGCCAGCGGTGATCCAACGTAATGACGGTAATTTGATGCAACTTTTCAAGTTTCCCCTTTCGGTGCCAGTTGCTTTCGCAACATATCTCGAACAAACTACATCGTTTGAAGTTTGCGTAAGATACTCAAGATGTCGTCAATTTGCACAATCTCCTACCCTTCTGTCCAACTGCTAACCGATTTCTTGTTATAACTGCATTTCCCAAAATTGGGCGCTTTTCATCAACTCGTTTTGCTACCCCTTCATTTGTTATTCTGCCTGTTCAGTAAATTTTAAACATTTTTCTAAACTATCACAGTTTAAAAGTTTTATCTTTTCTCTGTTTCTTCCATAATCTTTGTTTCACCACCATGCAGTGCTATACTGTCCACAATTGTTCTATGGAATTTTTTCGGTATATTTAAATTAAGCAGACAGTAAAAAGGAATGTGATGCTTAAGATGTATGATGATGATGTGGAAAATAAACAAAAAATAGGAGAAATATAAAGACAGGACACGTTTCAAAGCATTTAGGAAATAGTGCGGGATATATTACAAGCAGAGGTAGGAAAAAAGAGAAGTAGATGTAGACATAGATCAGACTATTGCACGCAGATAGTGCAAGATTTGGTCTGTGGAAATTTCAGGAAAGTGTGTAGATTAGCTCAAAATACGAAACAATGGAGGTACACGGTACACGTCTAACCATTTCCAGAACTGACGACATAATGATGATGATGATTTAAATTAATGTGTTTCGTGAGCAAATTATATTTGTGAAAGATTGCTGTCTTTACTAATTTAATTCTGCACTTTATACACCTATATCTCTTGTATCCTTTGTATGTGTTAAATAACAAAATTCTTTCACGTCAGCGAATTTGTTCTATCCTATTGTACATTGGAAACACCAAACGGGACTTCCATTTTACCTCTCATCCGAACGAGGGCTTATTTTTGTGAAAAATGCTCGCCTAACATTTTTCAAGCGGACCGTGTTTGGGATTTGAACCCGGAACCTTGGGCATAGTAGTCCTACGCATACCAACTATGCCACGGAGTCGCCTAAAAGTGAATTACTCCGCTAAAAATTCCGTGCCGGTAAAATACCGAAACCTCGACTATATAAATAAAATGAGTTGATTTTTCCGCCGACTAACTCAGTGAGACAGGTGGTGTGAGTGTTTGAGAAGGGTTACAGAATGCTATCGAGTATAAAATGTGGTCTTGATCGGGAAAATACCTTGGACATCGCCTAATCTCGTATAGATGTTGTGGAAAGTCCTAGAATGAATAACAGAAGGGAATGTCCAAAATCTTGAGATCATGAGATTGATTCTGGCTTACAAATATACCTGAAAATTCATTGAAACAAATATTATTTTAAATCTAACCCAAACCTACGTAGACCTGTTTATGATTGCTAACTGCCATAAAGATTTTTGAAAGCAAATGGTAAATAATACCTAAAATATATTATCACACTTCAAACAAAACTTCCGTCTACAATAATGAACAGAATAAATAAACACTCTTTACAAAATTTATTACAACCTTATAAATTCTATATCGTGTGCATTCACACAGCTCCAACTTATACAAATATGAAAAGTCTCTAAATCTACTGATCAAAACGGAAACCTATTAGCTAAAACATAATCTAATCAGAGACGCATTGGTATATACGTTAGTTAATAATATGGTACTACCCTTTTGCATTAGTATAGTTTTAGTTTTTTCCTTATGGATTTGATTTTTAAATTACCATCGGGAGATGTTTTCTTTCCTTTGTTAACGCTAGGATATTTCAACCTAATTTCCACCTAAAAGTTGAACCATTGGGGACCAATTTGCTCCTAAAACAGGATCTGAATCGCTTGGTGAGGGATTACCCGACCACCAAAAACCACTTGGCTTAGATTGCTACCTTCTATCAAGGTATTTACCCTATCGAAGGTACCTGTTGAAGTCGGGATGATAGAAACGGAGTCTTGCTTTGAACAAAGAAACCGCTCTTTTTAAAATTACTGAGGCTTTCTCGGTAAACTTCTGACGGATGGATCAAAACGGGATTTCCTTTAATGTTGATATCTCTATTTATTCTTTATATTATTTTAACTAACGTATTTCAGATTGTATATGAAATCTGAATAGGCACAAAACTGCATATGACCAGTTTTATTCTTAGATGGATGAGATCACGGGCGTCATTCTATATTCTATAGACAAAACAAATCAAACTATATTAGTTACCAAGATGACATCACGCCTAACCTTTTTAACAAACTGGCATGAATTTTTATAACCTTTGACTATGAATTGATTATGATGCCAAATTATGGTTTCTTAAATTAGAATTTATAAAAGCATAAAACTTATATTTCTTGAAGGAAATAACCCATTCCTATTAACAGACTTTACTTATATAGAAACTACTAAAATGAAATGTGATTATAATTATTTCTAAGTGAATGTCACGAGCTAGTAATTTATTTATCACAATCCCCAACATCACAACATCAAATAGCATTGGCGCTCAATGTGGAGCTTGATAGGAAAGTACATCAAGTTGGAAACACCGGATACACACGGTAGAATTTATAAAATTTGTATTACAATTACTGATAGTGCATTGTTGATCAAGGACGATATGTGATTTCAACTAAAAGGAACAGCAGGCCAAGTACACAGTTGTTGCTGTTGTGTAGATGCTGCAAACCCTTGTTTATAGTGGTCTACTTAGAAAAGGGGTGGGGTACAAAATTCGTGAGTGAACATTTGAGAAACACAAATTATGGTGCTTCGAGTGTCGCAGTACCGATTGATTTTGGTCGTGGAAACGGATACTTTATTCTTGTGCCGAGTAGGTTTCGCGGGTGATTTTTCAGAGAAGGGGTGAGGTACAAAATCCGCGAGTGAACATTTGAAAAGCACAAATTAGTGTGCTTCGAATGTAGCAGCACCGATTGATTTTGCTCGTGGAATCGGATACTTTACTCTTGTGTCGAGTAGGTTTCGTAGGTGGTTTTTCAGAGAAGGGGTGAGGTACCAAATCCGTGAGTAAACATTTGAAAAGCACAAATTTGTGTGCTTTGAATGTAGCAGTACCAATGATTCTGCTTGTCGAAACGGATACTTTACTGTTGTGTCGAATAGGTTCCGCAGGTGGTTTTTTAGAGAGGGGATTGGGTACAAAATCTGTGAATGAATATTTGAGAGGCACAAATTATGGTGCTTCGAGTGTTGCAGTACCGATTGATTTTGCTCGTGGAAACGGAAACTTTATTCTTGTGCCGAAAAGGGGTGAGGTACAAAATCCGTGAGTGAACATTTGAAAAACATAAATTAGTGTGCTCCGAATGTTGCAATACCGATTGATTCTGCTCGTGGAAACGGGTACTTTACTCTTGAACCTAAACGTAGCAATTCGCCGTTGTTTCAAGCGGAATGAATGTATCTAGCTGCTTGTTTTGGACGGCACAAATTAGCACAAATTCTAGCCATTGTATTTATACTTTTTTTTTGTTTTCCCTTTTTTTTGCATGTAGTCCTCCTAGCTTAATGTTAAGGTAACAGCGCTAAGGTTTTTTTCAAAATGGCACGTAGCACAAAATTTTTATTAATGGCACAAATTAGCACAAAATAAGCACTAATTAATGCAATACACCTTGTAACGTGCATTTTTATAGCTTAACATTTTACGCTTTTTCCCAATTAGTAAATACATTTCGATAACTACTATTTCTATATTTTATATTTATTAACTCCTTAGGCGAATGCGTCGTATTATAATGAGTGGATTGCATCGTTCTTGTCTTGCCGTTCGTATAGATTTTGTTCTTTATGTGGATATACAAGTCTAGATAATAGACGATAAGAGGTTGTAATAGCAACGAGTTGAATAAACAGATGAGTTTTTGTAGTTTGTTCTTGGTTCCTATATATTAATTACGTTGAAAATACTGTTTCTTCTTTGCTTTGACAATAGTGAGAATTAATGCGGTATTAATTTTCGAATTGTTCATGAACAAGCACGGCACGATTTTAGTTGTTTTTCTTGTGAAATAAAAGTTGTATATTAACTGTAGTAAGTGTAGTGCTAATTCCGATTGAAGTAGTATGGTTGATAGGCAAACGTGTTTGGTCGACGCACGTGTTTTACGGAACATTTGACAGACTTACTTTAGTGATACACGTGCTTTACTCATTGTGGGTTTTTTTTGGTGCTTTGTCTTTTGATATTTAAACTGTGTGTGCGATCTAGTTTCGCGGTCCTTTTCTTTTTTATCAGAGTAGTGCATACTTTGGATTATCCAACAGTTGATACTGTAGTTTCTGAATTTTCTAACCCCAAAGAATCTAAAACAGATCATTGCTTGCGCAAATTTCGTTATTTGCAAAATATAACAGATTACCGGTTTGCAAAGGTATTGGTTGAAGTTTCTCACTGCTTTTTGGATGTTTATGAAAATAATATACATTTGGTCCCAGTTGAAATTAAACTAGTGCTACAGAATATTTCAAAATTATTGTCTCAGGAAATAGAATTAACAAGAAATTTATCAATGCTGCATAGTTCCGTCGCGTGATAAAGTCTGCTGCTAACACCAGTGAAATACGTAGGTGTGATTAGGGTAACGTGTGATAAGTTCCATCAACACCCTCCCAGTCAAGGGTGAAGTGCTGCGTTAGTGCCGGACATCGTAAATCCCACACTTCAATTGCAAGGAAGCGTTACTGAAGGACCTTTTGTAAGTTGAACTATTTCCTACTTGTTCTTACTATAAATATCTATCCGTTGTTTTGCCATATCTTTGTCGTTCGGATACCTTTTACAATAGAATTGCATGCTATTAAGAAACAAAAAAAAAAAGAAACAAAACAAATTAGTTGGAGTAATTTGAATATTTGGGCAGGAAAGAAAAAAAAATCAATGCTACTGGATTGCTCATATCAATTGTGTCTTATCTATTTATCTTTTGTTAACATTTTGTCTGATTTATGTTTAATTGGTGTGTGAGGAAACGTTTCCGCTACTCCCCAATATTACCTCACTTTGTACTAAAAATTTTTGTATTGCTTTTACCGTTGTTATATTATATAGATTATCTAAACAGTTTTTTTTTACATTCTATAAAGTACTGAACAATCTATGCTCGATCAGCATGCTATGCTTTTTCTTTATTTCAGGTTTGCAGGACTAATTTTTTTTTATTGCAGGTTTACTATTCTATTTTTTTTTATTGCAGGTATTGTTACTAACTCCTTACAGCCGCGTACATAATATGTTGGTCTGCTTTCTACACCCCCTAATCTCCGATTGAGCCCGGTCATTTCTTTGATTTTCTTGGTGTTACGCACGGCTACGAGCCAACGTAGCATAAATTTGGCGCCCAATGTGGCTGCCTCGATAAACGTAACAACCTGAATCTATTCTGCCAATTTGGTCGTGCCAGCTTAATAGAGGTGGCTGTGTTTCCAAATTCTGAAAGCAAGAGCTGTAGTTTAGTAATGACTTTAAGACCATAAATATCGATAAACTGTTTACAAAATCAACTTTTCCGTGTAAATAAGTATCACACAATACAAAATAAGTTCAGTATAACAACTGTACTTTGTCCATCATAGCCAATGCTGCTCATACGGTGCGCCAAAGTACATTAAAAGACAGCACTGTCCCATTTTATATTATGTATATATTGCTGATTCAGCATAGTCGATCTAGGACCTCTCAAGTCCAACTTCCTTTTACAGCATTAATCAATTGATTCTGGCTGTCTCGTTGCTAACTGAATTTACTGCTTTATAAATCTTTGATTCTCTGCTCGCAGAGAGTGTGAAATCGTTTCTTCGCGATAGTCTTGCTGCCGGTAGGATTTGTGTGCGGTAAAAAATACGAGAGAGGATGATAGGCCACACACTACGGCATGAGGGAATAGTGCCGAACATATTAGAAGCAGAGATAGGAAAAAAGAGAAGTAGAGGTAGACCTAGGTTAGACTACTGCACACAGATAGTGAAAGAAGTAAGCTGTATGAATTTCAGGGAATTGTGTGAGGCTAGCTCAGAATAGAAATCAATGGAGGTACGCATTCAACCAGCCCCAAGATGGATAAAAGTAATTGTAGTAACTGTACTTAAACATGATGATTATTTTAAGCAACTACACTATTGGTTGGGCAATATTCGCGAATAATGTTGATTGTGTAAAAGGATTTACTGGAAAACTATTAATTCGGCAAATGTCTATGTGTTGGGGGATCTGGTCAGCTACAGGCTGCTTAACCCCTTTCACTCAATCTCCGTTAAATACGGCATAAAATTAGAAAACAATAAAAAGGGCACCGAGCTGTATCTAGCCTGTGAGAATTTCAGGGAACTGTGTAGGCTAGCTCAGAATACAAATAAGTGCAGGTACGTGTCCAAACAGTTTTGAGACGGAAAACCTAAGGACGAAAAAATAACGGCAAATAAATCTGATGATTATTATAAACAACTACAGGTGTTGGTTGTGAAATATTTGCAACTAATGTTGACTGTGCAAAAAGATATATTGGAAAAAATATTAAATCGGTAAATGTTCAAGTGCTGGTGGAACTTGGCAGCCACAGGCAGCTTACCCCCTTTCACAACCATTGAATGTTGGTGAAATGAGATATATAATTGTAAAACAATAGAAGGGGACCGAACTGCATCTAACAAGAGAGAACAGCGCTTATGATGAAAGACAACAAACAAAGAAACAAGAAGAAAATTGTTGCAAGCATATGTGTGGAGCACAGCACAGTATGCCTATTAAATACGGGCATTAGGAAAAACAGACAGAAAAACGGCAGCAGCCTTTTGGAATGCTGTGCTTCAAGATGTAGGATGATGATCGCATGGACAGACGAAATTAATAACAAATAGGTTACAGAAGTAGTAGAGGAACAAGAATATCTGTGGGAAAAAAATAGGAGAAGTAGAAGGGGAGAATACGTTTTAATGCGTTTTTGGGGAATAGCATGAGATATATTACAAGCAGAGATAGGAAAAAGGAGGTAGATGTAGACCTAGATCAGATAGTGATAGATGCAGACTGTGCGAAATTTCAGGAAAATGTGTAGGTTAGTTAATAATAGGAAACAATGATGGTACGCGTCTAACCAGTTCCAGGACTGAAAACCTAATGATGATATTTAAAAGTATTACTACTAATTTTGTAGGTGACCAAAATTTCCAACAAAAATGGCAAAATCACTTTGGTCCCCCCAACACCAAATTATTTTATTTTCTGTATAGCATCTGATTGCACCAACATTGCACCACATAGTACCACAAAACTTATAGCTAGCACTCTAAAACTATGTGAGTTATTACAGTTCAAAGTTTGGGGGGCTAAGGTGATGCCAGCCCCCCACTACACTTTTTTTCAAATTTTTCTCTTGCACCTGATGGCACTAACATAGCACCACATAGCACCACCATTCTCACAGCTAGCACCCAAAAATTGGTGTAGATATAGCAATTTAAAGTTTAGGGCCCTTGGCTACGTCAGCCCCCCCACTACATTTTTTTTTAATTTTTCCTCTTGCACCTGTTAGAACTAACATAGCACTACATAGCACCACCAGTCCCATAGCTAACACTCAAAAAATGACGTAGATATAGCAGTTTAAAGTTGTGTGGGCTGTAGTTAGTTGCTGCAAGCTACAAACTATCTATACTCCAGGATTTTACGGGTTGGCAATCTAATTACAAAAAAACACAAAATAAGATAATACGTTTTGCCATCCACTTAATGGAAAAATTTCTGAAAGATGTTGTAGGGAGTTTGTAGCACTAGGTCTATCCTACGTAACTTTAAACCGCTGTAGCTTCAACATCTTATCCAATCTAGCTACCTACACAATTTTTACTGCTATGCGGAGGCATAATGTCACAAGCGAAGTTCTAGCGTGTTAGGAGGGAGTAGTGAGAGTGGAACCACTTTCAACTTGTTATGTCTCACCCATTTGGTTTAAAGTTAAACAATTGGTGGTGATACGTAATGCTATGTTAGTGTTTGTAGGTGCACGAAAATAATAAAATATAATGCATACAGCGAGGAGTGTTAATCTTATCTGGCCCCAAACTTCTAACCGTTATACTTTGGGTGTTAGGTATGCGACTGGTGGTACTATGCGGTACTTTGTTAATATTAGCATTGCGAGAAA
Organism: Platerodrilus igneus; assembly: GCA_036346225.1. Taxonomy (NCBI): domain Eukaryota; kingdom Metazoa; phylum Arthropoda; class Insecta; order Coleoptera; family Lycidae; genus Platerodrilus; species Platerodrilus igneus. Next base: position 2,445,997 of record JARFIW010001031.1, read on the forward strand.
AATTTAGAAAGAATTTTGCCAAAAAGCTTATGCTATTTTAGCCCTCCCCAAAGTGTGTACCGATATATCTTACCATTTTATAGGTACTAGGTATGCAACTGTTGGTGCTATGCAGTACTATATTAGTTCAAACAGTTGCAAGAGGAAAATTTCAAAAAAGTGTGTGTGTGTGGGGGGGGGCGTGGCTGACGCACTAGCAGGTGCAAGATAAAAGATTAAACTTTAAACTGTTATATCTTTGCCATTTTTTGCTAGCTATACGATTGGTGGTGCGATGCTGTGCTATGTTAGCACTAGCAAGTGCAAGAAAAAAAAATTAAAAAAAGTGGAGTGGGGGCTAACATCGCCCAAGGTCATAAACTTTAAACTGCTATATCTACGTCATTTTTTGAGTGCTAGCTATAGGACTGGTGGTGCTATGTAGTGCTATATTAGTTCTAACAGTTGCAAGAGGAAAAATTTCAAGAAAGTGTGTGTGGGGGTCGCTGACGCACTAGCAGGTGCAAGATAAAAGATTAAACTTTAAACTGTTATATCTCCGCCATTTTTTGGATGCTAGCTATACGATTGGTGGTGCTATGCTGTGCTATGTTAGTACTAGCAAGTGCAAAAAAAAAAATTCAAAAAAGTGGAGTGGGGGGCTAACATCGCCCAAGGTCATAAACTTTAAACTGCTATATCTACGTCATTTTTTGAGTGCTAGCTATGGGACTGGTGGTGCTATGTTAGTTCTAACAAATGCAAGAGGAAAAATTTGAAAAAATGTAGTGGGGGCTGACGTGGCCTAGAGCCCTAAACTTTAAATCTACACCAATTTTTGGGTGCTAGCTGTGAGAATGGTGGTGCTATGTGGTGCTATGTTAGTGCCATCAGGTGCAAGAGAAAAATTTGAAAAGGGGGGGGGCTGGCATCACCTTAGCCCCCCCAAACTTTGAACTGTAATAACTCACATAGTTTTTGGGTGCTAGCTATAAGTCTTGAGGTGCTATGTGGTGCAATGTTGGTGCAATCAGATGCTATACAGAAAATAAAGTAATTTGGTGTTGGGGGGGCCAAGGTGATCTTGCCAACAAAAATGTTATTTTTAGTACCCCAGATCCAGAAGGTATTAGATTATCTACTGAAACGAAACTATCCGCGAACAAGAATGCAAATGTTTTCTACAATAAAGTTTTTGAACCAATGCTAGTAGCGATCTATTTTTTATAATCGGGATTTTTAATAAACATAAGCGGCTATGTTCTCTTGAATGCTAGACTCATAATCCCACACACTATCAGTTAAAGTTCTCATTTCAGCTCCAGTCTCACTAATAAGCCTTTTACCAAAAATGTGCAAGTTTAAAGACGATATTATAATATCATCATCATCATTAGGTCTTCAGTCCTAGAACTGGTTAGACGCGTACCATCATTGTTCCCTATTCTGAACTAACCTACAGATTTCCCTGAAATATGCTCAGTTTGCATCTATAACTGTCTGATCTAGGTCTACATCTACCTCTTTTTTCCTATCTCTGCTTGTAATATATCACATACTATTCCCCAAAAATGCCTTAGAACGTATTCCTCCCTACTATTTCTCTTTTTCCCCAGATATCCTTGTTCCCATACTATTTCTGTAACTTATTTGTTATTATCTTTGTCTGTCCGTGATATCGTCCTCATACATCTGGAGCATTTCAAAAGACTGCTACCGTTTTTGTGTCTGCATTTCAGCCAACATTTTTTAACATGTTTCTATTTATACAATTGAGAGGATGGTTATTAAAGAAGTGTGCGATTGCATTATTGAAAGGCTTAAGTAGTCGTTTTTTTTTATATTTATTTTGAGGGGGAAAATTCATTATGATTTAAGTTACCTCTTTGGTAGATTTTAACATGGTTCTGAGGCGACTCTATGGCGGGTTTACACTTGTCAGATACCAATGTTGTTCTATGAAGATTGTATATGGATCTGAGGCGACCCTATGGCGGGTTTACACTTGTCAGATACCAATACTGTTCAACGGAGATTGTATATGGTTTTGAAGTAACCTTATTGTGGATTTATACTTGTCGGATACCAATGCTGTTTTACAAGGATTGTTAATATGCTTATTTTATGTAATTAGTTATTTTATGTATAAATAGAAATCATGTATGTAGGCTGTATTTCATGTTAATATTGCAAGGAAAACCCAGGAAAAACTTGCAATGCTACCTAGATATTGTGGGCATTTGATTTTCATTTGTTATTTCTTTTGTTATTTCTTTTAGTAATGGAATCCATTGTTTACTGAAAGTCGCGGATTCGTTTGCAACGCAGTTATGTTTATGTAGGGTTATATAGGCAGCTTCTTTGATTTTGCGTTTTTGGTGGTTTCTTCTTTTTCTTCTTTTCAGGGAGTATGTGTATTCAGCTCGTTCCCTTTCTATTGTTTTCTAATTTTATACCCTATTTTACCGAGATTCAGTGAAGGAGGTTAAGCAACCTGTGGCTACCAAGATCCCCCAACACTTAGACATTTGCCGAAATAATGGTTTTCTAGTAAATCCTTTCACACACTTAACATTATTCGAGAATATTGCCCAACCATTTCTTGTAGTTACTTATAATAATCATCATGTTTACGCACAGTTATCTTTTCGTCATTAGTTTATCCATCTTGGGATTGGTTGGATGCGTACCTCCATTGATTTCTATTCTGGGCAAGCCTACACATCTCCCTGAAACCTCTACAGCCTACATCTTTTACTATCTGTGTGCAGTAGTCTAATCTAGGTCTGCCTCTTCTTCTCTTTTTTCCTATCTCTGCTTCTAAAATATTCCGCACTATTCCCTCATGCCGTAGTATGTGGCCTATCATCCTATCTCTTCTATTTTTTACCGTTTTCCACATATTTCTTTCTTCCCCTACCATTTTTAGTACCTCTTCGTTCTTAACTTTGTCTGTCCATGATATCTTCATCATACGCCTGTAACACCACATTTCAAAGGCTTCTACCTTTTTCTTGTCCGCTCCTCCCACTGTCCAGGCTTCACAGCCGTACAGTGCTGTGCTCCACACATATGTTTTAAGCAATCTTTTCCTTGTTTCTATGTTTGTGGTCTTTGAGCACAATAGTTGCTTTTTCTTGTTAAATGTAGCACGACCTTGTGCTAATTTTTGTTTTATATCTTTTGTGCTTTTCCCATCTTGCGTTATTTGGCTTCCTAGGTAGCAGAAATCCTTAACCTCTTGTAAGTTCGTGTTAAATACTTGTATTCTTGTTTTTGATTTATTTTCCCCACCTTTGCAAACTAGAACTTTAGTTTTAGTTTTGTTAATTTTCATACCGTTTCTCTCTGTTAGAACCGTTTCCATTTCATTAAGAGCCGCTTCTAACTCTTCCTTGCTAGATGCTAATACCGCTATATCATCTGCAAATCTAAGCATATCAATTTTTTGTCCTTGCATAGTAATTCCAAATGTCTTTCTGCATTTGACAGTATTCATTGCCTCTTCTATGTACAAGTTAAAAATCAATGGGGATAGGGCACATCCCTGTCTCACCCCTTTCCTAATGTTTACTTCTCTACGTTCCTGCTCTAATTCTATTACTGCTGTTTGCTCTTTGTATAAGCTATGTACTATTCGTATATCCCTATAACTCATTCCAATCCTTTTGAGTATTTCGAACATTTTTTCCAATTTACATTGTCGAATGCTTTTCCAGATCTACAAACCCTATATACATGCTTTCCCTTTTCTATTGTTTTCTCCATTATCACTCTCAGAGCTAAAATAGCCTCCCGTGTTCCCCTGTTTCGCCTAAACCCAAATTGGTCTTCTCCTAGTATTTCTTCAGCTCGTTTTTCCATTCGTCTTTGCACAATTCTAGTTAATATTTTTGACACGTGTGCTGTCAAACTTATTGTTCGAAAATTTTCACATCTATCCGCGCCTTTCTTTTTTGGTATAGTTACTATGATGCTACGTTTGAAATCTTTGGGTATCTCGCCTGTCTCATACATATAGCTTACAAGTTGGAAGAGACGTTCTGTTACTGCTTGTCCAGCGGCTTTTAGAGTTTCTGCTTGCACCTTATCTGTACCCGGCGCCTTACCATTTTTCAGACTCTTTAATGCTAATTCAAACTCGTCTCGAAGTATAGGATATCCCAAGTCATCATTTTCAATGTCTGATTCCTGTTCTAATGCAGTTAGTTCTTCTCCTGCATATAAATTCCGTATATATTCTTGCCATCTACTCACTTTCTCTACGTTTTCTATAATGACGTTTCCTTGTGCGTCCCTTATATTTTTGCTATACGGTTTTATATCACTAAAATTCATTCTAATTAATTTGTATGCTTTGTCTGTCTTTCCTATTTCCATCTTAGTTTGTACTTCTTTGCACTTTTCAACAATCCATTGTTCTTTAGCTTTCCTGCATTTTCGAATAATTTCCCATTTTATGGCTTTGTATCTCTGTTTTCCTGTTTCGTCTGATTTATTTTTGTATTTTCGTCTTTCTTCTATTAAATTCACGATATCCTTTGTTATCCATGGTTTCTTATTTTCTTTTTGTGTATACCCCAAAATATCTCTGGCCGCCATGTCTAGGCTGGATTTAATGTTATTCCATTCTGTCTCTACTTCCTTAGTTTCAGATATTTTCGCGATATCATTCAGCAATTCATTTGACTTTTTTTCGAATCTTACTTGAATATCTTTGTCTTTTAGTTTCTCTAAGTCCAAGTGCCTTTTTCAGTTCATCTTTTTCAGATTTTTAAATTTAAGTGCGGCCTTCATAATTACGATGTTGTGGTCAGTATCTATATCTGCTTCTGGGTAGCTTCTACAGTCTTTTACTTGATTCCTAAACCGTTGTCTAACAAGAATGTAATCTATTTGATATCGTCCTATATCTCCTGGCATCTTCCACGTATATCGTCTTCTAGCATGATGTTGAAATAATGTGTTTGTGATGATTAAATTGTTCTTGTCGCAAAATTCTACCAGCCTATTTCCCCTGTCGTTTCTCGTGCCTAAACCAAATAAACCTACTACCGCTCCTTCCCTACCCTCACCTACCACAGCATTAAAATATAATATATATAATATAATATATCAATGTATAATATGCAGTGTATACAGAAAAGAACCTTTTTTAGTTGAACACGTTGCATGATTCCAATATTACACTCTATATCGAACGTAAGGTAAAGTAAGGATGTAGGAATTAAGAAATTATCGATAATTTCGAAACGTACCACTTTAGACGTGGACTGATTCTGATACCTAACAATAAGATTTCTGAGTATTTTAAGGATTATGTACTTATATTTAGCTATGAAGTGCAACGATAGTGAATTCGCTGATGATTTCTTTCAAATATTACAAAAAATTACGAGAACTTAACGTAATACATACTCACATAATTTCCCTTGACGATCCTTTTAAAATTCACACGGGTTTTGAGATAACAAATAACTATTGCAACCAAATTTATCGTATCTTAAAGCTAGATAACTTTTAATACCTAGGTATAAATAATCGACGAAGTCGATGTTCCCTGCATTACCTACCAAGATGTATTTCTTATTCGTGATAGTACTAGCGGTCTCCTGTGGTAAGAATAATAATTGATAACAACAAATTTTAGTAAGTATCTAATAATCCTTTGCAGTTGCTAGTTTGGGCGCAAAAGAAACTTTCCCGAACCGTCAATAATCGGGGGACAAAGTGCAAAAAGAGGAGAATTTCCTTATATGGTATCATTGCAATTTATTGGAATTCACGGTTGTGGAGGAGCAATTGTTACACCTCGATGGGTTGTTACCGCAGCACACTGCTTTAATACTCCATTCTTCCTAGTTGCCGTTGCTGGGTTACTTATTTTAAGAGAAGATCATCCTGACATCCAAAAATTCCTGCTAAAAATTTTATAAAACATCCTGATTTTAATAACGCTAACCTAAAGTAAGTTTTTATCAAAATTTCAACATTTCTTATTCTACTTTGTGTTTCAGTGACATTGCTCTTGTCGAGTTAAAGGATAAATTTGTTTTTAATGAAGCTGTGCAACCTATCCCTCTGCCTAAACCTAACCAACACTTTAATGGAATGGTTACAGTTACGGGATGGGGACGTACAAGTTTTATACCGTCTGAGGTTACAGTTTTACAGCTTTTGAGAATGCCATTAATTTCCGTTGATGGTAGATACATTTTTACAAAGTATAACTAAATTTTTTAATCACTTGCACTTTTAGACTGTAGACAACGATTACAAAGTATAGGTAAATATCCTTGGAATATAACGGAGGTACATACTTGCGCTCTTCCTCAAAATCTTGGACAAAGTGGTTGCCATCAAGACAGTGGTAGCCCTTTAGTACAAGGCAATGAAAACGGACACATTTTAGTAGGAGTTGTTCAAGGTGGAGATCCTGATTGTGGCGTTGGTTTGAACGTTGTTTCGCCAAATGTGTATACGGGAGTGAGCAATTTTATTAACTTTATTTTAAGTTATGTTGATGACACCATAACCTTATAATTATAAACAAAAATAAATATTTAATTTTTAAATGGTAGTACATGAGTAGCTTATACATATCCCACATACGTCTGAAATTTTAGTTTTAATGAAATCCTCACTAAATGAATGCCAATGAGATTACTTTCAACTTATGACGTTTATTTGAAACGTTCTGTATTAGTAAATCTCACCAATAGGGTTAGATTATTTCCTTTAAGAATATAATTTTTAGGTTACTCTTGATCTAAGGAAAGATTATTTTCGTATCTTATATTGTTCATACTCAACGGTTGTAAAATTCATCGAGGTGGTTTTCAAAGATTAGAAATGATAGCAACGTATTTTGTCTTCAGAATTATTACAGTTTTATAACTCATTTGTTTTGATTAATAATGTATTACGCTAGCGTCTATGATTTCATCGTCTGAGTATTGAAAAAAGTTCACTTACAATTTGTGGTGATTAGAATAAAAAAAGTTCCTTTCTCTAATTCTAGTTAACCTTTCCATAAGTTTATTTCACATATATTAGATAGAGAAAAGCAACACATAGTAACTTCAATTTGCAGTCAAAATTCATATGTGTGAAGTTTGTCGAAAATGGCTCGAATTATTTTATAGACGAAAAAATAATTTCTTATATAGAGCACTTCGTATTTACCGTCCAAAGAAACAACATGTAACTTCGGTAGGTTAGTTTACCTTGAAGAAAATGTTTCGAATATACTGATAGTAGTCAATGATCTACGGATAATACTTTACTAAGCTGGTGACTTTTAATATTAGGGTCACCTTTACGTTTTAGTTTCTAAGCCACAACAGATAACGGCATTTAGTGGAGTCGGAGTTACCTACAGGCAAAAATCACTTATCATGTATTTATGAAAACTTTTGAAACTATATCCTAGAAGAAATTGTAAATGAACATTTTTAATTATTGGATGAAATTTATAAATGTATTCCCAGTACGTTATTTTGTTGAAAATTTATATAATAATTTTATTCGCCGAAACGTTTTCCATTATGTTAATTTTTTTAGCATATTTGTTTAAAAATCGGTATCATGTACTTGTGATGAAAATAACTATATAATATAGTTGAAAACATAATCGTGTGATAGCGTATGACTTTTTATTGGTATTTTTCACAAGGAATGTGAAGGTAATGAATAGTTCAAGTTTTATTATAATAAATTATTTTGCAATTACTTAGAGACATTATTGAAGCTTGAGGGCATCTAACACTTGCTTTTAGAAACCTCTTTTTTAGCTAACTGTTTTAAATTGGTATGCTAGTGAATATCAAAATAACCCTCTAGCGTAATAACTCCCTTTGTCACAAAAAAATTGTGGCACAGGGAATTATACTTTTTCGATCGCATATTAGTGTTCTTATGGTCAACATTTGTTTTATGTTTACTTTAACAATAGCGTGCTTAATGATTTCTTACGTGAATTTTAGGTCAGAATTACTTTCCTGATCTCAGGTTTTAGCACCCTCTTCTTATTCGCTTTAGGGCTTTTGCCTAAAAACCCTGGGAGATTAGGTGGCATCCAAGATAAATACCGATTAAGACGAATTTCACACACTTTAGTATTCCGAGACCTTCTTCAAACTCACCCCACCCGTCCTACTAAGTTAGTAGGCAACCATTTTGTTAGTATAATCGAGGTATTTGGTACTTTCTCAAAACAGAGTTTTTAGCTCAGTATGTTACCGGCAGGTGGCTCCGTGGCTTAGTGGTATGTGTGTGACTACTACGCCCAAGGTCCCGGGTTCGAACCCCGAACGGTCCGCTTGAAAAATGTTAGGCAAGCATTATTCACAAAAATACGCTCTCGTTCAGATGAGAGGTTAAATGGAGGTCCCGTGTGTGAGTGTTGTCACGCACGTTAAAGATCCCTACCTTGCCTGGAACGGCAAAGGTTCGGCAAAATTCTAAATTTTCAGGCAACAAAAAACTCGCCTCCTGGCCAATGTAGTACCTTCGGGTGGAGCATTGGAAAATCACATGTTAGGTATGTTATCGTCGGCTCCGTAGAGTAGTTGGTATTGTGTGACTACTACGTCCAAGGTCCCGGGTTCGAATCCTGACACGGTCCGCTTGAAAAATGTTAGGCGAGCATTATTCACAAAAATACACCCTCGTTCGGATGAGAGGTAAAATGGAGGTCCCGTGGGTGAGTGTTGTCACGCACGTTAAAGATCCCTACCTTGCCTGGAACGGCAAGGGTTCGGCAAAATTCTAAATTTCCAGACAACAAAAAACTCGCCTCCTAGCCAATGTAGTACCTTGGGGTGGAGCATTGGAAAATCACATGTAAGGTATGTTACCGTCGGCTCCGTAGAGTAGTTGGTGTGTGTGACTACTACGTCCAACATCCCGACACGGTCCGCTTGAAAAATGTTACGCGAGCATTTTTCACAAAAATACACCCTCGTTCGAATGAGATGTAAAATGGAGGTCCCGTGTGTGAGTGTTGTCACGCACATTAAAGTTCGCTACCTTGCTTGGAACAGCAAGGGTTCGGCAAAATTCCAAATTTTCAAGTTAAAAAAAACTTGCTTTCTGGCCAATGTAGTACCTTGGGCGGAGCATTGGAAAATCACATGTAAGGAGTACGTTACCAAGTTTTTCTGTCGATTACCGGCTAGATTTTTTGGGGCCAAAACTTTACGTAACAAACTTATAGGTTATAAGATGCATACTAAGTTACGCATTGAAAGGAACGGAGTTAGCATTATTTTACTTGCCTACGATAATTTGCAATTTCATGAACATTTGTATATTTCAACATCCTATGCAAAACATTTAAGGTACTATAAATTTCCAGGAAAAATTAAGAGATTAATATAAGAGTCCTAAGCAATAATAAAAAGAGCTTTGTAGGGAAATTGCGCGAACAATTACACCGATGTCATAAATTAAAGCATATTATTGTGGGTAGAAATGTAAATTTTGCTAAAAAAAAGCTAAAAACAGTAAATGATTATGGCGTATTATTACATTCAAACAGTTTTTTGAGGTGTATAAAAAATTGCAGGAAACTAGAAATTTATAACGTAAAACTACTGTCTACCATCTGAAATTGCCGCTAACGACCCTAATGAAATTTACCCCACCGCGGAAACGTAAGAGTAAAATTGCACCAGCTAGCCTGCAGTGGCGTGGGATTAATTCTATGAAAACAACAACGAATTTTTTTAGAGGTATACAAATTATAACACTTACACCTACTTGGAACCAATTGAAATGCTGGGCGACAACCCACTTGTAATTTGGTCTCGATAGAGAGTGGGTGGTCTACGAGATGTCTGCCACGCAAGTTGATAGAACCATGTGTACACCCTTTTTCTACCTCCTGATTTAAACTAATGCGATATGCAATTTACCTATACTATAATTTAAATAGCCATGTGTTGCCACCTACGGCCAAACGTTGACACGTAGGGGTTTCTGACTAGCTACAGTGGAGACTGAGTCCTCGAGTTTGGCAAAAACCAAAAGTAGAGTAACAAGGGCGTCAAGTAAATTTTCCTCTAAGGAACCTCCCAAGTATCTCGCACCACCAAATATACCGAACACGTGCAAGTACCTTTAGCCAGAATATAGTTACTAAAATAATACCTTATTTATATTCTTAAACAACCACTTCCAGGTAGTACGTTGATTAATGATTAAATACCAATTTTCATACGCTCATTGATTAGGTCAGTTAAGTTAAGTCTATATTGGGAATAAATTGAACGATAATAGCAGCGGAGTTTATGTATGCCCCCCCCCTAGCCCCTAGTATAATTATTACGGTTGCCGTCGCTTGAGCTCAAGCGCCGCGGAATTAATATTTACTACAGTGCGAAGACTCGACAACACAAAAAAGATTTTAATTACGTTGCAAAAATAATTAACGCATGAACTACCGCTTAACAGATAATCAAATATGGCATCAACGTGTACATAACTGAAAATAATTATTGCCGCACAATAACTGGTATAGATAAACACACAACAAATATCAAAAACTGGCGTGCTGGTGGAGTCCTAGGTAGATCTCAGCCCTATCTTCCACTTGACCTTCGGGTACTTAAGACAAAATCAGCTGCGTTTTGCAGGCGTTACGTTGTCGCAACACGCTTCCAATGAAGTAGGGGTAAACCATAGCAACTACGGAGCTCCACCAAAAGGAAAACCTACCAAAAAAACCCTACGGGAAAATAAATATAAATACCAGATTCATATTCACTTTAAAAAATTAACAATCCTAAAAGTACGAATAATAATATAAAAACACGTACCTACGTAGCAAAGAGGTTTCTACCAAACCAACAATTTCTATCAAATAAGAACAAATTTAACCTCGTAGAATACTGCAGTCTCTTTTAACTGAATGTTAAATATGCGAAACACTAGTTCCACGGCAATGAGTGAAGTTTAATTCGCACCACAGAGGTAGAGACAAGTTTTGTTAACCAAAACAACCAGTAACTGGTAACAACAAATACTAAGTGTTTATCTAATTAGCTCCGAATCAAACTCTTCCAAAGAGATGATTTCCAAAATCGTAAAATAATTGGAACTAACTACTAAAACAGCTTACTTCACTTGTGACTCAATAACAAACATCAGGATTGGCACACTAACAGATATCAATAACTCTGCTACGATCTTGGGAAAGGACCCATATGAACTTCACAGATCATTTCCCAAGTCCTGTCAACTTTAGAATGAAACAGCATTTTATCAGAAGGGCCCTTCTGTGACGCTTTATGTGCCGCGCAAACTTTACAATTTCTAACTGCTTCTGCAACATCATATCGCATCTTAGGCCAGTAATAGTTTTCGGCTACCCTAGCACAAGTTTTGTAAACACCCCTATGACCTGCTGTTGGAGGTTCATAAACCCTAAGAACAATATCGTTACGATTAGGTTTAGGTACAATTAATCTTCCACACCTCAGTAGGAGATAGATCTGGATACAACGGTGGCACATGTTTGAACAATTTGCCATCAGCGACGAGGGCAAGCGATTACTTTTCTTTTCATATTATCTTATCCTCACTTGCTTTTTTACATCAGCAACCACCAGAGCGTCCACCGCAACCTCATCGACTAATGCAACTGGTCTCGATAAGGTATCTGGCACAACATGCTCCCTACCCTTACGATGAATCACCTAAAAATCATATTGCTGTAATCGAACTGACCACGTAGTCAACCGACCAGACAAATTCTTTAAACTGTGCAACCACAGAAGAATATAATGATCGGTCGCAACCCTAAACGCTACACCCTCCATATATGGTCTCAATTTCGCTCATATAACCACCAAACACTCACTCTCTCGATTGTCGAACTCCTTTCTTGTTTGGTAAATGAGAAACTTATATATGCAATAATTTTATTTCCATCATTATCAGGTTGACTCAACACTGCTCTTATACCATGACCAGATGTGTCTGTCTGAACAGCGAGGTTTTTCGTATAATCAGGGCAACTAAGTATAAGTGCAGTGACCAAGCACTCTTTAAGCCAATGGAATGCATTTGCGCAGTCTTGAGACCACTCAAATTTTCGATTGTAACATAACAACTATAATCGAAGCAAAATGTTCTTACCACCCACCAAACTTCTACTACCGATTTGGGTTCGGGTAAGTCTAACATTGCTCGAGTTTTCTCTCTATTCACGTGAAGGACAGTCTCCTTGTCTACCACATAACCTAGATACTTCATCTCCGGGAGACAAAACCATTTTTTACATTTAACCGTAATATTTGCATTTCTTAAACGACTAAATACCTCTTCCAAAATCCTCAAATGTTACTCAAACGTTTCGGTTACAAAGATCAGGTCATCAAGATATACAAACACATTAAGCTCAAGGTCGTGTCACAACACGTTATCGATTAACCGTTACCAAGTAGCTGGTGCATTATCCCGTTGCTCTAAGTGTGCCGCAGGGCGTTTTATTTTATTTTGTTGTACACAAATTCCTTATTGCGGACTGCACATAACTTGTACTTTTATTATTATGAATTGCCCTTGGGGCAAGAAACGGGTGTCGCCACGAGAATGTTTGTTATTTTTGCAAATAAATTTTGCTATAACATTTCGTAAATCTCTAAGGCAAATCATACTTGTATAGCCATCTATAGAACTACGATTTAGTTTCGGATTAATTTTTGTACTTCCACGCTTAGTAGTGTTGGTGTTTTAACTTACATGTGATTTTCCAATGCTTCATCCGAAGGTACTACATTGTCCAGTAAGCGGGTTTTTTTTTACCTGGAACATTTGGAATTTTGCCGAACCCTTGCTGTTCCAAGCATGGTAGGGATCTTTAACGTGCGTGATAACACTTACACACGGGACCTCTATTGTACCTCTCATCCGAACGAGGGTTTATTTTTATGAAAAATGCTCGCCTAACATTTTTCAAGCGGACCGTATCGGGATTCGAACCCGGGACTTTGGCCGTAGTAGTCACACACATACCACTACGTCACGGAGTCGCCCGTTGGTGTTTTACCACCTGATGGCGATATTATTTACTTTTACCGTAGTAAAAAGATTCCTTCGAACTTATATCAGTATAATAGCTTTGATTACCTCATAGAGTTGAGGGTTGTTGGAAATTAATTCCCTCTAACGAAGCTTAAGGAAGCTAAAACCGGTCAGTGGATGTTTCCTTCCCTTGTGAAATAATAAAGCTATTGTTTGCAGATACAACTTATGTTTTATTTTGTTGTACACAAATTCCTTATTGCGGACTGCAAATAACTTGTCCTTTTATTTATATATATATATATATATATATATATATCATATATATATACATATGTGTGTATGTGTGTGTGTTGAGCGTCGCTGAAAGAGTGCTATAAAAATGATGTAGCAATTTGTAAAACTTGAAATTGTTCACTTACCTTTCTTTTTAACTTTGCCTGGCTAGCTCTACGGAGTTTTCTAAATGAAATAAAAGACGCAATATCACAGAACAATTATACAGTATGAAATGTTTTCTCTCATACAAAAGCATTTACAATATCGTTTCTTTTAAATATAAAATAATTTCTAAGAAGTATAAATTAAATGTTCCTTATCTTATTTTAAATTTACAGAACTAAATTTATTCTTATGGATGGTTTACCTGGTTGTGTTTATTACCACGCTTGTAAGGTTTGTTTGGCCAAAAAAGTCCTTTACAAATAATCTATTAAAAAGTAAGAGAATTTCGAACTCTGAACACAAACTCCTGATAAAAATCCTTTACACGAAAAAATTATCTTAGCCAGATACAAATACTCTAACACCAGTTACAAATAAATCTAAAAATAATACTTGTAAAATCCACAAAATTATTTCTCGTAATTAAAAATCTTCTTATTTTAAATCGACGTCAAATCAGCTCACCAGCTTTTCCATATTTAAAAAAACCTTAATTTCACACAGCAGTTACCAAAGTACATTATCCTTAACTCTTCTTTTCAATTATTGAATAAAATCTTTAGAATAGCGTATATTGAAGATTTTTTCTTATACATTGTAATCAATAATTCTATTTCTTTGTATATAATTTGCGTTTAAAAAAAACATCACTTTTATATTCATTGCAACCTAGCAACTATTAAACTACAGTATGTTTACTACATACTTAAATACTATCTTCACATAGCAATAGCTCGCGACTTAAATTTCATAATTGAATGAATGAATGAATTTCAAATGAATAAATGCTTCTTTATATACTCTAAATTATCTATCTTCAGAAGCCAATAGAATATTGTAGAATTTTATAATGCAAAGATTCTTGGAAAACTAATTAGTGTCTAAAATCGCGGTGTTCATTCCACGTAATATTGTTCCAGTTATCAGTGACGTGTTCTGTTTGTTCTTGTTTTATACATATACTATTATTGTGGCGTGGCATACTAATGCTAAAGATAATTGATTTCATCGGATATTTTGTGGGTTTTCTGTGTTTCGGCCGTTTCTTGAAATAAAATGTTTATTTATTAATAAATTATTTACGTAGTTCTAAATACCGATGACTCATATTTTTATATTCTAAAATATTCTTTATATAAAACAAATTGCTGTAATCCACGGGTTAATTAATATAAACTTTAATTACCTTTTAATGCAAAAGTGGTTCCGTTTTATAAAAACTATTTGCTTTAATGTTTCAGTACACAAAATTGAGACTAGAATTGGTTTTTTAAATACAGGAAATTATTTATTTTTATGCTAAATGCATAAAGCAAGTTCTATTCTTTGTTTTTTACAGCAAATAAAAAATATTTTTTATATGCCTTATTTTTGCGTTCGCATTGAATGCGTTGTACGGTATCTTACAACTAATTATTTTTACATATTCAACTTATGTTATTTGAAATGTATTTACAATATGCTTATGTCATACAGGGCGATTATTTATACACGCGCAATTTGCGCAATTTTGCGCTTTAATGAATAAAAGTACGCTTGTATTTTACGAGTGCAACCATGAATTTACAGAATTTTCCGGTTTCTTTTAGTTTCGTTTATATTTTGGTGGAATTTATTTGTATAATTTGAATTTAATGACCTCTCGTGAATCCTTATCACGTCAATATATATATATATATATATATATATATATATATATATACATTAGTAAATTAGTTATGATGACATAGTATTTTAACTAACTTGGATTTTTGTTTCAGGTAAATGCTCTTTAAAACGTAAGTAGAAAAAGTTTGCGATTTTTGCTACTTTTATTTTTCATGATTGGTCTAAGTTTTCTATAGCTTCTTTAAATTATAGTTGCAAAAATTGTTTTTTTCAAGGCACGTACAGTAACTATTGCATGTTTGCCTAAAATTACTTTAGAGTAGCTAAAACATATTTTGTGTAAAATTTATTCAAACGTTAGACTACACAACACAATTTATGAACTTACTTTCGTTCCTTCTCTAGATATACAGGTATGCCACTTTAACCCACTGCGCAAATCCAATCTATACCTGTATTTTTATTTCCTGTTATGTACCTAGTTGCTTTGTGTTTTCCGAAAATGAAGAAGATCGTTTTAAGATTTTTTTATTATTCATACAAGTAAAGAATTTTGCAGAATAAATCTATTATAAAAGCCTGATAGAACAATACGAATCAAACCAGTTTTCCGAATGTTTTGATTGAGACCAAATAAAATATTCTGCACCTTAACTTTTGCATATGCTACACATTTTGGCTATTTATTTTAGAAATTTCAATTACTACGAATTTCTGTTTTAGCAAGGCTGGCGAAGTTGTATAGTATTTGATTCACAAAAAAGTATTATTTAACAACTTTTATTTAAACACATTCATGTCTAACTAAATGTACGCCATTACCGAAAAGGTTTGCAAAATTATTATCTTTACCTTTATTTGTATATTGAAACATTGTCTAGTTTATGACCATTTTTACATTATTTTTTGTACCTTGTATTATTTTGCACTACGTTCCGCGTTGCTTGTATGAAATTTTTATCAATTTTTGAGAGGTTCTTATTTTAGTATTTCTTCTTTTCTTTGTGTATTTTTAACGTTAGCCAATTATCTTTTATTTCATTTTGGAACCGGATCTATAACTTCGCAAGCTTAAATCATATCATTCTTTCCTGATATTATATATTCTTTCTGATGCTTCTATTTTTTATTTTTTTTAAATATTGTTTATATTTAAATTGTATAATGTGTTACATACCAACTGGCATGTATCATGTTTAGATTTAATTTGTAAATAAATTGTCGCGTATTTTTAAATCAATGCGCCAACTTCCGTCGTTCCTGACAGTCGCGTCTGCGCAAAAGTGATACGGAGTGCGCCCGTGGTGTAAAAAGACGTTATTAAGCTACGAGAGACGGACGAAGCAACAACTATCTAGTGGTGTGTGTGTTTTTTGTATCTCAGGTATGTAGGTTCTTTTTTATCTTGCCTTGTGTTGTTCCTTTACCTGATGTTCCTCCATCCCCTACAAGTGGAAAAAAGTTTTAGGACGGATAGAAATTTAATGTCAACAATGACGTAACCCAACCTCACAAAGCACCGAGGGATCCTGAGATTAAGCTACGAGATACCCACCACGTGAGTAATTCGTTTTGATTTAAATTGTGTATGCAAATTTGACTTAGATAGCGATTGCATCACCCTAAAAACATGGTCGGCATAAGTTACAATATGGCGGGTAAATTTGCCGCGTAATTATGCGTTAAATTATAACAATGACATGTAGTTATTCGAGAGTGTAACAAATGATTGTTTCATATATTTTTATTTGCGCATGTTCAAGCTGAGGCCACTTGCTTTTAAATATAGTTGTCATAGTAACCTTAAGTGATGTGAAATTTTCAGTTAAAATCTAACATGAAAATTTTATTTCATACACTCCTCTAATAAGCAAACGATCTAAACACGAACCCTTCAAGTTGTCCCCATAAAATATGTTTTTAGTATCATCAAAAATACGTTTTGAGCATTCTCGGCATTCAATATTGACTTATACTCATTTGCAGATTTACTATAACAGTATACGTTTATCAACCAAACTTACGAAGTAAGTTAGGTTAATAAGATCGCTACGTCGCCGTCGTCGCCGCCGTCGTCCGTTGCACGTTTTTTTCGTTTTACAAACATTTGATATATGGATCTTGTTCAGTTTTTTACGATGATTAAGAATATGCTAGCCAATTTTCGATATCTCATCTAGTTTTCGAGTAATTCGACTTTAAAGTCAAAATTTTGGTTATATAAAACTTCAATATAACAAAATATAAATATTATTTTTAGGTTAATATCAACCTCCTGAGCATATTTTTTTATATCACCTTTAAACAGAACACTTATATTTACTTTAATGATTGATTTCTAAGTTCACCTATAAATTCATGTTCATTATTTTCAGATCGCATAATCGATAAATAATAATTAGTTTAATAAAATTGTTTTTATCTATGACAAATTTATTATCTATATTCTCATACAATTGTTATGTGTTAAATTGACGTGCCTGAATTAATTTTACTCTACCGGGGACGAAGAATGTAACAGTTAATTAGTGCATTGGATAGCTTTTAGAGGTGCGTAGTGGGTTGTATAAAAGTAAATAACTTTTTGGAATATACAAATTCCGACACTTTCGCTAAATACTCTTACACCTACCTGAAAAGTTCTTAAAACTCTCTGTCTAGTAAAGTCTTTGGGCGCCAACCCACCTGGATAATGTCTGCCTGGAAGATGTGGACTCTAAGTTGCGGTTTAACGGTTTCCATTGTAGTTAGAAGTTGATAGTCATGCTACAACCTTTCTACCTCCTTTCACTAATCTACCATGAACACAAACTACAAAAAAAAAACTCCATGTCTTGTACACCTTAGCTATATTATTAAATGTGAATATCATAGTAGAGGGAATTTTTAAGATTTACCCCTAATTGGTCAAGCATGTCTGTAACTAAAAAAAGGACAACTTAAATTTACAAATGATTAGTTACCAGACTTGTGTTTTCTTTGGTAATTTTGGTTTTTCCACTACCGAACGTTAAACTCACTGGCGTCCTATTTTTCATTCTATTCCTACTATTACTTCTTGGCTACTTCGTGACGGAATTAGATCGTCTTGTTCTGGTATACCTCACGTATCTACAGTATATTTCGTTGTTTTGTGTGGGTTACTGAATTTGATTTTGGTTTTTGGTATTTTAATGTCAAGTAACTTCTGTTGTTTTATTATTCACAATGGTTATATAGAGGTTAGATGTAAATAGATTGCATAAAAAACGATTTCAATATGATATATCTTCTCGGGAATTTAACCCCGACATTAGTGTACGATGGTTGTGTAAAGTGCTTTTGAAAAAGATTATGCTGCTATTATAAACGTGCTTGTTGAACTTGGACAGTTGTCAGTAGAGGAAGGGGCCGATCCTGGGACAGAGCCACCGATCCTCCCGAGCTACCGATCCTCCCGATTCATATGTAATCTAGGTTTTTACATGTAAATTCCCATAAGGAGGATCTGCTGTCTTATTTTAAAGGAATTATCTTTTTGTGGGGAGAGATGGGAAGGGGGTCCTTCTTGCTTCATTTTTACCCCCACCATTCGTACCCTAATAAATCAGTAACCTAACCCCTAAAATTTTCGAGATAACTCTTGGTGCTTATCGGCACCGCACGACCTTTGTATTCCCACCTTTTCAATTTTTATCTTAACATCAACCCTTATCGACTTACAACCCCCAATTTTATAACCTTTTTTTTAAATGTGCCGTCACAGGTTTCGTTTCTCTTTCTATAACCTTTCAGAAATCGGTCGTTACTTTAGATGTTCTCGTAATTACTGAAATTTCTCATTAGCTCGTCCTTGGTGTTGATTTTTGGAAGTGTGTTCCTAATTTTCCCGACTGGCTTATAAACTTGCTTTCCCTTCTTCTTTAGCAACCATCGCTTCCGACCTTACGCATTTTATTTCCGAACTTACTTCCGTGCAAAAACACTAATTACTGCCGCTTTTTCAAGCTGCACTAATTTGGTACAATTTCGTCTTCGTACTTTGTCTATAAAACAACCGTACTACCGTCTTTTTCTACGCTCCTGAAAGTTGCTCATTCCGCACTTGAAAAGATGCTGCGCCTCGGAGACATTGAACCATCTACTAGTCCGTGGTTTAACCCCATTACTCTGGTAACGAAGGAAGATATGTCATACGGATTCTCTTTCGATTTTAGTAAGGTCAACCAAGTATTCCAGAAAGACGCCTACCCGTTTCCATATATCTCCAATATCTTGGACCGGCTCCGTGATGTTCATTTCTTTTCCTCTCTAGATATGAGCTCCGCCTTCTGGCAACTTCCCCAATTCTAAACCCATTACTGCTTTCACCGTATCCCAGAGAGTTCTTTGTCACATCGTATGCTCTTTGGCCCCCATAATTCTCTTGCCACTTTCCAATAATTTAACGATCCGGGCATCGGTTCTGACCTGGAACAGTTCCACTTCGTATATTTTGACATCATAATAGCTACCTCCCTCTTTCGACGAACACCTCCGAGTCCTCAATTTTGTCCTTTCTTGCCTTTTTTTAGCTGACCTTACACTACGTCGAGATAAATGCCATTTTTGTCTGCTCCAACTCCGTTACCTCGACTATGTCGTTAACCGAGATGGTCCATTTGTCGATCTTGAAAAAGTTTTTCCACCTTCGATATCCCTTCTCCTTCCTCTATCCAAAAAGTCTGCGATTGACTAGCATGGCCAGTTCATACCGACGCTTCATTCCAAATTTCGTCACTCTTACTTTTCCACTTTTCAATCTTACTCGTAAAAGTGTTCCTAGTTTCTGGACTCCTGATTGTCAGTCCGCATTCCTAGCCTTTTAACACCATTTAGTGTCGGCACCTTTCCCGTCGATACTTCTTTTATCCTTTACTTTTCAGGTCGACGCTTACCATGTCGGTCTAGGTGCTATTTTTAGGCAGCCCACCTCAGAAGGTAAGAAAGTGGTCAGTTAAATTAATCTCAGTGCCACTTGAAGTGCTCCAAGTTTGTCAATGGAACAGTGTAACTAGTTTGTTGCTACATATAAACTGTCATTGGAACATGAGAATTGCACTTGGTGCACACTGGTTTTCTGATTGGAATTTGCTATAATATTTAATGCTGATGCAACTCGCTGAAACAAATAACTTTTAATGAAACTGTTTAGTTTACTTAACCTCATTAAATTTGAAATTATTCGAATGGAATCAAATACATAAATACAGAAATTACTTATGCCTCTTACAGAAGTGAATAGTAGAAGAGGAAGACCCATTATTATCAATTTCTTTCTCGTGAAGCTACCATTTCTTGAGGCATTGTGAAAACTTGATTGTTATTACGCAGAAAAATATTAAATTAATAACTTTTTACTTACTAGTAATTCGACCACGCTGGTGATGCCAATAGATACAATGTTGGATCTTCGTTAGGACTGTATTGTAGGTTGCTTCCATGCCGGCCACTAGTGGTTAATGACAACACAGATATTTATTACTGAAATTAATGTCACTTGTTGTAAACCAGACTTTCTTGAGATTTAGCAAGACTTGTCAATTTGGTAGAATATGTTTCCAATCTTTCAACTGCATATCTTTCTTCTTTCAATAATCTTTCAAAACTTAATTCTGACATGATTGTGCAATGATATAATCAATTAAATTCACAAAATTTTCAATTAGTACACGATTTTATGTGGGTTCAGGAATACTGAATCCGATCCTGTACAAATTTCTCAGTAACGAATATTCTTCTTAATCTTCTTTGGGGATTAAAGCACTCATAGTTTTTAAAATTATCTTTATTAACGTTTCGATCCATGACCTAGGATCGTTTTCAAAATAATAAAACCTTCAAGTTTGACATTTATGACACAAATTGAAGGTGACTTTGATTTATTGATGTTTGAAATATTTGGTTTGAGTACACTAAGCAAAAATTTTTTTAAGTTTAAATGAATGATTGCCTTCAATTTGTGTTACGGCCTGGGACCGACTTTTTTAGGTAGCCAATACGCTTAACGTGAAATCAGTTGATTAATTTTTATTGTAAAAATTCATTAACTTGGGAATTGGAAAACATTTTTTTAACATGTTTCTATTTATACAATTTAGAGGATGATTATTAAAGAAGTGTGCAATTGCATTATTAAAAGGCTTAAGTAGTCGTTTTTTATATTTATTTTGAAGGGGAAATCATTATGATTTAGGCTACCTCTTTGGTAGATTTTAACATTGTTCTGAGGTAACCTTATGGCGGGTTTACACTTGTCAGATACCAATGTTGTTCTATGAAGGTTGTATATGAATCTGAGGCGACCCTATGGCGGGTTTACACTTGTCAGATGCCAATACTGTTTAACGGAGATTGTATATGGTTGTGAGGTAACCTTATTGCAGGTTTACATTTACATTTACACTGAATCTCGGTGAAATAAGACATAAAATTAGAAAACAATGGAAGCTAGCTCAGAATATAAATAAGTGCAGGTACGTGTCCAACCAGTTTTGAGATGAAGATCCAATGATGATGATGATGAAGCATATTAACAACCCCTGTAAAACAGCATTGGTATCTGACAAATGTAAACCTGCAATAAGGTTACCTCACAACCATATACAATCTCCGTTAAACAGTATTGGCATCTGACAAGTGTAAACCCGCCATAGGGTCGCCTCAGATTCATATACAACCTTCATAGAACAACATTGGTATCTGACAAGTGTAAACCCGCCATAAGGTTACCTCAGAACAATGTTAAAATCTACCAAAGAGGTAGCCTAAATCATAATGATTTCCCCTTCAAAATAAATATAAAAAACGACTACTTAAGCCTTTTTAATAATGCACACTTCTTTAATAATCATCCTCTAAATTGTATAAATAGAAACATGTTAAAAAATGTTTTCCAATTCCCAAGTTAATGAATTTTTACAATAAAAATTAATCAACTGATTTCACGTTAAGCGTATTGGCTACCTAAAAAAGTCGGTCCCAGGCCGTAACACAAATTGAAGGCAATCATTCATTTAAACTTTAAAAAATTTTTGCTTAGTGTACTCAAACCAAATATTTCAAACATCAATAAATCAAAGTCACCTTCAATTTGTGTCATAAATGTCAAACTTGAAGTTTTTATTATTTTGAAAACGATCCTAGGTCATGGATCGAAAGGTTAATAAAGATAATTTTAAAAACTACGAGTGGTTTAATCCCCAAAGAAGATTAAGAAGAATACTAAACAAACCACAACAAACATACAGGGAGTATTTAGTAACGAATATATTTATATAAAACCCGTACTTTGGTACAGATAAAACTAACCACCTGTTTTAAAAGAAACAACAAACACGTTTTATGATCGCACAACCGATCCGCTAACTACTTCCACTACCTATAAGTGAGAGAGATAAAATATAATATTTTAACGAGGGTTAGATTTTTGTGCGTTGTATTATCGGATTTTGGTAAACAAATTAGTAAATGTGTTTCATATCTAAATGAGCTTTAGTTATGTTAATGCTTAAGGATTATTTTACCACAAAATTTATAGTTTTCCAAACTACAACCTAAAATGTTTGTCATGAATTAAGAAAATGAATATGATTACTTATGCGAATTTTACACCACTTGTTGTACAATGGTAAACAAACGGTTGCTGTTTGTTTTGTTGATGTCCTATTTCACAAATTAATTATCCGGCTCAAAGGCCCAAAAATTTATTACGCAGGAAAAGATTAAATTAATAATTTCTTACTTACTAGTAATTCGACCACGCTGCTGATGCCAATATATAAAAATTTTGGATCTTCGTTAGGACTGTATTGTACGTTGCTTCTATGCCGGTCACTAGTGGTTAATAGCGACACAGATGTTTATTACTAAAATTAATGTCACTTGTTGTAAACACTAATTGTAATAAATATGAAACTGACACTCCCGCACTTGGCCGACAATGTGTACCTGTTTGTAAGGTTCAATTGATAACCGCGACAAATACGTCTGTATTTGTGTCTGTATTGCAGGACAGCTGAAGAACAACTCTGTCCACGATTAGTTCAAACAGGAACCAAAGGAAACTAGGTTCGGATTAGTTCGTATTGAATCGAATAGGGTTGGGGAAATGTGTACAAATCAGGATTTTATTTGTGCGTGTATGAATTATAGACTACCTTATATGTATAATACGATAAACAATAAAAAAGCAGTAACATACCGCCCACCAAAATAAGAGTGAAGCACTTATTTTTAATTAATGAACAGAAGTGTAAATATGTACCTAACTAATTAATGTCTAGATAATAAACGAACAAACAAAAAAAACTGCTTCTAATTAGGAGGTTGATGCAATGGCAGAGGACAAAGTTTGACTAACGGTCGCTTGATAAGACCCCTAGAGGTTTTGACTAATGCGACATGAGAAACCCCATCTGTACCTGGATACAGTTGTTCAATTCGACCTAACCGCCAAGCCAATGGAGGTACTTGGTCATCCCTTATGAGGACTAGCGTTCCAATGGTCGGTAACAAATTAGGTGAATGCCATTTTGTCTTTTGCTGTAAGACATGTAGGTTCTCATGATGTCATTTTTTCTAAAATGCCTGCTGTATAAGGTGAATAAGCTGCCAACGAGTAAGATAAAACAACTTGGTATCTGTGAGATCTGGATCTAGTATAACGGACACAGGTTCGACATTTAGAAAATGACTAGGAGTCAAATATGAACAATCAGATGGATCACTGCTAATCTGACAAAGTGGTGTAGAGTTAAAGATTGATTAAATCTGTACGAGAATTGTGAGAAATTTTTCGTAGGACAATAGTTGATCGCTAATGGATCTCTTCAAATGTGCCTTTACGGATTTGATACCCACCTCCCACAAACCGCCAAAGTGGGGGAATTGGAGGGGGGTTAAACACAAACTTGATACCTTCTGATTCAGCTGATTGCTGCATCAGTTCCGACAGTTCTTTTGCCGCTCCAACAAAATTTCACAGTCACTGTGGGGTTGTACACATTTACCTCTGCGCGCAATAAAACGGCGTAACGCTGCAATACATGCGTCTGATGACAAACTTGAGGCCAATTCTAAATGTATTGCTTTAGTACTAAAGCAAACAAACAAACTGATGTAGACCTTTAAGGATCTAGAACCTCTAGCTCGGCTCATGGTGATGGAAAAAGGACCGTCATAATCGACACTTGAATAAAAGAATGCTTTTTTAGGAGTAACTCTCTCCCTTGGAAGATTGCCCATTGGAAGAACAAAGCTAACAGGTTTTGCACAAAAACAACGAATGCAAATTTTCAAACATTTTCGAATGGCCCGATTAGCGGATAGGATCCAAAAATTCTGAACCAATAAAGGGTGTGTAGTTCGAATACCTGGATATAGGTATTTCTTATGACAATCAAGAATTATGAGTTCTGTTAACCGATAAGAACGTGCAAGCAAGATAGGGAATTTTGCATCATACAACAATGCTGAATTTCTAAGCAGACCGCCCACCCTGAGTAACCCATGACTGTCAAAGAATCGACTGAGACGAAGAAGTTGTTTAGCGCATAATTTACCCGTGCGAAGATTTTGGATATCTTGATTGAAAGCTGCCTGTTGCACTCTTTTGACCAACAAATAAAGTGCATCCTGCTGTTGCTGGATTGATATATCTTCAACCAATTTTAAACGAGTCTTTTTAGGAGTCTTTAATTGGTGAATGAAACGACAAACATGTAATGATTCTTAGGATCTTCGGTAGATTGGACCCTGTTGTGAGTAATGAATCTAAGAAATTATCTACAACCATCAGATTTGATGAGATTGTACGTCCATTTGCGACGATTCAATTAGACTAGGGTCAGTGTTTACTGGCCACTGTTCTTCACGGAGAGTCAACCATGGAGGACCTGCCCACCATAATCTATGATTAACCAATTCTGCAGCAAGAAGCCCACAAGAGGCACAATCTGCTGGATTATCTTGAGATTTAATGCGAAACCACGACGAAGGTGAAACTCGTTTTTGAATGTGCGAAATGCAATTGCTTACAAACGTTTACCAATTGTATGATGAAGAACGAATCCACGCTAATGTAACTGTGTAAATCTGACCAGGCGAAAATTCCTTCAAATGACAAGCGATTTTTATAACTGTTTTTGACACACTCTACCAAGTTCGATAGAAGAACCGCGCGCACAATTGCAATCTTGGTAGAGATATGCGATTTGTCGGTGCAACATTGGACTTTGCACATATTAACGAAATTTTAATATTTTCTTGATCATCGGAGCAACGAAAATAATCCGCAGCAACATAATCTGCTTCCGATGCGTCACAAAAGGCATGTATTTGTGACTTCTGATAATTCCCCAAAATGACCCAATGAGGAATTTTTATTTCGGACAACTCGGGCAATTTTTGCACGAAGAGATTCCATTTTGAAATAATGTTGATAGGAGGATTCTCATTCCACCCAATGCCTAAAATCCATAAATGCTGAATGAGGTGCTTCGCAAAGAATACTACCGGTGATAGTAATCCAAGCAAATCAAAAATACGTGCGATTTCGGAAACCATGTTCCTTTTTGTACAAAGTGGGTCAATGACATTAATATAAAATTCAAATTTATCTACAGCAGGTTGCCACTGTAAACCTACTATTTTTGTGACATGTTCGTAGCATCCTCAAATGCAAATGCTTGCTGATAGCATACATTTTTAGGTAGATCTTCTGTGTTAGCAAAGTTGCTATTCCACTTGCGTAGAATGAAACCTCCAGATGCGCGGAGTTGATTGAGTTTAACAATCAGATGTTTTGCTTCATCAACGGACCGACATCCAGTTAATAAATCATCAACATATGTATCTGATAATAAAACTTCCGATGCGAGCGGAAGATGAGATTTTTCAAGATTAGCAAGTTCTTGAATAACTCGCAATGCTAAAAATGGAGCTGAAGTAACTCCACATGTTACTGTATTCATGTGATAATCTAAAAGAGTTTTTGACAAATGAAATTCGCTGTTAATTACGATGATTTGCCGAAAGTCATATCTGCCGGTATATCTGTTTGATGTCTGCTGTCAAGACAACAGCGTGTGATCGAAATTGTAGCAATAATGCCATGATGTCTTTCTGAAGAGGAGTACCAACCACTAAATGTTCATTAAAGGGGTCTCCACTTGGTGTTACTGCCGAGGCATCAAAAACCACACGAAGTTTTGTAGTAACACTCTCGGGTTTAATAATACAATGATGAGGTATGTAATATACTTGTGAAGCTAAAGAATCGTCAACCCTGGACGAAAGGACTGTCATGCGGCCACTGTCCAAATAGTCTTTCATGAATTGTCTGTATGACTCATACAAGCTTAGATGTTTTTCCAAGCGACGTTCCAACGAAAGAAACCTGCAAAAAGAGACTTCCCGCGAATTGCTAAAATGTGGTTCCGGACCTTTGAATCACAAGGAAACAATGAAACGGCCATTGTGATCTTTTGAATAAGTATCCATGAAATGTTTCTTACAAGCTTCTTCATCAGGTGACACCTTGCTTCATTCTGGAATATTTTCCAATTCTCTAAAGGACGAAGGTTTGATTCTAATGGTGCAACAACGGCACATAATTATGTGCACGACGTAACAGCAGAAACAACTTTCCCTGTCACCCACCAAATGTTGTATTGATTGCAACAGGTTCTGTGACAAGACCTTTGCGAATTTGATTTACTAACACATGAGCAACAACATCTGCTCCTAAGAGCTTGTTGATTGTACCTAGTTTATCAAAATGCGAATCTGCTAAGTCCAAATTCTCTATATGTGGCCACGTCTTTGACCTTAAGGGCGATAAAGATAATTTACCACAAATGTCAGGTAATACAAAAACATTGACATCATATTGAAAATGTATTTTCTCTTGGGGCATGATTTTGCATGATAAAGCACCTGAAACATGCGACGAAACAGGACCTAAGCCTTCAACTTGCATTGCCACTTTCGACTTGGTTAATGCAAGTCTTTTACGACACGATTCTGTTATGAAACTTTCCATACTGCCACCATCTGGCAGTGCTCTAACTGTTTGAGTTTTGCCAAAACCACCACACACAGATATTTTTGCGGTGGCCAACAATGTAATTGTATTAGAACTACGAGACGAAAACAAAGTGCTGTTTGAAGTACTAGCGCATGGATTGACCCCTGATGACTCAAGTGGTTTTTGTTCGACTGCTGGTTTTTCAAAATGTAGTAAAGTGTTGTGTGGTTTGTTACACTTACGACAAACTGACTTCGGCGTACAATGAGCAGCCAAATGTGCACTACGAATGCAATTTATGCACATGTCCTTTTGCTTTATAATTTCAAATCGCTCCTGCGGCGATTTTTCCAAAAACTTTTGACATTGAAATAGTGCGTTTGCGACTTTTTACACATTACACATTTTCCAGTTGATGTTGTTGAGATTAATACTGTTCGAATAGTATGACCTTTGGAATAAAAAGAAATATGATTTTCTAAATTGCTTCCACCTGCCCTGTTAGGCGCCTTATGTTTGTATTTGCCTTGCTTGTCTGACGACGACACAACCATATTACTCACATACAAAAACATTGACATCATATTGAGAATGTATTTTCTCTTGGGGCATGATTTTGCATAATAAAGCACCTGAAACATGCGACGAAGCAAGACCTAAGCCTTCAACTTGCATTGCCACTTTCGACTTGGTTAATGCAAGTCTTTTACGACACGATTCTGTTATGAAACTTTCCATACTGCCAACATCTAGCAGTGCTCTAACTGTTTGAGTTTTGCCAAAACCATCACACACAGATATTTGTGCGGTGGCAAACAATGTAATTGTATTAGAACTACGAGACGAAAACAAAGTGCTGCTTGAAGTACTAGCGCATGGATTGACCCCTGATGAATCAAGTGGTTTTTGTTCGACTGCCGGTTTTTCAAAATGTAGTAAAGTGTTGTGTGGTTTGTTACACTTACGACAAACTGACTTCGGCGTACAATGAGCAGCCAAATGTGCACTACGAATGCAATTTATGCACATGTCCTTTTGCTTTATAATTTCAAATCGCTCCTGCGGCGATTTTTCCAAAAACTTTTGACATTGAAATAATGCGTGCGACTTTTCACACATTGCACATTTTCCAGTTGATGCTGTTGAGATTAATGCTGTTCGAGTAGTATGACCTTTGGAATAAAAAGAAATATGATTTTCTAAATTGCTTCCACCTACCCTGTTAGGCGCCTTATGTTTGTATTTGCCTTGCTTGTCTGACGACGACACAACATATTACTCACTTTTAGTGCCTTAAAATGTTTTTCCACGAATAATTTTAATTATTCATACTTTGGAATTTCATTTGTAAGTGTGAGAGAGATAAAATATAATATTTTAACGAGGGTTAGTTTTTTGTACGTTGTATTATCTGACTTTGCTAAACAAATTAGCAAATGTGTTTCTCATCTAAATAAGCTTTAGTTATGTTATTGCTTAAGGATTATTTTAATACAAAATTTATAGTTTTCATAACTACAACCTAAAATGTTTGTTATGAAATAAGGAAATGAATATGAGTGATGTTACTTATGCAAATTTTACACCACTTGTTGACCAATGGTAAACAAACTGTTGTTGTTTGTTTTGTTGATGTCGAATTCCACAAATTAATTATCCGGCTCAAAGGCCCAAAAATTTATTACCCAGAAAAAGATTAAATTAATAATTTTTTACTTACTAGTAATTTCACCACGCTGGTGATGCCAATATATAACAATTTTGGATCTTCGTTAAGACTGTATTGTAGGTTGCTTCCATGCCGGCCACTAGTGGTTAATGACGACACAGATGTTTATTACTAAAATTAATGTCACTTGTTGTACACACTAATTGTAACAAATATGAAACTGACACTCCCGCACTTGGGCGACAATGTGTACCTGTTTGTAAGGTTCAATTGATAACCGCGACAAATACGTCTGTATTTGTGTCTGTATTGTGCGACAGCTGAAGAACGACTCTCTCCACGATTAGTTCTAACAGAAACCAAAAGAAACTAGGTTCGGATTAATTCGTATTGAATCGAATACGGTTGGTGAAATATGTACAAATCAGGGTTGTATTTGTGAGTGTATGAATTATAGACTACCTTATATGCATGATACGATAAACCATAAAAAAGCAGTAACATTAATATATTTTATGTATTCACAATTCAAATAATATATTTTAGTTCCGAAAGAACTGTTTTATAAAATATCCAAGAATATAAACAATAAAAACAAAAATAAACAAGAACCAGCAGGACAACAAAATGACAAGATGTCGAATGATAAATGCTTGGATTTGCAAGAGAAATTGGTGGCAACAACCTACAAAACTACAAACCTTTATTATCTTAAATAACATTATTCTTCAAGCATAATTCTAGGTATTCATTTGCATACAGTTACCCACATTTTATTACTATATTTGACGTCATCCCAAAGTTGTTTGGAATGGACTATTTTACTAAAGGGTTTTCCAATAAGAGGTGTTATTTTGAATAGCCCGCTATTTCGGTAGATGTCACTTTTGAAGCTATCATTTTTTGGCATTTGACAAGTAGAAACTACGCCATTAATAAAAATGGAACGATACACGCTTCAACAATGCATTGAAATTATTAAAATTCACTATAAAAATGGTGAAAATTTGGCAGAGACGGTTCGTAAAACTCGAACATTTTTGGGTCGTCGTGAAGCACCTTGTCGGACCGCAATACAGAAATTGGTGGAAAATTTCGACCTGTTGGGACAAGTTAGTGATGTGAAGAATAAAACCCGTGCACGTCGCTCAAGAACAGCCGATAATATTGCTGGTTGTAGCCGAAAGTGTTGAAGAAAACCCAGGTTTGTCCATTCCTCGTCGTTCTTTGGAAGTAGGCATTCCACAAACGTCATTACACCGTATTTTGCATAAAGATTTGGGTCTTAAGGCTTATAAAGTCCAGTTAACACAAAAACTCAGGCCGGCCGATCATCAACAACGTCGTGTCTTTGCTGATTGGGTCGTTGAAATGAATGAAAATGATCCGGAATTCCATCGAAAAATCATCTTGAGTGATGAGGCCCATATCCACCTCGGTAGCTTTGTCAACAAGCAAAATTGTTGCATCTGGGGCTCAGAAAACCCAAGAGTTATTGTTGAAAAGCCTCTCTATCCTCAACGTGTGACTGTTTGGTGTGGTTTATGGTCCGGCGGAGTCACTGGACCTTACTTTTTCGAAAATGAGGCTGGAGCAACAGTTACGGTAAATGGATTGCGCTATCGAGAGATGATTAACGATTTTTTATGGCCAGAATTAGATGGTATTGATCTGGACAACGTTTACTTTCAACAAGACGGCGCTACGTGCCACACAAGCAACGAAACCATTGATCTTTTACGGGAAAAGTTTCCGGACCGTGTTATCTCTCGAAGAGGTGATCACAATTGGCCACCGAGATCTTATGATTTAACACCTTGCGACTTCTTTCTTTGAGGCCACGCGAAAGAGAAGATCTACGCCAACAGCCCAGCGTCGATTCAAGACCTCAAAGATGGAATTCGTGAGGCTATCAAGGACATAGGGCAGTCACTTTGCCATTTGGTTATGGAAAATTTCATGAAAAGGATATTGTCCTGTAAACGTGGTCGTGTGGTCATTTGCCTGATGTTATTTTCCACTATTAACGGCATACCTTCCTCTTTATAATGAAATAAACATCCGATCATTTATATTAAAAATAGCATTTTTCTTTGAATATCAAAATAACACTTCTTATTGGGAAACCCTTTATTATCGAATTATTCTCCTAATTACAGAAATTCTTTTAGGAATTTATATGCAGCTACGGTAAACTTAACTATTGGAGGCGTAATTTAATCCGGACCACTAACTTAAGCACTTGAGCTATTGCACGTTTGAAGTATCATAACTTTTTAGCAAAGAGTTTGAATTCAGGAGGAAGTCAGAGGTTGAGTAAGTATTTTTCCATGTTCTTGCTAGTTACTCAATCGACAGCAATTACTTCTTAGAGAGAAAGCATGAAATTTAAAAAGCTCTAAACAATTGTGTCTTGACATGCTTAAATGCAACATCTATCTATTTGGAAAAGTACTTGAAATTTATAAATAGAATAACTTCATAAATTTAGTAACGATAATCACCCGTTACAAATCTGAAGTTATTATTGAGCACCTCTTTTATTTAGAAGTTTTATTGAGCGAAGAAGTTGTAGGGTTTCAAGGATTGCACGAGTCGCTGTTTTTACAACACGCAATACTTTGACACGCCCTATCAAATTTCACAAAAGAATTTTTTGTATTTGTTCTATTAAATAGCACGTGTTCACGTGATTGCATTCAACTTTTATAATCTCTCCGCTGCGTATTTTATAGTCGGATGCTGTAATGGTATTATATTTCACTAGAAATTCTTACGACGCAAGGTTGTTATGTTGTTTTAAAAATCTTTTCTATTGCATTCCAAAGTTCCTACGACTCGTAAATTTAATTTCTTGAATATGACTTAATGGTTTGGAGTAGTACAAATACAGGATAATCAACGCCTCTTTCCACCAGCATCCTCATTTCCACACACATTCTGGACCAAATAGTTTTCTTCGACTAGTCATTTCATCTTTCGCGATAAATATATCTTGTTTGTTATCAATTAATATTAAATTTTCATCAGCTCTCCGAATTTCTAGGAATTTTTTAAATAGCATCATCTCCCAGAGAGCTAACCTCATTTTAAGATTTTCTTACCAGCAGTGATTTCTGACCGTCCTTATAAATTTTTAGCCGAACGATACATCAAATTAGTCTAGAATTTTACGCAGAATCCGAATCTGCAAACAGATTTAAAATCAGGGCAACCCCTTACCGTTTTTACACACATACCCTCTAGCGAGCAAATATAAGATTATTTTTGTTTCTATCGCGATAGATATATCTTGTTTGGTATCAATTAATATAAGATTCTTCTCAGCTATCCAAATTTCTAGGAATTATTTAGATAGCATCATCCCCCAGGGAGCTACTCTTTTTTTAAGATTTTATTACCAACGGCGATTTCTGATAGTCTTTATCAAGTAAGAAAGGCCCTTTTAGTTATGTAGGCATCCTTGCGGAAAAGTATGGTACTAAATCTATATACTTTTTAAAAGGTTATTTTAAAAACGTATTTATCGAAATGGTAAATAACATAGATGAACTCAGGAATGCCGGTTTCGTAACCTTGGCGTGCACCACATGCAAAGGATTCCGCTAAATATTGTATATTTGCCTAGTAAAGAACCTTTCGAATCATTTAAAACTGAGGGTCTCACAACCTTAAACGACCATATATTACCAAAAGTGGTGAACATGCAACTACGCAACAGTGAGTGGGAGAATAAGGATTCCCTCCAATACCGACAAGAAGAAGCCGATATAGTGCGAGAACTGCGATTAAAAGATTGTCACAAGTTGCAAGAATTACACGAAGGAATGGATCTGGTTGTCGGTAGAATCAAAGTTTTTATATATAGAGACAAACTTCGGTACATTTTACAATTCGAAAACCTAGACGGTCTCTATGTATCAAACTATTTGCTAGAATAGGAGATAGAAGACTTGGGTGTCGATTTAAATTTTAAGCTGCGAATAAAATTAGATAAAATTAAAACCACTCCAAACAAACATAAAGAAAGGATTGTTTTCTGTGTACAGCTTTTTATTAAAATTAAGTTTAAATGGCTCCATGCTTGGCATTAAATATTTTTAAATTTTGTTATGTATAATGTCAAAATAAAAATTTTAGAATAATATTACATTACTTTTTATTTATAAAAGGCTATGTCGTCACCACAAAATAGCAGTCACACAGGAGAAGTGTGCATTGACAGGGGTGCTCATGGGTAGGAGTTTGCATGGGGTAGGGATGTGTCTGGGCGTACACGAGGGAAGCGGAAGTTAACAGTCACCAAGTATCTAATTCTTATTTGGATGATATCGAGTACTTGCCGGTGTATGTATCCGGACTAAAAACACGATTTGTACACGCAGCTTATTAATAAAATTAGTTTATCGAGCGAAGATGACAAGCGCTACATCATCTTCGGAAGCATATCAACCTACACATGGGGGCATAAAGATATAGGTCTAAGATAGTTGTTTATATTTGTAGAGATTTTGTAAATCTATTGTATATATTAGCTTTAAGATTCTATAATTTTTAAGTTCTTCTCCCACCTTCCCTTCTTCCAAATCCTTCCTGCTTCTATCCTGGTGGACAGAGTATACGTGTTATCTCTACGTGGTGTTCACTGGACACAGCGATTTTAGATTTTTCGGGAAATGGTTGGTTAAAGCATATGTCTTGGGTAGCGAAAAAAAGGTTCTAAAGATGGAGTTAAATATAGATGAACAAAAATTAGAGGTTTGGGTCTTTAAAAGGCGTAACTTTGTAAGGGGTGGTCCTATTTAAAATCTATTTACAGATTTGGGCTCCCTAGAACAATCTAATATTAGTTGATATCAAACAAGATATATTTATCGAAAAAGAGCTTGTCAACAAAAAGTTGTATGGAAATTCAAAGACGAATTTAATGGGGATCTAGTATAAGAATTTGTTGGTAGTAGGGCTAAGGCCTACTGTATTGTAAGCGCGAAGGACATGATTAAAAAGATTAAAGGGGTCTCACGAAGTGTAGTTAAGAATATTAATGTAAATAGTGTTAAGGACCTTGTACATAATAATTCTGGTGCCCTTATGCATAGCACGGTGTGTATTCGAAGTCATAAACACCAACTTTATACCCAATTAATTAATAAAATTAGTTTGTCGGGCGATAATGTCAAACGTTATGTCATCCCGGGTACTACCGCCACCTTCGCATGGGGACATAAGGATATAGGTTAAGTATTTTTTTAAGTTTTGTTTATAGTAGCATGAGAGTTAGTTATAAGACATACCCACCATCCCCATCCTTAATAATCCCTTCACTCCGACATGTGTTTATCTCAACGCAGTGTCGCTGGACGGTAAAACATATTGTTAGATTAACGACAATATGTCTTATTGACCGAAAACACGTATCCTCTCTTTTTAAACAACACATTAATGTTTTTTTGTTACAGGTTACTTTCAGCTGCTTGGATTCGACTACACGTAGAAAATAAAATAATATTATACTTTGCAGTGTAAAAATTGTATTCTATTAATTTATTAAACTGTAGATCAGATAAAATAAATTATTAAACTTTTGTGCGCTTAAATTCTTTGTGTTAATACCTCTAAGTGTTTGGTTAAAGCATATGTTATGGGTAGCGAAAAAAGGTTTTAAAAATGGAGTTAAATACAGATGAGCAAAAATTTAGAGGCTTGGGATCTTTAAAAGTGTAACTTTGTAAGGGGTTACCCTATTTAAAATGTATTTACAGATTTGGACTCCCCAGAAAAATTTGATATTAATTGATACCAAACAAGATATATTTATCGCGAAAGAAACAAAAATAATCTTTTATATGCTCGCTAGAGAGTATGTGTGTAAAAACGGTAAGGGGTTGCCCAGATTTTAAATCTGTTTGCAGATTTGGATTCTGCGTAAAATTCTAGACTAATTTGATGTATCGCTCGGCTAAAAAATTTATAAGGACGGTCAGAAATCGCTGCTGGTAAAAGAATTTTAAAATGAGGGTAGGTCCGTGGGGGATGATGCAATCTAAAAAATTCCTATAAATTCGGATAGCTGAAAAAAATCAAATATTAATTAATACCAAACAAGATATATTTATCTCGAAAGATGAAATGGCTAGTCGAAGAAAACTATTTGATCCAGGATGTGTGGAAATGAGGATACTGGTAGAAAAGAGGCGCTGATTCCTGTATTTGTCCTACTGTTTGGATTTTGAGCTTGTTACCTACAGTTTAGGCTCCAGAAAATCTACCCGGTACCTACAGAAAAAATTCAGTGAAATATACCGCTAAAAATTCTGTTTCGGTAGAGTACCAAAAACTTTCACTGTACTAACAAAAATAAGAAACCGCTAACTCAGTGGGACGGGTTAGTGTAAGCATTTGAAGAGGGTGCCAAAATGACATCTGGTGTTTTGATTCTCCAACTCCCTTAAATGCAGTTCCACCTAAAACTAATCGTTATAATCCGATAATAATAATTCTAGAATTCATCGTCATGAAAAGCGCTTCTTTGTGGTTATTGTAAACATCCTAGAAGTAACTATCCTGCACGAAATTTA
The DNA here is from genome assembly GCA_036346225.1 of Platerodrilus igneus. NCBI lineage: Eukaryota > Metazoa > Arthropoda > Insecta > Coleoptera > Lycidae > Platerodrilus > Platerodrilus igneus. Next base: position 2,481,350 of record JARFIW010001031.1, read on the forward strand.
TCTTGCAAACTTTTGGCATTCTAGGTCAATTTGATGAAGTGTGCCGATACGCTAAGACCCAAAAAGGACAGTCAACAATTTGTTATGTACAGTTTTGGTTCCAGAAAATCTAGCCTCTAATCCATAGAGACTCTTGGTGGAGTACCCCGTTAAAAATTCTGCTCCGAGAAACTACAGAAAACCTTGACTGTACTAACAAGAATGAGTTTCAACTAACTAAGTGAGCGTGGTTTAAGTCTTAGTAGAGGGTCCATGAATGCTGTAGTGTGTAAAATACGTCTTAATCGGGAAGTATCTCACACCCCACCTATTATCGAAATACGGGAATTTCTAGGGAAAAAGCCCCACAAAAAATAACAAAAGGATGCTAAAACCGGAGATCAGGCAAGTGATTCTGACCTATGTTTCACACGAAGAACAATCGCATTTATGCTAAAATCAAACTAAAATAAACGTTAACAATTAGAATATATATCTATACCTATTTAACAACTGATAACCGAAACAGGGCAGCAGCTCTTTCGGTGCATAGATTGGCAGAGACCATAGGGGTCGGTATGGCATTCTAAGACACTACTGCAATGTGGAAGGCAACAAGAAACCGCCGCATTACCCCCCAAATACTCAGCGGACTTAAATTGTACGTAACATGATGGCATCCTCTGGAGTAAAAGATTCCGGAGTTAAAATAGTCCCCATTCGGATCTTCGGGAGGGACTACTTCGGAGGAAGTGATCTGAACGTTTAAAAAAAGAGTCAGTAATATTTTGCGAGTCGGAGCGTGGACTGTTAGAAGTATAATGCCAGTAGGTAAAAGAACTTGAAAATTGAAATGGATAGGTTAGCACTAGACATAATAGGGATCAGCAAAGTTCGGTGACCAGAGGCGGGGAACTTTTGGAGTGGAGATTTTAGGGTAGTTTATACAGCATTAGAGGAACGAAGTTCTGGTGTGGGGATAGTTTTGCGAAAAAAGATAGGACACTGTGTAGAAAACTACTTACAAAAAAACAAAACACTCATGGTTAGATTAGAATCTAAACCGGTAAATACAGTAATAATACAAGTATACTAGCTACAGTGACGAAGAGGTGGAAGCGATCTATAAAGATATCGAAGACATGCCATGATACGTAAAAGGACATAAGAATTTAATAATTACGGGAGATTTTAATGTAGTGGTAGGTGAGGGTAGGGAAGAAGCGGTAGTAGGTTTATTTGGTTTAGTCACCAGAAACGACAGGGAAAATAGTCTGGTAGAATTTTGCGACAAAAGCAATTTAACTATCACAAACACATTATTTCAACATTATGTTAGAGAACGATACATGTGTAAGATGCCAGGAGATGCAAGAAGATATCAAATAGATTACATTCTTGTTAGACAACGGTTTAGGAATCGAATAAAAGACTGAAGACGCTAGCCAGAAGCAGATATAGACAATGACCACGACATGGTTGTTATAAAGGCCTTTCTTAAATTTAAAAATTTGAAAAAAGGATTGGGAAAAGGCAATTTGACTTCGAAAAATTAAAAGACAAATATATCCACGAAATGAATTGCTGAATGATACCGGGAAAATTTCTTATACTAAAGAAGTAGAAACAGAATGGAATAACATTAAATCCAGCTTAGACAGAGCGGCCAGAGATATTCTGGAATATACACAAAACGAAAATAAGAACAAATGGATAACAAAAGATATCCTGAATTTAGTAGAAGAAAGACGAAAATACAAAAATAGATCAGACGAATCAGGAAAACGGAGATACTATGCTATAAAACGAGAAATTATTCGCAAATACAGGAAAGCTAAAAAACAATGAATTGATAAAAAGTGCTAAGATGAAAATAGGAAAGACAAATAAAGCATACAAACTAATTAGAATGAATTTTAGAGATATAAAACCGTATAGCAAAAATATAAGGGGCGCGATAGGAAATGTCATTATAGAAAATGTAGAAAAAGTGGTTAGATGGCAAGAATATATAACGAATTTATATGCTGGAGAGGAACTAACAGCATTAGAACACGAATCAGACATTGGAAAGAATGACTTGGTATATCCTATACTTGGAGATGAATTTGAATTTGCATTATGGTGTCTGAAAAATGGAATGGCAAGGGATATAGAAAAGGTGCAAGCAGAAAATCTAAAGGCCGCTGGACAAGCAGTAACAGAGCGTTTCTTCCAACTTGTAAGCTATATGTATGTGACAGACAAGATACCCAAAGGTTTCAAACGTAACATCATAGTCACTATACCAAAAAAAGAGGCGCAGATAAATGTGAAAACTTTCGAACAATAAGTTTGACAGTTGTAAATGTCAATTCGCGTCGAGAACGAAGAAAGACGGGCTACTCTTAATTGTTCTCAGGGGTTCAGGTTAGTGAATATACAACAGCAAGCCAAGGGCAATATAACATTTATTATTAACTGTTGAAATACATACTGAAGTTAATTCACACGTCATACCGCTGGTAACAAAAAAGCCACCTTAACAATGTTTTTATAACACGCCTAGTTAATAGCCCCTTGATGCGAACCGATTACAGCACGTGCTAGCGCACAATTTATACAAATTATCAGGTTAAATAAAGATAAACACTTACGTTCTAGAAGTCCTTGCAGGTACAAACGTATAAATACCGGACGGTGAGCCGGGTGGCTTCACCACAAAATTCTTTACTTGCAGTTTACACCAACACAATCGTCAATCACCTTAAATTCCTAAGCTACCAATCATCTCAAGTACACATAACGCCTTACATAATAACTCGATAAATCTCTAAAACACAGCTAGCAAACATCCGCAATTGATATTTACAGAGTAAATATCATACCCTTTATACAAGAGGTATGTGAACATTCGACTAAGTACATTATAATTAATAAATCTGATACACCCTCGGCACCGACAGCTCGCATAGCCACCTGTATCCTGCGCATCCCAACATCAACTAACTAAGCAACCTTAATTTTGTCAGCACGGCCAGAAATACTAGACCAATATCTTAAATAATCTTATGAAATATAAGATCGAAATATGTTTACATATATGGCACGTTACACAGTACACGTGTCAAAAAATTAATAGTACTGTACAAAGACTGATAGAAAAACGAGCTGAAGAAATACTAGGAGAAGATCAATTTGGGTTTAGGCAAAACAGGGGAATACGAGAGAGTGTTTTAGATCTGACCGTGATAATGGAGAAACTCTTAAAAAAAGGAAAAAGCGTGTACATAGGGCTTGTCGATCTGGAAAACGTATTCGACCATGTAAAATGGAAAAACAAATTTCGAAATACTCAAAAAGATTGAATGAGCTAGGGATAGATGGATAGTACATAGCTTATACAAAGAGCAAACAGCAGTAATAGAATTAGAGCAGGAACATAGACAAGTAAATATTAGGAAAGGGGTGAGACAGGGATGTGCCCTAACCTCATTAATTTTTAACTTGTACATCGCAGAGGCAATGAATACTGCCAAATGCAGGAAGACATTTGGAATTATTATGCAGGAACAAAAATTGATATGCTTAGATTTGCAGATGATATTGTGATACTAGCATCTAGCAGGAAAGAGTTAGAAGCTGCTCGTAATGAAATTGAAACAGTTTTAACAGAGAGATACGACATGAAAATTAACAAAAGTAAAAATACATTACTAGTATGTAAAAAAGCGGAAAATAAGTCAAAAACCAGAATACAGATAGGAGGCGAGAACAAACAAGAGGTTAAGGCTTTCAGTTACTTAGGAAATCAAATAACGTAAAATGGGAAAGTACAAATAGATATAAAACAAAGATTAGCACAAGGTCGTGCTACATTTAACAAGAAAAAGCAACTACTGCGTTCAAAGACAGCAAACATAGAAACAAAAGAAAGATTGCTTAAAACATATGTGAGGAGCACAGCACTGTACGGCTGTGAAACCTGTACAGTAAGTGAAGCGGACAAGAAAAAGATAGAAGCCTTTAAAATGTGGTGCAAAAGACGTATGATGAAGCTATCATGGACGGACAAAGTTAAGAACAAAGAGATACTAGGAAGCATAGGGAAAGATAGAAATTTGTGGAAAACAGTAAATAATAAGAGAAATAGGAGGAATAGAATGCTAGGTCACATACTAGAGCATGAGGGAATAGTGCGGAAAATATTAAAAGCAGAGATAAGAAAAAAGAGATGTAGATGTAGACCTAGATTAGACTATGCACACAGATAGTGAAAGATGTAGGCTGTGGGAATTTCAGGGAAGTGTGCAAACTATCTCAGAATAGAAATCAATGGAGGATTGCGTCCAACCAGTTCCAAGTTGGAAAACCTAATGACGAAAAAATAACTGTTCTTAAACCTGAGGATTATTATAAGCAACTACAGGTGTTGGTTTTGCAATATTCTCAACTAATGTTAATTGTGCAAAAAGATTTACTGGAAAACTATTAATACGGCAAATGTCTAAGTGTTGGGGACCTTGGTAGCCACATGCTGCTTAATCCCCTTCACATATCACTAATCTCGGTGAAATAGGGCATATAATTAGAAAACAATAGAAAGGTAACCGAACTGTATCTAGCCTGTGGAATTTCAGGGAACTGTTTAGGCTAGCTTAGAATAGAAATAAGTGACAGTACGCGCCCAACCAGTTTCAAGACAGAAAACCTAATGACGAAAAAAGTAATTGCAGTTAAATCTGATGATTATTATAAACAACTACAGGTGTTGGTGCTGAAATATTTTCTACTAATGCAATTGTGCAAAAGGATATATTGGAAAACCATTAATTCGGCAAACGTTCAAGTGTTGGGAGATCTTGGTAGCCGTAGGTAGCTTAACCGCCTTCACATAACACTGAATATCAAGAAAATAGGGTATCTATTTATAAAGCAATAGAAGGGGAACCGAACTGCATCTAACAAAAAAGAGCAGCGGCTATGTTTGAAGACAACAAACATAGAAACGAAGAAAATTGTTGAAAGCATATGTCTGGAGCACTGCACAGTACGTCTATAAAATAGGGACAGTGAGAGAAGCAGACAGAAAACGGTAGCAGCCGTTTAGAATGTTATGGTTCAGATGTATGATGATGATAGCATGGACAGACAAATTTAGTAACAGAGATGTTATAGAAATAATAGGGAATAAAAATATTTCTGGAAAACAAAACAAAAATAGGAGAAATAAAAGGGCAGGATACGTTCTAAGGCATTTTTGGGCAATAGTGCGGGATAGGAAAAACAATAGGTAGAGGTAGACCTAGATCAGACTTGCACGCAGATACTGATAGATGCAGACTGTGCAAATTTCAGGAAAATGTGTAGGTTAGCTCAGAATAGGAAACAATGAGGGTATGCGTCTAACCAGTTCCAGAACTGAAGACCTAATGATAATAAACTGAAACAGTTTCTAAAATCAAATATTAAATTACTTAAATATTAATCACGCCTCTCCGTAATTGCAATATAATGTATTACAATAAGGCTGGAACTGTTACTCTTACACTAGTTGTAAAAAACACCAATATAAAAAGTCTTTACTACTCTATTATTCAATTTTCAACTCTATTACAGAAGTATGCTTTCATCACAAGTAGAAGATAAACCTTCTTAATAAAAAACTAAAAATCAAATCATCATCATTAGGCCTTCGGTCTTGGAAGTGGTTGGATGCGTACCTCTATAATTTCCTATTCCGAGTTAACCTTCACATTTCCTTGGAATTCCCACAGCCTTAATTTTACTATCTGTGTGCAATATTGCAATTATGGTGTACCTCTGCCTCCCTTTTTTTCTTTCTTTGCTTTTAATATATCCCGCACTATTTTCTCATGCATATCATTATATATCTCCTATTTTTTTGCTGTTTTCTACATAGTTTTTGTTCTTAAACTTGTCTGTCCATGATATCCTCATCATACGTCTATAGCACCACATTTCAAGGTCTTTTATTTTTTTCTGTCCATTTCGCCTACTGTCTACGTTTTACAAACATACAGTGCTGCGCTTCACGTATATACTTTCAACCATTTTTCCTTGTTACTATATTTGTTGTCTTCGAACATAGTACTTGCTTTTTCTTGTTAAATGTAGCACGGCTTTCTGCTAATCTTTGTTTTATGTCATTTGCACTTGTTTCATTTTGCGTTATTTGACTTCGTAGGTATCATACATTTTTAACCTCTTACAAGTTTCGTTTCCTATTTGTATTCTAGTTTTTGACTTATTTCCTTTCCTTTACATACTAATTTTGTTAATTTTCATACCACATTTCTGTGTTAATACTATTTCCATTTCATTATCATTATATCAAAACTTCCTAGCTTAATGGAAAACGTTTTCGGCGAACAAAATTACTTTCTACATTCTTATCCTAATAACAAGAACGTATTATGTATTAGTATAGTTCAACAGAAAAAACGTTTAATCATTTACTGTTACTGTAGGTTATAGCATTAGAAGTTTGATCACAAATATCTGATGTATGATCTCTGGTTGAAAATAACTCAGAAACAACCAAAAGTCATTATCTTCTGCACTTAATATGTTTCGACCAGATCTTACTAGGGCTCCGAAAGAAAAATTAGATGATCTGAATCCACATGCTTTTATCCAACATAAAGGTGTCGATTTAATGGGAACAGCTAAACTGATGCGTCCGTTATATAGTCATACAGAAATATGCCTATAAATTTTGACCCATCAAATGTTTCACACACTAAGAAAATGTTTATAAATAGAAAAATAGGCGTTTATATATTGTAAAACTGCTAGGGGTTGGTACTAGATTAACGGTATTGTCGGATTGGGAACTCAAAGAAAATTTGAACCCATCAAATGCTTTACTCGCACAGAAAATGTTTATACATAAAATATATAGGCGTTTAAGGGTTGTAAATCTGTTAGTAGTTGATTCTGGAATAAAGTAGTGTTGGATTGGGACTTCTAAGAGAATTTGGACCCATCAAATGTTTTATACGCTAAGAAAATGTTTATAAATAAGAAAGCTAGAAACCTCGGGTTTAGGAGTTGTACCTAGATAAGGGTTAGTATTAGGGTAAAAAATTCAAAATTGGGTATAAAAGTCGTGTCGGGTCGACAGACATATTGAAAATTTTAGGTGTGACGTTGCCTATTTCTATAGGTGAAGGGTAAATAATGATTTAAAAAACAGAAGAGCTAATCTAGGTAAGTTAGTAACCGTGCGGAGCTGAACTACACAAGGAGGATCCTCCTTGTGTGGCTTCCACTTCCTTATAAAGATGTGCGTGACGCGGTAGTTCTCCTACTTTAAGCTTTAAATTTATGTTCACTACGATTTATAAAAATCGATCTGTACATAAAATATTTAATATTAATTTTGACAAATAAGTACACCATCTGGCAGAGAGAAAAGAAAGGTCCCAGATAATGAGTTGATGCGGTTCCATAAATAAAATGTAACCGATTTGGTTATAATTATTTCAGGCTATAATAATGAAACAATTTGATTTGGAAAAGACGTCTAGGCGTTCTTGAATAATTATGTCATTACGCCTTTTTATTCCTATAAAATACCGGGCGTATTATGGAATCAACTTTAACCCATAATAAGATACTAAAACATACTTAGTTTTATTCGAATTTTCTAATTTGTATCTATACCTTCTCTTTGAATCTTCATCTACTGAGGTTTTGAAAACATGTTAACACTTTGAAGAATTCAAAGAAAACCCTTAAAGTAAACTAAATCTTACAGGCAAGACGGGTCATAAACTCGTCAACAATCGAATATGACACCCTACCACTTAACTCTATTTCTCTCTTTCCCGTATTATTTTAGACTCCTTTAGTTAGATGACACGAATGCACACACAAAAAAATTATAACTCAGCATTAATTAAAATACATGACAAATTGAAAATACATTCATGAACTTGATACGTATAGTTTTGGCCCCAGAAAATTTAGCCGGTAATCCACATAGAAACTCGGTTGAATACCTCGCCAAAGTTCTGTGTTTCGATAAAGTATCGAAAAAGTGGTCATGGTGGTGTGTGTTCAAAGAGGGTCCTGGAATACTATTGCGTGGGAAATATCAGTCTCAATCTTCGACGTCACCTAATCTCGGTGGTTTCTGTGGAGGAATCTCTACGGCTCCGAGGCTTTGTTGGTATGCATGTGACTACTACGCCCAAGGTCCCGGGTTCGAATCCCGACACATTCCGCTTGAAAAATGTTAGGCGAGCATTTTTTACAAAAATACGCTCTCACTCGGGTGAGAAGTATAATGGAGGTCCAGTGTGTGAGTGTTGTCACCCTACCTTGCTTCGAACAACAAGAGTTCGGCAAAATTCAAAATTTTTCAGGTAAAAAACTTGCTTCCTGGCCAATGTAGTGCCTTTGGGTAGAGCATTGAAAAATCACATACAGGGGGAAGAATCTCTAGAAGCAGTAACATGAGGATGCCAAAAACTAATATCAGGAAATTAATTCTGGCCTACGTTTCACACGAGAAATAATTGAATTCATTAAATTTGAAACAAACATAAAACATACCTAATCGTAAGGACACTATCATACCCATATAAAACTGCTAGCGAAAGAAAACGGATTACCAAAATCAATGTTAAATTACGTGTATATTAATCACGCCTCCGGGTAATTGCAATATTTTTTATTATATCAAGGTTGGAAACTATTATCTTTACATTAGTTGAGAAAACACTTGTGTATAAAATTCTTTACTATGTAACGTTCTGTTTTCCTTTCTAGCCAAAACACATAAATTCTGTTTTGTGTTACAAAATTTTAATTTTCTTTTTATAAATTAATACGAATCGTATATCTAGAACGTATGCTTAATTAAAAGAAAGCTATCGTAATTTTGTAACACCCTATTTATTGTTCTTTTGTTCAATTTATATAATAAATAAATTCACTTTGTATTTTAAAATCCTGTTAAAAATTGCTCATACTATTCCAAAATTCCATAAATTATCTTCAAGGTAATACAATTTAGTGCGATTATGCGCAAATGTTTGTTTTTCAATGCTCAAGTGTTGAGGTCAGGATTGTTGCCAGACTACGCCAGTCTGCCCTTTATCGTCCTAGTGATAACATGGAGAAGTTGATCGAAAAGGGCGACCTGAGGCTTGCTATTACATATATGCAGTACATCGATCCGTGAGCTAAAAAGTTCATCATGCGCAACATAGAAGCTTTGCTTTGACAACGAGCTAATATTTTAATAATGGTTATACGAAGCGGCTAATTTGTAACGTATAGAATATATACACATGAAGATCTACAGTGATGGAATTCGTAGTTTAAGCTGTTATTAGATGTGGTATCCCTTTTCTTCGTGGATTCCACCCTTTTGATTTTATGGTTCCGAAATTTGAGGCTTCGCCGCAACAAAGTGGACAATAGTTTTGCTGTTTTGTTCAGTTTTGGAGGCCCTCATATGGTTCGAACTTATCTGTTTAAAGGTTTGTAGCAACATGAACTTTACATTCTAGGTCGGTTATTCGTTTTCTTTTGTTATGAAAACCATCTGTGTGAAGTACAACGCTTCGTGATTAAGCCGTAACATTGATAACTTTAACTCATGAAAACTAACGTCTGAAAGAAAATATTTAAAAGTAATTTAGATTTTCGAATTTTATACTAAATTAAATTTTTGCTCTATCGAATTGTTTATCTAAACAAACCGTTCATGAACTTAGATTATGAATAATACCTGAATGATTTGACAACTAAAATTTGCTTATTCATTATGATTATTTATAATACAGTTGAGTACTTTCTTATACTTAATAATTTTTAACAAAGCTTAAGAATTAATTAAAAGACCCTATTACAAAAGATACTTTATAAAAATGTACGTCGTTTAATCAGTGCTGACGAAATGACAAAAACCAATAATTTTGTTAATGATATTTATAATGCCTATTTGCTTTAGAGGCTTTCATATAATCAATACTATTAATAGAATTTGATAAAATTATCTAAGCACTTACAAGCTTTATTGTAAATGCCTGTCAATGCGAAATAGAATTGTTTTTAGTTAATATATCAATTAATATCCATAAACTTTAATTTTTTATAAATTTAGAAATGGTTAATCCACTTAAAGGGACACTTAAGAAGTTGTATTTATTCTACCTAATATATATTTTGGATACTATAAATTTTATATGAACCAAGAGTGTCTAAATTTAATAAGTAGTGTCCATGCACTAATGGTCACCAGCAAAATTCTATAAGTGCACAGAGTTCGTCTGATTTATTAATTTTATTGTTTTGAGACGAGAACTGCTGTCTCCAATGTAATTTTATGTGCTTTATTTTATTTTAGGATAAACGTTTATACCATCTATGAATACAAAATCTTGTATTCCAATAACACAATATATTTGTTGAAGTTCCTGTATTTTTCTTGGCGATATTCCTTGTTTCTATACTTTGCATAAGTGCAGTGGCACCCGGCCCATCCGTATTTATTTAAAGACCCCCCTGATAGTCTCTAAAAACCGCTGAAGGTAGAGTTCAGAGTTAGTGCGAAAGTCTACAAAAGCCAGTTTATGTTAATACGAATTAATCAACATCTTCTGCACGACTTTTGTTAGAAATATGTTCGACTAAGTGTATTCTAAGTCTAATATAATAAGAACTAAAAGTAGAAAGCTTGCAACTTTGTTGCACAATTACGTTTTAAGCACAAGTACATATAAACATCTTTAAACAGAGGCCAAATATATATAAAAAATTGCATACCTTAATGAAAAACGTTTTCGGCGAACAAAATGAGTTTTTAATTTCCGAAAACTAATAACAAAACTTAAACCAGAGAAAAAGGATTTTTCATTTTCAGACCGGCGTAATCTAGGATGTACAAAATAACCAAGGCATCATTTCTAACCTTAAAATCGCCATAATGAATTTTACACCCTATGAGTATGAACGATGTATGATACAAAGTAATTCTTCCTTAGATCCAGTATGCATGTAACCTATAAATTATATTTCTCAAAGGCAATAGCCCTAATCCTATTGGTGGGATTTACCAATTCTGAAACTATTCAAATACGATTGTAAACATTTCAAAAGAGTATTACAAACTGCAGGTTTGAGTAATACAACTCTTACTTAACTACCCTTTGAAATGAATGGATTACATAATCTTTTAAAATACCAAGGATGTCATGGTTTTATAAAGCGCTTGGATATACTAGATTTAAACGTCTTGAACAGGATTTTATATTGAATAAAACCTTGAAGAATATGTAAGGTGTCTCTCGATTATAAATCCCTTAGCAACGAAACTATTAATAAAATTAAATTGGACTACGTTTAAAATAATGTGTTCCAGTAAGGCTATCATCTCGGAATCTGTTCTAGCTTAGATACTGGTATCAACTGAATATTTTTCACAAAATAGATAACAATAGATTTATATTTAAAATTCTTCTAATACAGAATTTATTAATTGTAATTGAACTTTGTTTCTAAAGAAGTGATACAAGCGTTATCATTATTAGGCTATGAGTCTCACTGGAACACAAATTTATAGTTTGCTTGTGTATATAGATTCTGCGGTTGTTTCCGAAACCGATGTCTAATATGTTGATTCCATTATCGGTCGCTTGGCAATCATGTATCTCACACTCCACTGCAGGTACTACAACATGTTTGAACCCTAAATTAATACAAAATCTACATTTAATTAATCGATTCAGACCCCGACAGCTATCATTCAGGCGCATATCAATTTCCTGTTTGTTTATAATTTTTATGTACAGTTTAAATTATGCCCCTTTCTGAACTTTTGCGCACTTTCGGCAATCGTATGACTGTCACAAACTAAAAAAAGTTGAAGCGAATAGAAAATGAAATAGCTTTTTCGGCAGTGAAATAAACACTTTACACTGGTTTCTTGAATTGGTAAGTTAAGCTGCCGCAACGAGTGCTGCGGAAGAAAGCCATTCTTTATATCTTTTGCTCCCTTTATTTTTTCTTCTACAGGAGGGAATCTGTCAATATGTTGAACCTAATCGATGATCATCTACCGTCACTAGTTGCTCGACCTTTTAACCCACCTAGCGGTGCGCACCCACGTAACAACAGGTAGGAAATGTCTCCTCTGAACTAATTTATTGCATTTTTTAGGAAAATGCTACGGACTTTATAAATAATTATAACTCTTGTTAGACCTCTAGTGCCAGGAGAAACGCTATTATTTAAGGTTATGTCACTGTTTTCTGGTCCAATCACATGGTCGTAATTCCCAAACCCATAGTATGCAATATCTTCATTTAAGAGTTCGAATACACATCTTAACAGTTCATATTTCGGTTGATACAGGCTTTGAAACCACATACACATTTTGAAATCGAAATCCGTTTTCGTGAAAAATGAGCGAGAATAAGGCGTTTGTCTTCCGGCAGTTAGATGGACCGGCGAATATTGCTCGTATATTAGATGAGAACAAAAGCCCGTGTTTACCCATATTGCTAGGTTTTTACCGTTTTACCTTATACAGGTAATTGGTGTTACCGGTGCTATGCTCTAGACATTACTCTAAGCGGTAGAAAGCATGGTTCGGGGGGGGAAGATAAATATTAAAATTTAAACTAAATATTGAGCGCCACTACATTCAGAAGAAAAGGGGAATGTAGAACCCATAGGTTGGCTACAACGATGAAATACCTGAAATAAATTACAAGATTAAAAATATAACACATGAGGCAGCAGTTTGCTCCTCCAATATTTTTCAAAATAACATAATATTAAAAGTATCTTGATATACTTAACAATTTTATATCTTTTCTTTGTTGTTTTAAATAAAAATGTTCTAGGTTTCTTAGAAAAGTATAATGTAACATAATATCCTTTGACAAATTATATGTTATTACAAAAAAATTGAACGTATTTATAATTCAGGCACTAAAAAAATGTTTGTGCAAAAGTAACTTAGCTTTCTTTAACTATGTTTTTATAAATTGAAAATATAATTCTCTTGATTTTAAATTTCAAGTTAATAATGGAATTTAACGTTTAGTTCTAATAAATATGCAACAATATTTATGATATGTAAAAATCGGATCCGTTAACTACTTACAATTGGAATGAATAGATTTTAAAATTCATGAGTAAAGTAAGTAAATAAGCAACGTTTCCTACTCAGATGATAGAAAAGGCAAAATTATACTTAGACAACAGATTTTAAATCAGTAGCATGATTCATACAAGTTACATATCTAAGTAAGTTGAAGTATAAATTTTCATAAGCGAAAACAACACATTTTTATGAACTCGTAAGAGTATTAGAATGTCCCTCTTTAATCATAACAAGAGATATACAATTTAAAGCATTAATTGATAGCTGTTATATCAAATTATGTTTAAATTAGCAAGAACTATGTTTAGATTTAAATGCATTGATCAATATTGTCTAATTATTCAATCAATGTGAAATACATTCAGTTCCTAAATTTTTAATTCACTTTGAATTTATAAAATATTCTTAGTCACATTAGGTTTCATTATACCATTGTTATAATATGAACAGAAGTAATGGACAAATGGCATCTGTCGAATAAAAGTATAACTAGTACGCACCTGGTGTATCCAGTTTGACACCTGTAATATCAACCAGATATAAGTATTGATGTCGTGCTGTTTACGTAGCAAATTATCGTTGCTTGAACTTTTACCAAGCCTCTTCGCTGATAATTAAAACATTTATTTAGTTTAACTAGGTGAAAATCTTGCGATCTTGTATCGAGCATTTGTGGTATTTGGAAATTCTGTACATCCTAAATAGACGTAAATATATTTATAACACGGCGATTCTTCAGAAAAACCGAAACGAAGCTGACGATCTTGAGGGTACACCTTAAACGAACTATGGTATTAAATGATGAACCAACGTACCGATTTATTTCTATGCATTGCCACTACAAATAAAAATTATAACGTCGACCATTCTCGACGCTATATTTATTTCTCCACACTATCGCAATTCTTAGATCCGAGGACGCTAAGCGAGCCATGTTGAATTGATAAGCAGCGACCTTAGACTGCCTTTCGATTCCGAATCAGTTCATATTTATTCGATACCTTCATCTTCGTATATTTTCGGCAGATAGCTGTGCATATTACCACGTATTCCATAATGATGTTATTTCTGAATTTATTTATCTACTTTATAAATGTAATAATATATTTTTATTAAATCGCTTAAGAATATAAGTTAAATGTTGTAAACAACAGCTGGCTCAATTGTTGTGATACAATTATTTTGTACCAACGCATTAACCATAGCTAATTAGATATATCAACTGTATAATGGGCACCACAAAGTGTGTTGCAAATATTGGAGTTTACTTAGGATTATATATTAAAATTTTTATTAAGATTATATTGACAAACGTAACATTTGAAAATGTTACAAGGTACGGAATCCAAGAATTCGTCAAAATTCTGCACCGGTATTTTAAATTCTTGTATTACCCATGTCTCTTAGCGTTCTTCTTTTGAGGTTTACGGAGATCCAGATGTCTGCCTAACGTTCTTCTGGGTGCACCATACAACCTACTTGCAAAGTTAACACACACTTTTTTGTATTTCACTAATTGCTTTCTCTAAAAAATCCTTGGTGTACATTTTTCAAATATAAGTTTAAACCGATTCAAATTGAAAATAATGCCCCTTAATATACCAGCAATACAGAAATGTGCATGGGCATAAGTACGCGTGCGCATGGGCTGGTATGCGCATGCGCAGGGGTGTGCATGGGCAGGAAGGAGGGCGCATGCTTAGGGATGCGCATGTGTAGGGAGAAATGCGCATTTTCAGAAAACGCATGGGTGGAGCGCGCATGCGTATAGCCGCGCATGGGTAGAGGCGCGCGTTGTCTAGGGCGTGTATGCTCAGGAATGCGTAAGGGTAGAGGTGCGCATGGGCAGAAAGGGATATGCCTGCTCAGGGGTGCGCATGGGCAGGACGCGCTTGGGCAGGAAAGGATGTGCATGCTCAGGGATGCGCATAGACAGGGGTGCGCATGTTCAGAGGTTTGCATATCAGGAGTGTGCCTATGAGTATACCGGGATGGGCCAGGATCTGCGTTGGATCACCAAAAATCTTATATTAAAACAACGCAGATTGTATACAATTTTAATAAAAAGCAATACATATACAATATTTAATTGTGAATATAGCTGTTAACAACTTCTGCGAAAGGATTATTTTCAAACATAGAGTCATGTATAAATAAAGCATAAGCCTTCATTGACGTTTCAAAATTTCTTGATGCTTCTAATTCCATTCTGACGTCAACCGCTGCATCTTCGATGCTTTCAAATTGACGACGACAGTCGATTACAAAGATGGGTGATTCCTTAAACTTGCCCTAGTCCATTAAACATTTATTAGATGTCTTGTTCGGGAAGTATTTTTCCAAAAAGGATGAGTATGAGTATGAGTCGTTCTGTTTAAAGTCCAGGTTCATGCGATTTTGAGGGAACGCCTGAGAGTTCAAAAACACTTTGACGTTGGTTATATAAGCATTCGTAAAACTTGTAGTATTTTCTTCTTTCTTATCATATTTTCCATTCTGAATAGCCAACAGTATCCATCTAGCCTTCTCTGTTTCATTGAAACTTTGATTCTCCACACTTGCGACTTTGATTGAGATAACGATCGTAATTCGTGCAGATTCCATTTTCTGAATGCGGCCATTATAGATGATTGATTTTGCATTTCCGATAGCAGAGAGGCCTTGACATAGTCGCTTAATGTTATATGCGGGACCTCCCATGAAATACGTTGAATATTGAATTTTACAGTATTTTCAATCGACTTGTAGCAGTTTAAGTCAGACTTGGATCTGATTAAAATCAGTTTTTTGAGACATTTTGATGAAGGTTTTCTTGTAGTCTTTGAAAAACCCAAAGCCGAAACATCTATAGAAGTGTATGGGTGGCGAATAAATTTCAAGAAAAAAATTTATATAATATGGAAGTTACGAAAGATCGGAATGTTATTGTGCTATCTGAGTACGAGTGCGAGTATTTCTTTGTTTAATGATTGCAGCAATATAAATTACTTGACAGTCTTAGAAATTATTAAATGCCACTCCATCTAGTACTTAAAGATGCGACTGCGAGGCAATCGCTTACGCAAATGTTTAAAGATTTGGCTATCCCAGATTCACTAGACTCTGGTTATCACAGAGGTTTATAAACGTTATCAATACATGTATATATTTTATTAAGAACATAATATTTCATGATAAGGTTTGTTTTACTTATTTGTATCACCAACATCAGCAACAATTATTAATGAACGTATTAAACTATTTTGTTTTTTTATTCTTAGGTTTAAAGTGGTAGCACTCCTACATTTTTTTTATTGTCTAGATTAAAGTAAATGTCCGAAGGAGGTTTTAAAGGTTTTGATAGCTAACTGGTGTTCATTTATCTTTATTGGTCGTTCGTGTTATGTTTTATTCTTTTGGCTTGTTATCACCTAACTCCCTTTTCGTTTTCAAATAGGAAAGACTTGATTTTCTGGGATAAGGTCAACTTGGAAGGGTAGCGTAGCTAATAACTGTCCTAAGTTATGCCGGTTGCATCTTGAAATTATAACCTGTAGCAAAAAAATGCAATTGGGCTATTTAGAGGCAGTTTGCTGCTTGGGAATCAATTTCTGTATTCTTAAATAAATTAGGAGAGGAATTAGAGTTTCCTATAAAGGATAAATTGGTTTTTAAAATATAGGTTTTTAATCTTTAGGTTTAATTCCACTGGAACTAGCTGGGACATCGTTTGTTCTTGTAAGGTATCGATACACTAATTGCCTTACTTTTTTTATAAAATCTAGGAAATTCCTTGAACGAGTTGGACGCTGATTGTTGGCATTTATTATGTATTGTATAGTAACTTTGATTTGTGTTGGTTCTATATTCTAAAGGTTGTATTATTATACATAGGTCAACCGAAAGTTTCCCCAAATCCACGAGGACGTGGATGATGGTAGCATGGCCGACTGTAAACGACCTCATGCACGGCCGTGATCTTCTCACGCACAAGAAGGGTGGCAACCGAGGCAGGTGGCGTCCGGACTACCCGTTGGGATGATATGATAAATTAAGATCGCCACTGTAGAGTTAGTTGAAACTATACCTTCCTTGAGAATGTTCGTTTTATTTCTTATAACCGGTTTTTTTTTAGTTGAAGTTCTCAAAAACAGGGATTTTAATATCAGCGATCAAAGAGATCGGGCGTTTGTGGGCGTGTTAATTTGGCTAAGTAATTTTCTTCGATTTCTGCACTTTTTTCTCTATCCGTCGTAGAATAAGAGTAGAGGATGGTGTGCATCCGAACGCAGATCCACCTTATGGGATCCACCCATACGATCCACCGGATCCACCTGCTTATGGGAATTTACATGTAAATTCTTTGGAAGTTAACCTCCTTCGTGCATTTACTGGGGATTTCCTCCTTGCTCCTTCCTTGTGGACTTTCTTGTGGGATTTTTACCCTCATTTTAAAAATTTTTGCCGGTAACATTCTGAACTAAATAGTTTTCTTCGACTAAGCATTTCATCTTTCGCAATAAATCTATCTTGTTTGGTATCAATTAATATTAGATATTTTTGAACTACCTGAATTTCTAGGAATTTTTTAGATGGCATCATCCCTCAACGAGCTAAAAGATTTTGTGTGCTTAATTTCTTTGTGTTCTTAGCTATTAATTGGCTTGCTTTCAGCGTTCCTTCCTTCTGCAATTAATGTATTTGTTTGGAGAAGAAATAAGCTTTAAAAGGACTGCTTTCACATGTAATTTGGATAATCCATAATCGTCAAGAAATTAGTTCGGATACGAATTGTATTTTCCAAGTACCTAATTAGTACTGCGTTAACTACATAATTATGTTATGACATGCGTTTAGAAATTAAAATGTAAATCTGAAGAATTGATGAAATTTTTACCCATAAAAGTTCTTCATGTTTGCTTTATTAAAGAACAAGTTTCAAATTTCTCTATAATGCTTTAGAATAAGGTACATTTATCTTAAAAAACAAAAATAATCTTTTATATGTTCGCCAAATAAACAAGAAAAAAATTGAAAGGTTCGGGTCTTTATAGGGGTGTAACTTTGTAAGGGGTGGCCCTATTTTAAATTTGTTTGTATATTCAGATTATGCGTAAAATTCTAGACTAATTTGATGTGTCGGATAGCTAAAAAAATTTAAAGAATGGTTAGGAATCGCTACCGGTAAAAAATCTTAAAATGAGGGTAGCTCCCTGGGGGATGATGCCATCTAAAAAATTTCTATAAATTCAGGTAGCTGAGAAAAATCTAATATTAATTGATACCAAACAAGATAGATTTATCGCGAAAGATGAAATGGTTAGTCGAAGAAAACTATTTAGTTCAGAAAGTTACCGGTAAAAATTCTTAAAATGAGGGTAAAAATCCCACAAGGAGGTCCACAAGGAGGGGGCAAGGAGAAAATCCCCAGTAAATGTCCGAAAGAGGTTCACTTCAAAAAAATTCACATGTAAATTCCCATAAGCAGGTGGATCCGGTGGATCGTATGGGTGGATCCCATAAGGTCGATCTGCGTTCGGATGCACACCATTCTCTACTAATAGGCATCTTCACTTCATCGTACAAAATTTGGAAACGCCGATAATAAACCTCCATCGACAACCCGGACCTAAACAGCAGAAGCTGCTGGCTTGTTTGTTAACTTGTGGGCTTCATTGGCGACAACCGAATTTGTGGACGTAATACTTTACGTTAAGGTTCATGCATGATTGGCGATCCAGAGGAATTTTAAAATATACATTAATTAGCATAATTATAACAACTCTCAAAGAACCTCAAAACCGAGCAAAATTAGGTGGCACACAGACTAATCATAAATCTAGTCAGATATTCTCCAATAATACTCGTCGAACCCTATTCAAACATTTACTATAACCTTCTTCTTAATTGGTAACCGTTGTCTTTGGCTTACAGAATTTTGAGCAAAGTACCTCATAGAGCTTCTCTGTGAAATATATGTCTAATTTTCCGGACCGAAGCTGTATGTAGTATTGCGATCTGTTTTAAATTTTTTAATGAAAAGCACATCACCATCCCGAAACGTGTTCTATAAAAAAATCCATCTACATAATCGAATTACATTTTAGTTTTGTGATCAAGCCGTATACTATTCTTTTCTTTCTTAAACCAGGGATTACTATCGAATCCTAGTGAAGCCAAAATTGTTGTGCGTTTCTACTTTAAAAGCTCCAATTTTGAAACATAAATATAAAACGACAATACTGATTGTTATTTCCATTATTGATCTTGTTTAAGTAAAAGGAAAATAAATGGAAAACTTTTTTTCCATTTAGAAGTTTGAATGAATGAATATATGCGGCTTCAAGTGACACGTGCCACCATTTCTGTAGAAAACAATACGTTCAAGCACGCGCTGTCAACTTTTACAAAACAACATGTTTTTGTTTACTTTTTTATCAGGCATCGATGCTTTCACATAGTTATATTCATTATATAATACATTATTTTTTCTACATAAGTTTATCGTATCGTTAAGAACTGTTAGCTAATTATTTAACTCGGCATCATTGTCCGACGTTTCTAAAAATCACCTAGATGCGGGATAGTACATGTATGCTTTCAATGCTTCGTTTAAGCACTGTGTTTGTTATATTCCGTAGCCAAACTGTAATTGATCTTTTCCTGGCCACTGTAAGAATTTCTACGAGGGTGGATTTCAAAAATAAAGTTCCCAACGTTATAGCTTTTCAAAAAGAAATTTTAGGTAAAATCTGGTAACATTATGTGCATAATAACTCCCCCAGTCTCTAACCCCATCATCACCGTAGAGCGACACCGTACAGTGTTAGCCTGACAGCCGTTTGCGATTGATGTCCCGATCGCCGTTACCACCAGGTGTGAAATTGGTGCAGTTATCCGTTTTTTAACGCAAAAAGGATTTCTTCTATAAACAATCACAGTCAGTTGTGTGAAATTTACAGTGGAAAGCGAATTACAGTACAACACGTCCGTAAATAGTACAGGAAACTCACGGGTGATCGCACTGACATTCATGATGAAAACTGGAGTGGAAGACAAGACGATTTTCGACAAGACAGTCAAAAACTCGAGAGATCAATACTCCAGATTCCGAGAATCACCATCCGTGAAATGCCTAGACGAAATCCTGAGATTTCTGCAAGCTCGATTGACATTATAATTTGATTAAGGGCCGCTATACTTGAAGCCACGTGTCCAATGATCTACCCGAAGATACTACATTGGGTTTAAACGTGAAAATATAAACGTGCTTTAGCTAACTTCAAAATTAATTGAGCCTAAATAAAAATCTAATAAACTAAAACAAAAACTAAAAATAGGATTTGAATAATGGTATCCATAGCGTTGATTTGGAGTGTGCCCGTTCAACAAGATACGCGAAAGTAAAAGGGGAGGGATCCGTAATACCGGATAGCAGTCGCCAGCTCTGATTACCGGTGCGACCTGAAGGGTCGTCTTAAAACTATCCAAATCTAGCTATACTTCCAGTTTGCAGACGACATTCAGATATTCCTTCAAATAATCAATAACATCAATGCAGAATATATTCAAAGACAAATAATATACATGGCCGACGCAAACGCTAAGTCAGCCTTATGAGATAGCACACAACCAGACGAAAAAGGTAAACAATTAGAAGAATTAATAAACAAACTACAACTAAACGTAATAAATGAACCAAATAATCCACCCACATACAGCGGAAGAGCAGGTGCTGAAACCAATATTGATGTAACACTAGCGAATGCCCGGGCATTCGGTAAGATAACAAACTGGAAAGTACACGAATACGTGACTATGAGCGATCATAATAAGATAACTTTCCAAATAAATCCTCAAGTACAAACAACAAACACAGAATATCCAAAAAACACATTAAAATACAATCTAAGCAAAACAGATTGGGGAAAATTAGTGCAAAAATTTGAACCTGAATGTAATTTTCAACCGACAGACAACATAAACCTAAAAATTAAAAACTAACAGCAAATATAAAGGCCACAATGGAGAAAACCATACCTAAAGTACAACCACCAAAAGCAACAATACTTGATTGGTCGTACGAACTAACTAAATTAAAAACCAACACCCATAAACTACGCAAAATATATCAACGCTCAATAACAAATGAAGAGAAACTCTTCAACTTAAATCGTTATAGGGAAGAGAAACAAAAATACAAAGATAAACTAAAACAAGAAAAACAAACAAATAGGACCAACTTTGTAGAAACTAACCTACAACTCGACACCTGGGGAATGCATTATATAATAGTCCGTCAGAAAATAAAAATTCCAATAATATATTCAACGCTACAAAGTAAAACAACAACCAAAACGTGGGAGGGTACAATCGAGCTACTATAGACGAACTACTACCACAAGACGAACATAATAACGAAGAAGTGGAACATCATATACAACGACAACGAATAGGCACCAATTAAGAAACCTAATACGCAATGGATGAATTTAGAGAAGAAGAAGTACAGCAAGCAATAGCAAACGGAAAACACAAAAAAGCACCCGGACCAGACCACATACAAACAGAAGTACTACAAGCGCTACAACAAAAACTGACCAAACCTTTGACCGATATTCTGAACACATGCGTAAGAGAAGATAAAGTTTCGAATATCTGGAAAACAGGAACACTAACAATAATACACAAAAACAAAGATAAAATCTCATCAAAACCGGACTCCTATTGACCTATATGCTTATTAACTGCCTCTCAAAGGTCTATGAAAGACTCATAGCCCTAAGAATAAAAACTCATAGACACCTTACCGGAGCAAACGACAATCAATATGGCTTCCGAAGTGGGAATCCTTACATGTGATTTTCCAATGCTCCACCCGAAGGTACTACATTGGCCAGGAAACGAGTTTTTTTTTACCTGGAAAATTTTAAATTTTGCCGAACCCTTACTGTTCCAAGCAAGGTAGGGATCTTTAACGTGCGTGACAACACTCACTCACGGGATCTCCATTTTATCTCTCATCCAAACGAGGGTGTATTTTTGTGAAAAATGCTCGCCTAACGTTTTTCAAGCGGACCGTGTCGGGATTCGAACCCGAGACCTTGGGAGTAGTAGTCACACACATACCACTACGCGACGGAGCCGCCGAAGTGGGAATCCACAGAGGACGCCAAAAACACACTATTAAACGGAGTAATAACAACTACACACAAACAAGCAATAGCCGTACTAATAGACATAAAAGGAGCCTTTAATAGTCTTTGGTGGTCAGCACTATACAGAAGATTACAGAATATACAATGTTCTAAACAACTATACAAGATAATTAGAAGCTAATCTAATGGGATAGCTAGTTTTATAAATATATTGAGCAACTCGTGATTTCTCATAATGACCGCGTTTAAAATTTAAAATGTGTTTATTAAATAGAGTCTTGGCATTGTCAAAAATATTTTTGAGTGCAGCCAGAAAAATTTACTTCGTATACCTAGACTTAAGTAACTCATCAACTACATCTTTTGGATTTCCCAAAAGATCTTTGAATTTTTCAAAGCAATTTTGTAATTAATTTGCATAAATATTTTACAAAGACCCTTTGTGGAACTGGAAAGAAAAGTACGTATTCTGTTTACTAAAAAGTTAAAGAAAAGAAGTTTGTGTTGAATACTATGATTTGATGAAGACGTTATAAACCGGCTAACGTTGGTTTCTTTCCCAAAGATATTAAACTCTAGTTTATTGTCTTTCCTTATCAGTTACGTATCTAAAAAAGGAAACTTTTAAACTGTGAGTTAAGTTTAAACAAATGAATGACCGATTATCTACTTAATACTGGTGTACCTTCCTAGAAAGTACTACGACGGAAACTAATACGTGTCCAGCTAATTTTGTCCGACATTGGGAAAGTACCTCAAATACAGTGCACGAAAATTTAATAAAATTGTTGGATATTTTGCAAAGAAAAAATCAATGGCCGGTTTCGCTGTTATTGCAGCTCGTCAGACTGGCGCATTTTTCTTTGCAAAACAACCAACTAAGTTCTTATTCTGTTTTCTACTGTTTTCTATTTTCTGTTTTTTACTTAGTGTCGAAAAGAAAATTGTGGCAATGGCAGTTATCCTTTTACATTAAGCTTACACAGAATGTTTTCGCCTTTACGGGCACTGTAACTTATTTGTTAGTTCTAATTTTTCTTGTATTGTATTCTTGGGTGTATGTGAATGTAAATGGACGTGCAGCGTTTTTGATAATGCCTCTCTTGGCAGTCACAGTACTGTTCTTCATAGAAGAATGTATTCGTTAAAAAATAATAAACGCACAATATTTTGGGTTGCCAAAGGCATTTTCAAAAATTCAGCCTGACTATTCTCATCTGCACACGCACAGGAACACGATGCAAAAAGAATTAGAACAATAAGCAATACACAGAAAAAAAGTAGCACTCGCTCAGAAAACGTTCTAAAGTCTAAGCTTTGATTAACTGTGCCAGTGTGAAAAGTCACTTCACATCTTGATAAAAATCAAGCTTACTGTATATAAATTTAAATACATACTGAATGAAGTTCAACTTTTGTAATACTTTACAGTTCTTTTCAACCGTTTCATAATTCAATACTTTTGTTTTTGTGGCTAAATGTTAAAAACTTTATTCAAGTTTTCAGCTGCAAAGCTATTACTAATGCACAGTAAACGAGTTAAAGCAGAAAGCTTCAAAATATTAATAAAGCCAGCATGGAAATTTAAATATTTTACTTTATCAACTCCGTTCCAGTTGGGTTTTAAATGAATAATACTGAAACGAAGTGCTGATTCTTAACGTTTCTTTTATGCGCTTATCCATAACAGCAGATTAGCAATGCTTAAAGCGCCTTTTTTATTATTTATACCGTTTCGTCGGCTTTTGACGGGCGTTTTAATTACACGGGCAAAAAAACTAGAAGCAAATTTGTTTTCTACTTGGTTAAAAATGTGAAGACTTTAGAAAGAGTTCATCGATTATGAGAGGTTTCGTCAGTGCTGGAAAAGATATTGTTACGAGCTACTATTAGGCAACCCGTCAAACACACAAGTGCCGTAAGCAATGTATATACTACAGAAGTCTCAAACCTTCTAGCATATATTGGAATATGAATCATCTATTTTATTCAGGGTATATATAAGACCGCTGATGAAGTACAGAGTTAGTCTGTACCTAAATGTCGAATATAAATTATATCGTGTAAGGTTAATTAGTTACGCTTTTGGAAGTCCAAGGGTAAATATAAATTTGAGTTATGTAAACGTGTATATTGTACCGCCAGCTTGTTGAATACATAAATAGACAAAAGTGTAATAAATAAATTATAGGAGTGTTAGTGTTGTTAATAGACCTATGGTTAAGAATTCAGTTTAAGAAGATATTAGTGCTTGTAAATAGCATTAGCGCGATAGTGCTTCATTGTTAATTGGACTAAAAACATCTATAAATAAGGCATATACTGTTAATTAGACTTGTGAACAGTGAGTAATAAAGACTTGTTATTACTTGTTTTAAATTGGTGAAACGCGTTAATAGTAGCCCGCTACAATACTACATATTCGGTTTTAAATGCACCCAAGCCTGTAGCTAGGAAAAAAAATGGGGGTATAAAGTTAAAGCAATTGTTTTTATATTTATTCCACTTTTTATATGCGTTTTATTTATTTAGATTCGCCCACAAACAAAGCTCGACCTCCCATTCCAACAAATACATTTAGAATTGTTACACATAAGACGTGCGGACCAGAAAGAAAAGAACGAAATCAGTAACGAAATGCTCGCCCGAATTACAATAACAGAAAAGGAAAATAAAGAAAATGAATGCAACGGCAATACAGTGGGAAATTGGACGTGGCTGACGAACGAAACAAAAGAGTACACAGCTCAACAGATACTTGCAAACCACTTGTCTGTCTAATACAATAAAATACAACACTTAATTAATAACAAAGAAAAATAAACTGAATACGTATGGGTTTATTGCTGCATGTTCATACATACTAATAAAAATTATGAAATATAAATATAACAAGAATCATATACAGTAGAGGTGAATTGACAGTTTTGGTGCTACCGCTTCCGCCTCCTCCTCCATTAATCGTTTTTAATCCAAAAGCAATTATTAGCGGTATTTCCGTCGTGTAAAATGTCAATTATTATTGTTTTTTCCTTACATGAATCTCTTGAAATTTTTCAAATCGGACCATCCCCTAGCCGCTACCCCTATTTGTAGGTTTTTTGCCAAAAGTAATGGTTAGCGGTATTTTTTATATAACTCCGTCGTATAAGATGTCAATTGATATGTTTTTTCTCATCTACTGGAACCTCTTGGAATTTTTCAAATCGAACCACGCCTTACTGACTAAGTTCAACCCTTTACAAACGATACCGTGTTTATTTATAATATCTTTCTATGCAGCATTGCTCTGTCTTTTGATATAAACCCATCGTGTAACCATATTAGTCTAGAATTTTCTCAACTATTTGAATTTCTTACATTTTTTTAAAATCGGAGCAACCCTCTACTGCTAGTCCTATTTTTAGATTTTTTGATAAAATTGTTAGCGGTATTTTAAAAATAAATCCATTGTTCAACCAATTAAATTATATCGGAATTTACAAAAATTATGGCAGTCACAATAAAACATCTGCACCCTTCTTTCCACTATCCCTATCTGATAAAAACATTGTGATTCAATTTTATTCCAGCAAATTTCTTAAGACCTCTTTTAATTATCACGTCTTTGAAATTTAGCCGCAATCAAGACCAGAATACTATTTAATATTCAAAACAACAGCAAAGCATCCCTGCATTTTTATTTATATTTAACTCCATAAAATTGACAAAAGAATAAAACACAAAATATTTATTAATATCCCGGATTGTGGAAATTTTCATATTTCATACCATGCATGTACTTAAAGGTAATTATTCAGTATTTAAGATTCAATTCTGCATTGTTCTAGCTAGAAAGTAGATCTATCATCGATGTTTAATGTAGTTCAATTTGCGGTAAAGCATTAAGATGTTTCTGAATATTATAGAGGCATAATGAACGTTATGATTAGTGTCAGAGTTAATTTACTAAAAGCTATAGCGGATAATGCCCAAATTTAAATTTTGCCGACCCCCGAATGTAGCCACACATACGATTTCTACCTTCTACATGCATGTAATTTCTGCCTCATTCGTTTTGTTTATCTCGTCTGCGAACCAAAGCCACGACTGCAATAAGTTTTGTTTCTGATCATCAACATTAAGTCTTCAGTGCTGGAACTGGTTAGACGCATACCCTCATAGTATCCTATTCTGAACTAACCTACAAATTTTCCTCAATTTTTCGCAGTTTGCATCTATCGCTATCTGCGTGCGATAGTCTGATCAAGGTCTGCATCTACCTGTTTTTCCTGTCGCTACTTGTAATATATTCCGTACTATTCTCTAAAAATGCCTTAGAACGTATCCTGCCCTTCTATTTCTTTTATTTTTTTTTGTTTATTTTATTCCTCTATTATTTCTATAACCTTTTGTTATTAACTTTGTCTGCCGATGATATTATTCTCACACATCTGAAGCGCAACATTCCGGAAGGCTTCTATCTCTTTCTGTCTGCTTTTCCTACTGCCACTATTTCATAGACGTACTGTGCTGTGCTCCATACATATGCTTTTAACAATTTTCTTCTTGTTCCTATATTTGTTGTCTTCGAACATAACCGTTGTTCTTTCTTGTTAGTTGCAGTTCGATCCCCTTCTATTGTTTTAATATTATATCCCTATTTCCCCAATATTCAGTGGTATGTGAAGCGCGGTGGGGCGGGGGGGCACCGTGGTGTACTTAGTATGTGTGTGACTACTATGTCCAAGGTCCCGGGTTCAAATCCCGACACGGTCCGCTTGAAAAATGTTGGGCGAGCATTTTTCACAAATAATACGACCGCGTTCGGGTGAGAAGTAAAATGGAGGTCCCATGTGTGAGTGTTGTCACGCACGTTAAAGATCCCTACCTTGCTTGGCACAGAAAGGGTTCGGCAAAATTAATAATTTTTCGAGTAAATAAACTCGTTTCCTGACCAATGTAGTAACTTCGGGTGGAGCATTGAAAAATCACATGCATGGTATGTGAGGGGGAAGCAGCCTTTGGTTGCCAATTCCACAGCACTTGAACATTTGCCGAATTAATAGTTTTTCCAATGTATCCTTTCGCACAATCAACATTAACTGAAATTATTTTACAACCTGTAGGTGTTTATAATAATCATCAGATTTAAGTGCACTTATTTTTGCGTCATTATGCTTTCCGTCTTTAAACTGGTTGGACGAGTACCTCCACTTAAGTATATTCTGAGCTAGCCTACACAGTTCACTGAACTTCTCACAAGAGCCTATATACAGCTGCACAACCAATACCTGTAGTTGCTTATAATGATCATTATGAATAAGTACAGTTATTTTCTTTCGTCATTAGTTTTTCCATCTTGAGACTAGTTGTATGGGTACTTCCATTGATTTCTATTCTGAGATAGCCTACACATTTCTGTGAAATTCTCACAGCCTGTATCTTTCACTATCTGTGTGCAATAGTCTAACTTGGGTCTACCTCTATTTCTCTTTTTTCCTATCTCTGCTTCTAATATATTGCGCACTATTCTCTCATGCCTTAGTATGTGACCTATCATCCTACTTCTCCTATTTTTTACTCTTTTCCACATATTTCTATCTTCCCCTACTATTTCTAGTACCTCTTTTTTCTTAACTTTGTCTGTCCATGATATCTTCATCATACGTCAGTAGCACCTGTCCGCTCCTCTTACTGTCCAGGCTTCACAGCCGTACAGTGCCGTACTCCACACATATGTTTTAAGCAATCGTTTTCTTGTTTCCTTGTTTCTATGTTTGTTGTCTTTGAACACATTAGTTGTTTTTTCTTGTTAAATGTAGCATCACCTTGTGCTAATCTTTGTTTTATATCTTTTGCGGTTTTTCCATCTTTCGTTATTTAGCTTACTAGGTAGCAGAAATCCTTAGCCTCTTGTAAGTTCTCGTTATCTATTTGTATTCTTGTTTTTGATTTATTTTTCCCTCTTTTGCATACTAGTACTTTAATTTTATTTTTGTTAATTTTCATATCGTATCTCTCTGTTACAACTGTTTCCATTGCATTAAGAGCAGCTTCTGACTCCTCTTTGCTAGATGCTAATACCGCTATATCATATGCAAATCTAAGCATATCAATGTTTTGTCCCTGCATAATAATTCGAAATGTCTTCCTGCATGTAACAGTATTCATTGCCTCTTCAACGTACAAGTTAAAAATTAATGGGGATAAGGCACATCCTTGTCTCCCCCCTTTCCTAATATTTACGTCTCTACGTTCCTGCTCTAATTTTATTACTGCAGATCGTCTTTGTACAATTCTAGTTAATATTTTTGATACGTTTGCTCCTTTTTGTATAGTGAATATGATGTTAAGTTTGAAATCTTTGGGTATCTCGCCTGTCTCATACATATAGCTTACAAGTTAGAAAAGACGTTCTGTTACTGCTTGTCCAGCGGCTTTTAGAGTTTCTGCTTGCACCTTATCTGTACCCCGGTGCTTTACCATTTTTCAGACTCTTACAGATTCTTTAATGCTAATTCAAACTCATCTCTAAGTATAGGGTATCCCAAGTCAGCATTTCCAAGTTCTGATGCCTGTTCTAATGCTGATAGTTCCTCTTCTGCATATAAATTCCTTATATATTCCTGCCATCTAACCACTTTCTCTACATTTTCTATATTGACATTTCCTCCCGCATCCCTTATATTTTTACTATATGGTTTTATTTCCCCAAAATGCATTCTAATAAGTTTGTATGCTTCGTTGATTTTCCTATTTTCATCTTAGTTTGTACCTCTTTGCACTTTTCATCATTCCATTGTTGTTTAGCTTTCCTGCATTTGCGAATACATTGTTCATACATACTAATAAAAAATTATGAAATATAAATATAACAAGAATCATATACAGTAGAGGTGAATTGACAGTTTTGGTGCTACCGCTTCCGCCTCCTCCTCCATTAATCGTTTTTAATCCAAAAGCAATTATTAGCGGTATTTCCGTCGTGTAAAATGTCAATTATTATTGTTTTTTCCTTACATGAATCTCTTGAAATTTTTCAAATCGGACCATCCCCTAGCCGCTACCCCTATTTGTAGGTTTTTTGCCAAAAGTAATGGTTAGCGGTATTTTTTATATAACTCCGTCGTATAAGATGTCAATTGATATGTTTTTTCTCATCTACTGGAACCTCTTGGAATTTTTCAAATCGAACCACGCCTTACTGACTAAGTTCAACCCTTTACAAACGATACCGTGTTTAT
Source organism: Platerodrilus igneus (assembly GCA_036346225.1). NCBI lineage: Eukaryota > Metazoa > Arthropoda > Insecta > Coleoptera > Lycidae > Platerodrilus > Platerodrilus igneus. Next base: position 2,510,818 of record JARFIW010001031.1, read on the forward strand.
TTATAATATCTTTCTATGCAGCATTGCTCTGTCTTTTGATATAAACCCATCGTGTAACCATATTAGTCTAGAATTTTCTCAACTATTTGAATTTCTTACATTTTTTTAAAATCGGAGCAACCCTCTACTGCTAGTCCTATTTTTAGATTTTTTGATAAAATTGTTAGCGGTATTTTAAAAATAAATCCATTGTTCAACCAATTAAATTATATCGGAATTTACAAAAAATTATGGCAGTCACAATAAAAACATCTGCACCCTTCTTTCCACTATCCCTATCTGATAAAAACATTGTGATTCAATTTTATTCCAGCAAATTTCTTAAGACCTCTTTTAATTATCACGTCTTTGAAATTTAGCCGCAATCAAGACCAGAATACTATTTAATATTCAAAACAACAGCAAAGCATCCCTGCATTTTTATTTATATTTAACTCCATAAAATTGACAAAAGAATAAAACACAAAATATTTATTAATATCCCGGATTGTGGAAATTTTCATATTTCATACCATGCATGTACTTAAAGGTAATTATTCAGTATTTAAGATTCAATTCTGCATTGTTCTAGCTAGAAAGTAGATCTATCATCGATGTTTAATGTAGTTCAATTTGCGGTAAAGCATTAAGATGTTTCTGAATATTATAGAGGCATAATGAACGTTATGATTAGTGTCAGAGTTAATTTACTAAAAGCTATAGCGGATAATGCCCAAATTTAAATTTTGCCGACCCCCGAATGTAGCCACACATACGATTTCTACCTTCTACATGCATGTAATTTCTGCCTCATTCGTTTTGTTTATCTCGTCTGCGAACCAAAGCCACGACTGCAATAAGTTTTGTTTCTGATCATCAACATTAAGTCTTCAGTGCTGGAACTGGTTAGACGCATACCCTCATAGTATCCTATTCTGAACTAACCTACAAATTTTCCTCAATTTTTCGCAGTTTGCATCTATCGCTATCTGCGTGCGATAGTCTGATCAAGGTCTGCATCTACCTGTTTTTCCTGTCGCTACTTGTAATATATTCCGTACTATTCTCTAAAAATGCCTTAGAACGTATCCTGCCCTTCTATTTCTTTTATTTTTTTTTGTTTATTTTATTCCTCTATTATTTCTATAACCTTTTTGTTATTAACTTTGTCTGCCGATGATATTATTCTCACACATCTGAAGCGCAACATTCCGGAAGGCTTCTATCTCTTTCTGTCTGCTTTTCCTACTGCCACTATTTCATAGACGTACTGTGCTGTGCTCCATACATATGCTTTTAACAATTTTCTTCTTGTTCCTATATTTGTTGTCTTCGAACATAACCGTTGTTCTTTCTTGTTAGTTGCAGTTCGATCCCCTTCTATTGTTTTAATATTATATCCCTATTTCCCCAATATTCAGTGGTATGTGAAGCGCGGTGGGGCGGGGGGGCACCGTGGTGTACTTAGTATGTGTGTGACTACTATGTCCAAGGTCCGGGTTCAAATCCCGACACGGTCCGCTTGAAAAATGTTGGGCGAGCATTTTTCACAAATAATACGACCGCGTTCGGGTGAGAAGTAAAATGGAGGTCCCATGTGTGAGTGTTGTCACGCACGTTAAAGATCCCTACCTTGCTAGGCACAGAAAGGGTTCGGCAAAATTAATAATTTTCGAGTAAATAAACTCGTTTCCTGACCAATGTAGTAACTTCGGGTGGAGCATTGAAAAATCACATGCATGGTATGTGAGGGGGAAGCAGCCTTTGGTTGCCAATTCCACAGCACTTGAACATTTGCCGAATTAATAGTTTTTCCAATGTATCCTTTCGCACAATCAACATTAACTGAAATTATTTTACAACCTGTAGTTGTTTATAATAATCATCAGATTTAAGTGCACTTATTTTTGCGTCATTATGCTTTCCGTCTTTAAACTGGTTGGACGAGTACCTCCACTTAAGTATATTCTGAGCTAGCCTACACAGTTCACTGAACTTCTCACAAGAGCCTATATACAGCTGCACAACCAATACCTGTAGTTGCTTATAATGATCATTATGAATAAGTACAGTTATTTTCTTTCGTCATTAGTTTTTCCATCTTGAGACTAGTTGTATGGGTACTTCCATTGATTTCTATTCTGAGATAGCCTACACATTTCTGTGAAATTCTCACAGCCTGTATCTTTCACTATCTGTGTGCAATAGTCTAACTTGGGTCTACCTCTATTTCTCTTTTTTCCTATCTCTGCTTCTAATATATTGCGCACTATTCTCTCATGCCTTAGTATGTGACCTATCATCCTACTTCTCCTATTTTTACTCTTTTCCACATATTTCTATCTTCCCTACTATTTCTAGTACCTCTTTTTCTTAACTTTGTCTGTCCATGATATCTTCATCATACGTCAGTAGCACCTGTCCGCTCCTCTTACTGTCCAGGCTTCACAGCCGTACAGTGCCGTACTCACACATATGTTTTAAGCAATCGTTTTCTTGTTTCCTTGTTTCTATGTTTGTTGTCTTTGAACACATTAGTTGTTTTTCTTGTTAAATGTAGCATCACCTTGTGCTAATCTTTGTTTTATATCTTTTGCGGTTTTTCCATCTTTCGTTATTTAGCTTACTAGGTAGCAGAAATCCTTAGCCTCTTGTAAGTTCTCGTTATCTATTTGTATTCTTGTTTTTGATTTATTTTTCCCTCTTTTGCATACTAGTACTTTAATTTTATTTTTGTTAATTTTCATATCGTATCTCTCTGTTACAACTGTTTCCATTGCATTAAGAGCAGCTTCTGACTCCTCTTTGCTAGATGCTAATACCGCTATATCATATGCAAATCTAAGCATATCAATGTTTTGTCCCTGCATAATAATTCGAAATGTCTTCCTGCATGTAACAGTATTCATTGCCTCTTCAACGTACAAGTTAAAAATTAATGGGGATAAGGCACATCCTTGTCTCCCCCCTTTCCTAATATTTACGTCTCTACGTTCCTGCTCTAATTTTATTACTGCAGATCGTCTTTGTACAATTCTAGTTAATATTTTTGATACGTTTGCTCCTTTTGTATAGTGAATATGATGTTAAGTTTGAAATCTTTGGGTATCTCGCCTGTCTCATACATATAGCTTACAAGTTAGAAAAGACGTTCTGTTACTGCTTGTCCAGCGGCTTTTAGAGTTTCTGCTTGCACCTTATCTGTACCCCGGTGCTTTACCATTTTTCAGACTCTTACAGATTCTTTAATGCTAATTCAAACTCATCTCTAAGTATAGGGTATCCCAAGTCAGCATTTCCAAGTTCTGATGCCTGTTCTAATGCTGATAGTTCCTCTTCTGCATATAAATTCCTTATATATTCCTGCCATCTAACCACTTTCTCTACATTTTCTATATTGACATTTCCTCCCGCATCCCTTATATTTTTACTATATGGTTTTATTTCCCCAAAATGCATTCTAATAAGTTTGTATGCTTCGTTGATTTTCCTATTTTCATCTTAGTTTGTACCTCTTTGCACTTTTCATCATTCCATTGTTGTTTAGCTTTCCTGCATTTGCGAATGGTTTCTTATTTTGTAGCTTTGTATCTTTGTTTTCCTGTTACGTAAGATCTATTTTTGTATTTTTGTCTTTCCCCTATTAAATTCGGGATATCCTTTGTTATCCATGGTTTCTTTTTTTTTTTTGTATATACCCTAGTATAACTCCGGCCGCCATGTCTAAGCTAGATTTAATGTTGTTACATTCTGTTTCTACTTCCTCATATCAAAGATTTTTTCGATATCTTTCAGCAATTCATCTGACTTTTTTTCAAATCTTTCGTGGATATCTTTTTCTTTTAGTTTCTCAAAGTCAAAGAGTAGCCTTCATAATCACGTAGTTGTGGCCAGTTTCTATATCTGCTTTTGCGTGCTTCTACAGTCTTTTACTTAATTCCTAAACCATTGTTTAACAAGAATGTAATCTATTTGATATCTTCCTATATCTCGTGGCATCTTCCACGTATATCGTCTTCTAGTATGATGTTAAAATAATGGGTTTGTGATGATTAAATTATTCTTGTCGCAAAATTCTACAAGCCTATTTCCCCTGTCGCTTCTCGTCCCTAAACCAACTAAACCTACTACTGCTACTTCCAAATCCTCACCTACCACTGCATTAAAATTGCCTGTAATTATTAGATTTTCATGTCTTTTTACGTATCTTAGAATGTCTTCGATATCTTTGTAGATCACTTCTACCTCTTCAACACTGTAGCTAGAGGTGGGCATGTATACTTGTATTATTACTGTATTTACCAATTTATATTTTAATCTAACCACGAGTACTTTTTCGTTCATTCGTAGGTATTTTTCTACACAGTGTCCTATCTTTTTCCTCATACTTATTCCCACACCCAAATTTCCTTCCCCTGATTCTGTGTGATTTACTCTAAAGTCTCCGCTCCAAAAATCCACCGCCTGAGGCCACCGAACTTCGCTGATCCGTACTATATCTAATATTAACCTATCCATTTCAATTTTCAAGTTCTCTAGCTTACCTAACATTTGTTACGTTCACTTTCCACCAGTAAATTTAAAACGTACTTTTTTTTGTCTTATATTATTCGTTTACGTAGATTCTACTTCAATATTACAACACCACCCTGTATATTTTGCCTTCCTGCAATAAGTACGCTTGTCAATAATTTCATTTAAACCCATTTGCTGCGAATTAGAAAGTTTCGCGATCAGTTACATCGTCCGTATCTTGTTTTAGGTGTCCGTTGACTTGATGCACATTGTTCTAGAACGTAATTACTCTATCTATTACTTCAATCTATAAACTTGTTGAAATAATGTATCGTATTCTTTGATAAAGCGTGTTTCGAGTTTATAATCACATTTTGTATGTTTGATAACGTAGGATTGAATTTTGAATTCTTGTTACTAAACGAAATTCATTTTCTTTTCTGCATTTGACTGTGAAAAATTGATATTTCCGTTCTTGCTAAATTGTCGTACACACACTGTGTACTTCTTTCCGGTGGAGAGAACCGTCTATTACCTCGGCCCCTGATTAACGAGGCGATTGCTGTTTTCTTTAGGGTGAAGGACACTCGCATGGCGTAATCCCAAATTCATCTTTTCCGCCCTGCCGTTAGGGAGGGTGTTGTGGCAAAATCTACACCGAGGACAGGCGGGTGAGTTTTTATTCGCTAGTTTGTATATGAACCCTATGGAATTGTTCGGGGCAACATATTTATCAGTTTCTTATACTAGTTAAAATGATTATCGTTTCGGGAGATGATATTTATTAATAATATTGTACTTATTATGACATGTTGTATAATTAATTGTATATTTACGATAACGATTTAGAGCTGTTGGTTTTAGTGTTGTAATTTTGCAGTTTTTTGTCTTGGTAATTAATTTAAAGAAGTAACCTAAAAGCTACAGCTCGCTATTTTAAGAAGTAACTTTTTGTTGTTCTTCCAAATATATGTGTATTGAGGTTATTGATATTGATTTTTTTTGTTATACTGCCCTGTGATGTCTCTCTAAAATGTCACTGAGAGTAATTATATGTATTAATAAGCACCGTTAATTTTTTATTTTTTTTTATTTCAGGTTTTCCTTTATCAACGAACTTCGTTCGTTTATGAAATCGATTTGTCGTCCGTCTGTCTGTCCGTCTGTCCGTCCGAGGCCTTTCTAATGGTCGGACATCAATGTGTGATACATCAATCGATTCAGCTCGGTGTCCTGAGCTTAAGTTTTGATGTCAGTTGAAATCGGGCCACGGGGACGCCGTGCCCCCGGCGATATTCCGTCGGGAAAATTAAAATTTCAAATAGGTCCAAAATTAATGTGCGATACATATTTGGACTCCCCTAACATAGCTGAGTCGAAATATGGTACCCCCCACAAAATCTGACCACGGATACCCGACCCCCCCGGGGAATTAATTTTTTTTTTTTTATCTGAATACTTATAATTATTACAACATAATAATTTTAATTTCTTTAAATTGTTTTAAAGTAAGTCTACATTTGGAAGTTCGTTGCGACAATGCCTTGCATTTTCAACTTGTTTTTTCTTGTATTTACAAGACCCGCCCTACTCACCAACTGAGCCCGGGTATTCTTTCTTTGTTCTGCCAGCTATGTCGATGTACGTAGCACATTCCACACTCTGACTCGCATAATGTTCCCGACTTTTATTCTGAACTTTCCGATCGCATCCTCTGGAGTAGTCTCTTCCCGGAGATCCGAATGGGGGACTATTTTAACTCCGGTATCTTTTACCCCAGAGAATGCCATCATGTTTATTACAATTTAAGTATACGCTGTATACTTGGGAAGTAATGTGCAAGTTTTCCGTTGCCTTCCACATCGCAGCAGTGTGTCTTGGAATGCCATACCGACCTCTATGGTCTTTGCCACTATAAGTACCGAAGGAGCTGCTGCCCTCTTTTGCGACCTGTCTTAGTCTGGTTCCTCACCAAAGACCCTACCAATTTGGTATCACCTTGGTTCGGCTCTTTAGCTCTTTGGAACACACAAGCCGTTCCACCCGTTCTAGTAGTCTAGAACTTCATCAAGGTGCAGGTCCATTCGGAACGGTTTTTTCTGATAAAAATATAAAATTTTTATGAACATTATATTAAACACTAGACAAATTGTAATTTTTTTTGTTTCCTAGTGTGCGATGCATGACTCTTATATGATATTTCCTGCTAATTACGAACTCTTAACGGAATTTTTTTATCACCCTTCAATCAAAAGTTATTTATATTTTTACTGTAGAACGTTTTATTATGTAATGTTTACATTTGTTATAGTACAAATTATGCATACCACACCACTATCAAATCTCAAATTTTTTGCAGTCTTGGATAGGTTCCAACAATAATCTACAAGCATTGTGCGGTTACACTTCCATTGGTATAGTAATTTTTTGCCTTTGTATTTCCCTAGAAATTGGAACACACCTCTTTAAATGATACCCGTACAGCAGCCTCAATCTCGGTCAGTTTTGAATCAAATACACTGTTCTTAATGATGTGACAAATTTGCGATCCAATAAAAATTTCTTTTTTTATTTTTGCCTCAGCCTGAGAAACTTCTCTCTCAGATATTGGAATCCTTCACCATCTTTATTTAAAGCTTTGACAATGTTTTTCTTCAGTCTCTGTTTTATGTACATCGGTGGTAGCAAAACTATTTGTACCAACGGAGGAAAATTTGTAACATTTATTTCTCTAGCGACAAGGTTTTTCTGGCATTATCCAATCTTTTATAAAGTTTTCTCTAATGTTCCATTCCCAGAGAAAACAGCAATACCTGGTGTAATCCAATTACATTGAAAAATGTTAGGCGAGCATTTTTCGCAAAAATACACCCTCGTTCGGATGAGAGGTAAAATGGAGGTCCCGTGTGTGAGTGTTGTCACGCACGTTAAAGATCCCTACCTTGCTTGGAACAGCAAGGATTCGGCAAAATTCAAAATTTTCCAGGTAAAAAACTCGCTTCCTGGCCAATGTAGTACCTTCGGGTGGAGCATTGGAAAATCACATGTAATGTAATCCAATTACATTCCTTACAAAAGTGTTATGATTTTTAAATCACCACATGCTCTGTATACTTAACTTCTTCAACTAGAATTTTCATAATGTCATAGCTTTTCTTCATATATACTGCGTGGGCAACGGGAGTGGTACGAATTCCCGTGGTGGAGGAAAACGCCCTTCAAACGTAAGAGTAGATAAATCAATAAATAGGATATCTTCATTAGTTTTGTATTTACATCCTAATGTACATATTAGTCCAAGATCATCTATCCGCACAGTATATCAACTGATGACACGATGTAAAAAAAATGATTAAAATCTTGTTCACACCTCCGATATGTGGAAATATAATTACTTCATGTATTTCTGCTTCCTTATATAGAAATAGAATAAAAGCATTTAATCGGTTTTCATTAAGCGAGACCTCTCGTTGTTCAAATAATTATAAACTTTCCAGAGGAAGACATTCTTCAATAAACGGTACCAAGATACGTTACTTCACTAGTTACACTTAATGTTTGTAGAAGTAATACGGTCATACAACTCAACAAGGGAAATCAACTCCTTGAATATGAAATTAACCGTACCGTCCATACCGTTGTTGTATATGTTCGATTACTTTTTCATAATTGTCAGCAGTATTGGGGTAGGAAAACAACTGAATTTTTAGAAGCACCCATGAAAGATATAAGCAAATATTGGAATTTAATTCCCTGTCAATCGCTGCTTCGCGTAGTTTCTTAAATTGTGTCTAGAAAAAGAACCAATTATTAGACGCTAATTCGAACTTTTCTAAGGTAGTGTGGGTAATTTGAATGTGTTGGCATTGGGCGTTTTGCCTGAAGAACTTCTATCACCTTCTGTCATATGAGATAATCTTCTCATTTTTCTTCAGACCCACTTTTAGCTTTGGTGTATAACCCTTTCCAATACTTCTAAGATTTTCTTTACAAATGACTTGTCCGCATTACTTATTATGGTGCCAAAAACGTTACTGTATAATGTTTTTAATTTTCTTTCAAATTTTGTGATAACTTCAATTTATCCCACAACTGTGTACCGGTCAAATTTTTATCCTATAAGTTGCTACGTGCATGTGACGTAGCCTACAAAAAGAACCAAAAAAAGGTATAACCGGGCTTAATCGGTGAGGGGTAGGGGTATTATACCAAGAAGGAAAATTAAGGGAGGCCTGAAATAAAAATAGAAACAAATATACACTCACGCATTCATACTTAAAACAAAACCTACCAAAAAAGAAACCTATAATTAAACAAAATATGTACACATTAACCTTAGCAAAAAAATACAAAACAAAGGATCATTTTTACATGGTGAGTTGTCGGTTTTAGGTTACTCCTCAGATTAAGGTTCATCCAAAAGTAAGAAACTAAGCGAAAGTTCCCTCTAAAACCAACAGATCTAAATCAATATAGTAAATCTAAAACTACATCTATACATAAGAATGGCAACAACCTTTTCATCGGCGTCAGCAAGTCGTTAGCTCATTTTCACTTTCTCAATTAGTATTTTTTTTTTAGTTATGTGAAACCGAACAGTAATGCCTCACTATAACGGCAATAAATACCAAAAATAGTTCTCAGTATAACGGCAATAATTCTCAAAATAGATACTAATTTTTGTATGGATGAATTACATTTGGAAATGCATGTGCTTGCATAGCCAACTCTCAATCAATATGGCCCCAATGTAATTAGGGAAGACAAAAAAACAATACTCACCCTAGAGTTGGTGACGTCGGGGATCAGTCAGTAGCTGGTTACAGCAACAGATAGGGAGGGGGTATCTTTATAAAGAACGTCTTTGGCCTCCTATTACAACCAGGGAAGACCCTTCATCGTGACTTTAAGGTCATCGGAAGAAAGCACGCTGTAGGGCGTACTCGAAGAAACGAAGAAAATCAGAATAGGATATTGTCGTCTTGTAAGTTGAAAGACAAGTGAATATTCATTTCGTTTAACCAAGAACCAGAGCTCACAGTATTATTGTTGCTAATGCTTCAAAACTGGAACACCAGAGTTTATTGAAATAATACGCAGCTTTAATTCGACAAATTATTTCAATGGGAAACACATAAAAATTAATTATCGGACACTTGGAACAACGTTATTGCCTATCTAATTATGGCGTAAATTTTACGTTAAGGACATCTGAGAAAGAGTATTTATCAATAAGTAGCGGAAGTGTTTAACAATACAAAGCAAATTTATACAACAGCTAAATGAATTAACAACGGACATGGTTTTTTTAAATTTACAGAATTAATTTTTGTTGCAGAAAAAAGAGGTGTTTGAGTTGAAAATGATTAGAATTAATTTACGCTGAAAATAAACGTAACAAAGTTATGAATCACCTTAGTTGTATTCATCCAGATTACCTTTATTTTCATTTTTAATGTATACATGGTCGCCATTATGTAATTTACACTCATCTATTATGTTAAAAAAGAATTAATGTTGGAAAATGCTATTAAAGGTCCTGTCACAAAACTCTCTCATTATTATTTTTTTAAATAACTGTTTTCTAGCATATTAATTGTGCAGCAAAAAAACATATACCAAATCTGATAATTTATTATTATTATTGTTGTGCCACTGTTACGTTCGTCTTCCGTGTATTAAACCGTAACCTTTTTATTTCATTCCTCATTCACAAAGATTCACCTTTAAATACTCAAACAACACCCTGTAGATTAGACCTTCCTACAATAAGTGCGCTTTATTATGATTTTATTTAAACCCATTTTCGGCAAATTAGAAAGTTTCCGCTATAAGCTACATAGTTGGTACCTTGTTTTAAATATCTTTCGGTTTGATACATATTCCAATAGAGCATAATTATTTCCTATACTGCTCCAACCTAAAGACTCCTAGCAATAGTGGATCATACTTCACTGATATAGCTTGTGTCGAGTTATTAATCACATTGGTATGGTTGCTAACGCGGGGATTGAATTTAGAATTCTGGTTATTAAACGACATTTAATTTGATTCTGCAGTTCATGCTTTAAGGTATTTTTCTACTTTACTCGTCTTAATACTTAAAAGCGATGCAGGTTTTTTTGTTTGACTTGTAGTGGATATCTTGGGTGCATCGGTAAGTTCTTCCGCACTTACCCATTCTAATATTATTCTCTTTTTAGCTCTTAGTTGTGGGCCAAATTGTTTTTATGTAGGCCCGACTGTTTTTTGCCCCAGACCAATTGCTTTTACCTATAGATCTCTGGTGCAGTTATGGTAACAAGGGAAATTGATCCCGACTACCGTGGCGATGCTGTGCTGATTCCCTTCCGATAGCGTGCAAGCTAAGTATCTCGACACGTGCAAGTATATAACTTCTTTTTGTGTATATCAAGGGATTATTCTTTATCAGCGTTTGGTGTAGTTACGTGAAAAGAAACTTGAGACTGTTAGACTATTGTTTGTTGCTGCGAATCGATATCAGAATAGCTTTGCAGGTGCGATGTACCATTTTTAAACAAGTTTTATTATCTTTACTGTTTAGTTTATTTTTCAACAGGTATTATATACAATTTTAAAAATGTTTGTCAAAAGCTCTCACACGTTTATTTTCTTTACCGATTAGTTTTTTATGTAAATTACGAGATGCGCACTTCGTATTTAAATTACTAAATTATCCGTGTTATATAATTATTTGCTTTTAAATAGTAACTCTTAATTTATTTCTTTTGCTTGTTTGTACAGAATCCTTTATTTATTTTTGTTGTTAATATAAAATCTTTGACAGTGCTTTTTAGTATTTATGTAAATCCCCCCCCCTCTTCACATTTGGTAGTTAGCCTGGTATTTCTACGTTTCTTTGGTTCTACCTTTTTTTAAATTGTGATTCGTGCAGGTCCTCACTTTAATCGCCCCTTTCTCTTTCTGTCAAACCCGGTTACGTCTAAGTACGTAATACCACCTCGGATTTTTTCTATCGCGTTATACTTTTTATTCCGGGTGTCCCAAAATAGCTGGGAAATAAAGCTACCACGTATTGTAGACGTCAAAATAAGTCGATTAGACCCAATTTACCTAAATACCAAAATGTACCGTGTGTCAGTAAGGAGTTCAAAGTTTACTTAAGAAATCACATTTTTGTACGCTGTTCAGAAATGTGTGAAACAAATTTATTGAAATTTGGCAAAAGTACATTTTAGAAAATTACCCTACTTTCAGTAATCAAAGGAATCCTAAGGAAATTGTAGAAACGTTAAAACCACCTTCGTCCCTCGCAATTTTTGTTATACTTTTCTTAAGGATGGCAATACCGTTCTAAGACTTTGTTAACAAAAAGACTTACCCATCATCTTCATTTTTTGACTCTTGTAAAACTTATTTCGCTTAGTTTTAAAAGACAAAATTGTTTCCTCAAACACTGCTAAACGATATTCATAAACATAAATGTTATAAAACACAATCGTATCCCTTTTGACAGTAAATGTTACAATAATTTGTTCGTTTCGGTTTGCTTTTGTCTTTTTTAACGCAATCGCCGTTATTGCTTCAATTGCTATTACTATTGTGTAATTTTGGCAGCTAACAAATTATGAAGTACTCTTTTAATGTGCAGGTGGTGATGCTATTAGTTCTTGGATTCTGTCAGGATAACAGCCTCGAAAGTGTCCGCGTGCATTAAGAGAAGTATCCAAACCAGAGAATTCCAAATCACAAATTCTTTGCCCGAATCGAAAGACGTCTTCGAAAAACAGAAACGTTGAAACCAGTCAGAACTAACGCTGGAAAACCTCTACAAGTCCGAACACCAATTATGGAAGATGCTGTTCTTCAAATGATTCACAATCCTGAGACCAGTACCAGAACATTGCAACGAGAGACTGTGATTCCAAAAAACTCCGTAAGTCGGTTCATTAGAGATCAATTACTTCGTCCATTCCACATTCAACCAGTGCAAGAATTACTGCCACTTGACCACGGATCACGTTTAGATTTTTCACAAATTGCTCGGGAATGCAGGATAGTTGACAACGGATTCCATACTAATATCTTAAAAGCATTTTGAAATGTGGTGCTTCAGATTAATAATGAAGATAGCTTGGACAAACGAAGTTAATAATAAAGAAGTTCTAAAAATAGTAGAGGAAGAAGGATGTCTGTGGAAAACGAACAAAATTAGAAGAAATAGGACAGGACACGTCTAAGGCATTTGGAAATTAGTGCAGGGTATATGACAAGCAGAAATATGAAAAAAAGAGAGGTAGAGGTAGCCTAGATCAGACTGTTGCGCGCAATTTCTGAAAGATGTAGGCTGTGGGAATATCACAGAAATGTGTAGGTGAACTCAGAATATGAAATAATGGAGGTACTTATTAACCAGTTCCAGGACTGAAGACCTAATAATGATAACATAGTTACAGCAACAAAGTAGACCATCTACAGGTTGAAATGCATTTCCGCTACAGGTAGTCCAGGATTATGTACTAATGTCACGCCTAAGCAATAGGGTAACTCTAAAAAAAATGTATACAGAAAAAAATCTTATAGACAATCAATGTTGAACTATTACCTAATAAATACCCAAGAAATAACCGCTGTGACAGTACGTTTATACCAGCAATCTAAGTGAAGTAAGTTCTGATTCAAGCAATCATAGCATCTGCAGTTGCGCAATGCGAGTTACGTTTCGGGCCTTGGGAGCGGTCTTTTTAAAAACTTCTTCCAAAACTTCTTGTAACAAATTTTATTTCTTAAACAGATTATAAATATGGAATTTTGACAAACTGATATAATTATTCTAAGCCGAAATAAAATAATAATTGAATTAATATTAGGGCGAGTAGCCTAAGTAAACGGCAATGTTAAAGCTGAAATACTCAAGACTGACTGACTGATCTTGGGGCTCCCGGAGTATTTATGTTGTCCCTGCCCCTCACATGTCTGTGGGAACTTGCAGAGCTCATGTCTGCTTATTTCTTAATACTACTCATTATACAATGTAACAATCTTAATTTCTAAGTAATTGCGGTTTCTCAACCGTCTGTGACCTGCACCTGCAGTATCACTTACGTCTGTAATACAATGTATTACATCTGTTTTTACAACTTGCTTGTGAACTTTTAATAACCTTTCTAATTTATTTTTGAATTTACAATGTTGCGTTTAAATTAAGTTTCTTAGTGATTTTCTAATAATTTCTATTTATTTGTACACATTTGGATTGGGGGATATGTAACTTGCGTAACCTGAAAAACTTAGCAACGAGAATCCAGACCCAATTACTTGCCGATGGAAGTCATCCAACGATGCCGAGAAGAACAACAAACCATACAACTGGACATGGCGTTCTGCATATTATCATTTAGAAATCGAACCGGTTCACGAAAACTTTGTTTTACAATACAGTCTTCCAAAACTAGTTTTTAACGTTCGGTGCTAGAATTCGCCAGTCTAACTGCCTGAATTATTGTACAAATCCGAGATGTATCTGTTTAGTTCTATTGTTTCATCACGTTTCACCAAAATAGAAAAAATGTACCTTGGTTAATCATTTTTATTTAATTTTTCACGAAATTCGTTTAAACTATATCTGTGAATTTTGTTAAATTTATTCGTAATTCGGACTGTAACAAGTAACAGGATGCTTTTCACTTTGAAAAACATAGCAACGTTTGTTTTAAACAACCGTTAGACAATGGAAACTAGCATAGTAACCAAGCTTATTGTTTTTAATATTTGAAAATGGAACGCACTGCATTATTTGTATCGCTATACAACAACCCTGTATCTCACTCGAGGAAAACCGACACAATAATAAGAATTTATTTCAATCGTAGCTTTTCTTCAAAACATTTATCTGTCAATAAACAACCACATGAAGAGTATTTTTCAAAACATACAGTTGCCATTAAAGAAAACGTTGGAAAATGTTACAAAAAACCGTTGGTAACCTTGCATATTTGCCACCTATACTATTGTTTCAGCAAACGAAGCTATATCTATGATATGGAAAAGCTACGTTAACTTTATGTAGTGGAACAAGTCGTGAGACGTTCTAAAATAACAGGAAAGTACATCAACCCAAGGACTTTTGCACGACCTGTAAGAAAAGTTGCCTATCTTTTCGTATAAAATTATAGAAAGCAATTTACTAACGTTATATTAAACACAATCTACAAATAAGCGGGCTAGAAATAACCTTTCAGAAACATACATAAGACATTACTATCTTTTGAAAACAAATTATTCTGATAACCAAACCAAGTTTTAAACATATTATAGTTTTTAATGAAAGCGTATGTTGTTAATAATAATATTTCAGATTTCAGTGCTAAATCGAAATAGGATGGATTTGCAGTATTTAGATTATAATTACGTGTACCTACTAATAAAAACTTACAGGGTGTTGAATAAGCAATTATTTCAATTTAGAAAACAGTCGAAATTGTTAATAAATAGTCAAATAACCGTGAAAAGAACGTAAGATTTAATTACATAAGAACGAAAATATTCACTTGCAGGAACTGCACGTAACAAGCGTACTACTAAATTCTACGTTGTTTGGTAAACCTCTCTAGGATTACCCAAGCAACGTAGCAAAACTGCAAGTTAAGTAACTATCTCTAGTTAATCGGAGTGAGCCGATACTCTGGCACGATAATACTCAACTAAGTGTAACACAATTGACCGTGAAAAAATCGTCTGAGTTAGGATACGGAGTTGCACCATATTCCCATGACTTGTGAATTACCATTTTTTCCCAAAACCTTGGTACAATTTGCAGAATCATCTGTTCATTAGTCGAGACTATAATTCAAGCATTTGAAGAATTTTTTGGGTCAGAGAATGCCATTTTTTTCAAGAATTAACGCATTGCCTAATCGTTGTCAACATACTATGGGTGCTATTGGTGATTATTTTGTATCTAAAAAATTTGGCATTTAATGCGTAAAGACCTGATTATTTATAGATTAATGCGTTTGCGAATTTTCAGAACGTTTGCTTAAACTTCATTCAGGTTTTCAGCTACGGTGCTACATCTAATACCCAATAAACCAGTTAAAAGCTTTAGAATATTAATAAAGCCGTGATAGAAATGTAAATACTTTACATCAACCCTATTCCAGTTGAGTTTCAAAAAAACCGGAATAAAGTGCTGATTCTTAATGTTTCTTTTATAGGCTTATCCATAACAGTGGATACACAAAGCTTAGAACGCATTTTTATTATTTATGCAGCATCACCCTCTTTTGATGGGCGTCTTAATTACCTGGGCAGCGAAAGCTTTCGTGTTTTGGAAAGTAAATTTGTTTTGTACTCGTTTAAAAACGTAAACGCCCAAGGAAAACTTAATTTATTGTGTGATGTTTGACAGTGGAAACTTTTCGACGTTATTAGACTGAAACATGTTTTTATATATTTGTTAGGGTACAAATTTTTCTTCATACTTCAGGTACTAGTAATAGAATATTTTATTACGCGTCAAATAACCCTTTGTTACTTTATTTATAATTTCGCTACAGTTAATAGTTCGCAAGATGTGTATTTTTTTATTTGTTACTGTATAAAATAGTATAAGTGTTAACGAAAAATTTTTATTTGCGCTAGTTGATTACATTATCGTTCAGTGTCACGTTACAAAATCTCGTTAGTGCTTATTCTTCATATTTCGAAAGTAATTCTCGTACAAGTTATACCACTGAGTTTCCTTTATTTAATTTCGATAAAATTGGAAGTCGTTGTACTTGTTATCTATAAGAAGACAGGTATTTTGTTATCAAACTTGTGACGGAGCGTGCAGTTGAATTGGGTCTGCATTATAATTTTGAATATGATACATGTAGCTGATGTCGTTTAGGTTACTTTGAAATTAATTCAATCCATTTTGGAGATTTATCCTTCACACGTTAGTGGTAGTATTCTTTTTAAGAGTTGAAATTGAAGTTGGAATCCTACCTGATTCATTGTGGATTTTGCTACTGTGTTACCGCATTTTTGTAGCAAGCTTTCTTATTGTTAAGGTTTGTGTGTCATCTGTTTAGATATTGGAATACCCGTTGCATTTTAGTAATTTGTTTGTAATTCTTTTAGGGTTCTAGTTCTACTTCTGGTTCTGGTTCTGGTTCTGGTTTTGGTTTTGGTTCTGGTTCTGGTTCTGGTTCTGATTCTGGTTCTGGTTTTGGTTCTGGTTCTGGTTGTAGTTCTACTTCTGGTTATAGTTATGGTTCTAGTTCTAGTTCTGTTCATAGTCATAGTCTTAGTCATAGTTATAGTCATAGTCAGAATCAGAGTCACAGTCATAGTCAGAGTCACAGTCATAGTCATAGTTACAGTCAGAGTGATAGCCATAGTAGTAGTCATAGTCATAGCCGTAGTCATAGTCATAGTCATAGTCATAGTCATAGCCATAGTCATAGTCATAGTCATAGTCATAGTCATAGTCATAGTCAAAGTCATAGTCATGGTCATAGTCATACTCGTAGTAATAGTCATACTCGTAGTAATAGCCATCGTCATAGTCATTGTCATGGACATGGTCATTGTCACGGTCACGGTCATAGCCATAGCCAAAATCATAGTTATAGTCATAGTCATAGTCATAATCACAGTCGCAGTCAGTCAGAGCCATAGTCATAGTCATAGTCATAATGATAGTCATTAGTCATAGTCATAGCCATAGTCATCGTCATGGACATGGTCATGGTCATAGTCATGATCACGGTCACGGTCTTAGCCATAGCCACAACCATAGTCATAGCCATAATCATAATCATAGTCGTATTCATAGTTATTGACATAGTCATAGTCATACAGCCATACTCGTAGTAATAGCCATCGTCATAGTCATTGTCATGGTCATGGTCACGAACACAGTCACGGTTACGGTTATGGCCATAGCCAAAATCATAGTAATAGTCATAGTCATACTCATAGTCACAGTCATAGCTATAGTCATAGTCATAATGG
This sequence comes from Platerodrilus igneus, assembly GCA_036346225.1. Lineage (NCBI taxonomy): Eukaryota > Metazoa > Arthropoda > Insecta > Coleoptera > Lycidae > Platerodrilus > Platerodrilus igneus. The sequence continues at coordinate 2,528,296 of JARFIW010001031.1, forward strand.
TAGTCATAGTCAAAGTCATAGTCATGGTCATAGTCATACTCGTAGTAATAGCCATCGTCATAGTCATTGTCATGGCCACGGTCACGGTCTTAGCCATAGTCATAACCATAGTCATAGCCATAATCATAATCATAGTCGTATTCCTAGTTATTGATATAGTCATAATCATACAGTCATACTCGTAGTAATAGCCATCGTCATAGTCATTGTCATGGTCATGGTCATGAACACAGTCACGGTTATGGCTCTAGCCAAAATCATAGTAATAGTCATACTCATACTCATAATCACAGTCATAGCTATAGTCATAGTCATAGTCATAATGATAGTCATAGTTAAAGTCATAGTCATAGTCATAGTCATAGTCGTAGTAATAGCCATCGCCATAGTCATTGTCATGGTCATAGCCATGGTCACGGTCACGGTTATAGCCATAGCCAAAACCATAGTTATAGTCATAGTCATACTCATAAACACAGTCACAGCCATAGTCATAACCATAGTCATAGTCATAATAATAGCCATTAGACATAGTTATAGCCATAGTCATCGTCATGGACATGGTCATGGTCATGGTCATGGTCATTCGCACGGTCACGGTCTTAGCCATAGCCATAACCATAGTCATAGCCATAATCATAATCATAGTCGTAGTCATAGTTATTGCCATACTCATAATTATAGTCATAGTCGTAGTCATAGTCATGGTCATAGCCATAGTCATAGTCATAGTCATAGTCATCGTCATCGTCATAATCATAGTGATAGTCATAATCATAGTCATGGTCATAGTCATAGTCATAGTCATGGTCATAGTCATACTCGTAGTAATAGTCATACTTGTAGTAATAGCCATCGTCATAATCATTGTCATGGTTATGGCCATGGTTATGGACACAGTCACGGTCACGGTCATGGCCATAGCCAAAATCATAGTTATAGTCATAGTCATACTCATAATCACAGCCACAGTCATAGCTATAGTCATAGTCATAGTCATAATGATAGCCACAGTTATAGTCATAGTCATAGCCATAGCCATAGTCATCGTCATGGTCATGGTTATGGTCATGGTCCTGGTCACGGTCACGATCCTAGCCATAGCCATAACCATAGTCATAGCCATAATTATAATCATAGTCGTAGTCATAGTTATCACCATAGTAGTAGTCATAGTCATAATCATATTCATAATCATAGCCATAGTCATCGACATCATCATCGTCATCGTCATCGTCATCGTCATCGTCATCGTCATCGTCATCGTCATCGTCATCGTCATCGTGATCGTCATAGTCATAGTTATAGTTATAGATCTAGTTCAAGTCTAGTTCCAGTTCTAGTTCTACTTCTAGCTCGAGTTATAGTTCTTGAGTTTACCCTGTGGTTATGCAGATTATTTGTGTTTACGAAACCCACTTGGATATCAAAGTTATTAATAACTAATGCAAGCAGTGACATACGAATGAAACTTATCATCTGTAAGGACAACGCCCATCATCAGTTGGTGAGATTTTGAAATTGTTGTTTACAACCATCTGTATTTCTATACTAACTTAAATTTCATTATTTTATTTAGAGCCACTTAGGCACAATCCTACTTATTTGAATGAAATAAAATTGTAAATTCATTATGTTCCCGCCACTTGTAATCTGTGACTCTAACCAATTTTCGCGAGCTTTGAGCTTAGAAATTAAGAAATTATTTATCGTTGAACGCTATAACCCTTCCGAATGGACCTGCACCTTGAAGAAGTTCTAGATTATTAGAACGGTAGAATGGCTTGCGCGTTCCAGCGATATAAAGAGCCAAACTACAGGTCCAACCAAAGCAGTAGGGTCTTTAGTAAGGAACCACACTAAGACAGATCCCCGAAAGAGCACACCAACTTTTTCGGTACTTAGACTGGCAGAGACCATATTGTTCGGTATGTCATTCTAAGACACACTACTGCGATGTGAAAGGCAACGGGTAACCACCACATTACCTCCCATGTACACAGCTCACTTAAATTGTTATTAAAGATGATGGCATCCTCTGGGGTAAACAATTCCGGAGTTAAAATAATCCGTCCTTCCGATTTCCGAGAGGCGATTACTTCGAAGGATGTGATCAGAAAGTATTGGAAAAAACCGGCGCGTGAAATGTCAGAAGTACGAAACAAGTAGGTAAGTTAGAGAACTTGAAAATTGAAATAGATAGGTTAGCATTAGACATAGTAGGGATCAGCGAAGTTGGGTGGCCAGGGTGGGGAATTCTTGGAGCGGAGACTTTAGGGTAATTTACAAAGGATCAGAGGAAGGAAATTCGGGTGTAGGGATAGTTATGCGAAAAAAGATATAACAACGTGAAAATTACTTACAAAATAATGAAAGAGTACTCATAGTTAGATTAGAATCTAAACCAGAAAATATAATAATAATACAAGTATACATGCCCACCTCCTCTAGCTACAGTGAGGAACAGGTAGAGCCGATATATAAAGATATTGAAGAGATACTAAGATACGTAAATGGACATGAAAATTTAATAATCACGGAGGGTTTTAATGCAGTGTTAGGTGAGGGTAGGGAAGGAGCGGTAGTAGGTTTATTTGGTTTAGACACGGGAAATGACAGGGGAAATAAGCTGATAGTATTTATCGGGAAGAACAATTTAACTATAACAAACACATTATTTCAGCTTCATACTAGAAGACGATACACGTGGAAGATGCCATGAGATATAGGAAGATATCAAATAGATTACATTCTTGTTAGACAACGGTTTAGGAATTAAGCAAAAGACTGTAGAAGCTACCCAGAAGCAGATATAGACACTGACCACAACATCGTACTTATGAAGACCGCTTTTCAATTTAAAAATTTGAAAAACAGAAACTGCAAAAGGCACTTTCCTGACTTTGAGAACCTAAAAGATAAAAATATCCACACAAGATTTGAAAGAAAGTCAAATGGTTTGCTGAAAGATATCGGGAAAATTCCCTGATACTAAAGAAGTAGAAACAGAATGGAATAATATTAAATTCAACTTAGACATGGCGGCCAGATATATTCTGGAGTATACACAAAAAAAATAAAAAACCATTGATAAAAAGGATATCCTGAATGTAATAGAAGAAAGGCGAAAATACAAAAATAGATCAGACGAAACAGGAAAACAGAGATACAAAGCCATAAAATAGGAAATTATTTACAAATGCAAGTAAGCTAAAAAACAATCGATTGATGAAAAGTGCAAAGAAGTACAAACTAAGATGGAAATAGGAAAGACAGACGAAGCATACAAACTAATTAGAATGAATTTTAGGGATATAAAACCATATAGCAAAAATATAAGGGACGCGGAGGAAACGTCATTATAAAAAAATGTAAAGAAAGTGGTTAGACGGCAAGTATATATAAAGAATTTATATGCAAAAGTATATATGCAGTAAAACAGTGCTATGCAACAATTGCGTTAAGAATATATTAAGAGTTTTTGCCGTTTTTTTTTAGAAAACGTGAGCAGAAATTGGGTAATTAATTTAAATTAAATATTTATAATGATATAGGGCTCCTAATCAGCTTCAAAAACAATTCAAATTCTAATCTGCGTCTAAGACAATTCTAATCTGCGTCGAAAATAATTCTGGTCTGGAATTCTGGGACAATTCTAATTTTAATTCTGGGATAATTAATAATACAAAGTAACCCACGAATTCAAGAGGTATTTAAGGGAAGAAGTTAAGGCGTATAAAGAGAAATATAGAATAAAGCACGAGGTAATTTTTGGAAACAAGAGGTAACCGCACTGAATTATTGGTTCAAACATAAAAAGTACAAAGCAGAGCATTAGTATTCGATTGAAGATAATGAGAGGGTGTTGATCTATAACACGAAACAAATCAGGCCAGACCTACCTAGTTTTAAAGAATCTTTTCCAACTTAAATTTTAACACTGAATTTATTAATTTTCTCACTAATTTGTAAAGAGTCAACAAGGACATTGAGTACGTTGAAACTTACGTAATAATCATAAAAAGGTCTTTAACGTTGCAGATTTTTTTTGTAAAAGGTGTTGTTTTTGGTGACTTTATATTAAATTAAAAGTATAAAAATTTTGGGATAAATAATTCATATATTTAAAACATTTTTCGATTCGAATGTCCATTTTCGAGATATTAGTGAACAATACGCAACACGCGTACGCGTTTTCGTTGCATCGCAAAAATACCGATGTTTAAAAAAATTATATGTCTACTCTATTTGGTCGTACAGACTTGAATAAAAAACGAAATTGTGCGGAATTTTATGTTACAATTTTGATATTAATATAAATTTCCGTAAAGTTGATATTTTCCGAGTTATTTGCGAAAAACTAATTTTTAGACTTTTTGGACCCTCTCCTGCCCGCAACGTAGCGTCTAGACATGGGGACTTTTAATATGTTAAATAGTACCCTAAAACAAGCCTGTTTACAAAGTTTTATCCCAGTCAGTATTATTTCTTCCCATTTTTGTCATTTTACTGGGCTAGATACTAAGCTCCCATTTACACGCAACAGTCTTTTCTTATTGTCCAAGAACATCAAGCGCCATTGACAGTCAATCGCGCAATTTTCAACAGATCAGGTAAATATTCAGAAAAAGCGTTTAATTTAAATTTAAATAAGAATGAAGCTACATACAAAAGTTAAATATTAAATGGAATTTGATAAGCTTGAAAATGATACGTGCAAAATTGTTACCTTGGCTTAAAGAATCCCCGAGTGTTCTTTACAATTTAAGAATACCAGAATTTTTATGAAAATGTCAAGTGGGTTGCAAACTTTCGTAGATTATCACATGTCCTATAAAGGTTTTTATAAATTCATAAATTGCAAATTCTTGAAGTAAATCTTTATTAAAGCTTCCAACATCACACCATTTTCAATACATGATAAACAGCTAAAAGCAGGAAAGTCGGAAACATTAACAAAAGCACCAGGCAAATTTAACGTTTTGCTTTATCAACTCAGTTTCATTCGAGTTTCAAATGAATTTTGGGATAAAGAGCGGATTCTTAACTTTTCTTTTATGCGCTTATTCATAACAGCAAATATGCAAAACTTTAAGCGTCTGTTTCATTATTTATGCTGCATCACCGCGCTTTGATGGGTGTTTTAATTGCCGCGAGGGTAAAAGCTATTGTGCTAGTAAATGTGAATAAGCTTTCTACTTAGAGAAAAATTAATTATTGTGTGAAGTGTTTCAAAGAAGATGTTAACTCTACTAGACTGCAATAAACCTTTATATATACATTTTGCTGTGCTTTGAATAATAAAAATTCAAGATGCCATTGTAACAATGGAAAATCTAACTAAAAGGCTAATTTTAGTACTTAAGTAAAATATTTATTAAGTATAAAAAGTTGTTCTGAACGGACCTGCACACTAAAAAGGTTGTAGAATACTGAAACTGGTAGAAAGGTTTGCGTGTTTCAGTGAGCTAATGAAGCGAACTATAAGTTTAACCCAATTAACGGTGTTTTTAGTGAGGAACCAGACTAAGATAGGCCCCAGAAAGAGGCCAACGGCTCTTTCGGTACTAAGAGCGAAGAGACCATAGGGACGGGTATAGCATTCAAAAACACACTACTGCGATGTGGAATGCAACGGGAGACCACCACATTACCTCCCAAATACACAGCACACTAAAAATGTATTTTAAGATGATAGCATCCTCTGAGGTAAAAGATTCCGAAGTTAAAATAGTCCCCAATCGCATTTCCGCCAAGGAACTACTTCGGAGGACGCGATCGGAAAGTTTAACAAAAGACCTGGGTTATAGTACGAGTCGAAGCGTGGAATATCACACACATGAGATTAGTAGGTAAACTAGAGAATTTGAAAATTGAAATGGATAGGTTAGCATTAGACATAGAACGAATTAGCAAAGTTCGGCCGCCAGAGACGGGAAATTTTTATAACGCAGACTTTAGGGTAAACCATACAGCATCAGAAGATAAACATTTGGATATGGGGATAATTATGTGGAAAAGGATAGGACACTGTGTAGAAAAGAACGACAAAGTACTCAGGGTTAGATTAGAATCTAAGCCGGTAAGTACAGTCATAATACAGGTATACATGACCACCTCTAGATACAGTGACGAAGAGGTAGAAACAATCTACAAAGATATCGAAGACATACTGAAATTCGTAAGAGGACTCGAAAATTTAGTAATCACGGGAGATTTTAATGCAGAGGGAGTTGAGGGTAGAGAAGTAGAGGTACTAGGTTTTAGGCACGAGAAACGACACGGGATATAGACCAATAGAATTTTGCGACAAAAACCCTTTAACTATCACAAACACATTATTTCAGCGTCATGATAGAAGACGATACACGTGGAAGATGCCAGGAGACAGGGAGATATTAAATAGATTAGATTCTTGTTCGACAACGGTTTAGAAATCAAGTAAAAGACTGTAGAAGTTATCCAGAAGCAGATATAGACACTGGCCACAATATAGTAATTATGATTACCGTTCATAAATTTAAAAGTTAAAAAAAAGAACGAAAAAAAGGCATTTTGATTTTGATAAACTAAAAGATTAGGATATCCACAAAAGACTTGAGAAAAAGTAAAACAAATTACTGAAAGACATCGTGTTACGTTTATTTTCGACGATAGATTCAAATACGTTCTTTTTGTGGTAATTCGTTTTTCATTCACCTAGCTTCGTTACAATAGTGCGCGCAATCATAACATTTCATTCAAATCTATTCATTCTAAAACGAAAATTTATTGGATAAATTAAATAGTCAATAGTTTCTTTTAGGTATCCGTTAATTTGTTAAACATTCCGAAAACGTATAATTGCTTTCTCTTATGATTTCCATTTAAAGACTTGTCGAAATAATAGATCCTACTATTATTTGATAGCGTGTTTTCCAATTTGCTAATCGCGTTCTGATAACGCGAGGATTGCAGTTCGAACTTTTGCTATTTGGACCCATTTTCAATTTGATTCTGCAGCTTGTGCGTTGAAATATTTTCTACAGCCATGCACGTTTTTTTGTTCGACAAGTAGGAGTTATCTGCGTGTATTGACGAGTTTTCCCGTACTTACCCATTCTAAACAGATTCTTCTTTTAGCTTTTAGCCGCAGGCCAAATGTATTTTTTCTTTATGTAGGCCCAACTGTTCGTTGACGTAGACCAACTGCTTTTGTCTGTAGACCGCTGCTTCAGTTACGATGGCAGGGCGAATGGATCCTGACTACCGTGGTGTTGCTGTGCTGACTTACTCCCGACGGATTGCAAGATAAGCATCCCGACGCATAGAGGTATGTGACTCGTTTTCTTTTATGCACATCGAGGATTACTATTTATCAGCGGTTGATGTTGTGAAACCAGTTCACCATACATGTTTAAAAGCTAGCTTCGCTAGTGCTTCTTGCTATATTTCTTTAATTCTTACTACAACTTGGTTTACATTTAATACTTTAATTTAACACACGTGCTATTGAGAAAATCTACATTAAATACTTTAACTTAACTTTAACTTAACACGGTTGGTAGTTAGCCTGGTATATACTTTTCTTCCGGCTACGTCTATGTACGTAGCATAAATTCTAATGCCCTGGCGTGGGGCTGCAAGTTTGTTTTAGTTACTTGTTTTGTGCTCCGATTTTGTTTCGTGTAACTTTAGCTCCGATTTTTTTTTATTAACTTTTGCCCTAAGTTTGTTTTGCTTCTGGCCTGATTTTCATACTGCCTTACATTACCCGCATTTGTCGGTCTGATGGTACTTATGTTTTCTTCCCGTACGTTCAAACAGGTATTTATTTCTGTCCGTTATTTCTTGGGTGGGTTCGATCTTCTTAAATTTTAGTTTTGTTTTCTTTCCTAATCGCTCAATATTATCGGTTGGTTAATTTCAGATTATTAGATTTGTGTTTTTGCCAATAATTGTAGACCCTTTGAAAACTCTGGCGCCCTATTTCTGAGTTTAATGACTTTATTTTTCTCTTACGTTGAGTACTCTTTTTTTTAATCTAATCCGTTTGCTACTTCTGTCATGGATAGAATCGTTGTGTTGCGATGCACTTCTGATATTTTATAATTTATTTGGTTGAGGTTGGATTTCGCATTACTCTGATATACAGCGTGTATTTCTTTTGTCACAATTGTTACGTGGGAATTGGATGTAAATAGGCTGTTAAAACCCGAACTCCAATATGAGTTATCTTCTCAAAGATTTAACTCTGACATTAAAGTCGAGGGATTGCGTAAAGCCGTCCGCAACACGATTCAAGTGGAAATGAATCAGTCTTTTACTCCTAACCCTTATACAATTACGTTTACAGTGGATCATGACGCGATTAAACGCGCGCTTACTGAACTTGGACCGTCTTCTAACGATTTTACTGGGGATGTTACTGATATAAGTTCGCCCGTTTACGCTCGTTATGAAAAATAAATTAGTATTTGCTTTACAGACCATTCGTTCGGATGTTGAGTCGACGGTTAGAAAATTCAAACGTGTTACTTTTGCTGATTTTAATCAACAGCCTTCTTCCAGTTCTCAAACTCTTAATGTAGCTACCGCCGTTACCGAAAAAGTTCCTTATCTTTCTTCTGATTTCGAGAAAGAATTGGATACTTCTACGGCTGTCAATACTATGACCCCTACTAAAGGATACCCGCTTGCTAAATTGAATACTTCTTTTTCAGGTAAAGGTTTTCTACCGGAATTCTTGTTTCGTATTAAGGAATTCAGTGTTTCGCGTAATACTTCTGCTTAGCAACTTTTTCTGTTTACTCCAGAATTACTTACCAGAAAGGCTTTACTTCTTTTCCGAGCACATCAGCGTTCCCTCAAATGTTGGGACGACGTTGTTACTTTATTAAACTCAGAATCCCTACCCCTGGATTTTGCTTATAAGTCTGCTACTATTGAGGAAAATACTTTAGCTTCACACGGCCGAGTTCTTAAGATTTCTCCTACGCCTACGGGTAGATCCGATACTTTCTCCGTACTTTCTACTGCTCTTTCTTCTAGTTCTACTTATACTCGTCAGGTCGTATGCTTCAATTACGACAAACCTGGTCATGTTTCGACCCGTTGCACTTGTCCTAAAGTACTCCACTGTTATGGTTATGGATATAAGGGCGTTACTCGCCACAACTGTCCACACTGTTATCCTACTCCTAATAGGTTTTCGAATAATCCTTTAGATTCTGCCCTTACCTCTAGATGCCTAATTTCTTCTGCTCCTCACCCAACGTTCTCTGCTGTTCCTCATCCGGGTGATCCTGCTACTACTACTACCAAAACATACCCTTCTTCGGCAAATACAACATCGAACAAAATTTTTTCCGTCTCTAGTTCTACATCTTATTCTACTCCTCCTTCTGCTCGCCCTACTTATTCACTCTCGCCCCAAACTGTGCCTCCAACACCAGTGCAACCCATACTTCAAGTTAGTGACTTGCAGCTAGCTTCTCAAAAGTTTGTTCCCACTTTCTTAAACGATTCTACCCAAAAAATCCTGTCGTGTCTGCAAGCACAAGTGACGATGATTTCTAATTCAGTCAGCGAAGGTAATGTTGAAGTTCATGAACCTGTATCTTTAATGCTTATTGCTGCTGCTGTCAAAATTTTACACGTTCCTGCTTTCTTAAATTGTTCTACTCAAGAAATTTCTGTCGTGTCTACAATAACAGCTGTAGCTGAACTGACAATAACTCCTAATACAAATTGAAATGATCCTGTTGAAGCTATGGAACCCGTAGCTCTAATGCCTGTTGCTGCTGTCATCAAAGTTTTACCTGATCTTGTTTCGTTATCTACTATTGTTAAGGAATCAGTTCCTATTGTGGCTGAAATTTTGTCTGTCCCTACTCCGTTGTCTATCAGTGATGAAGTCTTACTTGATTCTACTCCTTTATCGGACGTTGATGAAACGTTACCTACTCTTACTCATTTTTCTCATGCTGACAAAATGCTACTTGCTTCTGTTCTTTTAACTAAGGTTGGTGAAATTCTAGCTGATGTGCTGTTATCTAATGTTAACAAAGATCAACCTGATTCTACTTCCTTATCTATTGTGGATGAAGTTCTTCCTGATGCTGTTTGTTCTTGTAAAATTGATGAAATGGTCTGGTGCTGCTCCTTTCTTTCATGTTGATAAACTTCATTCTATTCCTTTATCCAACATTGGCGAAGTTCTACTTGATACTGTTTGTAACGTTGATGAACTCCTGCTTGGTTCTGCTCCTTTTCCTACGGTGGATACTCCTACAGCCAATGCTGCTTTCGTTCATAACTGTGATACTGCTAGTTCTTTATCCAACGTCGAAAAAATTTTATCTGTTTCTGTCTCTTTATCTAACGTAACTGAAGTGTTCTCTGCTTGTGTTTCTCTTCGTATGATTGATTCTCGTACAGCCAATACTTTTTCTCTTTCTACCGTTGACTGTCTTGCAACCCATTCTAAAAGCAAACCCCTTTCTTCTATGACGCGCTTTGAGTTTCCTAAACTACCCTCTCCAGCTCCTAAAACGCGTGCTACAACTGCTACATCCCCTGCTGTTCTTATCTTACAGAAAACTGCCCATAAGAGACAGAAATTTGCCTATACTGATGCAGAACCTGAAGATGTTGGTCGACGAACTCACAATGTTCTTGATCTCGTTTCATTTTCTTGCTGGCGGCACAAACGCCTTAAGACCGATATCTAGTCCTCGCGCCTCAGATTCGTATGCCGACTTTGCTCTCCTTAGGTTTTGATTTTTGGACTTTACGATCTTTTTATTTACTTGCCTGTTTTCTGGGTTTTCTTTCATTTTCTTCTTTCTTGAACCCGTGTGGGTACGGGAATAGAATAGTCGTAGGAGGCGACTCAGCGGTCCAATACACACACACACACACTTTATATACGTCCAATCCATACCCACACACTTCATACACACACATACACTCACACACTTTATAAACAAACAGTTCTACTTGATTCTCATTTCTTTTGTTTCCTCCCTGAACTCCTTGAACCCGTGTGGGTCCGGGAATACAATAGCCCCATGATACGACCTGAAAGTCGTAAGAGACGACTACAGCGGTCCAACACAATAAATACACACACGTACATTTTATACACGCACATCACATACACACACACTTCTTACACCCTTACTTCTTACACCCACACTTTATACACGCGTAACACCTTCACACACACTTCTTTCACATCCACACACACACACATATACACACACACGCACACGCACACACCTACTCATACATAACTACATTGAGATTCGGTTTTATTTTCTTTTCTATGATTTTTAGTTTTTTTGGTTTTGTACTTGGTGCTTGGTGTTATTCTTTTCGTTCCACATTCTTCTCCTTTTTCCTGTAGCTGGTCTTCTTTGCTGTCGGTTCCTAGTCCGATTGTGTTTCGTCCAGCCGCTTCTGTGGTAGGTGCTTTCAAGTCCGTTTTTTTTCTTCGGAAACCACGACTTAGTCAACTTTAGGACTAGTTAGCATTTCTTTTCTTTGCTTCTTCGGTTTTGGTTACCACAGTTAGTAGTACATCGTTTCCTTTTACCAGCGCTCTCCCTCTCTTCCTCTCGTTCTCCCTTGTTGTCCCTTTGTTTACTTGAAGCTTGATCTTTGGATCCTGTTTTGGTTGGCATTGTTGGTTTTTTTCTCGTTCATTTTTTTCTCTATAGGTTGATAACCTTACTGCTTCTTTTGAGAAACGACTCCACAGTGCTGACGTCATTCCACCTTAGTCCTCCTTGATTGCTTATTACCCGTCTTTCCTTCCTTCCTTTTTTCTTTTTTTCTATAATTGGCCCTTCGTGCTGGATTTTGTTTGGTGTCTGCTTTTGTTACACTCGAAAGTCAGCGCTAGGGATACCATTATTTACAACCCTGTTTTTAGTTTTTGTTTTGTTTTTGTTCCAGTTTTTGTCAGATTTTTAGGTTTGTTAGATTGTTAGAGTTTGTTAGGTTTGTTAGATTTTTAGGTTTGTTAGATTTTTATTTAGTTTTTATTTAGGGTGAATCTACTATGAAGTAAGAATAAATTAGGAGCACGACTATTTTTCGCGTTTAAACCGAATGTAGTACCTCCGGGTGGAGCATTGGGGACGTGGCCGCAAGTATAGCGGCCCTAATTCAAATTATAATGTCTGCTTTTGTTTTTTTTTCTATCCGAAATCTGTTGTTGTTGGTCCTGTTGTTATTCTGGGTTTTTTTTCCTTTTTCTGTGTTTTTGTTGTTTCCGTAACAAATGCTCTTTTAATTTGAAGCGAATTTGATTTCGTTTTCGTTTTATTTGGGTTTTTGGGTCCAGCTCATTTCCGGATTTTGGCTTTCCTACACCGACCTGTTAATATTGCTGGGAGGGGATTTGTTACGTTTATTTTCGCCGATAGATTCAAATTCGATTTTTTTGTGGTAATTCGTTTTTCATTCACCTAGTTTCTGTTTCTATTCAAAACCTCATCCTGTATTTTACCTCGTTAAAATAGTACGCGCAATCATAACATTTCTTACAAATCTATTCATTCTAAAACGAAAATTTATTTGATAAATTAAATAGCCAATACCTTGTTTTATGTATCCGTTAATTTCTTAAACATTCCGAGAACGTATAATTGCTTTCTCTTGTGTTTTCCATTTAAAGGCTTGTCGAAATAATAGATACTACTATTATTGATAGTGTGTTTTCCAGTTTGCTAATCGCGCTCTAATAACGCGAGGATTGCAGTTTGAACTCGTACTATTTGAACCCATTTTTAATTTGATTCTACAGCTTGTGCGTTGAAATATTTTTTACAGCGATGCACGTTTTTTTTGTTCGACAAGTAGGAGGTATCTTGCGTGTATTGGTGAGTTTTCCCGCGCTTACTCATTCTAATCAGATTCTCTTTTTAGCTTTTAGCTGGAAGCCAAATGTGTTCTTTCTTTATATAGGCCCAACTATTCGTTGACGTAGACCAACTGCTTTTGTCTGTAGACCGCTGATGCATTCCGGTGGCAAGGCGAAAGAATTCTGACTACCGTGGCGTTTCTGTGCTGACTCATTCTCGACGGCTTGCAAGATAAACATCCCGACGCATAGAGGTATGTGACTCGTTTTCTTTTATGCACATCGAGGATTATAATTTATCAGCAGTTGGTGTTGTGAAACCAGTTCACCATACATGTTTAAAAGCTAGCTTCGCTAGGGCTTCTTTAATTCTTACTACAACTTGGTTTACATTTAATACTTTAATTTAACACACGTGCTATTGAGAAAATCTACATTGAATACTTTGACTTAACACACTTGTTATTGAAAAAATATAAGTATTACTTTTTTTCCAATGAGTTTTGTTACATGTTAGCTACGAAATGCGCACTTCGTGAATCCATTATAAAATTTGTCCTTTACAATATAACTTAAATTTAATACATTTCTTTGTCCATGTGAATCAAAAAATTTTAATTAATTTTTATTGTTATTAGATAATCGTGGGCTACGTGTTTTTTTTTTGTTTTTTTGGTATGTAGGCGAATCCCCTCACTCTCCGCGGTTGGTAGTTAGCCTGGTATTTACTTTTCTTCCGGCTACGTCTAGGTACGTAGCAATCGGAAAAATTTGTGATACTAAGGAAGTAGAAACAGAATGGTATAACATTAAATCCAGCTTAGATATGACGGTCAGAGATATTCTGGGGTATAAACAAAAAGAAAATAGGAAGTCATGGATAACAAAGGATATTCTGAATATAGTAGAAGAAAAGCGAGAATACAAAAACAGACCAGACGAAGCAAGAAAACAAAAATACAAAGCCATAAAATGCGAAGTTATTCTCAAATGTACAAAAGCTAAAGAACAATGAATTGATGAAAAGTGCAAAGAAGTACAAACTAAGATGGAAATCGGATAGACAGACGAAGCATACAAACAAATTGGAATGAATTTTATTTCGAACAATAAATTTGACAGTGCACGTGTCAAAATATTAATAGAATTGTACAAAAACGAATGGAAAAATGGGTTGAAAAAATACTAAGGGAAGTTCAATTTGGAACACGGAAGGCCACTTTAGCTTTAAGGGTATTAATGAAGAAAATAGTAGAAAAAGGAGAAAGCGTGTACATAGGGTTTGTAGATTTGGAAAAATCATTCGACAATGTAAAATGGTAGAAAATGTTCGAAATTCTCAAAAAGATTGGAATGAATTGTAGCGATAGACGAATAGTACCTAGCTTATACAAAGAGCAAACAGCAGTAGTAGAATTAGAGCAGAAACGTAGAGAAGTAAATATTAAACAAGAGGTGACACAGGGAAGTGGCCTATCACCATTAATTTTTAACTTGTACATCGCAAAGGCAATGAAATTGTCAAATTCAAGTAAACATTTGGAATTATTATGCAAGGATAAAAGATTGATATGTACGAAGGCGTAGAAGGGCCACAAAAAAATCGCTCTACTTATTTTAGTTAAATTTCGACGTCGATGTCGAAATTTATTAAATTTCGACTTCGATCTCGAAATTTAGTTAAATTTCGACTTCGATGTCGAAATTTAGTTAAATTTAGACTTAGATCTCGAAATTTATTAAATTTCGACTTCGATATCGAAATTTAGTTAAATTTCGACTTCGATCTCGAAATTTAGTTAAATTTCGACTTCGATGTCGAAATTTATAAAATTTCGACTTCGATGTCGAAATTTATTAAATTTCGACTTTGATGTTAAAATTTAGTTAAATTTTGGAGTAATTTTCTTCAACAGTCTTAGATAACAATATTATAAATCGATATTGTACCCCAATACAGGGCCGACACCATATTGACTTCGCTCGATTATTTTCTATTGGGTTATTTACTTAACCAATAAATTTTTGACGAGTTAATAGAACACAATGCAAGAAGTACGACGTATGCCTGTGGAAGTTATTGATGAATTTCAAAAAGAGTTCATAGACCGCCTTGGTCATTGTTAGGCCGTCAACGGGTTCCAATTCAAACATTTTCTGTAATTATTTGATATTTGTTTTCAATTTTTAGTAGATGTTTGTGTATAGTATAAATTCTATTTTCTGGAAATTTTCCTTATGTATCCCATATTCATATTTACTTCAATGTAAGTAGAAAAAAACAGTCTTCTCAAATCCATAATAAAAATGGTGGTTGCTCTTTAAGAAAAATATAGATGACGTCATAACTCTCTCAAATATGACCGAAACAATGAAATAACATCAATAAATGACAATCTCTATAAATTGTTTGACGTATTTTTGTAATTTTTTAATAATTTTTACGGTTCCGTACGTTATAAGATATAACGTAAACCTTTATAAGTTCACTCACGGATCCGTCCGTTCGTCTGTCACAGAGGTTTTTCTCGAAAAATATGTTACGTAGGAATTTGAAGTTTGGCACAGTGCTAGATTTCTATGGCGCGCACATATATCGACAGTCAGAAAATAGTAAAAAATATTTTTAGATTAAAATGACGGGGGTCAATTCGTTCAAAAGAAAAAAAGTTTTAATAAATGTATCGTATGAAGTATCATTTGAAAGAGGATTCTAAAAGGCTTCTAAAAATATTTTTTTTATAATGTTCGGTTCAGTAGTCTTTATGATATAGCTCAAAATGTGCCAAAAATTATCGTCCTCCCCCCCCCCTTATTCTCCTACATTTCCAAAGCTAAAATTTTGATTTTAACATTGATAGTAGCTATTGAGTCATAGATTATCGGAAAACTGCAGGTTTTTTTGACAGTGTATTAGTTGCTGGGAAAAATGTTTAAACACTGTAATAGACAACGTATTTACTAATAATGTACCAGTACAATGTGGGACAATATATTCATTTATCAGTTATCACAATCAAATTTGGATAAGATTTAAATATACATAAAAATAAAAACAGCTTAATTTGGTTTATTGATTGCTCACTGTAGTATTGGTACGGAACCCTAATAACGCAAGCTCTACTCGCTTTTGGCTAACTTTTTTTATTTAGTTTATGGAATTTTTCCGTTACTTTCGCAAAGCACAAGTGTATAATCACATATTAATATTTGATGTATTAAAATTGCAACAGTTGCATTTGAATACACCAACCTACATAGGGGGGGGGGGGGGCAAGAACATAAATTTTGTTCCGGGACCCGGAGTGGTTCTCAGCGGCCCTTCCCATATAACCAAACGGCTGGCTAATCTAACACAGAAAACACGTATTATGCGATATGAAAATGTCTTCCATAATTAATTTTTGTTGTTAACCGCATTCCAATTAAAACCAACAAAAAAGTAAAAAAATAGTCGACAGAAAAATGGTACATATCTGCAACCATTAAATAAATACCTAAGCATGTTTTTATTCTTTAGTAAATAATTTTTAGTATTACACTTTTTAAAGCAATATGGACTGCTTGAACCACGCTAAAACAACGCTCATGTAATATGAATTAAACACAAGAGTTCTAAAAAATGGGATGAACAAGAAATCTTGATATTCATTTCTAAAGAACTCGTCCTTTTAAAAAAATTTTTTTTTAATTAATCCGTTTAAAATTACTTTAATTTGAAATCGAGTATGTGCTATACAGATTGAGTTTTTTTTTTCATTTTTACTATGGACATCTTGGAAGCTATTAAAGATAGAGAGACACTTAAATGGGAAAAGTAATGCGGTTTTGTCTGTTGATTTCGCATGTGCTTTTCTGATTTAGAAAAGTTCCACGGATATCTAGATATTTTTAAAAACTAAGTATTACAATTTTTTCAAATCCATCAGTATGTAGACTTTATTATTGACATTAGAGAAATAATGTAGATACAAAATTTGTAGATATTTTTATGCTGAATTAGAACGAGTGGCTAGAAAAATTATTTTTTTTAGCTTCATAACCTTAAATTATTTAAATGGAAAGCATAGTTTTGCCCATGGGCCTGTTTAATAGCTTTTGTTTTGCCGATTTTACTCATATAGCACATGATGGAGTTATTCTTGCAAATGACCAAAATATTGAGATTTCTTTTATTTTACATAATGAACTAGTTACATTTCAATATGCAATCACAAAAGCAGACTTAGCAGCTGTATTTCTATATCATAACAAAAAGCTGGTAACAGGAAATATTAACTGATAAACAGATCATCCACATAACAACAACAACATACAATTTTAAATTATACGGATTAAAATCACAAAAACCTTTAAAGTATAATAAATGGAAACAAAACTAAAATACCAATACTACAGTGAGCAATTAATAAACCAAATTAAGCTGTTTTTATTTTTATGTATATTTATATCTTATCCAAATTTGATTGTGATAACTGATAAATGAATATATTGTCTCACATTGTACTGGTACATTATTAGTAAATACGTTATCCATTACTGTGTTTAAACATTTTTTCCCAGCAACTAATACACTGTCAAAAAAACCTGCAGTTTTCCGATAATCTATGACTCAATAGCTGCTATCACTATTAAAATAAAAATTTTAGCTTTGGAAATGTAGGAGAATAAGGGAGGGGGGACGATAATTTTTGGCACATTTTGAGCTATATCATAAAGACTACTGAACCGAACATTATAAAAAAAATATTTTAGAAGCCTTTTAGAATCCTCTTTCAAATGATACCTCATACGATATATTTATTAAAACTTTTTTTCTTTTGGACGAATTGACCCCCGTCATTTTAATCTAAAAATATTTTTTACTATTTTCTGACTGTCGATATATGTGTGCGCCATAGAAATCTAGCACTGTGCCAAACTTTAAATTCCTATGTAACATATTTTTCGAGAAAAACCTCTGTGACAGACGAACGGACGGATCCGTGAGTGACCTTATAAAGATTCCGTTATATCTTATAACGTACGGAACCGTAAAAATTATTAAAAAATTACAAAAATATGTCAAACGATTTATAGAGATTGTCATTTATTGATGTTATTTCATTGTTTCCGTCATATTTGAGAGAGTTATGACGTCATCTATATTTTTCTTAAAGAGCAACCACCATTTTTATTATGGATTTGAGAAGACTGTTTTTTTCTACTTACATTGAAGTAAATATGAATATGGGATACATAAGGAAAATTTCCAGAAAATAGAATTTATACTATACACAAACATCTACTAAAAATTGAAAACAAATATCAAATAATTACAGAAAATGTTTGAATTGGAACCCGTTGACGGCCTAACAATGACCAAGGCGGTCTATGAACTCTTTTTGAACTTCATCATTAACTTCCACAGGCATACGTCATACTTCTTGCATTGTGTTCTCTTACCTCGTCAAAAATTTATTGGTTAAGTAAATAACCCAATAGAAAATAATCGAGCGAAGTCAATATGGTGTCGGCCGTGTATTGGGGTACAATATCGATTTATAATATTATTATCTAAGACTGTTGAAGGAAACTGCTCCAAAATTTAACTAAATTTCGAGATCGAAGTCGAAATTTAATAAATTTCGAGATCGAAGTCGAAATTTAACTAAATTTCGACATTGAAGTCGAAATTTAATAAATTTCGACATAGAAGTCGAAATTTAACTAAATTTCGAGATCGAAGTCGAAATTTAATAAATTTCGACATCGAAGTCGAAATTTAACTAAAATAAGTATAGCGATTTTTTTGTGGCCCTTGTACGCCTTCGTAGATATGCTTGTACTTGCAGATGATATAGCGATATTAGCATCTAGCAAGCAAGAGTTAAAAGCTACTCTTAATGAATTGGAAACAATTCTAACAGAGAGATAGGGTATGAAAATTAATAAAAATAAAGCTAAAGTACTAGTATATTAAGGTGGGATAAATAAGTCAAAAACCAGAATTCGATTAGGAAACGAAAAATTACAAGAGGTTTAAGATTTCTGCTACCTAGGAGTCAAATAACACAAGATGGGAAGAGTACAAACGATATATAATAAAGATTAGCGCAAGGCCGTACTGCATTTAACAAGAAAAAGCAACTATTATGTTCAAAGACAACAAACATAGAAACAAGGGAAAGATTGCTGAAAACATATATGTGGAGCACAGCACTATACGGCTGTGAAACGTGGACAGTGGAAGAAGCGGTCAGGAAAAAGGTAGAAGCCTTTTAAGCTGTGCTACATACGTGTGATGAAAGGGACAGACAAAGTTAAGAACAAAGAGGTTCTTTAAATGATAAGGGAAGAATGAATAATGTGGAAAACACCCCTTTCCTAATTTTTACTTCACTACGTTCCTGCTTTAATTTTATTACCAGCACTGTTTACTCATTATATAAGCTGTTTACTACACGTCTATCCCTGCCATTGAGGCGGTTTTTAATATGTAGTATGCTTTTTTCTCGCAAAGATTGATAAAAATTGACGACATCAATATGAATAGCTACGATATGTTGTCCTCTTTTTTATGTTCCATATAGCATGAAAGAGATCTAAATAACATAGACCGAATCGGCCATCTACAGGCGCTATTTTACAACCAATGCAAGCTACATCAAATCTCTATACATCTCTTGTAAAATGTGAGTAGATTATAATGCTATTTCTGAAACACCCCCAAGCTGCTGTATTTGCACACACACACACACACACTTCCTTAGTAATGAATTCTATACCTATTCGATTCCAACTTTTATCTTGATAACGCCTATTACCATCTAAATTTACTCAGCCTTCAAGTATTTTCTTCTACCTGTTTCTAATTAGACAACAAATTATACCAGTAGTTTAAACCACCTACTCGACATGCAAATTACTTTCTAAATGGCTTCATTTATCTATCTACTTTAAAAGCATTTAGGGGTGTGCGCTGAGGGTTCGTTCACCCACACAATAAGATGCTTTGATAATCGGAGCTTCTTTGTCTGTTCCTTATGGAGTGGAATGCCTCAGAGAAACTTGGTGTTACGATTTAAATCAATATTGTTTAAGCCAGAATTGTCTGTAGGAATTATTTGCACATTTGAGGACAACGCATTTATATCAGAAACATACGCTGAAACTGTATTTTATATCGGGCTACGTTTCCGGTTTCTAACTGGGTTTTAGCTTTTTTGGTAATTTGTTTATAAATTTTTTACATTTAGTTAAATAGTTTAATGTTAAGGTGCATTTTGGTTGTAGAAAAATACAACTGGTTATAAAATGAGGCGATTTTCTTACACGTGTGTTTACTGCATAAAAGGATACTCAGGAGAGAAAAGTGGGAGTATAACCAAACAGATATTAAACAAATGCGTCCTTCAGTATTCTTACCTGATGTCCAGTTAGAGCGGCGAAGATTCTTGGATCCAGAACACTTATTACTACACTCGAAAAATAATATAAAGCGGTGAGGTAGTCCTATACGGGGGCTGACCTCCAAAACAGAAACTTATTGTCCAAGCGGTGACAATAGACTGTGTTAGGCCGCGCAGTCACCAAAACAAACGTCAAACAAGATAGAACATTGAAGGTGAAACGCGACCGGGTTTATCAAATTTAAATAAAAGAGCAGATATTACCATTAACAAATAAACTTAAATTTGATAGTAATAATATAAAGAAACTAAATGAATAAATACAGGGTTGGACAGAACATACCGCTCACCGAAATTGAAACATTTTAATTTTCATCTAGAGGGAGGAGGTAGAGTTTAATCACAGGACGCCTAAACTCACCACGCGCTGTTCTAGCGGTGGCACCGCGGATAATCCCGTCGGTGCCAAGATGCATGGAGATAATACGCCTAAGTGACCACTGAAGAGGAGGAAGAGAATCGGCTTTAATTAGAACCAAGTCTCCCAATTGAATATTATTTTTAGCTACTTGCCATTTGGATTTTACTTGAAGAGTATGCAAGTATTGCCGGGACCAGTGCACCCAAAAGTCTTTGTAGGTACGTTGCAATAATTGTCATCGGCACAAACGATTTAAAGGCAGGACCATGAGTGCGGGACCAGGTGGGGCGGAAAGAGCGGAAAGGGTCAAAAAATGACCCGGCGTTAAAAAAATAAGGTCGTTAGGATCATTACTAACTGGGGTCAGAAGGCGCGAATTGAGGACATCTTCAATTTGGATGAAAACGGTTGACAACTCTTCAAAGGTTAGAACCTGCTCTCCTACAACACGAAGTAGCAGGATCTTGGCGGATTTGATGCCAGCTTCCAAAAGACCCCCAAAATGGGGCGCGGAAGGTAGGTTACAATGTCAAGTAATTAGTTCTTAGAAAGCTGCGGCTTTAGCAAAGGAAACCAGTTGGCAATGGGCACTGACAAAGTTGTTGATATACAAGAGGCTGTTTGAGAAGGCATCGTTCTAAGGAAAGAAATCTTTGTGTTGCTAAATTGGAGGCTTCCTGTAAACGTGGGAGCAGCATCCTTAAAGAGCAAATAAACTACATATCGGCCCTGATCTGTCCGCGTATGAGTTTCTTTGAAAATATTTTCTCCTTTTCCGCTACTGAAAGGATTTTGACGTCGGGAAGTGATTCGACTTCTCAAAATTTGGAAACAATTTTTTCCAAGGAGGGTACTTGGTCCGTAGAGTAAAATAAAACGGTAACTTGCGGGGTGCTTGACGCAGGAATCGGTCCCATTAAAATATATCCGAAAACAGTATTTATGTCTATGTGTGTATGGTGTTCAACAGGAACACGATCATTTATTAGAATTTGTAGAAATACATCGGTCCCCAGTAATAAATCTGTATGACCAGGTTTTGAAAACTGTGAGTCGGCTAACTGATGTTATGTAATGGCGATAACTAGTTGATCTTGACGCAAGTAGTAGGTAGGTTTTCACAAATCTTAGGTACGACTATTGCGTCAATGTTAAAAAAATGATTCATTTTTTCACTGGTTTAATAAAGACAGAAACAGCGTCGTGAATAGCCACGGTCTGCATAGAGCCAAGCCCGTTGACGCTGCAATAACTGTCATCGGCACAAACGATTTATAGGCAGGACCATGAATGCGGGACCAGGTGGGGCGGAAAGAGCGGAAAGGGTCAAAAAATGACCCGGCGTTAAAAAAATAAGGTCGTTAGGATAATTACTAACTGGGGTCAGAAGGCGCGAATTGAGGACAGCTTCAATTTGGATGAAAACGGTTGACAACTCTTCAAAGGTTAGCACCTGCTCTCCTACAACACGAAGTAGCAGGATCTTGGCGGATTTGATGCCAGCTTCCAAAAGACCCCCAAAATGGGGCGCGGAAGGTAGGTTACAATGTCAAGTAATTAGTTCTTAGAAAGCTGCGGCTTTAGCAAAGGAAACCAGTTGGCGATGGGCACTGACAAAGTTCGTACCACTGTCGCTGTACAAATCTTCACACCGACCATGACGAGCAAGAAACCGACGAAACGCGGCCAAAAAATTGCCAGCGGTTAAATCGGAAACTAGCTCCGAGTGAAGAGCCTTGATACACATACAAATAAAAATGCAGAGGTATGTTTTTAAAGT
Organism: Platerodrilus igneus; assembly: GCA_036346225.1. Lineage (NCBI taxonomy): Eukaryota > Metazoa > Arthropoda > Insecta > Coleoptera > Lycidae > Platerodrilus > Platerodrilus igneus. The sequence goes on from JARFIW010001031.1 coordinate 2,550,738, forward strand.
TTTTGGCGCCGCGGATTCGGCTCATGGTTATTGTAAACGGGCCGCAAAAGTTCACGCCGATATTTAAAAATGGTTTAACTTGAGTTATTCTAGCAGATGGAAAATTGCCCATGGGAGGCTGAAAAGACTTGGGATGTGTTTTCCAAAAAGGAATACAAGAGCAAAGTACTCGGCGAATAGATCTTCCCGCAGACACTATCCAAAATCTTTGGCTCATAAGGAATTGTGTTGTTTGAATAGATCTTCTCGCAGACACTATCCAAAATCTTTGGCTCATAAGGAATTGTGTTGTTTGAATACCTGCGTGATAATATTTGTGATGAATGTACTGAATATACAGATCCGCGAAACGGTTCTTACTGGGCAATATAGCGGGGAATCGTTTATTATAAGAAATATGGGCGTAACTTTACCGGCCACCTACACGAAGCACGTCATTTAAAAGAAAAGGGAATAATTTTTGGAAACTTTTAGCAAGTGGGGTCCCAGATTGAAGGGCCCTAATCTGTGCGTTCTTCCTTAACAACTGGGATATCCGGCTGCCGATGGTCCTGGTCCTAGAGGGGGAACGTAACACGGACCAACATCACACACATAACACACATACACACAACCACCCCTCCCCCCCTATACACACACACACATAACACATGACGGTTACTTTCTGTGGCGAAGCCAAGTCTGCTTAAATTTCAGGTAGCAGACTACTGAAACGTTGGAACAAATAAATAAATAAATAAATAAAAATCTCAATCGTAGAAGATGCTTGTTGGGTATGTTTCACAAGGCATTCTAAAGCAAGCTCGAACTCATGAGCGGATACAGATCCAGTACGCTTAGTTAAAGGATGCCTGACATTATTAATAAAGCTGAAGATATAAGCGGTTATGCAAACGACAGAAAGAAAAGAAGACTGATTTTTAAGTAGGGCATCCAATACATTACAGAACAAAGTAGTAGTGAATGTAATGGACCGTTCTTGACTTAGTACATGTTGCGGTTCCAGAGAACAAGAACGTGGAACATGATTTATATTTTGAAAATGTACTAAAATGGGTGAAGCCTCCCACCATAACGAACGTTGGAGCAACTCAGCGGGTAACAAACCACGTGACCCAACGTCAGCGGGATTATCGTTAGAAGGCACGTGAAGCCATATAGCGTTAGAAGTTTTATCTTGGATATAGACTACTCTTCCATCGTTGAGACCGAGCGGAAATCCATGAATGTACAACCATCGAATCGGACCAACAGTATATTCTATTAAAGGTGAGATGGGAACAAAACACATTCAGAACAAAATCTAGTAATTTAGCAGATAAAGCAGTGACTAGCAATTCTAACCTTGGCAGGGAAATGGGTCGCAATAGAGCTACTTTAGATTTCGCACATACCAAACGAACTATAGGTTCTTTAGAACCGTTAAGAAAACGAAAATAAACGTTGGCGTAGTAGCCGTTTTCCGAAGCGTCCCCAAAACAATGTACCTCACACGAATCGTAGTGAAAAGGGACTAGAAGGCGAGGTAAGAAGAAATCTGCAAGAAGAGGAAGGCTTTTAACATATCTTTCCCATAAACGACAAAACTCCGGGTGGTGGACGGGTATATCAATCTAGTTTGAGAGTCCAAAGACGTTGGAGGAAATGGTTCATTAAAAAGGAAAGAGAGGAGAAAATTCCTAACGAATCAAAAATGCGGGCTAGATTAGGAAGAATAGGGTTGACCACGAAAAGGAAATTATCTGAAGAGGGGTTCCACTAAAGACCCAAAACTTTCACTGTAGGATCAGAAGAATCCTCAAAGCAATGAGGTTGCAAACACCGATGAGGGGCAAAAATGCCGTTAAGCAAATTGCGATCATTACTAAACCACTTGCGCAGGTCCAAGCCACCTCGTTCTAAAAGGGCTACAAGCTGCTCTGTTAAATCCAAGACGAATTGAAAAGTATCTCGACCTGTCACTACGTCATCAATATAGATATGATGACGAAGAGCAAAAGCGGCTAGAGGAAAGGGTCCACCTTCATCATCGGGAAGTTGCAAAAGAATACGTATGGCAAGAAATGGAAAGCAGTTGACCCCATAAGTAACGGTATTAAGATGAAAATCCTTGATAGGATCATCTGGAGAGAAAGGCCACACAATACGTTGATAATTACGCTGATCGGGTGCAATAAGAATTTGCCGATACGTTTGACGAGCATAATAAGAATGATCAAAGTGACCTTTATTAGGAATAGGTTGCATGTGTTGAAGACCGATGTATTCTTGAAGAAAATCTTTATATTGTGGATATACAAGAGGCTGTTTGAGAAAGCATCGTTCTAAGGAAAGAAATGTTTGTGTTGCTAAATTGCGGCTTCCTGTAAACGTGGGAGCAGCATCCGTAAAGGGCAAAGAAACTACATATCGACCCTGATCTGTCCGCGTATGAGTTTCTTTAAAAATAATTTCTCCTTTTCCGCTACTGAAAGGATTTTGACGTCGGGAAGTGATTCGACCTCTCAAAATTTGGAAACAATTTTTTCCAGGGAGGGTACTTGGTCTGTAGAGTAAAGTAAAACGGCAACTCGCGGTAACGCAGGAATCGATCCCATTAAAATATATCCGAAAACAGTATTCGTGTCTATGTGTGTATGGTGTTCAACAGGAACACGATCATTTATTAGAATTTGTGGAAATACATCGGTTCCCAGTAATAAATCTGTATGACCAGGTTTTGAAAACTGTGGGTCGGCTAACTGATGTTATGTAATGGCGAAAGCTAGTTGATGTTGACGCAAGTAGTAGGCAGGTTTTCACAAATCTTAGGTAGGACTATTGCGTCAAGGTTAAAAAAATGATTCATTTTGTTCACTGGTTTAATAAAGACAGAAACAGCGCCGTGAATAGCCACGGTCTGCATAGAGCCAAGCCCGTTAAGGTAAGAGGTAACGGCGTAGGTTTTAAACCTAAGCGCTTAACACATTGTTGAGTAATAAATGAAGTGGTGCTACCGGTATCCAACAAGCAGCGAAACTTTAGAAAATTACCGAAACGATCACGAACTTTAATTTGCGCAGTAGATAATAAAACCAACCTTTTTGGCGATTCGTGTTAAATAATACAACATTGGAATTATTGGTAGCAGAGGAGACACGACTTGCTGGTGGAGGTACTCAAAGCGAGGGGAACAGATGGCTTGCAAATATTTTATTCGGCGTTATCAGACGGTACAGTATAAACTACTTTTTGAAAACGATTCTAATGGGGGTTAAAGTGTAACGAGGTATGATGCCGCTGGCAACAAGTGCGACAAGTCATAATCGATTTACACTTGGAAAAAGTATGCGAACTGCTTAGACAGTTAATGCAAAGTTTGCGTTCTTTTACAAAATTATAGCGGTCGTTAGGGATTAATTCTAAAAAGGCGAGGCATTTATATGGCGGATCGTCAACTTTGCAATGCGGGCACTTAGCGACAGGATTGGTACTGCGGACTAACATTGAAACACTGAGATGTGAACCTGGTCGGCTCTGCGCTTGAACAATTTTGTACATGTCTGATTTGTGATTTAAAAATAAGTTGCCCAGGGGTTTACATGTTTTGTCTAGAAATGTAATGATTTCAGTATAAGTAGGGATGGTGGCGGGATCGTGCTGCAACTCAAAACCTCAAGCTGTGTGTACGTCCAGTCGATATAAGAGCATCTGAGCTAAAATAAAGCTCCACTCTTCAACCGGAAGATCAAACTTTTTTAAGGCTTCCAAATTATCGGTAAAAGCGTTGGCTAATTGTTGTAAACCAGAGGGATTATCAGAGTGCAGTTTGGGAAAATTGTTCAAATTTGCCCAATACGCACTCTTAATTTGGCGGTTATTTTCAAATTTACTTCGCAGTTTATTGTACGCGAGTGTATAATAACTTTCAGTTAAATCAAAATTTTTAATGGCGAATAAAGCCGGACCTTAAGAAAGTGATTTTAAATACGTGAATTTGTCTATTGGCGACAATTCCGGGTTAGTATGTATGAGGGAGTCGTATAAATCAATGAAACCTCTGAACATGGAGAAATCGCCCTCAAAGGAGGGGACGTGTAACGAAAGCAAATTTATTTTTGATTTTGGGTGAGCGGTAAAAACAACAGCGCTATGTTCTGGCGGTTTAGATTCAAAAAGTTTCATTTTGATTGACTTGATTAAATAAAGAGAACGATCAAACGCTTTTCTGATTTTATCTTCAACTTCAAACAAATCATCCGCGTTTTCATCCGTGGCGATCAAGGAGGAAATGTTATTGTGACTTTGATAGAAGACTTTTCTAATTTAACCATATGCTCAAGGTTAGATTTAAATAAATTATCATATTCGGCGTTAGAAACGGCCGATTGCGCGATTTCTTGTATCTCTTGTAAACTTTGAATCTGCGTGTATCGTAAACATTTCAACTTTGTAAGTTTCTCTGCTCCTTTAAATAATAACTAAAGTACAAATTTGCTTAAAAATTTAATAGAAAATTAGTACTGCAAAATACTTTTAAACTGTTTCAATTTAGGCACAAATTAAATAATCGTAGGTAATTGTAAATACAAACAAAGTAATGAACTTTGTATCAAACACGATAACTAATGGGAATGAATGCAATTCAAGTAATATAACATTTGTATTATCAAGACAATATGTTTGACAACACAAACTTGACCTCAGGTAAATGATTAATAATTATGTTTTAAATTACAGTACTAATATCTGCTACTGGTAAAATCCGACTCGACAAGGATCAAAATTTGAATTGAGTACATAAAAGGATCTTCTGGAGAGAAAATCAGGAGTTTAACCAAACAGATATTAAACAAATGCGGCCTTCAGTATTCTTACTTGATGTCCAGTTAAAGCGATGTAGATTCTTGTATCCAGAACACTTATTACTACACTCAAAAAATAATATAAAGCGGTGAGGTAGTCCTATACGGGGACTGACCTCCGAAACAGAAACTTATTGTCCAAGCGGTGGCAATAGACTGTGTTAGGCCGCGCAGTCACCAAAACAGATGGCAAACAAGATAGAACATTGAAGGTGAAACGCGACCGGGTTTATCAAATTTAAATAAAAGAGCAGATATTACCATTAACAAATAAACTTAAATTTGATAGTATTAATATAAAGAAACTAAATGAATATATACAGGGTTTACGGCATTTTCCAATAATGCTTTCACTAACGATTTTGTAACATTGTCGCGGTCTAGGAATTAAAGGGTAGAGCCGTTAAACAAACGATGGAGTGATTAACAGCTAAAAGGGTGCATTTAAAGAACCAATAAGAAACAAACAAAGGGAACGCTTCGAGTATGATTTCGTAATTTCTAGAAAAATATCAAAGTTATGGCCGGATATAAACACCATCGCTGCTAGCGGTCAGTTATGCAGTTACGTATTTCAACGTGACCAATGAAATATGCAGTTTATTAAATCAGTTATTGAAATTGACAAAAGAAATCTCCTCTCGACGTCTTCTAGCGTCTTTCCTAACCTAAGTGCTTATGTATATAAACAACAATAAAATTCATTTTCAAATTCGTTCATAAAATAGTAAGTATGCATGTGCCTCAAGTACATTTTTTAGAAAACTTCTGCGTTATAAGCGTCGCTGGCATAGTACCATCTGTTCAATGAAATGTTAGCTTTAACTTTGGCATCTTTATAGGGCGACGACAAAAATTGATTTTGATTATTTTGTAGGAACTGCCAACGATAACTGTCTTTTTCTAACGGCGTTCTTATTTTTAGATATGCGTCATAGTGTCCGCCATGAATTGAACCGTAATGTTGCACAACACCTTATGATGTACGAGGGCCGTCCGGAAAGTAGTACCCGTTGTAACGGGCATTTTTACAGCCTAACTTTTTACGCCTTTTTCTCAATTCGTATTTACATTTCTGCCAATATTGTATGCAATTTAACTCGCGGGTATTACTTTTAAAAGATGGTTTAATTGAAGATTGGTTTTCATTAATAAATACATTGCAATGAATGAATTTTAAATAGAATTATTCGTAACTTGTTTTCCAACTTAGTGAAAATTACAAACCGCTTGGAATTAATGATAAATTGCTATTCGTATAAATGTTGTTCCTTATGTGGATATACGAGTCTAAATATAAACAGATAAGAAGTGTAGTTCTGATTACCTTTGAAAGAGGTATGCTTTTAGATGTAACGTGTTGGATTGACAAGAAGTGCGGTGGTAATAACAACGAGTTGTTATGAACAGATGCGTAGTCGCTTTTTGTTCTTGGTTCCGGTATATTAAGTACTTTGAGAGATACGCGTTGCTTTGTTGATTGTGTCTTTAGTTGTTTTTCGTGTAAAATAAAAGGTTTACGGAACATTGACTTAGTGATTACGCGTTGCACGACAAATTGTTTTGTTGCTTTTCTGTTAGAAATAAAAGTTGTAGAACTTGGAAAACCCGACCGCACGTGGTTGTTTTTACGGAAGATTGATTTAGTGAAACCGTCGCTTTACTAATTGTGTTTTTTTGTGGATTTGTCTTGCTATATTTGAACTGTGTGCGATTTAGTTTTCGTGGCCTCCTTTTCTTATCAGAGTAGTGCATACTTTGGTTTATTCAAACACAGTTTTAAAACTTGAGTGTTTCTAAAAATGGTGATACAGTTGTAGCAGGTTTAGTAGAAAAAAAAAGAGGTTGCTTCTTATGAACAGGTACCTCATTCACTTGTAAAGACAGTTGGTACTGTAGTTCCTGAATTTTCTAACCCCAACGAATCTAAAATAGATCTTTGTTTGCGCGAATTTGGTTATACAAAAGCATTAGCTTTTCCTTTGTTACCATAGGTAGCAAATAAAACGCTTCACGTTACTGTTAGTTTAATGCATTACGTCGTGCCTTGAAAGCCCGTGACTCTAAATTTTTATTACTATTTTTCTTTACAATTTGTGTTACAAAATTTTTCAAAATTATTGTCTCAGGAAATAGAATTAACAAGAGATTTATCGATGTTACGTAGTTCCACCAGCATGATAATGTCTGCTGCTAACACCAGTGAAATACGTAGGCGTGATTAGTGTAGTGTGAGAAATTCCATCCACACCCTCACAGTCAAGGGTGCAGTGCTTCGTTAGTGCAGGACATCGGGAATCCCACATTCAATTGCGAGGAAGCGTTGCTGAAGGACTGTTTGTAAGTTGAACTATTTCCTACTTGTTTTTACTTTAAATACCTGTCCGTTGCTTTGCCATACCGTTGGCGTTCTGATACCTTTTACCATATACTTGCATGCTATCTTAAATAAAAGAAAGAAGAAAAAAAAGAAAAATCAATACTACTGGACTACTCACATTAATTGTATTTACCTATTTATATTTTGTTAAAATTTTGTCTGCTTTATGTCTAATTGTTTTTTTTATTCTACAAAGTACTGAACAATTTATACTTGATCCGTATGCTATGCTTTTTCATTGTTTCAGGTTTGCAGGACTAATTTGGTTTTTTTTCAGGTTTACTATTCTAATTTTTCTATTGCAGGTACTGTTACTAATTCCTTACAGCCGCGTCCCTTATAGGTTGGTCTGCTTTCTACAACCCCCCCTACTCTCCGATTGAGCCCGGTCCTTTCTTTGTTTTTCTTTGTGTTACGTACGGCCACGAGCCAACGTAGCATAAATCTGACGAACCAACGTGGCTGCCCCGATAATTACGTCACACCATTTTTGAATAAAAAATAAACTAGTACATCTTAACAAATTTTAATGTTTTATTTGAAAAGAATAAAACTTACACTACTTCTCCACATAGTTACCTCGCAAATTTAAGCAATTATCACAACGTGAGACGAGTTTTTGTAAGCCAGTTTCGTACTCCTTTGCCGCCAATGTATAGAGATATGTAGTCACAGCTGCTTTCAGTTCATCATCACTTTCAAATTTTTTTTCCTGACAAAAAGTCCTTGAGTTTTGTAAACGATGAAAATCTGAGAGTGCCAAGTCTGGGCTGTAGGGTGGATAGTTACAAGTTTCCCATTTAAATTGTTGAACAAGTTGTTCTGTTATTCGAGCAGTATGAGGCCTGGCATTGTCGTGGAGGAGAAGGACGCCGCTAGACAGTTCATTTTACATTTCCAATGCTCCACCTGTAGGTACTACATTGGCCAGGAGGCGAGTTTTTTGTTGCCTGGAAATTTAGAATTTTGCCGAACCCTTGCCGTTCCAGACAAGGTAGAGATCTTTGAACGTGCGTGACAACACTCACACACGGGACCTCCATTTAACCTCTCATCCGAACGAGGGCGTAATTTTTGTGAAAAATGCTCACCTGCCATTTTTCAAGCAGTCGGCCGTGTCGGGATTTGAACCCGGGACCTTGGGATCCGTAGTCTTACGCTTACTACATTGATCCACGGCGACGCCACGCCGCTAGACAACAGACCTCGCCGTCGATTTTGAATTGCTCTCCGTAATTTCTTTAATGTCACACAATATGCATCGGCATTTATAGTTTCCCAGCGGGGCATGAAATCAATACGCAGTACACCTCGCCGATCCCAGAAAATGGTTGCCATGGGTTTTCGAGTAGACATGACCATTTTCAATTTTTTCGGCTTGGTTGGTGAAGGAGCATGATGCAACTCTATTGATTGCCTTTTACTTGTAGGTGTTGTATAACAAACCCATGTCTCGTCACCAGTGACTATGCGAGTCAAGAAAGAGTCTCCTTCACGAGAATAACGGTCCAAAAACGTCAGTGCTGCAGCCATACGGGTGGTTTTGTGTTCGTCAGTAAGCATGCGAGAAACCCACCTTGCACAAATCTTCGCATAATGAAGGTGTTCCTTAACAATTTCATGAATAACTGTTCGTGAAACAGTGCTGAAATTTTCATTGACCTCATCAATTGTTGCGCGCCGATCGGTCTTCACGAATTTGTTAATTGAACTCAGCAGTTCGTCCGTAATTATTGACGGTCGTCCGGAACGCTCTTCAACATGGGTATTGTCTTTGCCCAAACTGGAATTACAACACCAACGCCAAACTGATGACTCATCTATAACATTTTCTCCATACACTTCCTTTAGTTGACGATGAATATCGTAGGATTTCACATTTCTTGCGTTGAGAAATCTAATCACAGGCCTAATTTCACAACTGGCGGCGTTCTCTATTTTTTTGAACATTAAAACACTCACAGAAAGAACACAGTGAGTACCAGCGAGACGTAACTTTGCACATAGACAGCTGCAATATAACTAAACGTGTTATAACTTGTCCGGAAGCTACTCTACTCACCAGCACTCCACACGGTACAAAGGGGTATTACTTTCCGGACGGCACTCGTATATAACGCTTTAGTCTGATCGAAATTAAATGATGGAAAGTTTTCACGTTATTTTGAACAAAATTGTATTAAATCCAGTAACAATGGGAAGGAAACTTAGTTACTTATCTTTACAGAACGAAGTTTTAAAATCTGAAATCGCTTTAAATGCAATATGATCACAGCGGGAGTATTACGTATTAGAAGTTGCTTAGTCGCATTTTATCGGGTCCACCATGTCTTTTTGTGCATCTATCACAACTTGTTTTATTATTTCCGGTAAGTAAATCACGTGCCGTAAACAGACTTAAAAACAAGATTGTACAGTTTTCGCTTTCTTGATAATGGTATTTTGGTATTGTAGTGTTTCGCCACCTATCATTCGTATCACATTCTTTTTTCTTTTTTGTATTGTTAGTAAAAGTAAGTCGCGATTCGGGTAGGTGTATATCAGCAATATCATCAACAGTAATGTTATGTTCGTAAATTGAACTATCTATATAAATGTTTCTTTCGCTTGGTGATGAATCGCTTCAACAAATGACTTAATTGTTGGCCTAAATAATACACGTGGAATTTCTTTCTCCAATATTGGCAAACTCAAGTTAAGAAAGAACTCATCTTGACATGAAACTTACCTACGATCTTGACACTGTAGTGTACTAAGACTCCTCGAAAGACTTGTTCCGTTAACCTTAAATAAAAATTAGCTCTCTTCCTAATAAATTTATGAGATTTTATTTTCAAATTATTGATTAGATTAGCAGTTTAATATCCTGCATACGCATATATAAATTTTTTGTATTTCATTTTCATTTTTTATTGAGTGATTTGGTAAAAACCTAACGTAAATTTTCTAGTATGCATTTCAATTTTTCTACGTATGGTGTCGTATTATGTAATTTATCCGTATTTTAAAATATCTCGTTTAAAAATCGAAAACAATACTAAAAATCGCTTATCTTGCTAAATTAGCATAACTTTAAAAACTACTTTTGTTATCTCACAAATTGAAAAATAGTCAAATTATTTTCTGTATAACACAATTAGTTGTTTTTCTCAAAACTAATTTCTAATGATATCTTATGTAAATTATACCATACGGTGCCCTATTTTACCTTTGATTAACTTCAGTTATCTACCTGTTAGCTTACCTTTAATTACGTAAATATACCTTGCCTTCTCTAGTATTTGGAAAAAAAATTGTGTTTTATCTGATGACACTGAAAACTTTTCCGCTGAACTAGCTCCTAAATTCATGTCATTCCAATTTCTCGAGCAATTTCTCCATTGATATGTGACCTATAGATTCAAATGGCATATTTAAGACCTAAAACCATTTTCGTCTGCCCCTAACGAGTAGTATTTACTTATGTTTGTGTTTATAGCTTCATCTAAACATATTTTTCTTTTCCATTCTTATTTCGATTAACTTTTTCTTTTAATTTTTTCTTCCGTACCTAAATTTTATCTAATTATCTAGCTCTCATATCGTTTATTTCCAGGTAAATTTAGTTTTTAACCTTTAATGGGTTCTATCGTACATCTAAATGATTATTAACCCCTTAATCTACAAGAACTCCAAACCTTGTCTTGTCATATATATACTTTTTGATTTTAAAAGATAGACCTTTTATTCCTAGTTATAATCTTTCTATTATTCCGCAATCTAATATAGTCATTTATCATGGATGACATGTTTTTCGTCTGAATAATCCAGCAAATTTTTAGGACTTTTACTGGCTGATGTCCGGGTTAGCTACATATAAGATCGCGACCTCTGTAGTAAAAAGTCTGTTTCCACAGTTACGAAGACAAGTTATTTCTATTCAACTGTTTTCGTACGCATATATTTCAATCATTTTTTATAATTTTCGTTATCAATCGCTTTATTGGAACACTAATGAATTATTTGTTTTTCCTAAACCTGTTGGTGAGAGGCTATCGCCTTTGTCGTTTCAAATATTATTTCTTACGTTGTGGTTGTATTAAAAATTTACTATTTTATCTTCAATTAACTGTCTATCGTACAATTACAGCTGGGTCCATAGTAATAATGTTTTTGAAATTTTTTGTGGGTATATTTAAGTTGATAACGCTGCCTTTATATGATTTTCTCATCGCAGTGGAAGCGTTCGGTAGGAGAATGATTTGTCTGGGTCTCATTTGTTGCATAGTTGTTTTTAAGTATCTACGTTGTGATTTAGGTTTCATCTTACCGTTGACGTTGCAGGTGCTTCTTTAGACCAATCTGCCTTAATGGAACCATTCTCTGTTCTCTACCTTTTCTCTAGTATACTTATCCTAAAACTCTACTTTGTTCTTACCCCTATATCTCCGTTTTTAACCTTAATATTTCCTCCGGTGAACCTATCTAGTTCCGAGACAACCGTTCATCACATAAGAGTGGTGTTCCCCCATTTTGGGCTACTGACTGCACTTTGACTAGTCGAGTAGTTGTTGCTTAGTTAGATGGTTGTCACTCACGACATGGGACCGTGGGCGTGAGGAACCTCCGTCTACCTGTGTATCGTCACTGCCTCCGCTGATGTACATTATAACCGTCGCTAGTGAATTTGTTGTTGCTTTGGCCTATGTGCCAATCCTCTCTTAATCTACGCCGGGATGCAGAGATTGCATTTTCATTTTTATTTGCCCTTTCATATTATTCGAATGAAGGAGTACCCTTCACGGAGCTTCTCCTATTGGTGGGAATTAGTAAAAACCCTGCTTCAGGTTCCTACTGGATTACTTTACTCCCTCAGGGTTCCCTTTTTGTTTGGAAGAGCTTTGATATGTATAAGGCCTCCGAACTAAGATAAGGTTTAACGTTATCTTATTTAAATAAAAATATTTTCTTAATCGATTATATCATCTTAATTATTAAGTTTAATTATTGTTTAGTTTTGTTTTTTCTTTAAAGTTATCTTAAGGATTTATTTTACCTAATTAATATGTGACCATAACTATTCAATTATCTTTTTCTATCTTAGATATCTTATTGTACTTTAAATACTACTCTAACCTATAGATGGTTAGGTATTTATCTTTCTCTTTGCAATTATTTTTGAAATGTTATCCTTACTTGCATTGACCTTAAAGTAAATAAATTATCTATATCTTTCTCGTTGCGAAATTAGTTTATCTATTTATTGTTCGGAACCTTTGATATCAATGACCAAAGGTAGGATTTTTATTGAACGGTAAAAGGCTAAGGTACGCTTTATCGTTGTATTTGATAGGATATGATTAAGAAAATTATGTATCGTAAAAACAGTGGCACTGGCTAATTCCTTAACTTAACATTTCCGCTGCTGTTTCATATTTTATTTTTCCTTTTTTCTTAATCTTCTTTAAGAACTAAACCACTCAGAGTTTTTTAAATCGTCGCTCTACGTACAATGACGAACGTAAATATACCAGACTAACTACCAGCAGAGAGGGGAAGGGTTCCCGGCAACACAAAAATAATACACCATCAACGATTTTCTATTTACAATAAAAACACACAAATATAGAAATTTCTATCGAAACAGCAAAACAAAATTAACTAAGGTTACTATTTAATAAGACAATTTTACTCTATGGACAAATTCACTAATTGTTCCACGAAGTGCGCAATTCGTAGCTAACATGCAATAAATCTAATCAGTACCAAAAAGAATGCTACTGATACTTTTGTATAAGCAGATGGGTTAAGTACAAAAAGCAAAAGCATCAAAGCCCGAAACTTTTTTACTAAAAATTTTAACAGAACAAACATTGGCGTATTTAATTTCAAATTGGGTTTATCCCTGTGTAAGTTAGAAAAGGAAAACAAGTCACATACATGTGTCGGGATATTTATCTTGTCATCCCTCGAAAGCGAACTGACACAGCATCGCCGCGGTAGTCAGCAACAACCATGCTACTACCGTAATTGCAACGGTGGTCTACTTGCAAGAGCAGTTGATCTACATCAAGGAATAATCGGGCTACGCAACAAGCAATTTAGCCACCAGCTAAGAGCTAAAAAAATAAAAATCTTACTAATATTAACAACTAGGGAGCGCTTACCGATACACACCAAATCTACACATTTGATAGTGGAGAAACGTGCATCGCTCTTGGAATAACAGAACGAGTAGTTTTTACAAGTGTATCAACGCACAAGCTGCAGAATCAAAGTTTAAGACAAGCTCAAAATATCACGGTTCTACCGGAGAATAGTAAGATATATTATTTCGACAAATTTTAAGATGGAAGACCCACTAGAACACAATTATACATTATCCGAAAGTTTAACGCGCTCACGGATACTTAAACAGGATCTTGACTAATTAATTGTAGCATAAACTTGTTGTTTCAAAATAACTAAATTTGCGTTGAGAAATTCTTAGAAAGCGTGTTTATAATTATGCGGAAGGATTTAACAATAGACATGGAATTTATACGAATGGATAATAGCTTATCTGAACAGGTACAAAACATCGGGTATTGTTGGAGAATTTAATACTAGAAAAGGAATTTATGCAAATAAAATAACCAGCAAAATTAAATGGTCGGGGTAGGAAAGCAAAGGTACGAAAGTGGGCAGTACCAAACAAAACAAAACCCAAACAAATAAATTCGCTTAAAAGAAAAAACAACGAAAAACACTCCAAAAGCAGCAAAAAAAGTTCTTATCCGGCTGGAAGGCCCAATAATAGAAAGGGAGAAAGAAGAAAAAGAAAAAAGGAAGAGAAGATGGGTAATAAGTAATCAAGGAGGACTAAGGTAGAATGGCCTAAGCACTGCGGGGTCGTCAATGGACGGATGTTTCTCAAAAGAAACAGTGAAGGTTATCAACCTCCAAAGAAAAAAACAAACAAGGAAGAAAACCAACAGTGCCAACCAAAACAGGACCCAAAGGTCAAGCATCAAGGATTTAAAGGAACAATAAGGGTGAAGGACAGGAAAAGAGGAGGAACGCTGGTAAAAGAAACGATGTACTATCAACTGTGGTAGCCAGAAATCGTAACTGAAGAACCAACAAAAAATAGCTAATTAGTCCCAGAGTCGACTAAGTGGTGGCTTCCGAAGAAAGAAAAACGGACTAGAAAGTACCTACCACAGGAGCGGATGGACGAAACACAATCAGACCAGAAACCGACAGCAAAGAAGACCATCAAAAGCATAGGGAAAAAAAGTGGAACGAAAGAAACGGGAAAAAAAGAAAAAGAAACCAAAAAAATAACACCAACACCAAGTACAAAATCCAAAAAAAATAAAATCGTACAAAAGAAAATAAAACATAATCCCACTGTAGTTATGTATGAGTAGGTGTGTGCGTGTGCGTGCGTGTGTGTATGTATGTGGGGGGGGGGGGTGTAAGAAGGGTATGTGTATGTGTTATGCGTGTATAGAGTGTGCGTGTGTGTATGTGTTAAACCGCCGTAGTCGCCTCTTACGACAGGCAATTCGTACCATGGGACTATTCTATTCCCATGTGTGCTTGCAGGCACGACAGGGATTTCTTGAGTAGAATCGTTCAAGAAAGCGGGAACAAACTTTTGGGAAGCTACCTGCAAGTCACTAATTTGAAGTATGGGTTTTAATGGTGGTGGAGGCACAGTTTGGGGTGAGAGTGAATAAGTAGGGCGAGCAAAAGGAGGAGTAGAATAGGAGATAGAACTAGAAACGGAAAAAAATTTATTCAAAGTTATATTTGCCGAAGAAGGGTATGTTTTGATAGTAGGAGCCGGAAAACCTAAATAAGGGATAGAAGAGAATGTAGAGTGAGAAGCAGAAGAAATTTGGCCCTTAGAGCTGAGAACAGAATTGGAAGTATGATTCGAAGACCTATTAGCACTAGATGATAGTGTGGACAGTTGCGGCGAGAAACTCCCTTATATCCGCAACCATGGCAATGGAGTACTTGAGGACGTGTACAGCGTGTCGAAACATGACCAGTTTGTCGCAATTAAACCAGATGACCTGACGAGTAGAAACAGAACTAGGAAGAAGAACAGTAGAACGTACGGAAGAAGTATGGGATCTACCCGTAGGTGTAGGAGAAATCTTAACAACTCGCTCATGTGAAGCAAAAGTATCTTCCTCATTAGTAGCAAACTTATAAGCAAAATCCGGGGGTTCGAAATGATGAATCAGTAAATTAGACAACGACTTCCAATCAGAAAACCTATGCCGATAACCACAATACCAAAGTAACGCTATAGCTTCGACCCGTCACAAAAAATCATGTACAGTAAGTGTGTTCGGGACACCAGAAAATTTCCAGTAGGAAGCCGAAAAAGAAATCATTTTGAATACGAACAAGACAGAAATTGGTAGAAAGTAACTCAATAAGGACTAACCGTAACTCGATAGAAGCCAAAAAAAGTATTGCGAATACAAGACAATCTAAAACATATCCGACGGATAAACTTCAGGAACACCAATGGAAGCGAAACAACAAAATAGAAATTAGAATAGAGCGGTAGAATAAAAAAAAGTCTGAGGAAAAAACTAACTTTAGACTTAATGGGGAGAACAAAATATACAGATAGGGAAGGAAGAAAAGGAATAATCTTGGGCGCCAGCGTTTTCAATGGACTAGGATTATTGGCGAAAACACAAGTCCAATAATCTGAAATTAACCCACCAATAATATTGAGCGTAAGGGACGAAACATAAGTAGTATCAGGCCGAAAAAATGCGGGTCATGTTGGAACTTAGGCACTAACAATAAAAAAAAATCGGAGCAAAAATTAACTAAAACAATCTCTGAGCAGAAATTGGTCACAAAAAAAAATCGCGGCCCCACGCCGGGGCGTCAGAAATTATGCTACGTACAATGACGTAGCCGGAAGAAAACGTAAATATACCAAGCTAACTACCAATGCGGGGAGGTGAGGGGTTCCCAGAAACAAAAAAATAGTACATCATTAACGATTTTCTATTTACAATAAACAAGCACAAATATAGAAATTTCTATCGAAACAGCAAAACAAAATTAACTAAGGTTACTATTTAATAAAACAATTTTACTCTACGGACAAATTCACTAATTGTTCCAGGAAGTGCGCAATTCGTAGCTAACATGCAATAAATTTAATCAGTACCAAAAAGAATAGTGCTGATACTTTCGAATAAGCAAATTGGTTTAAGTAGAAAAAACAAAAGCATTAAAGTTCGAAACTTTTCTAGTAAGGATTTTACCAGAGCAAACATTAGCGTATCTAATTTCAAATTAGGTTTATCCGTGTGTATGTTAGGAAAGGGAAACAAGTCACTTACATGTGTCGAGATACTTATCTTGTCAACCCTCGGAAGCGAATTGACACAACATCGCCGCGGTAGTCAGCAACAACAATGCTACTACGGTAATTGCAACGGCGGTCTACATGCAAGAGCAGTTGATCTACATCAAGGAATAATCGGGCTACGCAACAAGCAATTTAGCCTCCAGCTAAGAGCTAAAAAAAAAGGAAATCTTACAAGTGCATCAACGTACATGCTGTAGAATCAAAGTTTAAAAAGAGTTCAAAAGAAGACAAACTCGAAAAGCAAACATCCGCGTTATCGAAACGCGATTGAAACTGGAAAACACGGTTTTACCGGAGAATTGTAGGATATATTATTTCGACAAATCTTTAGATGGGAAACACACTAGAACGCAATAATACGTTATCGGAAGGTATAACGCGCTTAAGGATATCTACACAGGATCTTGACTAATTAATTGTAGCATAAACTTGTCGTTTCAAAACCACTAAACGTACGTTGAGAAATTCTTAGAAAGAGTATTTGTTATTAATTATGCGGAACGATTTAACAATGGACATGAAATTTATACGAACGGAATGAATTAACAAGAGATTTGAGTTGAAAATCATGATAAAGCGAGCTTATCTGAACAGGTACAATATATCGGGTATTGTTGGAGAATTTAGTACTAGAAAAGGAATTTATGTAAATAAAATAACCAATTATTGCCGAAAACGAACATAGCACGTTTTTATTTACGTTTCGATTCATGACAACGTTCCTAGGTCATAGATCGACACGTAAATAAAGACGATTGTAAAAACTCTGATTGGTTTACTTCCAAAGAAGATTACGAGAAATACAAAACAAACAACAACAAACATACAGGGAGTATTGTCTTTTCCTGTTAAAAACCAGCAAAACATTTGTTCAGCTTAAGGGAATATTTACGAAGATATGAGCGTAGATTTGTATGCATTCATATGGGAATGTAAAAATAACTTTTGTATTTAGATTAATAGTGAAGTTAAATGTTAGCTGTAAGTGTGTGAGTCTCATGCCCTGACTAAGTTTGTGTTGTCGGTACGGTACTAAACAAAACCTGTCCGCGCTCAGTTGAGTGAGCCTTAGAATCGGATGGCTACTCATTTCCGTTTCATGAAATCGCAAATATTGCTACGGTTTAAAAACCAGATGGCGCTTATAGACAAATTTAATTTAAGTTCTCCGTGAATGTAAGCTCTCATACAAAGAAACTTTCTTTTTATTTGTTTTTCTTTTTGAAGCTTTAAGGCGATTGTTGCGCTTTTTTCAAAAAGGCTTCGTCTTTTATTGTATTAGTTAGGTCCGGGGGTTTTTAAACCCCGCACGTGGAATTCTCCAGTATTATTATTTTTAAAATAAGCGTTACGTGGAAACCACACAAAAATTAGGTTCTTACATAAGTCTAGACCTTGATTTACTGTTTAGAAAGCGCGAGTATTGCATTTGCCATGCTTAACGTGCAGTTGTGCCTACCAATTTGCTTCAGAACACTACCCTACCTTAGAGGGGGAAGTTTGCTTGTAGGATCCGTTACCTCGAAACGAACAGACTGTACTATTCCTTGACTGTAGAAGTTTTTTGATAGAGTTTCGACAGTCCGCGAAGTGTTCCATTTCACTCGCTCCTTATTCCTTTATCGTTTTACAAAATACCGTGGATAGGAGGCCTACACCAACGAAACAAAGGGGCATGTGGACACCACTCCAAGATTAAAGCCGCACCGGGATTATTGTGCTAGCTTTAATATTTGAAAGACATTTGATGCCGGGGTATTTAATCACCTATAAATTTGAATATATTTAATATTATTTATTGCGGCATATTATGTAGTAAAAAAATTAACGTTGCACGCTTTAGTTTCAAAATGTATACAGCTATTAAAGCAAGCAATAGCTCTGTATACACGTAATCTTAGTATTTTATGAAACGTGATTTATAAAATTACGTTTACTTTTTGTTACGTGAGAACATCACAAAGATTAGGTTCTTACATAAATATAGACATTGATTTATGATTTATGGTTTGGAAAGTCGTAAGTATTGCATTTCCCATGCTTAACCTGCAGCTGTACCCGCCAATTTGCGTCAGAACATTAACCTACCTTGGAAGGGAGTAGTTTGCTTGTAGGAACCGTTACGTCAACACAAGCAAACTGTACTATTCCTCGAGTGTAGATGTGTTTTGATAGAGTTCTGACAATCCTCGAAGTGTTCCATTTCTCTTTCGTTCCTTATTCCTTTATCGTATTACAAAATACCGTCGATAGAAGAACTACCGCCAACGAAATAGGGGCATGTGGACGCCTCTGCAAGATTAAAGAGGCACCGGGATTAGGATAACCATGGGTCAAGTGCTACCTTTAAAATTTTGAAAGGCCTTTGATGCCCCGGGGAATTTAATTCCGTTTGAATTTGAATATATTTAATATTATTTATTGCAGCATATTATGTAGTAAAAAATTAACATTACACGCCTTACTTTCAAAATGTATACAAAGTTTTTAAAGCAAGCAACAGCTCTTGATAAACGTAATCTTTGTATTTTATGAAACGTGACTTATAAAATTACTTCTTGATCTTCTTTGGGGATTAAACCACTCATAGTTTTTAAAATTATCTTTATTATTGCGCCACGAAGATCAAGAAGAATACTAAACAAACCACAACAAACATACAGGGAGTATTTATAAAATTACGTTTACCTTTTTGTTACGTGAGAACAATACAAAGATTAGGTTCTTACATAAATATAGACATTGATTTATGATTTATGGTTTGGAAAGTCGTAAGTATTGCATTTCCCATGCTTAACCTGCAGCTGTACCCGCCAATTTGCGTCAGAACATTAACCTACCTTGGAAGGGAGTAGTTTGCTTGTGGGAACCGTTACGTCAACACAAGCAAACTGTACTATTCCTCGAGTGTAGATGTGTTTTGATAGAGTTCTGACAGTCCTCGAAGTGTTCCATTTCTCTTTCGTTCCTTATTCCTTTATTGTATTACAAAATACCGTCGATAGAAGAACTACCGCCAACGAAACAGGGGCATGTGGACGCCTCTGCAAGATTAAAGAGGCACCGGGATTAGGGTAACCATGGGGCAAGTGCTACCTTTAAAATTTTGAAAGGCATTTGATGCCCCGGGGAATTTAATTCCGTATGAATTTGAATATATTTAATATTATTTATTGCAGCATATTATGTAGCAAAAATTAACATTACACGCCTTACTTTCAAAATGTATACAAAGTTTTTAAAGCAAGCAACGGCTCTTGATAAACGTAATCTTTGTATTTTATGAGACGTGACTTATAAAATTACGTTTACCTTTTTCTTACCTGAGAACCACACAAAGAATAGGTTCTTACATAAATATAGAGATTTATTTATGATTTATGGTTTGAAAAGCCGCAAGTATTGCATTTCCCATGTTTAACGTGCAGCTGTGCCCACCAATTTGCGTCAGAACACTAACCTATCTTAGAGGGGAGTAGGAACCTTTACGTCGACACAAACAGACTGTACTATTCCTCGAGTGTAGACGTGTTTTGATAGAGTTCCGATAGTGGGCGAAGTGTTTCATTTCCCTTTTGTTCCATATTCCTCTATCGTTTTACAAAATACCGTCGATAGGATTGCTACCGCCAACGAAACAACGGGCATGTGGACGCCACTCCAATATTAAAGACGCACCGGAATTAGGATAACCATGGGGCAAGTGCTAGCTTTAAAATTTGAAAGGCATTTGATGCCCCGGGGAATTTAATTCCGTATGAATTTGAATATATTTAATATTATTTATTGCAGCATATTATATAGTAAAAAATTAACGTTACACGTCTTACTTTCAAAATGTATACGAAGTTTTTAAAGCAAGCAACAGCTCTGTATAAACGTAATCTTTGTATTTTATGAGACGTGATTTATATAATTACGTGTACCTTTTCGTTAAGTGAGAACAACACAAAGATTAGGTTCTTACATAAATCTAGACATTGACTTATGATTTATGGTTTGGAAAGCCGCAAGTATTGCATTTCCCAAGCTTAACGTGCAGCTGTGCTCACCAATTTGCGTCAGAACACTAACCTTTCTTGGAAGGGGTAGTTTGTTTATGGGAACCGTTACGTCGACACAAGCAGAATGTACTATTCTTCGGGTGTATGCGTGTTTTGATGGAGTTTCGATAGTCGGTAAAGTGTTTCATTTTCCTTTCGTTCCATATCCCTCTATCGTTTTACAAAATACCGTCGATAGGAGAGCTACCGCCAACGAAACAAGGGGCATGTGGACGCCACTTCAATATTAAAGACGCGCCGAGATTAGGATAACCATGGGACAAGTGCTAGCTTTAAAATTTTGATAGACATTTGATGCCCCGGGGAATTTAATCCAATGAATGAATTTGAATATATTTAATATTATTTATTGCAGCATATTATATAGTAAAAATTAACGTTACACGTCTCACTTTCAAAATGTATACAAAGTTTTTAAAGCAAACAACAGCTCTTTATAAACGTAATCTTTGTATTTTATGATACGTGATTTATAAAATTACGTTTACCTTTTTACTGCAGCTTTGTATAAATTAATCATAAAAGCAATAAATATTTACATACAAACAGCTAGTACAGCGCTTGCCCTTAAACGACATCTGCAGTAGAGTAACAGGTATCTGATGCCTTTGTTGTAATCCTGTCTGGAGATCTAGCAGGTTGAACAGCACTTACACTCTTCACTTGAACTTTTATAACACATTTTAGACGTAAAGCACGCGCGGTTAACGAACTACACACACCATCATGCAAGTGCACAAGCTAAATTTTGTTAACAAAATTTTTGCATTTAAACACGATTTATTTTTATATACGTCGGAATTTAACAAAAGGGTACGTTGGGCGCCATTTAATCGTGTAGCGTCGGTAAAGCAAAAATAAGTAATAAATTCAAACCTGTTAAGATATTTTAGTGGTATCAAAAACGTTACATTTTTGTGCTCTCTAACTTCTCTGCAGTTAAACATACTTACTTACATATAAATAGCTCTTAATCAGATGGACTCTTCCTCATATGAGGACTTACTCCAATAAGTAAACCGTTTATTAATTCCTAATTTTGTTTCAGGAAGCATACCGACGATGGGTGTGCAGCTCACTGGTGCCTCATTTTTTACAACCTAATGTATATGTACGGCCGTGTCGAAGTGTATGTCAGCGAGTGGAAGAGCAATGTCCATATATGTTACCTGGAGATCGAGCACCCGCACACCCTACGCAATATGCCGGGGAGCCCACGTTCCTCTGTCTCGGTATGTAATCTATTATTAATTTCTCACATAACCTACCCCATTACTAATATTCGTAATGCTTTTCATCCTCATTACAGCATTTAGGAAATGTGGCGTGAGTGATGAGTTACGGTCCTGACATGATCTGTCTCCCATATTTCATATATTAATTTGAAATTAGATTATGGTAGTTATAACCACGTTAATTGCTAGGGAGAGAATTTCCTTAGCTATAGGATTTATATAATAATTGTGTGGGTGAATTTAAGTCGGTAGTTGTAAAGGAAATGCAATTAGTGGCTCGCGTTAAAAATGCTGCTAGCTGCTGAAGTATCTTTTATTCATTTCTATAAATATTTAAATTCATTAGGGTTCGTTTTAAATACATTAATTAACTCTCTGCATGTTCTAGAATTATAAGTATTTTTACGTACATAACTTGAATTAAAAATTAATTTAACTGGGCGTTGAAATGCTACTAGATTTCATTCAAGATGGGCTTTACATTTCAAGTTTAAAAACTTTTATTATAGTTTGAACCAAATGTATTTCCTCTAGTGCTATTCTATTATATTTTAAAAAGTTTAACTGTTTTAGACCTTCAACTTCAAAATAATCTATTTAAAATTTGTACATAACAATATATATAACTACATGTCAACAATATTAGACGACACATCGTATATTTGTCTTCCTCCTGAGTCCTAAATGTTCCTGTCCGTAGACGTACCATTTTGTTTGTGTTCTCTTCTTGCTTCTAAATAAATGTTGTTTTATACAATTCACTAATTGTTTTGTCAGTTGCGAATCGAGGGGTCTGAGTCAAATTGAGCAGGAAAATTCGTGTCTTAAAAACCTGCTTTTATTTTGTTGCCTTGTCAGCTTTTTATTCTGTTATTTTCTAATCTCTATTTTCGGAGAATATAGGGAGATTCTGATACGGAAGCTTATACTTTATTTTAAAAATCGTGTTGTTGTGTCTGTTTTTAGTTATGTTTGTGAGGAGTGGATTAGAGTGCAGTTGTGTGGAATAAAATTTTTGAGAAGTGCTGTTTATGTAGCTTCTCAGATATTCAATTTTCGCTGTCTCATGCAGTTCCGTTATTCTTGTATATCGGTCTTTTTCGGTAATTAGTCTCAGACACTTATTCTGGAAGCGCTGTAGAGGCTCGAGCGCTGTCTTGCTTACTGTACACCACACTGGTGCTGCGTACGTTATCGATGGTCTGATGATCGCCGTGTAAAGTAATTTCTTGTTTTTGGTGTTAGATTACAACTTCTCGCAAGCAATGGGTATAGTGATTTTGTGACTGCATAACCTTTTGCAATGCTGTTTTTAATGTGATTGTGGAAAGTCAGTCGTTTGTCCAGATGCACTCCTAGATATTTCACAGTTTCGGATTCCTTGATGTCAATTCCATTCATTTTGATTTTTTTAAATATTTTACAATTAGTAAATTTCCTTCTGAAGATGATAGCCTCTGTTTTGGATGGGTTGACGGTTATTTTCCAGTTTTGTAATAAGCGGAGAGAATGTCAAGATGGAATTGTGCTTGCTGGCTACTTACAATTGCCATATCTGAATGGGCATAAATTGCCGTATCGTCAGCGAATAGTGCAGTGGTGGTTCTTGGGAATTCTGGAAGGTCATGAAGGTATACCGTAAACATTTTGGGTCCCAAAATTGACCCTTGCGGAACACCAGCATTGATTTCTTTTGCTTCGGATTTGGATTGGTTGATTTTTACATAGAATTTTCTTTTTGTAATATAGGAATGTATTACTCTGATTAGATACGTTGGTAATTTTAAATTCATTAGTTTATATATCAAGCCAGAAATCCACACCTTGTCAAAGGCTTTTCAATGTCCAATAGCACCATTGTAGTTACTTTACCTTTGTTGAAATTGATCGTGACATCATTTACGATACGTACAACTTGTTGTGTGGTGTTGTGTGCTGTTTTGAAGCCGAATTGTGCGTCTTGCGTGGTGCGTATGGTTTTTTCTGCTTTCGTTATTCGCCTAAGAATAATTTTTTCTGCTAGTTTAGCTAAGGTAGATAGCAGACTAATGGGCCTATATCCTGTTGTTTCGCTCTTGCTTTTTCCTGGTTTGTTGATTGGAACTACCACTGCAGTTTTCCATACTTGCGGGAAGTGTTGTAACTTAATTATACTGTTTAGTATATACATAAATTGTAGGATAGCTTTCTTGGAGAAATTTTTAATTACTATATTCGGTATCGTGTCGTCGCCAGGAGCTTTGTTATTCGGTAATGTTTTATAATTGCTGTAATTTCTTGTGGAGAGGTAATAACTTGTTGTAGCTCGTTCTTAGTGATGGAATAGTTTTCTGTTTGTTGAAGGTATTGGTTAACTTCGGTAACTATTTTCTCGTGGAATGGTTCGTTTGGTTCTAACATATGTACACTGGCAAATTGTTCTGCAAGAATATTTGCTTTTCTTGATCAGTAACGTATTGTTTATTGTTGTAGTTTAGTGCGGGCATAGGTTCGAATGATTTTCTTAGTGATTTGGTAACCTTCCACAAAGTATTATCTTGCGGCCTTAGTCTTTCTAATTTCTTAGTCCACATAGTGTTTCGGAATTGTTTTATATGATTTCTAATATCTTTGTTCGCTCGCATCAACTGATATTTAATGTCCGGGTTTGCTGTACGTTGCCATATTTTTCTAATGTTGTTTCTATTTTTTATTTCAGTAAGTATTTCTTCCGGTAGTGAATCTTTAGTGGTGTCTATTTCGATAGTTGTACTGTGTTTTTTAACTGTTTTTAAGATTGTGGCTGTAAATTGTTCAATACACTTTTCCAATCCTTCAGCAGTGTCGATGGCTTGGGTTAATTGGATGTTTCGATCCAAGTCCATTCTAAAGCGTTTCAATCTGTCTTTTAAACGATCTTATTTTTGCATTTGTTGATGGTGCATATCATAATTGAGATCAAACATTACAGTATTGTGATCAGAATCTAATTCTACTATAGATTTTGGTTCTATTATGTGTCTTATGTTTTTCACTATCACCAAATCTATAGTAGTCGGGGTGGAACCATTCCACGGGAAGTGCGTGGGAGTGTCGGAATGGAGTACTTCAACGTTATTGTTGTTTGCGTATTCCCTTAACGTAATACCGTTTCTATTGTTGCGGTGGCAGTTCCATGTGAAATGTCTTGCATTTAAATCACCGGCTAGAACTACCTTTCTATTTAAACTTAATAACCTATCTAAGTCACTATCACTAAATTTATTCCTCGGGGAATTGTACACACACTATGTTTATATTATTTGCTAACTTTATACACAAAGATTCTATGCTAATGTTTGCTGTAGTCACTACACTGTATGGTACACTATTTTTGACGGCTATAGCTATGCCACCCTGTCCAGATTCGTTGGGTCCATCTTTTCGGATTATATTAAAACCTCTTATTCTAAGTTTTCGCGAATTTTTTAGTCTTGTTTCATTCAGTAACACTATGTCTACCTTATTTAAACTAATAAACTGTATTAATTGTCCTAACTTGTTAATTAGACCGTCTGCGTTCCACGTTACAATACGCAATTTATATTCCATAACTATTGAGATTTAGAGCAAAGTTATTAAAAGCAGTAAATCGTTCGAGCGGAGTTTGACACCTGCTTAAAACTACGTTCAAGTCTTTGACAGCTTTGAGCATCGCATTTACGTTTATTAAGGAGTTTAATTTATCGATTTCGTTTATTAATTGTTGAAACTCCGTCACATTTGTGTTTTGTTCATTTACCCGTATTTCCTGCTGAGAAGGTTTCGTCCAAGGATTTGCAGGAATCCCTTTTGTCTGAACATTCATTTGTGGGAAATGTTCGTGACTAGTGATATTAGGAACCTTGTTTCTCGACTCCATTGAGGGTGCGTCCAGATGAGGCCTTCTTTCATAAAGTTTATTCATTATTTTAACGTAGACGGGGCATTCCTCGCTACTCGCTGGATGTGGCCCTTCACAATTAACGCATTTCGCTGCAATGTCTTTGGGTTTTATGCACTGATGCGTCCAGTGACCTTCTGCACACTTTACACACTTAATAGTGCCACGACAGTTACCAGTAGCGTGGGACCACTGCTGGCAACGTCTACACTGCGTTATTCGTTTTTTATTGAGCTGTCGCTCCCAGCTGATTCTTGTGTATGCAATGCATCGCACTTCTTGTTGTAATCTTTTTAGTGTTACCGTGTTTTTTGTTATTACCAAATATAGGGGAACACTTTTGGTTTTCATAAGATATGTATTAACAATAGGAATGTTCTTTTGTATTAGTTCTTCGTTTATTTCTTCTGGAGTTATATCTCCATCTAGCCCTCGTAAAACGAACGCGTGCGTTTTTCGTCGATATCCGAAAAGTATGAAATTTAGCGTTATCTTCTTCCATAAATTTAAGGAATTGTTTTCTTTCACTACGGTCCGATATAAATATATTGGTGTTACTTGCACTGTATTTTATAGAAAATCCTTTATTTACTTTTTCGCTTATTTCTTTCACTAGTTGTTTGTGATTTTTGGCTTTACCGTGCACAACAATTGGTGGGGGTGGTCTAATTTTTCGTGATACTGTTACACTAGGAGCGGTATCTGCAACGCTATCATTATCGGTGTCAATGCATTCCATTTGTGATTGGCGGTCATCATTATCAATCTCTGCTTGTATTGGCGTAAATCTGTTCTTTGTATTTATTGACTCTTGGCTAGGGGATTTATTAGAAAGTTTAGCTAACTTTTTCGGTCTTTGAAAACCGTCTGAATCTAGTGCTGGCGTCGAGCTTTTATTGCTTTTAATAGAGCGATGTTCAAAATTCTTCATAAAATTGGACGTTTCCATGTTTCCGGTTTTTGTATTTACTGCATTCTTTGCAGCTTCAATTGTAATAGGGTTGCTAGCGGTCACGACCTCGAACCCCTTATTATGTCCGTTTACCTGCGCTTCAGAATCCTTGGCTTCTAACCAGTTTATAGGTGTACAGAGGGATATGCTTTCCTTCACAATTTTGTGTTTTAATTGAAACAAGCTTTTTAAACCTGCGATTTCCCCGCTGGATTCTGATTTACTGGAGGCACGAATTGATTTGCGAATTCCACTTGCACTGCTTTTTTGCGATTTATCCGACTTCATTAACCGTTTAATAGTTTATGATGTAATGAATGTTCAGTTTTATTTTATACTTAACTAGGGTTTAATTAACACTACACTTAATTTCACATTTTGGTGTCCTATTCTTAACTAATTATTAATTTATACTATTGCCACAACTAGCAGTATTGTATGCGCTTATTGTGGATATTTACAACACTATTTCGATTTCGCACGGAGCTTTTAGCAACACGTCTACACTATACCGAGTGCCGGATGCGACTTGTTTTAGACCGGCGCTGGAAAACTGAAACGACATTAAAAATTCGCAAGTTAAAATTATTTTATAGGGCAATAATAAGTTTAGCACCTTACTATATAATAGAAGCAGATAACTGAGTACTTGGTATGAAACATAAATATGTCTTACCTTATCTTTTATTATCTCCTACATTATTCTTATAAAAAGAAAATATACATGCAAGGCTACAATTACAAGATTACGCAAAAATTTGTTACCTACAGTTTTGATCCTAGAAAATCTAGCCGGTAATCCACATAGAAACTCGGTGAAGTACCTCGCTAAAATTCTGTATTCCGATAAAGCCTGAAAATCTCGACTGTACTAACAAGAATAGTTGCCAACTAACTCAGTTGGAAGCGTAATGAAAGTGTTTGAAGAGGGTCCCGGAATGCTATCGTGTGTGAAGTGGTAGTCTTAATCGGGAAGTATCTTGGACGCCACCTATTCTCGAATTACGAGGTTTTTAAGAATCACCTCCAGAAGAAATAGCAAGCGGATTTCCAAATTCGAGATCAGGAAAGTAATTCTTGGACGCCTGCTAATCTCAAAATACGTGGTTTATAGGGAAAATTTTCAGAATGAATAACAAGGATATGCCCAAATCCGAGATCAAGAAAGTCATTTTAGTCAAAGATTCACATAAAAATTAATAGAATACACTAATGCTATGATTTATTATAACAAGGCTAGAGTTATTCCTTTTACGTTAGTTATTAAAAACGCCAATATATGACTATTACACAATTATGTCTTCGTTACCAGTACATATAAACGTTCTTTATAAAAAAAAAACAAGCAACAAAAATTTCTTAACTTAATGGAAAACGTTTATTACGAACAACTTAATTTTTGTTTGTAAACTTTTTACGTGCCGTCCCTGCATATGAATATTTTTACTCGTACTTAATTAAATTTCACATTCTTTACTGTATTCACGGTCATTTGCGAAGTTATATTAACAATTATGGCCAACCAATGTCAAAATGGAACTAAAAATTGTATTGCGATCCGGATGCGATCACGATGCATCATTTTCTAGAGCGGGTCGGTACCATATTAATCGTCACAGATTTTCTAATTGAAGTCGTCCAGTTTACTTGTACAACATTTCGAGCTTCGGGATTATAAACTTATGTTAATTAAGAATATTTTGAAACGAACACATAATCCTTCGGAGGATATTATCGAGTACCTATCTTGCACGGCTGCTATGTTTCATCGGTATCGTTCTTTACCCGAGGATCTTCAATTTAACATGGTATTTCGTAACCTGTCTCCATTTTATGTAACTTGTTATCTATCGTCCACTTCATGCAAGAATTAGAGGATGAATATCTGAAGTTGGAGTTAAAAACGTTTTGGGCCGATAGTTGTGTGCAGACATTGCCTCCTAAAAATACTACCAATTTCCGTGGCTAACCCGCCATCGCTCATCGAACACCTCCTAATTAGGAACCAATAGTATTATTACAGTCCAGGCTAAAAATCAACAAACTACCATAAGAAATAATGACTTGCAAAACCACAACTAACACTACCACCACAGTCGCAACCACATCTTCAGCCACATGTTGCAACTGTTTTGCACAAAACTGTCCAATCAATCTCACCGACTAACGAGAATAGTAGGAGGCAGAAAATATTCTATGTTGATTCAGAACCTTAAGCTGTAGGTCGACGAAAATTAAAACGTAAGGGAGTATCCTTAAGCATTTGGCACGTAGGGTCCCCAAACCTGCCATCCCGACAACCTTAATGTTTTTGAACTCGCTTCGTTTTCCTACTGGCGAAGCAAACGTCTTAAACCCCATTCCTAGTCCTAGTCCACAGATTTCTATGCTTGCTGACTCTGTCCTACTTAAGGACATGACGATTTTCTTTCCATGACTCTATTGGTTGTTTTTTCTTTTCTATTGTTTTTCTCCTCGTACCCACCTAGTGTGGGTCCGGATTAGAATAGTCTCATGGTACGACCTACTTATCGTAAGAGGTGACACTCTCCGTACACACACACACACTACTTCGCTAAAATTTTATATTCCAGTAAAGCACTGAAAATCCCGACTGTACGAACAAGAAAAGTTGCCAACGAATTCAGTTGGAAGCGTAATGGAAGTGTTTGAAGAGGGTCCCGGAATGCTATTGTGTGTGAAATAGTAGTCTTAATCGGGAAGTATCTCGGACGCCACGTAATCTCGAAATACGGGGTTGTTAAGAAAACCCTCCCGAAGAAATAACAAGAGGATGTCTAAATTCGAGATCAGGAAGATAATTCTTGGACGTCTGCAAATCTCGAAATACGGGGTTTTTAGGGAATATTTCCAGAAAGAATAACAAAAGTCTGCCCAAATCTGAAATCAGGAAAGTGATTCTAGCCAAAGATTCACATAAGAATTATTAGCATACACTAATGCTATGATTTATTACAAGGATAGAACTATTCCTTTTACGTTAGTTATTAAAAACGCCCATATATGACTGTTACACAATTATGTCTTTGTTACAAGTACATATAAACGTTTGTATTTTATAAAAGAAACAAAAATTACTTAAGTTAATGGAAAACGTTTATAACGAACAACTTTATTTTATGATTTTAAACTTTTTACGTGCCCTCTCTGCATGTGAATATTTTTGTTCGTACTTAATTAAATTTCCCATCCCTTACTGTATTCACGGTCATTTGCGAAGTTTTATCAACAATTATGGCCAACCAGTGTCAAAATGGAATTAAAAATTTTCTTTCGATCCGTATACGATCACAATGCATCATTTTCTAGAGCGAGTCGAAGAACTTTAAAAAGCTCGACAGGTATGTGTTTCAATTATTTGAGCCCGCAGTGGATTTAAGTGTACATCGTTGTTATGGTACTACATTAATCGTCACATATTCTGACTGGAAGTCGTTGTTCACCTTACTTGTGCAACATTTTGAGCCACCGGTTTATAAACTTATATTAATTAACGATATTTTGAAACAAACACATAATCCTTTGGAGGGTAGTATCGAGTATCTATCTTGCACGACGGCCATGTTTCATCGATATGGTTCTTTACCCGAGAATCTCCAATTTAACATTGTATTTCGTAACTTGTCTCCATTTTATGTAACTTCTCATCCATCGTCCGCTCCATGCAAGAATTAGAGGATAAATATCTGAAGTGGGGGTTAAAAACATTTAGGGTCGATAGTTGTGTGCCACCAAAGTGGAGAAGTGATTGTGTGGAACCATAGTTTATTTTTGTGCAGACCTTACTTCCTAAAAATGCTCCCAATTTTCATGTCTAACCCGCCACCGCTCACGGAACACCTAATAGGAACCAATTTGTTCTGTCTCTAGTTCTATGTTCTTTTCTATACCTCATCCTGGTCATCCTGCTACTACCAAAACACTCTTCTTTGGCAAATATGTCTTGGAACAATACTCCAAATTCTGCCCTGGCAGTTGGAATCGTGATCAAACGGGTCATATATATTCACTTCCACCTCAGGCTGTGCCTCAGCAACGATTTGAGCCAATAGTTCACACTTGTAACTTACAGGTAGCAACTAAAGAGTTTATTCCTACTGCATTAAATAATATTGCCAAAGACATTCTTTTCATGTCTACAATAACAGATGCAGTTGAAGTGACGGTAAATAATAAACCGTAGAACAAAGAAAGTCCTGTTGAAGCAAGTGAACCAGAACAGACTAACAAGAAAATTAGCAGGCAGAAAATATGCAATGTGGATTCAGAACCTGAAGATATAGGTCGGCGAAAATTAGAACATGAGAGAGCAGTTTTAGGTATTTGGCACGCCGGAGACCTCAAACATTCCATTCCGACAACCTTAATGTTTTTGAACTCGCTTCGTTTTCTTACTGGCGACGCAAACGTCTTAAACCCCATTCCTAGTCCTCGGCGTCCCCAGATTTCTATGCTGACTCTGCCCTACTTGAGGACATGACGCTTTTCTTTCTATGATTATATTGGTTGTTTCTTTCTTTTCTTTTGTTTCTCTCCTCGTACCCAACCTAGTGTAGGTCCGGATTAGAATAGTCTCACGGTACGACCTATCTATAGTAAGAGGCGACTAAAGCGTAGCAACACACTCTCCGTATACACACACACACACACACACACACACACACAACACACACTCTACCTCACTAAAATTTTATATTCCAATAAAGCACTGAAAATCCTGACTATACTAACAAGAAAAGTTGCCAACCAATTCAGTTGGAAGCGTAATAGAAGTGTTTGAAGAGGGTCCCGGAATGCTATCGTGTGTGAAATAGTAGTCTTAATCGAGAAGTATCTTGGACGCCATCTAATCTCGAAATACTGGGTTTTTAAAAAAAACCTCCAGAAGAAATAACAAGAAGTTGTCCAAATTTAAGATCGGGAAAGTAATTCTTGGACGCCTGCTAATCTCGAAATACGGGGTTTTTAGGGAAAATCTCCAGAAAAGTTGCCAACCAATTCAGTTGGAAGCATAATGGAAATGTTTGAAGAGGGTCCCGGAATGCTATCGTGTGTGAAATAGTACTCTTAATCGTGAAGTATCTTGAACGCCACCTAATCTCGAAATACGGGGTTTTAAAAATCTCCAGACGAAATAACAAGAGAATGTCCAAATTTAAGATCAGGAAAGTAATTCTTGGGCGCCTGCTAATCTCGAAATACGGGGTTTTGAGGGAAAATCTCCAGAATGAATAACAAGAGTATGCTCAAATCCGAGATGAGGAAAGTGATTTTAGTTAAAGATTCACATAAGAATTATTAGAATACACTAATGCTATAATTTATTACAACAAGGATAGAAGTATTCCTTCTACGTTAGTTATTAAAAACGCTAATATACGTCTTCGCTACAAGTACATATAAACGTTCTTTATAAAAAAAAACAAAACATAATAAAAATTAATTAAGTTAATGGAAAACGTTTATGACGAACAACTTTATTTTTATGTTTTTAAACTTTTTACGTACCGTCCCTGCACGTGAATATTTTTGCTCGTACTTAATTAAATTTTATATTCCTACTGTATTCACCGTCATTTGCGAAGTTTTATTAACAATTATGGCCAACCAGTGTCAAAATGGAATTAAAAATTATCTTGCGATCCGAATACAATCACGTTGCATCATTTTCTAGAGTGGGTCGGTACCATAATATTCATCACAGACTTTCTGACTGGAAGTCGTTATTCAGCTAACTTATACAACATTTTGGGCCTCCTGATTATAAACTTATGTTAATTAACGATATTTTGAAACGAACACATAATCCTTCGGAGAGTATTATGGAGTACCTATCTTGCACAAGGGCCTTGTTTCATCGGTATGGTTCCTTACCCGAGAATCTTCAATTGACCATTGTATTTTGTAACTTGGCCCCATTTTATGTAACTATTTATCTATCGTCCGCTCCATGCAAGAATTATAGGATGAATATCTGAAGTTGGAGTTAAAAACATTTAGAGTCGATAGTTATGTGCCACCAAAGTGGAGAAGTGATTGTGTGGAACCAGAGTTTGCTTTTGTGCAGACATTGTCTCCTAAAAGTACTACCAATTTCCATGGCTAACCCGCCACCGCTCACCGAACCCCTCTTAATTGGAACCAATTTCTTCTGTCTCTAGTTCAACCTTCTTTTTTATACCTCATTCTGGTCATCTTTGAACAATACTCCTAATTCTGCCTTTGGCTGTTGGAATAGTGATCAAACGGGTCATATACATTCACTCCCACCTCAGGCTGTGCCTCAACAACGATTTGAGACAACAATGCACACTAGTAACTTATAGGTGGCAACTAAAGAGTTGATTCATACTGCCTTAAATAATACTGCTAAAGAAATTCCTGTCATGTCTGCAGAAATAGATGTAGTTGAAGTGACGGTAACTAATAAACCGTAACACAAAGGAAGTCCTGTTGAAGCAAGTGAACCAGTATCTTTAATGCCAGTTGCTGTTATTGAGGAAGTGAATCCTATTGTAGATGAAGTTTTACCTGATTCTGTTCCTTTATCTAACGTTAATACTATTACAGTTCAGGCTAAAAATCAACAAGCTACTATAACAACAATTAAACGGCCTAATTTTATAAAGCCAGATAAAACGGAATCATTGTAACAAATGAATATACGAAGAAGTCTTCAAATGAATATCAAAACGATTATTTAAATGGTATCCATTTAAATAATCGTTTTGATATTTATTTGAAGACTTCTTCGTATATATCCATAGGAATTTGCAGAAGAATTTGTAAAAAAAATATTTAAATGATAATTTTAAAAGTGTATGAAAAAATATTTAAACGAATATTTTATCGTAGTGTAAAAGGAATATTTAAGTGAATATTTTATCATGGTGTAAAAAAGCGCTACAACAAAATTATTTAGTTTGTCTAGTAAATTATTTTTAATTGCTTACCATTATTAAAAATCACTAACGCAAGTGTCCATTACACTTGGGTTCTTCTACTACGGCATAAAGCCACACGCAAATTACTTGCTAGAACCTTCAGGTTCCCCATGTTAACTTCGCGACAAGTGTTCTAGCTGAAGTGACCGCTGGCACCTTATGCGCGACATAAAAAAGCTGTTTGGCCTTGATATATTTATACTAATATTTAACGCCTGATGTTAGCAACCAAACTAGCATCTCTGTATTGCGGTTAGACCACATGATTCCAATACAGATAATTATTTAATTGAAGAATGCTTACTGGTATAATGGACTAGACAAAAGATGTATAAAACTAATAATTTATTGGTGCTCTGCAGTGTTCAAAAAAACTGTTACAAGCTAGCAGCGTTGTATCGCTCCAACGCTAGAAATATGCTTAGAAAAAAGAGGCGAATATTTCCAGCAAGTACTCTAATAGTAATGTTTTTATTTTGTGATTTTATTCGTTAACTAAATGCGCCAATTTACAAATTAATGCAGTATCTTCTTTTGTCGATAGCTCAAAAACCACAAGGAATTGACCTAAATCGTATATAAATTTTTCTGTTCCGAATCGCCACTGGAACACATGGTTACCTTAGGGAACGCCATAAAAATATAGTCACGCATAGTTTTCCTTCGAAAAAGTCAAACTTTACCGCATATAAGGTCCGATAAAAGCAATATATTAACAGTAAGTATCTCAAGGATGTTCTACTTTCTACAGATATCGGAGGAAAAATTATGAAAGGGTCAAAACCATTCTCCAAAAACGAACTTTTTATTTTTAAACAAAAAGTATTTTACTACCATCAATATTGTTGCGTGAACCTAATAAAAACAGAGGTTAGAAAGGGTCAAGGAATTCAGTCATTCGGGATAGGGTTGTTCACGCTTGCGTCTAAAAATTTTCAGTGCGATCTCCAGGCTAGAGTTTCTGCTAAAGTATTCGTTGAATTTGCACAAAATGACTAAACGGAAACTGGAAAGCAAATCAATTGGAATGTAGAAGGCTAAACGTGGGGTACACCCTAGTAAAAGTTTTGTTATCGTTTCTCAACAGTGGTTTCAGTCATGGAGAAAATTCGGTAGATTTTCATTGTGAAACATTTCATAAGTAAACTGGCTTGCTTGAGTATTTTATTATTATTTGTAAGTATTGCTATTTCTCGGTTGAAGAAAACGTTTTCGCGTATTTATTGTGTTCGTTGGACAAAAGTCGGGTTGTCATTAAGCGGTATGTACATTACGTTATGAAGCATTTTATCTTAAGAAAACCTGTTTCTCGTTGAAGGTCTAATCCGTTTTGTTTTACACTTTTGATCAAGTCCTTTCTAGAATTAAGTATACAAGTCTTGTTTCCTTTAAGTTAAGCGTCATATTAAAGAAGTTACCTTGAGTATACTGTAACGATTCCGCGTTATTAAAGCATTCATACAGCAATAAATAAACATTTTTCATTATTGCTAGTTTAGGAACTCTAGTGAAAAATTACACATACAATTTTATAAAGGCTCGGTTAACTTGTTACGTTTATTTTGAACATTCCGTACATTTTTTATTGTTAATAAGAAATACGTGGTCTAATAATTTTCAACTCAAATCTCTTTGGCGTTAAAAACGAAAATTAATTCAGTAAATTAAAATAACCCTTTCACGTGTTAATTCATTTATCTATTTGTATAAATTCGATTCCTATTGTTACATCCTAGAACCTAATTAATTATAAATACTCCTTCTAAGAATTCCTCAATGTAAAGTTGATGCTAAAATTAAACAGGCAAGCTTCGTCAAATTAAAGCCGCGTATTATCCCAATAAACCGTGTATTTCCAGTTCTATTTCCTTAACAACAATATTACTTAAAGTGAAGCAAAATTAATATTTACTTGCTCTTCAATCTACACAACGAAAACACGTGTACAATGGTTGGTTATTTCCGTTTTTATGTATGAAAAGACTGCGCACCCCTTACAGCGTGGGGTGTATTTATGGGTTTTATAAAATTGTACTTTTCGACGACAATAAATTAATTTTACTTATGATTACTATAGCTCCTTACAGTGGGCCTTAAAGCCACAATGAATGATCGCCGCTTGTTGTGATGGGAGGACTACCCCAAGGCGGGATCACGCGTACCTCTGTTTCGCACCGTTTTTACAGACGGTAGGAGCCAACGCGACGATGGTGACTCGAGGATGAGTGTTTATACACTAATTTTCTTATATGGGTACCCGGTAGTTGTTGGAAACAACATATTTACACGGGTCTACAGATGAATCACCTTGATGGTGGTAAAATGACTGGTTGTTTGTATGTGCGAGGGTATTATAACGTTTACTGATTTCTTTATTGGGATAATTTTATGTATAGAGCTGTGATTTATAGTGGGGTAATTTTGTTCCTTTTTCTTGTTTGAAGATTAATATAGGGGGTGACCTAAAAACTGCAGCTCGCCATGTTAAAAATGATTCTTTTTTTATTCGTAAATATGTATATTGTGTACCTACGAATTGTTCATTTTTGGTACTGTTGTGTTTTGTATATAATTTTGTATTTTTTAAAATTAGAGATTTTTAGTTTGTAAATGTTTGATTGTGCGTAAGTATATTTTTATTTCAGACCTCCTTTAAATTTTTTTGTAGGTATAATACCCTGCCCAATTGCCGATTGAGCCCGGTCAATTTTTTTTCTTCTTTCTCGTTTTTATTTTTCTTTTTTTAGACTACGTCGCTGAACGTAGCATAATTTCTGGCGCTCAACGTGAGCTGCAAGTTTGTTTAGTTAATTTTCTTGTGCTCCGATTTTGTTTCGTGTAACTTTGGTTCCGATTAATTTCTCTGTTGCTTCGATTTTGGTTTTCGTTAATTGGTGTTCCGATTTAGTTCCGCTTAATTTATGGCCTTTCGTCTTTTACGCTCGAACTTATATTTATTTCTTTTTTTTTGTTTACTGTGTGGGATGGATCTTCTTGTATTACAGATTATTGGACTTGTGTTTTCGCCAATAATCCTAGTCCATTGAAAACGCTGACGTCCAAGATTTTTCTTTTTTTTATTCTTCTTTCTCTCTGTATATTTTGTTTCCCCATCAAGTCTAGAGTTAGTTTTTTCCTTTGATTTTTCTTTTATTTTACCGCCTTATTCTAATTTCTATTTTATTGTTTCGCTTCTATTGGTGTTCCTGAAGTTTCCGTCGGATATGTTTTAAACTGTCATGTATTCACAATAATTTTCTTTTCGCTTGTCTCGAGCTGCGGTTAGCCTTTATTTAGTTACTTTCTACCAATTTCTTTCTTGCGCGTATTCAAAATGACTTATTTTTCGGCTTCCCATCAAGGTCTTCCAGTGTGGGAGTGGAAATTAGAATTTTCTGGTACTTCGAACACTCTTACTGTACATAATTTTTTGAGGCGGGTCGAAAAACTACGCCGAACTCACCATGTGTCAGATTGCCTTCTTTCCTTTTCTTTCCTTCTTTACCTTTTTCTCTTCTATTATTGGTCCGTCGAGCCGAACGAGAGTTTTTTTTTTTTGAGGTATTCTTTTTTTTCTTCTTCGGTTTTTTTTGTTTGGTTGTTGTTTTGGTAACGAGTTTTCTTTTAGTTTTTTGAATAAGCGAATTTTCTTTTTGTTTGTTTGGGTTTTTTTTTTAGTTTGGTACTGCCCGCTTCTTTACTTTGGCTTTCCTACCCTAACCAATTTTACTGGGGAGGATTTGTTACGTTTATTTTAAACGTCCCGTTCATTTTTGTCTGTTAATAATAAATACGCGGTCTAATGATTTTCAACTCAATTCCCTTTGGCGTTAAAAACGAAAATTAATTCAGTTAATTAAAATAACCGTTTCACGTGTTAATTCATTTATCTGTTTGTATAAATTCGATTCTTATTGTTACATCCTAGAACCTAATTAATTATAAATACTCCTTTTAAGAATTCTTCAACGTAAAGTTTATGCTAAAATTAAACAGGCGATAACTGGGTCTAGGTATCTGATAATTAATTCTTATGTGTTTTCCATTGAAAGCTTTGTCGAATTAAAGCCCCGTATTATCCCAATAAACCGTGTTTTTTCAGTTTTATTTTCTTACCAACAATGTTACTTAGAGCTCTGGTCATTAGTGAAACGAAATTAATATTCACTTGCTCTTCAATCTACACAACAAAAACACGTGTAGAATGGTTGGTTGTTTCCGTTGTTCTGTATGAAAAATTCGCGCACGCCTTACAGCGTGGTGTCTATTTATGGGTTTTATAAAATTGTACTTTTCGACGATAATAAATTAATTTTATTTATAATTACTATAACTCCTTCCGGTGGCCCTTAAAGCCACAATAAATAGTCGCCTCTTGTAATGGGATGATCACCCCAAGGCGGGATCACGCGTACCTCTGTTTTGCACCGTTTTTACAGACGGTAGGAGCCAACCCGACGGTGGTGACTTGAGGGCGAGTGTTTATACACTAATTTTCTTATATGGGTACCCGGTAGTTGTTAGAAACAACATATGTACACGGGTCTACGAATGCATCACCTTGATGGTGGTAAAATAACTGGTTGTTTGTATGTGCGAGGATATTATAAGGTTTACTGATTTCTTTATTAGGATAATTTTATGTATAGAATTCCGTACTTACAATGCTGATTTCGAGCTGTGATTTTTAGTGGAGTAATTTTGTTTCTTTTTCTTGTTTGAAGATTAATATAGAGGGTGACCTAAAAACTACAGCTCGCCATGTTAAAAATTATTCCTTTTTTATTCGTAAATATGTATATTGTGTACCTACGAATTGTTCATTTTTGGTACTATTGTGTTTTGTATATAATTTTGTATTTTTTTAAATTAGAGATTTTTAGTTTGTAAATGTTTGATTGTGCGTGAGTGAGTATATTTTTATTTCAAACCTCTTACATTTTTTTATGTAGGTATAATACCCCGCCCAATCGCCGATTGAGCCCGGTCAATTTCTTCTCCTTCTTTCTCGTTTTTATTTTCATTTTTTAGACTACGTCGCTGAACGTAGCATAACTTCTGGCGCCCAACGTGTGCTGCGAGTTTGTTTAGTTAATTTTCTTGTGCTCCGATTTTGTTTCGTGTAACTTTGGTCCCGATTTTGTTGTAATTAATTTCTCAGTTGCTTCGATTTTGGTATTCGTTAATTGGTGTTCCGATTTAGTTCCGTTTAATTTCTGGCCCACTTTCTGTTTTGCTTTTGGCCTGATTTTTTTGTTTGCACCCAAGTTACTACCGTATTCTTTTCTCGGCCTGATAATACTTATGTTTTCGTCCTTCACGTTCGAACTTGTATTTATTTCTTTTCTTTGTTTACTGTGTGGGATCGATCTTCTTGAATTTCAGATTATTGGACTTGTGTTTTTGCCAATAATCCTAGTCCATTGAAAACGCTGACGCCCAAGATTTTTCTTTTTTCTATCCTTCTTTCTCTCTGTATATTTTGTTCTCCCCTTCAAGTCTAGAGTTAGTGCTTTCCTCCGATTTTTCTTTTATTCTACCGCCCTATTCTTATTTCTATTCTGTTGGTTCGCTTCCATTGGTGTTTCTGAAGTTTCCGTCGGATATGTTTTTAATTATCATGTATTTGCAATAATTTTGTTTTCGCTTCTCTCAAATTGCGGTTAGCTTTTATTTAGTTACTTTCTACTAATTTCTTTCTTGCTTGTATTCAAAATGACTTTTTTTTTGGCTTCCCATCAAGGTTTTCCAGTGTGGGAATCGAATTTAAAATTTTCTGGTGCCCCAAATACTCTTACTGTACATGATTTTTTGAGGCGCGTCGAAAAACTCCGCCGAACTTACCATGTATCAGAATTGAAGTTATTTGCGTCTGCGGTGGATTTGTTCAAGTGTAAAGGATTACTTTGGTATCGTGGTTATCGGCATAGCTTTTCTGACTGGAAGTCGTTGTCTAATTTACTGATTCATCATTTTGAACCCTCGGATTTTGCGTATAAGTTTGCTACTACTGAGGAAAATACTTTTTCTTCACACTTCCGAGTTGTTTAGCTTTCTCCGACGCTTACGAGTAGATCCGATACTTCTTCCTTACGTTCTAACTATTCTTCTTCCTACTTCTACTTCCACTCGTCAGGTCATGTGCTTTAATTGAGACAAACCTGGTCATGTTTCGACACGTTGTACTCGTCTTCAAGTACTCCATAGCGACGATTGTGGATATAAGGGAGTTTCTCGCTGCAACTGTCCACACTGCCATCCTATTTCTAATAGGTTTTCGAATAATCCTTTAAATTCTGCCCTCCCCTCTAGATACCTAATTTCTTCTGCTCCTCACTCTACGTTCTCTTCTGTTCCTCATCCGGGCCATCCTGCTACTACTATCAACTACTCTTTTTCGGCGAATACAGCTTCGATCAAAATTTTTTCCGTTTCTAGTTTTACATTATTTTGTACTCCTCCTTCTGCTGGCCCTACTTATTCGCTCTCACCACAAACTATGCCTTCACCACCATTGCAACCTCGGATTAGTGACTTGCAGGTAACTTCTCAAGAGTTTGTTCCCGCTTTCTTAAACGATTGTATTCAAGAAATTCCCGTCATGTCTGCAAGTACACATGTCGCTAAAGTGACGATAATTTCTAATTTAGTCTTCGAAGGTCCTGTGGAAGTTAGTGAACCCGTAGCCATGATGCCTGTTGCTGTTGTCGTCATAGTTTTTACCTGATCCTATTTTGTTACCTACTCTTACTCATTTTTCTCATGCTGACATAATGTTGCTTGTTTCTGTTCTTTTAACTAAGGTTGGTGAGAACCTGGCTGATGTCTTGTTGTCTAATGTTGATATTGGCACAGCCATTGCTGTTTTCTGTCCTAACTGTGATACTTCTAGTCCTTTATCTAACGTCGTTGAAATTTTATCTACTTCTGTCCCTCTAGTTAACGTTGCTGAAGTGTGCTCCGCTTGTGTTTCTCTTCGTAAGGTTGATTCTCGTACAGACAATACTTTCTACCGTGTATATTCTGACAACCCATAATGTTTCCTTTCCTACCGTTGACTTTCTTACCTCCAATCCTAGTGACAAACAACTTTCTTGCTTAACACGTTTCGAGTTTTCTAAACTACCGTTGCCATCTCCTATATCGCGTGCTACAACTACTACATACCCTGCTGTCCCTGTTTTGCGGAAAACTGCCCATAAAAGGCAAAATTTGTCTATACTGATTCCAAACCGGAAGATGTATGTCGGCGAAGTTCTAATGTCCTTGATCTCTTCGTTCTGCTGGCGGCGTAAACGCCTTAAGCCCAATATCTAGTCTTCGCGCCCCAGATTTTTATGACGACTTTGCTATCCTTCGGACATGATTTTTGGACATTACGATTTCGGTTTACTTCCCGGTTTTGCTGGGTTTTCTTTCGTTTGCTTTCTTTTTCTTTCGCCCGTGTGGGTCCGAGAATAGAATAGTCCTACGGTACGACCTGCCTGTCGTAAGAGGCGACTAAAGCGGTCCAACACAAACACATGCACACTTCATTCACATACACACACTCCATAAACGCACACACTTGGTACATCCACACATTTCTGTTTGCTTCTCTTTGATTTGTTCTTTTTTTGTTTTTTCTTTCACCCGTGTGGGTTCGCGAATAGAGTAGCCCCATGGTACGACCTAACTGTCGTAAGAGGCGACTATAGCAGTCTAACACATACACACACGCACACTTTATACACGCATAACACATACACACGCATTTCTTCTCCCGCACACAAACACGCACGCACACGCTTACACCTACTCATACATAACTACACTGAGATTCTGGTTTATTTTTTTTTGTACGATTTTAGTTTCTTTTTTGTTTTGTACTAGGTGTTGGTGTTATTCTTTTTGGTTTTTTTCTTTTTTTCTTGTTCTTTTCGTCCTACTTTCCTTTTTCTTTTTTTTGCTGGTATTCTTTGCTGTTGGTTCCTGGTCCGATTGTGTTTCGTCCATCCGCTCCTGTGGTAAGTGCTTCCTAGTTCGTTTTTCTGTCTTTGGAAGCCACGACTTAGTCGACTCCAGGACTAGTTAGCTGTTTTTTCTTTGGTTCTTCAGTTGCGATTCTTGGTTACCACAGTTGATAGTACATCGTTTCTTTTATTAGCGTTCCTCCTCTTCCTCTCGTTCTCCCTTGTAGTTTTTTTACATACATGAAGCTTGACCTTTGGGTCTGTTTTGGCTTACACTGTTGCGTTTTCCTCCTCGTTCCGCTTCTTCTATTAAGGTCGAAGTCTATCCTGTTTCTTGAGAAGAAACATCAGTCCTTTAACGACTTTTCTTCAGTGCTGAGGCCGTTCCACCTTAGTCCTCCTTGATTGTGCATTACCCGTCCTTCCTTCGCTTTTTGTTCTTTCTTTCTCTTTCTCTTTTCTATTATTGGTCCGTCGAGCCGGACGAGAGTTATTTATATTTTTGGGGTATCCTTTTTCTTCTTCGGTTTTTTGTTTGGTTGTTGTTTTCGTAACGAGTTTTTTTAGTTTTTTTTTTGTAAACCAATTTTCTTTTTGATTGTTTGGGTTTCTTTTTTTTGTAGTTTGGTACTGCCCGCTTCTCCTACCCCGACCTGTCAATTTTGGTGGGGGGACTTGTTACGTTTATTTTGAACATACCCTACATTTTTCTTAATCTTCTTTGGGGATTAAACCACTCATAGTTTTTAAAATTATCTTTATTAACGTTTCGATCCATATCAAGGATTCTCGAAAGAACAAGCTACAGTATGATGAGGGAAAGACTACAAAACCACCGACACATTATTTATAAGTTAAAACAAGATATTGAGGGCATTATAAATTTCATACGAATAAAGGTAACAAAATATGATTTTGATAAAATTCTCGCTAGTGCAAAAACGTACTACGAATCAGTATTTTCCAAACAAAAAGAAATTCACATAAAGAAATTTAATACCTTATTTATAGAGAAAAATAGCACTCAAACTAAAACGTTAGAAAACAGCAACACCATGCTAAACACCGTGATAAATTTATCAAACAGAACTATTAACGACACAGAAAAATCAATTCTTTCAAAAGGTCTTACCTTTGCAGTAACGCCAAAATCAATACCAACCTTTGAAATAATTAGCTGTATTGAGAAAACAGCAAACCAACTTGAAGAAGATCAAGCAAACGAATTTAGAGTACGATGCAAAATCGAAATAGAAAAGAATCACAAAATAAAGCCAAATGTAAGTAGTAACGAAATAAAAGCAATTCGCAATCTAAGAAACGATAACTCAATTATAATTCTACCTGCTGACAAAGGCAATGCAACAGTAATAATGAATAAAAACGATTACAACACAAAAGTCAACAAACTATTGAACACTGAGAATTACACCAGTTTAGAAACGGACCCAACAAAATCGATTGAAAATAAAATATACAAAACCCTATTTAAATTTAAAATGAATTCGAAGACAAAGAAAGAAGTAAACTGGTCCCACATTACAGTAAACCACCCCACTTTACGGTCTACCAAAAATTCATAAAAAAGAGATTCCTTTAAGACCTATCGTAAGCTCCATAAATTCACCATGTTATAATTTAGCAAAATTTCTACTAAAAATTATAAATCCATTAGCAGGCAAAACGGATTCTTTCATTAAAAACAACCAACATTTTTTAGAAAAATTATCAAACATAAAAATTGAAAATACACGCACAATGGTAAGCTTTGATGTGGTAAATCTCTTCACAAATGTCCCTATAAACAAAACGCTTAATATTATAAAAAACAAACTAGAAAAAGATGGCAATCTTAAAGAAAGAACAAAACTAAGCATATCATCGATTATGGAATTACTTGGTTTATGCGTCAATACCACATATTTTCAAATAAATGATCAATTTTACAAACAAAGCTTCGGAATGGCAATAAGAAGTCCACTATCACCAATCTTTAGTAATATATTCATGGAGGAATTCGAAAAAGATGTAATATTCACACAAGAATTGAAACTACTAATCTGGTGGAGATACGTAGATGATGTCTATGCTATTTGGCCCATAATACAGAACTAATTAAAAACTTTGTACAGTCAATTAACGAAATAGAACCAACTATTAAATTCACATATGAATTAGAACAACATGGAAAACTTCCGTTTTTAAATATTCTCGTTAGCAAAAACGATACAGCAATTAATACATCGGTATATAGAAAACCAACGCACACAAACAGATACTTAAACTTCGATTCAAACCACCCACACTGTGTCAAACGAGGAATTATCAAAACCATGTATGATAGAGCAAAATTAATATCATCAAACGAAGAAATTTTAAAGAAAGAGAAAGACCTAATCAGATGTACACTAATAGAAAACAAATATCCTAAAAGAATAATAGAGAAAGAAATGAATAAAAACCCTCAAAATAAAGAAAAAGAAAACAAAAACAATAATACACACAACAAAATGCTCTCAATACCATACATAAAAAAATTCTCCGAAAAAATTCAAAGAATAGGAAACAAATTTAGAATTAAAACAGTATTTAGAACCAACAATACACTAAGAGCACAATTAACAAAAACAAAACCCAAAAACGCAATACAAAGTTCAAAAAATTGTATCTACAAAATACCG
Source organism: Platerodrilus igneus (assembly GCA_036346225.1). Classification (NCBI taxonomy): domain Eukaryota; kingdom Metazoa; phylum Arthropoda; class Insecta; order Coleoptera; family Lycidae; genus Platerodrilus; species Platerodrilus igneus. The sequence goes on from JARFIW010001031.1 coordinate 2,595,088, forward strand.
TGCGAATGTAATAAGTTTTATATAGGGGAAAGTTCCAGACCATTTGAAGTTCGATTAAAAGAACATAAATCATATATAAAAAATAGAAAATTTGAAAAATCCATGATTTGCCAACATGCATGGGACTTCAGTCATAAAATAAAATGGGAGGACGCAAAAATTATCGACAAAGAAGAAAACCACCAAAAACGCAAAATCAAAGAAGCTGCTTATATAACCTTACATAAAAATAACTGCGTTGCAAACGAATCCGTAACTTTCAGTAAACAATGGATTCCATTACTAAAAGAAATAACAAAAGAAATAACAAATGAAAATCAAATGCCCCAATATCTAGGTAGCATTGCAAGTTTTTCCTGGGTTTTCCTTGCGATATTAACATGAAATACAGCCTACATACATGATTTCTATTTATACATACAATAACTAATTATATAACAATAAGCATATTAACTAGAAAACCATTATTTCGGCAAATATCTAAGTGTTGGGGGATCTTGGTAGCCACAGGTTGCTTAACCCCCTTCACTGAATCTCGGTGAAATAAAACATAAAATTAGAAAACAATAGAAGGGAAGCTAACTCAGAATATAAATAAGTGCAGGTACGTGTCCAACCAGTTTTGAGATGAAGATCCAATGATGATGATGATGAAGCATATTAACAACCCCTGTAAATCAGCATTGGTATCTGACAAGTGTAAACCCGCAATAAGGTTACCTCACAAACATATACAATCTCCGTTAAACAGTATTGGTATCTGACAAGTGTAAACCCTCCATAGGGTCGCCTCAGATCCATATACAACCTTCATAGAACAACATTGGTATCTGACAAGTGTAAACCCACCATAAGGTTACCTCAGAACAATGTTAAAATCTACCAAAGAGGTAGCCTAAATCATAATGATTTCCCCTTCAAAATAAATATAAAAAGACGACTACTTAAACCTTTTAATAATGCAATTGCACACTTCTTTAATAACCATCCTCTCAATTGTATAAATAGAAACATGTTAAAAAATGTTTTCCAATTCCCAAGTTATTGAATTTTTACAATAAAAATTAATCAGCTGATTTCACGTTAAGCGTATTGGCTACCTAAAAAAGTCGGTCCCAGGCCGTAACACAAATTGAAGGCAATTATTCATTTAAACTTTAAAAATTTTTGCTTAGTGTACTCAAACCAAATATTTCAAACATCAATAAATCAAAGTCACCTTCAATTTATGTCATAAATGTCAAACTTGAAGTTTTTATTATTTTGAAAACGATCCTAGGTTATGGATCGAAACGTTAATAAAGAAAATTTTAAAAACATACAAACATACAGGGAGTATTTATGCCGTACATTTTTGTTTGTTAATAAGAAATACGCGGTCTAATAATTTTCAACTCAAATCCCTTTGGCGTTAAAAACGAAAATTCATTCAGTAAATTAAAATAACTCTTTCACGTGTTAATTTATTCATCTATTTGTAAAAATTCGATTCCTATTATTACATCTTAGAGCCTAATTAATAATAAATACTCCTTCTAAAAGTTTATGCTAAAATTAAACAGGCGATAACAGGAACTACCGTGGAAGATTTGCGGTTTAGCTAGATGTTAGTCCCGCAGAGAACTGAGCTGAGTAGTAGACAAAAGAACAAACGAACGAACGACTTGACTAACATGGACGTCACTACATCCAGACGATAAACGTCCAAAGTGATACTTCGTAAGAGAGGATCTAGGAAAGCTATTATAAAGAAAAACATTACACAAATATATACTTACTTAGACTCGAACTTGTTTTTGCCTAGGATATATATATATATATATATATATATATATATATAATTGTATATGAAGAATATAATTAAAATCAAAGAGTTAAAGGATAATTGATTGCACAGATAAAAACGGTGGTGTCGGCCTTTCAATATTTAGAAGTAGCGGTAATTTTTCCTGATAGTACCGCAACTTTAATTACATGTATGTATGTAACCACTACGCAAACATACTCGACTAAATTTTTGTATTTTTGTAGAATTAAATAAAGGAAAAATTGTGTTTATTTATGCCACGGCTTTTGAAACTCAGTCTTATGAATTATTATATCAAGATATTTCTACTCTGTAAAACAATGTGGGCTCAGGTCGTTTTACAGGCACGTCACCCACTTCCACATAAAGCGTCGTCTAGTTAGTTTCACTTAACCTTACGCAGTGTATATGTGGCTTGTTTGTTATTATTTTCAAGGATTGATAAATATAATCCCAAATGTATAATTTAGATAAACGCTTGAGATTCAAATCACTAACAAATATCTTTAAATGGTGCTTATACAAGGATTAATTTCAAATACCTGTAATTCCACTGAAGCACTTGAGTTGCTCAAATGGGCCTCTTTACAGGATAAGACAAAATTGCATTGCGAACGCTTGCAGTTAATACCTGTAGAAAGTAAGTTTTCATTTTATGTTTTTATTACATTCACTCTATTTTATGTTCTAAGAATAATAAAATAATAACGCAGGAACAGTATACTTAAAATCGGCTATATGAATATGTATTCTTAAAATACACACGACCGCAGGTGAACAAAATGTTGTCTTTTTATACTGGGAAACCACTGTAAAATATTTGAAGCTCACCCATGCTATTCTTCACCAATACTAACGATGACCCTCTGTTCGCTATAACTGAAATCAATCCTCTTAATTCCACACGGTTGTATAAAACCTTTGTAACTTATTGTACGATGCACTAATATTCTTCCATCAACATTAAATTCTTTATATTGCTTCAATATCACGATGATTAAATAAAAAGGGATAAATTTCAAACAGGTATATTCTTTTTTTAAATACAATAACAAGCTCCCAAGAAAAACGTCTTTTTACCAAAAATTTTCAAAATCAATCCTTATTTTTTAAATACTTATCACCTAGGAGATTTTTCAAAAATTACAACTTGCCAACTATTAACAAAATATATAAGAATTACACTCATTGATCCATTATCATTATGTATACTTCTTATTTTGGAACAGCTAGATACTTGTGTAACTTATACTAATTATTATTGGTTAACATTCCACAAATTTTACAATTACTTAATGCTAACTAAACATGCTAAAATAAATTCTCTTACAGGTATTATGGTACATTAATTAATTAATGAAATAAAGTATCCATCAAACAGTTAACATGAAATTTACAAATAATCAACCAAAGCTCACTCTGTTGGAATTACATTAGATAAACGTTTTATTGAAGAACAGTTAACCAAAACACTTCTTTTAAATCTTAAACGCTTCACCAGCAGTAAATAGCATTTTAGCCTAGTTTAACAAGTAATTACTTATCAATCCTCTTTTTATTATAGTCAGTTTTAAGTTTAGAAAACATTAATAGAAGTGGTAAATTAGTGTTTACCCTCAGATATCTTCTAAATCATTTTATAACATTTTAATATATATATTATCGTGTAAATTATAAATTAAGAGGAATAGATAAGTCAAGAGAATGATTTGAAACGACCGTGTATATAGAAAATAGGAATAATTTATTTACGCGCCAAATTAATTAGTTTTGACATTAAAACAAGCGAATAATATTATACATGTGTATTAATAAATCGGAATGTTAAATTTGCATAAGGGTAGAAGCTTTGTAGTACGTGAAAGCTCAAGAATGATACGAATATAATTAGCTTTAATATTTTGAAGGGTGTTAATCAAGCACATCAAATTATAAGGAGAGCTTTTGTATATAAAATCAATAATGTAAACGCATATTTTCGATTTAACTAAACAAAGCTATCGTTAAAAATAAATCCTAAGAAATTCTACGGGTTGAACAGCATAGAAAATAAAGTTTCAAACGGACAAGCGGTTCATAGAAAGCCTGTCAAATAAATAAACAATTTCAAGGAACCAGAATGTACGTTGGAACACAATTCTGTAGAAATTTTAGTTAACGGTCGATGCAAAGGCTGCGAAAATGACAAGGAGGTTTGAAAGCAAGTTGATACGGTATACCATTAGCATAGGCGAGACAAGGAAAACAAATAGAGACGTTGGATAAAACACTCGTTTAAAGTACGCGACAAAATTTAGAGGTCAACCACAATATGGATTTTATGTTGCTAGAGTGGGATTGTAAAAGAAACAACGAATATAAGTTAGACGAGGGTAAGATAGTTAGAGACTGGACCTAAGAATGGGTGAAATGTTTGTGATTGGCTGATTGCTAGGGGTGAGAAAAAATTTCAAAAAAGCGCGACCGTTGTATTTTGTTAACCAGTGTTTCGGACTAAAGCGACAATGGGATGAGAATTTTGAGTTTTAGAAAGTTTGTTGCATATAAAATTTTCAGAATCGGTTACGGTGTGAGAGCTTTTTGATTGAAATAGGGTGCAGGAGGTGTGCTGCTACCATTATAAATACACTAGAAGACGTAGTAGGGCTCTCTTACTTCGCTGAGCTTTTACTTGACTTACTTCTACAGTAACATCCAAGTTTAAAATTTTATAAATCGGTGATGATGCAGTCCGTCTTAAGTTAATTAAAAGTGTGAAAAGCACGAGTGGGTGCTATATTGTAAACGGTGCTGTAGCTACATTCAAAGAACGAACTGAGGGATGTTACTGAGGTAAACGAGCTTAGATAAATTTTGGAATAAGGATGCTGGGTGTTTGGTAGATACGGAAGGTGATTGATTTGTTTTGGACAAGTTTATAGGTAGAAACATTGAAGGCGTTTGCAGAGAATTGGATAGTGAGTGGAAATGAATTTGATGTACTTATAGCAGAGAGCTGTTGAATGGAAAGCAACGGCGAGGTTTTGTTGGACACATCTACAGAGATGACGGTGAAAAAATCTTACTTCAGGTAACGAAATTAATTTCTATTGTTATTTCTTGAACATTTTGTACTGTTATTTTGTGCTAGAGTGATTTGACACTTTGGGTGTGTATTTTATGAATATAAAAACTAATTTGAGGGGTATATGAAAAGGACAATTTGTATTTATTATTTAAAGGTGTAAACAAATGACATAAAAATTCGATGTAAAGAGTAAACGGGTCTATAGGGTTTTTGAAACTAAGATGCGATTTATTTATGCATTTAGAGCAACAGGGTTCATACTGAGCTCACGATAGACCAGAGTAAATTCAATTTAGGGTTTCAAGATAGGCCCATCTACTTATATAAAACAAAAACTGTTGAAATAAATTAATGTCATGAAATTTAAAAGGTTTTACTGGTTGAGATTGTAATATTTTATGTAGCTGTATATCCGAATTTGTAAATATTGAGCTGGAGACATAAAAATTTGGATTTGTATGTATAAAAGGTTGTATGTTTTGTTGAATTATTTGAGTGGTAATTTTATTTGGTAGTATAAATGAGAAAGAGCAAACTTAGGATGGTAAGTATCTCTGAAGATGCAGATTTTGATTTTAGAACTGGCCGTGGTATGCTGAGATAAGGTGGCGTTCCAGAGAAAAATTGGAATATTTCTTTATTTTCAGGAAAAGATTTTATAACGGCCCAACTCTGGGGCTTGATTTAAGAGCGTATTCACGGCCATTTCATGGCTCCCAACGCTAGAGCTCGATTGTTCAAGCCTTATCCACAGCAATTTTATGGCTCCCAAGCGTGGGACTCGATTAATCCCGAAATTCACAGCAATTTTATGGTGCCCAATTCGTGGGGCGAGAATAAAAGAGGGTTTCTCTACAGTACAGTAAACCACAGAAATTTTATGGCTTCCCAAGCGAGGGAACTCAATTTAATCCTTATCCACAGCTATATATATATATATATATATATATATATATATATATATATATATATATAATTAATTATGTTATTATAGATATTATATTTTATTATATATATATATATATATATATATATATATATATATTATATATACTCAAATTTAGACCAGGGTAGAAAATTAATTAACGACATCAAACAATTTTAATCACCTTGTATAAAGAAACAAATAGAAATTACGTGCGAAATTTATATTAATTAATTCAATTTTAAGTAACGGGTATTAAACAAACTGTACAAGTAATAATTAATATTTAATTAGTATTCGCTAAAAATTAAAGGGTAGAAGTCAATGCCATTCATTATTATTTTAATTGGAGTTAATTGAACGATTATTGAGGTATAATATGCATAAAAGCTTTTGAAACCCCAATAATACCAAATATGAGACGCGTTGCTAGCATACAAATATATCAAGAAGGTTAAAATACGTGGAATATCCAAATCGTAGAAGTATTACGATTGAACACCTGCGTATTTTTAAAAGTCAAGTTCAGTTTAATTTATTTGGATAAACATGAAAATTCTGCGTATATTGCAAACGGTCGGATAAACCGTAGCTTATATTAACGGGAAGGTTAGTTGAGCGGTTATTTAACTCAAATAAAAATCCACGTGGATTGAAATAACCGATAGTAAAGAATATCGATTTGTACCACTCAGACCAGGGTAGAAAGAGACGGATAAAATGCGCAAAGCAGAGACACGGGTAATAAAAGGCGTGATTTGAGCAACGTCACTAGGTTTGCGATTGGTTGAAATAAGTTGCAGATATGTAAGGTGAAAACATAACAATTTCTATACAAAATTAGTTAGTTGTTCGCAGACGCGTTACGAGGCGTGTGAAAAATTCTTAGATTTTCAACTTGGACGTGTGCAAATTTTGTAGAATCGCTGTGCCGGACTGTTGAAAGGGAACATAGAATGCGAAATTCTAAAAATTGTCCGTTGAGGGACAAATCCGACGTGCAAGCGAGCTATTATATAAACCCGTGCTAATGTGAGTTTCGCACTCTTAGATTTTCGATTTTTATTCAATACTTTAAACAGTTTGGCTCTTAGATTTTTGATTTGATTCGATACTTTAAACAGTTTTGCTCTTTATTTTTTGATGTTATTCCATACTTCAAGCAGAATATGTGCTACGATACAAATTATTATGCATTAGTGCACTTACAGAAGATAGATAAGGTAATAAAGTCTAGTTATATTTGCGGGTATTACTGTACCAATTATTTACAGTAGTAGCGATAAATAAATACATTGAAGTATGCTGTTTTGTATAGCGTGAACGAATTATGAATTTCTTTGCTATTTTGTTCGGGAGTGAGTAATCAAGTGTTATTCGTAAACGTGATTGGATCCACAAAACAAGATTTAGATATACGTAGATGAGTTCCTGAGAAGCCCTGAAACAATTTAGATAAATGGTGGTGTAGAAAAATTTTAAAAGCGGGCAGAAGCTGAAGCCGTAAACATAAACCAGCTGGAATGGTGGGATGAGCAAGTCCGATGTACATTGAAGCCACGAGTACAGTAACCTTCAGGTAACTTATGCTTTGTTGTTCAATCTGAGATGTTTTGGTGTGTGTCGAATATCTTTATAATTTGTTTGATAAAGATGGACAGTAGTGAATTTGTATAACCAACAAATTTGAATTTTAAGGTAAAATTTTCTTGTTTAAGTAGAAAAGAGTATTTAGCAGTTTATGTTTTGATTATGATGAAAATTTGGGTCTGTCTTTGAGCTCAATTAGACTAACTTGTTTAATTAACGTAAAGGGGTGGGAGATGCTCCCTTTTATTCAGACTTAGGTCTGCACATATTGTAACTTAATTAGTATGCATCCTACCAGGACTTTAATTCAGGATGCAAATTAAAAATGATGACAAATTTAAACTTGAAATTTTATGATACTGAAATTTATGCTGAAATTTAATTTTGAAATTTTAATGTATTAAGAATATTGATGTAAATAGAGTTAACGTTGATGTTTGTGGTAGGAATGTGTTTGTTTTTTGTTATGAATGAGGATGAAAGTTTTAACTAGGTAAGCAGCCGAGGCGGAAAGAGTAAAAAGGCGACTATCAGAAGAGATTCAACAGGGCGAGAATCACAGCAAATCTTGACGGCCCAACGTTGGTGCTCAAATGTTTTTTTTTACTCTGGTGAGGCTTTTTGTAGGTTTCACAGCATATTCTTGACGCCCAATATATGGGGCTCGAATGATCAGCAAAAAGTACCAGTTTCAGTGACCAGAGATCGCATTTCACAGCAATATATATATATATATATATATATATATATATATATAATATAAGTAGTGGGTTTTAGGTCTGCTGGAGGATTAATAAGACTCTTTTTTATTACCTAAATTTTCGAATATATTTATATTCTTCTTCAGTATATGTTTCAACAACCTTTTACATTTTTTTATTTTTATTTATATATCTGATGCCATTACATATATTTTAAACCTCAATTTAGTAAGTACATCTTAAATGTAATTATTTATTGTTAATGCGTTTGTATATTTTATAGTACCTCTGAAGAAGAATATAAATATATTCGAAAATTTAGGTAATAAAAAAGAGTCTTATTAATCCTCCAGCAGACCTAAAACCCACTACTTATATTATATAATAAAATAAGGTCATAAAATACTTACCTGTTATATGTATATATATATATATATATATATATATAAAAATTAAGATTCGATTTTGGGTTTTACTTATATATATATGTATATATGGATCTATTGTTTAAGATAAGCTTTAAGATTAATTTTACTTCATTTTATAATTAGGGTAGAGATTAAGTACATTTATTAGAGATAGAAAGCATAAGTCCGTGCGTTTAAATGTATAATTATCATGCAAAGTTAGTGATAGGAAAGCTTTCATGTTGTAGCATAAAAATCGATAATTGAAAAGGGTGAATTCAAGTAATGGAAATTTAAAGCGTAATTATTTTATTTGTGTACATAATTTAGTGTAAGGTAATACAAAGCTAGAACATTTATAATTTTTCAAAGGTTTAGCATAAAATATGAAAGTGTAGCCAATAAACAAGTTAACTATTAAAACATTCTACGAACAAAATATTTCCAGTAAAGTTTAGCACTGTAAATAAGGTCTGGGTAGTGATTTAAAAGCCCTTCAACAAGTATCAAGGTTACTTACGAAAAGATCGTTAAAAACGAACAGCAGGTGTATGTTAGATAAGGTATTGAACGTTGCAAACAAAAATGGATCGATAATATAAAAGGAAAGACTGTGTTTTATATGAGGTAGCAAGGAATGGAGATATCATTTGGTAAGTTGCCATTGACTTTGAAACGTCTGTAAGACAAAGAAATTTTTAAAGGCAAATAAGCTAGACGGAGATGCGCCAGTTTGCATGAGATGGTTGAAAGGGGAAATGAAGAGTACGGTAGAAGGCTACGGACAGAGTAAGACTGTTAGATTGTATGTATAAGAACGAGAAAAACGATAGTGTAAATTGGTAGGGTAGAATGAAATTTGTTAACAGCGGGAATAAAGGTAAAGAGATATAACGTACGGGTTAGACAAAGATACAAAAAGTGGATAACGGACGTAAAGAATTTAAAAAAAAAGGTAGAAGACCATGAACAGAACATTTTGAAGCAAGTTAGGGTGAGATGATAGGATGTGCTCGTGTGAGAGAGGCGTGGTTTGAATGCTTGGATTGGAGTTAGTTGCCAGGGGATTTCGACAAAGTCGACAGCCGTTGGAGATTTTTAATGAGGTTTTCGAAATAAAATGCTTGTTTGCGAGTAAAATTCCAAGATTTTTGAGACGGTTGGAAGATAGTTGCCAAGTATACCAGAAATAACTAAAAGATAATGGCTGGTTTATCAGAATTGGACGACGGTTAGATCTTGTAGTGTAAATGAGTTTGTGGAATCGGTGGACGGTTTGAGAAACGTTACCGAGAAAGCGTGTTAGGGGTATGGTGTGAAACAATTCTGGGGGCAATTTTGTGTCTATATAAACGAAAACGAGGCCTTTCTTTTTAGATCTTTAGCCAAGCTTCGAGCTACGATAGTAAATGTGAATAAGTGAGTTGAGATTTTTAATTACAATTAATTAATTATGCACAAGTTGGTGCAAGTTTAATGTAGCATTGTGAGTTATATAAAATATATTTTGAAAAGCGAAGCTTGCTGAACGTAAGTAGACTACTTGCTATTTATGGTTGGAGGCGCTTGGTGTGCACTGGGTTGGAATAGTGGATGTTAATGGGGCAGTAGCGGATGTACGAGAGTTTGGAAGTACCGTGCAGTGGATGCTGAGAGATCTGGGTAGAGGAATGCTGTTCCTGATGGTTGGAGTCAACATGGACTGATTCATGCACGTGCAGTCATGAAGGAGGACTACATCAGAGATGGTTTCCAAGCAGAGAGCTGGTTGTGCTACAGCCCAGGTAATGAATTTTACAAAACTTTTTGACTGTTGTTTTTTTGGTGGATTTTTATTGAATGTTATGGACATTTGAATTGACTTTTTACCTTTGAGAAGGGATTATACTTTTCAGTGCAATAATTAGCACTTAGTACAGAAAGGTTTTTACTATGAGCTTGTTTGAGATTTTAAAATAACGTTTAGGGATAAGCCCAGTTACTTTTTATTAATAATAAATGTAAATAGATATATTTAAAATTATTTTATTTTAAAATGACTCCGTTTAATATTGATGACGGTTGTTAAATATCCGTAGTGTAAACTAAGAATGTAAAGACAAAATTTTTGAGTAGCGATTTGATGTTGCAATAAAGTATGATGTACTTTCGGTAGCCAAATTTTCTTTTTGAATAAGTAGGGTATCATTTTCAGAAAGTAAGTGAGCAGCCGTGGCGAATATCCCTGAGGAAGCTGTGCAGAAAGCTGAAGGTTTGGCGTCCTACATGAAGAGCATCTTCAGAGGGTAGTACAATAAGTGATATGAAATGCAAGTCTAGATGAAAAAGCTTTGTTTCCAGAGTAGGTGCAGAGCATTTATGGCACCCAATTTGTAGGGCTGTCGTTACAAACGGATTCAGCGCAATTAATATACTTTTAACGTCCTTTACTGAAGAACGAAATTTACCAATCTTACGAACTACTAATACAGTGAATCTAGTCGTTGGCTTTCCTCTCTTTGCAAATTAAAGTCAAATAGAATTAATATTTTTCTCTTTGCTATATAAATAATAGGTGCACGATCGCCTTTGTGCTTATTATTTTGCAAGATTAACAATAATAGGTGTTCTGGATTTGAACCGTGTCATATTAGAAGCTACTGTCAGCTGTCGTAAGGATTGTCATCAAGATAAAACCTAGAAAACACTTCTGAACGTGCAAACTCACGTGCCTAATAAAAACAAAAGATGTCTGCAGCAAAGTAGTGTATAGAAGCAAGAAAGTTGTTTCTTTTACTTTCATATTACGTTACTGTTTACCCTTCATGATCTCAGAGAATCGCTGCATTCAACGGCACGCACTGGAGATTTTACGTCGTGGCCACCAGAGCCCTAGCCACGTCATCTACTTGTATACTAAGTTCTTCTAGGTAACAGCCATCAACACTTCATATTGAAAAGCTACGGTTACGAATTGTTGCATTTCTTAATGGAATTTAAGCATCAATAAAAGCCAAAAGACCTCATCCTCAATTAAAATTTTCTTTCGAAACAATATATCGCTTATATTTATATTTTAAAGAATGATAAACATCCAGTTTCTGTATAGGTTTCTAACAAAAGTTTGTAATTCGTTAATACAATAGTCTCTCATCTACAAAAGTATAAATTTGATCCCAATCGCAAAGCTCACAATTTACTTTACACATAAACGCGTGTTAATTCCCCTAGTTCGACTAGAGTTCATAAGTTAGATCCTCGATTCATAACCTTCCACGAGGGAATATTATAAACGATTTTGCTGAAAGGAATAGGAGGAAATTATATTAGGAAATATTTTTCCCGCAATACACGAGAAAACTGATCTTTCCTTTTAAGGGCTTCTCGTTCTTAGTAACGCACAGTAAAACTGTCAGTTTCGGTAAAGCTTTCACTGTGTTAGGAAATGTACCGAAAGAATGGAATTTGTCGGAAACAAATTGTCCAAACACAATTGATCGACAGATATTTTGCCGTGTATAGGATTTGCTGCAAAATATTATTGTTGAAGAAGATATTTGCGTTTGCTATTGCAAATGACAGTTGATAATTAACAAAATCTCAATTTTTCTGTTCTATAAATTCTAAATTGATTTAAAACTTGTCGGCACCGATTTAAAGGAGGCTATTATTGGTCCTCCAAAATGATCAATAACTGGATCTTTGGAAAGCAATTGGAATCATGAATGTAATGTAAATTAACCGTTATTTTATGTGCACTTTAACTCTCGAATTTTCTCATAGCTCACACCAAGATGAGATAAATTAAATTTAACTTTATATGTAACGTTTAAAATATTTACAATATTATCAGGGCCCGCGAGTTATGTATCCACCAATTGATATATGTATAAAGAAATAGAATAATTAGGAAATTATTAGAAAGTGTAAAGAAAATGTTAAGTGAAGTGCAACATTGTAAATACACGGACAATTTATAACGTTTATTAACGTTCATGAGAACGGATGCGCTGCTTTGTATCGCAGACGATAGTGACACTGCAGATGTCAGGTCACAGACCGTCAGGTACCGTGATTACTTAGAAATTAAGATAGCAACATTGTAATTATGAATAGTGTTAAGAATTAGCAGACTGAGATTTGCAAGTTCCCACAGGCATGTGAAGGGGTAGGAACATTATAAAAAGCCCGGGAGCTCAAGGCCCCGGCAGTCAGTCAAGTATTCAGCTTTAGCATTGCAGTTTGCTTAGACTACTCAAAATAGTACATCTAGTAATTAATTTTGAACTTAGATAAAAATAAATCTAGTTTTGTAAAATTCTATAATTAATGTCTGTTTTAAAATAAATTTGTTAAGAAGTTTTGGAACTGGTTTTTAAAAAGGCAGCTCTCAAGGCCCGAACCTTAACTCGCGTAAGAATATCTGGCATCCCTAGATAAAAATTAATGCACGTAGCCTTTACACTACAATATGTATAAATTTATACCCTTACAAGTTTGAAGTGAAAGAGAGCCATATAAACAAGTTTCTGTTTTAAATACACAATATAAAAATAACAAAAATAATTGAAAGTACTTCTTAATTGTTTTACAACAACTGAGTTATTAACATTGTATTTTATTTATTTGCAAAACAACTTAAATTCAGGTATAATCATATAGTTCTACAAAAGATTCGTTTTTGTTGCTTTTGCTTTTGTGAATGCTTAAATTAAGGAATCAACACCAAGCGTAAAGTTTGAAATCTTCCTTTTATTAAAAATTTTACCTCAACTTATTTTCTAGAACTTTCTACTGTACAAGTAAAACATCTCACATTTCAGTTTGGATAATCATCCAATCAATTACTTAAAAACGCGAATTTTAACCTTTTTTGAAAAAGAACAGTAAATACCAGGCTAACTACCAACCGCGGAAAGTGGGGGGATTCGCCTACATACCAAAAAAACAAAAAAAAATCAAGTACATCGCCCACGATTATTTATTTACACATAAAAATAAATAAAGGATTCTGTACAAACAAGCAAACGCAAGAAATTAAGCGTTACTATTTCAAAGCAAACAATTATGTGATACGAACAATTTGGTACATTAGATACGAAGTGCACGTCTTGTGTTTACACAAAATAAAATTAATCAGTAGCAAATAAAAACTGTAAGAGCTTTTGTTAAGTGTTTTAAAATTTCACCTAATACTTTTTATAAAATAACTAATTAGTAGACAAGAATTAACGTGTAAGAGCTTTTTGTCGAACGTTTTTAAAATTTCACTTAATAATTTTTATAAAATAACTAATTAGTAAAGCGAATAAAGGTGTGCGTTTTTTTGACACGCATCTTTTGAAAATAGTACATTGCACCTGTAGAGCGATAGTATCGATTAGCGGCCACAAACAATAGTTCTACGGTATCACGTTTCTACACCAAACGTTGATACGGAATATGCCATTGTCACACACAAAAGAAAACGAGTTGCATACCTGTAGGTGTCCAGATACTTAGCTCGCAAGCCGTCGGGGGTGAGTCAACACAGGAACGCCGCGGTATTCAGGGTCCATTCACGCTGCCATCGTAATTGCAGCTGCGGTCTACAGACAAAAGCAGTTGGGCTACATAAAAAAGAACCCATTTGGCCTCCAGCTAAAAAAACTAATAAGAGAATCTGATTAGAATGGGTACGCGCAGGGAAACTCACCGAATACACGCAGGACACCTCCTAGTTGTCGAACAGAAACACGTGCATCGCTTTTGAAATACGGTGAAGAATAAAAATGTAGAAAACACTTCGACGTACAAGCTGTAGGATTAAATTCAACAATCATTCAACTAACACGAATTCGAACTGCTAACCCTCGCTTATCGAAGCGCAATTGAAACTGGAAAACTCGGGTTTTATCGGATAGTGCGCGAGCTTATTTCAATAAGGGTTTACATTGGAACAATAGAGGAAACCATTATACGCGGTTGTAATGTATGAGTTCGCGGATACCTCAAACAGGGTATACACTATTTAATTATAGCATAATAAACTTTACGTTTCAAAGCAAATAGATTTAAGTTAAAATTATGGTAAAGCGGGTTTAGGAATTTACCAGGGAAACAGGGGTATTTATTATACACAGGTAAAATATATAGGATGGTGTTGATAATACACCGATATAGGTGTAAGATTGGTTGCCTAACGAACTATTCTAGGCTTAAAATAAAATGTCGAGGTGGAAGTGTCGAAGAAATTTGTAAAGTCGGAAATGAAACGAAAATATTTAGTCGGGTGAAATTGAACGTAACAAAATTTTTTGAAAATAACTTTTTATCCTTCTTATAAATTAATTAAGATGTGCATAGCACAGCAACAGCTGTTTTCTAACTACAGCAACAAAATTACTTTCCATACAGTTTTAAAAGAAACATTTTAATGTACATTGCAAAAACATTACTAACCTGGTTTGTAACATAACGCAAATTCTTCTTTTAGCGCTTCTTGCATTTTAAGTTCATTGAAAAAAATTACATTTTGACCCATTTAGTTTCTTCTCTGGTCTTAATAAATACTATATTGTATATCCAATAGGAAAAGCTCAACATTCCCGAACGACGTGAAGATTGCTTGTCGAGGCGCAAGCCGAAACAAGCCACACGTAGTCCGGGAATGTTGCTTTTCCTACGTGGTATACATACTATTTTTTCGCAAATCGTTAAAAACGACAGAAATTAAAATACTAATTTTAAAAAAACCTGATTAATTTTATTTATTTTTGAAAGTAACAATACAAATTCTATAATTGTACTAATTGTAAACTACCTAAAAAGGTTTGTAATGATTTTATTTATTATTACTTATTTATTATTGTTATAACTTTTATAAACATATATACTTATTTCTAACATTTTATGTCTTATAACATATGCTAAAAATTGCTGCCTTGTTCATTAATACACGCACGAATTCGTTTTACCACGTTTGTTGACACTTTGTGGAGTACGCCTACACTAATTTTGTTAATCACTGTTGTAATGTTCATTTTCAGTTCATTCAGTGTGTGAGGCCTATTTTTATGAACCCTTTCTTTGAGATAACCCCACAGGAAAAAATCTGGAGGTGTCAAATCGGGAGACCGTGGGGGCATAACCCTTTAAAGATTATACGCTCGCCAAAAAACTCATGTAAGAAACTCATTGTTTCATTGGACGTGTGACATGTGGCACTGTCCTGCTGGAACCAACAATCACGTTCGTCGGTTTCAAGCAACAAAATAAACTGTGTAATTATATCTTTGTATACACCACTGTTCTCTGTAGTTTCAAAGAAAATAGGCCCCACTATTCTACGACGTGATACGACACCCACACTCCAATTTTCAGACACTGCAATGGATTTTCATGAAAAACATGAGAATTTTCAGTTGACCGGATTTTTGTATTTTGGCTATTCACATATCCACTAAGGTGGGACCAAGCTTCATAACTGAAGAAAACACTGTCTAGCTCTCCGATTCTATGGTTGTCGACATGGATCGAAACCCTC
This sequence comes from Platerodrilus igneus, assembly GCA_036346225.1. Lineage (NCBI taxonomy): Eukaryota > Metazoa > Arthropoda > Insecta > Coleoptera > Lycidae > Platerodrilus > Platerodrilus igneus. Next base: position 2,611,089 of record JARFIW010001031.1, read on the forward strand.
TCTAGTAAACAAAGCGCTTTTCTTTGTCTGGATCTTTCAATTCCTGAACACTACCCAAAAAATATTAATGCGGTACAAGAGTTGCCGACACCTACTATATAAGATTAATTTCTGGGTTTGCAAATATAGTCAAGCCATTAATGAAGCTGACTGATGATGGGCGGATTACGTATGGGATGAAAATTTTCAGAATGCGCTCTACCAACTAAGGTATTTACGGTGAATGAAGCGAATATATTTTTATGGTAATAAAATAAGTGACTTTGTACATGCAATTAAATTCGCTTTGTGGCGAATAAAACGTATTCTAATTCATCTTTATGCACAGAAAATTAATTACATTTATATCTTAAAAATGAAAACTCTTTTTTATTAAGTAACACGCGCAATAAGATTTGTTTCATTTACGGAAAAATATGCTTTTTATTAAAGCGAAATGAATTTAATAGCTTTGAACATGCGACTTCTTTTTTAGTCTACACGGAAATATACTTTGCTTTACATTTACAATACGCTTGTACTATACAGAGTAGAGACATTCAATATTTGGAAATTTTAACTCTTTTTCTGTTCACTTTATTTGTGTGGGTTTTATTTATGGAATTCATTAAAAGAATCCGTTTTATTTAAGTTTTTAAATATATAACAAGAAAATCTTAATTTTTGTTGTATTTTTTCTAGCTACACACCAAGAGGTAAAACTATTCCATTTTATAAAATAGATGTAAACTCTGTTGCAAGTCATTTTAACGCATATAAAATTCCTTTTCGTATTTAATTTATACTTAAGATTTTTCTATAAGTTTATTATTAAATTAAGCGCCATTTTTCTGAACATTTACATAATTTTCTGTTGGGAAATGTGCGATTGCCTGTTAACAGTCGCCTGATTATTATAGGTTAATCAAAATTAACTATTTAGCGCGAGTGGAAATGTGATAACTTTCCCGGCATCGAAGTAGATAGATTTACCGGTACCTTAAAGTGTGACCTGTGTAGAAGTTGGTTTTTTCCTTATTTGTCTTGTAGGTCAGGTCTTATCTGCAGTAGGTGCAGCAGATTTGGATAACCACAGACGCTTCCCTGAAGATTGTCTTGTAGACATTTGGTTAAAAATTGTAAGTAGATAATTAATCATTTTATCTTCGCATAACTTTGAACTTTAAATATTGGGCAACACCGCGAAATTTGTACGTGTTTATATAACCGCCAAGTAGGCGTTTAAAATATCTATGTATTAAAATGAAATAACCCGCTTTTTTAACTGCATAAGCGTGTTTCGTTTCCTTACCAATCAGTTGAACAATATGAATGCACTACTTTTCTTGCATTTATCAACTCTGTTTATACTGAAACTTCTCTTGAATTAACTCAGTTAATCATTTTCATGCTATATAACCTATAACTAATCGGATTAAGCAAATGTCAAGTTACAGAAAATTTAAAGCATCATCCAAGTCTTCGAAATTTTCTCTTAATTATTGATACTGTTCGTTTCCTTGCTAAACTACTTCAAAAGTTTTAGTTCTAAATAGATCGAGTAACCTTTAATTTGGAATTATTTGACCTGTCTCAGAATGTAAGTTGCTCTTTATACTCTAAACTTCTGTAAAGGCTGTTCTAAATTAAATTAGAAAGTTTAAAAGTAGCCTTGATTTATTTCTATTTAACAACCAAATAGTGTTTTAAAAGTGTTATGCAGAAGGCTTTAGAATTTGTTACTTGTTAAAAAGCATTCCACAGATTTATTTCAGTAAATAATTAATTTTAGGGAATTACTGTATTAATATTGTTTAGTACGTATAATAAAAGTGCTCTAGGTTCTCCGGCAGGGTTTTAGGTTTTATTGTCGTGTGCTTTTGTGGTAAGGACGATTCTCACGGGTTGTGGAACGGATATAACGTTTTCCGAGAAATCACGACGCGTGTGAACAAGCAGTGGCGGTTCAAAAAAAGCAGCCATGATGGATTCTTGACGTAACCAGAGATTTGGAAAAACGTTTGTGGGAGTGCATTATAGACCTGTGATGTAGTGAACCGGCTGATTTTTTTTACTTAATTTCCTTACTTATCTGTTTGGTAGAAACGAGCAACTAATTCGTCACAGTAAATTTGAGTTAGAGCGGCAAAGTGCATCTATGCAGCTACCTCAGTTAAACACTAATTATTTGGTATCCAACCCGCTAATATGCATTAAATTCAAAGGTAAGCGAGTTAATAATTAATTTATATTGCTAATTTGCAACGTAAATTATATTATTCAATTTGCAGATTCTGCGTAAGTTATTGCGCCCTCTGTGCAGGCACGCGAGTAAGTAAACCTATACCTAAATCGTACTTAAAAGTAGCAAATTCCACTGATAAACTGTCAAGGTAGATAATAAACCAATCTTACTACAGTATGAATAAGCACATTCAAATCAACACTTAATTTGATAATTTTTTGCTGCAGAGCGTTTTAGCTCTAAAATAATCAATTTGGAAGGTAAGAATTTATAAACATGTATTTGTGAACAATATTTTTTGGAATGTTTTTTATAGAATACAGGCAATAAAGGTCTTTTCTGAAGCACCATTTAGAGTGCCGTTCCGGTGTTGTATCAGGTGAATTTGATAGTTCAATCGTTTAGTAAGTTCCTTTAGATATAGGTACAGCAAGAAAATGTTTTGTCTCTAATAACGGTCTAACCTTGCTTTACTGCTTATATGCCCTTAGTTGGTTTCGGTTCACAGAGCATGAATAGCTTTTAGCATTTTTGATTGGTTTTGCTTGACTTTGGTTACCCTTAGTTGGTTCCGATGCTGTGTTTAGTTGTGTTTTTCTATTCATCGCCTATTAAGGAGTGACTTTGGACATTCTGCTAGTAGTGCTAGTTGTTGTGTATCATCGCCGTTGTTCATATCGGTCTGCCGTTGACCAAAATAATTACATTTGAATGTAAGTGAGACGTTTGTACACAAAAGTTCAACAATAAGTCCCAGCGGCATCTTTACTTTCAAATCGGTTTAATTGACAGTTACAAGGGTTTTGCATTTAAGAGTTATTTCGATTATAATAGGAGCATTTGAGATGTTATTTGCATAATTTCTAGTACGTTTTAGAATAGTCCAGAAGTTTTGAATTTTATTACAGAAAAGTGTCGTTAAAGGCTTTTTTGCAGAAGCACAAAAGTCTAGCAAAGGTTCAAAGTTTAGGATTGAGTTTGTCAGCTATCAGTGGTAGTTCGTCGTGTAGTATTAATTCTTGTCATCAAATTGATACTCAATCGGATTTTAATATACAATTTTTCGTTTTACCGAAAATGTGGTCGGTTTCTGGTTACGCCTTTGTCAAACACCAGTGGAATCATATCGATGGATTACAATTAGTTGATCCAAAGTTCTTTGTACCTGCGAAAATTAATTTGTTGTTAGGAGCAGACATTTTCGTCCAAATTTTATTGAATGAATCATCTCGGACAACGAGAAACCAGTCACCATTTGTACCAAACTTGGTTGGATTCACACTGGCAAAGCAGGTTGTTCAGAAGATATTTCTACTTCGTTGTGTGCTTATGTGGAGTCAATTGATGAAATTCTAACTCGTTTTTGGAAGTTAGAAAGCATTCCTGCTAAAGTTCGGGAAAATACAGACAGCTTGTGTGAAAAGATCTTTTTTAAAACTTATTCTAGAAATGCAGTAGGTAGGTTCATAGTTTTATTGCCTTTTAAAAGACCAGAACCAATTTCAACAATTTTGACACAATTGCGTTGTGTCGTTTTTTGTTGTTAGAAAGACATTTACAAAATTATTCACAATTGCGACCGTCCTACAATGTTTTCGTGCAAGACTATTTATATGCAGGCCGCATGAGGTCTGAGCCAGTTTCTTCGTTGGGTACTATTCCTGTTTTTATTACATTCCGCACCATGCGGTAATCAATCCAGAGGGCACAACAACTAATACAAGAGTTGTTTTTGATACAAGTGCAAAAACCCCAGATGGTATTTCACTAAGTGACACTTTGTTATAGGGTGAATCGCTACAAAAATATATTTTTGAGATTTTACTACAGTCTAGAATTTACCACATTGCTTTAACTGCGTAGTAACCAAACAGATGTATCGTCAAATCGATGGACTAAATCACCGGGATTACCAACGTATTTTATGGAGATTTGGTCCATCTAATCCCTTGGTTAATTACCGACTAAATACGGTCACTTATGAATTAAAGGTTTCACTTTTCCTTGCTAGTCGTACAATCCGAGAATTAGCATATTTGGAAACAATATTTATAAAATTTATACTTTGAACAAAAAGTCAAATAGCCTTATGGTACAAAAAAACCTGTGTACTTTTATACCTTCGAGTAAAGAAACTGGATCATAAAATGTGACAAACAAGCGTAAAATGTCACCTGTTAAGTTACAAACAAATTCTTGTTTAACCTTTTTGATTCTCCAAAATTTATCTTTAAATATTCGACGTTTTCATGAACGTTTATACAAATCAACCTCTTAAATATTAAAAAAAATATATATTTACACCAATTTAATTTACTATATAAATTTACAAAAAAAAAACACAACCGCTATATTTCCTGTAGTTTCTTTGTTTAGCGAGAACTGAATAAAGAAATCACTTACCACTGAAGTTTGCATGACCTCTATCTAACTCCGGTAGCAACTATTTACCAACTTATTTGAGAATGAACTTTGTACCATCGCCCATCAATTTTCGTGTTCAACTCCAACAACAAATGCGCATCATTTATATATGCCTAGAACTACGAACTTGATTTCCTTTCGAAAATGAACGCTTAAATTTTTGTTTGTTCACAACAGGGGCACCCCAACCTTTCAACTTTGAAATACTTAGTAACAAAGACTTACTTGCACTACAAAAATCAAAAACCATTAATATAAATTCAAAATGAAAATAACCATATAAATCATCTCAAGGGTCGCCTAACCAAGAAAGAATACTAAACAAAAATTTTTCATGACTCTCTAGCATCTACCCTAGTGATGGTTTTACTTCAAATCTAAAGGGATTCTCCTTCTACAAGCCACGTGCCTGTAGGACTCCATGACTTCAAAAAACTCTCTCGACCACGCGTGGAAAACCTGTCTTTTGATTACATCCTCAAATTAAAATAGCTCTAAAGTATTTTACTATGCGAGCAAGCGCAGTGAACCGAATTCTTGCATCAACACGTTCGCAAATACCAGGGGACCCAAAATGCTACATTAAATTTATCAACACAGATGGAGTTCTACAAGATAAGGAATAAATAAAGCTATTATACTAATTGGATAGAAATTTATACTTTCAATACCGTAAGGGATATTTGTAAGTTAATAGTTATAAAAAGGCGTAAATTAACTGGGAACATAATCGTATTCGTTACAATCTATTGTCGTTTTTCTACTCAATGCATTTAGTTTAGTCGGAATTGTAAACACGACTTGAATATTTTAGTTGAAAATTTTAAAGTTTAGAAGACTGAGTGCCACCAATTTGTGTTGTGCTTTGGAAACAACTTTGATGTGTAATTTAATTCATTTTAATTCCCAAACAAGATCAAGAAAAATGCAAAACAAGCATACAGGGAATATTTACAAAATATCGTTAGTTGTCGTCGAACCTTCAGAAAATACTCCCGGTATATTTGTTGTGGTTTGTTTTGTATTTTGCTTAATCTTCTTTGGGAATTAAACCACTCATAGTTTTTAAGGTAATGGATCGAAACTTAAATAAAGACGATTTTAAAAACTCTGAGTGGTTTATTTCCCAAAAAGATTAAGAAAAAACACTTCAGAAAATGTATTGTCTAATCTATTAGACACGTCGCCAGACTTACAAAAGATTTTGAAAATAGTTACTCATTGTTGTGGAAACGAATTTAATTTAAGATCGTCCCACGAAAAATTACAGGCAAGTTCAGGGAAATATGTAGGTTAGCTCAGGATATAAAACAATGGAGGTACGCGTCTAACCAGCTCCAGGACTGAAGACCTAATAATGATGACCACGAACAATTAACTAGTGCGATTACACTTTGTGAAAAGACATTTGCTTTGGAATTAGTGGTTAAACAGTTCAAAAGAGTGCATTTTCGAAAAATTTGGGAAAAATAAAAATGGACAGTTAACCAACAAACAACTTCGTTCTCTTTCTCCTTTCGTTGACACCTGGGGGCTCTTCGGGGTGGGTGGACGGCTAAGACATTCAGACGCAAAACATCCATCACTTCTCTCTTTCGCTCAAATCGCCTAATCACTCTAATCATAACTGATTGTCACGTTAAAAATTTAGATTGCGTCAATCATACTACCCATTCATTACTGCAACAACATTTTTGAATTTCGCCTACTGAGAGAGCCATAAGACAGTACCTAAGGTAATGTATTCCTTGTTTTAAGGGTGATCCTATTTCTGTGGTGTCTTCCATGAGAGATTTACCCACTCCGAGGAAAAGCATTTCGTCATACTTTTTGGCGGTACTTTTTTCATAACCAAGCGTCGGATAAGAGGGGCGAAACCATTAACGGCATATCTTCGCCTATTCGTTTGTTTCAACATTAAAGCTGTGCACCTAGAATTAGTTTTAGATTTGTCGGCCGAAGCATTTTAACAGTTTTCTGTCGATTCATTTCTCGATGTGAAAGGTACAGCATTGTGATATAAACATTGTTGACGCTACTTCCAGAATGCGTAAACTTTTACAACAATCGTTAGAAATAGAAACGATTGAATGGTTGTTGTGCCCCTCTTCTACTGCACACTTCGGTGGACTTTGAAAAGCGGGAATCAATTCCGTCAAAACCCATTTGTGTCGTGTCGTTGGTGAGCATTTCTTGAAGAACTTGGTACCGTTACAGTACAAATCAAAGCTTTTTTTAACTCTCGTCCGTTAGGTTCGCTTAATTCGAATCCTAACGGTTTATCGTGTTTAGCTCCGAGCCATTTTTAACCTTTAAACCTCTTGCCGTAATTCCAGACTCAGAATTTACAGAAATTCCCATTAATCGATTGTATGGCTGGCAATTGGACCAACAGTTAAAGCAAAGTTTCTGGAAGCGTTGGTAATTGGAGTACCTCCACACGTTTCAGCAATAGTCTAAATGGTTCGGCTTCGAGAAATCACTAAAACTTAATAATTTGGTTTTAATAAAAGATGATAACGCTCCATTTCTTCGTTGGAGGTAAGGTAAGATCGTCAAACTGTATGCTGGCAAAGACAACGTCGTGTGCGTTGTTACAGTAAAGACAGTAAAACAATTTTTCTTTTCAATAATTTTTGTGAGTACAAGTAGATGTCGAAATCTATACTCGACCTCTCTCGAAGGTATACAATAGATGATAATTATATCCGTTTCGAAATAAAACCTTCAGGAGACTTCCAGACTAGTCAAAACTCCTGCGCGGTCTATGATGAGACACGGGCCTGAGGGAGTGAACGGAACGCAAGCGCCACTACAATTTCACGGTGGTTGTGCAAGATTGACATAAGGAAAAAACGCAGAAATCCTAACGCTCAGAATTTTGCTCTGAATTACTCCCATCCTTAGTCCTTATTGATTCCCTCCTAAATCATGCAGACTTAAAAGCAGCACTGAATAGCGGAGTTGTTGTTGTGATGGGACCACGAAATTATTATTAATCTTATCGTTTGTTGCAAAGTTATTTTTATATGGATGGTGACCGTAAATTGTTACACATTTTGAGCCCCAAAGCTTTGGGTGTTATTGAAACAGTATTAATTTTTTAAATAACGCATTTTTTTATCTTGCCCTTAGACAGACGATAGAATAGCAATTTGGAACTTAAAGGGACTTCTAATTTTTATGCGTACGAGATGGAACTATAAAAACTTGCTGTGCCGGCGGGTAACTTAGCTATTATCCTATGTGAGATCATGAAGAGGTGAGAGTTGAAAAAATTTTTATAAAACGGAAAATAAATAAAGTAAAGTTGGACGCCACTGTATCTATCAAGTATAAAAAGATTATGAGTTTAAAGTTGATACAGTAACCCTATCGAAGAAGATAATTTTTAAATTTTAATTTACTCTATTTACAAAATTAAACGTATTAAAATCAGACAGTATCTATTATATAACAAATAATTTTTAAGTTTGACATTTATGACATAAATTGAAGGTGACTTTGATTTATTGATGTTCGAAATATTTGGTTTGAGTACACTAAGCAAAAAATTTTTAAAGTTTAAATGAATGATTGCCTTTAATTTGTGTTACGGCCTGGGACCGACTTTTTTTAGGTAGCCAATACGCTTAACGTGAAATCAGCTGATTAATTTTTATTGGCGAATTTTATATAAATTCAATAACTTGGGAATTGGAAAACATTTTTTGTTTCTATTTATGTTTCTATTTATACAATTGAGAGGATGGTTATTAAAGAAGTGTGCGATTGTATTATTAAAAGGCTTAAGTAGTCGTTTTTTTATATTTATTTTGAAGGGGAAAATCATTATGATTTAGGCTACCTCTTTGGTAGATTTTAACATGGTTATGAGGCGACCTTATGGCGGGTTTACACTTGTCAGATACAGTTAAACAGTATTGGTATCTGACAAGTGTAAACCCGCCATAGGGTCGCCTCAGATCCATATACAACCTTCATAGAACAACATTGGTATCTGACAAGTGTAAACCCGCTATAAGGTCGACTCAGAACCATGTTAAAATCTACCAAAGAGGTAGCCTAAATCATAATGATTTTCCCCTTCAAAATAAATATAAAAAAACGACTACTTAAGCCTTTTAATAATACAATCGCACACTTCTTTAATAACCATCCTCTCAATTGTATAAACAGAAACATGTTAAAAAATGTTTTCCAATTCCCAAGTTATTGAATTTATATCAAATTTGCCAATAAAAATTAATCAGCTGATTTCACGTTAAGCGTATTGGCTACCTAAAAAAAGTCGGTCCCAGGCCGTAACACAAATTGAAGGCAATCATTCATTTAAACTTTAAAAAATTTTTGCTTAGTGTACTCAAACCAAATATTTCGAACATCAATAAATCAAAGTCACCTTCAATTTATGTCATAAATGTCAAACTTGAAGTTTTTATTATTTTGAAAACGATCCTAGGTCATGGATCGAAACATTAATAAAGATAATTTTAAAAACTATAAGTGGTTTAATTCCCAAAGAAGATTTAGAAAAATAATTTTTATCCAACCATAGTTATAAAAAATTTAATAATTTCACATGTTAGTAATATCAAAATTATTAGTTAAACAAAATTTTATTTCTTAGGATTTATATGAGCACCAGATCTGACAATCACATTCAAACATAAGCAAAAAACTGTAATCTTAATAGTTATTATTGAAAATTCCAAACATAATAGATTTATATCAAATATTACTTTCAAGAAAAAGTATATTCTCAGTAAAAAATTAAATAATCAACATAAAATAAAGTATTCAGTTGGGTGCCGAGTTTTACAGACTGGAACGATTAAAGTTTGTGCGGCTCGAATCATAGCGGTTGTGGAAAAAGGAGTTGCAAAAATAATTAACAAATCCTTTTGGGATTATGCAAAAATCACTCACTCCTAACCACTGGCTACTGACGGCTACCTTTAGGCTGGTTAGACACGGGTTCCAGATGTGTGACAAAGCGATGGCCCCAGACTAATGTCGTACGTGATGGATGAGCTGGTGGATACTTAAAAATGTTGGTTGGCTAGAGGGCACATGTGGGCTAGCAATTGGTTTCCGAGTCTACCGCATATTGTCGGTTTGTTGCATGATTGTTGTTAGCACTACAGAGTTCATGTTGTTGGCCCTACTGGGTCTTTATACTGTAATAAAAATCGATTAAGGTACTTGAAGTTTTGACTGTAAAATCTTACCATCAACGACTTTCCAACCTGCTTGACTCGAAGATGATATGGAAGTGAGCGGATTCAGAAAATTACTTGCAAGGACAATTCAACCGGAGGAAATCTTATTAGAACAAATGTTAAAAGCCCACGCGCTGTGTGTATGAAACAAGTTGAACACCTTGAGGTATTTCTTGAACAATAAGGTATTTACACGGACTTTTGAAACATTAAATCGCTATTTATGACTTTACAAGCCAGATTTCAAAACGGTTGAATTGTTTTCTACAAGATTATGGGTACAAATTTTTGAACTTAGCCTTGTGATTGAGCCAAACTAGAAAATAAGAACTCGCATGTTGTTTTCCATATGGGAAGAAATACTTCTTAAAAATTCAAAAATCTACCTAATTTTGCAAATAAATATTTTTGGCGAATTCCTTTGTTTCTTTCTATTGCCTTAATACCTCCAAGTTGTTTCAAAAAAAATTGTTTAAAAAGAAGAAAATTATTACACGTTGATGGTGAGTGTTAAGTATAATTACAATAGTGTTCGGTATCGCTATACAGTTAAAACAAGTTACAGCATAGCATTAAAGATGGAATTAAAGTAAGTGACTATATTTACACAGTATCATCAAACAGACAGGCCAGGTATTACAAAAGAATTCCAAAAGCAAAAACATTAAATCAATCAATAATACTATCACACCATTGCTCCCGTTTCCAATATCGATATACGTGTCATTCTAAATCCCAGCAATACATAGAAAAGCGTTTAATACACATTTTTCATTTTCATTTTTCCATTATCCAGTAAAAATATTAAATGTTCACGTTTTAACTAACATTCAATCCCCACCAATAAAGCGAACATTTTAATTTAATATGGCTAAAACTAACAACATCTACTAGCTCATCCTGCAAACTGAATTCATATAAATTGGTAATTAAGCGCTACTTAATTCCGAATGTTAACTGTAGTGGGTGAATAAAGTGTACTCAGCGATTTACTGCTTCGGTGTGTATTTTTTACTACTTACTGGTTGGTATATTAACTATAAATTAGCTACTATAATACACCAAATACTGCAAATCCATTTAAACAGTTTAGTGTGTTGTTGAATAACACACGTCGCTTATCAGTACTACTAATGAACTTTAAATCACGATGGACTGTCGTGCGTATTTCAAAACATTTATGCATATATTTATAGATGAAATGAGCAAGTTCGAAAATAAGCTTAAAGGCATCTTCTAATAATCCCAAAAAGTGCAGTGATGACATACTAACCAGTTCAGATGTAGTTTCATCATTATCATGAGGTCTTCAGTCCATAAATGGACAAGTATGCTTTGCGCATAGGCACCAAAGGTGTTAGTGAAAAATGACAATTCACCTCCTTGTAAATGGTTACTTGGAAGAATTATAGACACACTTTTTGAAAAGACGGTATTGTACGCGTGATAACAGTTAAAGTTGCCAACGGATTTTGAAAACGTGAAATTTCAAAAGTAGTTACCCTACCGTGTGCTAGTGAGTGCAATTAGTTTTTCATAGATTCTAAGCGATATTGAACGTTTCGCAAACGTTCAAGGTATGGTTAATGATTAGAAGCTGGCATAAATAAAAGGAAGATCATGTAATTGAAGTTACATCAAGCACACTAATGGATGTTACAGTTTGTGCTGCAAGCAACCTTCATTGATTTTTTAGAACTATCAATGTTTTTGATTTTGACACTTTTATAGCATGTAAATGTTCTTTTTGAGTTCAATTAAATAAACTAGCGTGATTTATCTATTATAATTTGATTTACAGTCCATTTAATTGAAGAAGTTACAGTCTTCAAAAGCTATACTTCATACGACACTCTATAGAAATCAGAATTCGAACAACACTAAAAATGGCGTCACCAAGTCCTAGGCTCATATAAACATGTACCCAAAAGGGAAAACTTGGAAACCCTCAGAGAAGAATATCACATTCGCTGTGTAAACATATTATCAAAAAGGAGGGCGCGGCACCTGTAACAAAACAATACAGTTAGAGCAAAAAAATGACATAAGAGACGTGCTCCTACTTCCTTACTATTACAAAAGCTAGCTCCCTTAACACAATGCAAAATCTAAAATAATTGAGGGGTGAACTCTCAGGTTTCTACCCTTTTGTTCGATCGCTACAACATTAATTCCATGAACACGTATTTAAAACCTTTACTGCACTTGCAAGCGTAGTTCAGAAAAATAAATCGCGCGCCGCGTGTTACCCTACGAACAAGTTTACATCCACAACTTGAAGCTGTGCAGTTTTCTACTTTCGACTTCCTTAGTTTTTCGGGCTTAGTCGTTTTATAAAATTTGTCCCTTCTTGTAATGCATGCCAACTGCGGCCAAAATTTCGTTCATACAATGTAACATATTTTATCTATGCTGAATAAAGGCTTATTGTCAGTTTAACTACGTAAATTACGTACTTTGTATGTACTTTGTATTATTGTTTTAATATGGAATTATTGTAATGTCCTTGGTCATCGGGACGGACGACAACTATCATATCGTGAGGAACGCATGTGATATTGAGATCTGTTTTTGTATGCGGTTTTTAAATAAGTCTGCGTCCCGGAATATTACGTTTACACAGTATTTAAAAGAAATAATGTTATATTTTATTATCTGAATAACCTTATATAAACAAAAATTTGAAATGTCATGCTTAATTAACGTTCATTATTCGTTAAATCTTACTATACAGGGTGCTTCTATTTTGGTTTGCTCTTCCCAAATTAAATTTTTTTCTCTTTTTCAGATCGTGCATATTTAAAATAACGCGAACAAAGAAGATTATGAAAAATAGTAAAAAAACACAACAAACATACAGGGAGTATTAACGCGAACACGTTGTTTAGATCTTGAGCGGAATTATTGTTGTACCCTTGTCGTATGCTTATTAATAACATTTATGTCAAAATTTTATACTTAGAATTGTGTATGTTTCCAAGATATGCTATATCAGTAAGGCTTGTCAGAACGTTTTACTCCCATTAGACACTTTCGCTCTTAATAATTTGAAATGCCAAAAAAGGAAATATATAATAATTAGGATAATTGCAAAACAGTGAGTCTATATAACGCACTTCTATATGAAAATTAATATTTTTAACTGTCAGTACATCCACATTTAAAAAAGCTGCTTTGTTATCCAAATGTAAAGTGATACGAACCACATTAAAACACCTGCTTCATATTGAAATTCATGTTAATTAGCAACTTTCAATACTGAAACTCGAGCGCAAATTAAACTTTGAATACGGATAGAGAATAATCAACGGTTTACTATTATAGATATTCCATGTATAGTTGGTTGAAGGTTTTCTGAATCAGCGAACAAAGGGATCAAAATGGCATAGCTTTTCACATGCTTGCATTTGTTTCGCTGTTAGAACTACTAACGTATATTCCTAATACTTGCTTGCATTATATGATATTCCAGATTGTGTACAATATTTGTTAACTGTAATCGAAACTCAAGGCAAAGTTGGATAGTTGCCAAAAACAAATCCATAGTTAATTGTACGTTTATGAAATTGAATACTGCAGTATTAAAATACCGGTTTCATGTCATTATTCTTAATAATAAGTAGTGAGCTTTTCTCAGTCGGTTTATCTAGAAAGAAAGAATTTAATTCATGTTTAAAAACTTAAATCAAATTGTATAATAAATTTTAATAAAGGAAAAGACACTAGAAAACTTTCTTCTTCCGCAAATAATTTTCTTTGTGGGATACTGTATAGTTCCGATATTTGGCTGAAAATCGATGCTTCAGTAAACTTGCAGTTATAATTTTTAACCATTTCGGCTCTCAATGATCTATAAAAGCAAAAAATTGGATACTTTATCAATTTTGAATTATTTGCAAACGAACTTCATCTAATTGCACGCAACAACAGAATCAATTCTTCTAACGTCCGACACAAAACAATTTTTGTACCAGACCCCAGTGGCAACCTAACCAACACTACCAACAAAAACAAAAGCCTTTTTACACAACAGCGACCCAACCGATTTTCGCAAAATTTGTTACGTTAGATTTCTTAAATCGATTTATTTCTGCATGTTATATAAATTTTAATTTTTCAACTATTTTGTGCATTAATAAGCGCCTCCTAAAATGTCTAAATCACTACAAGCTTTTTATGTTATTACCAAATTATACGAACTTTCTGTTAATAAGTTCAATTACCTTCAAATCGAATCGTCCTATAAAAAAGTTACTTAAATATTTATTCCATAACTTGTTGCTTTGTTAACCACGTTTTAAATTCTTTGAAATATTTGCTTATTGTTAAACAACTTCGCTCTATAAATTCATGAAAATAAGCAAACAGCTTGTTATTATTTCCAATAGTTTGTTTTTTGAAGCTCGTTCTAAACAGTACATAGTAAAATATGAGCTTTAATGGTACTAAGAAATTCTATTTTGTTATCTGAACGTGTTGACCTCGCTCGAATTTATAGGCAGTAAAATCGTCCTTTAATTAATTCATTTTCTGTATTGTAGATCGATATTATACAAATCGCATTTGTTGCTATAACAGTTAGGCAACCTGTCATACATTTCGCATCGTATTGCTGTATACAGGGTTGCTAACTTACCAGATTATTAAAATATACGTCGCTTTCCAAGGCAGGCAAGTTCATGGAAGTCTTTTATAGTATATCGAGACCTGTTTGTTTGCGTTAATTAGCTATTATTCTAGGAATATTTAGCAGCTGTCGTTTAGAATTACTTTTACAGGTAGTATTTGCAGAATACTTTACACATTATTGCTGGGAATTGTTTTGAAGCACATTGGTCAATCCATATAATTACACGCTGTGCTTTTGAAAGAGTCGATTCTATACCACATCCTTTTACCGAAAATAACTGTTGTAAGTCGCGCTACTAAGATGTTTTGTTGTAATCTAATTAAATCTAATTAAATTGTTTGCTCCAGTACCTAACCCGTCGACGATTACAACCTTCACTTCCAAATTCTTTAAGATGGTATCAGAGACAAACAGTTTGTTCTAAGATACACTTATGCTATTTTCTTTTCCTTTGATGCTGCTTTAGAAGATAGACACTTCTTTTGATGGTTGTTAAAAAAGCTGTAGTTTTCTTACTCGTGATTACACCATAAATTACAGATTGCACGTTACAAATTTACATTTACAGTGCACAAGCGATTATGTACTTATTTTCCAAGTCGCAATTAGTATAAACCGAAGCTCAAAGTACTTTTTACTGTTTCCTTTTTCTTATACATTAATGTTTACGTCAACAACTTGCTTACCAAATACTAAATTAGAATAAGGGAACACCTGGATTATTTAAGTTGAGGTTACGTTATTTAAATTTACTGTTACGTTCTTAATTTATTAAGTACACTTCACAGAGCAGGTAAAATTACCGTATTTATGTCTAATTATCCTCTTGTGTGTGTGTGTGTCTATATATATATATATATATATATATATATATATATATATATATATATATATTGTCGTGGAATTATAGGTTAAATAGGTCTAGATAATAAAATTTTAACAACTGTGTACATAGGAAATAGGAACAATTCATTTACGCGCCAAATTAATCAGTTTAGATAGTGACGACGGACAGTTATTAACATATTTTGTATTTGTAAAACAGAAGGTTAAAATTGCATAAAAGGAAGAAGCTTTAGGGTACATAAAAACTCAAGGATGAGCGTAAATTAGTTGTAATAGTTTAAATCAAGCGCATGGTATAAGAAATGGAGTTTTTGAGTATAAAAAATCAATAATTTAGACGCATATTTCCATTTAAATAAACGAAAACGTTCGTTATACAAATCCTAAGAAGTGGTAAAACTCGGAATTATTATTTTAAACAGGCAAGTTGCTTCGATGAAACACCTGTTTGTTAAATGTCGGGTTCAAAGAACTGAAATAAACATTGAGACAGAGTTTCTATGGAATTGGTTGTAACGGTTGATCCGAGAAGCTGCTAAAATAACAAGTTCTTTGAAAACTAAGTGAAATGAAAGATCTATAATGTAAAATAGACAGAGAACACGTATAAGAAAACGTTGGTTATAACACATGTCTAAAATACAAGGGAGATTTGAACGCCAACAACAATATCGATTTTCTGTAGATTGAGAGGGGTTCTGAAAGAGACAATAAATATGGGTGAAACGGAGAAAGGTAGCTAAGAGGTGGAACGTTATAACGAGGGAAAGCAATATCATTGGTCTAAGGCTAGCAGTTTTGAGAAGCTCGCGTTTGTTGATGTTATTGAACGAATTTCAGGGTAACAGCCTGGTAAACTCGAAATTTTTCAGACGTTACGCTCAAAATTTGGAGAATTGGTTTTAAAAATGAGCTTTTCGATGAAAAGAGGTTCCGTGAGGGGTATTAAAAAGTGTACAAATACACAGGGAGAGATATAAAACCTCTCTTGCACTTAGATCTTATATCACTCTTAGATCGCTTACGTAATTTCTATTACGTGCTCTTACGTTGCATTATTTGTTGTTTATGCGTTAAAGTAGCGTATCACATCCTATTTTAGAGTATGTAAAGCTGTTAATAACATACCGGAACGTATTAAAAGTGATTTACACAAGTGCGTGCTAGCGTTACAAAAGGTGCAGTTACTACACGATACAATCTAATAATAACATGGTACTTGAGTAAGCGAATCAAAAAGCTTAACTAGTATGCTTGAAGTGTAGCCGTGTGTAAGGTTAAGTTTGGTCAAGATAAATATACGGGTAGAATTACTAAAGGTGGTGGCAGAGTTTTGGATAGCTAGTGAACATCAGTTGAATCCAGGAATAATCACGAAGTATATGGACACAACGACGAGGATTTTTGGTACACATTTTCAGAGGTAACGATGGACGAAGCTTACTCCAGGTAAGGAAAATTAATTTCTTGCTTTCTGTTTGAACATTTGTGCTGGTGTATTGTGCCTGAGTGTTTTGACTTATTGGGGGTGTATTTTATTCCCCTAAAAACACATTTAAAAGGGTATATGTACAGGACAACTAATATTGATTATTTATAAATGTTTACTAATGATATAAAAATGATGTTGTAAGGTGTAAACGGGTCTTTAGCTTTATTTTAAATAAAAATGCGAGGTTTAAAAGCATTTGAAGTAACTGGGTTATACTGAGCTCAAAATAGACCAGAATAAAAATCAATTTAGGGTTGCACGACGGGCCCATTCTCGTCTAAAATAAAATTGTAGAAATATACTAAAATCATGAAATTTTAAAAAGATTTAAAGATTGAGATGGTAACAGTTTTTATCAAACTGTATGTACCAATGTGTAAATATTTTCTTATTAATGGAAACTTGTTAATATGTGTAAATAAAAAGGTTGTATGTGTTGTTGCATTATTTGAGTGGTAATTTCATTTGACTGTGTTTGTGAGAAAGGAATGTACTTAGGATGGTAGGTATTTAAGAAGAAGCAGATTTCTGAGCTAGCCAGGGTGTGCATTCGAAAGGAAAAGAAAGAATATTTTTTTATTTTTATTTTCAGAAATTTTTATAACGCCCAATCCGTGGGGTGAGAATTGGTTTAAAAAGATCCACTGCACTTTTATATCGGCCCAACGTGGGGCGAGAATTTTTGTGAGTTCCACTGCAATATATATATATATATATATATATATATATATATATATATAGCCGTGGAACTCAGGTAAGATGCTTACCAACTATAAATTATTTTCGAAAATTTTTAGTAAATTTTCAAATTCGACAATAAACAAATTTTCAAAAATTAACTAATTCCAAAAAAAATTATCCTTACCCGTTTTTCTTTCTTCCTCGGTTGAGCGGCCTTCTTCAACTGCTTCCGGCTAGCTCATTCGGATCTCCTCTTGGGTATCTAGATTCACTCGCATATTCTCAATCATACACTCATACTAGCAATAAAACCTCAAATACAACCAACATACAAGCTTTTATTTATAACTATTTACAAATGAAATGCAATATAATCCATATTCCATTGATCACGTTACACTTCAGAAAACCTTATTTTATAAAGTCCAGTATTTTATTTTTAAATCATTAAACACATAAATTGTACCCGAAGTAAATGGGTCTTGAGTAATACCTTCTCTAAAATTCCTTCTTTATAATTTATTTATTCATTTTACTCTAACTAAACTCTGGGATAGGGTGATCTCAGAATAACCCAGCTAACTATGCATTTGCATACTTTTAAAACAAATAACAAAACAAAGCCATGTACTCTTCACAAAAATTTCACGTTCTGATGGAACGTTTAAAAGCTTTATAAACACCTTCAACTTTCTAGTTAAATACCATAATAAAGTTATTTACACGTATTAAGTTCAATACGTAAATAATACACACTACCTTGAAATTTCACTCACACGTTCTCCCAATATTCACAGTTTATAAAGTCACAATTCAAATCGTTACCTGAAAATTTATAGTAGATCTGTGCTATGTGGATGCTGCCGTCTATTTCTTCTATCCGTTCTGCAGGTCGTTTCTAGCTGTTATTAAACGAACTCCATCTAAATTGAACTGCTAACGCTGCCTCTCCGGTATAACCAAATTCCAAATTCCATTTAAAATTATTTCTTCATTAATTAGTTGCTTCAAACCACGTTACTTAATGTCCCGACACGAGTTGATTACAATTATAGATGATCTCTCTATTAAATTGTAATATCGGCACACTAACCGCGTATTTAATTAAGAGACTATCACCATGTAATATAATTCAACTGATTTAGTAATACTTACAACTCGTGATACTTAAATACGTTGTTTGGAGCGATCGCAAACTTAAGGGCCCTCACCACGTTCTCCAAAAGCATTTATACACTCCGAATGTATCCTCTCCATACCTGCTTAACGCGAAATCCCCTGTTAACACCACACATTCTTGCAATTTTGCACTCAACTCCATTTTCAAATCCGCGAATTTCAACACCTCGTTATAAAATTTCAAGAATATCACGCTACACTATCCTCGTGCTTGTTTCAAATCAAACTAACATATCGAGCAATCGTAGACCTAGTGACGCTTCACAAATCCCTCCTATCCTATTAGTGTCCCTTACTTATGCGTTTTCTCTGTCCCTTTCTACCCTGGTCTGAGTGGTACAAAATTGATATTCTTGATCATCTGCTGTCTAAACACATGTGGACTTGCGACGTGACTTTAAATAACCCCTGTTTAGTATTTCATGCTAAAACATTCAACCGTTTCCAATATACGTAGAATCTGCATGTTTATTTACTTAAATTTATTAGAACTTGACATTTAAAAGTTTGCAGGTGTTCGATCGTAACAAACGTTTTAAATACAATTTTCCGAGCTTCGTTTCATGGTATTTCAACCCTCCTGATATATCCGTTTGTTAGCAACGTGTTTCACCTTGGGTTTTTACAGGCTTTTATGCTTATTATATATCAATAATTGTTCAATTAACTCCAATTAAATTACTAAATGCATGGCATTGACTTCTACCATTTCATTCTTTGCAAAGCTATTAAAATTTTAATTATTATTTGTACAATTTCGTTAATACCCGTTACTTAAAAATTGAATTAATTAATATAAATTTCGCACGTAATTTCTGTTTGTTCTTTTATACAGGGTGTTTTGAAATTGTTTCGTTTATCTTTATTTTTAACCCTTTAAAACCACTATAATATATATACATATATATATATATATATATATATATACACATACTTACATAATCTTTCCAACCCTATATATATATATATATATATATATATATATATATAGGGTTGGAAAGATTATGTAAGTATGTGTATGTTGTTTAGATTTTAAGACTTTATAATCGATATTTGCTTGAATGTACATGCTTACATTGTGTTATATGCAAAGAGACACTTTTGTTTACATCACGTTATAACAGGACGATTACGCAAATGTGAGTTTTTCTGGTATCTGTAAATATTCGTTTTTATAATATGTCTAACTAACGGTTTGTAAATAAAATACTTGTTAAGATTTTCAATTTTTCTTTCTGTATGACCCATCCCACTCTACGACATTTTGAGCTAGCCCGGAATCCAATTATTTTGAATTTCTATTCTACCCCTCTGTTTTGTTGCGACATCCGGTGTGGGCAATTTTCTTTACTTACTTTACTACTTTTTTGTCTGCACGAGTTACATATCCCCCAATTATGTATGTATTATAAAATAGAATCTAATAGGAAATTATTAGAAATTATTAAGAAGTTACTAAGTGAAGTGCAACAATGTAATACAAGTACAATTAATAAAGTTTATTAACAGTTCATGAGAACGGATGCAATATTTTGTATCTAGACGATAGTGACACTGCAGGTGGCAGGTCACAGACGGTCAAGATACCGCAATTACCTAGAAAGTAAGGTTATAACAATGTAACAATGAAACGGAAAAAGACAAAAACCGAAATCTTTCTAGACTTTTATTTTTTTCTTCAAAGACGGCCACTCGGTCGACTTTTCGCTCTATTTAACTGTTCTTTTCTTCGATTGTCCGTTTGATGCGATTCTTTGCTACCAAGTGTTTTTAAAATACAACACTATCTGAATGTCAGGAAAACCCATTTCGGATCGCGCACATTCGTCAAATTTACGTGTCGGATAAGAAACTAGCAACTACAACATAAACTTGTATAGGTTGGAGATAAGGAATGTAGGCAATTAAACTCGTGGATTTAATAAAGAACGCGCATAGTTGGTTGCCTATCTACGCGGATTAATTTATAGAAGTACAAATTAAAATAAGTAGGAATCGAAGGGGTTTTTAAAATAATGAGGCATTAAATTGATTTCATATGAAATAGAACGTAACAAATTATAATTCAGATGAACACGTTAAATCAGACTTCCTTGATATTTTTGTTTTACATATTAAATCTAGAAGTGGTACTTAACACGCTTTGGTTGAAGATAAATAAATTCAGTTACTACTTATGTAAAATGTGTTTCCGCAAGTGTCGACTACAAAAGGTTGTACCCAACAGAGCGTCATATCCAAATGTAAGATTTGCTATTTTTCTCTACTTCGTTTTGATGATGTTCCTCATGGAAAATTGAGCCTGGATTTTCTTTGTTAAGTTTTCACGTTACTCATCGCACAATAGGAGATGTTCCGGTGTGGAAATTGAACGTACTTCGCTAGAATGTCGGAATATGCAAATACGGCAGCTGGTATCGGTTGCGTATAAATTATAAAATAGGAACGCCTTTTATTGTCCATAAGATTTTCTATATAAAATTTAGAGTTATGCTATTGTTTAGGTGTGATGTTATTACCTAATAATTATTTATTACAGCTGCTGTGAAATGCATTTTGGCCAATTTTTTTGCCCGTTCTGTATCTGGGATAACACACTTCCAATATGAATTCTGCTGCTGATAGAGTGTAACTTAAGATCGGAATTGCTGCCAATAAATGTTTTAGCTGCTGGAACGCATTTTGACAACCTTCAAGACATACATAACCACGACCTTCTTCAGTTAATTTGGTCAACGGTTTGGCATTATTCGCAAATCCACAAACAAATCTTGTATAATGTGTGCATAATCCCAGAAAACTGCGAAGTTGGTATTTGTCTTTGGGCATCGGCTGCTCTTGCACTGTCCTAACTTTTTTCCGGATCTAACCTAACTTTATTTCGTAAAACTACACTTCTTTGGGTTAAACTTCAGATTGACTCCACTCATTCTCTGAAACACTTGCTCCAAATTGGTCGGGTGTTCCGTATATGTTCTTCCAATTACAATCATGTTATACATATACACGAGGCGTGTTTTCCGTGACAATCCACGTAAGATGTTATCTATTAAACACTCAAAGATGGCAGGGGTGTTGCAAAGTCCGAATGGCATCGCGGTAAATTATCATATGTCAGTGCCAATAGTAAAATTAGTCTTTTCTGGAACTTTGGGATTCATAGTTGTCACAACCCGCTTTTCAAGTCCAGGGTCGAGAACCACCGAGATCCTGAAAATGTATCTAGGCTGTCGTCAATCCTCGATAATGGGTATTTGTTCCTTTTCGACACGTCAGTGAAGTGACGATAGTCAACACAGATTCTTATCGAACGGTCCTTCTTAACAAGCACAACAAGCGCAAAAACTGTAACAGTTAAACTGTAATTAACGGATCTAAGCGTAAATGCTTAAGTTGAAATACTCTCGTTGAGTAAGTTTAAAGAAAAGGTACCCATAGGCACGTAATCTTATTTTAAAAAAAGAACATACAATATGAATATATTGACCTTGTATATTTGAAGTCATATTTACATGGATGTTCCACTTATTATTGAAAAATTACTCATCACTTTTAATATAATGTTTTTATCGATAACCTTTCGACTTTTGTTGGAAATTTTATAGATAGATGTTCAAAGTACCTTTAGCATGGTTACATACTGAAATTATAAGGTTGAATAATGAAAATTATGTTCTATTTTTCTTTAAATAATCATAACTGACATGTTTTAAGATATTTATAAAAAAATGGATTAAGTAGGATAAAAGTACATTATGCATCTGTTATGAACTTTTAATGGATTTATGTTCAAAAATCTCACAGCCATTTTTGGCAAATATTTGCGTATCTTTGAAATTTGAACCATAAGCATTACATGTTGGGTTTAGCTATATTTATTAATCAAAGAGAGGATTAATCAAAATATTATTAGCTCTTTAAAAATCTGCAGTCTACTACATTGACTATACTTCAATATAACATCATGGAATTAGATCATTACAGAATTTAAATTTCTAATGGGATTAGAAAGTAAAGTTAATTTAAAATGATCCAAACTGACTTTTATAATTTTAAATTCAAGAAGGAACCAAAAAAGGAAATAAGAATTTTAAAACTGTAGAACAACATTCACCAAAAAAATTGTTTATCATAGTTAAGTGGTAATACAAACTTAAACGAACACAATCTTCTTTGTGTTGACCTCGCATCTGCAAATTACGACAGGGAATTCCACCAGATCTCCATGCATCATTTTTGCACTGGAATCTGTTCTTGTTACATCAAACAAACAGCTGTTTACTATTAATTAAATTATTAG
This sequence comes from Platerodrilus igneus, assembly GCA_036346225.1. Classification (NCBI taxonomy): domain Eukaryota; kingdom Metazoa; phylum Arthropoda; class Insecta; order Coleoptera; family Lycidae; genus Platerodrilus; species Platerodrilus igneus. The sequence goes on from JARFIW010001031.1 coordinate 2,634,087, forward strand.
ATATTGGATTCGGAGAGAAATTTCTGCATACTGCTTTCTTATTACGTACCACCAGATTGTAGAATGGAAACTAATAAATTGTTTCAAAATTTAAAACTTTGTTTAAACTTAATTAAACTCGGTTTATTACTTTGTTACGCTGTAAAAAGGAGAGTTAGCTGTATTTAAAACTAATGATACTTACTAACTATTTGATTCGAGATTTTACCAACACATCGTGTCTGTGCTTTCAGACATTTACGCCAATAATCAGTAGAGCGAGCCTTGAGTCGCCCGTAGCAAATATCTTTGCCATGTTCTTCAGACAAAGGGTAACGAACAACTGCCAAAATGACCATCGGGGATCGCAAAGCTGGAACGGAACTAGCATTCGCCAGATGTTGTTTTTGAACTCGTTATCACGGTATAATGCTACGAAACAAGTAAAAAAGCTGAAAAACTCATGTTTATTACAAGGTTAAAGATTCATGTAAATTGTTTTCAATGAATTTAACGACGAAAATCAAACATTTGCCTTGGAATATGCACTAACTTATAATTTCAAATTTGATAAAAAGCAACAAACATAACACAGAGTGTGTCGTCTGCGAAGCGACTTGAATCAAAATTTATTTACGGTTTTAACGCTTAAGGAAATTAAAAACGTTACAGTCCATGAGCTGTCAAAACGTTCGATTACACACTACCCCTCCATATCTCCAACCATTCTTTCGGTTTCTTCACGCTTGGTCAATAGTAAACTTCTTGGCTGTTGTCTTATTGGCCAAGTACCCCGGTATTGATTTTGTGCTTGGCTACCGCGGATTTCTTCAAGTGACTGCAATCAATCGCAAAATTTTAGAGTATCACCGAATTAAGCTTTTAAGTTTAGCCAGCTGTTATTGTTCGAAATTCTGGCTTAGTTTTATTAACTGGTCCAATAACTTGGAGAAGTACTTACTGGTGGGCAGCTCTTAAAAAAGGCTGGTAGTCTCGGTTACGTTAACAGCTGGCGGGTACTACCGCACTGTGATATTATTTCTTAAAGGGTTTAGGATTGTAATAGGTACAATATCTAACACATTTGTCAAAGCTGGTCACACGAGTACATGCTTCTAATCACAGACCAGTTCGATAACGCGCATAGTACCCTCTCGGAGTACACCATCCAATCACTGCATCACCACGCTTTCTGTCCGTTCCGGTAGGAGAACATCTTCTGTCAAACCCGCCCAGATCTGTCGTTTTCCTCACAAAACGGTATCTCTTCGATCCCTCTCCTCAGGATATCCACTTTCATGTCTAAATCAAAACCATACCTTTTGAAGGTGCCCACTCCCAAGATAGCTCCTTTGGTGATGTCGAAATTCAGTGCGTCCAAATGTTTTTGCCGGCCACACTTCGAAGATGCGCTGTTACAGGTTTCACTTTATTGTGGTTGCGTACTACGAGAGAGTTCACAATTGTCCTAGTGGCACCGGTATCAACTAAAATCTTACTGTTATACTCATACGTGAATACTATTCTCACACCTAGTTTGCGTGATGCGAACGATGTTTTCCGGGCAGAATCCGTGCAGGTTGACTTTTACCCCTCATCGTCGGCCCCTCAAATTTTCTGGTCTTTCTTGTTCTCTCTTGGGTTGCTTGCACTGCTGCTGAATGTTCCCAAAATCTTGATAATTACAGCATTTGTCCTTTTCTTTAGTCGCTGGTTACGTAGAAACCGTCGAATCATTTGCTCAATACTTTCTTGTCCCTGTTCTTCCACAGAGCATTTAACTTTGCCACTATTACGATACGATGATTGCTTTGCCGCTTCGAACTCCAAAGCATGAACCAGCGCATGATCCAGGGTCTTGGGTTGGACAGTCGTAATGGCTGCTGGACCATTGCATCCCATATTTCATCGCCAAAGAGCTGTACTGCGGTCTGTTCCAAGAAATTATCCGCTGCTGTTGGATATGCAAGTCTCATCAAACGAGTAATATCTGCTTCGACACTTTTAAATTTCCGTTGAACTTCTGGCAACGGTTCTTTACTAGAGCGTGATCCACTTGTTGCAGAAAGGAATTGCCGGACGTCATTTCCTGCATTAACGTCAAGGCCCCGAAATTTCTTTGATAATGTTTTGGTGTAGTTTGTAGGATACTCAAAGCTTCACCTTGTAGTGCGACTATCAACGCAGTTAACTTTTAAGTCATTCCAGCCGCTAACTGTAGCAGCCGCCTCAAATTGTGTGAAATACGTGGCCCAATACAAGTTTTAATCAAAAGTAGGTGGTTGTACTTTGAACCTCGGTAACGACGGTGGTTTTCCTCGGTATTCTTAAATTCTAAGGTTGCTGTTATTACCACTGCTGAGAGCTCTCGTGCTTGTACTATTAGCGAATTTATGCGTCCCATTTTACGCAATTTTTGAAGGTTTTTCTGAAAATCTTGCTTTTATTTTCTACGATTTGTCTACCAACTGCACTTCCAATTTCTGTAAACCGCTAAAAAATTTTGCTTCACCCATTCTACGATTTCTGTAGTTTTCTGTATAAATTCCTCTCTCAATTGGGTGTAATTTTCAGTTAGCAGTTGCAGATATTTAATGCTGTATTTATAGGGTTAATTTAGGGGTAAGTTAAGTCATTGGAGTCGTAGAATACGCAAAGGAAACTCCCAAGTAACAGAAGCACGGAATTATAGAAATTAGAAGAGTAAATAGGTTATTATAAAAATTATTAGTTGCGAGCACACTGTATATAGCAGTACAAACAATTAAAACACATATCCAAGAGTAGTTACTAGCAAAGATTAGGATTTAGAAAAGGTAACGAAACGCATTAAAATTAAATCAGTGGAAAACCTGCATGAAGTGGTTAGATAAACATTCATAAAGTGTGTAAGGATATAATCGTAAACGCACGCAGAAATTATACATTATTTAAAAGCGTACGTGATCTAAAAGAATCACAGTTGTTCGAAAATCCAATTTATTGGAAATAAAGACACCAAATTTATTCATTTTAGATTAGAATAAGGCCAACAAACAAGACTACGTGAGCGATATGTACGAAAGTTCCTGGGATTCCTGAAGCAGATATAAGCTATAACAATTGAATTACGTGACTTGAAGCACCGCGTTATGCAATTAAAATACATACAATTGGTAAATTGTCCCAAAATAACAAGTGATAATATGCTTGCCCTCGCCTAGCACGTGAAGCCAGCGAATCACAAACAAAAGTGGGACGAGATCCTATAAATATCTTGAAAATGGAATATCAAGTTAGTATACTTTGAAACTTGGCAGTGACTATACTTGAAAGTGCCAAATATTTACGCGCCTAATAAATATTTATTAACAGTGAAATTATAAAGAATATAATTGTGGAAATTGTGCCGTATTTCTGAGACGTAAGTAAATAAGATTTAGGAAATTACAACATTTCTAGTAATAAATAAAACAGGGCTCTGAATGTCCATCTAAATTACTCTCTGAAGGTCGATCTAAATTCCTCTCGGAATGTCAATCTGAATTTACCATCTCAATTACGATATAAATTACAATCATAAATTACAAGTAAAATAATGTTACGATTCCTGTAGAACTTTAAATTACGAGCCATTACGATTAAAAATACAATTTTGGAGAATGCTGCCTGTTCAAGCAAATTGAGGGTAAATATTCTATTACGGAAATGGAAAACTTTTCATTGAAATAAACGCACCGATAACGATTTGGATATCAACTTTAATTCTTAGGAGCACCTATGAAAATTATTATTTTGATATGAAATTACCCTTTCTTGCCCCACGATTGGGCATCGATTTTTATTTGCTGTGATATAGAAAAGCCCCTACAAGTCCCACGATTGAGCGTACTTTTCTTTTTTGCTATGCTACGAAGTAGCCTTTTTGGATTTTAAGCCCCTACGGTGGGTGTCATTAATTATTGATATGATATAGCCTATTAAGCCCCACGTTATTTTTAATTGCTGTCATATCCCTTATTATACGACGATAAAGATTGTTTAACCTTTACTCTTTCTTGATAATAATACGTACAATTTTAAATAAATTCAAAATTTAGCCCCTGAATAGAACATCAACATTTAACAAATTTATGATTTCCTGAAAGCCAGCAAAAATATCTTTTTAATTACTTTTAAGTACCTTCAAACGTTCTAAGATGATTTCCCTGTTTTCAAATTCTCGAATGACCTTTTTGTTGACTCTTACAGACATATAATATATAGCAAATATTAAAATTGAAACAATCTTTAACTAAAAAAATATTTAATATCGCTAACCTGCGTTTTCTTTCCTTGTCGCTGGATTTACCTCAGAGTATCTGTGTTCTGCACCACTTGCTACACTCGTTCTACTTATTGCTTGTAGTTTTCCTCGGATTTCATGAGTGTCCTTACTTTTGTTTAATTGGTCGTATTTTTAAACGTATTTTTATATTTTTCTTTTTAGAGGTAATTTTAGAAATATATTCAGATATTTAATTTAGATGTGGGACGATATTGACTTAGATCAGTATCAAGATATTAACTTAGATCTGTATCAAGATATTGATTTAGATCTGTATGAGGACATTGATTTAGAGCTCTGAATTATAAAATATTAGAATAAATTTTATTTAATAGTTTAACTTACGTGTATGTGCAGATCGGCCATTATTCGTTGCACAAGTTTGGCACTTTCAAATTTTTGCTTATACTTAATTATAAATTTGTCACTAATTAATGCTGTCACGTAAATTTCTACTGCATACTGACGTTATTCGTGCCTTGTTATAGATGAACTAAATGTTTATTCATTCCCCATTGTATTTATAAGCCCTCCTATCAATGCCTTAATTGGTGCGCGTCTCGTGTTTATTAATAATCTCCGCCTCCCTCTGTAGTACCTTGGTAATTCCCTGGTTTTAATTGTTGTTAAAACCATCCATTCCACACGTAGACATTTAATATATCATAGCAACTTCTTAGAATTTCCAAATATTGCTTTTATTCTGTCACGTATTTTATATTTGTCGTTTAAAAGTCCAAAACTTATCGTACAATTAACCGTCTGGAGCTTATTTGTTATTAAAATATGTTGCTTTTCTAAACAAATGTACTATTTTTAGTCACGTATTTAATGACGTATTAGAATTCGTTTTCTTATACATGCGTTAATATTTTCGACGAAATTATTAAATATCCAGAATGCCAGTTTATCTATCTTTCCCGATAATGTATTTATATTGCTGCAATTAGTTGCGTTTAAAACCTTATCTTAAAACATATTACACGACGTACGCATTATTATTTTAGCTAAATGATGTCGGATTATTGCAAAATGAACTTCTTTCTTATGCATTAAATCAAACACTATATATACAGGGTGCTTGCAATTGACTTTTTCTAAAATAGTCGATTTACTTCTATAATAGATAGAATTATTTGGTTTTCTTAAAGTTAAAATTATTTATATCTATCCTACGACCCCTATGACTTAATCTACCTTTAAACTACCCTCTTATCATAGCAATATATATTACTCATATTTAGACCAGGGTAGAAAATTAAATAATCACATCAAATAATTTTAATCACCGTGTATAAGGAATTTCATTAAATAATACGCGTTATTAAAACCATGAAGCATAAATAAATGCGTTAAAAGCTCGTACATACGCGACTTGATTGAAAATGTTAAACCGTGCATTTTAGTTTGATTAAATAATTTAAAGTTTGCTAGTATATTTTAGTGATTCAAAATAGCTTGTTATTTACGTGTTAACATGAATGTACTTCAGTGCACTTAGATACAAGGTAATAAAATTTAGTTTCACTGTACCAATTAGCAAAATTTACAACGACGAATGTATACACAAAAGTAGGCAGTTTTGGCGTATATTGGTGACAGAAGCATGAAGTTATTTGCTATTTTTCGGGGGTGTTAATAATTAAATGGTTCAAATACGTGTCTGGATCCATGAAACAAGGGTCAGATAAACACAGATGAGTTCCGGAAAGGCCCAGAAACGACTTTGAATGGATGATGATGGAGAAAATTTTAAAAGCGTAGAGAATCAGAAGCCGTAATTATAATCCTGTTGAATGGTGTGATTAACTAAAGAAACGATACCTTGAAACGACGAGGACAGTAACCTTCAGGTAAATTATACTATTTTGTTTGACATTTTGTGTGTATTGAATGACTTTATAATTGATTTACTTTAAATGGACATTAGTGAAATTGTTCTAACCATAAAAGTTTAATTTTAAGATGAAATTTGCTTGTTTAAGTAAAAGGGGTATTTTGTTTTGATGTTCGGGAATATGATGAAACTTTGGGTATGTCTTTGAGCTCAATTAGACAAACCTGGTTAATTAACGTAAAGGGTGGTAGATGCTCCTTTGTACTCAGACTCCGGTCTGTTTATATTGTTATATTAATTAGTAGGCATCCAACAAGGACTTGAATTCTAGATGCACGTTAAAGTGATAATAAAATTAATTTTGAAATTCCTTTTAAAACTGAATTTTATGCTGAAATTTAATTTGAAAATTTAATGTATTCTGAATATTGATGTAAATAGAGTTAACGTTGATGTTTGTGGTAGGAATGTGTTTAATTTTTATGAATGAGGAGATTTATAAGATTAGGTGAGCAGCCGAGGCGAAAAGCGTAGTTCACGGATTTGGAGGTTTCACAGCAATATATATATATATATATATATATATATATATGGACTGCCCATCACTCAAGAAATGAAGGTTTTCAAAGGTGTGTTCCCGGTTAGAATCTTGGAGAGTGAATCTCAAACGAGGCAAGTTTCATCGTCTGAAATTACTTCTTCTAGAAACAAAAACTGTACTTTTATTTTCAACATAACAGATAGCAAAAATTAACCACCATCTACTTATGCTACTAAATTGTAAATTGCCTCTGATTGCTTGTTTTGGTAATAAATATAAACAAAAATATGCTTGAATCGAATTATATATAAAACTCCTACAAAATAAAAATCCAGTCTAGTTCCAATGCCTCTAATTTTTCTTGGTTCAGTTAATAGGAAATCCAAAATGCTTTGTATACCGCACACCAAATATTAGTATTTTAATCTCCTTGGAAGGAAATTGCTGTCGTATCCTAATCGTAACAAGATCTTTTGAACTTACAGCCTTTGAACTAAAATGAACCGGATGTTAAACTAGGCCCGCAAGAAATTATGTTTGCCTTTGAATGTACGTACCATTATAAATTAAATTAAAATTATTACAATCACACCTAAACAGCGTTTATTATTACCGTAAACGTTTGCTTTCAGAAATCCAAAGAACACAATGCTCCTGAAATAAAGATTGATTATTGGCATTAAAATGCATTTTTTTATCTAGAAAATTGTGTTACGTTCAATTCCTGAATTTGCATCTTTCCAATACCCGTCATTGATTAATTATTACCAGATTAAATAAATATCCTGATTCGCTGTTTTTGACTATTTTCAAAGTTATACCTATTATAGATAAAGCACATTAACATATCAGTTTATTCATAAAGCAGTTTAGTTTCTCTATTCATATTAATTTCTTATCACCTATAGTACAATTTAGTATCCAAATTATTGTCTTTAGCAACGCCTGTTAATTTCTTATTTTAACAGTAGTACCTTATGATGTTATCAGCATGGAGATTCTAAATTGTTCTGTTGGGTATTAATTCATTTTTACTTTGTACTTGATTACACGTTGAACAGATCCTCTTAAACAGTTCTTAATTCTGAACGAGCAAATACACGCACATTCCTTTCTGTTTCTACTTCTTGTGTATTTGGTAAGTGAATAAAATGGTTGATAAATTACTGACTTTCATGTTTACTTGCTTGTATTGTATGGTCATATCGTAGAACTTAAATGTTGTTCGTACCCAAGGTTTAAAACTTTCCCGTACGTGTAGAATTCTATCGTATGGATTTGATTGTATGTTCAGGTTTGATGTTGGACCACGTGGATTGCTAACTACGCACAACGCTTTTTGGTCTACCAGAAACCTCGAGCTACCAGGTATTGTGACTGTAAAAGAAAAGGCATTGTTCCGGATCTTGGCTGGTTACTGATATGTTAAACATTTCTTTGTCTCGTTATAAGTACGTAGACGAAAGTAGATTTTTTTTTAAATTCTATTTTACCAGTAGTCCATACAATAAATTATTTCCTACATATATGCTAATAATTGCTTAACACTTTCCTCCCCAGCAGTGCTTTACTATAGCTCTGATAGTTACAAATTTTACTGTAACGTTTAATAAGTTCGAATCATCTACAATCCTTCAATACGAATAAGTTATAGTTAATATAGTAGTTAATTTTGAGATACTCTCACATTCTTTATGCATCATTAATATTCCATTATGAACATAGTTAACATCAGTGTTTTGGGTGGACCCCTTTGTATAAAAATAAGTATTCCATTTTTTTTCTTTCTATAAATGTGTTAGAATGTAATTACACGAGCTCGTTAGGGTTATTAATTATGAATTATTTTCTTTATCCTAATTGCGTCAGGGGCGTACTTTTAATATTTTATCATAACGCCAAGTGTCACAGACACACACAAACGTACTTATTGATTAGTGAACGTTCCTTAAAATTTTATTGTGTGCTTTTACCAATCATATATATTTATTACTGAAATGATTATCTATTACAAGTATTATGATAAGCAAATAAAGTAGATTTTAACTTGAATTTTTTTAACAAAGTTATTTTCTTTTACCTATATGTTTTGGTTGGACGGACTGACGTCCTGTCATTAATTATTGCTTTTCTTTTGCAGGTACAAACCTTATTTTATTTCAATGATTAATTTTCTCCTTGCTGAGTTACTTGAGTTTTAGCTTACTCCCCCAACTCCCAATCTTCGGCTGCAGCCTAGTCGGCACATCCTTTTAGTTACGGTACGAGAATATCGTGACATAAATTTGACGGCCCAACGCGGGGCCCTCAATTTTCTGTACTCAACGTTTCACTCCAATAGAATGTCCATCATTAGACCCGTTTTCTAGTTAATTTGGAATTTTTGTTTATCTCACCTGCTGCATATAAATAATATATATTAAATTTTATTTCATCCTAGGTTATCGTACTTGTGTTTTTCTAGTTGTATTCGAAAACACTGGCGCCCAATTCCTTCCGTTTATCGGCAACTTTCTACTTTAAATTTTTGTGTCTCGTTAATCCTAGTGAATTCTTCAGTATTAGTTCTCCCTTTTGTGAATAAACTTTTATTTTCAGTGAATTTCTTTTATTCTTAATTTTTATTCTTGTTGTTTGGGTCCTGGACTTTCACACATATACTGAATTTTTGTTTACAATGGCACATTGGCGCATGATGGTTAATTGGCTACGGAAAGCCGAACTCCAATATGAATTACCTTCTCGAGGTAACGAGTCTGAAGGCACAGTGGACCAATTACGTAAATCCGTGCGAAGTGCTCTCCGCATTGAACGTGAAAAAAGGTTTTCTTCCATTCCCGTGGAGACGGATTTTAATTCTGAATGTAGGATTATTAGAGTTGCTATCCAAGAGTTAGAAAATTATCTTCTTACCTTTGAAGGTGATAAATTGTCAGAGGCATTTAAACATATTGGTGCGTTGTGGATACACCTCGAACGTTGTTGTGCGAATATGCCCCCAAAAGCCGGTAAAGAGAAAAAACAACGTCAATTATTACTCACTTTAAACAATCTACATCGTGACTATGACCATAAAATTAGGAAATTTCAGCACACTACTTCTAGTATTGCTTATTGCTCTTACTCCTAATGTTAATATGGATCCGGATAAATCCCATTCACTGACTTCCAATTCGGAAGCGGAAGGGGAACCCGAACCAGTCTCTCCTAAGTTGTGTGATGCTGTTTCCAAACGTAATACAGTGGCAAAACTTGGCTTAAAATTCTGTGGCGACCCTCAAGTACTGACGGTACATAATTTTCTTAAAAGAATGGAAGAGCTCCGACGAGCCCGACACATTACGAAGGTCGAATTATTTGAGTCAGCGGTAGATTTATTCCAGTCTAAAGCACTTATTTGGTTCCGCGGCAATCACCATCGTTGTTCCGATTGGAAATCCTTATTCAGTCTGCTGTTACGTCACTTTGAACCCCCTGATTACTACCACCGATTATTTAATGACATCATCACAAGAACCCAAGGTCCGTCCGAGGGTATTATCGAATATTTGTCCTGCATGAGTGCAATGTTTCGACGTCATGGTTCTATACCGGCAGAAGTACAACTTGATGTAATCTCTCGTAATTTGTCTCCCTTCTACTTAGCTCAGTTGCTTACTGTGAATTTCTGGCAAGAGTTGGAGAACGAATGCCAAAAATTAGAATTAAAAAAGTTCAGGGTTGATAACTATGTACCTCCTAATAAAAATACACGCTCGTAGGTAGAACCCGATCTTGCTTATAAACCAAACCCTCCGTTAGCTTCTTTGGGCCGACCACACTCAGCTACTACGTTCAAACCTCACTCAACTCCCACAAGTAAAAATAAACTTTCTTCTATTACTACCCCAATTACCTCCTCTACCACTAGTAATCAAGTCACTTGTTGGAACTGCGACCAAACTGGTCATGTTTCTCCCAATTGCTCCCGCCCTCAAATCTTACACTGTTACGAGTGCGGCCGTAAAAGTGTGACCCGACGCGGCTGTCCACAACAGTGCGGGAAGTCTTTATACCGTCTTTAGGGTCCTTGGTCCGAGACGACGACCATATACTGACTCTATACTCGGATTTTTCTTTTCAGGGTTTGAACGACCATTCCCGATCTCAATTAGACTTTGTGTGTGCCAATGTTCGTGGTGACGAACGCCCTTATCTTGCGGTGCAGATTTTGGGCATCCCTTTCACTGGCCTCTTTCACTCCGGGACTACTCGTGCCATCCTTGGTGGTTCGAGTTGGCACCGCCTCTGCTCCTTCGGTCTTGTCCTTCAACCTTCATTTCCCTCCTTCTGTATTCTTTCCGATCATTCCAAATGCACCATTCTCGGTTCCGTTTCTCTCCCCATCACCTTCAAGGATTCTATAATTGCTCTAAATGTCCTTGTAATCCCTAACATTTCCCACTCGCTAATTCTGGGTATCGACTTTTGGAAGTCGGTACAATGTGTCCCCACTTTTCGAGATGGTCTGTGGATTTTTGCTCCTCCTGCTTCCATGGCCATCGACATTTTTTATCTCAGCCATATTATTTCCGACCTCACTCCCGACCAACAACATTGTTTAGACTCCTAAATTTCCATCTCCTTTTCAAGACAGCCTTTTGGTCTGGGCTACACTTCCTTAGTCCAACATCACATCCATACGTCCTCTGAACCCATCTAGCAACGTTATTATCCTCTTTCCCCTCCTCTTCTTAAAGTTTCCCATTCGGAGCTTAATGAGATGCTCCGCCTAGGAGTCGTCGAACCATCCACCAGTCCTTGGTCTAGCTCCATTGTCCTTGTGAAGAAGAAAGACGATTCCTATCGGTTTTGTATCGACTTCCGAGAGGTCAACCAAGTCACCCAAAACGACGCCAATCCCCTTCCTTATATCTCCACCATTCTCGACCGACTCCGCGATGCTCGCTTTCTTTCCTCTCTCGATATCCGCTCCGCTTACTAGCAAATTTCTCTATCTCCGGAATCCAAACCCATCACCGCTTTTACTGTTCCCCAAAAAGGCTTATACCAATGTTGTCGCCTCCCTTTGGGTTTCATAATTCTTCTGCCACCTTACAACGCCTCACAGATCAAGTTATCGGTCCGGATCTCGAACCTTTTTGCTTTGCATATCTGGACGATATCATTTTAGCCGCCCCCTCCTTCGATAAACACATCCGTATCCCCGAACTTGTTCTCTCTCGTCTTGCCTCTGCTGGCCTGACCCTCCGTCAGGACAAATGTCACTTTTGCCTTTCTGAATTACGATATCTCGGTTACGTCGTTAACCAGATGGTTTCCTAATCGATCCTGACAAAGTTTCTGCCATTCTCAATATCCCTATTCCCTCCTCTGTTTCAGAAGTCCGTCGACTGATTGGTATGGCCAGTTGGTGCCGGCGCTTCATCCCTAGCTTTGCAACCCTCACTGCCCCACTTTCTAACCTGGCCCGTAAATATGTACCTTTTGTCTGGACCCTTGATTGTCAGTCTGCTTTCCTCTCCATAAAACATCACTTAGTTTCCGCTCCCATTCTTTCCTGTCCCGATTTTACTTTGCCTTTTTCCATCCAAACGGATGCCTCCCACTTCGGTTTGGGTGCAATCCTTAGCCAAACTTCTCCCGAAGACGAGAGGGTTGTCAGCTACATCAGTCGTTTACCGTCCAAGCCGGAGCGCAACTACTCAGTTACTGAGGAGTGCTTGGGGGTGGTGTGGGCAATTGAGAAGTTCCGACCTTACGTCGAGGGTTTCCATTTTTCTGTCATCACCGATCACCATTCCCTCCTCTGGTTCAACAAACTCCAAAGTCTTTCTGGTCGCTTGGCCCGTTGGTCCTTCCGCCTCTAGCAGTACGACTTCTCCATTCTTTACCGTAAAGGCTAAGACCATGTCGTACCCGATATCCTCACTCGCTCTGTCTCTGTGCTTACTCCCGTCTCAGTTTCGGCCACTTCCTCCCTGGAAGTCACCCTTCCTACTCCTAATCCCTGGTATAACGCTATGATCCAGAAAGTTTCCCAACATCCTCAGCGTTATCCAGCCTGGTCCGTGGTGGACAATATCCTTTTTAGGCGTCTCAAAACTTCGATCACTGGCAATTTTCAGGACGAATGGAAAATCATCGTCCCATCCGAGCAGCGTAAACATCCGATCGCCCTTCACTATGATCCTCCTACTTCTGGTCACGGTGGGGTGACAAAAACCTCCGTTTGAATCCTCCAAACATATCATTGGCCTTGCCTTAGAGCTGATGTCCCTCGATATATCCGACATTGTCCGACTTATGCTGCCAACAAGGTTGAGTAGTTACCCCCGCCCGGTTTTTTTGCTCCTAGAGCCAAACCTTCCTATCCCTAGCAAGTTTTCTCCTGTGATCCTGTCTCCTTGTAGTGGCAGATTAAATTACTAAATTCCCTCTTTTCTTCACCCTCCGTAAAGCCTCTGCATTTTTTGTTACCAAGATCCTTGAAGAACAAGTCTTGCTATTTTTTGGCGTTCCCCAATACCTTATCACCGATAACGGTACACAATTCTGCAGCCGTCAATTTACCTCCATGTGTGCGCGTTATCATTCCAAAATCCTTTTCACGGCCCGTTACTATTCCCAAGCCAATCCCGCTGAACGTGTTAACCGCACGATCAAGACCATGATGGCGTCCTATGTCCATGACAACCACCGCCATTGGGATGCTAACCTTTCTTAACTTTCCTGTGCTATCCGTACGTCTAAACATGAGGTCTTTGGCTGTACTCCTTTCTTTGCCTTGTTTGGACGTGAACACCTCTTTTCCGGCAATTATTTTGGGCAGCTGTCCGAAATAAGCGACATCTATATCCCTGATCCCGAACATCTTTCCCCCGATCCTGACAATTTCAAACACATCCGTTTCTATATTCAAAAAAAGCTTGCCGCTGCGTACCGTAACACCCATAACCGTTACAATCTGCGTCGTCGACCTGTTTTCTTCCAAGTTGGTGATACTGTTTGACGTCGTAATTTTGCACTTTCCGACACTTCACGTCATTTTAACGACAAACTAGCCCCCAAATTCCTTGGTTCTTTCTCCATCCGTAAAGTTGTTTCTCTCTGGACATATGAACTAACCGATCCGTCCGGTGCATCTTTAGGTATTTGGCACGTCAAAGACCTAAAGCCCGCCTCTCCGGATAATCCTAATGTCTCCGATGTGTCTTTGTTGTCCTTTTGGCGTGACAAACGCCGAAAACCTCCTCAATTCTTATGTCCCGATCTCCTATGCTGATTCTGCTGCCCTCTTGTATTTACACTCCAAAGTCAGCGCTAGGGATACCATTATTTCCAACCCTGTTTTTAGTTTTTGTTTTTAGTTTTTGTTTCAGTTTGTCAGATTTTTAGGTTTGTTAGATTGTTAGAGTTTGTTAGGTATGTTAGATTTTTATTTAGTTTTTTGTTTAGGGTGGATTAACTATGAAGTTAGAATGAATTAGAAGCACGGTTATTTTTCGCGTTTAAACCCATGTAGTACCTCCGGGTGGAGCATTGGGGACGTGGCCGCAAGTATAGCGGTCGTTATTCAAATTATAATGCCCTCTTGTATTTCTCTCTCGACCTTGGTGCATATATTTTTGTGTATTCGGACTCTTACATTTTTTCTACATTCTACATTCCTAATCTCGTTTTTCCTTTAGCTGGTTTTCTTTGAGGTCAGTCCCGGTACCGACGTATTTTGATCTTCCATTCACTTCCTGTGGCATATTTCTTAAACCTCTCTCCTGTTTTTTAGAAAGCGCGACCTAGTCGACTCCTCCGGTCTAACAGCAATTCTTTTTGTTTCGTTTGATACGGCTCCTGTTGACAGTTCATTGTTCCTTTTCCCAGTACTCTGGTCCCTTTCCTACTTCCTTGAGGATAGACAGTCCTGTCTTACTGCAGCGATTTCTTCCTCCTTTCTTTACCATCTTCTTGGTTTCTCCACGGAAAACCAACTTTCTATTGAGGTTGAAACATTTCTGTTTCTTTTCAGAAATAGACGTTTATGGACGACTTCTGCAGTACCGATACCCTGTTATTTGAGTCCTCGGTTGATTGTTCACCCTACCTCCAAATTCTTCTCTCCTCGTCTTTCCCTGATTGCCTTTCCTCTGTGATCAATCTTGCTATCTGATGTTCCTGATGTTGTATCTAGTGTTGGCCCTTTGAACCGGATGCATTCCTTTCTTGCTGTGTTATTGTCTTTTCCGGTTCGTTTCGTGTTGTTGTTTAGTCCCCACCCCCACTTTTATTTCCTACCCCGACCTTATAATTGTGTTAAGGGGGAATTTGTTACGTTCAATTCCTGAATTTGCATCTTTCTAATACCCGTCATTGATAAATTATTACCAGTTTAAATAAATATCCTAATTCGCTCTTTTTGTCTATTTTTAAAGTTATACCTATGATAGGTAAAGCACATTAACATATCAGTTTATTCAAAAAGCAGTTTGGTTTCTCTATTTATATTAATTTCTTATCACCTATACTACAATTTAATATCCAAATTATTGTCTTTATCAACGCCTGTTAATTTCTTGTTTTAACGGTATTACCTTATGATGTTATCAGAATGGAGATTCTAAATTGTTCTGTTGGGAATTAATTCATTTTTACTTTGTACTTGATTACACGTTGAACAGATCCTCTTGAACAGTTCTTAATTCTGAACGAGCAAATACACGCACATTCCTTTCTGTTTCTACTTCTTGTGTATTTGGTAAGTGAATAAAATGGTTGATAAATTACTGACTTTCATGTTTACTTTCTAGCTCGTGTCGTATCGTATGGTCATATTGTAGGACTTAAAAGTTGTTCGTACCCAAGGTTTAAAACTTTTCCGTACGTGTAGAATTCTATGATATGGATTTGATTGTATGTTCAGGTTTGATGTTGGACCACGTGGATTGCTAACTACTCACAACGCTTTTTGGTCTACCAGAATCCTCGAGCTACCAGGTATTGTGACTGTAAAAGAAAGGGCATTGTTCCGGATCTTGGCTGGTTACTGGTACGTTAAACATTTCTTTGTCTCGTTATAAGTAGGTAGACGAAACGTCATGAAGCTCAATGCTTGCATGACAGGTGTGTGTAACTTTATGCCACTGCCCAAGAATGTGAGTGGTTTTTTAGCTATTTATGCACCAAGTGTTTTATTAAGATGACAATACCAGGAGGGCGACTCATGCAGCCCGAGGACTATGGCCCGTGGAATGGATTGAGTTGGCCGATGGGCGTTATCGTCTAGTAACGCAAGTGGTGCATACAAGATTTTATATTTCACCTCGTATATAAAATAAAAAAATAGGTGACAGGTAAGTTTTTATTTTAGAATTTACCTCGGATTTTACTCTATAACTTTTAAACACACCTACATAATGTTTTCCATGATGACAATAAACAGTATAACGTTCCTGTTTTGGACATTTGTCACGTTTATTTAATATTAATAGTGCAAAATGGCCGATCAAGAGTTGCCAGCAATAATTGCAAAGCAACCTCTAAAAGCAACTGAAAGTTTGCTACCCATTAAATCTAAACAGAGCTATGAGAAAGCTTAATAACACACTTGGTGCATAAATAGCTAAAAAATTGATTTGTTTCTGAAGGCATAATGGGCGGGCCGTATGAAACCATTACGCCCTCCATTGCGCCCTGAGTGCTATGGATATGTTTACATATCTCGTATCCTAGGTTTATGACTAAATTACAACGAGGTGAAATATAAATTAATCGAGTGCAGCGAACACATTGCTGACTAAATCAGTACTTGAAACTTAAACTAGATGGCGGAACGAGTATAATTAAAATTTAAATTATCATTTCTAACACCACATTTGATTTCTTAACAAAAAGAGATAAATCTTCGAATATTGAAGACAATACGTGTTGCAGAAGATGCCTGTATAAATAACCAGTAAGTCGACCTGGCAAAAAGAGAGAACTAATCAAATGACCCCAATTATACCAGTCCAATACACTTAATGAGAACTGCTTTTAAAAACGCGTGTCTACAATTCCATTTGGATTTTCTTCGGCCCCTGTGGGGTTGTTGTAAAAACTGATAACCAATTTCTTTCAAAATTTTGCTTCATCAATAAAAATGATTTTACAAACAAAATTAGGGTTTACTGCTAGCCTATTACGGTACCACGTGCAGAAATTAACCTTAAAGAAAAATCTCGAAAAAGGAGAACGCCTGCGCCCTTTGAATGTGGTAAGGGTATAGCAGAGAATCACGCAGTATACCCCAAGCAACTTGATGACTCGTATTAACATGTTTACCGATGCTGATGCTAGGGTCTAAATGTTCTTCTATTTCATTTAGAAAAGCTTCTTCGATCTGTGGCGTTTTAACAGTACGTGGTCTGTCTGCATCATTGGTGTTCTTATTAAAAGTTCCAGTGTCTACAAGACGCCTATGAATATCAAAAAATACTCTTTGATCAAGTATCATTGTATTCGGATAGCGCTCCATGCATAAACGTCTGGATTCCCTTGCATTTCCATTTGCAAGGCCATAGATGAAATGCATCTCGGCCATTTCAGAATTCGTTTCCTTTGGCATTGTTATGAAATTATAACGAGTATTTAAAACAGCTTACACCTTACAATATACAACGCTAACTTTATATTTTATAAACATATACAGACACAAGCTACGATTCCAAATGGGAACTGTCAAAATTAATATAAACAAGTGATTATCCAGTACAAAACCAGAGCTACTACACTATTTTAATAATTTTAATTTTATCTAGCGATTTACGGGAAACCGTTTTTTATTTTTTTCTTCGATAACGGTCGCACGTACAAAAAAAAAACCGTAAAAGACCAACAATTTTTTAAACAAAACAAAAAATTTATTTTCTATTGTAAAATCTACCAGCGATGCCTCGCAAAAAGTACAAAGATTCTCACAACCATTTAACATGCCCAATGATATAAGTCCTACAGCGTAACCTGTGTTTGGCGTTTGACCTAAGTATCTCAAAAACTACAGGTGCTATAAAAAAACTAAAAAAATCTTAAAATTTCAACACCTTCTGCGAATCGATAGTGAAGTGTTTACGCACTTATGTTTATATGAATTTGGTCATTCAGGGCAAAATTCCAATTTGCAATGATTAATTATAAAGGCGTCAACTTTTACTAAGAACACTCCGCGTATAAAACTACGTTTTGAATTAGTTAAACGAATGGATAGTTTACTCATATCGTTCATTGAGTATCTAGTTAAAAATTTTAATAATACAGAGTCGTTTATTTCACTAAAAATTTGCATTAGTTCTCAATATAAAGTATTATAAGGAAAAAGTAACGTACTTGCTCGCCATTTTTTAATAAAGGCCAACATTTGCATGATAAGCATCGATTTTGAAACAAATTATCTATTTATGGAGGAAACATTTGGAGTGATTAAGAATTGAAATGATTGAAATTTGCGTATCATAAAGCAAGTCGATTTTGCATTGATGAAAGCGCTCGACGAATCAGATGTTTTGTTTTAACCTAATCCGTTTATTATTGGCTTGAATTATGTGACTTGCAACAAGTTCATTACTTGGATAATATAGCGGATTTACTGAAGACATTGTTGTTTATAATCTGAACGAGAGGTTATATATACAACAAAATAACTTTAAAAGACAACGCTGAAATATAGTTCAGTTGAGTTAAAAATCTTTGTCCGATAGCATGTCTGTTTCAAAGATGTATTCTCTTTGAAATTTAGCTAAACCACTGAGGACATTACCAACAATCCTATTTTTTTATGCTGTCGAAGAAAGTGCAACTATAGAACTAAAAGTGATTCTACCTGACACTGATTATTTTATTGATGAAGACGAACAAGGTGACGATATGAGACTTGCTGAGGCACAAGAAATTCCTGACGAATTTGAGGTGCAACAGAGCAGCAACGATATCATCAAATACATTACTCCACATTATGAACTGTCTTCTAATAAACGTCAGCAACTGTCGACTACAGTAGAAATATGCTGGAAAGTTGATTTGCAATATTAATTTCCTTATGTTGATTTCGACCAGCTTAAAGACAATAAAATATGCGAACGAACTGAGGAAGAAGTATAGAACAATGACTCTATTAGAGATCTTCAAATGTTTTATCAACGCCGATATTCTGGAAAACATCAAGGCGGAAATATTACGTTTTACCGCCAACGTAAAAAACTATGCAACTTTTGGAGTTGACATTCATGAAGTGAAATACTTCCTGAGAATTCTTCCATTAGAACGTTTGTACTGGAAAACTGATAAAAATTTGGGCATCAAAATTATGCAAGATGGTTTATTAAGAAACCGATTCACAAGGATAAAATAGCTGTTGCACTTTGCGAACAACGACGACGTGGATAACGACGAAAGATGTTTTAAAGTTCGCCTATTTATCGAAAAGGTAAATATAACATCTCAACAGTTCGGTGTGTTCCCATCATATTTATCGGTCGACCAGATGATAATAAAATATTATGGACATCACGGTCTCAAACAATTTATATGTAGAAAGGCAATACGATTCGTCTATAAGTTATGGGCATTGTGCAGATCCGACGGATTTTGTTTGAATATCATTCTCTACAAGGAGAAAGAGAGAGACCTAAACTCAACCTAGGTAGACATTACTTTCCGGTGTCGTGACAGAATTGTTACCTCGTGTACCAGAACGAAACGATCATGTTGTGTTCTTCGACAATTTCTTCATAAACTGTAATTTACTGGTGCATCCGGGACTTCAAGAAGTTAACACTTCAAAAACTGCTCGAGAAAATAAAAGTGATAACTGTCTTTTGAAAACCGATAAAAATTTATCTAAAAAATCACACGGATCATTTGACTATAGATTTGACGTTACATCAAACATTCTCATGATACGATGGCATAATAACAAATGTGTTATTGTTGCGAGCAACTACGATCAAGTGAAGCCTTTAGTTAATTTGTCACACTCGAAACCGGAAACTAAAAGAAGAGCTGCAGTTGTCCAACCTCAATTGATACATCACTACAACAAATATATGAGAAGAGTATACCAACGCTACTGGTTAGTAGGAAAAATGGTGTAAATGTTCCTGTTGTTCTGCAAACAAATTAAGTAATTTAAAAATAACTGTGCTTAATAAAAATTAGTGCAAGTAAAATATTATGATTGATGAAGTATTTTGCAGTTAGTTTGGTTTTCGCACATTCTGAGATATCGTAAGCAGACCTGCACATTTTAAATTAGTTTAGGTTTGTAGGTTATTGTAAAGTCTCAAATTCACGTCCAAGCTCATATTCTGTTCAAAACCTATTCAAATTTTATACAACCTCAATTAAATGCTATTTGATTTAATACTATTCTAATTAAATTCGTTACAAATTAGCTTTTTTAGCTTTGTGCTGAATAAATCGTGTGTAATGTAATTGCAGAAACTATCACGTTGTAAAGAAAGTTTGTGTAAAGTTTAAAAAACTGACAAGTCAGAAATTATTTCAGGACACCAGATATTAGACGCTAGATAAGCTTTTAAGATTTGATCGCCATTCTATAATTGCGCGACTCGTATGTGTGTGTGTGTGTGTGTGTGTGTACGTGTGCGTGTGCGTGTGCGTTTGCGTTTGCGCGTGTGTGTACTTTATTTTATTTTATAAATTCGAGAAAATATGATAAAAGGCTATTTATTTAACCATTTATCTGTAAACAGAACGTTAGGGATATTTTTGTGAAATGCCGTGTCTAAATGTATTGATTACGTTTGGCGCATAAACACGTGATTATAAAAGAAGCTTTATGTATATTTTATAATTAAAAGATCGCATTTTAAATAAATTTACGTTCAATGTATAGAATTATTCTTAAAGAATTTCAATTATGTGTAATAGGGACGGAGTCGCATACTTAAATATCCTAAAAAAATGTTCATTTGTAATTATAAACAAAAGAACATGTTTCTAAGTGAAAACGTCTTAATTTAATCAATTTAAATTATTAAGCAGTTTAAATCATTAGAAAGACGCGTATAATAATAATACTTGCATAATTAAATTCGTACATAAAATGGACAATATTTGGCAACTGATGATTATTAAAAATATATTAAAATGCAAGATGGACAATTTAACAAATTAAAACTATTTTAAGATTGAGTTTAATTAAGGATTGAAGATTAATTGTAATGAACGCATACCACTTAAATGAAAGGATGGAGCATTGATATTAATTCATAAGAATATGGTAATTGTTATGTTTAGAAAAGCGAACTATGGTAAATTGAAACATACAAAGAAAGAACGCTTAACTATAAAAAAATATTTTGTTTCAGCTGAGTGATTTCATAAAAGACTAATTTTTAGATTAAGAATGTAAATTTCTATAACTATATCTGCGTACAAGTCAAATAATATAATTTGTTGTAAGTTAGCAAATCTACGTACAGGGTTTGTAGTTACATAAGGTATAATAAACCTACTGAATTCAGTTACGTTTAATATTTTGTTTTTGGGGTTTACTTGAGTTTTATGGAGAAATTTTTTTCTTTCGTTTATCCTATTTGTATATACTGATCCTTAGAGCCGGATAAATTTTTTTTGGTTCTTGGGTTTCGTTGAGTTCTCTGAAGAAATTTTTTCTTCAATTCATCTTATTAGTATAAAGTGCTTTTTCAAGCCGAAAAATGTTGTTTTTTTTTAGTTTCCTTGGATTTTCTGAAGAATTTTTGTATATACTGTTCTTCGAGCTGGATTCTTTTTTCTTTTTCAGTTCTCTGAAAAAAATTTCTTGTGATTTGTTCTGTTAGTATGTTGTTTGATTCGTTGCTTTTGTTTTCTACCCCGACCTTTTGATTTTGCTGGGGGGTTATGCTCAATTCTACACTTATAAATATGTTTATTTAATTTAGAATTTTTTTTTAATATTCTCATGCTTCTGTACCGATATCCTGTGTAATTTTCTATCATGAGAAACGCCTCTGATTACGCCTCATAATTAAATAAAACGATTGGTTCCCGTAAAGCACATCCTGATACAATCGAAGCGAGTACTTTTCCAACACTCTGTAGAACGTTATTAGCGCATTTAGTTTAAGTTAAAAATACCTCAATTTATCCTTACTGTTTGAGATAACACAGTAAATATTCTCGGTTATCTACAATCTTTGTTTTCAGAAAAGAATATATTTGCTTTATTTAAAAGTAATAACACAAATTTGAATAGCGTAAGCTTTCTGAAGTTGTATTCGTATTTGCCGGTTTTCGTTATCTATTCATCTATAACAACGACTTTAGAAGTGTTCTTTTGACATGTGTTACTCAAATATTGGAATCGCTTATCATCTCGTTTCCTAATTTGACTTTCACTCTGATCCTGCTTTCCGCACTAGCATGTACGCTATGCGTAATAAATTGTTACTTCAAGAGCAATGCACGTTTCCTTGCATGGGCTATACCCTTGTGCATTGGTAAGTTCGTAGACGTTTATTAATACTAATAAGGTTTCTTTTAACTTGCCTGCGTAAACCGTGCTTTTCTACGTAAACCAAATTATTTTTTTACATAGCCTCAAATGCTCTTTTGCATCGGCTTGCTGCTACGAGTATGGTCCCAGCATTAATGAATCCTAGTACCGGGGCGATGTTTAGCTGATTCGTTTCCTATGATTTGGCTGTAAAATAAGTATCCCGACACATAAAAGTATGTGACCTGTTCTTTTTCTTTTTTTACATACCGAAGGATAAACCCAAGTAGCAGTGCCCTGACGGGCGAAACACGTGCACCGAACCTGTTTAAAGACTAGCTTCGGTGGTGTCACTTATTATTATAAATTGCTATTAAAATCGCTCTAAATGTACTGTGTTCAACTTTAAATTGTTTTTTTGTTCATCACGTCTTAGCTTTTTTCTTACATGCTAGCTACGAAATGCGTAATTCGTGGATCAATTGTTAATATTTCTCCGTAGAGTATCATTGCTTTGTTTAAATGGTAACTTTTATGTATTTTTTTACTTGTTTATATATAAATTTGTATTTTTTTAATAAGTAGAAAATCGATAGTGATGTACTTTCTTGTTTATGTGAACCACCCCACTCTCCGCGTTTGTAGTTAGCCCGGTATTTTTGCGTTCCTTAACCTTACAAATTTTACTGTTACAGTGTTTTAAAAACAGAAGTCGTTAATATCTGAAACATTTTATAACTTAAATATTAAATTGCAGTAGTTTTTGAATGCTATTCCGAACCTCTTTGATAAAACTTTTTCAAAAGTTCCTTATCTAGAATAAAACATTTACTAAAATAATTTTTAGTTTCTAGTTTCTAAAGTAAGAACACCAACTCTATTCCTATGTTCCGTGTAAAAATATATCAGGATATGCTTGAGAAAGTTCTTTATCTCTTGGCAATAAAAAAGTTGAAAACTTCCAAGTGTTGAGAACGTGAACAAACTACATTAGTAGGACATGTGTTGCGTTAAAAACTGTAACCTGAAATAACATCTACTCGCTTGAACATTTCTACACTAAGTGCTAAATGCCAATCAGACATGATTTCTAACAGTAGAAAGCAATTGAAAAGATTCTTCTGAAACCAGACGGAACCTCGGAATAGCAGGTCACGTCCGTCACTCATGAAACCGAAATCTGATCCATAGAGACTGTAATCGCTTCATAAGCAATCAATAATTCAGAAGTTTACTATTGAAACGTCGAATGTTGGGGCTACGTTAGATTTTAAATAGACCCTTCTTGTCAAAATTGATATGTTTATGGCGCTACTGACACTTTAACAAAATATTTGGTTTTCGGTGTAATTGGAAGATACATATTTCATTAACCTGCTGGGTTTGTGGAAGTTCATTAATTAAGTGGATTGCAATTTAAAAAAGACTCAATGGTGAATTATAAATACGCATTGGATCTTTTTCTTAGTTTCTAATAACTCTTTACATGTCTATATTAGAATACAGTTTGACAAAGTGAACTCTTAAAAAAATTGGTTGAAGTGTAGCTGTGGCTTTGCTTTTATGCGAGATGAAGCTAATGCCTACTTATAATTATTTATCAGCAGCAGCATTTAGAAATATTTTATTCAATTTCCCATTTACGTATTACTAACAACACGACAAAAACGCACTGCAATATCGAATATTATCGTTCGCGGGGGCGGCGTCTTAAAGCAAGTAGGCTTGGCTTAAGTAATTGTTTAATAAACATAAGCAAAATAATTATAAGTTCCAAAATTACATAAAATAAAAAGTGAATTTGAATGATTTAGCAGTTTGGAAGTCTTCGGATGGCTTCATGGTTGCTGTGGAACCAGAATTAAATGTTTGTATGCACCATTTAACGGGGTGTATAACTCTTTGGAAGTCTTCGGCTTTCTTCGGAAAGCTTCGGAAGTTGCTTATGAGGTCTAGCGTGAACTTGAACAACGATGAATAGAAAATATCTACAGGTTGAAGAGGTCCAGACATCTTCGTTGGTCTTCGGATCTCTTCGGAAGGCTTCGTGTTTTAGTGGTGGGTCAATGTTACGTTAAAAGAAATTATGAAATGAAATTATATGCACTTAAAAACTAATTTATAATATATACAGGAAAAGAGGGTTCAGAAGGTCTTCAGTTGTCTTCTGATGCCTCTACGGGGATGTCGTCCCTGTGGTAGAGCTTGACTGATGCAATCGCAATAAGAACTTAACGGTAAAGTATGGAACTGAGTTTAACGTTCATACGTGATTTGTTAATTATAGATTGATGAATTATGAATGACGTGCCCTGGGTGCGGCGTCGGACAGCGTCGCCGTCGGAGAATACGCAAGCTATGGGAAGCGCCGCGTTTCGAAGTAAAGCAGGCTATGGAGAGCGCTGCTTGGGTGGGTTCTACAGGCTATGGGGAGCACTGCAGAGGAGAGGATTCCTAGACTTTGGTGAGCACTACGAATGTCTTCTGCAGAATTAGAAATTATATTTATATAGTTCTGGTTCGTATTCTTCCTGTGTTGAAAAACGTTAATGATGTCTTTAACCAATGAAATGCGTTTTCAAGTTTTGATTTTAAGATTCTCCAAATTTAGTTTAGCCAATGAAAGTATAAATTTCTGGGTAGCACAAAAACTTAGTTAGAATTTCTCGAGATTCTTTGGTTTGTTCTATTTCCAGTTCTGATATAGTCAACTGCAAATTCTCCATTTGTTCAGTGCTCTACGAGTGATGATAGAGTTAACATTCCCCCCGCTGAAAAGTGAAGCGTAGCTATGTTGTTGCAAGGTGGCAGCGAGGTGTTTGTTGTCAAAATATCTGAGCCTGTGGCGGCGTTTGCGTTTACGTTTTGTGCGGCGGCGTTGGGCTTCACTATGATCGCCAGCTGGTGGATGGAATAATTGTGGTCGAAAGGGTACCTGTTCTCGGGACATCCATCCACAGGTATGCCTTTCTGGTTGTGCGCCTTGCACATAATTGGGCATAGCGACACGGGCTGTGTAGTTAGCTCGTGGTCTGCATGTTTCGGTGTTCAGTAATAATAGACTGATGCCGGTGGCGGCAGTAGGCTGTGCTGACCCATTAATCACTGGTTGGAATTCTTCCCGAAGGCTGCTGCGCAAGAATTTGTCTGTGAACTGCTTAGTTGCAGTTGGTGTGGGTGGTTTGTTGGCGGCGACGGGCGTCACCGTTGTGTGGCGGCGTTGGACCCTTCCATGGTCATTTGCTGCTTGTTGAGATAGTTGTGTTCGAGAGGGCACCCCTTCTTGAGACATCCGTCCCCAGGTATGCCTTTCTGGTTGTACGCCTTGCACAACATCGGGCAGATCGACACGGGTTGTGTGGTTAGCTCGTGGTCTGCATGTAAAGTTCGAGTGGAGTGTGTTACGTTTATGTGCTCTGAAATGTATGGAGTCTTGTTCATAATCCATCACCACTTTCTGGCGTTGCAACCAGGATTCGCCCAGGATGATATCGTCAACGAGGTTTGCTATCACCAAGAATGTTTCGTGCTCCGTCATTTGTCCCAGGGTGAATGGCGTGAAGAACTTGCCTTTGATTACCAATTCTCACCCTGCTTCGGCTAAATAGGCGGAGGCCTGATAGGGTTCTACCCCTGAAGCTGTGGGTATGCAATCTTCCCTAATCATGCTTGTCGATGCTCCTGTATCTAGTAATGCGTCGAAGTTTATTTTCTGTATTGTGACGGGGATCTTTAGTAGTAGGTCATCGTCGGTGATGTTTAATCGTGCCAGTTTGTTTTGCCCGACCGGGCTGTAGTCTGGCGTGGCTCGGGCGGGGTGTCGTTCCCCGTGTTCCTGGTTGGACAGTCTCGGTGCCAGTGTCTTTGAAAATCGAAGCGGCACCTTGGCAGGTCGTCTGCTGTGGGTGGACGTCTGGCAGCTAGTATGGGGAGTGGTCGTCTTTATCGTTATTTCTTTCACGTTTTCTTCTATTTTTGTGACGCGGGTGACCATTTTCCATAATGTCGTCGGCATGTGACACTGAATTGGGGTCCTCAGTGCCGGCAGGAGGAGGTCCGTGAACAGCTGTATGTCTCGGTTGGTGTCTAGTTTTAGGCGGCGGGCTTGTCGTACCTTAGTGCCCAAGAAGGCGGCTACTGGTTGAGATGCCGTCTGCTTTTGCCCATAGAACTCAAGGTTATTTTGGCTTTGATGGTTGGACTGTCGTACTTGTCCAGAAATAACCTTCGGAATTCGGTATAGGTTGGTTGGAACATTGCGTATCATTCCCACCTTGTTGCTGCTTGGCCTCGGAATTGTGCGGCTGTTGTGTTGCCAAACAAAATTTTTAAAAACTTAGTCAAAAGACAAGATGAAAAATAAATAAACAAATAGCCGAATTCCTTCTTAACATTGGCGGACCTTCTAAGAATGTACTACACCCAGTGCTAATTGAGGATGTTGCCCTACTGAAACTAATACGTTTCCAGCTACTTGACAATGAATAATTTTGCCTGGCGTAGGGAAAGTAATTCGAGCATAAAAAACAAAAATCAATATAAATTATTAATTATTTTGCAAAAAGAAAAACCCGTGACCGGTTTCACTGTTCTTGCAGATCATCAGACGGACGCATCTCTTTTTGCAAAACAACAAACTAAGTTCTGGGATTATGCACAAATCCAGGTGTATTTATAATACTAACAGTTTCTCGTGCGCCTTCTATACTCAAATGTAAGCAACTAACCGTCAGTAACTTTTTCAAGTCCCAGCATGATCAGCACAGATGTAGTTGCCAGACAAAATTTTTAAAAACTTAGTCAAAAGATACGATAAAAAATAAATAAACAAATGGCCGAACCCCTACTTAACATTGGCGGACCTTCTAAGAATGTACTACACCCAATGCTAATTGAGGATATTGGCCTACTAAAACTAATACGTTTTTAGCTACTTGATAATGAATAATTTTGCCCTGCTTAGAGAAAGTAATTCGAACATTGAAAACGAAAATCAATATAAATTTTTGGTTATTTTGCACAAAAAAAAGCCCGTGATCGGTTTCACTGTTCTTGCAGGTTATCAGACAGAGGCATCTCTTTTTGCAAAACAACCACCCCACAGTAGCTAGACACGACGGTCTCAGCGTCGTTATAGTGCCTTATAACTCTAGAGAGTTTTTTGGCTTGTCGGTGTTCTTCAGAGTTGCTGTGGTGTTTCTTATAGGTTGATCTTCTTAAATATATAGATGTTGGTCTGGATTCCAAGAGACCTGCTCCTGGAATCCTCTTGTTTTGATGCAGGGAGCAGTTTCCCGGATCTTCCTCTTGGTTGTCCTCCAACTACACGATATCCGGATCCTGGGTACACTGGCCTGCGTTTTTCGACCGACAGCATGGCTATTCGCCACAGGCCGCTTCATCGTCAGGTAGCTCGTCTAACATGACTGACGGATATGCATCCCCAATGACTTCACTTGTGTACCCACTCCTAGGCGCTCTGTATAGCTGGAGAACTCCCTCAGGTCGTCACCGTTCCGCTGCTCACCTGTGTTCGCCCGGAGGCGGTGGTCGATGACTGTCACAGACCAATAATACAAGAGATGCGTCACTCTACGTAAACAATTAAAATTAAGTTTAGCGCCACCATGCAGATTGAAGCTTAACTAGTGATGAGCGCTATCTGTCGGAAAATATGCCACTAAATGCGTATTTAGCAGGAATTTCAAATGTATTGCTTGGAAATGTATACAAATTAGGTAAATATAAAATGTAATATCAAATTGTAATTCATTGAACACTGCTGTTGAGTACTAGACTTTAGTTTAAATACTGCACTTAGAGTTTGTTCAATGTATTACATATCTGTACCACATTTTATATTTTACTAACTGTATATTCAAAATTGTTATAAGAAAGATCTATCAAATCACTTATTGTTCCATTCATTAAAAGGAGTAGATAAACCTGTGGTTTCCTTAAGAAAGATTTATGCTTTTATGTTAAAATGTAATCAAATCAATACAAACTTAGGTTTCACAAGTATATATTTAAATTTAAATATTGGTAAAATAAAAATATAAAAATGCTTATTAGAAACTACATACGTATTTCGACAAATATCGTCTGGAACAAAATGAGCATGACAAACTCGTAAATTTTTGTAGACCCATGCAGGATCCATTTTTTTCAGAGAAGCTGTTCCAATTAAATCCATTCACTGGTAATAAACATACAAAAATTTCTTTGGGTTGGGAAATCTATGGCGAATTGCATCCCTGTTTTCACAATAGAAAACTGCACACTTTCCAAACTGTGATATTATAATACTTTTCATCTAAAATTACTGCTACTGTACCAAAAATAGATACGGAATTGAAACAAACGTTGGTCGGTGTAGTCATTATCATTTTGTGAGACGCGCAGCGCGCGCAGCTCATTTTGATTGACAGTTACAGATATCTGTAAAATTTTCAATTTTTACTCAGTTTCAATGCGGTTGGTGGCGCCAAAAACTTTATTTTAAAACCGCCTATAGAGTGACTACCCCCTGATGACTGTTGCTGCCTCGTCGGCGTCTGGGCAACAACTCGCAAAACAACCAAGTTCTGGGAATATACACAAATCAAGGTGTATTTATAATACAAACAGTTTCCCATGCGCCCTCTATACTCGAATGTAAGCAACTAACCATCGGTAACTTTTACAAGTTCCAACATGATCAGTATAGATGTAGTGCCAAACAAAATTTTCAAAAATTTAGTCAAAAGACAAGATGAAAAATAAATAAACAAATATAAATACACCTTGATTTGTGTATAATCCCAGAACTTAGTTGGTTGTTTTGCAAAAAGAGATGTGTCCGTCTGATGATCTGCAAGAACATTGAAACCGGTCATGGGCTTTTCTTTTTGCAAAATAACCAACAATTTGTATTGATTTTCGTTTCCTATGCTCAAATTACTTTCCCTATGCCAGGCAAAATTATTCATTATCAAGTAGCTAGAAACGTATTAGTTTCAGTAGGCCAACATCCTCAATTAACATTGGGTGTAGTGCCTTTTTAGAGGATCCGCTAATGTTAAGTAGGAATTCAACCATTTGTTTATTTATTTTTCATCTTGTCTTATAGAACATCAGGTTGCTTCACACCCTCCACATACCACATCGGTAAAATAGAGTGTATATTTAGAATACAATAGAAGGGGAACCGAGCTGTATCTAACAAAAAAGAGCCGCTGCTATGTTCAAAGACAGTAAAGCTAGAAACAAGAAAAAAATTGTTGAAAGCACGTGTAGAGCACAACGCTGTACGGCTATGACATGGGGACAGTAGGAGAAGCAGATAGGAAAAGGATAGAACCCTTTTGGAATGTGCAGCTTCATATGTATGAAGACGATTGCATGGACAGACAAGATTAATAAAAAAGAAGTTCTAAAAATAGTAGGAGAAGAAAGATATATGTGGATAACAACAAAAATAGGAGAAATAACACGACAGGACACGTTGTAAGGCATTTGGGGAATAGTGGAAGCTATATTACCAGCAGAGATAAGAAAAAGAGAGGTAGATCAGACTATTGTACACAGATAGTGAAAGATGTAGGCTGTGAGAATTTCAGGGAATGTGTAGGTTAGCTCAGAATAGGAGACAATAGGGATACGCGTCAACCAGTTCCAGGACTGAAGACTTAATGATGATGATGATGATAGAACATCAGTCTGTTTGAATAATCCAATTGCATGAGAGACGAAAAAGTTCTGGGGCAAAGGATAATTACGTGGACACTAAAGTGCCGGACTTCACGGACGCGACCGTGTTTTTCGGGAGAGTGCCGTTACTTCGAAGTTGGATGTAGTGTTCTAATTTTTCGTTCCTTACATTTCACCTTTTTTCTTTAGGGCACTGCGGCGA
Source organism: Platerodrilus igneus (assembly GCA_036346225.1). NCBI lineage: Eukaryota > Metazoa > Arthropoda > Insecta > Coleoptera > Lycidae > Platerodrilus > Platerodrilus igneus. The sequence continues at coordinate 2,664,134 of JARFIW010001031.1, forward strand.
TCATTGGCAGGCAACTATGTTATAAAATTTGAAGAATGCAGAATCACCACGACCCTGGAAAGAGTTTTGCCGCAAGAAGCCATGAACGTGTTTGTAACATTATAACGTAATAGAAGTACCAAAACCTGCACGATTAAACTTTAATAATTAATTAAGAGGTCGGGGGTTGAGTGTAACGTGGTGTGTTATTCACAAATTAGGAGTTTGACCTAGAACGCCACACTACTCTAAAATTCATCCTTAAAACCATTTTATTAAAATTTTTGTCCTATGGCGTTTCCTTTGGTACGTTCAAAGTCAGTTAAAAGACAAGATGAAAAAAATAAATAAACAAATATAAATACACCTTTGATTTGTGTATAATCTCAGAACTTAGTTGGTTGTTTTGCAAAAAAAGATGCGTTCGTCTGAAGATCTGCAAGAACAGTGAAACCGGTCACGAGTTTTTCTTTTTGCAAAATAACCAACAATTTATATTGATTTTCGTTTTCTATGCTCGAATTACTTGCCCTAAGCCATGCAAAATTATTCATTATCAAATGACCGTTAAAAATAAAATAAGGAAATAATACTGAGACGTGATATAACGACACTTTTATTTACACAATTACAATATTGATAATATCTCTCAAGCCGTTATCGTCTAAAGCAAATAATAGGTTCAATTTACGAAACCTCCAACTTATAAAAAGTCGCTTTTAATCAATCATCGTATAAAAGTAACAAAACAGAGGTTGGAGATGGAAACATGAAACTCAATTTATTCCATAACTTTCCAAGATCTCCTCAACTTGAATCAATATTGAATTAATCTAGAGTGCACAAAATCTTTGAAAAATTTAGTAGAAGCTGACAATATATAGATGGCACTCGCAGAGCAATGCATTTTCAAATTTCGTTTGACAGCGTAACAAAAGTAAGTCCATGACGCGTCGTAATTTAATACGCTATTTCTTTAGATAGAATTAAGAAATTCCCTTATTAAATAAAAGTTTTGTATAAGATTTCGTAGTTCAGTCCGGCGTATATTGAAGTTTCATGTTTGTGTTTCTCGAACTGCGGTTTTATAGTTTGGAAAATTTTGCTGAACTCTACAAAGATAAACATGAAAGCTTTAAGTTGGAAGTTTCAATCAAGTGACAGGTGTGCATTGGAAGTTGGTATTTGTTTATGCTGGGAATTTAGTGCTTACGAAGTCGTTTTATTTAACATTAAGCTGTTTAAGAGATTTCGCTGCTTTCTTGTAACGAACTTCAATTTATACGGTCTAATACAGGTCTGATTATTCACAATTATTTACAGAGAATCCATAATATGCTCAAATACAGCTACAGAAATAACTAATTATAATTGCTAACAATTTTTACTAACACTAAATTCCTTCTTAACACGACGATTACACATATTTTTAACCAATCCAAATGCGTACGTTAAAAGCACTCTTAATTTATTGCTATAAAAGCACTAGCAATTATATTCTAATTTGTATAAGCGTTAAGTGTATTTATTTTAACAATCAATCCAATAATTTATTTTATAGTATTTGCGGATTCATGCTCAGACTAAACTAACGGTCGTATCATACGGTTTATACATCTAACTCTAAAACTTCCGCATTATCCCAGATATTACAAGGTTATTCTAGATATATTTCTTTTGTTTGCTGTATATGGGTTCTTTAAACACGTTCTTATAGCTGTCAATCAATCCAGATTAGCTTAATCGATTTACTTATTTCAATTCTAGATGGTTCGGCGTCATTGTTATAATATTTTAATCCAAAATGAAGAGAACGTTAAACGTGCAATGATGTAATTTAAAACCACAACTCTTTGGATCTCATTAACGGGTCATCTTCAATCATCTAAAATCGTATTAAATACACTATGTTCAGGATAAGAGTTTTTTGTTAGAATATTTTTCGAATTTTTATTTTATTTCATTTTATTAACTTGCCGTTATTCAATGTTACTATACAAATAACTTTCGTCATGACAACTTTTTAGAAACTTTAATATGGCGTAGCCAGTTTTTCAATGCGACGTTTTTTATAGTCATCATCAACTTCTTTAAAATGCGGAAATTCTTAACCTAATCACACAGATGTAAGATAAGTAAGTTTTATCAGTTCATGCAATGAATGGAAAATGTTCAGTACCTTGAACATTTTCGCGAGTATAGTTTTTAAAGGTTTCATAAATACCTGATGAGTGATTGTTGATCGCAGCTAGGGCGAGCACAATTAAATGCCTATATTTATTTTGACTTCAAAATATTCAACACGCTTATGTCCAACTTGTCGATCTGAGAACCAACTTGGTAGAATATTTATTCGAACATGATTACCACTTTCAGTCCGATCGGTAACCTACCCTCAAAGGTAGATAATCAATTGAAATTGGATGTTGATTGTTTGGATGGTAAGTATGAAGTGCTCTAGGAAATTGATCTTTCTTTCATAAAATAATTTGAGACACCTACAGCAAAAACGAAGACTTTTGTTTATTTGAATCGATACAGTTTGCATGTGACCTGTCTGCGCTCAGACGATGAAATCATCGGCGCGATAGCGTAATGCATTATTAATCAAAACAAATGAATCATGAAACTGTAGTAATTTAGAATATAAAGTTCGTTGCTGATATCATTTCTAGCCTTTAAAACCGCCATAATGAATTTGACAACCTTTGAGTGTGTAAACCTAAAAATTAGAAGAAATACCCAGACCCTGTTGGTGGGATTTACTAATACAGAAACTATTAAAGTAAAATATGATTATAAACATTTCAAAAGAACGTCAGATGCTTTATTCATAAATATCTTGATAATGCGTTTGACAATTTACGAAACAATTGCAGCACTGTTCTTTATGTTATCTGTCACTGTCAAAACGCAGCAAATTGAAAATCAAGCTGTTATAAAATTCTTTACAAAACAAGGAAAGCTACAAAAATTATTCGGAAAGAAGTGTTGAATGTATACGGAGATATTTTCGTAGTCAAAATTATTTAAATATGGTCGAATCAAAGATCACTGAACGATAATCCCAGTCGCTCAGGTTGGCTTGTCGACGTGATCACTTTTGATATTTACTGGGAAATGCGAAATTAAACAAGCGACAATTAACAGCTGTATTAGGAGCTAGCCGGTTCCGTATGCGTATAACTGCTACGCCCATGGTCCTGGGTTCAAATCCCGACACGGTTCGCTTTAAAAATGTTAAGCAAGCATTTTTCACAAAAATTCGCCATCATTCAGATGAGAAGTAAAATGCAGGTGTGTGTGTTCTCACGCACGTTAAAGATCCCTACCTTGCTTGGAACAGCAAGGGTTCGACAAAATTCAAAATTTCCTTGGTTTAAAAAAATTCACTTTCTGACAAATATAGTACCTTTGGGTGGAGCATTTAAAACTCAAATGTACTGTATTAGGAGTCTCAGAGATCATACGAATACCTTTAAATGCGGTTTAAGATAGGTTCCGCAAACGCTTTCACCATTCCAAATGCGCGTCTAAATGAAGATATATGAATAATGTTCCGTTTATAGTGTAAATAATGTATAGCTACATTTATTTTTTATTGAGTTTGTTAATTATTTACGTCCGCCTCGGGATATTTAAATTTGTTAGAGTAAAATTTCCATAGTTTACTCGAAGCACGCGCTAACAAGTGCCGCGAGTGATTTTCGTTATTCCGCATGTGCAAGAACATAGAGTATTGACTGGAAAATCCACGAAGAAAGAAAGAATCAATTTGTCGTTCGAACAGTCCGCATCGCTCGTTTACATGTTTACGTAGAGCTCCTAATTGGAAGAACCGCTTTTCTTCAGAACCGCTATTGACAGAAATGTGCCTCGCTACACTCGCAAAAACAGAGTAGATGTTACATCGTTTTTTTCGTTGACACGGCTTCATAAAGACCAGGTGAGTGCTTTTAGTAAACGCTTGATCTGATTAAAAACATTAATTATATGTTGTTTGTTCAATTATCCTTTAATTTTTTATACAGTCCACTTTTCTCTTTTAATTAGCTATCGTAGTTTCGCTTCAATATTTTTACAAACAACTTTTGCGGTTTCGTGGAAACGAACCAGATTTAATTATTAATCAATTTGTCAATACACGAAACCTGAGTTTAGATCCGGAATTGAAACCAGAATTGATGCTGTGACGCGCGAAGTATCCCCGTCCTTCCATGAAGGTTAATGTCGCCGCTTCTGCAAGAAAAATAATAGCAATTGCTTCTTGGGATTGAGAGGGAATTATAATATTGAAAGAAACTTCTATTTGCACAAACAGTTCTTTATTTTCAAACTGATTATACAATCTTTTTCAACAACTTATAACTACAGTGAAATTTGCTAAAATCTCTCCCAACAATTTATTTCCAAAGTAATCCGTAACAGTACAGTATTATTTTCTAAAACTACGATGCTATTTTCTTAATTTATTATCGAAGCACTATAATAAACACTCCAAACATAATTATCAATGTATATAATCACTACAATAATTTATATCAACACTAATTTATATGAACGGTAATTATATCACATATTGCAAAACTTTAATCGGAATTGAACTTCAGAAACCCTTAACGGCAATTTATACAATTGTTACGTTTTACAATTCACTAAAATCTGCTAATAACATCTTGAGATTTCCTATTGCAATTTTTTAAATGAAAAGTCTCGAACCTTTCAATCAAAGGATTTTGCACCGCAGGGCCCATCAATCAACTTTTATGCACAAACTCTTCGTTTACGTTCTAATGTAATTATTCCGGACGGAAACTGACCAATCGGCTCTACAATATCAATAAGAATGCGGTAACAGTGAATGTTTTGCAAGCTCAAAAATCGCTTATTAGATTTTGTTAAACTAAAAAGGACCGGAAAACTTATTCGATGTGTCTTGCTTTTCTGTATACAAATCAAGACTTTAAAAAGCTGCCATTCCTGAAAATATACTTTCAGAAAAATTGACCATGCGCCTTATAGTTCACATTTAACCTCCTATTCTTCTTCTGTTTACAATCTCACAAGAGCACGAAAAAGAATCAAATTTAGGAATAATGACGCATTTGTAGCGGTTGTTTTAAATATTCTGAAATAAAGCTATAATTCGATTTCTTGGCTTTTCTTCCATTTAAATGTGGGTTTCATGCACTAAAACTCTTAATTGTCCCTTAAATAAAAAACATCGACTCTTCAGGTCAAGCATCTAGGATGCTATGGTTGTGATATTACGGCCTATCCGACGGGTAACATTTGTTTAAAATGTTCATAATCAAATTTTATTTTAATAGTCCCTGTATTGATAAATCCCACCAATAAGCTTAAAGTTATTTCCTTTAAGAAATATAATTTTTCGTTTACATGCATTCTTGATTTAACAGGCTATTTTTATCATTTTCATTGTTTATACTCAAAGGTTGTCAAAATCATTATGGTGGTTTTTAGGTTAGAAATGATATCGTTATTACATTGTATTCTAAATTATTCATTTTGATTAATAATGTGTAGCGTTGGCACCTATGACAGCATCGTCTTCGAACGAAGAAGGTTTACCCGCTACATTATACCAATTCAGGAAATGGTAAAGCCTCCTTTTTTGTTCATGTTAATGTTTTGGTAGGATTATTGTACATACTTTAGATAGAGAAAAACAACAAAAGTTACTTTAATTTACAGTCAATTCAGTTTTCCGAATTCTTCTGAAGATAATTTACCTAGCATTTAATTTTGGGAACCCTTTTCTTCAGCTAGCAGTTTTATATAGTTATATTACTGTCTTTATCATTGCGCTTATTTTATGTTTGTTTTAAATTTAGTGTACTCAATTATTCCTTATGTGAATTTTAGATCAGAATCATTTTCCTAATGTCCCCGTATTTCGAGATTGTGACGTCCAAGATAATTCCCGATTGACACTGGTGTTTCCCATACAATAGTATTTTGGGACCTACTTCCAACACTTACACCACCCTTCGCACTGAGTTAGTCGCCAACCATTCTTGTTAGTACAGTCGAAATTTTCAGTACTTATCGAAACACAGAGTTTTTAGTAAGGTACTTCACCGAGTTGGTCTATGGACTACAGGCTAGATTTTTTGGGACAAAAACTATACCTAACGAATTCATTTTAAATAATTTGATAATGAAATGTACAAATGCACGTTTATGCATAAACCGCATTTGATTTCTAATATTAAGTGGTACATATTTAAGAACCGGAAGGAGCTTTTCCAAAAATTCTCTTTACTGTCGTTCGTTGAGTCCCATTGTAAGAAAATATGGCTCAGTCAAATATTTTCGGTTATGGCAATTATAACGAAACTGAAAATATGTTGTTCTGAATCTCAGGGTGTCAGAGAAACTAAATGTCTTAATCAAGAGTTCTCAATGCAACATAATAAATTTTATTCATTAAAATAAAAACATATCGCATAAAAGAACCAATACCTGAATCTTAAGAATCCAAGAGCGACATAATAACCTCGCTCCCATAATACGGCAATTGAAGTTTATCTACGTGACACTAAACAACATTAAATGAAAATTAAACAAAGAACATAAGGTACCCATTTTACTTCGTTACAGACCTTTTCAACGTGAGTTGTTTACTTTGTGTATTGTGTATTGTCTTTGCACTAACTTTTGTGCACTTGGTCAAACTTTCCATGCAATATAGTAACTGATTTATACTCTAACTTGATTATCTCTGCTTGTTACATGTTAATTGAATTAACTCGTAACATGCCTTTTCATTTACTTATATCCACGTTCTGTATCTTGTATTCATTAAATTTGTTGTATTTTGTATAAAAGTAAAAGAATTTTTTTAATTTTTTTTTAAACCTCGGGAATTTTTATCGCTCTGGGGAAAATGATGTGAATACACACTCTTTCCGTGAAGACCTTCTTTCTTCTAATTGCATATAGAACATCAGGTTGCGTAACCCTCCCCACATGCTAAACATTGGTAAAATTGGGTGTATATTTAGAATATAATAAAAGGGGAGCCAAACTGTATCTAACAAAAAGAAGGAGCTGCTATCTAGCAGTAAAAATAGAAACAATTGTTGAAAGTATGTGTGAAGTACAACACTGTACGTCTATGACATGGGGATAGTAGGAGAAGCAGATAGGAAAAGGATAGAACCCATTGGGAATGTGGTGCTTCAGATGTATGAAGATGATAGCATGGACAGACAAAATTAATAATATAGAAGTTCTAGAAATAATAGGGGAAGAAGGATATAGGTGGAAAACAAAAAGAAATAAGAGAAATAGGAGGACAAGATACGTTGTAAAGCATTTGGGGAATAGTGTGGAATATATTACAAGCAGAGATAGGAAAAAGAGACAGGTAGATCAGACTATTGTACGCAGACAGTGAAAGATGTAGGTTGTGGGAATTTCAGGTTAGTTCAAAATAGGAAACAATGGAGTTACGCGTCAACCGATTTCAGGACTGAAGACTTAATGATGATGATGATGATGATGATGATAGCACATTAGCCTGTTTGAATAATCCATTTGCATGAGGGACGATAAAGTTCCGGGGCAAAGGATAATTACGTGGACACTAAAGTGCCTGACTTCACGGACGTGACTGTGTTTTTCGGGAGAATGCCGTTACCTCGAAGTTGGGTGTAGTGTTCTAATTTTTCGTTCCTTACATTTCACCTTTTTTCTTTAGGGCACTGCGGCGATCATTGGCAGGCAACTATGTTATAAAATTTGAAGAATGCAGAATCACCACGACCCTGGAAAGAGTTTTGCCGCAAGAAGCCATGAACGTGTTTGTAACATTATAACGTAATAGAAGTACCAAAACCTGCACGATTAAACTTTAATAATTAATTAAGAGGTCGGGGGTTGAGTGTAACGTGGTGTGTTATTCACAAATTAGGAGTTTCACCTAGAACGCCACACTACTCTAAAATTCATCCTTAAAACCATTTTATTAAAATTTTTGTTCTATGGCGTTTTCTTTGGTACGTTCGAAGTCAGTTAAAAGACAAGATAAAAAAATTAATAAACAAATATAAATACACCTTGATTTGTGTATAATCTCAGAACTTAGTTGGTTGTTTTGCAAAAAGAGATGCGTTCGTCTGAAGATCTGCAAGAACAGTGAAACCGGTCACGAGCTTTTCTTTTTGCAAAATAACCAACAATTTATATTGATTTTCGTTTTCTATGCTCGAATTACTTGCCCTATGCCATGCAAAATTATTCATTATCAAATGACCATTAAAAATAAAATAAGGAAATAATACTGAGACGTGATATAACGACACTTCTATTTACACAATTACAATATTGATAATATCTCTCAAGCCGTTATCGTCTAAAGCAAATAATAGGTTCAATTTACGAAACCTCCACTTATAAAAAGTCGCTTTTAATCAATCATCGTATAAAAGTAACAAAACAGAGGTTGGAGATGGAAACATGAAACTCAATTTATTCCATAACTTTCCAAGATCTCCTCAACTTGAATCAATATTGAATTAATTTAGAGTGCACAAAATTTTTGTAAAATTTAGTAGAAGCTGACAATATAGATGGCACTCAGAGCAATGCATTTTCAAATTTCGTTTGACAGCGTAACAAAAGTAAGTCCACGACGCGTCGTAATTTAATACGCTATTTCTTTAGATAGAATTAAGAAATTCCATTATTAAATAAAAAGTTTTGTATAAGATTTCGTAGTTCAGTCCGGCGTTTATTGAAGTTTCATGTTTGTGTTTCTCGTACTGCGGTTTTGTAGTTTGGAAAATTTTGCTGAACTCTACAAAGATAAACATGAAAGCTTTAAGTTGGAAGTTTCAATCAAGTGACAGGTGTGCATTGGAAGTTGGTATTTGTTTATGCTGGAAATTTAGTGCTTACGAAGTCGTTTTTTTTAACATTAAGCTGTTTAAGAGATTTCGTTACTTTCTTGTAACGTACTTGAATTTATACGGTCCAATACAAGTCTGATTATTCACAATTATTTACAGAGAATCCATAATACCGCTACAGAAATAACTAATGATAATTGCTAACAATTTTTACTAACACTAAATTCCTTCTTAACACGGCGATTACACTTATTTTTAACTAATCCAAATGCGTACGTTAATGCGCTCTTAATTTATTGCTATAAAAGCACTAGCGATTATATTCTAATTTGTATAAACGTTAAATGTATTTATTTTAACAATTAATCCAATAATTTATTTCATAATATTTGCGGATTCATGCTCAAATTATACTGACGGTCGGATCATACGGTTTATATATCTAACTATAAAACTTCCGTTTTATACCAGAAATTGCAAGACTATTCTAGATTCATTTCTTTTTTTGCTGTATATGGGTTCTTTAAACACGTCCTTATAGCTGTCAATCAATCCAGATTCGCCTAATCGATTTACTTCTTTCAATTCTAGATGGTTCGGCGTGATTGTTACAATATTTTAATCCAAAATGAAGAGAACGTTAAACGTGCAATGTAATTTAAAATCATAACTCTTTGGACCTCACTAACGGGTCATCTTCAATGATCTAAAATCGTATTAAATACACTATGTACATGATAAGGATTTTTTGTTAGAATATTTTTCGAATTTCTATTTTATTTCATTTTATTAACTTGCCGTTATTCAATGCTAGTATACAAATAACTTTCGTCATGACAATTTTTTAGAAACTTTAATATTGCGTAGCCAGTTTTTCTGTCCCACGTTTTTTATAGTCATCATCAACTACTTTAAAATTTGGTTCTGATTCTTTTGAAAATAGATTTTTATATTATAAATTCAGCAATATACCAGAAGTCGTTTTTATATTCCTATGCTAGACCGTTTTCAAATTTATTGCAACTTTTCATTGTTACTTCTGACGTATAGTTTTGGTTCTAAAAAGGGTAGTCGGTAATTCACAGAAAACTCGGTGAAATACTACGCTAAAAATCCTGTTTCGGTAAAATATTAAAAACCTCGACTGTACTAACAAAAACGGTTGCCGACTAACTCAATGAGACGGGTTGTGTGTTTAAATTGGATTCCAGAATACTATTGGTTATTAAATATGTCTTACTCGGAAAGTATCTTAGACGCCACTTAATCTCGCAGGGTTTCTAGAGAACAGTCCTAAAAAGAATAACAAGAGGTTGCCAAAACCGGTCAGAAAAGTGATTCTCGCTTATTGCACCTAAGAAATTGTTAAGTACATTATTGCGTAAAAATAAAACAAACTTTCACTATAAGAACCCTAATAAACCTATTTAAAACTACTAGTTGAAGGAGGTTTCTAAAATCAAATGTTAAATGACCTGAATCTTCAATCACGCCATAGGCCATTGCAAAATAATTTATTACAACAAAACTATAATTATACCTTCATATTAATTGAAAAAAGAATGTATAAAGATGCCAATACACTATTATACACGATTGTGTTTTAGACTGTACTACACACGTGTTCATTACGATTACATAATAGATATACTTAAGCAAATATTAAAAATCAAATATACACCAAATTTACTTAACTAAATTCTTAACCTAATCACACAGATGTAGTATAAGTAAGTTTTATCAGTTCATGCAATGAATGAAAAATGTTCTGTTGTTTGAATTTTTTCGCCAGTATAGTTTCAGAGGTTTCATAAATACCCTGATGTGTGATTATTGACCGTAGCTAAGGCGGGCACCACTAAATTCCTCTATCTATTTTGACTTCAAAATACTTAACACGCTTATGTCCAACTTGTCAATCTGGAAACCAACTTGGTAGAATATTTAGTCGAACATGATTGAACACTTTCAGTCCGATCGGTAACCTATTCTCAAAGGTAGATAATCAATTCAAGTTGCATGTTAATTGTTTGGATAGTAAGTACAAAGTGCTCTAAAAAATTGATCTTTCTTTCATAAAATAATTTGAGACACCTACGGCAAACTTTGGACAGATGAATTAAGACTGCACATTGAAGTTATGTATGTGTTGTTTTCTCTATTTAAGAAATATGTACAATTAACTTACGGATAGGTTAATTAAGCTTAGAAACAAGGACTTTTATTTATTTGAATCAACACAATTTGCATGTGACTTTTCTGAGCTCAGACGATGAAATCATCGGCGCGTCGGCGTAATACATTATTAATCAAAACAATTTATCATGAAACTAATAATTTAAAATATAAATTTCGTTGCTGATATTATTTTCAACTTTTAGAAACCGCCACAATGATTTTGACAATTTTTGAGTATGAACAATATGATACTAAAATAATGTATGTAATCTAAAAGTTATGTTTCTTAGAAGAAATGCTGTAATACTGTTGGTGGGATTTACTGATACAAAAACTATTAAAGTAAAATATGATTATAAACATTTCAAATGAACGTCAAATACTTTTATTCATATATACCTTGGTAATGTGTTTGACAATTTACGAAACAATTGCAGCACCGTCCTTTATGTTAGCCGTCACTGTCAAAACGAAGCAACGTGAAAATCGAGCTGTTATAAAATTCTTTACAAGTCAAGGAAAGCTGCAAAAAGTATTCGGAAAGAAGTGTTTGATGTGTACGGAGATAGATTGTCAGTTCTAGTCAACTATTTTCGAATGGTCGAAATTATTTAAATATAGTCGAGTCAAAGATCACTGAACGATAATCCCAGTCGCTCAGGTTGGCTTGTCGACGTGATCACTTTCGATATTTACTGGGGAATGCGAAATTAAACAAGAGACAATTAGCAGCTGTATTAGGAACTAGACGTCTTCGTGTGCGTATAACTACTACGCCCATGGTCGTGAGTTCTAATCCCGACACGGTTCGCTTGAAAAATGGAAGGTGAGCATTTTTCACAAAAATACGCCCTCGTTCGAATGAGAGGTAAAATACAAGTCTCGTGTGTGTTTTCTCACGCACGTTAAAGATCCCTACTTTGCTTGGAACAGCAAGGGTTCGGCAAAATTCAAAATTTTCTTGGCTTAAAAAAATTCACTTCCTGAACAAATATAGTACCTTTGGGTGGAGCATTTAAAACTCAAATGTACTGTATTAGGAGTCTCAAAGATCATACGAATACCTTTAAATGCGGTTTAAGATAGGTTCCGCAAACGCTTTCACCATTTTAAATGCGCGTCTAAATGAAAATATATGAATAATGTTCCGTTTATAGTGTAAATAATTTATAGCTACATTTATTTTCTATTGAGTTTGTTAATTATTTACGTCCGCTTCGAAATATTTAAATTTGTTAGTAAAATTTCCATGATTTACTGGAAGCATGCGCAAACAAGTGCCGCGGGTGATAATCGTTATTCCGCATGTGCAAGAACACAAAGTATTGACTGGAAAATCTACGAAGCAAGAGAGAATCTATTTGTCGTTCGAACGGTTCGTATCGCTGGGTTACATGTTTACGTAGAGCTCCTAATTGGAAGAACCGCTTTTCTTCAAAACCGCTATCGTCATAAATGTGCTTCGCTACAACCGCAAAAACAGAGTAGATGTTACATTGTTTTTTTCGCTTTATAAAAACCAGGTGAGTGTTTTTAGTAAACGCTTGATCTGATTAAAAACATTAATTATTTGTTGTTTGTTCAATTATCCTTTAATTTTTTATACAGTTCACTTTTCTCTTTTAATTAGCTATCGTAGTTTCGCTTCAATATTTTTACAAACAATTTTTGCGGTTTCGTGGAAACGAACCAGATTTAATTATTAATCGACTTGTCAATAGACGAAACCTGAGTTTAGATCCGGAATTGAAACCAGAATTGATGCTGTGACGCGCGAAGTACCCCCGTCCTTCCATGAAGGTTAATGTCGCCGCTTCTGCAAGAAAAAATAATAGCAATTGCTTCTTGGGATTGAGAGGGAATTATAATATTGAAAGAAACTTCTATTTGCACAAACAGTTCTTTATTTTCAAACTGATTATACAATCTTTTTCAACAACTTGTAACTACAGTGACATTTGCTAAAATCTCTCCCAACAATTTATTTCCAAAGTAATCCGTAACAGTACAGTATTATTTTCTAAAACTACGATGCTATTTTCTTAATTTATTATCGAAGCACTATAATAAACACTCCAAACATAATTATCAAGGTATATAATCACTACAATAATTTATATCAACACTAATTTATATGAACGGTAATTATATCACATATTGCAAAACTTTAATCGGAAGTGAACTTTAGAAACCCTTAACGGCAATTTATACAATTGTTACGTTTTACAATGCACCAAAATCTGCTAATAACATCTTGAGATTTCCTATTGCAATTTTTTAAATAAAAAGTCTCGCACCTCTCAATCAAGGGATTTTGCACCGCAGGGCCCATCAATCAACTTTAATGCACAAACTCTTCGTTTACGTTCTAATGTAATTATTCCGGTCGGAAACTGATCAATCGGCTCTACAATATCAATAAGAATGCGGTAACAGTGAATGTTTTGCAAGCTCAAAAATCGCTTATTAGATTTTGTTAAACTAAAAAGGGCCGGAAAACGTATTCGATGTGTCTTGCTTTTCTGTATACAAATCAAGACTTTAAATAGCTGCCATTCCTGAAAATATACTTTCAGAAAAATTGACCATGCGCCTTATAGTTCACATTTAACCTCCTATTCTTCTTCTGTTTACAATCTCACAAGAGCACGAAAAAGAACCAAATTTAGGAATAATGACGCATTTGTAGCGGTTGTTTTAAATAGTCTGAAATAAAGCTATAATTCGTTTTCTTGGCTTTTCTTCCATTTAAATGTGGGTTTCATGCACTAAAACTCTTAATTGTCCCTTAAATAAAAAACATCGACTCTTCAGGTCAAGCATCTAGGATGCTATGGTTGTGATTTTACGGCCTATCCGACGGGTAACATTTGTTTAAAATGTTCATAATCAAATTTTATTTTAATAGTCCATGTATTGATAAATCCCGCCAATAAGCTTAAAGTTATTTCCTTTAAGAAATATAATTTTTCGTTTACACGCATTCTTGATTTAAGAGGCTATTTTTTATAACTTTCATTGTTTATACTCAAAGGTTGTCAAAATCATTATGGTGGTTTTTAGGTTAGAAATGATATCGTTATTACATTGTATTCTAAATTATTCATTTTGATTAATAATGTGTAGCGTTGGCACCTATGACATCATCGTCTTCGAACGAAGAAGGTTTACCCGCTACATTATACCAATTCAGGAAATGGTAAAGCCTCCTTTTTTGTTCAAGTTAATGTTTTGGTAGGATTATTGTACATACTTTAGATAGAGAAAAACAACAAAAGTTACTTTAATTTACAGTCAATTCATTTTTCCGAATTCTTCTGAAGATAATTTACCTATCATTTAATTTTGGGAACCCTTTTCTTCAGCTAGCAGTTTTATATAGTTATATTACTGTCTTTATCATTACGCTTATTTTATGTTTGTTTTAAATTTACTGTACTCAATTATTCCTTATGTGAATTTTAGATCAGAATCATTTTCCTGATGTCCCCGTATTTCGAGATTGTGACGTCCAAGATAATTCCCGATTGAGACTGGTGTTTCCCATACAATAGTATTTTGGGACCTACTTACAACACTTACACCACCCTTTGCACTGAGTTAGTCGCCAACAATTCTTGTTAGTACAGTCGAAATTTTCAGTACTTATCAAAACACAGAGTTTTTAGTAAGGTACTTCACCGAGTTGGTCTATGGACTACAGGCTAGATTTTTTGGGACAAAAACTATACCTAACGAATTCATTTTAAATAATTTGATAATGAAATGTACAAATGCACGTTTATGCATAAACCGCATTTGATTTCTAATATTAAGTGGTACATATTTAAGAACCGGAAGGAGCTTTTGCAAAAATTTCCTTTACTGTCGTTCGTTGAGTCCCATTGTAAAAAAATATGGCTCAGTCAAATATTTTCGGTTATGGCAATTATAACGAAACTGAAAATATGTTATTCTGAATCTCAGGGTGTCAGAGAAACTAAATGTCTTAATCAAGAGTTCCCAATGCAACATAATAAATTTTATTCATTAAAATAAAAACATATCGCATAAAAGAACCAATACCTGAATCTTAAGAATCCAAGAGCGACATAATAACCTCGCTCCCATAATACGGCAATTGAAGTTTATCTACGTGACCCTAAACAACATTAAATGAAAATTAAACAAAAAACATAAGGTACCCATTTTACTTCGTTACAGACCTGTTCCACGTGAGTCGTTTACTTTGTGTATTGTGTATTGTCTTTGCATTAACTTTTGTGCACTTGGTCAAACTTTCCATGCAATATAGTTTGTTGTATTTGTTGTATTTTGTATAAAAGTAAAAGAATTTTTTTAGTTTTCTAAATCCGGCTCTGGATATTTTATAAATCATTATTTACAATCTAAAAATAAAGTGGTTTTGACATGCATACATACGTTAAGATAACCCTCGGGGATTTTTATCGCTCTGGGGAAAATAATGTGAATACACACTCTTTCAGTAAAGACCTTCTTTCTTCTAATTGCATATAGAACATCAGGTTGTGTAACCCTCCCCACATGCTGAACATCGGTAAAATTGGGTGTATATCTAGAATATAATAAAAGGGGAGCCAAACTGTATCTAACAAAAAGAAGAAGCTGCTATCTAGCAGTAAAAATAGAAACAATTGTTGAAAGTGTGTGTGAAGTACAATACTGTACGTCTATGACATGGGGACAGTAGGAGAAGCAGATAGGAAAATGATAGAACCCTTTGGAAATGTGGTGCTTCAGATGTATGAAGATGATAGCATGGACAGACAAAATTATTAATATAGAAGTTCTAGAAATAATAGGGGAAGAAAGATATAGGTGAAAAACAAAAAGAAATAAGAGAAATAAGAGGACAAGATACGTTGTAAAGCATTTGGGGAATAGTGCGGGATATATTACAAGCAGAGATAGGAAAAAGAGATAGGTAGATCAGACTATTGTACGCAGACAGTGAAAGATGTAGGTTGTGGGAATTTCAGGTTAGTTTAAAATAGGAAACAATAGAGTTACGCGTCAACCGATTTCAGGACTGAAGACTTAATGATGATGATGATGATGATGATGATGATAGCACATTAGCCTGTTTGAATAATCCAATTGCATGAGGGACGAAAAAGTTCTGGAGCAAAAAATAATTACGTGAACACTAAAGTGCCGGACTTCACGGACGTGACTGTGTTTTTCGGGAGATTGTCGTTACCTCGAAGTTGGATGTAGTGTTCTAATTTTTCGTTTCTTACATTTTACCGTTTTTCTTTAGGGCACTGCGGCGATCATTGGCAGGCAACTATGTTATAAAATTTGAAGAATGCAGAATCACCACGACCCTGGAAAGCGTTTCACCGCAAGAAGCCATAAACGTGTTTGTTACATTATAACGTGATAGAAGTACCAAAACCTGCACGATTAAACTTTAATAATTAATTAAGAGGTCGGGGGTTGAGTGTAACGTGGTGTGTTATTCACAAATTAGGAGTTTGACCTAGAACGCCACACTACTCTAAAATTCATCCTTAAAACCATTTTATTAAAATTTTTGTCCTATGGCGTTTCCTTTGGAACGTTCAAAGTCAGTTAAAAGACAAGATAAAAAAATTAATCAACAACTATAAATACACCTTGATTTGTGTATAATCTCAGAACTTAGTTGGTTGTTTTGCAAAAAGAGATGCGTTCGTCTGATGATTTGCAAGAACAGTGAAACCGGTCACGAGCTTTTCTTTTTGCAAAATAACCAACAATTTATATTGATTTTCGTTTTCTATGCTCGAATTACTTGCCCTATGCCATGCAAAATTATTCATTATCAAATGACCATTAAAAATAAAATAAGGAAATAATACTGAGACGTGATATAACGACACTTCTATTTACACAATTACAATATTGATAATATCTCTCAAACCGTTATCGTCTAAATCAAATAATAGGTTCAATTTACGAAACCTCCAACTTATAAAAAGTCGCTTTTAATCAATCATCGTATAAAAGTAACAAAACAGAGGTTGGAGATAGAAACATGAAACTCAATTTATTCCATAACTTTCCAAGATCTCCTCAACTTGAATCAATATTGAATTAATTTAGAGTGCACAAAATTTTTTTAAAATTTAGTAGAAGCTGACAATATATAGATGGCACTCGCAGAGCAATGCATTTTCAAAGCGTAACAAAAAGTCCACGACGCGTCGTAATTTAATACGCTATTTCTTTAGATAGAATTAAGAAATTCCATTATTAAATAAAAAGTTTTGTATAAGATTTCGTAGTTCAGTCCGGCGTATATTGAAGTTTCATGTTTGTGTTTCTCGTACTGCGGTTTTGTAGTTTGGAAAATTTTGCTGAACTCTACAAAGATAAACATGAAAGCTTTAAGTTGGAAGTTTCAATCAAGTGACAGGTGTGCATTGGAAGTTGGTATTTGTTTATGCTGGAAATTTAGTGCTTACGAAGTCGTTTTATTTAACATTAAGCTGTTTAAGAGATTTCGTTGCTTTCTTGTAACGTACTTCAATTTATACGGTCCAATACAGGTCTGATTATTCACAATTATTTACAGAGAATTCTTAATATGCTCAAATACCACTACAGAAACAACTAATGATAATTGCTAACAATTTTTACTAACACTAAATTCCTTCTTAACACGGCGATTACACATATTTTTAACTAATCCAAATGCGTACGTTAATGCGCTCTTAATTTATTGCTATAAAAGCACTAGCGATTATATTCTAATTTGTATAAACGTTAAATGTATTTATTTTAACAATTAATCCAATAATTTATTTCATAATATTTGCGGATTCATGCTCAAATTATACTGACGGTCGGATCATACGGTTTATATATCTAACTATAAAACTTCCGCTTTATACCAGAAATTACAAGACTATTCTAGATTCATTTCTTTTTTTGCTGTATATAGGTTTTTTAAACACGTCCTGTCAATCAATCCAGATTCGCCTAATCGATTTACTTCTTTCAATTCTAGATGGTTCGGCGTGATTGTTACAATATTTTAATCCAAAATGAAGAGAACGTTAAACGTGCAATGTAATTTAAAATCATAACTATTTGGACCTCAATAACGGGTCATCTTCAATGATCTAAAATCGTATTAAATACACTATGTACATGATAAGGATTTTTTGTTAGAATATTTTTCGAATTTCTATTTTATTTCATTTTATTAACTTGCCGTTATTCAATGCTAGTATACAAATAACTTTCGTCATGACAATTTTTTAGAAACTTTAATATTGCGTAGCCAGTTTTTCTGTCCGACGTTTTTTATAGTCATCATCAACTACTTTAAAATTTGGTTCTGATTCTTTTGAAAATAGATTTTTATATTATAAATTCAGCAATATACCAGAAGTCGTTTTTATATTCCTATGCTAGACCGTTTTCAAATTTATTGCAACTTTTCATTGTTACTTCTGACGTATAGTTTTGGTTCTAAAAAGGGTAGTCGGTAATTCACAGAAAACTCGGTGAAATACTACGCTAAAAATCCTGTTTCGGTAAAATATTAAAAACCTCGACTGTACTAACAAAAACGGTTGCCGACTAACTCAATGAGACGAGTTGTGTGTTTAAAGAGGATTCCAGAATACTATCGGTTATTAAATATGTCTTACTCGGAAAGTATCTTAGACGCCACTTAATCTCGCAGGGTTTCTAGAAAACAGTCCTAAAAAGAATAACAAGAGGGTGCCAAAACCGGTCAGTGGAGTGATTCTGGCTTAAAATTATACCTAAGAAATCGTTAAGTACTCTATTGCGTAAAAGTAAAACAAAGTTTAACTATAAGAATCTTAATAAACCTATTTAAAACTACTAGCTGAAAAAGAAGTTTCTAAAATCAAATGTTAAATGACCTGAATTTTCAATCACGTCTATAGACCATTGCAAAATAATTTATTACAACAAAACTGTAACTATACTTTTACATTAATTGAAAAAAGAATGTATGAAGATGCCAATACACTATTATATACGATTGTGTTTTAGACTGTACTACACACGTGTTCATTACGACTACATAATAGGCATGCTTAAGCAAATATTAAAAATCAAATATATCACAAATTTACTTAACTAAATTTTTAACCTAATCACACAGATGTAGTATAAGTTTTATCAGTTCATGCAATGAATGAAAAATATTCAGTTTGAAAATTTTCGCGAGTGCAGTTTCAGAGGTTTCATAAATACCTTATGAGTGATTATTGACCGTAGCCAAGGCGGGCACCACTAAATGCCTCTATCTATTTTGACTTAAAAATACTCAACACGCTTATGTCCAACTTGTCGATCTGGAAACCAACTTGGTAGAGTATTTATTCATACATGATTGACCACTTTCAGTCCGATCGGTAATCTATTCTCAAAGGTAAATAATCAATTGAAGTAGCATGTTGATTGTTTGGATGGTAAGTACGAAGTGCTCTAAGAAATTGATCTTTCTTTCATAAAATAATTTGAGACACCTACAGCAAACTTCGAACAGATGAATTAAGACTGCATATGAAGTTATGTTTGTGTCGTTTTCTCTATCTAAGAAATATGTACAATTAACTTACGGATAGGTTAATTAAGCTCAGAAACAATGACTTTTATTTATTTGAATCAACACAATTTGCATGTGACCTGTCTGCGCTCAGACGATTAAATCATCGGCGCGCCAGCGTAATACATAATTAATCAATACAAATAAATAATAAAACTGTATTAATTTAGAATATAAAGTTTGTTGCTGATATCATTTCTAGCCTTTAAAAACCGCCATAATGAATTTGACAACCTTTGAGTGTGTAAACCTAAAAGTTATATTGCTTAGAAGAAATACCCTGACCCTGTTGGTGGGATTTACTAATACAGAAACTATTAAAGCAAGATATGGTTATAAACATTTCAAAAAACGTCAGATCTTTTTATTCATAAATACCTTGGTAATGTGTTTGACAATTTACGAAACAATTGCAGCACTGTTCTTTATGTTATCTGTCACTGTCAAAACGCAGCAAATTGATTATCAAGCTGTTATAAAACTCTATACAAAACAAGGAAAACTACAAAAATTATTCAGAAAGAAGTGTTGGATGTATACGGAGATAGACTGTCCAGTCAACTACTTTCGTAGTCAAAATTATTTAAATATGGTCGAGTCAAAGGTCACTGAACGATAATCCCAGTCGCCCAGGTTGGCCTGTCGACGTAATCACTTTCGATATTTACTGGGGAATGCAAAATTAAACAAGCGACAATTAGCAGCTGTATTAGGTGCTAGCCGGTTCCGTATGCGTATAACTACTACGCCCATGGTCCTGGGTTCGAATCCCGACACGGTTCGCTTTAAAAGCGAGCATTTTTTACAAAAATACGCCCTCGTTCAGATGAGAAGTAAAATGCAGGTACCGTGTGTGTGTTCTCACGCACATTAAAGATCCCCTACTTTGCTTAATGCACTCTTAATTTATTGCTATAAAAGCACTAGCGATTATATTCTAATTTGTATAAACGTTAAATGTATTTATTTTAACAATTAATCCAATAATTTATATCATAATATTTGCGGATTCATGTTCAAACTATACTGACGGTCGGATCATACGGTTTATATATCTAACTATAAAACTTACGCTTTATACCAAAAATTACAAGACTATTCTAGATTCATTTCTTTTTTTTGCTGTATATGGGTTCTTTAGACACGTTCTTATAACTGTCAATCAATCCAGGTTCGCCTAATCGATTTACTTCTTTCAATTCTAGATGGTTCGGCGTGATTGTTACAATATTTTAATCCAAAATGAAGAGAACGTTAAACGTAATGTAATTTAAAATCATAACTCTTTGGACCTCAATAACGGGTCATCTTCAATGATCTAAAATTGTATTAAATACACTATGTGCATGATAAGGATTTTTTGTTAGAATATTTTTCGAATGCTCTGATTCTTTTGAAAATAGATTTTTTCATTATAAATTCAGCAATACACCAGAAGTCGTTTTTATATTCCTATGCTAGACCAACTTTTCATTATGTTACCTCTTACGCATATTTTTGGTTCTAATAAGTTTACTCGGTAATCCACAGACAACTCGGTGAAATACTCCGCTAAAAATCCTGTTTCGGTAAAATATTGAAAACCTCGACTGTACCAACAAAAATGGTTGCCGACTAACTCAAGGGAACGGGTTGTGTGTTTGAAGAGGATTCCAGAACACTATCGGTTATGAAATATGTCTTAATCGGGAAGTATCTTACACGCCACCTAATCTCGCAGAGTTTCTAGAGAACTGTCCTAAAAAGAACAACGAGTGGATGCTAAAACCGGTCAGGGAAGTGATTCTAATTTAAAATTACAACTAGGAAATCGTTAAGTACACTATTGCGTAAAAATAAAACAAACTTTAACTATAAGAACCCTAAAAAGTCTATCTAAAACCACTAGCTGGAAGAGAAGTTTCTGAAATCAAATATTAAATAACCTGAATTTTCAATCACGCCTATAGGCCATTGTAAAATAATTTATTACAACAAAACTGTAACTATACCATTACATTAATTGAAAAAAGAATGTATGAATATGCCCATACACTATTATACACGATTGTGTTTTAGACTGTACTACACACGTGTTCAATACAATTATATAAAAGACATGCTTAAGCAAATATTAAATATCAAATATTTACCAAATTTACTTAACTAAATTCTTAACCTAATCACACAGATGTAGTATAAGTAAGTTTTATCAGTTCATGCAATGAATGAAAAATGTTCTGTTGTTTGAAAATTTTCGCGAGTATAGTTTCAGAGGTTTCGTATATACTTGATGAGTGATTATTGACCGTAGCTGAGGTGGGCACCACTAAATGCCTCTATCTATTTTGACTTCAAAATACTCAACACGCTTATGTTCAACTTGTCGATCTGGGAACCAACTTGGTAGAATATTTATTCGAACATGGTTGACCACTTTCAGTCCGATCGGTAACCTATTCTTAAAGATAGATAATAAATTCAAATTGCATGTTGATTGTTTGGATAGTAAGTACAAAGTGCTCTAAGAAATTAATCTTTTTCATAAAATAATTTGAGACACCTACAGCAAACTTCAAACTGATGAATTAAGACTGCACATTGAAGTTATGTTTGTGTCGTATTCTGTATCTAATAAATATGTACAATTAACTAACGGATAGATTAACTAAGTTCAAAAGCAGAGACTTTTATTTATTTGAATCAACACAATTTGCATATGACGATGAAATCATCGGCGCGCCAGCGTAATACATTATTAATCAAAACAAATGAATCATGAAACTATAGTAATTTAAAATATAAAGTTTGTTGCTGATATCATTTCTAACCTTTAAAAACCGCCATAATGAATTTGACAACCTTTGAGTATGAACAATATAATACAAAAATAATGCATGCAACCTAAAAGTTATATTTCCTTAAAAAAATACCTTAACCCTGTTGGTAGGGTTTACTAATACAGAAACTATTAACGTAAAATATGATTATAAACATTTCAAAGGAACGTCAGATGCTTTTATTCATACATTTCTTGGTAATGTGTTTGACAATTTAGAAAACAATTGCAGCACTGTTCTTTATGTTATCTGCCACTGTCAAAACGAAGCAACTGTTATAAAATTCTTTACAAATCAAGGAAAGCTACAAAAATTATTCGAAAAGAAGTGTTGGATGTAAAAAACTGCCATTTCTAAATATGCTTTCAGAAAAATTGACTATACGCCTTATAGTACACATTTAACCTCCATTTTTTTTGTTTCCAAATCTCACAAACGTACGAAAGAGGTCCAAATTTAGGGATAATGACGTATTTATAGCGGCTGTTTTAAATAGCTTGAAATATAGCTATAATACGATTTCTTGGCTTTTCTTATATTTAAATGCGCGTTTCATGCACTAAAAATCTAAATCGTTTCTTAAATAAAAAATTTCGACTTTTTAGGACAAGTATCTAGGATGCCTGTGATTTTAAGGCCTATCCGACGTATAACATTCGTTTAAAATATTCATAATGAAATTTTATTTTAATAGTCCCTGTATTGGTAAATCCCACCAATAAGATTAGAGTTATTTCGTTTAAGAAATATAATTTTTCGTTTACATGCATTCTTGATTTAAGAAAGCGCTATTTTTGTAACTTACATTGTTCATACTCAAAGGTTGTCAAATTCATTATGGTGGTTTTAGGTTAAAAATGATGTCGTTATTACTTTATATTTTAAATTATTCGTTTTGATTAATAATGTGTAGCGTTGACACCTATGACATCATTGTCTTCGAACGAAAAAGGTTTACTCGCTACATTATACCAATTCAGGAAATTGTAAAACCTCGTTTTTGTTCAAGTTAATGCTTCAGTAGGATTATTGTACATATTTTAGATCGAGAAAAATGACAAAAGTAATTTCAATTTACAGTCACAATTCATTTTTCCGTATTTTTCTGAAAGTAAATTATCTTAAAAACTCAGCCCTGGAATAGCCTTCTACCACTAGTAAGATGTCGTCAGCGTATACAACCGTCGTCGTCACCTTACCCATGTTGTCCAGCTTTTTCAGTAGTGTCTAGTTCCTCGATAATGATGTCTATGAACATCGGTCCTCACATTGAGCCCTATGGATATCCCTTTGTTATCCGTCTTGTCATGTTGTGTGCAGTAACTCCTGTAGGAATGATACAGTTGTATAGGGTAATTTGTTGTCTCCAGTCGGATGAAGAGGGATGGTCACCATAGGTTGTTAAAAGCTTCTATGTCTATCATGAAAAACAGTACGTATTTTTTGTTGGTGTTTTGCACCGTCTTGAGTGCTTTATTGATGGCGTTTTCTGTCGATCGATTTTAGGTGAAGCCGTATTGTCTGGGATGTATTCCCGTCGTTTGTCTGTGTTGTTGCATTTGTTTGCAAAGCAGTCGCTCATACGTCTTGCCTAGGGGGGTAGGCAAATAGGCTTGTATGAGTTCGGCTGCTTCGGATCCTTGTCCTTTCCTTTCGGAATTATTACAACGTTGATTCGCTTCCAGATGTTCGTGAAGGTGAATTGTCTTAGGAGTTTGCTGTAAAACCCCGTTATTGTAGCTAGTAATTTCTCTTCCAGGGCTACAATGACCTCTGCGAGGATATTGTCTGGCCCAGGTGCTTACCTGCCCTTGGCCGGATTTAGGTCGAGTTTTACCTCGTCTTTCCTGAATGGTTGCAAGTTCTCATCTTGTCTGTTCCAAGGTCGCTAACCTTGGTTGTTTTGATCCATTGCTTGTTGTTTTTACGTGTTTGTTCCTCAGTGTCGTCTTTTTTGTCGTCGTCTGGTAGCAACCTCTAGAGCAATAGTGATGTTGTTTCTGCCCGGTTCATTGTTTCTGTTCCGTCCGGTTTGGTCAGAGCCGAGTGTGTCATTAACGGTCTTATCTTATCATTGACAACTTTGTACGTCACACCCCAGTGCCTGATCTGTTATTGTATGTCGGTGGGTTGTTGGGTTAATTTAGTATTATCAGGTCCTCAACCATTGCGCCACGTATATCCGTGTACCGGCTGTGCCACAGAGGGGACTTTTCGTTCACGTCTGCCATGACCACAATGAGCTTGTCGTTAAATGTTTGTATGATATTTCGTATGTTCAGGTATGGTTCTGGGCCGAGTCGAAACTGGAAATAGCTAGTCGCAAGAATCAATCTCCCAATTGACTTGTTAGACAACTCCAGGCAGACGCAGTGATCTTCAGTAAAACGTTGTCGAATGTTGAGTCGAAAATTACAACAGCTGTTTGGGCGTTGGTTTTAGTATATATTTGTCTTGCGCGTAATGACATGGACGGAATCTTCCGATGTACTAAATATGGCTCCTGTATGAACGGTGCATTTAGTTTTAGGATTTCGGCTAGCTGCCTTAACTCATTCATCACCATAGCGCTGCGTATGCCATTTATTTGGTCTATCTGGATATTGCTGTTAGCCATTTCGGTGAGTAAGTGTGAGTTCTGCACGCTGATCATTCTTGGATGTAATTTAATGTGTTCTGCTCATACGCCATCACGTGATGTCTGTAGATCTCGTCAGTGCTAAGGTTTTCGTGTTGTTTTCTGAAAACTATTTGTAGTAGTTCAGTCACTTCCGTACGTTCCATTGGTAGTCCTTTTCTCTTAAGAAAAATTCTATCTACTGCCTCTGGCGTGTTATATTTTGTCGTTCGTCCGTTTATATGTTTTGTCATGGTGATGTATCGTAGTGCCGTCGTTAGAATGTTGGTTTCTTCAAGTCTGGTTATTTGCATGTTGGTCTCTATGGTTTGGTATACTTTTGTTGGGTCAAATGCGTATGTGTTGGGTCTTGTGTGTTGTGGTGTTCTTTATGTAGCTGTTTGTTCGTGTTATAGGAGGTTTTTCTGTCTTTTGGTCCATAATCCAACTGGGGTTGATGGAAAGTATTCACTACATAAACACTTTTACAATGTAGCAGCAATTTATTTAATTCTACGATCACCGCATTCGGGAGCTTTTTATCACTTGCAAGCCCGAATTTATAAAATTACTGTTGCGTGAATTATTAAAAACCGGTGAATTTGCTAAACGGTCATGCCTCTAAACGCTTATCTTCAACTATTTAATTTTGAATAAACGCAAATGAATTCTTTTCGCTACTATGCGATGGCGGTATTTATAAGCTATATTTCCCAGTTTCAACTATGCACACGATTTGTCCGGTTTGAGCTGAACTTGTGGTTAGAGCTTAGTGGTACTTAACGGTACTACCTATCATCCAACTATACCAAAAATGCCTAACCACCGGTATCTTCCCTGACACCTTTAACAAACTAACATCACCTTACTATTGAAACCTGCAAAACCCCCTGAAGACCCACATTCCTACCGTCCAATTGCCCTTCTTTCATCCATCGGTAAACTCCATGAAAAACTGATCCTACAAAACTCCAGTCGCATATCAAAAATTACTCCCTGATTTCCCACAACCAACACGGTTTCCGCCAAGGTGACAGCGCAGAACAAACAATCTTTTCTTTAATCCCCAAAGTTCGATCATCACAATCCAAATACGTCATAGCAATGTTCCTTGATTTCCACTCCACCTTTGATTTTTTCTGGTGGCCCAATATCCTGAACCAACTCAAACTACTGAATCCCCCCCCCCCATATATACATATATATATATATATATATATATAAAACCATCCAATCATACCTGTCTTCCCGAACAGCAAGCCTCCGGACAAACTACTTTTCCATTACCATGTCCCTAACACAAGGCTGTCCTCAAGGATCTATTCTCTCACCTACCCTTTAGAACCTATCCATTAACCCTGTACTTAAGCTTAATATTCCAAACACAGATACATTCGCTTATGCAGACGACCTTACGTTCCTCATTCACGGAAACTCCCGTCTCCAATTACAAACCACTACAAATATCCTAATCCAACATATTGAACAATGGTCTATCCTAAATAAGCAAACCATCTCTCCTACCAAATCCAGAATGTTACTTCTAAAAGGCTTCCTTGACCTACGCCGCAGTCCTACTATCGATATCCTAGGAACACCCTTAACTTTCTTTGAATCTGTTTCTTACTCGGTATCCATTTAGAAACCCACCTGAAAATTGCCCCCACCTCCAAAAAATCTGTTCAAAAACCAAGTTAGTCCTGCACAACATTCAGCAATCCTTACTACAATCAATCCAACTAGCCCCACCTACAAGAAGACTAATCCTGAACAATATTATCATCCCCATCGTCCGTTACGCTGTTGACTCTTGGTGTCTCCTAACAACCCCTCATTTCAGCAAAATCCTAAACCCAATTATACGTCTTTGCCTGTTATACGTTTCTCGAGCCTTTCGAACCACCTCCACTGCCTCTCTATACACAATATTTAAAATTTCCCTATTAAAAATCCAACTATATCATTTCGTGCAAACTCGTAATCTAAAATTCCTTTGTCCGATCCCCCTCCACAATGAAATACTATCCCCAGATACGTACCGCACAATCCCTACTTCCGACCTTAAGGCCCGTATCTACAACCCCTTCCTTCATTCCTGGCAAGAATTATGGTTCTACTCCGATGCCTGCAAATACACTGCTACGTTGTGCAGCGTACGGGTCAGATAAGAATATCGGGCTAACTACCAATGCGGGGGGGAGGGTCCTGGCAACACAAAAAAAATAAATCGACAACGATTTTCTATTTACAATAAAAAAATAGAAATTTCTATCTAAACAGCAAAAAAAATTAAATAAGGTTACTATTTAAAAAAAGCAATTTTACTCTATGGACAAATTCAATAATTGTTTCACGAAGTGCGCATTTCGTAGCTAACTTGAAATAAATGTAACCAGCAAAAAAGAATGATGCAGATGGATTAAGTAAAAAAAGCATTAAATTTAGAAACCTCATTTCAACGAAAATCACATAAGAATCAATTATATGCGGTCGTAATGTATAATAAGTTAACGGATACCTAAAACAAGGTATTGACTATTTAATTTTAGCATAAACTTTACGTTTTGAAATAAATAAGTTTAAAATGAAAATTAGTAGGAAGAGTACTTATTGTAAACAGGATATTGTCAACGTATGAAAGAGTAGAAACGGAATCGAAGTAAATGAAATAACCAAATACCGCCGAAAATGAACGTAACAACATCCACCAAATATTTCCTACCATTACCGACATCCCTACTCACATACAAAACTCCAGCCGTACAGTTAGCCAATTCCTAACTCGTCATGAAAAATTCCGATCCAAACTACGAAACTCCAGAACATCTACTATACCATTGCCCCGCCCTAACTCCCATCCGAAATAACTTCAAACAAACCATTCAACTCGACCTATTTTTCCCACTATCCGATTTTAAATTCTTAATTACTAACTTTTCCCTTCCTATACATGCCTTCCTACAAGAAATTTTAGACACTTAAATCCCTCCAACCTGCGATTAAATACGAAAACAACAAGTTAATGCTGTATCGGACCACATGAAGCCCCCCCCCCCCCGGATCAAGTTTTTGACGTCATCCCGAAGGTATAAGCGAGTTTGAAAAGAAGACCACCTGAAGCCGAATAAACTTTAATTTATTTTGTTTTTCTTATTTGTTTATTTCTTTCGTATTATAACTTAGACTGTTCAAGCTAGGATGGGCCAATGGCCTAGGTATAACTTAAAATTAAGAATTTTCATACATACATACATACTACCATGGTGGCTAGTTAATATTGACATCTGCGTCATTGTATAGGTCTAACACGTCTTAAATTATTTATTTTATGAGCTTCTGTTTGTTTGAGTAATTTATATTAATTTCGGTTCTTTTCAATGTATGAGAATGTTTTAACGTCCACGTTCGTAGAATGATTAGTCTTTTATAGTCCCGCGTCACTGCTATTACCTCGCGCGCTCGTGTTCAAAGCCACTTCCACATTATTGCGCAATAAGATATTACGTCATAATTTCCAAATTGTATCATGTACCAAAAGTGTTTACAGTGATACAAGATGCACCTTAAAAAAATAAAAAACACTCACCTAAAAATGTCAAATGCTCCGCGATTCTACGGTCATCCTTACGCAGAAGGCCATGTTAACTTCCGTGTATCTCGTTGGCGTGGTTCGGGCGTGGGTTGGGTTAGGACATCGTTGAATCCAGATTTAATGTCTTCCCTCTTATTCTGTTTGTAGGCAGGACGAAGGAATAAGGTGAAGGTAGAGATACGATAGGGCAAAAGATAAAATGGAAACCTACATTCTGAAAGAAAAGACAAAAAAGACACAGGCACACGTCACTGTTCGACGTCTTGTTGGCTAATCCCCCGATGTCCGGTGGTGTCGCAAACCGCGCACTTACTTCCTCACTTTACGTCTGCGCATTCTCTTGCCCCGACGCAACTGCCCGAAGTGACGGAAATGCACAAGTCTATTTTTAAAAATATTGGCGCGAATTCACTCACAAATTAAAAAGTGTGCAATGCTAATTTTTGGCATTTAACAAGTCATGGAAAATATGTTGCTGCTTGTAGAATTTGGTATGTCTGTGGTGAAGTCCTGGTTTTTAATTGTTGTTTGCAAAAGAATGTACTAGATACTTTACCATTTATTTCGGTATTTTATTTTAATAATATTATTAAATAGTACTATTATAAACTGTAAACTACCCAACTTTTAAAATAATTGTTCGTGTATTTCCTTATTTAGCTTCCTAAACTAGTTAAGATTGATAAATGTTTTCCCTATATACAAGCGTAGGCGTAATTAAAGAAAAATTAAAGAAACATGTTTGAAAAAACATCATTGCGATAGCATATGAACGAGATAGCGATGAGCTGTAGTTTCTTGTATGCTTTCTTAAATGATAGCAAAGCACAGAAAACCGCGTATCATCGGTGAAGAACTTATTCTGTCAGCTTTAATACACACCGTGCCGCATAAACCAATTCTTGATATTATAACAAAAATTTCACAGCTCAAAGAATTATCTATCTAGAATGATAACTCAACTTTGCCAGAAAACTAAACTATACTTTTTATGTGAGGCTTTTAGAGAAGAAAAAATTTCCCACAAATTATTATTTGCCAAATATTTAGCGATATTTAATCAATTTTTTAAGAATTCAACATAAATTGCATACTTTTAGGTAATATCCTCGTCATTACTACTGATAGTGCTCAGGTAATGATAGGACATCGTCAAAAAACAAATACCAATTTATATCCTGCATTATGAGTTACTGTAGTGAAGCTGTTGATTGCCTTCTCGCTTTTTTATTAGTAGAATGTGAATTCGGTGCAGTTAAAATGCTTATCACGAAAAAGGAAACTGACTGGAATTTTGCGCAAGTGAGAATTACAAATATACCTTACAAACATAAATATTCTCATATCATGACATCAGGTTGCCCATTTCATTGAACAAAGAATGAGGTTTTGTAATTTATAATAAAATTATAATTTCAATAAATAATACTTAAAATATCAAAACTTTTTTTTCATACTTTATTTTTACGTCGCCATTTGCTATTCAACCCAGTAAAGTTAAACGGACAATTTTCCTATAATGCAATATGTAAAATTGTTTCAGTTGGAGATTTCATGATCAGGTTTGTGCCATAAAAGAGAGTCCATGGGCATAGTAAAGAAGGAAGCCACTGCTGTAACCTACTTACTGTAACCTCAACTTATATCAGCACTCGCCTTTAATCTGTCATTGTACGAATGACCCAAAGCGGTGGTTGAAAATGGAAACACGAAACTCAATTTATTCCATAACTTTCGAGTTCTGTTCGAGTTGAATCAATATTGAATTAGTTTAGAGTGCACGAAATCTTTGTGAAATTTAGCAAAAGCTGAAATTATATACGGCACTCGACGAGCAATTCATTCTCAAACTCGATTTGACAGCATGTTGAAAGTAAATCGACAACACGTCACAATTTTACACTCTATCTCTAAAGATATAATTAAGAAATGTCCTTATTAAATATACAGTTTTTCATAAGATTTTGATAGTTCACTCTGGGTTTAATAAAGTTTCAATTTGTGTTTTGCTAACGGTGTTGTAGGGTTTGAAAGATTCGGGTAAATTTTAGAAAAATAAACTTGAAAGTTTTAAGTTAGAAGTTTGGATGGAGTGACAGGTGTGCATTGAAGGTTCATATTTATTTATGTGGGTAATCTTACGTTTAAGCAATCATTTCATAGAAGGTAAGTTTGAAAAGTTTTAAGATAACTTGTAATTTAAAATGGCAGAACTTGAATGTTATCGTGATGAATCCTTTTCAAAGTGATATGTTGTAAATATGGTAACGCGCGAGCGTTACGAATTAATTATTCGCGAGCCAGTAATAAGAACAGGTCAAAATGTAATCATTTGGGGATGTAATACAGGGTTGAACCGCGCGGCAGGAAATCGGTGGGTCGGAAAATTAAAAATGAATGAAACACACCTTCAAGCAAAAAAAATTAATTGAATTCACGCAGGGAATATATACGGTAAGCGACATGAAAGTGAGATACGCCGACAGGTACAGAGTAAGTTCACACACGCGGAGGGGTGCGGTTATAATGTCGCGATAACCGCAGGTAAAAAGATGTTAGGACCGGTAGTGTTTGCCGTTTCATAAATTTGGAATTTTGTGATGTGCTGTGTTAAAGGAGTTGTGTTAGAAAGAAAGCCGTGTTAGCGGAAAGAACCCAATATGTAAATTACTGATGGTTTCTGGATATTGTGAACTCTTTTTAAAACGATGGAATTTAAAAGTGAGTAATTTTTTGGACTTTTATGTTTAGACTTCGTAATAATGTATATGTGAATTTTAAATGTAGATTGGTTGGTATTCATGTAGCAAGAAATGAAGCGAACGCGAAAGTTTATTTATTTTGTTGAATGATGAATTCGCGACGAATTTAGTGAACGTGTAAGGATGTTGGAATAGTTAGGAACATTTTAAAATATTTAGAAACATGTATGTATGGGAATTTAAATGCAATTTTATATGTAAAATTTAATGTTAGTTAAAGCATACAAAAAATAGTATTTTGGAATGGACAATGGAATGGTACAACAATTTTTTCTATGTTGGTTTTTAGAGACATTTCCAGATATTAGAATTTATAAATGTCATGTAATTTAATATGGGAAACTGAAAATCTGGAGTAAGCGTGTTGATGGATTAGATTTTAGATTTTTTTGGGATTTCTTTTAGTAATACCTGACCAGAGTGAGGAAACTAAATGTTTCGTTTAAGGAAAATATATTTGAATTTATTTAAAACTAGGTAGACAGACATATTTGTAAAAGATATCCAGCTATTCCAGTGATGGAATCGTATTTAGAAGAAGCATTTGATTTTACAATTTCCTTTAATTATGACAAAACTTAATAAGCGTTGTAAGATATATGCATGAAAGGTATCGTATAATGGGAAAGATTTGGGGAACCGAAGCAAAGTAGACATGCGAAATACCTTCTTCTGAATTAAGAATAATATCCGGAAGGATTGCTGTGACAGACGGTTTAGCACCCTTATTCATGTCATAAAAAAATCTTTCAGTTTAAGTGATAGTTAATCGTATTTTTTTGTACTTCCGCCATTCTACTATTTTTATTTCTATATTTTTTATTTTCTTTTATAATTTCTTCCATAGAGACCCAAAAGCGCACCACTGCAGTTAGCCGACGCACCTTTATATTGTTACGGGGTTTCCGCCCTTTCAAGGCCAATCAAAATTTATTAATTTACTGTTTATTTTACCCGTAACAATGTGTACTGTTTAATAATTGACTTTAACTGCCTTTATAATTTGTTGACCTTTGCACAACAACGCACACTTCTTATATGACTGGCAATTCCTCTGACATTTCTGATGCATTCCGAAGTGTCCACTAAATTCACTACACTCCCCCTTACTTACATTAAGGCATCATTATCATTGGGTCTTTAGTCCTGAAACTGGTTAGACGTGTACCCTCATTGTTTCTTATTCTGAGCTAAGCTACCCATTTCCCTAAAATTTACACTCTCCATTTTTCACTGTCTGTGATCAAGAGTCTGATCTAGGACTATCTCTATCTCTTTTTTTCGTATCTCTGCCTGTAATATATTTCGCACTATTTCCCAAAAACGCCTTAGAACGTATCCTCCCCTTCTATTTCTCCCATTTTGTTTTACACAGATATCTTTATTCTCCTTCCATTTTTATAACCTCTTTGTTATTAACCTTGTCTGTCAAGGCTGTATAAATAATTATGATCAGATGTAATTTTCTAATTGGTAAAACTTTTAATTATGTCCATAAATACACAACTAGTGTATACATGAATCTGTCATTTAGGATGGTTTTTTTGTTTGTCCCTATCTCAAAATGTGTCGTTATCTTCAAACTTTTCGTTCTCTCCATATCTGACTGCCTTCTAGTGCACATGCCATTTCCCGATAAAATGTCCTTTCTAAGGCCAAGATGTCGTACCTGGTACGTAAAAGGTTTTTTTCTTTTATTCTTGTTGAAACACAAAAATATCGTTTTAGAATACTAGTAAAATGTGTACGGAGAAAGTCTACCTGAATTACCCGTTCAAAATGAGTATGAATAGTAAGTTGTTAACAGATATACTTTTAGACGGTTCCTCGTGGCGTATTATAATGCTTCGTTTTTGTAACACGTTTATTTTCTAGGGTTCTCTGGTGAAGTATCCTCCGGTAAAATATTCCCTGGTGGAGTTTTTAACTATACATGCTAAGCTATCTAAGCCTAATGCATTAATTCTACTACCTGCAAATATTATCTATTATTGTACAAGAATTTTATGTTGGCGTTTATTTACCTTCTAAAATAAATTAAACGTCCGTTAACAAAACATATCGCTGTGGAACAAAGATTAGGCTCTTACAAATTTAAAGTTTGAGGTTAATACCAAACTAAATATGGATGGTGTTCGTCTTAACAAGCAGTGAGAAGAAATTGAAACCTCTATAGTTCTCTACAAGCCGGAACTCAATACTTAAGTATATGTTACTTTCATATTTCACGAATACAGGTATGAGTTTTAACTTATTTATTTTTGTGACGAAACAATGTGCAAGTGTTACATTTTAAATCTCAATAACTAGAAAAATAATCCATGTAAAATGTAAAGTCATACTTTTACTTACCTATTATCTTAACTAATTTAATATTACTTTTGCTTTTCAGGTATAACCTTACAAGTGTAAACGTAATAGCTTTCATAAAACCTTTTTGTAGATTTTGAGGTTATGTTCAATTTTGTTTAATTCAAATTCCCTTAACTAAATTAAATACAACAAAAAGTATTTATGATTTCTTTTTACTTAGAACGTTATTGAAATTGTGTCTAATAAGCACAATAATAATTTTAGATTTTCTAATATCTTATCTGGTAGAGTTTAAGACAATTTTAAAATTATGAGAGTGTAGATATATATATATATATATATATATATATATATATTGTTGTGGATTCAAAGAGTTAAATTTGGGGTAAACAATATAATTTCAACCACCCTGTATATAGAAAAGAACAAATTATTTACG
Organism: Platerodrilus igneus; assembly: GCA_036346225.1. Taxonomy (NCBI): domain Eukaryota; kingdom Metazoa; phylum Arthropoda; class Insecta; order Coleoptera; family Lycidae; genus Platerodrilus; species Platerodrilus igneus. The sequence goes on from JARFIW010001031.1 coordinate 2,698,305, forward strand.
TGCAAAATTTATTTAATTCATTTAGGGTCAACGGACAAATATTGACGTATTTTTATAATTGATAATTGAAAGGTTAAAAGTACATAAAAAAACAGTTTTAAAGCAAATAGAATACGCATATTTAATGTTAATTTATTTTAACCCAACACGTAAAAGCATAAGACAACCCACTAGCGTAAGAAAATCAATAATTCCAAGGCAAAAGTTTTCTTTGTAACAAGCAAACGTCAGTTTTATCTGATACGAAGAAATATAAAATCTAAGAATTGTTGTGCTAAACGGTCAATAATTAACAAACACTTGCATTTGTAAAAGGTTACATTCGAAAAAATTGAGCATGTGTTAACATAGGTTTTATAGAAATATTTTCAACCGTCAGTTTGGTTTAAACAACAGGCTAACAAATTTCTTAAAGAGTAAGGAAAATGCACGATCGGTTATATACGACAGATAGAGACAGGTAGAGATGTGTTTATATTTAAAACGCACGTACTATATCCACGTGGAGTGAAGATGGGCTGTCAGCAATATCGATTTTCTATAACTCAAGTGGGGTTTTGAACGCGACAGCAGACATGCATCAGACAGATATAAAAATAGGTTATGCGGGATTTGTGACGACAAAGAATTTTATCCTTGGTTAAAAATGGACAGTTTTCCAAACGTAGACACGCGACAGGTGGGAGCGCTTTCGGATACATACGACACGTAGACGGAGTAAATTTCAGAAATTTTCAAGACGGTTGTATCAAAATTTGTAGAATTTAGAATTGAAAATAAGCTTTTCACGGGAAGTGTGTCCGGGGGTACGATTTGAAACAATATAAATACTCTAGCTAAATTATTACGGATCTCTTGTCTTCTCGTCCCTTCGATATTACTAACTTCGATAAAGTACTGAATGCTGACCAACATTTTAGTAGAGCTTTTTGTGTAAGTATTAGATGTGTGATAATACAGTAAATATAGTGCTAGCACGTGTAACTTATTAGTAGCGGCCTTCTATTTATTAACGCGAAATACGTGTATATTAAATTAATAGAGGTCTGGCTACTACTATACTAAGCTCGAAAATCAATAAATGGAAGCATAATATATGTGGGGTAAGCATCACAAACAACCAGGATTGTACGCTGATATGGAATGGTACTATGAAACGAGGCGCTTGGCTCGCAATTGGGGTTATCGTCTGTGAATCCGCTGGGTATCACAGCGCATGGTCACGAAGCAGAGGGATTCCAGAGATCATCTTCGAAGGAATGGAAGCCTGAAGAATTCTCCAGGTAATTTATTTAAAATTTCTGTTGTCTGATAAACTTTTGTGAAATGTTGGTAATGTGTGAGTGAATTTTGGAATTTATTTATGGTTATATAAACTTATTGGAAAATATACATGTACTGGACAATTTATTGGGGTTAAATATTTAAAAAAAGTGTATTTAAAACTTACAAAATTTTATTCTGAATATAAACTGAATTGTAAAGGGTACACGGGTCTATAAATTTTGTTTAATTTATGCAAGGTAAAAGGCATATACTAAATAAACTGGGTTATTATGAGCTCACCATACTCCAGTGTACAGTCAATTTAGGGTAATATGTGGGGCCCATCTACTCATATTTTACTGAATTTGTTTGAAAATAATTAGAAAATCAAGAACTTTAAAACATATCACATTCGAGTTAGTAATTAGTGTATCAAACTGTTGTTTATACATGTGAATAATTTGTCTGTAAATAGCGGTAAATAAAAGATTATATGATTGTTGTATTATTTGGTAATTTCATTGAATGGTGTGCGAGTGTGAAGGAAGAATGGTTGTAAATTTAGGTATACGAGAAGAGGCACAGCTGAGCTAGCCAGGAAGCTGCTGAAGATTTTTGAAGCAGAAATCAAAGGGTAAGGAATCTTTTTTTCTCTTTGAAAGTTGTGCATTTTTGAAAATTATTTAATGACACTGGTAAAGGACTGATGTTAAAGCTTTGTCCCAGCTTCGTCCAAGAATTTTTCTAAGGTTCCACTGCAATCTTATGACGGCCCAACGCTGGGGCTCGATGTTAAAAGTTTAATCCCCGATTCCACGGCAATATATATATATATATATATTGCCGTGAAACATACAAAAATTTCGCCCCACGCTTGGCCCCACCATAAAAGTGCCGTGGAAGTGTCTAAAATTCTCACTTCTCGAAGAATTGGGCGTCATAAAATTTCTGAAAATAAAAATAAAAATAAATTTCTTACACTACCTTTTGGAACGCCTCCTTGTTTCTGCACACCCTGGCTAGCTCAGTAATCGGCTTCTTCTTGAATACCTACCACCCTAAGCACCTTCCTTTCTCACAAACACAGTCAAATGAAATTACCACTCAAATAATGCCACAAAACATACAACCTTTTTATTTACACATATTAACAAGTTTCCATTATTAAAAAAATATTTACACCTTGGTACATACAGTTTGATAAGACTGTGACCATCTCAATCTTTAAATCCTTTAAACTTTTATGATTTTAATATATTTCAACAATTTTATTTTAGACGAGTAGATGGGCCAGTCATGCAACTCTAAATGCTTTTAAACCTCGCATTTTTACTAAAAATAAATCTAAAGACCCGTTTACTCTTTACAACAACATTTTATATCATCAATAAACATTTTTATATCATCAATAAGCATTTTTAAATAATCAATATTAATTGTCCTGTACATATACCCCTTTAAATGAATTTTTATGGTAATAAATACACCCCCAATAAGTCAAAACATTCAAACACAAAAATACCAGCACAAATGTTTAAGCAAAAAGCAGGAAATTAATTTTCTTTACCTGGAGTAAGCTTCGTCCTTCGTTACCTCAAGAAATGTGTACCAAAATCCCTCGTCGTTGTGTCCATATACTTCGTGATTATGCCTGGATCCAAATCTCTGCAACCACCTTTAATATTCTACCCGGATACTTGTTTTGTCCAAACTTAACATCCCATACTTCTAAACTTCAGACATACTAGTTAAACTTTAAGATTCGCTTACCCAAGTACTATCCTATCATTCAATTGTATCGTGTAGTAACGGCAGCTTTTGTAACTTTAGCACCCACTCGTGGAAATCACTTTTAATACGTTTCCGGTACGTTACTAACAGCTTTACATACTTTAAAACAGGATGTTGTATGCTAATTTACCGAATAACAATAATTAGTACCACGTATGAGCACGTACTAGCAATTACGTTGGAGATCTAAGCACGATATAAGATCTAAGAGCAAGAGAGCTTTAATATCTCTCTCAGAGTATTTATACGCTTTTCACAACCCCTCACGGAACCTCTCTTCATCGAAAAGCTTATTTTTAAAATCAATTCTACAAATTTTGAACGTAACGTCTAAAAAATTCCGAGATTATCATAATGTTACCCTGAAATTCGTTTAATAACCTCAACGGATGCGAGTTTCTCAAAACTCCTCGCCTTAGACCAATGATATTTCGTTCCCCCGTTATAACCCTCCACCTCTCAGCTATCTTTCTCCGTTGCACCCATATTTATTGTCTCTTTTAGAACCCCCTCTCAAGCTACAGAAAATCGATATTGTTGTTGGCCTTCCATTCTCCCGTATATTTTAAACGTGACTTGTAACCAACGTTTTCTTATACGTTTCTCTGTCTGTTTTACATTATAGATCTGTCATTTCCCTTAGTCTTCGAAGCACTAAGCGTAAGACTACGGATCCCAAGGTCCTGAATTCGAATCCCAAGACGGCCAACTGCTTGAAAAATGGCAGGTGAACATTTTTCACAAAAATTACGCCCCCGTTCGGATGAGAGGTTAAATGGAAGTCCCGTGTTGAGTGTTGTCACACACGTTAAAGATTCCTACCTTGCCTGCAACGGCAAGGGTTTGGCAAAATTATAAATTTCCAGGCAACAAAAAACTCGCTTCCTGGCCAATGTAGTACCTTCGGGTGGAGCATTGGAAAATCACATGTAAAGTCTTCAAAGCACTTGTTATTTTTAGCAGCTTGTTGAACCGACCGTTGCAAACAGTTTTCTAAAATTTTGTGCCAACGATCATTTAAGTTCTATGAACTTGACATTTAACTAAAAGGTGCTTTTTCAAAGCCACTTGTTTAAAATAACAATTCTAAATTTATCCCCTTTTTAGGATTTGTAAAACGAACGTGTTTGTTTATTTAAATGAAAATATGTGTTTAAATTATTGATTTTCCATACTTGAAAGCTCCGTTTCTGATTCGATGCGCTTGATCTAAACTTATTACAACTAATTATGCGTATCCTTGAGTTTTTATGTACTCTAAAGCTTCCTCCCTTTATGCAATTTTAACATTCTAATTTAGAAATACAAAATATGTTAATAAGTGTTCGTCTTCATTATCTAAACTGATTAATTTGGCGCGTAAATAAATTGTTCCTATTTCCTATATACACAGTTGTTGAAATTTTATTGTCTAAACCTACTCAACCTATAATTCCACGACAATATATATATATATATATATATATATATATATATATATTATCGTGTAGGTTATAGGTAAAAATGGATAAATAAGTCAAGAAAATAATTGTGTAAGTATCTTGTATATAGGAAACAAGAATATACTATTTACGCTTCAAATTAATTAGTTTTGACTTTAAAACAAGCATGTAGTAGCATACGTTTGTATCGATAAGTTGTAATTATAAAGTTGCCTAGTGTGGAAGCTTTGCAATGCATAAAAACTCAAGAACAATGCGAGGAAACGTAGCTTTGGTATTCTAATGCTGTAAATCGAGATAATCAAATAATAGGGGGAAAGTTATTGGTTTACAGAGTATACAATCAATAATTTAAGCATGCTTTAATTCCATATAAGTAACGTGTAGTACGAAAAGCTTTGCAGTATATCAAATCGATAATGTAAATGCGTATATTCGTTTAACTAACAAAGCGTCCGTTAAAAACAAAGTTCTAGAAAGTCTACAGGCTAAACAACTTGGGACAATACAATTTTAAACTGGCAAACAGTTCATAGAAAGGACTTTCAAATAAATAAACAATTTTAAAAATTATAATGTACGTTGAAACATAATGCTTTAGAAATTTGAGCTAACGACCGAAGCGAAGGTTGAAAAATATCAGGTTATTGCATAACAAACCAAGATATTCCGGAGATAGAATATAAGTAGTACAGAGTAAAGGAAGATAAAAGACAACAGATATATATCCATTTTGTAAATATTGAGCTGGTGTGACGTAATTTTTGACTTGTATAAATAAAAAGGTTGTATGTTTTGTTGAATTATTTTGTTGATAATTTTTTTTATTGGTAGTCTAAGTGATAGAGAGTATGTATAGAATGGGTAAGTATCTCTGAAAAAGCTGGAAGCAGAGCTAACCGTGGTATGCTGATTTGGGGGAGCAAGAGATTTTGAAATTAAAAAATTTTTTTAATAAAATTTCGTAGGTGTTAACTTTATTTTTCAGGTTACACAACAATTTTTATGACGCCTAAAGTGTGGGGCATGATTTTAGGGCTTCTTTCCAAAAAAGACCACTGCATTTTTATGGCTCCCAACGGTAGGGTGCGAATTTAATCCTCAAAGGACACTGCATTTTTATGGTGCCAATTCGTGGAGCATGATTACCAAATATTGCAAAATATATATATAGTGCTGTAATTGTAGGGTAGTTTAGGGGTAGGTTAGGTCATAGGGGTCGTAGGATAAATAAAAACAACCTCCAGCTCAAGAAAGGCACATAATTCCAGAAATTACAAGAGTAAATCGTATAAAATACGCGAGATTAAATACATAAGAACATAAAAATATCTAAGAGTAATACCTACATCGAAATTGTTCTCATACCGATATTTAAAATTGGATTCTAATACCTACATGTAATTTGGATCTGGATTGTAATTTTGGTTTTGATGTCGACTTCTAAATTCGACTTTCAATTTGGACATATTCAGACTTGGCACTAAACAACTCATGGGGATGCAGATCACAGGCTAAGAAGGAACTACAGAACCATTCTAGGTTAGCAATCTTGACACAATTTATTATTGAAAACTGTTTTTAATTCAACATTTATCATTTTTGTATCTGTAAGAGTCAACAAAATATAATAGCGTCATTTAACAATTTATGACAAAGGGAATAGGCATCTTGGAACGTTCGAAGGTCCCTAAATAAGTAAAAAGATAGTTTTGCTGGCTTAAAAACTCATAAATCTGATATATGTAAATATTCTGAAAAGGGGAAAATTTTGAGAGTTGTAAATATTTAATGATTATATTGTGTATTGCAGAATTGCTTTATTTAATTAAATAAGCTAGTCGGGGCAAAAACCCTAATTTAACATTCCACATCATAGGTGCTTGATTATTCAGGGGGAATATCACAGCATTATTTGACGCTCATCGTAGGGGCTCGTTGATCCTAATAAGAATATCACAGCATTTTATGACATGCCCAATCGTGGGGCTCAATAAGAATATTAGGGGTAAATTTCACAACAAAATTTTATGACGGCTCAACGCTGGGACTAATATCACAGCATTTTATTATGCCCAAGTCGTGGGGCCTAATGTAAAGGGGATATCAAAGCAATATATATATTATTATAAACACCACCCCTCTACTTTTTGTGTGTTTCACCTATATTATACCCTTTATTTTATACTTTTGTAAAATGTGCACACCTAATGCACGCCCCTTGTACTTGCACCGTTTGGTTGGTTCTTTTATAAACTATTTAATGTAATGCCTCGACTATTTAAAACTCTTAATCTCAGGTTATTCAACTGCTTATAGTGGGTTTCCGTTATAAGTAGTTGTGTTAAGTCCAACCAACGTGCACCCTTTTGTTTTACTACTAAAATTGCTACTCTACTTTAGTATATGCCAAAATTTCTAATTAGATCAAAGTTACTATGTGCCAAATTAAATTACAACCAAATTTTATATGACTAAATTTTGACGTATTAAAGAATATGATTTTAAAAACTCACCTGGTCTATACTCCGTCGATGCCTCGCTGACTGCTGGCACAAAATCCTAATTACCGTATACGTCTTCACAATGATGCTTTTGAATTTCCGTGCAGCTTCCAGGTGTCCTCGACTTTTAACTGTTCCCCAAAATCTGAAATGATTAACCCAAATTTAGAATTTAGAAAATACCGTGTTACAACTTCCCTTGTGCTATTATCCACTTCGAATTCTTGTTTCCTCTATAAAACCGTCCGCTTCTCCGTATCTAATCTCCAATCTACTCGTTTCTTTATCTTTCTGTTCGATGCTCCTTCTAACCTTAAACCACACTCCAATATCCAACTTCTAATCTGTATAACCACTCTCGATGACCTTCTAACTTTAAACCACACTCCAATATCAAACTTCTTTCTGTATAACCACTCTCGATAACCTGCTACCTTTAAACCACCCTCCAAATCCACTAATTTTCCGTCGCACAATCACTACTATTCCCTTTATAATTCCTATGCTTGTATCTTTTACCACTTTTCAATTAAACTCACTTTAAAACAATTACTTTTATTATCTGAATACAAATTAGCACAGTTCTGAAAACACGTCTTTTACAAAAACCCTTGAGCATTTCACATCTTACTACGCCACTTAGTCATTTTAAAATTGCCTTTTGGCACTTAATTTCAACTACTATATTTGAATGGTATTTTAGTATACATAAAATACGGCAAACATATATTTTTAGGTTTATGTGATCAAATATGTGGATTATTTTTGTTTGGCATATACTACCTTGTACTAACCAACCCTTATAACTCTTAGTAGCTCCCTTAGACATTTTATTGGCCCCACTGATTTTGAATGAAATTGGAAATTGCGTCGGCTTTACTCTTTCCTGGTGTGCATAATTTCTAGTTTTATTTAAAATCAAACACCCTCTCACCTTTCTACACAAACCCCTTTTCGGATTCCTATATATTTTAATTATTCAACCCCTATTTTTAATTCTCAATATGTCTGTCTAACTATGCTACATACTAACCTAACTTATAAACTAAAACAAAACTAAACTTTCCGTTGCATGAACTATGTAACAACTATTCTACTAAACCCTCTTCCTGTACAACCTTATATGGGAATAGATTTTCCAAGTGAAAACGCCCACGATATTCCCCTGTCATAGTAGCTAATTCAAATGTATTTCCTTCCGCAAAAATACGCGTAATCTTGTACGGCCCTTCATAAGGAAACAACAACTTCGCGCAAATGTTCCTGTCGCGGTTCGAAACTCTTAACCTTTTCACCACCACCATATCTCCTATTTCAAAAGTCGTCCTTTTTTTGATCCTGATACACCTTCGCTCGATATCCCTACGCTGCATCCTTTCGACCCTACGTCTAACACTGCCCAACAACTGTGTGATGTCTTGTACCACGACTTCTTCCCTCCATGGCCTAGCTGGTATAATCCTCCGAATCAATGTTATCGGACACGTTTTTGTCACTGAACTCGGTACACAATTCATGAAATTTTCAATCTGCGGCAGATATCTAACCCATCTATTATGGTGCTCTTGCGTTGCTAACCGTAGATATTTTATTACCTCCCGTATATATCGTTCGCATGGATTTGCTTTCGGATGCCGTATACTGCTAAATGACACCTTAATGTGCGCTCGATTTAACCCGTTCCTAAATCTTTGGTTGTTAAAATAAGTTGCGTTGTCCACCAATATCCTTTCCATTCTCCCTACCTGGCTTCCAAATTCTTTGATCGATTGTAAAGCATGCACCGTGTTGCTTCGCCTCGCCGGAAATAATTTAACAAATTTTGAAAAAAACGTCCACCATTACTAATATGTGCCGATACCCCTGTTCACTCGTAATCAGGTTGCTTAAGTAATCAACAGCTACCAATTCCAATGGTCCGCTCACGCTCACACTCATCGGTACGTTCTGCAACACCACGTTCTTGTCCTTCCCTAAGATAAAAATTTTGCAACGATTGATCCTTTCTTTGACCACCGTGATATCGTTCCGTGCATAAAACGCCTCCCTGAATACCAAAAATGTTTTTCTTATACCTATATGTCCAAAATTTAAATGAATTTCATCTATGATTTCCACAGCCGCGTCTCTGGATACCACTACTAGCTCTGCCTCACCTATCCTTTTGACTACGAACTGCCCTACGATGGTAAATCCACGGTACTCCTCCACATTCTCGCGGATCGAGCTCACCTCACTGTGCCTTTGCGTTTCCATTAGCTTGGCATTAGTCCACCGACCAACATCCCTGAACTCCTGCAAAGCAACTAAACAATCCCTCACGTCCTTATTCTCTTCCACTTGCGGTCTGCTTAGAAAATCCGCCGTCACATTTTCCTTGCCTGGTTTGTGCTTGATTTCGAAATCGTATTCCTGTAATACTAACGCCCATCTGTACAACCTGCTGTTTAGAAACTCCTTTTTCTTCATAAATGTTACCACCGTGTTGTCGGATTCTATCAAAATTTGTTACCTAGCAGATAAAAACGCAACTTTTTCACTGCATATACTATCGCCAACATTTCCTTCTCTGCCGTCGCATATCTGGTTTCGCAGTCTTTTAATACCCTCGAGATAAATACAATTGGTACCTCAGCTCCGTCCTGGATCTGCACCAACTCAGCCCCTATCGCATATTTCGACGCATCCGTTCTTAAAATAAATTCGTCTTTGAAATTTGGATATTTTAATGACAATTCTTTATAAAATGCACTTTTTAAATCCTGGAACGCCTTCTCTCAATCATCAGTCCATTTCCATCTTTCATTTTTCTTCAATAAACTCACCAACGGCACACACAACTCGGAATATCGCGGTATAAATCGTTTATAATAATTTAGAACCCCTAAAAATCCTCGTAATCCTCTCACGTTCTTTGGTTGAGCAATCTTTTTCAACTCGTCCAACCTTTTATTACAAATTTTCATCCCATTCTCACTGATTTCAAACCCTAAATATGTAACTTTGTTCTTGAACAACTCGCATTTCTCCACGTTCAACTTCAAACCCCCTTCGTCCAGCCTCTGGATCATCTTTTCTATATGCTCCAAGTGTTCTTGCTCAGTCCTTGAAAAGATCAACAAATCATCCACATAGTGCGAACAGAAACATTCATACTCGTTAAACAGCTTCTGCATGGCCCTTACCAGTGCTGCGGAAGAACTACTTAACCCAAACGGAACTACAGAAAACATGTAAATCTCTCCTTCAATACTAAACCCTGTAAACTTCTTACTGTCTTCATGCAACGGAATTAACCAAAATGAATTTTTTAAATCTAGTTTACTGAAAAACTTCATCTCGTACACTTTGTACAACAAATTATCCAACCCCTGCGGTTGTTCATACTGCGGTTTCGTAATCGAATTCAACTTCCTCGCATCCAAACAAATCCTTATATCCCTTTTATTGGGTTTAGGAACAATAACTACCGGGTTCACATATTGAGTTTTCGCTGGTTCTATTATTCCATCTCGTAACATCTTGTTAATCTCGGCTTTAACCCTATTTCTAATAGCAAACGGAATTGGATACACCTTTGTATTAAACCCGTTGTCTTCCGTGACCTCTAACTTATGCATGTATCGCCTCGCCAATCTTGGCTCTTCATTAAATAACCCTACATATTTATCAAATAATTCTTCTAGCTTCGCCTTTATCTCAATACTCACTCTTCCAATCTGTTCATCCTTAATTAATCTCACAAACATATTACATAACCTTACTTTAACCTGTCTATCATCACTTGTCCTATTCATTCCTAATCCTGACTTATCTATATTATCTCCATTCCTATATTCCTCACTAACCGTAGACACCATCCATAACTTATCTTTATCAAAATTCGAATCGACCTATCCTTACCATCTATATTCACTCCAAAATCCTCTATAAAATCCATTCCTAATATGAAATCTATATGCAACCCCTTTGTAATTAAAAATTCTGCCTCTCCTGCATTTTTTTCCCCTACAAATATCGGTACACGGATGATCCTATAAATCGTAGTTAACTTTTTATTCATAGCCGACCATAAATTAACCCCATCAATCGCTTCTATTCTTTCTTTTAAAAAAACCGCATGTTTTATCACTACCCTCTCATCTACCAGCGACAACTGTGAACCACTATCAACTAAAGCAACATATAAACACTCATTTAAACTAATATTAATGAACAAAAGGTTCTTTTTTTTCAAATTATAATTATTTAACAACAAGTCTTTTAAACTATAAACCACGTCGACCTTTAATCCTACACATTCGTTCGTCCAAAATTTGGCGTTTTTTTTTTTTCGGAGGGTGCCTCGTGTATCTGCACCACTTCAATTTGATCCGTGTCCTGAGTCCTTGCGCTGGTCGTTATATGGTGGACATTCGCGTCCCTGTCCGTCCGGCTATATTCGTTCTGTGTACCGCCCCCTGTATTTCGACCATCATCCGCGTTGTCGTCGCGCTGGTACCTGTTTTGTCTATGTAAGTCGTTCTCCCGGTGTTCCCTATTGTAGTATGGTCTCCTGTTTCCGTCGTGTCCCCAGTGGTTTCGGTGTCCTTGGTTAAAATAGTCCTGTCGGTAGTTGGGTCGATGTTCGTGATGGAAATTGTCCTGTCTATGGTTGGGTCGCTGTTCGTGGTACATATGTCGTCGGTTGTCATCCCTATAACCCCGGTTTTGATCCCAATGACTAATCCGTGTTTTTGCCTCCAGTGCCGTTGCCAAATCGAAATTCCTCATAACGCCTAAAAATTCTCGCAGTGTTTTAACATTATGGACCACAACCATCTTAGTCCCTTCCGGCTCCATGTGGCCCGCAAGTAGTAGTATGATGTCGTCCTCTCCCAACTTTGGTGTCAAGTGCTGTGCCTGGTTGTATTTGTCTATTGCATATTCTTCGCGAGTCCCGTGTGTCCGACTGTAGTGTCCCGTAATCAAATTTGTACGTATGTCTGTCTGGTGCGTGTTGCTCCAGAACTGTTCCATAAATAGTCGTCGAAATTCTGCGTAGGTGTCGTACTGTCGGCGTATGATATTGTGCCACTTTTCCGCGTTCCCTGTCAATGTCGCCCCTACTATCTGTAACTTTGTTCTTTCATTTTCCGATTCGACAATCTCGTCCAGTCTGTCTAGAAACCCCATCGGCTGTTCTGTCCTCCGTCCTTCAAATTTAGGTAGTGCGTCCCGGTTCAATTTGATGTGCTGTCCGTAGTCCAGTCCAATGCGCCGTCGTTCTAGGTCGTCCAATTTTTCATGTATTTGTCTTACGTCGTGTCCTACCCGGTTTTCTACTACCGTGACTTTGTCGTCCAGTTGTGTCTTAGTGTTCAAATTTTCGGTCTGTATCGTCTCTAAGGTTTGTCCTAAATTTCTGTAGTTTGTCAAATGTCTTTTGTCGCACGTTTGAATTTCGGAATGTAACGTCGTAAAACCACTGACCATTGTCTCCTCAACTGTCTCTACGCGTGTCTTGATTTCAGTCCGTAGGTCCGTTTTTGTCGCGTTCACGTCTCCCTGAATCTGTACCCGCGTGTTTTCTAATTTGTCATCTATTCTGTCAATCTTTTCGTGTACCTCAGTCCTTATGTCGTCCTTTACGTTTTGTATTTGCGTGAGTAGATAGTCCTGTGTATAATTCAGTTTGGCCGTCAGTTCCGCGTGTGCCGTCCTAAACTCGTTTCTCAGTTCGGTGTGTGATTCTTCAATTTGGTTTGTTAAAGTCGTTTGTAATGTCGTTATTTTATTATTCAAAAGCGTATTTGCCTCTTTTTGTTCAATCTGTCACGTTTCAAATTTGTTCGTTAATTCCGTCCGTGACTCTTTCTGTTCCGTACGTAAATCTGCCATTTGGTTTGTTAAATTTGTTAAGTCCGTCTTCAGTTCCGTGTTTGAAGTTTTAAAATCGTTCTGCAAATTTGTTTGCAAGCTCATTATGAGTCGTATTAGGTCCTGGGTTCCGGCGGTTTCTGCAACTCTTACCTCCGGTGCCGTCGGCTGTTCCGTGTTCATGTCTGTCGCCTCCGGGTCAGTCTGCCTTGCCTCCGTCTCCTGGATGTCTCCTCCTGCGTCTAATTCTATGTCCTGTGTCCTACGTTCATCGTTTAGTGTCGTGATTTCTGCTTCAAGTCCGTATATCAGTCCCGATCTCGTAATCCGTTTCATTGCTGGGTCCGTCATCTCTGCAGCCTGTCTTTGAACTTGTATGCCTGAAAACTAAAGAAAAAACTGCGGGCCCCACTTAATCTCTGGATCCTGTATCCTACTACTATTTCTGTCTAATTTCAACTCAATCTAGCCTTTTTCCAGCCCCACGTTGGGTTTGCCACGTATTATATACACCACCCCTCTACTTTTTGTGTGTTTCACCTATATTATACCCTTTATTTTATACTTTTGTAAAATGTGCACACCTAATGCACGCCCCTTGTACTTGCACCGTTTGGTTGGTTCTTATATAAACTATTTAATGTAATGCCTCGACTATTTAAAACTCTTAATCTCAGGTTATTCAACTGCTTATAGTGGGTTTCCGTTATAAGTAGTTGTGTTAAGTCCAACCAACGTGCACCCTTTTGTTTTACTACTAAAATTGCTACTCTACTTTAGTATATGCCAAAATTTCTAATTAGATCAAAGTTACTATGTGCCAAATTAAATTACAACCAAATTTTATATGACTAAATTTTGACGTATTAAAGAATATGATTTTAAAACTCACCTGGTCTATACTCCGTCGATGCCTCGCTGACTGCTGGCACAAAATCCTAATTACCGTATACGTCTTCACAATGATGCTCTTGAATTTCCGTGCAGCTTCCAGGTGTCCTCGACTTTTAACTGTTCCCCAATATCTGAAATGATTAACCCAAATTTAGAATTTAGAAAATACCGTGTTACAACTTCCCTTGTGCTAATATCCACTTCGAATTCTTGTTTCCTCTATAAAACCGTCCGCTTCTCCGTATCTAATCTCCAATCTACTCGTTTCTTTATCTTTCTGTTCGATGCTCCTTCTAACCTTAAACCACACTCCAATATCCAACTTCTAATCTGTATAACCACTCTCGATGACCTTCTAACTTTAAACCACACTCCAATATCAAACTTCTTTCTGTATAACCACTCTCGATAACCTGCTACCTTTAAACCACCCTCCAAATCCACTAATTTTCCGTCGCACAATCACTACTATTCCTTTATAATTCCTATGCTTGTATCTTTTACCACTTTTCAATTAAACTCACTTTAAAACAATTACTTTTATTATCTGAATACAAATTAGCACAGTTCTGAAAACACGTCTTTTACAAAATTGGTTCGAAAAATAATCCCTTTGTTTACTCTCTAAGGCGACCATGTTAACTCTCTACTAAGCCTACTACATCTTAAAGTCCATAACAAATAACTAAGTTCGTGTCGCACATACCATAGTCCATGTCTTTTATACAGTTTCATAATCACATTAAATTCTAATATATGTCCTAAATCTTTACATTCAACCAATCACATTTTACGTTGTTATAACTAATAATTTTGAGTTTACAAATATTGTCCAAAAGTTGATGCTATAGAAAATGAAACCAAAATAAATTATACTTGACCCTGGATGCATGTTGATAGTGAACATTCATAAACGCATCCGGCTTTTGGACGGCAAATGTACTTTCAAAGGCTTTTAAAAATTCAACTCGGTATAAACCCTTGAGCATTTCACATCTTACTACGCCACTTAGTCATTTTAAAATTGCCTTTTGGCACTTAATTTCAACTACTATATTTGAATGGTATTTTAGTATACATAAAATACGGCAAACATATATTTTTAGGTTTATGTGATCAAATATGTGGATTATTTTTGTTTGGCATATACTACCTTGTACTAACCAACCCTTATAACTCTTAGTAGCTCCCTTAGACATTTTAATATATATATATATATATATATATATATATATTACTCAAATTTAGACCAGGGTAGAAAATTAATTAACGACATCAAACAATTTTAATCACCTTGTATAAAGAAACAAATAGAAATTACGTGCGAAATCTATATTAATTAATTCAATTTTTAAGTAACGGGTATTAAACAAAGTGTACAAATAATAATTAATATTTAATTAGTATTCGCAAAAAATTAAAGGGTAGAAGTCAATGCCATTCATTATTATTTTAATTAGAGTTAATTGAACCATTAGTAATAAATAATATGCATAAAATTTTTAAAAACCCAATAATACCAAATATGAGACGCGTTGCTAGCATACAAATATATCAAGAAGGTTAAAATACGTGGAATATCCAAATTTTAGAAGTATTACGATTGAACACCTGCGTATTTTTAAATATCACGTTCTGTTTAATTTGTTTGAATAAACATGAAAATTTTGCGTACATTGCAAACGGTCGGATAAACCGTAGCTTATATTAACGAGAAAGGCTAGATGAGGGGTTATTTAACTCAAATAGGAATCCACGTGGATTCAAATAACCGATAGTAAAGAATATCGATTTGTACCACTCAGACCAGGGTAGAAAGAGACGGATAAAATGCGCAAAGCAGAGACGCGGATAATAAAAGGCGTGATTTGAGCAACGTCACTAGGTTTGCGATTGGTTGAAATAAGTTGCAGATATGAGAGGTGAAAACATAACAATTTCTATAGAAAATTAATTAGTTGTTCGCAGACGCGTTGCGAGGCGTGTGAAAAATTCTCAGATTTTCAACTTGGACGTGTGCAAATTTTGTAGAATCGCTGTGCCGCACTGTCGAAAAGGGAAAAGAGAATGCGAAATTCTAAAAATTGTCCGTTGCGGAACAAATCCGACGTGCAAGCGGGCTATTATATAAACCCGTGCTAATGTGAGTTTGGCTCTCTTAGATTTTCGATTTTTATTCAATACTTTAAACAGTTTGGCTCTTAGATTTTGATTTTATTGAATACTTTAAACAGTTTTCTTTCTTTATTTTTTGATGTTATACGATACTGCAAGCAGAATACGTGCTACGATACAAGTTATTATGCATTAGTGCACTTAGAAAAGATAGATAAGGTAATAAAGTCTAGTTATATTTGCGGGTATTACTGTACCAATTATCTAAATTAGTAGCGATAAATAAATACATTTAAGTAAGCAGCTTTGTATAGCGTGAACGAATTATGAATTGCTTGGCTAATTTTGGGAGTGAGTAATCAAGTGTTATTTGTAAACGTGATTGGATCCACAAAACAAGATTTAGATATACATAGATGAGTTCCTGAGAAGTCCTGAACCAATTTAGACGAATGGTGGTGTACAAAAATTTTAAAAGCGTTCAGAATCTAAAGCCGTAAACATAAACCAGCTGGAATGGTGGAATTAGCAAGTCCGATGTGCATTGAAGCCACGAGTGCAGTAACCTTCAGGTAAATTATACAATTTTGTTCGATCTTTGATGTTTTGGTGGGTGTTGAATATCTTTATAATTTGTTTGATAAAAAATGGACAGTAGTGAATTTGTATAAACAACAAATTTTTAATTTTAATGTGAAATTTTCTTGTATAAGTAGAAAGGAGTATTTATGAGGTTTATGTTTTTGATTATGATGAAAATTTGGGTCTGTCTTTGAGCTCAATTAGACTAACCTGTTTAATTAAAGTAAAGGGGTGGGAGATGCTCCCTTTTATTCAGATTCAGGTCTGCAAATATTGTTAACTTAATTAGTATGCATCCTACAAGGACTCTAATTCTGGAGGTAAATTAAAATGATGACTAATTTAAACTTGAAATTTTATGATACTGAAATTTATGCTGAAATTTAATTTTGAAATTTTAATGTATTATGAATATTGATGTAAATAGAGTTAACGTTGATGTTTGTGGTAGGAATGTGTTTGTTTTTTTTTATGAATGAGGATGAAAGTTCTAACTAGGTGAGCAGCCGAGGCAGAAAGAGTAAAGAGGCGATTATCAGTAGAGATTCAATAGGGCGAGAATCACAGCAAATCTTGGTGCCCAATTCGAGAGGCTCGAATTTTTTTTTTACTCTGGTGAGGCTTTTTGGTGAGGTATCACAGCTATATATATTGTAACCTCTTCCTTTTCCAATTTAGTTTAACGAGAATTTCCGATAACTAGGAAAGGAGCCCACGGCAAGTTAAGATGGAAGGTGGCTCTATGTTGAGGAAATCTCAAAGGTAAAGCGGCTAGTCGAACTATATGCTCTGGGTCGAGTATGAGCTGTGGGTCGGGGTGTAATTGCAACCACTAATAATAAAATTAAGGCGCCACCGTATTTTTTTATACTGAGAAGACCTGATACAAGTCCCTTGTATAAGGCTAATGCGGAAACCCTTCTCCTATAACCGCTATATAATTTTCAAAGACCACCTAATCTTTGAGGTTTCTTAACTTATGGCTCGACCTTGACCTTAGCAATCCTCCACTGCACCTGTGAACAGATCAAACAAAGAATAGCACTGTTTGTGCAATCATACTCAAAAATAATTAAATTCAATCAGAATCATCTTTCATTCATCTTAAATAAAAAATAGTCTTTAGTCCGAAAATAAGAATCTATTCTTTTGGTATTCAATAATGTACTTTTCTACAAAATATATTTCTTTCTTTTTATGTTAATTCAGATTGTGAAGAATTAATTACAATGGCACTGGATAAGGTCGGTACCAATTACTATTAAATGCGGTTTTATATAACAAATTGACAAAGCATAAAATTGCTTATTTATAGCAAAAAGTTAATTATGGTAGATCTACCTTAATTTCACAGTAGATAATTACAGATAAGTATTCATAAAATATCAAATGTAAAAATTTAATTTTTAAGTGCTCATAAAAGTTAGAATTTATTTTATCTAATTAGTAGTGACATCTTTTGATGTTTCATTGAGTTAATAAAAGAACTTAGTAAGAGCGAATTACAGATTCATATCGCATAACATCGAAAAATATAATTGAGGTCTGTCCTTGACCTGTTTAAAGTTAACACAAGTTGAGAAAGTAAAATTTATCTCGTTACTACTTCGATAGTTCAAATAACATATGAACACAAATTTTTGTACATACCAGGACTCCAATTTGCACCAAAATACCTGCTTGGGAGCTTACGTCAGCATTAACTACGGAATCTTCCATTTTAAACCAACAGTTGTGCTGCACTCTGAAAATCACATCACTTGGCCTCCATTATCTGCGTTTTAATTTACAGATGCTCCTGGAGTAATTCAAACCACAAGAAAGAGCGAATTACATTTGTAATTAAACAGAATAAATTATATATGGGATTCCATGTTATATAAAAATAGAATTGTTTTCTATAATTTCGATTGAATACCATTCAGAAAAATTTGCTTACTATAATTTACGTTGCATTATATTTTAAATTACATTATGTATAAGTTTTATTAAATTTTAATTCCATTATTCTTTAAAGTTACACTGAAAATTTTTAATTAATATCGTTATAGAAACAAATTTACTTACTGTTCCTAACGGTCCTTTAACAAAACACTTCCTCGTTCTCCACGAGTTGTTTCAATAAAAATGGACCATCTAAAATAATTTTTGGAGATGGCATACTCTTGTTAGACTTCATTCGTACATGCTTCCAACACAAAAAAACATTCAAAAACATCGTTCCTAAGAACAATTTCGACCTGCTTTTCCCCACAGCTGTGTTAGAAGTGTCGGGTCAAGCGTGTTGCTGCCCGGTAACAACGTCGCTTTGCAATTTCTGAGTAGAGGGGCTTTAGGAAGGATACTAAACAAGAGCTCTTATCTTGTCACCGTAGAAATTAATTTTAATTTGAACTAAATGCTAGTACTTTATTGGACAATAGATGATATTAAATTAAATGGATTGGATAGCATTATAATGCATTATATTATTTAATATTAAATAAAAGGATTAATTATACGGATATATATTAGGTGGAAAATAAAATTGCTACAATATATATATATATATATATATATATATATATATATATATATTGTTTAATGTTGCAGGTTATAGGTCAGCTGGTGTATTGAAGAAAACTCTTTTTTATAGCCTAAATTTTCGCTTTTATTTAAAGCTTGATCACAGGCATAACTAAAACATAGATAAATTCTACATAAGCTGGTGTTAAAATTAGTTACTTACATCGAGGTTACAAAATATTAGCTTTCATTATAATTATGTTTTACAAAGATAATATCTTTATAAAATTTAAGATAAACAGATATAGTATATATAAAATTGAGGTAAAATGTTGACTTGACAGAAACAAAAATTTTAGATTTTGATTAATATATGTCTTTGATTTTTAATTAATTTATAGGTATGCGTGTATATATCGGTAATATTTCATGTCGATAAACATACAGAAATATACAAATATAGTTACATATATTATAAATATATTTTATAAATATATATTTATGTGTGTAGTGTATATAAATGTACATGAAAATACATAACTATATATGTGTACATCTACATGCACAAAGATATATATACAAAAATACACATACATATATGTACACATAAATATAGAAACCAAAAAAAAAAAAAAACATATTTATATACATACACATACATACACACATATACATTTACACACACACACACACACATACATACACACACACACACATACACATACAGACATATATACACACACACACATACATACATACACACACACATATATATATACATATATATATACATATACATACACATATACACATATATACATACACACACACATATATACATCTACATACACATAAATACATACATACACACACATACACACAAATATATACATATATACATATACACATACACATACATACATATATATATATACATATACATACATACATACATATACACACACATGCACATACAAACACACACATACACACAAATATATACATATATACATATACATATACACATACATACATATATATACACATATACATACATACATACATATACACACACACATGCACATACAAACACACATACATACATAGAAATGCATAAATGCATATACATACAAATTCATATACATTCATATACACATAAAGATAAATATATACATATACATACATACACATACATACACACACACATGTGCATATATAAATACATTCACTTATATAATCACTCATATAGATAAAATAAAAGTAAAAGAATATAAATAATTGGATTATATTAGTTGTTTGAGTACTATTTTTTATAATTTTCTTTAAAATTTAAAAGGAACGAATAAATGCTGCTTAGATTATCAATATCACTTCTTTTGTTTAATGAATTTGAATTTTTATAAATGTAACACATTTCTAAAAAGGTTCTTTTGAATTTGTTAGTCTCTATTTGTAATATTTGGGGTTTATTAAAATCTATTGTATGTTTAATATCAAGAGCGTGTAATGCAAGTGCAGTTGCCTGTGGTTTAACTTTTATGTCGCATTTGTGTTGTGTAATTCTTTGTTTTAAATTTTGACATGTTTGTCCTATATATGAATGATTGCAATCCAAACAGTTTAATTTATAAATTACATTTTTTTGTTGTAGGAGATCAGTTTTGTCTTTAAGTTTAGAGAATAGTTGGTTAGTTGTAGTTAGGGTTCTTTTAGTAATATTAATATTTAAATTTTAAATACCTTAATGATTTTTGTGTTAGTCCTTGTATGTAAGGAAGTGTTTTATAGTTTTTTATTTGGTTGGCGTTATTTGTTTTATTTAATTCCTTATTTTTGGTATTTTGTCTATTTCCTTGATTGAATAATAAATTGTTTATTAGTGGATATGGGTAGTTGTTATCTTTTAAAAGTTTACTTAATAGTTTCAAATTTTTGTGGTAAAATGAAGGGTGTGATATTCTTTTAATTCTGGATTTTAATTCTAAAATGAAGTTGATTTTTATATTGAAGGAGTGGTATGAGTAATAATTTATATAGCGTCCAGAGTTGGTTGGTTTGATATACCAATCAGTAATAATTTTGTTATCATTTTGTCTAATGGCAAGAGTATCTAAAAATGGTATAGAGTTATTGGTTTCAATTTCTATAGTGAATTTTATGTTATTATGGTATTTGTTGAAAGCTTCTAAAGTATAATCGATTTTATTATTTGGAATAGCAGTTATTATGTCATCTACAAATTTTTTAATAAATGGTAATTCAAATGAGAAAATTGGGATGACATTATCTAAAAGTGAATTCATTATAATTTCAGCTATAATTGGGCTTAAATTAGATCCCATCGGGCAACCTGTAATTTGTTTATAAAACGTTTTATTATAGCAGAAATAATTGTTTGTGAAAATAAAATCTATGATGTCTAAAAATATGTTTTGTGGTATATTACAATTTTGTTCAATTTTATTCCAAATATTTTTTACGTCATTTAACACTAAATCTTTTGGAATGTTAGTAAATAGGGACACGACATCTAAACTGATTATTATGTAGTTATTAGGTAATTGAAAATTATTTATAAATTCAACAAATTCAAAAGAATCCTTAACTTTGTAAATGTTTTCAGGTATTGATTTTTGTAAGATTTCAGAAATATATTTAGATAGTTTTTCTGTCGGGCTATTAATTGATGCAACTATTGGTCGCATAGGGTAACCGGGTTTATGAATTTTAGGGAGAGCATAAAATTTTGGAGAAGTACTACTGAAGTTGTTTAAATTTGAAGATTGTTCTTGGCTAATATATTTGTTTGTTTTTAAATTTTTAATAATGTCTAAAGTTTTTTTTTGTATAAAGCTAGTTGGATCTTTTTGAATTTGTATGTAAGTATTGTTATCGTTTAATAAGTCTTTGATTTTAAGATCGTATTGGGTTTTTGACATACCTACAGTTAAATTACCTTTATCAGATTTTAAGATTACTAAGTTTTTTGTATCTTTTAAATATTTCTTGCTGAAAGAATAATCTAAAATTAATGGGGACTTTTGATTGATATTTTGATGTATAAAATTGGTTGTGATATTGGTAATCTGTGCTCGACATAAATTGCGTTCTCTTTCTGTTGTAATATCAAGCAAGATATTTTCAACGTCGGCCAACAAATTTGTTACTAATTTATTATTTATTGTTGGTTTGATACTAAATTTTGGTCCGAGAGAAAGAATTCTTTGGACATATGTTGGTATTTTTATGGCTCTGTCCAGCGCATCAAAGACTCAAAATATAGTGTACCGCTTATGGACCGCATGGATTTTAATAACGCAAATATGGATATATATATATATATATATATATATATATATATATATACTACATTTAGTGATCTTGTCGCATGGAAATTTGGTTGTAAGAAAACAAGGGTATATATTTTTTTTAATGTTATTAACTAAACGTTAATATATAAGTTACTTATATTAAGGTATTTTCTTTTGTCATGTTCTAAATTGCATCCCTGTAACTTGTCTGGGTGAAATTTAACTTTGTTTTCAAAATATCTAAGAAACTCCTGAGATATAGTCTTTTGCAATCTACCGCAGCCACAAAAGGTCGATGCTAGTCCCGCCAGAGTTTTGTTTAGACTCTGTAGTACACCGATTCCTACCTGTTAAAAGGAAGGGTGCATGTTTATAATTAGTAAATTAAAGGAGAAGTATTAATAGTTTAAAGGAAATACTAAAAAAACTAATTTGACTGCATATTCTGTATATAGGTAACATATGATCGTATACGTTTTTTAAATATTATGAATATTTATGAATATTGTTTACTTTATATTTGCCATCAACTTCTTAGGGAAAGGTCTTACATATATTATTTTAAAATACTCATGCAAACAATTTGTTTTCAGATCCCAATATCCCCGAAACGGGAGAACAGAGACTGAAGTCCTCGTATGGAGAAGAAGACTGCTGTTATTCATACTGTGGCTTACCTGGACGAGCAATATGTACACACTGTCCAAAGCGGCCTTTAACCAACACCCCAGTGCCAGTGAGGTGTGCGGCTGGTACCGCCACCAAGCCATCGGATTGTAAGAGCATGGCTCTGTCCAGCGCATCAAAGACTCAAAATATAGTGTACCGCTTATGGACCGCATGGATTTTAATAACGCAAATATGGATTAATATTAGAATATTTGTTGCGTGCGCGAATTGTGTGCGGACATTATTTAGGTGGATAAAGACAAAATGGAGATCGTGCTCATAGAACTAGGGAAATTAGGCGATTATGTGTTCTGTTTATCTACACAATCTTGTTAGTTGGAATAATACTAACGATATGTCATTTTCTATCAAACTACCTACCCATGCTAAACCAATCAGGTAAATTGCGAATAATTTTATTACAATTTTAGTTTTCGATTATTTCAACTAACAGTAATGCAGGTAAACTTTTTTTAGAAGAAGTATCTTCATGCACATAGAACTTGTTTAGGACTGCAGTTCAAATGTGAAGTCAGAAAAATACC
Organism: Platerodrilus igneus; assembly: GCA_036346225.1. Taxonomy (NCBI): domain Eukaryota; kingdom Metazoa; phylum Arthropoda; class Insecta; order Coleoptera; family Lycidae; genus Platerodrilus; species Platerodrilus igneus. The sequence continues at coordinate 2,721,788 of JARFIW010001031.1, forward strand.
AGTAACGTGACGTCAATTATAATTTCGGTTAATAAATTTAAATTCATACGTTTCAAACATGTTTGGTATTAACTGACTCACATTTTTTAATGGCTGTTGCAAAGTATATAAGATTTATTAAAAATATATTGTTGATGTTGAAAATACATTATATATTATTAATTTTTATTAACTTATTTTGATACTACTATTGTAAAACTTTTCTGCAATATTAATGTAATTATAAACTAGCCAATAATTTTTATAACAGTAACACCAAATAAACATCTATTACTAAATACAACCAACAACCCGATGCACAAATATCAATCATTTTGAAAATAATGTTACCCTGTGTGTGATTGATTTCTTTGTCGTACACTAAATCCACAAAGAAATTTGTCGATAAGCTCCACATATATAAAATACCAATATACTTGCCAATCAGCCAAAAAGCAGTCAGAAAGTATAGATGCGATCTGTATTTTGTTACTTTTTAAGTTATTTTAATTGTTAGTTATTACAATGGCAGTTAGACGGCAGAAATTATTAAATGTGAGATTTTTGTAGACAGGTTGGGAAATAGTTGCTAGTATATTACTTTTTTAACAAGAAACACCAATCGACCCACCTCAATACAAGAATTTTTCCCAACTAAAGCCATCAGTAATATGTATCTCACAGGTGCTTAGTGAATATTGCTCCTATTAACATAGTGTTATTCCGGACATCAACGATACAATTAAGCACAAGTTCTTCATATCAACAGAATATACTACATGATGAAATTTTATTTTATACCTGTAAACATCAGATAATATTTTAATAATAGAACAAATCAATAGATAATGCATAATTTAGTTATTTTAGCAAAATGCCAATGGTATTATCTGATGACTGTTTAAAATAAAGCTGCCTCACCATACCTAATACTTGTTATAATAATTTTAAATCAGGGTACTATTATCTATATGTTAAATTGTCATTGCCGCTTATTAATCGTAATTTTGTTAATATTTTATACTAAAATTTTTATGGCAATCATGTTAAATTATTTTGGTAACAGGAAGGTACGCTACAAATATTTTATTATGTAGGTGCAACTAATGAAAATGCTTCTAAATCTGTATTGAAAGTATTTATACTTAGAAAGTTATTAAGCTAATTGTCTGTGATTTTCTTAAATAAAAGTTGTAAGTAAATTATGGATTATCGGAAATTCTAAATAACAGCTGACAGATCAATCATTTTCACAATACGATAGTTAGTTTAATTTGCTACGTTGCACACTATGTGTGGTAATTTCTTGAGGTACATGCATTGCAATATAACTTTTAGTGCCTTATGTAGTGCATGGAAATGTTTGTTAAGTTATAGAAAACAGAAAACAAATTTCGCCTATGGATTTTATTTAAACAATTGTTTTATGGAGTTAGATGTAAAGTTGTGCAAATCTAATGTTCCTGTTGCTTACTCAGGTCGTAATTATTTTTTAGTAGAATTTAGTGTAATTCTTGAGCAATTTAAAAACTGTTCGTACAAATTTGCAAAATAAACTATTACTTAACGACAGCTTTTAACATAGGGTGTCTGCAAAATAAATGATCGAAGTTAGGTTTTTACTATCAGATAGGGTAAGTTGTAGAGTTTCAGTTATTTTAGTTTAGAATAACCTTGTAAATAATGCAATATAAAGCTTTAGGGAAGATTTATGCAGCTCATACAGAACTTTGTTGAACAATCTAAGCTGTCGCAAATCTAGCCTATACTAAAAAGTAAATCACATTTAATTAATGATAATTAGTATGGCCAGATGGATTTTAAATATTAAAGACAGAAATACATTCTTGTTTCGGCTTGCGACAGAACACAGTGTTAAATTTTCAATTGTTCTCTATCTCTTAAGTTTTAGGAAAAGTATTTCAGACAGAAGTTGGGGTATATTATTTTTGTATTTTTTACGAATTACTTGCTCAAAATATTCTCACATTTTAAAAAATCCAAAATAGTGGGTATGTAGTGCGTTTAACGAACACATTCAGTGACTAAAAATAATAGAATGTGTAGCATGTTTAATTTGATCAGTAATTATTCGCATTGAATTACGAGGATAATGCGCCAAGCGTGCCTTATTCTCTAATAATGTTCCATATAGTACATAATGGAACGCTTCATTTTAATAATCTTCTTGTAGTAAAATATCTGTGTGACATAAAGTTATTTTGTCGAGCATCTCTAGCAATCCTGTTTCTTTCGTATTTTCCGACCTTTAAACGTGAGTCTCTGAATCGTCGCTATCATTCGGTTCTAGTTTAGTTCGTTAGTCGCAGCTTAGCTATCAATTCATCAAGATGTTTTCGAGACTAGAGGCCTGCGACCTTCGATTAAATTATTTGGGTGAGCGGTTCAAGTCATGGTAGACTTGAATAAATTTCAATAACTTCTACTAACGCGCGCCTACGAAAAACTATAGGGAAGTACAAGTGAGAATTTTGGTTTTGGACGTTGTATGGTTCTGTACAAGGAATGGTTACGGCTTCCTAAGTTTGAAATGGCTTATAGTATTGTTTGGAACTGATGAAATTTCTGTTCGGATTTGTCTATAAAAATCAGATGCAGTTCGTTATTAAATTTAAGAAATTTTGCATGTGTTTAGAATGTCGTTTGTCTTTGATAAACAGACGGTCATATAAAAAAACAAAATTTGCTATCATGTTTATGACCATATGACCTGTTTCACTTTTGATTATTGTTGAACTAGTCTTACAAACCGTAAAAAGAAATTTTGTCAGGTTAGGTTTATATATTTGTAAGCTTTGTTCCATTTGAACTTCAGATAAATTTCAAGGTACATTTTCGACGTTATACTTTTTTGTGATGTAGCACATTTGACAGATGTTTGCCGTGAAAGCCTGTTATTTATTGTTTTAGATGTTTGGATTATTCGAGGGAGAAGTTGTATGTGCATTCGTAAGAATAATGTACCCAGTGCTTGCTTCTTATGCACATGCATATGCATAGTATCGGAGCTATCAGTCGAGCCATTATTGTAGAGAATAGGGAAAGCTTTCAGGATAAATGATCTTATCAATTACATCCCATATCTTGCTGTTATGTTACGTTACGGTAACCAAACAAAGAACGAAATACACACGAAAACATCAACGTAAACATAGATGCATTATTTCGCAATTGCGACTCTGATTGTCACTAACTTTGCCAAAATCTGTTTCTTTGATTGGCCATCGGTAAATCGTATCACAACTGAAGTAGTTTTGAGTTATATAAGTTAAAAGGGTTTAGGTATAGCAAGGGAATAATGTTAAAAGGTTATGTAAAGAATGCGCTAACTGACGTCTTCAGAGGTAAATAACCCCGTGGTATTATATTCTGGAAGCGCCAGAATCCGCCATTACCCCTACTTAGGAAAAAATTTGTAGAAATAACACGGGATTAAAACCTTTATCATAACTGTGAAGTGATTATGAACGTCTGGTTGTTCGTGTTCTGAAACTACAAGCTCGATAAAACTGCTTCTAGGCGTGGCCATAATACTTGGTTCTCAGAATGCACCAAATGCTGTCGTACGATCAAGAACTGTTTCGGGAAAATTCAAAACGTAACAAGCTGGGCTGATTCAGTTCACAAATTCTTGTTTGCATGTGTCATAGAACACCCTGATTCACGCAAGATTTGATTTTCCGTTTGACACCACGCGATAAACAATTCATTTTTCAACAATAGATTGTTCGATCCTTGATTATTAAATTTAGTACCAAGATCGAAAGTGTTCAAGAATGCTGAATTTTTCTCTGCAATTCGATAAACGGCGTAATTTCGAATAGTAGTCCTTGAACGCTGCACCAAAACTAATGGATTCAACGTACCACACACATCTTGGATTATTTTGCCAACTTTAGTGGCATGAACTGGTCGGAGTGAATGGGTTCCGCGATGGTACTTACCAAATTCGCAACCTTTACAGAATTCGTTACGTCATCAGATTCAATCCCATTAAAATTAAGAATTTCGTCATTTGTTGCTGCTTATTTTCATGTTGTGTTTAAATAAACCAGGATGTATTGTGCGGCATCCGAAAGCGTATGCCACCAAAGGAACCCAGCATATCTACTGTTTAAGGACGCATTATTCGATATTAGAAATATTGCTATTACTGCTGAACAAGTATAATTCATCTGCTGGACAACAACAAATAATATGTCATGGGCCATTTTGTAGGTGTAGCGGAACGAACACAGCTCATCTACTGTTTAATGACGCATCATTCGTTATTTTTCATTTTGTTTTTGATTTCAGTGTCATGTATTGATGACTATGCAGAGGCCGATGGCCCTACCTAGTTGTACATGCTACAATAAGATAGTTAAATGTTCATATCCTGTTCGGAGACGGTTGGTGTAGGGGCAGTCTGTCTTTGTTTCTTGTCGTCTTTTTGTTTAGGTGTGAATGTTGGGAGTATGATGTTTTGAATTCGTGTGCTTGAGTGGGTTGGATGCTTGGTTTGGTGTGTGTGTGTGTGCGTGTGCGTGTGTGTTGTGGTGGCGGTGGTGAGGGGTACGTGCGTGTGTTCGCGGGTGTGTGTTGGTGGATGGGGGTGCGTGAGCGTGTGCGTGTGCATGTGCGTGTGCGTGTGTGTGGTGTGTGTGTATGAGTGAGTGGGGGGAGGCGTGGTGTGGCGTGCGCGCGTGCGTGCGTGGGTGTACGTGGGTGGATGTGTGTGTGTGAGAGAGAGAGTGCGTTTGTGGGGACGGGAGGTGGCATGCGTGCGTGCGTGCGCGCGTGCGTGCGTGCGTGGGTGTGTGTATACTAGAGTTGTGCGCTGAGTTAGTGCTGTTGGTATGGGGAGGTTTATTATAAAGAATAAGATGTCGTTTAATAATAGATTGAGGACCTGTGGATGGTGGGTTGCTAGTACGTTTAAATTTGGTAGTGGAACGTATTGGTCAAAATGGAGTTGTGCTTACTATCCACATTTCAAACATCAATGAACAATTGTAACTCATTTGCTGAATACGAACATATAATACGTCACAGCCATCTTGTACATACCTCCGAACGCACACAGCTCGTCTATTTTGTAAGGACGCATCAATCGGCATCGGTGACATAGAAATTGCCGCTGAACAAACGTAACTCATATACTGGACAAGAGCATATAATGCGGCATCGGCACCTCATCTACTGATCGAATCGGGCAATTGATCGAATCTTGCATTAAACCGAATCGTGCATTGAACAAATCATTCTAGTGTCGAATCACGCAGTTGTTCTAATCGTGCAGCTTTCCTAAAATTTGAATTAAACATTCTTCAATCTTGAAATTAGCTTTTATTCACAGATAAATTATAAAAACTAAGTATAAAAATTTAAATACACGCTGCGTAATAATTATGAAACTGAATCTACCTGATAAGATCTGCCCAGGATAGAAATGATAGTTCAATGCATTGTGTTTACAAATTTTTTTTTATTAAATATTTAAAACAAGCTTATGTTTAGGGAGCAGTCTTTTGCTTTAAAAAGACACAATTTTGACTTTGTTATAAATGTTATTTTTGAGAATTTTTTTACATGTTAAAAAATTATGAATTTCTAAAAGAAAGTTTTTTACTTTAGTAAACAATTAGCTAAACTTTGAGACTTTTATTTTGGTCAAATGCGATCAAATCTGATAACATAAAGGTAGAATTTTTGGGTAATAATTTTGTGCCAATATCATATTGGATATACATTTTTTTATTTTTAATACTTTTATAGGACACAAATGGTGTTCTACATTTTTATTTATTTAATCTTTGTAATTTCTTACAGAGCTGCGTCTTATTTTTATAAGACAGGTTTTTGTTAACGAAGGCGATCGTTTTATCTTTGGGTTTCCACGTCCGCCCTTAGAATTGTGCTTAGCCTTATCGTGATTATCTCAGGACTTGGTGGCGCCTATTTAACTTTGTTTAGCTTTATTTAGCTTACACCCCCCCCCCCTACCACTTCTTATTGCTCTACACAGGAATAGACCCCTAACTAAGTCGGAAGATTTTTGTTCACTGGCGCCCATTTATAGAAAATTAAGTTTCACTAGCGCCCATCAAAAAACTACAAAATTAGTTTCAAATGAACATCAGTTGCGTAGTGCAAACTGAACACAATGTTGATTTACAGCAAACAAATTGCAATAGCTACAAACACGTGTAAGAAGCTTGACATTTGTAGGTTAGCAATGCAAAACTTATTGTGTGGTTGTATGAACCCGGCCAACCAATACAAAAACTCTATTTAAACTTGGCGCTCATTTGTGAGAGAAGCACTTACTGAATCAGTTTGTTAAACACACTATAATAAAAACAATGAATGTCAAATTGAAACAAACTCACCTTAATGCATGAGTTATTGTCGATACATACGTACAATAAAATAAAATTGTACAAAGTAATGTAATACGTATACATATGTACGGTTTAATTTTGAGCAGTAGTTGGTAAAATTTGTTAAGAATGACATACACAATGACTTCTTAAAACATTTTTTTCTAAAACTTCCATTAGAAATAGAAATTGCGTTTGAAAATATAACACGGTGGAGTCTTATGTTTTAATCCAAAATGGGATATATGGAATTCCTAATAACAAAAACCACATCGAGTAATCAACTTAAATTACCTATTTTTATTGTTTAACCTGAAATGGAATTAATAGATAACTAAATACAATACACACCTGGTGTCAGTTCCTACTACTCTATTCGAAGTAAACCATAGTTAAATTGAGATGACTTAATATTTTGTCAAACTAATTTGTTGATAATTTTTTAGTACTGGCGTACTTTGTTTACCCTAAGTTTTTAAAATTATATAAGCACATTTTTTGCCATACAAAATTAATTAGCACTGTGAATGCTTAGTTTTTAACTTAGAATTACCTAAAAACTAGCAGAAACTTAGAAATAGGATATATGTTTAAAATAATCCAAGCCGTTGCAGGTTTACACAAATGCATTTCCCAAAGCCGACCGACGTGTCAAATTTTTAATCACTTTAATTCAACGTGCTAGGTGCAAACTACTCATTGAAAGCAAAAACAAAGTTTATCCGCTCTACCTTAAAATTAGTTTCTTTATATGGATTATATCTGCTTTAGAATTGTAAATAAATACTAAACTCGGATAATATAAATTGCAGATTTTTACAAGGATGACTACATGCACCACTATAACGTATACATTACCATTCAGTTTCTAGAAAAAAGAAACTTGAAAGTTCTACTGCAAGATTAACACCAAAGTGCTCTAAACTTTCATTATTTATTGTTATACTTATGAACGGGACCACAAAAATAAACGAGTTCCAAATGCAATAAATGATACCAGGGACAATATGAACCATAGTAATGTCGAGAGTTGTCCAAATCAAACTAGTGTTATTCCACTTTTACTAGCAGTGTTCAAATTTGCAAACAAAAATTATAGTTGTTTGAAACAAAATAAACATACATCCAATTCCACAGCTTTACAAAAACGATTCTTCTTGTGATAAATCAAACGTTAATGGGATCAAATTTGTCATGAGCTCAAAAGTAAATTTAATGTTATTAAGCAATATTAGATGTTTATCTAGTTTTAAAAACGGCTTGATACGGTATACGTAGGTGACTAACAGCAAACTTACCAAATCGTTAACAATATTAATAAACAATGAAAATTCAGATATCAAAATTCATTGAATGGTATTGTGCAAAATATCGAATATTTCCAATGATTAACACTTTACCTAATTTAACTATCCTAATAAAGTATTGTAATTTGAAACGTCAGTTTTGATGCAACATTGACGAATAGCGCAAAAGTTGTGTTTGGCAGTCAATTAACAATTTTGTAAAATGTTCAATACGCTGCTGTTTTAGTGCGCTCAAAAATTAATCTCTCGGTAGTAAGGTTCAAAATTCAGATGAAATTATACAGTTTGTTTATAACAATTAAATATTTAAGTTTCAGTAAATAGTTGTTAATAAATCAAATTGCTCTTTTATTTGCCTGCTGATATCGATGATGAACTTGGATACCATGAACACACACACATCATTTGCTCCTTTACAAGGAGTAATTTTTCAATGCATCTAAATGGTGTCTGTTTTAGATTTCCACTGTGAAATAATTAACCAACAAACTTTATTGCTTCAACATCTTCAATCTTCTATACGTATACTAAAATGCATTACTATAAAACTTTTAACGTGCTTGTAGTTAATTAACTCTATCATAATTACTAATTTTTTGCATCTACTCAATGATAAACAAGTTTCAATGAAAAAGATTCGGTAAAGCATTTTAAATATAATTTGTAATTATTTTTGTTTAGACACGCTATGGTTAATCTTAAACTCGAAACACATTAAAATACTCCATTTCTTTTGAAGTAGCGAGTTGTTTTTCATAGTTACTCCAATGAGTAGGACTTGCCGCATCACAGGAGCATTCTTCTCCCTCTATAAATTGCCCACATGCGAATATAAAAAATACATGAACTACTAGCCAGAAATCGATTTAAATGATAATGATTAATTATTTCGATCAGGTGTAAACTTACTAATTGTAGTTTTTACACAGACCGGGATTGTCCCAAAAGATGCGACTTCTGACACTGGCAGAATTTATAAAATACTAGATGACAAGAAGTTTTTGAAATGACTGTTTTTAGCTTAAAATATTCCTTTGTATAATTTCTAAACCAATTTTAAACTATTGTTACTTTCCTTTTGTTTCAAGAGGTCGGAGAAGCTCAAGCCTATTCATGGCTTTCAGAAATCATCAATTACTCGGTGGAACTCACCCTACAGTTAAACATATTAGCCTTAAAGTGGAAACACAGGTGGCTACCGCACTAAACTCCTTTATTCTTGTAGAACCTGTTCTTGTCATTCCCGAAAAGGCACGAGATATTACATCGATAGATGGGAGTTACCATCTGATATTTAGTCATCTTTTTCATATTCCTTTGTTTTCATTATTTTAATTATATTCTTGTATATTCTATCCCAATCGTCATTTGTTCTAAGCATTGTCTGAATCATTTCGCCAGGTGCAGTAGACCATATCCGGTATTGTGTCAACCTCCCGCAGTCGAAGATAGTATCTTTTTGGCCACAGTACTTGCAACTATCATCATCTCGACAGTTCAATCTGTTTAGGTACACATTAAAGTTGCTATACCCACTCAAAACTTGTGTGAGTTAATATGCCACCTCATCCCACTCTGTCTCTCAGCCCACACAGTTATATTTGGATAGGGTTCCCTTGTTCACAGGCCTTTATTGGATCTGTCCTGTCTTTCCTGTCAACAGGTCATGATCTCCGCTCTGGCCTTAATCTTATCTTTATATTGTCCCATTTTTCTTTCTCTAGCTAGTAAGTCCATGGATGCCAAGCCCGCAATAATTATTACCGCTCCTGTTGATACCGTTCAATATCCCGCTACTATCCTCATGGCCACTTTTCTTTCCTGACTGTCAAACCTTTGCCTATCACATGCCAAGATCAATGTCTCTTCCCATACGGACACTGCATGCAGTACTATGAAGTTAATCACCGATCCTAATAGTTGTCTACTTCTGGTTATCTTTTCTTGGCGTTAGTCTAATTAGAGAATTACTAACTTCTACTTTTTCTGCCACTTTTTTTGTGTTCCTCTTCCCACCTGCACCACCAAATACCTTAGGTACTCCTGCGTCTTAGCCCTGGGATTCCTTATTTCCAGCTCAACTCTAGTAACATTCCTCCTCCCTTCTAAGATGATCGCCTCTGTTTTGTTAGTAGCCAACATCAGCTCCATTTCCTTTAGCCAGGTGTATATCCGATATATTGCATTATTAGCTTTTTGTATGATTTCATCCTTGTTGCTGACAAGTACCACCACTGCTAGATCATCGGCATATCGTTTTGTTACTACGTTGTCTGGCCTTTTGACATTTAGAACTGCATCGCACGCCATGTTCTACAGCACCGGTTCCATTACTGAGCCCTGTAGAACACCATAGGTAAACGTTTTTTTATTTACTTTGTCCACTATTAGAAACTTGTCTTTAAGGTATCTCTACACTATCTTTATTAAGTAAGCAGGTACGTGTTTACTTGCAATTGTTTCCAAAAATCTTCTCCAGTTCGCAGTCATCGTTTTTGACATCCAAAGTCACCGATAAGCAGAACTTTTTGTGTTGGAAACTACTTTTTTTTGCCACGTTACTGCCAGTTTAACTTTCTTCCTAGCATTTGTGACAGACCTTTCTTTCATAAAGTTGAATTGCATTTCCTATAGGGTCGCTCTTTCGATTATCCTTGCAACTATCAATTGTTCATATACTTTGCCCAATACATCCAGTAAGCACACCGGTCTAATAGCTTCTTCTCCTTTGGGTAGTAGGACTACTTTTGCTATCTTCCATATTTTAGGAAATGCTCCTTCCGTAGTAGACTGTTAAATATTTGTGGACATACCTATGTTTTGCTCTTATGGTCCACTTGACTACTTCCGGTGTAAGTCCCTCAGGGTTGGGCACCATCTTATTTTTAGTTCGCTTTACGATTTTGATTAATTCCTCAACCATAAAGGGATTATCCTCAGGTACTGTCTGTTCAATTTTTTCCTTGAACTTCTTCCTAGGCAATAGTTGTTCTACACCTTGCCTCCTTTTTTCTTTGTCTAGCTGGACTCTGCACCTTTGCTTATACCACTGCGTCACAATTTGGTATCCATTACCCCACATGTCGCTGTTAACTTCCATACTTAGCTTTTCTATTAGTTTTGGATTTCACTATTTCTACGCTTAACTTCCACCACGCTTGCTTATACTCTTTTCGGATGGCTTCCTTCTTCTTTGCATTTAAATTACAATTCCGATTTTTTCTAGTTAACTTCCTTCTGGTTGCTATACATCTCTTACACAAAACAGCTATTTCTTCAGTCCACCAATAGTGACATTTCATTCGCAAAGCACGTTTTCCTGTTTGGAATGCTTTATCCCCCTTTTCTTTTCTACTCTTAACTCCCACCGCGCTTGCTTATACTCTCTTCCAATGGCTTCCTTCTCGTCTGTATTTAGATTACAATTCTGATTTCTTCTAGTAAACTATACATTTATTTTTTTGCATAACAGCTATTTCTTCGGTTCATTTCCTTCGCGAATAACGTTTTCCTGTTTGGAATACTTTATTCCCCTTGTTGTATTATTTATACTAGATGTTCAGGTTCCATAATTTCTTCCTCCACTGTTATGGTTTCAATCTCTTACCTGAGTGCCTGACAGTATTTGTTTTGTCTTTTTCTCCAACAACCCATCGCACAGTGTCCTTGCAACTTTCCACCTCTTTTTTGTCTTTAATTTTCATCAAATTATCACTACGGTCACTCATGTTCTCCTCCTCGTCTAAAACACTCCACTTATGTTCATTAATCTTTAGCGTTGCTGCTGTTATATCAAATTATGATGTTTGCTCCCTTCTTCTAATCGTTGGAGTTCATCCGCCACTAACTATTATCATTTCATTACCTGTTAAGAATTCTAGCTATTGATCACCCTTTTTATCATTCATTGGTGATCCCCATACTACTGATTTGGCATTGAAATCTCCACAGACTAGGCTCCTATCAGTACGCCTCTTTGCAGCACTATCGTTGAGCCTGCTTAAAAAGTTTTTGTACTCATTGTCATCACAATTTGAGGATATGCAGCATCCAAAAGTTATTAGGTTCTGAGCTTTAATGAATTGGTGCTCTTTCCATTTTGCACGGAAAGGATTATTGTTACTTATCTAACTTGACCTAACCCATGTAAATTGGTAAAGTGCTGTATTGAAGCAATTTTGTGACGGAACTCAAATTCTATATTAAATTATAATTGTAAATTTTAAAACAGTTTTATAAAGTTACCTACTTCCTATCCAGAGCTAACATTGTAATTATCTATACTTATATCTTTCTTAATTTGATTTATATACTCAAATTGTTCTATTTGCCTACAAATCATATACTCAGCTCTGCCGTCTATTACTGTTCCTTCATACTTCAAAATATGACATCATTTTATCACTCCTTTTTTAATTGCTTCAGTTTTCTAAATTTTTTTAAGACTACTGTTACTTACTTTATCTGTTCACGTGATCTTAAGCATTCTAAGGCATATCTTGCAATTTTAACCTCCAACTTCTTGTTTAGAAATGTCTACGTTTGACAGCCATACAATGCTATGCTCCAAACACAGGCGTTCAATAGTCATCTCCTAACATCTAAATCTATTCTTGGTTTTAATATCATACCTTGGACCTAAGAAGCATTCCCTTCCCGAGTTAATCTAGTTTTTACAATTCTACTATCACTTCTGGGCCAACTTCCTAACACGAATAACCTTTTACTTCTTTGAAGCATTCAGATCCTAGGTTTGCTATGACCTTTCTGCTGCTATCCTATCTAGATTTTGGTATTGTTATTTACATGTTTAATCTCTCTATCTGACTTAGTCCTATTTCTATCTCTTATTGGTTTTTGTTCTTATCTTTGCCTTCACTAATGTTACTCAGGATTGCTTTACTAGCAGCGCTGTACTTTCTATGTACAAATCGATTTTCTGCTAAATTTTTCTCGTATTCTCTGCGCTGTGATACATTTTAATTAATGTTTTTAAACAGTAGCTCACTCAGTGCAATAATGGATCTTGCTTTCTTTGGAAGTATAACTAATTTACTCTTATTGATTTTTCTTAACTTTGTTTTGTGAAATTTCCTTTTTATTATTGTATATACTGCTCCCAGATCCTATAACTTAAATGACGTCCATATCAATTAGTTGTTCTGTAGTACAGTGAAATATAGAGATATTAGGTATCATTTCCGATCAACTTCTATATCTCACGTTTTTAGCCCTATTTCATTACTAACGCTTTTGCAGTTCTTAATTTTTTGTGTTTCTCTGGTCTGCAATGATTTAGGCCTGCTTTCCTTTCATTACAATTATTTAGTATTTGTTATATTCCGTTTTGTAGTTTAATATTTTCTGCATTTCACACTCTATACCTTGTTTTAATAAATATTTGCTTTCACGTTTGGAAAATTGTTCATTTTATTTGAGCGGTCGATGAAACATTAGGATTCGATATTTATTATAGTTAAATGACCTAGTTTAATTGTAATTAGATAAAGCCATCAGTTATCATTGAATGCTAGAAATATAAAAAAATTTCTATTCTGTAATGGGTTTTCTGTGATAATTGTTAGAAAACAATTTTACAAGTTCATTGAACGAGTTTAATATATTTCATACAATTAAAACCCACTTACCGAAAGTAAGTAAAACTATATTTTAAGTGTTGGTGTGCGTGGTTTCTTTTGTGATACATATTATAAACTCAACCGGGCAGTTACAAAGTCTTTAACACAGAAATATATTAAACTTGTTCAACGAAGTATTGTAAAATTGTTTCCTAACAATAATCACGGAAAACCCATTTAGCACTCAAAAATAACACAGACCTTATCTAATTACAGTTAAACCAGGTAATTTAACTATTACAGATATTGAATACTAACATATCATACACGGCTTATATAATTGAGTAATTTCCAAACATGAAATCTATTAAAACAGGTTTTATATATATATATATATATATATATATATATATATTGCCGTGGTAGGTCAGTGAAATTCGTGCCCCTCCTTAGGTCTACATAAAATTTTAAAAAAATTAAAACAAAATTTCTTACCCTTTTATTTAGACGCCTTCGAATTCCTCTGCTTCCCTGGCTAACTCAACAATCGGCCTAATTTTGAATACCTAGTTTTACGTACATACCTCTTTCACATGCACACACCATCAAATATAATTACCAAAATAATACGACAATCATACAACTTTTTATTTACACATATTAACAGATAAAATATATTTACACATGTGTCCAAACAGTTTGGTACAACTTATTACCAGGTCAATTTATACATTGCTCTAAAGTCCTTGATTTTAAAGTGATTTTAAACAAATTCGAGTAGATATGAGTAGATGGGCCCCACATGTAACCCTAATTTGACTTCACACTGGTGTATTGTGAGCTCATTATAACCCAGTTTTGTTTGTATATGCTTTTTAAACCTTGCATTAATGAAAACAAATTTACAGACCCGTTTACCCTTTACAACACAATTTATAGTTTGAATAAATTTTTAATATATCCTAAATAAACTCTTTTTCAATACTCAAGATTATTAAATTGTCCTGTACATGTATGCTTTTAAACAAGTTTATAAAACAATAAATATGCCACCAAAAAGTCATCCACACAACACAAAAATATCCACAAATGTTCGTATAAAAACAGAAATTTCAAATTAATCACCTGGAGACACTTTCATTCTTCATTCCCGTCGGAAATGGCTACCAGAAACCCCTCGTCGTTGTTTCCATCTACTGCTCTGATTTCAGGAACCACAAATCTCTACTATCTGATGTCTCCGCTACCACGCAAGATATTCGCTTCGTCTCACAGTACCATTCCATACTATATAGTTCACGCATACAAAATTGATTTCCAGGTCTGCTTACCCCATATATCCTGCATCCACTTAATAATTTTGTCGTAATAGCCGGACCTTTTATTTAAATACGCACTAACACGTGCATCACGTTAATAACTTACGGTCCGCTACTACAGTTTTATACTTTCAACTAAGATGGTAAATATAACTTTACCACACACAAATTCTAAACAAAAGCTTTTTTATTATGTTGGTCTAAACCCGTATTTAGAACTCGATGGAAGTACAAAAGAAGAGAGCTTTAATATTTTCGCTCGGGTATTTATATTATTATTCCATCCCCCTATTGGATCCGTTTCATTGGAAAAGCTTATTTTCCAAAGAGGTTTGTTAAAAACTTAACCGTCTCTAAATTCTGCAAAATTTCTCCCGTCCTACGTGCTATTTACCTAGAATTCGTTTTCTACCTTACCGTGTGCGTTCTTTTATAAAACTGTTGGCTCTCAACCAATGACAAAGTTTTCTGTCGTCACAATGCTCCGCCTAATCGCTATTCCTCTCTGTTCTGTGCACGTTTGTTGTCTCCTTTCAAACCCCACTTGAGTTACAGAAAATCGATATTGTCGACGTCCTTCATCAACTCCACGTGTATATCTTACGTGACTTTCAATTCAACGCTTGCTTTATACTTGTTTCTATCTGTTGTATATTACCGATTGTTCATTCCACTCACTCTTTAAGATATTTGCTACAATAGCTGCTTATACCAATTGACCGTTGAAAACAATTTCTATGGAATCCTATATTAACGTTCGCCTCAAATTCTCTGAACGTAACATTTAACAAACAGGTGTTTCTTGTAATTATCGACCGTTTGAAAATAACAATTTCTCGATTTTATTCTTCTTAGTATCTGTGTAAATGTAGGTTGGCTTTTAAAACGAATACATTTGCCTTAAAAATTATTGATTTTCTTATGCAAACACCTCCCCCTATTGCTTTCATGTGTTTGATTAACAGAAATTATGATTAATTATGCGTATCCTTAAACTTCTATATGCTTTAAAGCTTTCTTCCTTTATGTAATTTTAACATTCCAATTATTTAAATACAAAAATACTTTAATACTCGTCCGTTCTCACTATATGAATTAAATTAATTTGGCGCGTAAATAATTTGCTCTTTTCTATATACACGGTTGCTAACATTTTATTGCCTATACCTACTTACCCCTTTAAATCCACAACAATATATATATATATATATATATATATATATATAATGTAAAATGCAGAAAATATTCAAAGTACAAAATGGAACTTAACATATTCCTTGCTGTTAACCTGCACTACTATTTTAGCTTACTTTACTCCACTGCAACATTTTTAAATTTTCTTTTTTCTTAAACATAAGATTTTCCATGCCATCTTTATCGGTTTTTAGAGATATGTGTTAAAAGTTAGCTTCATAATTATAAACTGAATTCCGGTAAATAATGCAGTAGTTTTCCAATGCATGTACCAAAAATAGCTAAAGAATTTTTTAAAGCGTGCTAAGGACAGCAGCAGTTATTAATAATCCAAACTAGTGTTAAAAATTATTAATACTTTTAATTATCAAAACAGTGGTTGATTAATTAGGAGCTTTTCAGTGTGTACAGCATTTCAAATAATCAATATTTTAATTACCTAAAGCTTTAAACCACTAATTAAATAAAATTAATAAACGTTTCGTAAACTAATTACTGATTATTAATTACGAACATTGAGTGTATTTAGAATCGATTAATCCCCAAATAAGTTTTCCAAATAATGGGTATATTATGTTAAATTTTTATTGCTTCAACAAGTTCGATCGATTAGTTTACACATTCGATAAATACATTAAGATCTTCAAATTCACAATTGCCATTGTTATATATATATATATATATATATATATATATATATCTATTTATTGTTGTGATATGGTAGCAATAACCCGGAGCGCCCTTTTTGTGAAATAAAAAGGTTAAAATCTTTATTCTGTCAATTTTTGATTTTTATTTTAATTTTAATTACTTTGGCTAGCTCAGTTATTAATTACGCACGAAGCTTGCGACAATACGACAACAAAGCCTTTAAATCCTCCTTCTACTTCCTATCACTTTAAGTCAAAACACCATTAACCACAATTACTATAATGTTTTCAAAATATTTATAATGTATAGAACGTTAAATAGAACTTGTTTTTAATAATTAAATTAAATTCTTCTAATTATTATCATTCCCAAGAGTAATCAAAAAAGTCAGCAAAAATCTCCCTTGCTATTATTATTATTTGAAGCCCCATAAACGTTCAGTAAACTTCTTTCATTATTTACGTTATTTATAACATGTATTAATAATGATCTTTTTTGACCCTAACATAAAGTTTTCTTAAAAGCAAATTTTTAAAATATTCCAATAAATAAAAATACAACGAAATTATTTCCAAACAAATTACAAAAATTATTTATATTAGCTAACCTGCTATCTCCAGTTTGATCTCGTTCCTGCTCCAACCGTTTCCGTATTCAGCTTAATGATTTGTATATATTCCCAACGTCTGCATTTTCTTAGTACAGCTTCTCTTTTCTGAATAATTTTATCGTCTTTACCAAACTTCCTGGCCGAATCCAGTGATAAATAATAACGTAAAATATTTATTAAATTTCCACATCGAATGCAGTAATTAATTAATTAATTAGAGTTCTTTTTAGAATCCAGTAATTATTTAAGATTCCCACATCGAATCCAGTAATTACTCAGAGTTCCCACATCGGATCCAGTAATTACTCAGAGTCCTTTTTAATGTAGAAATCAGAATTTAATTTATAAACAACCTTTTATTACTTACGTTTTTACAGGATCAAAACGACAAAACCTCTTTTAATGTTGCACTATCATATAATTTATTAATTAAATCACTTAAAATTCATTCACGTAAATACTTTGTTCTGGGTGATGTGTACTATACTTCAATTCATGGTAAACTTATTTGTTTACAAATCCGGTCGCATTTAAAAGCATCGCCTATCTGTTGACAGGCTCATAGTTCAACGTCTGCGCTATTGTACGTGATTTTTGCATACAAAGTTTTGGATATTCCTATGGAATTTTGCTGTATATTGAAATTGACACGCTAATTTCTATTTATTGCATTCCTTCTCTTGGATTTCACATTTTTAAATCACGTAGACCATTGTTTGTACAATAAATTTAATGAACTTTGGTTTAGCACCATCCGTATTTGTTTCCAATTTCTCAAGTGTTTAATTTTAGCTTTCTAGTCACGTAGACTTAATACAATTTATGTATTAAATTATATGCGTTTTCTATCGTAAGCATTTTTAAACCTGCTTGTTTTAATTGGGATTCTTGGCGTAATGATGATGCATTATTCATGCGTGTCGTGTTTCAGCTTTTGTTCATGTTGTTTTACGACTTGCGAATTTGTTTATTTAATTAAATCTTCTAAAATATTTTTTATTAACTAAATTAATTATGATCATGGTTTATATAACAGGGCGTTGTCATTTACTTTCCAGCCTAATGGTCGTATTTCTCTCTCATTCTTTGAGCCCTCATGTGATTTTTATGAAGTACACTATACTATTGGTCCTAGCTACCCTAAATGACCTTATTAACATAGCATTTTATGTACAAAAATATATTAGGGAATCAAAAAGGCAAGTTGATAAATACTAAAGTATTAGCTAATAAGATGAAATAATAACGACTTTCATGCAGGGCCTAAATGATCGTTTCAAATCAAGCTAGTAAGTGAAAGATGGAATATATAAGGTCCCGGACAGGATTCAAACCTGAATCTTTAGCTTTTTCATCTGACGTATTTACCAATGACACCATCGGCACTGATGATGACAATTGGAAAATTTTACATACCTAAATCCTGTACGTAGACCATGTATTATTATAATAGTTCAAGAATTAATTATACACTAGCAATACTTTCGAATTTTTTTGTTTGCGATTAACTTAGAAACGATGTCCAGTTAAGACGGACTACATTTAATATTCCTCTAATAAAATAAGAAATAATTTTAAGAATGTTTACTATTATAAATATCTATTTATTTATATAATAAACTGTATTAATAATAAAACATTAATAAGAGTATACGCACAACATATAATTCATGAATATTCACAATAATCTCAAGCACAATACTAAAGTAATAGAAACTGCATACTAATTCCTGAAGAGGTCAAAAATGATAGTGAATGCAAATTGTATCCGAGATCATGTTAATAAATGCATCAAAACTAAACTAATCCAAAAGGAAACCGACTATAATAACGATTGAATTAAATATTTTGCAGTAATCTGCTAATGTTCAAATAAATATACCTAGTTATCGTTATGTTAATTTAATCCTGAACAAATGCCTACTGTTTAATAAAATGTAACAAGCACAAATACACTCTGAATTACAAGTATTAAGTACCAATAAATAAATTTGTAATATTTCCAATCATTTACTTATATAAAATGTACATTTAATCTAATATAACAAATTGCAAAGATTTCTTTGTGATAATACAACCACATCAAATAGATTAAACGATCTATCGTGCCTTATTTTCAAGTCTATTTGTTCAATCAAGGGAAGCGAAATATTCATACTTAGTTTTATGAAACTCAGAGTACAATTAATGCAGGACACATGTGTTTGCGAACAGGCATAGATATTGATCATTTGCAACTATTTTGGACAATTGATATGACTATTTAGAACGTTGAAATCAAACAAATATCATTTATACGTTTTCTATCAGATAAAGAACACATAAAACTGCCAATTTAGAGTCATAGTTTGTTGCAATTACGTGCATGTCCATTTTAAACAAATGCATATTTGAAAGATCTGCATCAAATAAGTCATATGATTACCAAAGCCACAATTTTAAATAACTAAGGGGTAAACTTAAACAAGTCGAAAAGTTCAAGCATTGTTTTGCACTATGGCTTATCTAAAATAAATAAAATACCAAGGCAGATATAGGTTTCTGCAAAAGAAAACAAATAATACTCTAGATGTTTCATATACAATTTAACCCTTTGTCTACCACCAAAAAAACGCTCGGGCACATGTGTAATCTAAAGTGTTTTTCTTTATTTTAGCAATTTATTTTGTATATTTCAGATTTATTTATTCAAAACAATTTTTACATAATATAACAAAATGTTCTGCGCGTACATGTTGATTACATTTATTACATGTAGTTTGAGTTTTTCGATCTCTTTTAGCTATGCATATATCGCTTCGTCTCTTTTTTTGGAGGTTTATATGCTGTGCTGGTGCCTGATACCGGTTCTTCCAAATTTTCATTATATTGTGACAACTGTTTTCCCAATTTTATAACAAAATGTCTTCTCTTAACTAACTTTTTGCTAGAATTTCCATTTAGAGATGATTACATTATGTTTGTATGCAATATAGTAAAAAACGATCAGTGACCATCTTCTAGTCCTCCTTTTCATGCTGTATATACTTTGTCTTTTGATTGATCCTAGCTTTAATTTTGTTATAGTACAGAATTATTTCAGGTTTCGTTTTGGGTCTGCTATCGATTTTCTTGTCATTATGCAATGCACTAAATAATGTCACCATTTTTTCTCTTTTTGGGCAGTATAAAGTTATCATTTTATCACTTTGAAAACTAAATAATGTGAAAGGATTTCACGGTTTTTGAGATTCGTAAAACAACTGGGTAAGTCCGGCTTATTTTTTGGATTGTTCGTATATTATTCAATTTTTTATAGTAAATAATTTGCAGATGAATATTAAGTAAAAAAGTTGTTGCAGGCTATATTTAGTACAGATTTTTCGATCTCTTTTGCCAATATTTTCACCAGTATTTCGCCTTGAATTTTTTACAATCTCTTGTCCAGTTTTTTCTATGTAAGTTTTTAACTTCCAAACACTGTTGTAACACTTCACCCCCTGTTCTGACCTACCTGTATCAGTCAAAGAAACAAGGACCGAGTTACCTAATACATATATAATCTAATACCAATTCTATATCACTTTTTATGGTTCAAAATTGCAATATAAGTGTCCACTTACCTATTCCAATAGTATTTACTCTACTTTCTTCAAACGCCTCGGCTACTCTACAGCGGAGAATACATGGACATATCCCGGGTGGATAGGCCTAGAATTCTGAAACCGATACTGGTGAGTTAACTTACCCAAAAGTTTACAAAGTATCTGTACCTAAATGTATTTCAACAAACCTCTTTAAATTATAGATCTCAAAATTATCAAGTAATGAATTTAATAACCTTTAATGTGGTGATATAACTATATACATTTACTATATTGACATACTTGAATGCAATAAAATCAGTATCTCTTATTTAACTAAAGCCCCCTTAAATCGGGTAATTACATTTTACTAAACATTGAAAATTTTACATTTAA
The DNA here is from genome assembly GCA_036346225.1 of Platerodrilus igneus. Classification (NCBI taxonomy): domain Eukaryota; kingdom Metazoa; phylum Arthropoda; class Insecta; order Coleoptera; family Lycidae; genus Platerodrilus; species Platerodrilus igneus. The sequence continues at coordinate 2,742,769 of JARFIW010001031.1, forward strand.
ACAGATTGGCTTCCAACTGAAACATAGCCAATAACTCTTAATATTCTGTACAAAAATAGTAAAAAATAGTAACGCTAATAAAGTCCAAGAAATTCAATCTTAATCTAGCAACTCATCATATGTATTTAAAAGCACATATACAAATATATCATTATATATAAATTCATACTAGCAAACCCCGTGTATGCATGCAAATACACGTCCGTTCTCTCGAACCATGTATGCAAAGATTCACTCAATACCTGTGTTGGGTATGCAATACCCACTATTGCTTCATCCTAAACAAGGCTCTGAGGTAATTTATTCTCACCAGAGTTGACACTGTTAACACGATTATTGACAACTTTCGTGCTTGGAACTCTGGATATCTCGCTACTTATTATTTGTAGTCGAACTTCCAAAATATAAACGTCCACCAATCAATCAATCAAAACCGAGCCATAAAAGTGTGTTGAGTTATCATCTTCTATGCCGTTAACAAGGCGGCGTTTCCAACCATTAACCACCCTACAACTTAACCCTTTTGTCGTCTAATTCTATTGTCCTTTATTTATTATTTACATCCACTAATCGTACCGTAATAAACGTATTCACTTCTTATATTTATTACATATACTTCACTTTAATTTACGCGGTCAAATAACCACGATAGTTACGCGCCATTGCGGCGTAACTAGCCCTAACATTGGGCGAATTACTTTCTTTTATTTTATTTCGTACATCTTTTGCCTTTGTGTATTGTTTTTTTGTCTTTGTGTGTTGAGTGTGTCTTAATTTCTTCATTCCACTATTTATATACCTTTTATCACGTGACTGTTCTAGCCAATTATAAACCTTACATATTGCACAATTGTGTCCCATTCCCACACGTGTTTTTAGGTTAATGGTTAAATCCAGTTTTATTATTGCAATTGCTAATTGAAACTGCCCTATAACTTAATTTAAGTTATTCTGCAATATTTTGAACTATTTCCCGTTTATATTTTTATAGATATCACGAAAAATAACATTTTATTACGTATTTCCGGTTTTGGAATTTTCTAGAACAAATTAGTATTTCTCTTCTACATTTCACGGGATGTTAGATTTTAGTTGATAGGTTATGTTAATTTAAAGTGTCAATTGTCACCCCAAAGTCGAACTAGGATTGGATAACTGTATTAATTCATGGTTATTGATAGGTTATATTTTAGATAGGATTATTTGTGATTGGCCGAAAATATTATTTGAAAATTAAATTAATTTAAAAAGGTTCTTGGGTGTTACACTGTCACGATTTAACCAAAACTTGATACCATATCTTTCTGGTTTTAAAGGTATATATTGCCGAAATGGATCTCTTCCTCTATAAGTTACCAATTGTTCATCTACAGTCATACTCCAACCTGGAATAAATCCATCTTGTAGGTGATCGTTCCACGCTTCAAAACACTCACGAATCGGTTGTAGTGTCTCGGTAGATCTTTTTTTCCTTCTTGTAGCTGCATTGTCATGTCTAATTACTCGATGTACACTTTGAAACCTAGTACGGCTCATAATATCGTTGAAAAATTTTCATCTATTTTTGTTATTCCACAATTGGAATATCTTTTCGTTTTTTTATTTATAAAATCCAATAAGTATTAGTAGTATAATAAATTTTCAAAATTCATTTTGGTCGTGGTTTCCAAAGACATTATATACTTCTACGTTCGTCCTTTTGATAATAATTTCTAAAAACGGTCTTCTAAAATAATTTAAAAATACAGATAGTATACTATCAACTTCTCGAAAGGCATATCTTGTAAGTCCTGACTTTTCTCGCAAAAAAATTATGCTGATCTTGTTGTTCCTATGAGGGATTGACAGGATTTTCGAACCATACTTGATTCTTGGATATAAAAGTTAATTTTCTTCGCTAAAGATGTTCATTTCATCATCATCAATTTCATCTGAGTTGACCATTTCTGAATTTTTCTCACTCTGTGTAACTTCAATGTCTATTTCTTCATCATCATCCGATGAAATATATTCACCATCTGTTGTATCCAATATCATTCATCTCATTTATGACCGTCTCTAATTCTTCAGGCTTCGAGAGTCTTCGTATATCCATTTTTGAGAATTTTGGGTACTAAAATAATTAGTCACCAGAAGCAGAAACTTGAAGGGGCATTGAATGATGGCTTTGCTAATTTTAGAATACAGTCAGGGAGCAAATTAGTAGTTGTAAACAAAACATCATAAATATTTATTAATTAATTGTGTATTATGTGCATAAAGTACATTCTGTCAATTACAAATCTTGACGATTTTAACCGTCGTTTCGAATATTAATTAATCGCGCCACAGGAAAAGAAGAAAATTAATTTCTGTCACATAACATGCATTCAATTTGATCGGTTTTTTGATTTGCTACATATGTTGATGATGCATTTTGGTGTGCATATTTTCCAGGTCTCATGTTTGCTTCTGTCATCTGTATGTATTTTAAACTAGCAAAACTCAACTAAAGTATATAAAATTTATCTACCTGACTCAATAAATGAAACAGTAAATAGATTTACTATTTTCATAAACACACAAACACTAGTCAGTGTACAGAAGTATCAACTGTCCTGAATACCGTATTTATTCGTTGCTGTTACTCAAACAACGGGTAAATTCATAAAATGGTGTAATTATAATTGGGGAGTCCGAACAGGAAAGTCCCTAATTCGTGTGATCCTACCAGGGAATCGCTACAAATGAATACAGCCGATTTTGTCTATAAGGTAGCACTATAGGTTCAATGAATCTAGATGGTACTTCCTGATGAAAAATTTGTGTAAAAAAATATTGTAGTAAATTAACACTATCAAAAATTACAAAAGCCATGTAAATAAACAAAGTCAAGCAACTACCGAGTCGAAAAACATTAAATATTGATGAGAACACAATAAAATCTCATTCGGGTCCATTTGACCTGCTCGGTAGACAAAGGGTTATTTGTATATAATGCGCAAGCACAAGCCCAAGCAGAATTGATCTATAAATAACTTTTTAAAATTGTATGTTATTAAATATGGCTACAATGAGTAAAAGCAATTATTTTGTAAGTTACTATGGTCTACAATAATTTTGTTTATTTTAAATTGTTTAAAGCATAAATTACTTTTATCGACTTTCATTATTAATTGCAAATTACTTATTTTAAGGGTGTGTTAAAATGACTTCCATACTGAGATTATATGTGTATTTAGATTTAGATAGTAGTTATAGTAAATTACGAAATGGTTAGTTAAAAAAATTGTTGTTATAAAACACTACGGATTAGGGTAAAATTAAACAAGCTTATTTTGGAGAAACGTTATTAAGTGAAATGTGTGTTAATTATTAGAAAACACTAAGATTGTGGAAATGACAAGTAAAGTTTTGTAGTCAGCTGTCTGCAATTCTTGATTGTTAGTAAAATTTTCTTTCAGTTACAGGCATATTTGTAAAAAGATAACTATTCGTTGTCGTTTGAATTGTCAGTAAAATGATAAAAGTTAAGCAAATAATCAAATATGACTATTGTTTGTACTTGCATAAGCTTGTAAAAACAGTTAAAAACTGTTGTTAAAGTAATGCAGCACTTTCTATTTATCTTGTAATATTTTTACATATAAAGGCTAATATTGTTTTAAATATTTAATTAGAGCCGTCCTTAATTTAGATAGTTAATTAGCATTACAATTTTAGCCTTTTATAGTAATATTTGCAGTGTTTCTTCTTGTTACCAATAATAAAAGCATCTGTAAAATTTTTTATAATGCCAACATTCAACTATACAAAATCACACATGTTATACTATTAAGAATGAAACAAATGTGAGAAATGTTTGCGTGTGTATGTTTTAGTACAGAATCAAAATATAATATATAAAAAAATATTCATAATTATATTGGGAACGATTCTACGTAGTTGAGTTATAGATTCGTCCGCAAAGCGCCATGGTCGCTAGTGGTCAAGTGTTACTAGCTGTGTTCGGTAAAGTCTCTGCAAATTATATTAAGAACAAAGTGGGTTTTGTGATTATGATAAAAAATTGCTTAAGAATGAATTGTTAAATATTGTTCTTAAAATAATATAAAATGTGAGATGGGCATAAATGCTGCCTAAGCCTTAAAATGCAATATATTTATCTTGTACGAATATTTTTTGATAGGTAAGACATATTTTATGACTTTTAGAGAGTTTTTACAATATATTTTATCATTGTATAATTTTAATGCATCTTTAAATAAGATCTGTGTATAAATAAATAGACATTAAAAGCAAGCAAGTACAAAAAATATACAATATCATGATTACAAGCACCACTTTGTTACATATTGTTGTGTTTACTGTTGAAATTGTAACGTTTTCACAAGATACTGTTGTTGATGTACAGGGAACCATGTACAAGTAAATATCCGGCTCCAACGGTCTAAAGCCATTTTTAAAGTGATCTGCTCACTTATACACACTTGCTATTTTCTATTATTAATATAATCAATCGTTGTGAGTAGGAGACTAACGTGAAATGTGTAAGAGAATATATTAGATTCATGCAGACCATATCCAAACAGTGGAATAAATGTTTCATCAAATTGTTATTCATTCACAAGTCTTTTATAAGGTATCGTTTTAAATTTTTAAAATGAACCTTTTCAACAATGTCATACTTTTTGTTTTGGTTTTTAGGTCTCTCCAATTGCTTTACTATTTTTAGAACATTTCACACCTTCAATGTTTTGTTGTCTTAGTATTTCAAACTCAACATGTCACATGAAGGGTTGTGGAAATGATTTTAAAATTTTTGTGTTTGTTTTGAACTATTTAAATTTGAAAACAGTGTCAATATTTATTTTTTAACAATAATACTACGACTATCAATAGTTAATTGTGTAACTAGTGCAAGAAGTGTACATTTGTTGCACGAAGCATGAAATTTGCAGCTCGAGACGAAGGCGAGAGTGCAACAAATGTACTTTTTGTACGTGTTGCACACAATAATTTTTCTATGATTGAATTAGTTGAAATATTTTTAATTTTAATTGAACATTACATCATATTACATTAATACAAGGAATATGACTAATCTTTTAGAACTGCGGCAAATAATATAGTTTAAATATAGTTATTTACTTGAATTAATTTCAACTTCAAGTTTGAGCAATTTGTTATGGTAACTGATGGGCAAACTTCATTTCCAATGATTTGTTGACTTATTTTTGCAGTAGTGCTAAAAGTGAAACTTTGGCATGGTAAATAATGCAAAAAATATTTACTTTTTACATGATCTTGGAAAAAATATGTTGTGGCTTATATTGTTTGTTTATTGAAAGCTGTTGCCATTTTTATTACATTGAAATTTGTTATGTTTATTTACAACATACATTAAATACCCCGTTTTCTCTTGTTAATTCAATACCCATTTGAATAAATTCCGGTTCTACTTTTAAATCCTTCAACAAAATTAATAATAAATACGCTTTCTAATAATTCTTCAACTAAAGTCTACTTGCTTGGAAACAACAAATTTATGCTATAATTTACTTTGTTTATTCAATCAATTTATCACATCATCTTTATTAAAAATACTGTTATAATAAAACTAAAGCGAAAATAAAAAGAACACAACAAAGCAAAATTACACAATTCGTTCGTAAAATAATAAAAAGGCTTGTGCTTCAAGCACTTGTTTTTCTGGCACTTCTGAAACGTGTAGATCGCTCACATAAAACCATTTGCCTGATGGCATTTCAATGTTAGCTTCAACGTCTTTACATTCTGAAAACATTTTTTTTTTTTTGGTTTTCTGGTATAAATTGCCAACGATAACTGTTGTTTTGCAACGCGGTTCTTATTTTAACATAAGCGACATAATGGTCATTATCAATTGAACCTCTGTGTTCTACAACACCATATAATGTGTATATCGCTTTGGCTTGATTGGGAATGAACGTTGGAATGTTGCCACATTGTTTTGAACAGAATGGTGTTAAGTCTAGTAACATTGGAAAAGATTCGTAGTTATTTATTTTTGTAGATCGAAAACTGAAGAACTCAAATCGTTTTAAATGTAAAATCAATACAGCGGGTGGATTGTAGACTAGGAGTTGTTTAGAAGTATTAGTATTAACAGTTGTTTGGACAAGATCAAATTGCTTTTTTGAGCACATAACACAGCTTACTTTGTTGTTTCCAGTTAGTAACTCACATGTTGAGAATTGGTTTAAGCAAGAATGTACGGAATATTGGCTTTCTTCGTATTGGTGTTTTGGTATTGCGGTGCTGTCCTTTGTAACATTTATTTGGCTGTCATCTAAGTCTTCTGTTTTGTACTGCGATATTGGTGGAATTTGTTTTTCGGATATTGGTAAACTCAAATCTAAAAACAATTCAATCCGACGTGAAATATTCTTACAATCTTGACACTGCAATGTACTAACTAAGGCACCTTGAAAAACTTGTTCAGAGGGTGATAGTAATTCGGATGCTTGTGCTCTTTTCAAGACCTCTTCGCGTACTGCTTCAAACAGATGTCTTAAAAATTCATGTGGATCATATTGTTGGCCTTTTGCAAATGCTGGCATTTTTTTGTAGAACTTGAAAATTGTATATTAGGGTTATATACTTGTGGTTTGCCACTTTGTAATTCTTGTAATGTTTGTGCTAAATTACATGTTAATGGTCGTCATTTTTCTGAAGTTGCGTTTAGAGAATCTAATATAATTAAATAGTTTATAACCTGTTTTAGGTACTCGTTAACTTGTTATACATTACGACCGCGTATAATTGGATTTCCAATCTCAAGACGCGTCGAACCTAGGTCGCGTACTATTATTTGATAGTGTGTTTTGCAGTTTTAATCACATTTGATAACGCGAGGATTGTAGTAAAGTCTTGCTAGAAAAGGATTCTTTTACTCGATTCTTTCTGTGCTATGACAACTTAAACATTTTCTTTGTTGTTATCTCCACAATTTCGTGCACACACTGTGTGGGGAGTATTTTATTTTAAAAAAAATGGAGTACTTTTCGGCATAAATAAATTAATCTTTACCCGTAATTAGTGTAGCTTCTTCCGTCGATCTACCTAACTACCCGTGGGATTGCTGCCCCTTTTTGTTATGGGAGGACACCACTGTGTGTTTTCGCCGTTGGACAAGATGATCTGATGAGTTGCCGCCACTTTTTGGCGTAGAAGGGTGTACAGGTGGCGTGGTTCCGGGCAATTACCAGATTGGTTCGTATATATCTATATAAACATTAGTGAACGATATTAGGATTTATGGCGGTAATAATTGAGGCATTGCTTTTTGTTCCGAATGACTCAGATTGGTGGTGACAAAATGATTTTTTCGGTGCGGGGGTATGGGTTGGTAACATTCGCGTAGTTAAGAAATTGGGTTTGCCTTTGTTGGGATTTCAATCTGTTGTTTTCTTGTTAAATTTGTAACTTTGTTTTTTAATTAAGGGATATGGGTTGGCACGCTATAATTAATTAAGAATTTTAGGTATGTAGCTTTAATTTTACTGTGGGAATTACGAGCGGCTGTTTTTAGTGTTAAGCTTGGGTTTTTTTTTGCTGTTGTTATTGAAAAGGGGTAGCTTGGCCATTTTTGACGTACTTTTGTTGTTCTGCGGAACAGATGTATATTGGGGTTATTGAATTTTTTTGTTAGGGGTTTGGGGAGTACCGTGCTTTGTATATATTTTGTTGTATGATTATTTTTATGAGTGTGTAATTTTTTTTTATTTCAGGCCTTTCTTTAGTTTTTGTAGGCATTCTATCCTGCCCACTCGTCGATTGAGCGCGGTCAGTTTCTTTCTTCCTTGTTCTTTTTTTTTACTACGTCTAGGTACGTAGCAAACTATAGAGAATTTGAAGATTGCATGTGAAAGTAGACTTCTTATGAAACGAATCTGCTTTGGATTCAGTGATACATGAGTAAATCATGAACATAACCTTTTTTCAAGGTGATATAGCAAAAATATATAATCAAATATTTAATGACTTCTGATTTATAGTGAGAGAGAAAGTATTGTTAACTTAGTGCGAATAGAACTAGGTTTTAACAAAAATACTACACAATTTTGACTGGAACTCGGCCTATCGAAATAGTTAAGTTTAAAAAGCAGTATGTATTTGCCCGATTACAAGCAATATTAAGATCCTTTCAGATGGCTGTAATCAAACAAACAATGCTCATCTACAGTACAATTTCTCTATTGCAGGTTCTAGAATTCAACCATGTAGTTTTGGTTTGTTTTGTTAAAACGCAAGATAAATTTAAGCATCTGGAAGAAACGATAGAAAATAAAATATATACCATGTTGGGTTCTAGTCTTATTTTAATCTGTGTGCTCTTTTAGTTTTAAACTAGAGGTTATGTTTATAACTTACTGTAACATAGGGATGCTTTGATCATTTTTATTTAATTTGGGAATGTTTATTTTACCTTGAGAATTCAGTGATTAGAAAAACATGGTAAATCGGCTTTACCTTACCAATATATTCTGAAAAAATAGAATCTGAAAACCACATATTAAAAAAAAATAAAAATGACGTGATCAAAAATATACTGATTTTAGGAATCCTTTGATTATCAATTTACTTTTTTTACAGAGTAAGATAGTAACCCCATTTAAATAGTGACTGAATTTTTATACCCATTTTTAGGTTTGATAATTCAAATTCTACAAGACAATATATAAAGTGGGGCAACATTGATCAGATAAAAAAATCACTTTATTTAAGAAAAATGTATTCAAGAACGTTAAATCAGACCACAACTAGAACAAGGCCAGTAATATGGCCTTTAACAGTCAGAACAAGAACCATATAAATCTTGGGTATTTAGTAATTTATAAAAGAAACAAAAGAAAAATATGAAAATGAAGAACATTCTTATTCTAAACTTCATGGAATATTAGTGACAAGTTTGTTACACGTTCAGATCTTGGTCCAACTTCTCTGTGAGAGTAGCTTGAACTTCAATAATCTCTTCACTTCTGATCACCGAAACATCATCAGTCACAACTTTAAATTGTGTTTTATGTTTCCCAGTGGATTTCATACCGGTGACAACAATCTCTGGATCAATTTCTGTTTTCTCACACAAATATGTGTTTTCTTTCACAGCTATGAAAAAAATTTTACTAAAACATACTGACCAATTTCAAAGACCTCATTAGGTGCTTCTGAGGGCAAATTGCTCTTAGGCATCTGTTGTTGGAGCTCTAATTGATTCTGTCTTCAATATTACAATCATTATCCACCGCTTTATTAATGACTACGGTTGTTGAGCTACATCCAGGTTTCATGTCATTCATCTCAGCTTTTGCTGTTGTCATAGATATACTACAACTGGGTGTGGCAGTCAGTCGTTTCTTTTTCTTTGTGGTTAACTTGGATCGCCAAATCCCTTCTCTTTCAACATAGCAGTAACTGCACATTTCACCTCAGCTGTAGGATCTTTCTCATCGAATTTGCGTTGCAATCTTTTTAAAACTTGTTTACGATCCAACGGGTGAATACCGGAAGCACTAAATGAGTTAATCGAGTTTTGTTTGATCGCTGATTTTGTGAGCATATCAGATTGTTGTCGTGGAGACTTAGCGTTCATGTAGTTCAGTATTCTTCAATAACTTGGCAAATGTGTCTCTAGTAACCGTAGATAGTCTTAAATACCGCAGGCCAAATTTCCTTCATCGGTCTGAAAAAATCAACCGAGTGGTTGAAAAGATGGGCGGAGTTCGGAACCAAAATGAACTCAATATTATTTTCCGCACACAAAATCACAACGTCAACGTCCATATGATTGAAGAGGTTATCGTCTATAAGAGCCTTTCGGCGCTCTAAACGTTTGAGATTAGGAAGGAAACAGCTCAGGGACCAATCGCAGAATGTTGTTTGATCTAGCCATCTGCTGGCTGTTTGATTAAACCTGGTGCCCAAGCTGCAACATGACTTGTCACAGCACGTAAGTCCTTGTGGACCATTCTCTTTCATGGAGACTCTTAAAAATCACATCTAGAGGCAATAAAGTGCCATCGGCAGGCCCGCATATCACCACAGTAGTTCAACTTTTCGACTGGTGCATAACCTCCTCAGGATATTTCACTCTACGTCTGTACCCCTTTGTTTCTTTTCTGGATCACCTGAAAAGTTCGACTTGCCATAGTTGAATATGTATGAACTTGAACGATCTTTGATAACGACTTCTAAATTAGCGTAGAACGCATTCAGAGTTTCTTTGGACATGGCCCTTGTTCTTTATATGTTAGTTAGTTAGCTAATCTATGTCCGAAAGAGTCTTTGTGTCTGTTCAGAAAATGATAGGTTCAATCAATGCCAGGAATATTGTTCTCGAACAACATGATAGTTTTGCCTTTTCTGTCCAAATAATATTTTGCCACTAATCTTATGTCCATGAGATTTAATGGAAGGCCCCGGTCTGCACATTATCATGCTGATTTAAGAATTGATAATTCCTCGTTTTTTGTAAAAATTGTTGGGCGACCTCGTCTGCTTATGTGCGTTCCCTTATATCCCTTTGAAGCATATGATTTAGAAATTGAAAAAGAAGAATTTGCACACAAAACCTTTTTTATGCAAAATGGGGTAAAATAAGTTTATTTTAATTAAATCTTAAGTTTTAATACCAAAAATGGTGAAAAAATTATAAACTATCTCAAGGAAGTCCTTCCAACATGGTGGGACATGAAGATCCCACCATGCAACTAATTAAATAAATGAAATTTATTAAAACACATATTTTTACCAAGGCCCAGTGGCACTTTACATACAGTACAGGACCATGATGTAACTTCTTTCTTTTTTGTACTGCAGAGTGCACATCGTCTTCTTGTAGACTGCTCTGGAAGGTGTTTTGCGTCCTTTTTTCGTAATACTGAGGAAACAGTAGGTTTAGAATTTCTAATTTGCAATGTATGTGCTGACGTTGGTGGTGTGTTTTTTTGTATTAAAGTTTTGACAACAAACCCTTACGCACATTGCCCCTTAAAATTTCTTAAATCAATAGTTTGTCCCAAATGCTTGGAAACTATATATGAATTCATAATTGCAATGTCCAGGAAATAAAACAATATACGGTGTCACCATTTCTTACTATGAGTATCAATATTGTAGTTACGCATTAATTGACCAAATTTATCTACAGCATTATAATCAGTGATTATTTTAGGGCAATTTATAGACGTTTTTTGCCACTTTTGTCCTTTCTCTGGACTGATGACAACTGATTAGAGTCGTGATAGCTTGATAAAACATACACTTCTCTATTGTCAATCCATTTTGTAGCATTTATTCTTGTACTGCTAGTGAGTGATATAAATTTCCCCTGTTTTTTGCCTTTGGTAGATGCAAAGGATGGTAAAAGTTTTGTTAACAACTCCACAAGCATTTATTTGCCATTCCTTTTAATTTTGCATTAAATTAACGCTAATAAAATAATTGTAAAAAACAGTTTGTGCTTTTTTCCACTGAGATCACAAGCGAGAAAATTTACCACCTTTTATCCAAGATTTTTCGTTATTTTATTGTCAGTTTTGCCTGTATATATATCAAATTTGTAACAGTACCCAGTTTTATCCGCCAACATCCACACTTTATATCCTCTTTTGATAGGTTTTTTAGGAAGATATTGTTTGAAGCTGCTGTGTCTTTTAAATTTTATCATAGCTTCATCGATCGTTAAATATTCACTAGATTGATAATTATTGATGAAATTATTTTGCATTTTGTTCAAAAAAGGTCTGACTTTGTAGAGCTTATCGTAATTGGCACTATTTCTTAGAGGTGTTAGAATATTATCGTTTAGGTGAATGTGAGACAAGATCCATCCAAATCTATTTACAGTCATTAGTTGACAAATATATTCATTTGTCATATACTGTACTACTCCAATAACCCCTATAACTGAGCAATTTATTAATTCCCATTCGAAAATTTATTCCTATGAATGTACTAATTTCTACTGCATTTGTTGGAATGTATCTTTTACCCTCTTGTTTGGGATATAAATTTGTTTGAAAGACAACCAAGTTAATTAATTCATCGCATATAAACTGACAACAAATTTCATATGGGGGATGGATTTTCAAGATCCATAATATGTTGTGCTGGGCCAGAATTAGCACAAAAAATTCCAGGTGGTGTTGTTTTGTTGTCACTACTCCATTGTATAACATTATTGCTTTGCTCTGATGTATTTTGTGCCAAGACACGTCCCTCATTCTCAATTTCGTCTTCAGAAGAAGAACTGTTCTTCTCAGTAGAATAAGCTCATCTTCATACTCTTCAGAAGAACATTTTTTTCTTACTTTCGTTCTCCTTTGTAGAATTGGCTCATCTTCGCCTTCACTAAAATCAGTATTCGATTCTGAATCTGAAGGTAATGACTGAATATCCCCTTCATCAGATTCAAATTCAATTACTAGCTTCCATGGTGATTGTTTCCTGTTATTCATACTAGAGCTAAGGGGATAGAAATTTACATAATTAGCAAAAACCTAATCAGTTGATAAAATATTAAAACTTAATTATCAAAAATTTTATAGTAATAAAAATGTCAATCTAGTTAGTGAAATTAACTTTCTCGAAAATATGAACTTGCATGGTGGGGTACATTTATCCCACCATGTCAATGTTTGATGTAATAGAAAATTTGACGTTTTTCTGTATATAAACTTATACATTTTCGTTGGTTATATCTACACTTACACCTTCAGGAAACAAATTTGTACTTACCGTCGCTACAATTACTAAACAATACAAAAACTAGAATCACAGCTCGATCAGATCACTCTACACAGATTTTAACCAAATTTTGACACAAATAAATATTTGTTTTTATTGTGTGCGATTTTTTCATTTATTTATGTCATAGCAACCTATACTAAATACATTGCATGAAGTATTAACCATTGTATTATATGACATTTGACACGTCTGAAGTGGTATGAAAATTGTCCCACCATGCATCCTTTGATAACAAAAAGGTGGGACAATTTTGCAACCACCTAACCCCTAAGGGATATTTATTCTAAAGCGTTCTAAACAAGATGCCAAACCGTCTTAAAACTTTTCGAATGGGGCACATTTCTCGTGAATATAAAATACAACAACATTGATCGTATGGAGCAACATTGATCATGCGATCAGTGATACTCCACTGCTTGATCAAAATTACTTCGTGAAACACAAACGTTTCTACAAAAACTATTTACTTAAATTTGAAACGGATGTTCATGAAAAATACACCTTAATACATGACAAACTTGATACAAGTAGAACCATAATCAAAATGCAAACAACCACCTTTGTGAGTATAAAGTTTCTCAGCTTAAATAAATGAAGCAAAACACGTGCAAATGAAATCAAAATATATGTAAGAATGTACAAAGCTACGACACTCAGAGTGTTGCGCTAGTTGGCACGACTAATGAACCTGCAGGCCACACAATTTCAAGAAAACGTTGTGGGATAATTGCAAATTATGTATTTTGTTAAGTTTTGATCACAGTATACTCCATATTTAAAGTATCCCCATGTTACGGTACCTATAAAAACAGAGAGCCACAACAGCAACGGTTTAGCTTTTTACTTAATCGATCAGTAACTTCTTTTAAATACCAAAAGATCTTCATTGACAGGGATTTATTTAACTACGTCCAGTTAAAAGCGAAGTAAGTTGCAATACAAATCAAACCATTGCATTTTTACTTTAATTTTTGTATTATAAAATCTGAGATTTATTTAAAATTAGTGGGTAATATTTCAATATATGCTGATTGGAATTTTCCCACGTCAAGTTCGAACTTGGCGGTATTAATTTGCTTTTATTTTGTTCTTTATATGCTTTCTGAAAATACTCATTAAAGTATAAAAGCTATATAGTTATGTAATTTTAGTTTTTTAAAGTAAAGCAAACCAATTCATTAGTCACTTTTACCGTTGCAGTTTTTAAGATGCAGATAAGTGTTTAATTTTCATAGATAGTTTTGAACCATTTAAATACGTAATGTTTTTAATATATTCTATTATGCAATTCGATAATGAAAAGAAATGTTATGAGCAGTGTGTTATACAGAGTCCAAAGCAGCTTGTACAAAACTAGCTCAAAATATATAAATGTAAGAGAACGATGCAAAAATGATTTTGTAGTGTAAGTATAAATAACAACTTTATACATTAATACACAACTAAGTTCCAAACTAGTGAGCAATAAATATTATGGCAGAATTTAAACTAGAATAGTTTTTAGTCATCGATTTTTGCATCGTTTATATATATATATATATATATATATATATATATATATATATTGTTATGTTGTTCAAAAAGTATATAAAATATATTGTTGCTATATAGCATTGTTGTTGTTGTTAGAAAATGTTAGCATATTTTATTTAAAAGGCCTTTACATACTATTTATAGAATAGCACACGGTGTTTTTACTAGAATGTAACTATTTTATTAAGAAGAATATTGCATTAAATTTTTATACGCTCAACGGCTTTTTAAATAAATAGCCAACAAATTTGCTTTATTTATATAGAAATTTTATATGTTTGCACTTTTATTGTGCATACTTATAAAACTTGTTGATGTTTTATGTTACGTTTAGATGTATATATGGTTATACGCAATAAATATAAATGCGTAAACTTATGAGAGTGAATCTGTGAATGTTTATATCGTAGTTTATACAAAATGAATTGTTATTAACTGTATATTGATTATTTATAGATTAGCTTGGTAAGAAATAATGACTGGTCCTTGCAAAAATACTATACGATGTCGTTACTAACTTGTACATGTAATTTATTATAAGTATGATTGTTATTACTATGTAATAATGTCTTATTATAGGTAGATGCCAAAACAAAAATTTTTACAGTCAAATACTATTATACTATTTTGAGATCAAAGATTAACTTTACAGCATGTATCTTAAAAACGTACAAGGTAATTAATTAATTTTGAATATGGTTCTTATTTCTCGTGGCTTAATATCTTTCGCAGAAATTTGAAAGTATTAGAAAGGCGGAAATGCGGTACATACATTTTACATACCTCAACTTCAATTTTATCAAAATCATTTTTAAATAATTAACATAAAGTTTCCTTAATTATGTAAAACGCAACTCTTTAGATATTGCGATGTCGTACCTGCACTATTTTTATTCTACTTGCCTTTGTTACATAAACTACTTAGATTATTGTGATCAATTTTCATGTATTTAACTTTGTATGCGTCTTTGCTATATTTGTTACCGATAAAAATGGCATCAAGGTATTAATTTTGAATAGACCAGAAGGGGCGAGAATCCCCTAAACAATTTTAAAGGTGCATGGGCTAACTTTCAGTGGTGCCGTAGTAAGTTCCTATAACAAATAATAAAAATGTAAAATCACCAAAATACAAAACTACTTTAAAAATACTAAGACTTTACTAACTGTCAAAATTAAGGGTGCCAAACCATCATATCCCACAATACTGTTGATATATTGAATACGCGAGCGACGGTTATTCCAGATAGCTCTCCTTGCTTTCGATTCGAAACTCTCCTCACCTCAACTGTCATCTAACCCTACTAAAAACACTTCTTGACTTTCTATCCAACTACAGAAATTTTCAAAATAACAACCACCCCCAAATATGACTTCATCATTGAGGGCAATTGAATATCCTCTCACCCATCTTATAACTAACCGTAAATAAAATTCCATCCAAATTTATTCTCTATTAACAGTAAACTTCGCATCACACGTCCATTAACCTTACAAGAAAATCTAACCTCATATAACCAAAACTGCTAAAGAAACCTTAATCTGAAAGTGATACTACTGTTCCATTGCATTAGATTCTTAAATTGACTTATACGACATTTTGCAAATTCCAATTACTTGGAAATTCCCTTAAGAACTGACTTAGAAATACGTAGCACAATTCCAACTTCTGTTTTCACCATTCTGAGATTGATTACGAATGTATGAACAGAAATTTGCTAGTAAAAATATCTTAAAATTAAAGCTTGCGTTTCACTTGATACGCTTTTAGCATTCTAAAGTTCAAGCTTTTTTTCTAATAATTTTATCCGTAAATGTAAATAACTAAATCTGTCATACTACAAATCAATTATAATTATATTTAGAAGTTCGCATTTACATAATTTTCAAGCGTCAAACAAAATAGCTCAAACGGTACTCACAATTTTGTAAATTAAGGGTTTCCAAATTAATTCCACACATGGGTTAATTATTTCCTCGGTACATTAGGACACCTCATCTCCGTGATTTATCTAACATAAGTCAATGAGTAACACTTCACTTTTCACCCTTTCACTTCATACCGAATCGCGATATAAATTCATGCTAAACACACATATTTGCACTTCTTGGTCCATTAATTCAGACAAACTGAACATAATTCACGATTGACATGAGAGCCTGGACCTCTAAATACACTCGTTCCCTATAAACTATATTTTCGTTCTTGTATTTTCTTTGAATAGCCAACGGTCTTGAACTTGCGTCTATTGTCACTGATGTATAATTTTGGTTTTGTTCTTTTGTCGAATGGCCGACGGCTTTCGACCGCGTCCGTTGTCACTGATGTATAATTTTTTTCTTCTTCATTTCTCAGTATTCATTCTATTCAAACTTAGATCTTTTAAATTCCGTATTCCGTTTAAATGCATTATACGTCTAAAGCTTTGTTAGGGTGTATAATTTTAGTTTTATTCTTTTGTCAAATGGCCGACGGCCTTCGACCGCGTCCGTTGTCACTGATACATAATTTTGTTCTTCTTCATTTCTCTATATTAATTTTATTCAAACTTAGTTCCTTTAAATTCCGTATTCCGTTTAAATGCATTATACGTCTAAAGCTTTGTTAGGGTGTATAATTTTAGTTTTATTCTTTTGTCAAATGGCCTACGGCCTTCGGCCGCGTCTGTTGTCACTGATACATAATTTTGTTCTTCTTCATTTCCCTATATTAATTTTATTCAAACTTAGTCCTTTTAAATTTTGCATTCCGTTCATATGCATTATACGTCTAAAGCTTTCTTAGGGTAAGTTCATTGTCTTCAGTTCTTGTGGACAATCATTAATTTTATGTCAATTTAAGAGTTTGTGGTTATTGCGGTTTTTTGAACTCCAAGTGAATTGAAACAAATATTATTGTAGACAAAGTGTTCCTGATTTTTATCGGTGGTTTTTCTTATTTGATTACGAGTATGAGTAGTGTAAACCCCCTATGGTTATTGTTGTTATTCTAGAAATCTACTAGGTAGTTTTTGGGAGTTTTATTTGCCCTGATTTAATCTTATATGAAAATAATCTCCTTATCAATTATAAATTACCCAAGATTTTGTAAAATTTTAGGAGTATTCTTACCAAAGCTCCTGAACTAGCTGAAATTCATAGATGTTGTGTATATATATATATATATATATATATATATATATTGTTGTGTACTTAACCTGGATAATCGAGCCCCAGCGTTGGGCCGTCATAAACATGCAGTAATTACTCTTTTATTCTCGCCCCACGAATTGGGCGCAATAAATATGCAGTGGAGTTTGGGATTATTACTCGAGTCCTACGCTTGGGCACCATAAAATTTGCTGAAAAAATAAAAATTCGATTATCTCTGGAACGCTCCCCTTATTTCTGCATAGCGCGGCTAACTCTGCTTTCAGCTTCTTCAAAGATACTTACCCATCCTATGTTTACTCTTTCTCACTCAGACTACCAAATAAAATTACCACTCAAATAATCCAACAACACACAACCTTTTATTCATACAAATCAAAATTTTACGTCACCAGCTCAATATTTACAAGCTCGGATATACATCTTCATAAAATTGTACAATATCAACCATTAAATCCTTTTAAATTTCATGATTTTAATTCATTTGAACAATTTTTTTTATATAAGTAGATGGGCCTATCTTGAAACCCTAAATTAAAATTTACTCTGGTCTATGGTGAGCTCAGTATAAACCTTGTTACTCTAAATGCATAAATAAATCGCGTCTTTGTTTTCAACAACTTTAAAGACCCGTTTACTCTTTACAGCAAAATTTTACATCATTTATTTACACCTTCAAATAATAAATACAAATTGTCTTTTTCATATAACCTTCAAATCAGATTTTATGTTCATAAAATATGCACTCAATATGTCAAATTACTCTAGCACAAAATAACAGCACAAAATGTTCAAGCAATAACAAAAGAAACTAATTTCGTTACCTGGAGTAAGCTTTTTGCACCGTCACCTCTGAAGATGTCGTCCAACCAAACCTCGTCGTTGCATTACATCCAACTTCTCTCTGCTATATGTACATCAAACTCATCTAATTGTATGCAGATGCCTTTGATACATCTACCCATATACTTGTCCAAATATATCATCAGCTTCTGAATCTTCTATACAACCAGCACCCTCATTCAGAAAAAATAACTATGCTCGCTTATCTCAGTAACATCTTTTATTCGTTATTTGTATGTACTTCAGCACCGTTTATAACTTAGCACCTACTCGTGCTTTCGCAGTTTTAATTTAAATTAAAACGGGCTGCATTTATCACTGATTTAAAATTTTAACGTAGATGTTACCATATAGATCTGAAGCGGATCGAAGAAGTAAGAAAAGTGAGAGAGCCCCACTACGTCTTCTAGTATATTTATAATCGTTGAAACACATCTTCTGTACTCAGTTTCTATCAAAAAACACTACCACTGTCACCGATTCTGAAAATCTAAACATGCAACGATCTTTTAAAACTCAGAATTTCGCATTCCACTTAGCTCTATTTCGAAAACACTGTCTAACAAGCACAACGGTTGCAATCTTCTAGAAATTTCTCTTACTCCACTAGCAATCAGCCAATCCAGACCATTTCCCCTGTTGTAGGTCTATTACCCAACTTACCCAACTATGTTATCCTCATCTAACTCATATTTACCGTCTTTATTATCATCCCACTACAGCAACATAAAATCGATATTATGGTTAGCCTCTACAAATTATCGCGTGCTTTAAATAGCTATTTTATCCAACGTCTCTATTTGTTTTCAAACCACCTGCTATTTCGCAGCCTTCACTTCGACTGTTAACTCAAATTTCTTAAGATTATATATATATATATATATATATATATATATATATATATATCAAACTATTTTTTAGGCTCTTGTAAATCCTAAATGATTTGATTTCATAATTGAATAGTCTCTAGTTACAAATACAGCAGTTGTAAATATATTATTACTTATAATATTCCATATTGATTTCGTGACTTTCAATTTCTTGACTTCCATAGTCAAAAGATTTAAGCTGCATATATCTTTTGCAACAGTATGTATTGTGGATTGGGATATTTGAACAATCAATTACTACATGGGAATGCAATTGGTGTATCACTTAGAACTCTTGACTATCAAATAAATGAAGTTTAGATGATCCGATGGTAGCATTCACTTATTTTCTAAACAAATGTGGGTTAACTCTTTTGACATCTGAAGCGACAAAATATGTTCACGAACTCTCCAAATAATAAATTATGCTTTCCAAAATGTTAACTAACTTGTAGTTTATGAATTCCAAAAAATACCATTTACTATGTTTGCATATACAACTATCACATCACAAATCTATAAAAATAAGTAAATAATGATTCCTTGATTACAAAAATTAATTGTTTTTATAAGGGAAGCGGCAAATTTGATATATGTTTTGTATAATTTGTGAACTTAGTTTTCTCTTATCAAAAATTTGTCTGTTTTTGCTACTCATTCTTTTCTTTCCCTATCACGCCCTAATTTTGTTACATAGTCTGAAATGGTAAAGTGTAAATTTCTTAGAAAGATCCCACTTCTGCATGATGAGAGCAATCACTGCTTGTTTTTATCTACCATACTTCAAAAAGGCAATTATGTTTGTTCATGTAAAAATTATTCCATAAACTAATATTAACGATTTAAAGCCTTTGTGTATTCTGCTATTTTCAAAAGGCGTTAATTTCAATTAGGACACTGGACGATGATTTTTATTTTAGTCGAAGTAAGGTGTTTATTGTCAGTACGTTATGAAAAACCTTCCCAATTTTCAAAAGCGTAAAACATTATAGATGATACCAACCATGTTAGTCAGTATTTTTATTTGAAAGCTCCACTACTTTGTTATAGTTTTCTAAATTGTTTGTAGTGTTGTTTATAAGCATGTATAGAATCTTACGTAAATTATTCTTTTTATAGAAGTAACCATGTCTCAATTATTGGGACGATGTGATGCCACAATCGTGTAATTTCAATTCTTTACCAAATATCTTATCTGGCGCATTTTCAAATCTACAAAACTTACAATTGTTAGTTTAAAATAAACAAAGTTAAATCAGAAACTTAAAAAGTTTTCCCACGCAAAGTAATAGTGGATAACAAAATGCCATTGCCAATAAAGAAAAGTGTATGATGAGAGATTGTACTTTAAACTTCCATTTAAAGCCAACATGAGGAATGTCTTAGAAACAACACGAAAAGACTGGGTTTTTAGGACTTGATGCTTTTCAAATTTAATATTACAATTAGATTTGTGTTTATTCAGTCAAAAAACATCAATTATCTATATATATTTATACATTTACAATTTATTACTTTTTGATTCAGTATTTATTTCTTATTAAGCAAACATATGCAAAAGAAGTTATTTCTCTGTACGTTCTGAAACGAGAGCTCTTTGATGTATGAGATCTTACTCAAGCAGAACTGTAAATAATGCCAGACGAAGCAACATTTGAATTATGCATGCTTTCTAAAACCATCTATTTTCCAACTCATGCCCAAAAAAATGATATCCTACAAGTTGGTTTTTGGCTCCACACGAGATCAGGTTTCTGACCATTCCTCGTCGAAGTAATTGGTGAACTGTTTTCAACGAGTTTAAGAATTTTCTCTTTATTTTTTGTTGGAGAAATTTAAAAATATAGATAAAATCTTTTAACCATGTTGTGAAAACAAAAGACCAATGCCTTAACTAGAAAAAATTTATAGACGAACTCCTAATTTTATGATAATAATTATTTTAAAGCAAGAACTAACGTTCTCAACAAATTAAAGATCCTTCCTTGGTTTAGATAATTAATAAATGTTTGACTGTAAATATTTTTAGGTATTTTCACTGTTTATATAACACCAAATAAATTAAGAGTCGGGTATTTGCACTAATTAAATAGTATCACTTATTGTACAAGTAAGATTTCTTGTGGAAGCGTTATTAAATTTAATTCACTGTGACTTTGCAGAAACTTAAATCTAAGGTTTTATCTAATAGATTCAATGAACAAAAATTGATTTTAAGGTTAAAGAATTTTTATTAGTGAAAATTATTATAATATTGAAAAAAACGATGAAATAAAAATTTTAAACTATATGCCCTGATTCATGCTGTTATTATATAGCACAGTTGACAATAAAGAGCATTTCGGGATAATTTCATAGCAGTTGTAATATCATTTAATTGTTTAGTTTAGTTACAAATCTAGATGCACAGTAAGGAGAAAACACCTTTTAGTTTTGCTTTACTGCACTTTAGAAGAACAGGGTTTGCATGCTTATCTGCATATCCATTCTGCATGCCTGCTTTTGTAATACTAAGTAATCAGCATTTTAGAAAGCAATTAGGTTGAATTTACCATGTAGATTTTTTTAGAAATCACCAAGAAGACATCGATTAAGAAAGCACAAATGCGGTAAGTAATTGTATTTAATTGATAACCTAAGTATTTAATTGTCATCACAGCTTACAGAACTTAGGAGGTACTTTACATGTGATTTTCCAATGCTCCACCCGAAGGTACTACATTGGCCAGGAAGCGAGTTTTTTTTACCTGGAAAATTTGGAATTTTGCCGAACCCTTGCTGTTCCAAGCAAGGTAGGGATCTTTAACGCGCGTGACAACACTCACACACGGGACCTCCATTTAACCTCTCATCCGAACGAGGGTGTATTTTTGAGAAAAATGCTCCCCTAACATTTTTCAAGCAAACCGTGTCGGGATTCGAAACCGGGACCTTGGGCGTAGTAGTCACACACATACCACTACGCCACGGAGCCGCCTTACTTAGGAGGTACTAATAAATAAATTATAATTCATTAGTAATTAAATTAATCTTAGGTATTTACAAAAAAGTAAATATAACAATACTGCCGTTAAGTTAGAGATGGGACAGTTTCCTTCTAAATTCTTCTGCACATGAAAAACATTTTAAGTGTATTATCAGTATTTTAGGAAACTCTGTATAGCAAATTCCAGCAGCAGATCTCGCGGAATCAACAGCTACTTGCCTTCGACTTTGGGTGAAACAAGGTGAGTAGCGGAACGGTAACAATTCGAGGAAGTTTTCTAGCTATGCGAGGTGCAAGAGGTTGTGACTCAAGCAAAATAGTGGGAAACGCACATCCCTCAGTCCTGTTAACGAGCTACCTGACGATGGAGCGGCTTGTGCGAATAGCCATCCCGTTGGTCAAAAACCACAAGCCGGAAGATTTAGAATTTGGATATCGTATAGCTGGAACCAAGAAAAAGATCCGGGGAATCTACTCACCTTATCTCAAGTTCAAAAAATCCGCAACGTAAAACTTGGAAACTTATACATAAATTAATAGGTAGAGATGACTCGCGAAAACAGAAAATCCCTTTGGAAAACTGTCCTGAGAATGATATAGCCAATACACTAAATGTTCATTTTGCCACTTCAGCCTATACGTTAGTCTCCAAGCATTTGTCTCCGTTATCCGACGCAATAAAGCTATTACATCAAACTAAATCTTCTAATGATAAGAATTTTAAATTTTTTCCAACTAATGAGTATGAAATTACAATAGTCTTAAAATCTTTAAAAACAAACTTAGCTCGGGCGAGGATGGTATCACCCCTAAACTACTACTTGTTTTACCAACTCCAATTATTAATTATCTCTCCACACTCATAAATGAATCATTTATAACTGGCAACTTTCCTTCTTGCTTAAAACATTAGATCGTAGTACCCTTACATAAGGGAGGCTCTTTCACTGCCAACAATTTTAGACCTATATCACTTTTATCCACATTTTCCA
This sequence comes from Platerodrilus igneus, assembly GCA_036346225.1. Classification (NCBI taxonomy): domain Eukaryota; kingdom Metazoa; phylum Arthropoda; class Insecta; order Coleoptera; family Lycidae; genus Platerodrilus; species Platerodrilus igneus. The sequence goes on from JARFIW010001031.1 coordinate 2,765,916, forward strand.
AATTAAGTAAATCATTGGTTAAAACTCTGTTATTAAGCTTTTCAAATAAATATGAAATTTTTGATAGCGCTCAATTGGGCTTTCGTCCGACGAAATCTACTACAGATGCTGTATATAACTTCTTAAAGAAGACATACTCATCTTTCAATAACAGTAACACCGTTTCCACTATGTTCATTGACCTCAGCAAAGCTTTCGATTGTGTAAACCATGATATCCTCTTAGGTAAACTAAATTTCTATGGAATTGGTGGAATTGCAAATTCTTGGTTTTGTTCATATCTAAGTGATAGAACACAATCAGTAAGAATATCATACTGTTCTGTCTGACTAAATAGGGTTGCAGGTGGGAGTACCGCAGGATTCAGTATTGGGCCCCATTCTGTTCCTTTTCTTTGTAAATGATTTTCCAAATAGTGTTATTCATGGTAATTGCACATTATTTGTGGACGACATCACATTATATTGGGAGTCCAGTTCACCGAGTATGCTAAATAGCAACATCATTAACGACATACAAGCGACAAACAATTGGTGTTCCTTGAATAAATTAACAATCAACCCTCAAAAACCTGCATTATGCCCTTTAAGATACATCCCAGTATTGGTATTCTGGTTAATGACCTAGCGTTAAGCTTGGTTGCAACCACAAAATTCTTGGGTTTACTATTAGACCAGAATCTAAAATGGTCTGATCATATTTCAATGTTGGCCACATAGCTATTTTCTGTTTGTTTTGCGCTTAAAACTATTTCTAATAAAACTAACATTGGCGAGTTCACTTAAAGTCTACCATGCATTATTTCAGGCAAGATTACGTTATGCTATTGCTTTTTGGGGGAATTCCACCGATACAAACTCCATCATGATGTTTAGACTACAAAAAAGGGGAATCCGAATTATTTGCTACTCATAAAGAACTGAGCATTGCAAGCCCCTGTTAAAAAAATTGAACTTGTTGACTTATCCATCACTTTTTATGTATGAAACATTACTTGTATTTCACAAAAATAAACATCAGTTCATTAGTGCGTGCTCTTTTCATGACTATCTCACGCATCATAGAAAGAATATATATTGCTGTGATATCGTTGCAATGACCCGGTGCCCCTTTTTTCCTATTGTAAATAAAAAGATTAAGAATTTTCCTTTTCTCAATTTTTAACTTTAATTTTAATTTTTAATATGCCTCGGCTAGCTCAGTTTGAACCACGCACGCAGCTTGCGACAATACGACAACAAAGAATTTTATGTTCCTCTTTTTATCTCCATTTCCTATGTATTTTGATCTAAACACAATTAACCACAATTTATATAATGTTCTCAAAATATTTACAATGTACAAAAACGTTTAAGAAATCTTTGAATAGAACCTCCTTTTAATAATTGAATTAAATTCTTTCAATAATTATCATTCCCGTTAATTAAACAAAAAGCCAGCAAAAATCACCCATGTTATTATTATGTGAAGCCGTACGAACGTTTATTCAACTTTCTTCAATCTTTACATAATTTATAACATGTACTAAAACGATATTTGTTGACCCTCATATAAAGTTTTCATGAAAGCAATGTTTAAAATATTCATAAATAAAAATACAACAAAATATTTAAATTGGCTAACCTGTTGTTCCTTAGTGGCTTGGCTCATTTTCCCCAGTTCGGACCAGTTCCTGCTCAAACTGCTCGCTGTTTCAGTTTTAGCTTAGTGATTTAAATAGTCCAATGTTGAATCCAGATCTACTTCAGATATGATTTGCATTTTCCTTTGTATAGCCTCTCCTGATTAATTCATAGATTATTTTAGAGTCGTTATTAAATTTCCTGGTCAGATCCAGTAAGTGGTTAGATGCCTCTTATGTTTCCTCGTAGGATCCAGTAATTGTTTAAATACTTGTTGAATTTCCACGTCGGATCCAGTAATTATTCAGAGTCCTTTTGTTAATGTAAAACTTAGAATCTATTTAAAAACGACCTTTTGTTACTTACGTTTTTGAGGATAAAACGACGAACCTTATTTAATTATGCACTATCACCATTATATAGTTTATTAACTATAAACTCACTTGTAATTCTTTTACGTAAATATTTTCTTTCCGTTGATGTGAACCATGCCTTCATTCAAGTTAAACTGATTTGTTTACAAATTTTGTCGTATTTAAAAGGAACGCCTATCTGTTGACAAGCGCATAGTTCAACGATTAAAGTTTTGTACGTGATTCCTACATGCTAGATTTTAGGTATTTCTACGAATCTTTGATGTATAAACGAAATTGATGCGCTATTTCCTGCACGTAGGACTTCAAGTTATTGGCATTGATTCTCTTGGATTTTCAGTTTCCTCGGTGACGTACGTCTTGTGTGTACCGTAAATTTGATGAACTTTGCTTTTATCACTAGCCGTAATTATTTCTAATCCATCAAGGTGTTGAATTTTACCTTTCTGGTCACGTATCCTTACTTTAATTTATGTATTAAATTATATGCGTTTTCTATCTTACGTATTTCCAAACCTGCTTGTACAACTGGGATTCTTTGTGTAATGATGATGCATTATTCACGCGTATTGTGTTGCAGCTTCTGTCCACGTCGTTTTATGACTTGCCAAGTTGTTTATTTCATTAAATCTCCTAGAGTGCTTTTCATTTCTTAAAATAATTATAACTATGGTTTATGCAAAGGGCGTCGGCACTAGCTTTCCTGCCTAATCGTTGAATTTCTCATTTTTTTCGTAAATATGTCTAGTTTTCTGAACCCTTATGATGTTTACATAAAGCACACTATACTAGTGATCTTATCTACCCCTAAATGACCCTATTAACATAGCATTCTATACCTACTCTACATTTGACCCTCATTCGTAGATCTTTTATTTATATGGCTCCTACACTCTACAATAAATTTACTGAGTAGGATCCAGTCTATCAAACAAACCTCAAAGTTCAAATCGGCGTTGCTGGCCCTGCTACTGGATAAATGTTATTACACAGTACAAAAATATCTAGAAGACAATCAGTCATATTAACCAGGCAGATAGTTGATACATGTACATCTACTTCTACATATTAGCTTTATATATTTTTTATATTATATTTGTAAATTATACTTGTAAAAAAATTCTCTGTACACTACCATATCATATGGATGCAAATAAAACATAATAAAACATAACATACAACCACCTGTTAAAACATCAATAGAATGACAAATGTGAAACAACAGATACCAACGAGACAGCCAGAATCGCCAAGATTGATGCTGTAAGAGGAAGATGGATCCAAGAGATGCAGGCTCGATCAAGTGATTGATTGGTCTGTATACCAAATGATTTTGTGCAGTTTCCTCTTTCTTTACATTTTGAACATGCTGGTTTCGCATCATCATCCAACTCTTGTAAATTGATCTAAACTTTATTGTAACCTTATCTGGCCCAACACACTGAGTTATAGGTAGCAATAAATTCCAAAATGGAACAAATGTTAAAAGAGCAATATCCAAAATGTGTACAGCATAGTATAGATTTCAACTGTCCTACAAAAATATTCACAACTTTCAAATTATCTATTCTTAAATTTCCTTGCCAGGATTCGAAGACTTTCTCACACTCATTCAATTTTTCATCTATTTGTGAAGAAATTTGTGTAGATTTAGTAATAACCCAATTGAAGTCTTTATGGAAATCTAATAAATATCGCAGAAACTCTTGTGCATCTTGTTGAGAGTAAGCTATAAAGCAAGGTGCAAAAAACTGAATTTTTAATTTAAAGCTAGTGGTATTAACTACTTTATTGGATGTATCTTCAGACCATAATTTTTTTATCACTTGGGAGAAGGTTTTAATGAGAGCCTCTCTCATACCAGAAATACTGGTATTAATATCCTTTGTGAACATATCTTTTTTAACATATTCCAAGAGTAGCTTTGTATATGAGAGGCACTGAATTACAGAATTCATAAAACAAGTATCGCCGATTGCTCCATTTGCAATTATATTTAAAATTAATTTTAATTATCGCATAAAAGATGGCTGACAAGCTTGTTGTTACAGAAAATGTGCTAGTAAAATCATGTTTATATTGCAAGAAAAATGTACAAAATAAATATGTACCGTGTCATAAGTGTGAGGAAAGATTTCATCCTTCCTGTAGTGACAGAAAAGGTGTTGTAAAAGCTTACCTGGATGGTTCAAAAGTTTATTATTGCAATGATTGCATTCAACAAAATGGCTGTAATACCCAAGGTGTAATGTCTGTTGATATGGAATTGGTAAACAAGCCTTGGGATGCAATGGATGTTATAATAATTGACTACCTTTAAAGCAAACAGTTTAAATTCCTGTTAAAGGATGTGGTTGAGTTGGTAACAAAACCCTTGCTGCATGAAATCATGGAATTAAGAACTGATCTACAAATCTTAAAAGATTCCAATTTAGACCTAATAAAATTATTAACATCAAGGTCTAATGTCTCACAATTTGTCACTGATAATCCAGTAAAAGGTAGCAAACATGCACAAGTTAAGCAACTATTACAATCCACTGCATTAGTTGATAGCAATAATAGCAAATGTGGTAATTATATAGATAATGTATCTTATGGTGAAAAGGCAGTTCCTTCACATGTAACACCTTTAACCTCTATTGGAGCTGATAACAGTTTAGAATGCGATAACATCAATAACAATAATACAATTAATAATTCTGGTATGGATGTCAATACTAAATTAGTGCAACTGAAGTCTAATAATGATAACCAGAGTCAAGTTGAAACCACATTAAATACTATTGCAAATGATGTCTGGTCTACTGTCTTGCGTAAGAAAACCAAACTTCAGAGAAATAAAACTTTAGTTGGTTTGGCCATCTCGAAACTTGATTCTGCTGATGTTCTCACTGGAGTTAAAAAGCGGGCATGGCTTCATATTAGCAGGATTGCCCACAAACAGAATCGTTCTGCTCAAGATGTAATTGATTATTTGAAATCTGTATCCATCGACACAGTGTGCTATCGAATAAGCACTTCTAAGGGATTCAGTAATTTTAAATTAGGGATTCCTCTTAACAAACTAGAGATCTTTATGAGCCCTAGTTATTGGCCATGTGATGTCCATGTTCGTGAGTTCACTTTTAAACCTTCTACTAAGAAAATTCACTCTATTAATCCTTCTGCCAATGACAATTTTTTAGGTACAACCTCAACCACTGCTCTCGGCACTTAGCAAAATACGGCACACACGTCAGTAGCCAATGTAATCTAAGCAATGAGGAAAGTCTGATCATTTTTTACCAAAATGTTAGAGGTATGAGAACCAAGATTACTGAGATTCGTAAACAAATGTTATGTTCTGATTCTGAGATTTTGGCATTAACAGAAACATGGTTCTCTACGGGTTTCCTGGACTCAGAGTTTTGTGGCTCAAAATATCAAGTTTTTCGATGCGATCGCAATTATGATCTAAACAACTGCAGTAGAGGCGGTGGTGTCTTGCTTGCAATAAATAAGTTGCTTATAGCTAAAGAAATTTGTAGAGGCACTGATCCAAATTTTGAAGATATATGGGTTCATCTAACAGTGTCTAATCTTAAGTTTGTTCTGGGAGTTGTTTATTTCCCTCCAACCATAGAGGCTGAATTTTACAAAAAGTTTATTAACACCTGTGAATCAATCTATAGAAAATATCCAAATGCCTACTTTGTCATTAGCGGTGATTTTAATCTTCCTGAAATTTTGTGGATTAGGGAAGAAGCTAAATATAATCCTAACACACTACCTACTATGAGAACTGAAATATTAATAAATGGTATGTTTTCCCTTGAGCTAAATTAGGCGAATAGGTTTTTACAGCACCTAATAAGATGCTCGACCTTATTTTTTGTAGTGATATTTTAGACTGTGAAGTGAGCATGTTCAAATGCCCTTTGGTAGGTGTGGATAATTACCATCCGCCATTGCAATTGTATATATCGCTTTCAAGTCAAGGAGCTAGTGCTTCACTAGACTTCAGGGACAGCACAGAAGTATTTCTGTTTAATAAAGCAGATTTTTCAAAATTAAATCAGTATTATGATTCACAAGATTGGTTATTCATTACAGAAATAACTGATTTAAATGAAGTCGTTTATCTTTTCTATTTCATTTTGTTTGACGGGATAAACAAACATGTACCCAAGAAAACAGTTCATCTGGAAAAAATACCCTAGGTGGTACAGTTGGGATCTGAAAAAGCATCTAGGCAAAAAGAATAAACTATATAAAACGTATAAACATACACAGTTAGAGTCAGACTATGGGAAATACTCTGAAGCTAGACGTACTTGTAAGTTGCTCATCGATTTATGCTATATGGAATATATCTCCAATATTGAAGAGAACATACCAGTTAACATTAAATACTTTTGGGCATTTGTTAAAGGACTAAAGAGGAAAGATGGTGTACCTACAAATATGGAGTATAATAGCACAGTACTTGACACACCTCAAAGTATTGCAGAGGCCTTTGCCAGGCATTTTCAGTCTGTTTATTCTGAACACTCTTTGAAGCCAGTGTTTGATAAGTTTTCTCTCAATCGGTCTGTATCCCTATCTCAACACTGTTTTACATTCGAAGAAATTATTGCTAAAGTTAAGACACGAGATACAAAAAAGCGAGGTGGGCCGGATGGTATTCCTCCACTTTTACTAGTTAAGTATAACAACTCTTTAGCGAAGCCATTGTGCTATCTTTTTCAGAAGTCTTTTAATCTTGGGATTTTTCCTGATTGTTGGAAATGTTTAGTTCTGTTCCCAATTCTTAAAAATGGTAACAGACACCAGACAACCAACTACAGAGGTATCTCACTCATGTGCATTATACCCAAATTAATGGAAGCAATTATAGCTGAAGAGTTACTACAGGTTTTTCGGTTAACCTTTCTAGAAGAACAACACGGATTTATTAAGGGTCGGTCAACGGCTACAAATTTAGCTGTGTTTCAAGATTTTATAATAAACTCCATGGAAAGTGGCTATCAAGTTGATGTCATATATACAGACTTGGCCAAAGCCTTCGACAGTGTTTGTCATGTTTTGCTATTAGAAAAATTGGAATATCTTGGTGTATTACGTAAATACTTATTATGGATTGCTTCGTTCCTAACAAACCGACGACAGTTTGTTCAGTTGGGTAATTCGACATCTCAAGAGTTTTATGTTCCCTCTGGTGTGCCACAAGGGTCATACATTGTACCAGTATTATTCTTGTTATTTGTAAATGATGTGGCTTCATGTTTCACTCACAGTAAATTTCTAATGTACGTTGACGATATAAAATTTTTTGCCTGTATCAAATCCATTGAGGACTGCTCCAAGATCCAAGTCGATTTAAATAACTTCTTACAATACTGTGATAATAATCTACTGAAAGTTAATGAAAGTAAGCGTAAGGTCATGAGATTCACTAAATGTAACAAGCTCGTGAAGTTTAATTACACCATTACGGGTGTAATCCAAACCGTAGAGAGTATCAGTGATTTGGGAATTATTTTTGACTCAGGTATGACTTTCGCTAAACAAGTGGATAATGTTGTGCTTAAAAGCTACAAGATGGGTTTCCTACGTAGTTGCACCATACAATTTAAAAACATTCATCCAATTATAGTTTTATTCAACAGCTTAGTTCTTAGCGTATTAGAGTATAGTAGTATTATATGGGCACCGTCCTATAATTGCTATAATTCTAAGTTACAAAGAGTGCAAGACAGTTTTGTTAAATACGTCTTATGGAAACATCACTTTCCTTATAAGGAGGTACCCAGGTCCACTCGTTTGTTGCTGGTTGGTATGAAAGATCTCACCTTCAGAAGAAACTTGGCCAAGGCAGTATTTTTATATAAATTGGTGAATGATCAAATCGATTGCTCACCTTTATTGGATATGGTTTTTATCCGTGTCAACAATAAGGCTACACACAACAGTAGTTTTTTTGAAGAACGTTCTCACAGAACTAATTATGGACGATCTGCCTTTATCGATCAAATAACAAGAGCAGTAGCAGGGATATTTTTGGTATCACTATAACTAGTTTTAGAAATGAAATTTCCTGGTGATATTTTTACATCAATTTAGATAGATTTTATGTGTAGTTTTCCGTTTTTTTGTCTATTTACGGTTATATTTTTATTGTATTTTGTGCCAATTAGGAGTTTTGTCCTGTAGATGCACTATATAAATAAATAAATAAATAAATAAGATGTAGCTTGCAAGTATTTTGTGCTGTGGTAAGCTGTGACAGTAGTAGAGAGGCTGGTGTGACCGTAGCTGTGATGCTATAAAAATATTAACGTTTGAGTGCCGCCAAAGATCGACAGTCCCTCGTCCTGCTGTCATCGCTTAAATTTGAAGTATTACTGGTAAGTACTTGAAGGTTTCGCTTATATAAACTTGGCTCATATTTATACGTCCACTAACCATCTATGGTTATCCAAGTTAATGCAGACCTAAGTTTTTAACAAAAATTGAAGCATCTTGTGATATCTCGTAAATGTCAGAGGATTCCGATAAGCTATTAGTACACTGTAAAGTACTAGATGCATTTGTAGAAGTGTCAAAAATGTGATCAACATGCGCTATTGTTACACTATTATTCAATTTAAAGGTTTGATAGTGATATCTTAAATCGACTTTCATTAATGAAATTGCGATTTTCTATATTATTATTTTTGTCTTTCTGCTGTTCTAAATCATTACAAAGAATGAAGTTTTGGAAGTTTTTCCAGTCGTAATGTCTCTCGATATTTCACTATTATTTTCAAATTCTACTTGTCTTTTAGGTTTCAATTGCAGACAGATAAATAATTCATCCAACTTAGCCGAGGCAGGAAAGATGCCAAAAAAGGAGGCAGCAATACCTCTTAGTATAGTTATATTTATGCTTAATATGAGAAAGGCTGTGTCTCGTGCATTATTTTTTTCTTCCAATTTTACATATAAACTCTAATGCATGCAGATCGAAAACACCAAAAGTTTATATGCCCACTGGAAAAAAATAAAAAATTTTCAAAATTTGTGTATTTCTTACAATTTCGTTTTTCATCAGACAATGCAACGACTCTGGTAGTCAATGATGTCGCCTCTAGGTATGAGTGGCTAAAGGGGAATAAGCAGCCTGTGGCTGCCAAGGATCCCCCAACACTTTGACATTTGCTGAATTAATAGTCTTCCAGTAAATCTTTTTGCACAATTACCATGAGTTGAGAATATTGCAAGACAAATACCTGTAGTTGTTTATAATAATCATCATATTTAACCACATACTACATCCTACATATTTCGCTATCTGTGTGCAATAGCCTAACCTAGGTCTACCTTACTTCTCTTTTTTCCTATCTCTGCTTCTAATATAATCCGCACTATTCCCTCATGCCTTAATATGTGGCCATCATCCCATCTCTCCTATTTTTTACTGTTTTCCACATATTTCTTTCTTCGTCTACTGTTTCTAGTACCTCTTTGTTCTTAACTTTCTCTGTCCATGATATCTTCATCATACGTCTGTAGCACCACATCTCAAAGGCTTTTACCTTTTTCTTGCCCGATTCTCCTACTGGGCAGGCTTTACAGCGGTACAGTGTCATGCTCCATACATTTGTTTTAAGCAATCTTTTTCCTGTTTCTATGTTTGTTGTTGAACACAGTAGTAGCTTTTTCTTGTTGAATGTAGCACGACCTTGTGCTAATCTTTGTTTTATACCTTTTATGCTTTCTCCATTTTGCATTATTTGACTTCTTAGGTAGCAAAAATCCTTAACCTCTTGTAAGTTCTCGCTACCTATTTATATTCTTGTTTTTGATTTATTTTCCCCTCCTTTTCACACTAGAAATTTAGTTTTACTTTTGTTAATTTACATACCGTATCTCTCTGTTAAACTGTTTCCATTTCATTAAGAGCAGCTTCTAACTCTTCTTTGCTAGATGCTAATACCGCTATATCATCTGCGAATCAAAGCATATCAATCTGCTAAGACTATAAACAATCACGCATCCCTTCCACGTTTATTAATCTAGCATGCGACGCGCATTGTTATGTAGAACGAGTCGCTGTCGGGATGTCATACGGAAACGTCACGTTTAAGAATGTTTGGTCAACACATAAGTATATAATAAAAGATTTCTTAACGTTATTTGTGTTTATTTCCGACATCTTACAGCTTCCAAAGAGTACAGTTAACACAATCTTTTGTCCCTGTATAGTAATTCTAAATGTCTTCTTGCATTTGACAGTATTCATTGCCTCTCCAATGTGCAAGTTAAAAATTAATGGGGATAAGGCACATCACTGTCTCACCTCTTTCCTAATATTTAATTCTCTACGTTCCTGCTCTAATTCTATTACCGTTATATAAGCTATGAACTATCCATTCATCCCTACAAATCATTCCAATCTTTTTGAGTATTTCGAACATTTTTTTCCTTTTACATTGTCCAATCCTTTTTCCAGATCTACAAGCCCTATATATACGCTTTCCCCCTTTTCTATTGTTTTCTCCATATTATCACCTTCGGAGCTAAAATAGCCTCTCCTGTTCCCATGTTCCCCCTAAACCCAAATTGATCTTCTCCTATAGTATTTATTCAGCTCGTTTTTCCATTCGTCTTTGTACAATTCTAGTTAATATTTTTGACACGTGTGCTGACCAACTTATTGTTCAAAACTTTTCACATCTATCTACGTCTCTCATTTTTGGTATAGTTACTATGATGTTAGGTATCTCGCCTGTTTCATACATATAGCTTACAAGTTGGAAAAGACGTTCTATTGCTGCTTGTCCAGCGACTTTTAGAGTTTCTGCTGGCACCTTGTGTGTACCCGGCGCCTTACCATTTTTCAGACCCTTTAATGCTAATTCAAACTCATCTCTAAGTATATGATATTCCAAGTCATTATTGTCAATGTCTGATTCCTGTTCTAATGCTGTTAGTTGCTCTCCTGCATATAAATTCCCTATATATTCTTGTCATCTAACCACTTTTTCTACATTTTCAATGTTTCCTCCCACATCCCTTATATATTTGCTATATGATTTTATATCCCTAAAATTCATTCTAATTAGTTTGTATGCTTCGTCTGTCTTTTCTAGTTCAATCTTAGTTTCTACCTCTTTACAGTTTTCATCAATCCATTGTTCTTTAGCATTCTTGCATCTGCGAATAATTTCTCAATTTATGGCTTTGTATCTGTTTTCCTGATTCATCTAATCTATTTTTGAATTTTCATCTATCTTCTATTAAATTCAGGATATCCTTTTTATTCATGGTTTCTTATTTTCTTTCTGTGTATATTACAGAATATCGCTGGCTGCCATGTCTAAGCTGGATTTAATATATTCCATTCTGTTTCTACTTCATTAGTATCAGAAATTTTCCGATATCTTTCAGCAATTCATTTGACTTTTTTACAAATCTTTCGTGGATATCTTTATCTTTTAGTTTTTCAAAGTTAAAGTGCCTTTTTCTGTTTTTTTTTAAAATTTTTAAATTTAAGAACGGTCTTCATAGTTAAGAAGTTGTGGTCAGTGTCTATATCTCCTTCCGGGTAGCTTCTACAGTCTTTTACTTGATTCATACACCGTTGTCTAATAAGAATGTAATCTATTTGATATCTTCCTATATCTCCTAGCATCTTCCACATTTATCGTCTTCTAGCATGATGTTGAAATAATGTGTTTGTGATGGTTAAATTGTTCTTGTTGCAAAATTCTACCAGCTCATTTCACCTGTCGTTTCTCATGCCTAAACCAAATGAACCTACTACCACTCCTTCCCTACCCTCACCTACTACTGCATTAAAATCCCCATAATTCTTAAATTTTCATGTCCTTTTATGTATCTTAATATGTTTTTGATATCTTTGTAGATCACCTCTACCTCTTCCCCACTGTAGCTAGAGGTGGGCATGTATACTTGTATTATTACTGTACTTACCAGTTTAGATTCTAATCTAGCCATGAGTACTCTTTTGTTGTGTTGATGTCTTTGATATCTTTGTAGATCGCTTCTACCTCTTCGTCACTGTAGCTAGAGGTAGGTATGTATACTTGTAATATTACTGTATCTCTAATCTAACCATAAGCACTCTTTTGTTCTTTTGTAGGTAATTTTCTACACGTTGTAGTATCTTCTTTCGCATAACTATCCCCACCCCGAAATTACTTCCTCTGATCCTATATGAATTTCCTTAAAGTCTCCACTCAAAAATCTCCCGCCTCTGGCCACCAAACTTCGCTGATCCCCACTATGTCTAATGCTAACCTATCCATTTCAATTTTCAAGTTCTCTAGCTTATCTACTTGCTTCATTCTTTTGACATTCCGCGCTCCGACTCGCAAAATGTTCACGGCTTTTTTTATACTTTCCAATCACATCCTCAAAGTAGTCCCCTCCCGGAGATCCGAATATGGGACTATTTTAACTCCGGAATTTTTTACTTCAGAGGATGCCATCATCATTAATAACAAATTAAGTACGCTGTGTACTTGGGAGGTAATGTAATGGTTTCCCGTTACCTTCCACATTGCAGTAGTGTGTCTTAGAATGCCATACCGACCCCTATGGTCTCTGCCTTACATGTGATTTTCCAATGTTCCACCCAAAGGTACTACATTGGCCAGGAAGCGAGTTTTTTTTACCTGGAAAATTTGGAATATTGCCGAACCCTTGCTGTTCCAAGCAAGGTAGGGATCTTTAACGTGCGTGACAACACTCACACACGGGACCCCCATTATACCTCTCATCCGAACGGGGGTGTATTTTTGTGAAAAATGCTCGCCGTACATTTTTCAAGCGGATCGTGTCGGGATTCGAACTCGGGACTTTGGACGTAATAGCCACACACATACCACTATGCCATGGAGCCACCCCCTATGGTCTCTGCTACTCTAAGTACCGAAAAGGTTGCTGCACTCTTTCGGGGACTTGTCTTAGTGTGGTTCCTCACTTAAGACCCTACTACTTTGGTTGGACCTGTAGTTTGGCTGTTTTAGATCACTGGAACACGCAAGCCATTCCACCGTTCTAGTAATCTAAAACTTCTTCAAGGTGCAGGTTCATTCGGAATGACATAAAATCGCATCTCAAAATAATTTCGCGAATTAATTTTGGCACAATAATGCACTCTATCTCAAAACTAACATCATCTACTGTAAATTTTAAACATCCTTATTATCGGATCGGTTGTCCTTTATTTTGTTTGGATCCAAAAACTGTTAAGCCGCTGGCTGGCAACACTGGAATTTCCATCTGCAGTAATTTTTTTTTAACCATCTTCCCGAGTCTTTACGTTCGAACGAGTCCTCGGTTAGGTTATTGTTAGAAGTAGATATTATTATTAAAAAACACAAATCACAACACGCATATCGGAACAGTCTGCAATAGTTATAGCAACAAAAAAAACAAGACTGTTCTGATATGCGTGTTAAGTGATTTCTGTTTTTTAATAATAATATCTATTTCTAACAGTAGCTTAACCTAAAAAAGCCTATCGCGAGACTCGTTCAAATGTAAAGACTCTGGAAGATAGTTAAGAAAAAATTTGCTTTCCGTCCCCTGCTCTAAAATTTAATTAAAAAAATCGAGACTGATGCAACTCATTCTTGCCCCACTATCAATTAACACATTAACCTTTAAACTCTAAACATTCACGGTTCTTATAGGTACCACCTCGGTCTTTATTTTAGAATGGTTTTCTAAGAATAGATCAGAATAACTCTCGTTAAACAAAGTACACTGATTAGCCATCATAGCTACTACTCGGGGTTCCAAATCCCTATCTCCTCTATTACACCGTGTCTCATCATTATCTCCATTTCATCTTCTACTTTCCTCATTCCTTCCCAACGATTGTGATTATTTCCTGCACTATGTACTCTCCCCCTATTTTGATTAATATCCCTCTCATCGATTCTAATTGCCTTATTAAGATTATTTCTCGGAATCGCTCATCTATTTCGTCGATCAAATGGTTCATTATCGGCTTCTGATGTGTTGTCAATTTTCCTCTAATTAACCTCTACCTCATCTATTGTCTTCAAACCTAAACTAACTATTCCCCTTCTCACATTCCTATCTAGATGTTTCACTAGCATCTCGACAATTTCCTCCTCACCAAAATTATAATCTAAATAATTCGCTTCGCAAATTTGTAGTAAGAAATAATTAGCCCTAGAACCATGCTCAAATACACCATACTCTAATTTTCGTAACGCTTCCCATTGCGTCAAACGATCCCAATATCTCTCCAAAAATTTAATTTTAAAATCAGAGAAATTGTTTCAACGCTCGACTAATCTTAAGTTTTAATTTACATACTACAATGCAGCGGATTTAAGCAGTGGGCAAAACATACGCATCATAAAACGTGAATGACAAAGGGATAAATTTATTCTACTAAATACTACTAATTTTTATTATTAAAACAGCACGTACCTGGCACAGTTGTTAAAACGCAATCTTGCTTTATGTCCAATCAACCTCGTCAGTAGTTTACACCTAACACAACCCAATTTTGAATTAAAACCATCTTCATTGAATTAGTAAAAAATTTTGCCAAGGTTACACTAAATTATTTCCATTAAAACCAGGTTCTCGATCGCAACTTCTAATAGGTTTTGAGTTATGTTTTTGTCAAGCAAGGTGTTCTTACCACGAGCGTCTCGCGGCAGTAATGACATGGCTGCAATGACAGTATAAGTTACTGTTAGAAATAGATATTATTATTAAACAAGTTGAAAATGCAAGGCATTGTCGCAACGAACTTCCAAATGTAGACTTACTTTAAAACAATTTATGTATCGCACATTAATTTTGGACCTATTTGAAATTTTTGATAAAAATTAATTCCCGGGGGGGGTCGGGTATCCGTGGTCAGATTTTGTGGGGGGTACCATATTTCGACTCAGCTATGTTAGGGGAGTCCAAATATGTATCGCACATTAATTTTGGATCTATTTGAAATTCATGATAAAAATTAATTCCCGGGGGGGGGGGTCGGGTATCCGTGGTCACATTTTGTGGGGGTACCATATTTCGACTCAGCTATGTTAGGGGAGTCCAAATATGTATCGCACATTAATTTTGGACCTATTTGAAATTTTAATTTTCCCGACGGAATATCGCGGGGGCACGGCGCCCCCGTGGCCCGATTTTAACTGACATCAAAACTTAAGCTCTGGACACCGAGCTGAATCGATTGATGTATCACACATTGATGTCCGACCATTAGAAAGGCCTCGGACGGACGGACAGACGGACGACAAATCGATTTCATAAACGAACGAAGTTCGTTGAAAACAGAAATTAGATATTATTATTAAAATATATACAACACAAATCACTTAACACGCATATCAGAACAGTTTGCAATAGGTTTAGAACAACTGTTCTGATATGCGTGTTAAGTGATTTGTGTTTTTTAATAATAATAATATCCATTTCTTACAGTAACCTAACCTATCATTGCAGCCAAGTCATTACTGCCGCGAGACGCTTGTTTCTTACCAGACTATAGGCGATTTTTCGCTACATACTTGAATTGTTCGAGTATGGTATGTTCAAGTATCCCCCACTATTTAAGAAACATTTACTTGTGCGGCATCGCAAAAACGTATTGTAGTTTCCTAACCTCGCTTTGAATAATTACCCAGTAAAAGTCAAGTGTTTAACATATACAAGCATAACCTGGTACAGAACAGGGTATGTTCGTTTATATGATAGAATGGTGCCGTACAAATTCCCCTCCAGTAAATTTTATCGCCAAAACGCAAGTTTAACAAATACACACATAAATAAGTATGTTAGTTTATGTCGCGAAAAATCGCCTTATGTAATTGTTCATCAATCTGTCACTTTCACTTTTGTTACTAGTTTCGTAATGATTATTAACGCCACACCACTGTATTCCTAGCCACCAATAGAAAACTTTTTATAATTAACCTCACTTTATTAAGATTTTAATACCTTCGTTTCACAATATTGCAGTTATTTATGTATTAATCATATTTAAGTACAATAAGTAATTTTACCAATGGAAGGCAGTGGTGAAACTGATGCATTTGGCTTCTCCGCTGAAGATACAACTTTAGCCCCATGCAAGTATGAATGTAAGTAGTATTTAAAAAATTATTTTGATCCTTACCCCATTTTTAGATTTAGACCACACTGCAGATGTCCAGTATGTAATACTTCATAAATATAATTTGTCTTAAGTAATGTTTAGTTAATTTTACAGGTTACATGCATGGGGTGATAGTTTAAAAGAAGCCTTTGAACAATGTGGCGTATCAATGTTTGGTTATATGACAGAGTTGCCCACGGTTGAAATTCAAGATTGTAGAGAAATTGAAGCAGAAGGACATGATTTAGAAAGTTTACTATTTCATTTTTTAGATGAGTTACTATTTTTATTCAGTTGCGAGCCTTTTTTGATTTGCAGCAAACTTAGGATTACAGAGTTTATAACAGATGGTGAATTTAAGATCAAGTGTGATTGTTTTGGTGAAGAGTTTACTTTAGGTAAACATCCTCAAGGTACTGAAGTAAAGGCGATTACGTATTCGGCAATGCAAATTGTGTGTGAACCTAAGAAAAATCAATTTGAAGTGTTTGTTATAATAGATATTTAAGAGCAAATATAAAATTTATTTGTTTTATTAAATGTAAAAAATCCATGTGATCATCACTATGTTTATTTAAGTGAACTTTTAAAATTGTCCTTTTGTTCTAGCATGAAGAACTGTTATTTTTAACTTTTAAATTTGATTAGAAATCTGGATAATTTATTATGCACAGACTATAATAAAAACATGTGCAAACTTCTGTATAGGAAATCTTTCAAGTATCATTTAATTATGTTTTATATATAAAAATGACAGAATTGTATTAGTTTTATTTATTGTATCGTTTTATTGTACTATCGATGAACATTACATTTTCTTTAAAATATTGTATTATAATATACCATGAAGATAAACTAGATTTGTATGTAGAGATTCGGTTGCTTGAACCGTTTTTTACTTGTTAATACGGAAGTAAACACTAGCTATTTAAATAAATAAAGATTTTTCAGCTATATGTTTACTTCAAATAATTCTTTAAAGTGGTTTTCAGAGATATAACAACTTTCCTGAATTACTGTTTTATTGTGTGATCAAATTTTTATGTAAATATTAAAGAAATTCAAGATCTAATCTTATTTGAAATACTTTACCCTATTTATAATAAATATTTTTTTATAAGTGACTACAAATCTGATTATTAGAAGTGCTGTTTACATATGATTTAACAATGGATGTTCTCAACTGTATGTTGACTACGTTTCTGAAAATCAAACGATACATTAGGAAAACTTACAAAAATTCTAAAATGCTATACTAAGAACAAAATTAAGTATTGCAATCAAAATACCCTTCGATTCTATTATTTTATTAGAGCATGGTTTAATGAAGTAAACAACAGATTACATTATAACTAAATATTGATAGAAGTAAATACATAAAAAACCAAACTGTTGTCTTAAGACATTAACAACTTATTTTTTTTAGGTAACCACTGTTTTTCTGTAATTATATAAACACGGGTAGTCCAGACAACCAAATATAACTTAACATCCTCCCTTATTTGGTAATCCTAGATGTAATGTACAGAAACTAAATTTGTCCATATCAAGTGCTTTGATTAATGAGTCTGCCGCCATTTCTTTTGTCCAATACTACTAAACTCGATCTTTCTGTTGTATACTTTCTCACGAATAAAGTGATAACTAATATCAATGTTTGGTCCTCGACCTGTTGTTCCTTTCATTTCTTGTTCCAGCATTATCTATAATGACAGACCATATTGCTCTCGAGCAGATTTGTTCAGGAAATAATTACTTCCATTTTGAAATTTGTAACCATAAGTATACAGTATATACATTTAGAAGATTTATATAAGGGAGACGATATGGATGAGTTAGAGAACGACGACGAAAAGGATGTACAAATAGGGTTCTCAATATTAAGACAGGAATTTGATAGAGCTGTTAGGGATCTTAAACTAAATAAAGCACAGGGGATAGACAATATACCAGCAGAATTAATGAAATATGCAAGTCAGAAAACTTTAGACAGATTATATGAACCAGTATAAGTAATATATGACACAGGTGATGTCCCAATAGATTTCAAAAAAAATATTATTCCAATCCCAAAAAAGTCAGGAATTGATATGTGTGAGAATTTTAGAACGGTTAGCTTAACTTCTCACGCTTCCAAAATACTAACAATAATATTTAAAAATAGAGTAGAAACTTTGACTGAGAATTATTTAGACGAAGACTAATATGGTTTTTGTAAAGACAGGGACTAGCAGAGAACCGATACTAATGACTAGGGTAATTAACGAAAAAAGGTTACAAAAAAATAAAAAGACTCATTTCGCGTTTGTAGATTTAGAAAAAGCATTTAATAGGGTTAATTGGATTGTTATGTTCAGGGTTTTGCGAAAAATAGGAATCTCTCATAGGGATAGAAAAATTATTTACATTCTATATAAAAACCAAAGCGTAGTAATTAGATTTGATGAAATAGAAAAGGAAGCTAAGATCAGAAATGGTGTTAGACAGGACTGTATACTATCTCCCTTGATTTTTAATGTTTATATTGAGGAAGCTTTAAACTTAGCTAGAGAGGGAAAAGACATAGGTATTAGTGTACAGGGACAGAAAATAGACATTTAGGTTTTCCAGATGATATAGCCATTATAGCAGAGTCTAGAAAAGAGTTAGGAGAGTTTTTAAATATTTTAGATGAGATACTACAGAGTAACTATAGTATGAGAATTAGCTCAGGAAAGAAAGATAATGACAAGTGAGTTACAGCCTAGTTCTAAACTAAAATTAAAAATAGGTAATACCGAGTTAGAGAAGGTAAATGAATTTTGCTATTTAGGTAGTATAATTACAAAGGACGGACGTAGCAGAAGGGATATAGTAGCTAGAATAGCTCAAGCTAAAATATTGTTTTTAAAAAAGAAAGACTTACTAATAGTTAATACTATTAGTTTAGATAATAGAAAAAGTTTCTTAAAGTCGTACATATGGAGCGTTTAATTATACGGTAGTGAGACTTGTACAATTAAAGAGGTAGATAAGAAAAAGATAGAAGTAACATATGAGGAAGTTTATATAAGGATAGGTGAGGAACCCTGTATGTGGAAACAATTAAAGGTTAGGGGAGATAGAATGATAGAGCACCAGTTAAGACATGAGGGACTATTTAGTAGGGTCTTAGATTATAGACTACCAAATAAAAATAGAGCAGGAAGACCTAGACAAAACTATATTAGTCAAATTAATAGGGATTTAAGCTGTGAAGGGTATGTAGATCTTTTTAAACAAGCTCAGAATAGAAAAGAATTTAGAGCTGCGTCGAACTGACCTTAAGTAAGTTCGAAAACAACACAAAAAAAATTAATAAATAAATTCAGTTAACTAAATGTCACCATGACATAATCCACAATTAGTAAGCGGTCGGGCATGTTGGTAGCGATTCGTTGCGTAAGCCTTACCATGACATATAATGTAATAAACGTCACTATGACTTAACTCACAATTAGCTAGCGGTCCAACACGTTGACAGCGATTCGCTACTTAAGTCTTACCATGACATATAACTTAATGAACGTCTCCATGACATAACTCACAATTAGTTAGCGGTCTGACATGTTGGTAGCGATTCATTGCTTAAGCCTTACCATAAAATATAATTTAATAAACGTCACCATGACATAACTCACAATTAGTTACCGGTCTGGCATGTTGGCAGCGATTCCATGCTTAAGCCTTACCATAACATATAACTTAATTAATGTCTCCATGACATCACTCACAATGAGTTAGCGATCTGGTATGTTGGCAGCGATTCGTTGCTTAAGCCTTACCATAACATATAATTTAACACTTTTCCTTTGTTGGAGGGGATAACCACATAATATTCATTTCCTTATAAATGGGAATCATGTAAACATGGAGTTCTTTAACAACCATCAGGTTGCTAATATCTATGTAGAGCCAGCCAGGTAGATAAGAAAAAAATAGAAGAGTATAGGAAGACCTAGACCAAGCTATATTAGTCAAATTAGTAGATTTACGTTGTGAAGAGTATATAAAACTTTTTAGATTAGCACAGAATAGAAAAGAAGTTAGAGCTGCGTCAAACCGACCTTAAGTAAGGTCAAAAACGAAATGATGATAAAGTATACAATGCAGATTTATCTGATTTGTTGGACTTTTTAGCTGAAATACCTTGTAATATATTACAAGCAGAGATAGAAAAAAAGAGGTAGAGATAGTGCAAGCTGAGACTAGTGCATGCAGATAGTGAAAGATGCAGACTGTGGAAATTTCGGGGAAATAAATAGGTTAGCTCAGAATGGGAAACAATGAGGGTGTCTAACCACTACCAGGACTGAAGACCTAATGATGATGACCCTGTAACAATTTCATTGTTGAAATCACCTGTTACTTTAACCCCAGAACTTTCTATGCCCTGAGCCAGGCTTGACCCTGGATTTTAATCTAGTTATTTAATATTATATTTTTATTGCTTTGTATTGCTTTTTCTCGAGTCCTAACATTGGAATTTGCAAGCTTGTTAAAGATAATACGTTAGAGTTTAAGCGGAAAGCCCGGGCTAGCGGTTTTAATGAAGAGCGTTGGTCGTCTGTCTGCATTTGCGCGAGAGTACAGGGTGGTAGTTACATCCAGGGTGTTGAGGGAATAAGATGTTAAAAGGATCACTAGTGTAGCATGTAAAAATGTTCAGTTGTGACTATTTGGGATAAAGTAGAGTGCCTTCTACTTTTAGTTTTGAGTTCTAAAGTGTATTTGTGAAAGGGGCATGCTCAAGAATTAGTAGTGATTCTCAACAAGGGGTCGAGAATTTATAAAGGAAGTAGCGCCATTTGAAATAAGTAAGCAGCGATTTTAAAGCAACGCGAATGCAGGTATTTCTACCTTTTTTATAGTTGATAAGTTTGAATCTGCGTTGGTTACGAAGTACTTGTTTATTAAGTAGAGTGTGTGTCTAGAACGTAGACACGCAAATTGACGCGTCATTGTGCTTTTGTTTATTACCACAATGTAAGCTATGTTGGAGGGAACGCTTGTACATCGTGTTTGCAAGATTTTGTGTCGGTTTACTGGGCCCTCGACAAATAGAACGTTCTCGGCCGCAAGGCACGTGTTTAGTACCAACGGATAATTTAGTGGGGTGGGAAGTTTAGATATTATTTACTTTTAAGGCTACCTTCTGTAATCGCAGGGTTAATAAATCCTTTCTTGACATTGCAATTCTGCGTTAGTAGAAATTAGATATAGGAGTTGTTAGGCTATAAAAACAAAGCACGTTTAGTAACTGTTTTGGTTACCTTAGCGAAATTAATATTAAGTTTAATTCTAGTGTTAGTTTAGTTGAGAAACATTAGCTAGGCGTCATTTGTTTTTATCTTTGTGTAATCTGTCCTAATTTTGGTTACTGAATTAAAAGTAAATTAAGGTGAAGTTGAGTTTGCTTTGGTTGTAGATTTCATGATCTTAAAGAACCCTCGAAGAGAACCCATAAAAAACGAGTTAGCGAACCCCTGAGTCTAGTTCAGCCCTTTAATCATTGTTTCATACTGATCTGGAAGTCCAGATCATAAAATTGTTCCTATCCACCTATCGTTACTTTTTAAACCTATATTGGTTAACTTATAGGCTGGCTGATGATCTTCAACCTGTTCACAATTTTGTAATCTAATTGTTTTTAGGATACTAAGAAATCCTATTCTTCTAGTTAACCAAGTATTCTCTAATGTTTTCATAGATTATACCGTCCCTTGTGCTGAATTGTACATGAACATGGTTGATTGTATCTAACAATAACACAAGTGTTGATCTGTATTGTTTAATATTTTTGCCTTTTTTTTCAATACCCAATATGCAATCCCATAATTCTAATCATTCTAAATATATTTGTACTACAAATTTTCATACATCGTAATTTTCGCGACACTTTAATTTTTCTATAAGAGCGTGTGAAAAATTCTGCGATGACATGATATTACTGCAAAATGAAGATTATACAACACATGCATTACCTCGTTACTGTTATCAAATTCACAAAACTGTTGTAACCATAACCAATTACAACAGAGTGTGGTTTAATGCAGTAAACAACACAGATTGTATTATAATTGAATATTGATAAAAATAATTTCAAAAGCCCTAAATGCTCTAACAGATTGAGTCATTCTTCAAATACATCTACTCATCTTCAACATACAATTAATGCATCACAACTCGATCCTTACTTTAAGAACTTAAATGATTTTTCAAATACAATTACAAATTTAGGCAAAAAAGAATTGGAAAATATTGGCAATACTTGCTTTATAAACTGTATAGTTCAGTGCCTCTCAAACACAAAATTATTACTTGAATATATTAAACATAATGCGTTCTCGAAGCATATCAATACTAGCACTTCAACCATGAAAGAAGCTTTAATTAATTCTTTTGCACAAGTAATAAAAGATCTGTAGTCTGAAGATACTTGCAACAAAGTGGTAAATACTATTAACTTGACATCACACTTTCATCAATTTGCACCTAGTTTTATGAGCTTCTATCAACAAGACGCACAAGAGTTTACGCGGTACTTGCTAGATGGTATTCATGAAGACGTTAATCAGGTTACCTCCAATCACATCCCTATATTGTCAAAATTAAATGAACCATTAAGTGACTCTGACAAAGGTAATGAATTCTGGCGGCAATATTTAAGAAGTAACAATTCCAAAGTTGTTGATATTTTTGCTGGACAGTTAAAATCAACAGTACATTGCACACACTGTAATCATTCTTCAGTAACTTTCGAAGCCTTTTGGGATCTATCGCTTGCTATACCTAAGCACACTGGCTGCTTAACGTTACAGCTTTGTCTAGATCATTTTACTAGGCCTGAACTACATTGCGATTATCTGAAAAGACATAATAAACCTGCCAATAGATGAACAACCGATCCAATTGTTAACTATCCAGTATTCTTGAAGAAATCTTAAATGAACTTCATGATATGCCAGCTGTACAGCCATTCTTATTTCCTGTTAATGCGAATTTAGTCGAACACTATCAAAATATTATCCAACAACCCATGGATTTACAGTCAATTCGAGATAACTTGCACCAAAAGAAATACCATAGTCGTGAAGAAGTTTTGGTTGATATAGATCAAATTTTTAAAATTCTGCTTGCTATAACGGTAAAAATAGTAGTGTAACTGTAGCCACACAGAATATGTTAAATAAATGTATCGAAAGATTAGAAGAAAAAAAGGATAGACTAATACGACTGGAAAAAGCAATCAAGCTTTTGTTAGATAGTGATCAAGTTGCGTTAAGATATATTTTGGATAATGTACTTAATTATAAATTGAAAGCAATGTCGGAGTCATGGCCTTTCCTAAAACCCATAAACAAAAAGTTAGTGAAAGATTATTATACAGTGATTAGAAGGTCAATGGATTTGCAGACGATATCTAAAAAAGTATCCATGCATAAATAACATAGCCCACATGAGTTTTTAAATGATGTACAACAGATTTGAGAAAATTGAGTTTCGTATAATGGTAAAGATTCACTAATTACTCAAAAAGCGTAAACATTAGTAAACATCTGTAAGTTTACATTATCTGAGCATGATGAACACCTAACTCAGTTAGAAGCAAAAATTGCTTTAGCTTCAGATCAAGCCTACCAAGATGATGACCACACGTGGCTTATTGTCGATGAAGAAAATTATACTATAGCTGAACCAGATCAAATGAGTCTTGCTAGTTCGCCAAATAATCCATATTTTAGGGGTCACATGCAAGATTATCACTACATTGATGTTCAAGGACCTGAGCCATTTTCAGATACTGGTTGCACTTCTGTTAAAGCGAAAATAGGCAGGGGTAGCCCTAGGTCGAAGTCAGCGACTACTTTAGAGGAAGATCTACAGTTTTCGAGTGAAGAAGATCTAGTTGACGTTCTTTTAAATGAATTTGAAGATAGCAATGCCGGAATTTTTATACCAGCAGAAATCTCTTGTAAATAATTCACTTTAAATTGAAAATTGTAATTTTAATTGTTATATGATTATTTCTGTATCAGTTAATAATATTTTAAATTGATGTCCATTACATGAAATATACATATATCATAAACTGCTGTCACAAAAGACAGAATATCAACAACTTAATGTTTTTTTAGGCAAGTACTATTTTTCTATAATTATTTAAACACAACTAATCCAGACAACCAAATATAACTTCACAGATAACTTAAATGATACCTATTTTAATATAAATATTGCATAAATGGATATAAAATTAAAAAATGGCACATCTGGCCAATGATAAGAAATTATAAATATGAGAATCTCTTCCAATTAAAAATCATGCAACAACTAATTCATTTTCCTTGTATGTGTTTTTATATCACTAAATTACAAAACTAAAGGAAATAAACAATTTTAAAATACAAATAGCTAACCGAAGTTTCTGTCTTGTTATTTTTAAAATAAATAATAGCTCTTATTTAATGCTTTTTGAACATATACGTAAGGTGATTTAATTAATTTATTCCTAGTAATTAAAGAATAAAAGCAGCCACAAAATTATTGAGGAAAACTAAAAACATATTTTGATTACTGACACGATTTATAAATTTGATAGTTAATTCCTACATGACTAATTGAAGTTTATTAATGAAGTAAAAAAAGTTAGTTAGCATACAAAGTCTCAAATTGGTTTGCTGTACGTTCAATTCCCAACGTTACAATATTTTATTAACATTTTTAAACAATTTTCTAACTTGATGAATGAATATATCAAACTTATTTCATATTACGTGTCTCAGAACTGTTTTCATTCCCACAAGTTATACATACAATAGTGAACAGCCTATACCCTGTCATGGTTAATTTATGTCACAGTTTGGGAAAGAATTAAAAGAGAACTCTTGACCATTTCCTAAGCATATGTTTAAGATAATACCTCTGACACTTCCAAATTTTAAATTGAACATTTTTTTGAAAGTTAAATGTATACAATTTACAAACCACCTATAGAACTGTGTATATTGTACATACTTTGGCTTATGAATATATACAAAAGTAGCGGGGAGAACAGAGGACATTCAAGTATCGTAAAAGGTAAACAGTAGTTGGGTTTTGTCGGCAATTCACATTTTATAATACTATTATTTAATAGTGGAAGTAATGAGTTCAACAAATATATGATTAGTGTTATAAAATCATTAGCATACCTACTACTTTACCATCTGTACACTACAGCTGGTGACTAAAAAAATTTAAACAAATTTAAACCCTAACAAATATCACATGGCATCTATAATCGGAAGTATTGAACAATTTAATTCAAATACGGACACGTGGCCTATTATCAAGAGCGTTTGGAAGCTTACTTGGAGGCAAATGCCGTAAATGATACAAAAAGCAAGCAGCTGTATTCCTTACGTTAATAGGTAAAGAAACACATGTCAGTTCTATGCAGCATACGTATAAAGAATACCAGGACTTGGTCAGTGTACTACAAAAATATTTCAATGCAGAAGCTATCGTAGTGGCAGAAAGGTGCAGTTTTACACATAGAATACAATAAGAGGGGAAGAAATTCTCTGATTATTTGATTGAATTATGAAAACTTTCGACTCATTGTAATTTCCAAGATAAGCTAGTTGCAAGACTGCATGACAAAATAGTGTTTGAAATTCATGACACGATTCTGGTAAATAAATTACTCTCAATTGAAAAGCTTACACTAACTACTGTCATTGACACTGTTTTAAATTTTGATACCGCTAAAAGCGATACCTGCGAATTGAGTAAAGCTAAAACTTTTCAAGTCAATACAATTGCTGTTTCTATTACACCTATGCTACAAGTATATGCAATAAAAAAGATTAAAATAACAAATGTCGGTTACTGCTATAGATGAGGCAATACTGAACATTATGCAAACGCATGCTCTTACGATTATATATGTTCGACATGTAATAAAATGGCACATTTGAGGAAATATACATACAGAAGAAAAACTGGAGCCCAAAAAAACAAACACCAAATCTGTCAAATGTTAATAATGTACAGACAAGTAGCACAATTAAAAGTTATGTTCTTGATGGACAACAGGACACCACTGATTTTGACGATACTATTACATTTTATAAACTAGAAAAATGCAGTACCTGAAGTAGATTCTGTTTACAAACAGTATAAGTAGAGAGTCAGCTTCATACATTTGAAGTTGATACTAAGACTCGTTCTAGTATCATTCCTGAAAATATTTATAGTAAATACTTACAACACTTACCATCACAAACTACAAATACGTTTCTAAAGCCATACGTTGGAAATTACATACCTACTGTTGGTGCGGCACTTGGCGAAGTACAGGCAAACAATAAAATTGTCACGCAGCTTTTTAGTTGTTGCAAATGGCGGAGCTTTACTAGTTGGTTAATCGTTTGCCAAGCAATTTGATATAGATGTAAATAAATTGTTTACGAAAACAAAACTATTTCACAACAATACGATGAACAACCGGGTCAATGTTGAAAAAACTAACTAACTACAATATTCTTAATGCTAGTTTAGACTGTTTCATGGAACCTCTGATTACTTTACGAGTGAATGAAAATGCTACCCTTAAATTCTGTCGTGCAAGGTGTGAACCTTTTGCATTACGAAGTTGAAGAGAAGTTGAATCATTTGACAAACGAAGGTATATTTAACCCGTAGAGCAATCCGAATAGGCTAGATCTATCGTCCCAATTGAAAAACAGAAACGTGCATGTTAGAATATGCGGGGACTACTGCATTTTCGTCAATCCCAATTAATTACTTTATTGGTTTTATACCAAAAGGAATAGAATTCAGCACTGCTGATTTTAGATTCCACGCTTCGCAATACATGAAAACAATAAATATAAATACAGAATATAGAATTATATACATAATACAATAAACATCTAATACAGTCGCTGCTCTTCTATTAATATATCATAAAATTTTAGTCTAAATATATTTTTATTATCAGCTCGTAAAATATTTGTTAATTAAAACAGGTGCTACATAAGCATAACATACGATTCAAATTTCTTTGTTGAGTGCAGCACAATGCTGGAATCTTTTGTATTCCATAGGTTAATATTGTGCTGAATAGCTCTGATTTGTATAGCTTCAAGCAGGTAGTTTGGTTTACATTTGGTTATTATAGCATATATGCATATAACTAGAAGGAGTTCTGCACATTTATCATATGTAAGAATACTCGTAAAATTATAGTATGGTGTTGTGTTGCTTATATTTCAACATTATGTGAATATCTAAAACATACATTCTGCAGTACTTGTATTTTTTGCCTTAAGTAGTTACAGTTAATTATTGAGAAGTACATCTTACCTACTTTTGAAGAAATATTTGCAAAACTTGTTAGTGGTTCCCAGTTCTCCGTACTTGATATGCATAATGCATTTTTTCATATACCATTAGACGAATCATCACAAGAGTTCTGTACAATAAATACTTACAAGGGTTTTTACACAAATGTTACGACTTCCTTTTAGCATTTCATCAGCACTGGAATTTTTTCAGAAAAAACTCAATTCTATGGTCGAAAATCACCCGAGTGTGGAAGTTTTTCAAGACGATATTATCGTGACTGGTGCTACTACAAAGTACTTGGAAAAGCGATCAAAGGTATTCCTAATTCAACAAAAAAATTGTGTATATTTGTAAAAAAAGGAATGCAAATTTCTACTTGATACAGTTACATATTTAGGATATTCCATTCCCAAACAAGGTTTATGTCCCATGAAAGATAAATTAAAAGAACTTGTAGCTGCTCCATTCCAAAAGATTGGTTAGTTACGTTCTTTTATCGGATTGGTGAATTTCTACTCGAAGTTTTTATCTAAAATGGCAAGATTACTTTACCCGCTATGTGGTTTACTATGGAAAAATGTTAACTGGGTTTGGTTTGACCAATGCAAAAATTCTTTTAAAAATGTAAAGGCCAATCTAGAACAAGTTCCTGCATTGGCGTACTTCGATCCAAAATGTAGAATAGAGTTGATGTGTGATGACTCATGGGTTTGAGGCAGCAATATTTCAAAAAAATGGTGAAGGTGCAATGCTATCAATTTCACGTACATCTATAGTGTTAAATCAAGCTCAGGCAAAATGCTCACAGATTGACAAGGAAGCATTAAGCATAATATTTAGAGTTTGTCGTTTCCATCAATACTTATATGAAAATAGGTTTAAGTATGGTCAGATCATAAACCACTAATATCGATTTTCAGTTTTGATAAGGGAATTTCTAGGACAGCAGCAGCTACATTGCAATGTTGGACATTAATTTTGGCTGCATACGACTATGAAATTAAACATTGTTAGAGATTTTCTTTCAAGATCAGATTTTGATAAACCTGATCCAGAGTGTAATGAATTGGACGAAGTATGACATATATTCAAAACCACAGAGAATACACCTTACCATACACTTCCTCCTACATGGCTCTTTATACTCATACAGATCTGGTTCTGTCTAAAGCGTTTACTATTACAAGTTTGGGTTACGACTTACATGATTGAGAATTACTGTTGTTTTTATAAAGACGTTCTGTGTTAACTATTGAACAAGGATGTTTATTATGGGGAAATAGGATTGCTACACCTACTAAAGTATGTTCCAAATTACTAGAGGAGTTACATTCTGCATACGTAGGAATTATATGTATGAAAGAACTCACTCGATAATATGTTTAGTGGTCCAATATCAACAGCGGTATTGAGAACGTGGTTAAAAGTTGTTTGGCCTGTGTTCTTGTACAAAAGATTCCGGGCAAGACAATCCTGCAAACCTGCTATGCATCCAATACAATCTCTATATTTGATTTTCCAATGCTCCACAGGAAACACATACACTAATTAACAAGCGAGTTTTTTTTACCAATCGATATTGATTCAGTGAGGAGTGAAATATTCACATATTCTATTATTTCCAAGGTCTTTCAATAAATAAATAATAAATGACTTTGTTACCTTCGACTTACCAATGCTCCAAGCAAAGATACTACATTGACCAGGAAGTTCTTTCTTTACCAAAAAATTTGTAATTTTGCCAAACTCTTGATACTCAAAGCAAAGTAAGGATCTTTAATGTGCGTGACAGCACACACACACACACTGGACCTAGATTTTACCTCTCATCCAAACGAGGGTGTATTTTAATGAAAAATGTTCGCCTAACACTTTACAAGTGATCCGTGTCAGGAATCGAACCTGGGACCTTGGGCTTAGTCGTCACACGCGAATCAACTAAGCCACGAAGCCGTCCCAATGTAAAGTCCACTTGGATCATACTGGACCCTCCATGAGCAAGAAATTCTTAGTTATAATTGATTCGTACAACAAATGGATGGATGTTTTGCCCGTGACCTCAACTTTTACTGCAGTTACAGTGAGTAAATTAAGATAATTTTTTCACAATTTGGGTTACCTGATGTTATCGTTTTTGATAACGTATGGAGTTCCATTTACAGAATTCAAGGCTTTTTAAAGTAATAATGATGTACGTCACAAGATGTGGACGTTCACATCATCCATCTACAAACAGGGGCAGCTGAAAATCTAATTGATACTTTTAAGCACTCTATAAAAAGCAACATCTATTGGGAACTTTTGTGGGATGATGCACTAAACTCATTTCTAGCCTCGTACAGAATACCACACACTACTACAGGCGAGTCTCTAAAAAACATAATGTTCAGACGAAATCCAAAGACTAGTTTTAATTTACTATGACTTCTTTATGGAAACAGTGCAGTGATCAAACAAGAGGCCCGTGACTATCGGTCTTTAAATTTTCAGAAAGTAGCCACAATCTTTTCCACCCTAGTAACACATACATACGTATTACGTTTGCAGGATGGTACATACTGGAAGTGTCATGTGGATCAGTCACAGCAGGCTATATAGGAACTGCTGAACAGTCTATACGTGCAAAATTGCTAGTTAAGCATCTTAGAACACCGGATCAAGTAGACGATATTGCAAGCAATGTTAGTTCTACATTAATTACTGCACCTACCATTGCTAGTTTCAAGGGTTGAAAATTTTGCAAGCCCTACTATACAAACTCCGAACGGAAAACAAATACAAAGTACTGTTACCACTTCTTCCAAATGTTCAACAGGAGTGTGGAAGTCTACACATAGGCTAAATCTGTAAGTCAATCATCATAAAGTAAGGTGGTGTTGTGTATACTATAGATACTTTGCCTTATGGAGATACTCGAAGGTAATGGGAATAAGATGACATTCAAGTGTCATAGAAGATAGACAGAAAAAGGAGAATTTTGTAACAATTTTTATTTTTGCTATGAAAAAAAATTGCTTTTCGAAATAACTTAAAAGCATTAAGGCAATAGAAAAAAATGAAAAAATTCGCTCCAAATATTTATTTGTAAAGTTAGAGAGATTTTCGAATTTTTAATACGTCCTTGGTCCCGTAAGGAAACAACAAATGATTTGTTATTTTCTAGTTTGTTTCAACATTTTGTACCTATAATCATGTAGAAAACAATTCAGCTGTTTTGAAACCTGGTTTGTAAGGTCCTAAATAGCAATTTAATCTTGCAAAACTTCAGTATTGTTCACGAAATACCGCAAGGTTTTTAACTTGTTTCATACATAAGACGTGTGGATATTAGCCATTTGTTCCGATAAGATTTTCCTCCGCTGAACTGTCTTTGCATGTAACTTTTTAAATCTACTCACTTCGACATCATCTTCGAGCCAAGCAGGTTGGGAAGTCGTTAATGGTGAGACTGTCGCAAGAAATTTGCGTGTTTTAATATTTCTACTTCAGCGCAAAATCTGTACGGCCAATAAAATTCATAGGGCCGACAAAATCTATATGCTCAATAAAATCCGTATACTCAACAAAGTCAGCAGGGCCAACAAAATCCATACGGCCAATAAAAATCTGTAGGGCTAACAAAACTTTGTAAAGCCAATAATACTGAAGAACCAACAAACACCAACTAGCTTACATGTACCCTCAAGCCAACCAACATCGTTAATGTCCAAGCATCCCTGAGCTGACCGTTATACTTGACCTCATCCATCACTTACTACAACATCAGTCTGGGACCATTACCTTTGTCATTGCAAGCAACCAGCTAGAACCTGGGTATAACCAATCTAAGGGCAGCAGGCAGCGGCTAGGATAAGCGATCACCATAAATTTTAAAACTGACAGCTCATTAAACAGATGAGGAAGCGAAATTGTACGTAACTAATGCATCATGTAGATTTATTCAATGTTTAATTCCTACAGCATGCAACATGTAAGTTTCGAGTAATTTGTAATCAATTCAAGATTGGTAATCGATTCTGTCGGCGTTCCTCATGTGACATAGAAGTTTGAACATAATTAAAAGACGTAATTATTGTATAAAGTACGACGATTTATTACTTCAATATAAATACTCTTGGTGTAAGATTTACAAGCTACGTTAATCTGTAAAAATATTTTTGAAAACGAATACTTCAACGAATGAAAATCAATTATCGAGATTTAAAAATTTGGAACCAAGAATTTTTCACATACAGTTAATTCCAATGTAAACGATATTTTACCAAGCAAAGGCACGTAGTCGTAAAGAAGAATTCAAAGATCCAAACCGAAAGTACAAATTTGTTACAAACCTAGAAACTCAATTGGTGTATTATTAAATAGATTAAACTCATATAAGATTTTATTTTGCGTATTTGTCAAAAGATAATTTATTCCAGCAATTTTGAGGTCAAACCTCGAAGCGTTTTGACACCTACAAAATTTTCTGCCCCATGTTGTTAATTAACCACACTGACGAATGGGGTAATACAAGGATAAGTAAATTATACAGAGCATTTTAAAGAGAATTTGTGACTTACACATAAAATATTTTTGGGTTCCCTAATTATTAACGAGGATTAAGTGAAGATTGTATTAATATGTAAATAATAAGAAGATAGGTGTAAATTGCATTTATAAGTGTTATTTATGTGTATGTAAATAGTTATTTAGATAATGTATGTAAAGGAAAGACGTTTTTGAATGCATAGAAGACTATTCATAGATGTTTCTTGAGATTTCTGTGTTTCATTTGGTTTTTATAAAATCCGCACTGTATTTGTTGTGTATTAATTATTTCTGTAAAGATTTTAGTAGTGTAAATTGTCTGGGATATGTTGGATAAATATTGTTCTCTTCGTGGGTTAGTTTTCCCTTTTATACCGTTTTCATTATAGGTGTAAATAAATTTTCTCTCGTAAGGTTTTCTTTTTGTTTGTGACTCACGCCACTCTGACTAGTTAGTTAGCAATGCATTCTTCCGTTCCTCTTATGTTTTGGTAACCGGCACGGACTATTTTCGTTGCTTACTTTGCTTTTTCTCCTAGTATGCACGGAATACTGTAACATAATATTGGCACCCAACGTGATCACGATTTCTAAACCATTTTTTTAACTTAACGTTTGACCCTAAATTTTTTGTACACACCTTCTCGTGCTGATAAAAATTTCGTTTGCGTCCGTTTTATTGTTTCTTTCCCATTATATGGAGATTTTCTGTAGGTTTTGCTTTATGCCGAATTACCAGAATCGTTTTCGCTAACAATTCGAGTTTAATTGAAAACACCGACGCCCTATTTTATTAGTATTCCTAGATTCTATTTTGTTGCTCCTACAAAATTTTTTTGGAATTCACTTTTTTCTTCGGGAATATTTTAATTTATTCTGTTGACTTCGATATTCTTTCGAGTTAAAATAACAGATTATAAGATAGAAATCAATCGTTTGCGTAAAGATGAGCTTACTTCAGAACTATCCATTACAGGAGTTCCTGTGTCGTATAGACACTGTCGAACATATGAGGACGTAGCTTCATCCTTTGGTCACACTGGAATTAGTTGATAAACCCTTGACTTGTCCAATCTATGAAGTAAATCCGTAGTCAGAATTAAAGATTATTTATACCAAGTTGGAAGAGTTACACAGTAATTTGGTAAACTCTGATTCATCCATAGTTACAATCCGCTCACGACTCATGCATGTATTGCAACGCATTAATTTACTATCTCCTTCAGTCTACCGCTTGAACAACTAGTGGTACGCAAGGAAATACTAACAAAACTTCTTACTTTACTGTATTGTTGAGAGCAACCTCCTACTGAACTCAGTAATTTGGATGCCCAGGTTACTGCGTTGAATGTTGAAACCGTAAGTCCCGTAATCAGCCCTCTCGATATGTCAACCACCTTTCAATCGAAAAGTTCTAATCCTACGGTACTCAGTCCATTTAGCAAATCCTGTTCGAAATTTGCCGTATAGTGGAATTTGAAATTTAATGTAGATCCTAATGTACTTACTGTACATAACTTTTTAGAAAGAGACCAGTTCAGACTAAATTGTAATGTGTCTGAATCCCAAGTATTTGAGTTGGTGGTCGACCTCTTTGAGTTAAACACCTTGCTGTGGTACCGGAGTACCTGTCATCGGTTTTGTGATTGACAGACTTTAGCTAATTTATTATTACATGATTTTGAATTGCCTGATTATAAGCGAAGACTGTTTAGTAATATCTTAGATAAAACACAGGATTTTACGTGTATGACTTCTATGTTCCATCGGTACAGTTCTATATTTGACGACGTTCAATTAGACATTGTGCCTCGTAACCTAGCTCTATTTTATATCAATTACCTATCGTCTGCTCCATGCTAGAATTAGCGGAGGAATGTTAGAAGTTGAAACTGAAAAAGTTTAGGGTCAATAATGTACAATCGAAAAGGCAAATTGATTTTGTTGAACTTGAGTTCACTTTTGGGTAGACTTTGCCTGTTCGAAATACTACGTTTCCATGACCATCCCACCGCCACTCGCCGAACACCCCCTAAATTTCTTCTGTCGCTAGTTCTACGTTTGCAGCTGCAGCTCATCCGGGTCGTCTTACTATTTCCAAAACATACTCTTCTCCAGCAAATATGTCTTCGAACAACACTACTTCGGGTATATCAACTAATTAGCAGAATCAAGACCATTCATTTATTTCTAAGGAACCAAACAATAGTCGTTTGTTTAACAGTAGAGTGTTACCAGCGTTACGATTCAGATGAGCAACTTGATTCATTCCACGTAATCATTCTCATTTTTTAAGGAAAATTAATAATATTGTTTTATTTAATACGCATAATATCAACCATTGTGAACAAGAATCCAATGATGCTGCTGCTGATAACAAAAGAGACTTGAAATGACAAACTTCACTACGAAGTAATAACAGTGACCCATAATCTGAGAAGCAGATATGTTGATATAGTAACAAAAGTATTCAAAACACTGACAACGGTGAACATCAAATTGTTGATTCTTTAAAACAGATTTCAGTTATTACCACAGAATCCGAACATCCAACATGTATTTCTTTAGCGAAAAATGTTCCTCAGAAAGATTAAGATGGCACTTATATCGACCAAGTTGTAGAAATTAATGAATCTGAAAAGAAAATAGTAAACAGCATAAAACCAGAACACAATTTTGTAAAAGGAACGAAATATCTCTAAACCTCAAAGATACATCAAAATCTTCTTCGAGTGAAACTAAAACTGATTTCAATACTATAGATACTGCAAAACATAAAGTAAGTTTTGTAGAAAATAAAGTTGATTTTTCTAATTCAGAAAGAACTTCATGATCTGTACCAGAATCAGAACGTGAGAAAATATGCTGTGATGAATCCGAACCTGAAGTAGGTCAACCAAATCAGAACACAGTGAAGTGTTCCATAAAAAAAACGCAATTTGAATTGTTTCATTTTATCTTTTATCGTGCACAATGCACATGTCGGCTTTTAATTTCTAGATATCTAATCATTTTGTCCTTAATGACTGGTAAATTTATTCAATAAATATCAAATTACAATGGTCTTTATACTTATTATAAATAAGTATCTCAAAATAGAAATAAAGTACATAAAGGTCTTTACAACCAACAATTACTAAAATATCAAAACTTCCCTTTCAAAAAACTATCGAGGATCAAGTTGGGAATTTATGAGCATATAGCTACAAAGCTCAGTTTCGGCTTTAATCCAGATTACGAAAAACTTCTTAGACATTTTTGTAAATTATAAAATAATGTGAAACATGTTACTGCCATTTCAATTTATTTTGATTTATCAAATTTGTTTATCACGACTGAAGTTTAAAAATGCAAGTAGTAATTTTGCAACTAGCTATAGTAAAGACTGTTTTGTCTAAAATTTTTAGTTACTCCAAAAATTTGTATGTATGCAAAAACAACAGGACGTGAATAAATTAGAATTGAACATCTAAGTTCGATAACGTATAATTTTTTCAATACTCTTTAATGACGTCATTGACGATTAAAAGCCGACTAGTATTTTTACTTTAGAAAATAAAACTGCAAGTGACAGAAAAAATAAAATTTAGATTGCAAAACATTGAAAAATTATTATTTCTTAGAAGTACATTTCCATCGACAATTTTTAATGTCAAAATTAAAAAGAAATTCGAACAAAGCTAAAGCATATTGTTTTACAACATAAAAATATCCTTTAGCTATTCCATTTAATAGAAGCTAGAAAGTAATAAAACCATTATTCATAAGGTTGCATTTTTATTCAAATATTAAGATTAGTTAGATGTAACTTTGATTCTCACCCGTAACTGATCATCTAGGTGTTATACGTTTCAGTGTGATGGATATTCAGTTACTAAGGGTATTACTTGTTTTTACATTGGTAGTACAAAATCGATTACCATCTAAAACAAACAAAAACAACTCATGTATATATAACAAATATATCATTATTTCAGTATTTCCACCGGTACCAGTATCAAAATATTAATAAAAATATGTATATAAACTCATAAGTCTTAAATAGATTTCATCTTTGCCATTAATTCATCTAGACTAACATCACCTGCAGCACTACTTTCATCGGTTGTAGCTTCTTCTTGAGTCGGAATAGTATACGCCAAAGTTACTCCTTGGGTAAGCTCGACCTGATCATCTCCTTTCTCTATACTTTCATCAACTGAGCATATACCCCATTTGTTCTCCTCATTCACTGGTTTTTCTTCAACTTGTACATCTAAAACAATTTTTTAAGGTCTTCGCGCCACTTCTTTCTGCATTTGTTCTGATAAGATTTCCCCCCATTGAACTGTCTTTGCATGTAACTTTTTGAATCTATTCACTTCCACATCATCTTCAAGTGAAGCAGGTTGGGAAGTCGTTCATGGTGAGAGTGTGGTAAGAAATTCAAGTGCTTTAACGTATTTCAACTTCAGCACAAAATCTGTAGAACCAATAAAATTCGTACGGCCGACAAAATCCGAATGGCCAATAAAATCCGTATGCTCAACAAAGTCCGCAAGGTCAACAAAATCCGTACAGCCCACAAAAATCTGTAGGACTAACAAAACTTTGTAAAACCAATAATGCTGTAGAACCAACAAACACCTACTAGCTTACATGTACCCTCAAGCCAATCGACATCGCTAATATCCAAGCATCCCTGAGCTGAACGTTATCCTTGAGCTCATCCATCACGTTCTACAACATAAGTCTGGGGCTATCGCTTTTGTCATTGCAAGCAACCAGCTGGAACCTGGGAGTAGCCCTAAGAGTAGCAGACAGTGGTTAGGGTGAGCAATCGCCATAAATTTTAAAACTGACAGCTCATTAAAAACATAAGGAAGGGAAATTGTGAGTAACTAATGCATCATGTGGATGTATCATACATGGAGAACATAATCTAGAATGTAATGGAAAAAATGACGTACTTAGAATTTTATTATATAAAGAGGAATTTTACGAAAAGCGGTCATTCATTCCTTCGGCATCTAACATGTAGATTTATTCAATGTTTAATTCCTACAGCATGCAACATGTAAGTTTCAAGTAATTTGTAATCAATTCAAGATTGGTAATCGATTCTATCGGCATTCCTCATGTGACATAGAAGTTTGAACATAATTTAAGAGACGTAATTATTGTATAAAGTACAACGACAATTTATTACTTCAATATAAACAATCTTGGTGCAAGATTACAATCTACGTTAATCTGTAGAAATACTTTTGAAAACAAATACTTCGACACATGAAAATCAATTATGAAAATATAAAAATTTGGAATCAAGAATTTTTCACATGTAGTTAATTCCAATGTAAACGATATTTTGCCAAGCAAAGACAGGTAGTCGTAAAGAAGAATTCAACGATCCAAACCGTAAGTACAAATTTGTTTCAAACCTAGAAACTCAATTGGTATATTATTCAATAGACTAAGCTAGAATAGTTTTTATTTTGCGTATTTGTTAATAGATAATGTATTCCAGCAATTTTGAGACCAGAGCTTGAAGCGTTATGGCACTTACAAAATTTTGTGCACCACGTTGTTGAGCAACCACACTAACGAATGGAGTAATACAAGAATAAGTAAATTATACAGAAAATTTTAAAGAGAATTTTGTGACTTACACATAAAATATTTTGGGGTTCTCTAATTATTAACGAGGATTAAGAGAAAA
Organism: Platerodrilus igneus; assembly: GCA_036346225.1. Classification (NCBI taxonomy): domain Eukaryota; kingdom Metazoa; phylum Arthropoda; class Insecta; order Coleoptera; family Lycidae; genus Platerodrilus; species Platerodrilus igneus. The sequence goes on from JARFIW010001031.1 coordinate 2,803,635, forward strand.
TTGTATTAATACGTAAATAGTAAGAATATAACTGTAAATTGCATTTGTAAGTGTTATTTATGTGTATGTAAAAAATTATTTAGATAATGTATGTAAAAGAAAGACGTTTTTGAATGCATAAAAGATTTCATAGATGTTTCTTGAGATTTCTGTGTTTCGTTTGATTTTCATAAAATCCGCAGTATATTTTCTGCTGAGCTAGCTAAAGAGGAATAAGGGCACGAAAAGGTAAGTATTCACATTTTCTATTACGCAAGCATCTATTGCATCCTTACACTAGTCAGAATGGCTGTACCCTATTCACAGTATAACTTCGTGGCTCACAACGTTTGGGCTGCCAATTTACAGCAATATATTTCCTTTCTGTGTATTGATATTTTGGTTTCTCAGAGTCAGCCCACGTAGTTGGCTTTTATGTATTTATTTATTTTATGTTTAAAATTTACAGAACCATATTTAATTTTTTTGGGATAGAAATGAATGTAGGACCATGCAATCAAGTTAGGTTATTTACATCTGGTTTCATGGCGTGAGAAATTTTGCTCAATCAAGTTCTAATTATAAAGTATAGTTTAGGTAAAATGTGTTTACGTGATTATTTTCAAGTCACACCGAGATAAACAAATTTGTGTAAAAAACAGCTGGTAAACTTTAATTGCTTTGGTTTAAGGTTATGAATATGCTAATGACAGTAGTTTTTAATGTTTGGGTATTAATTATAAAATAAGATTAGCCTTGGCTGTCTATAAGATCTTCGATATAAAATTTAGAGTTATTGTTTAAGTAAGACATTATTACAAAATTCTACACCGGTACTGCAAAATGCATTTCGGGCAGTAGATGATTTTCTGTATTGCTGATATTTAGTACTTTTACTTTTAAGGAGTGCTTGCGAGCACTAAGTAAGTATACAGATATATTCTTTAATTGTTGTTTTATATAAATAAAAGCATTTAAGAAATTATATTAAACAAGTGACACAACAATCCATATATGTACATATTTTTTTAATTTTCGCTTTGTGTGTGAATACTAGAATTGAGGTTAAAAATTAGTTTGAAGTAATTAAGAAATGTATTAATTATTTTTGCAAAAATTTTAGTAGTGTAAATTTTCTGGGATGTTGGATAAATATTGTTTTCTTCATGGGTTGGTTTTCCTTTTTATAACGTTTTCATTATAGGTGTTGTAAATAGATTTTCTCTCTTGTGAGGTTTTCTTTTTGTTTGTGACCCACGCCACTTCGACTAGTTAGTTAGCAATGCATTCTTCCATTACTCTTTTGCTTTGGTAACCGGCACAGACTATTTTCGTTTCTTACTTTACTTCTCCTAGTATGCACGGAATATCGTGACATAATTTTGGCGCCCAACGTGACCACGATTTGTGAAACTTTTTTACTTAACATTTCGTCCTAATTTCTTGTGCACACATCTTTTCGTGCCGATAAAAATTTCGGTTGCGTTCGTTTTATTGTTTCTTTCCCATTATATGGGGATTTTCTGTAGGTTTTGCTTAATGCCGAATTACCAGAATTGTTTTCGCTGGCAATTCGAGTTTAATTGAAAACAGCGGCGCTCTACTTTATTAGTATTCCTAGATTCTATTTTGTTGCTCCTACCAATTATTTTTGGAATTCAATTTTTTTCTTCGGTTTTCATCGGTTTTATGATTGACAGACCTTAGCTAATTTATTATTACATCATTTTAAACTGCCTGATTATAAGCAAAGACTGTTCAATGATATCTTAGATAGAAAGCAGGATCTGTCGGAAAGTATCATTAACTATTTTACGTGTATGACTTCCATGTTCCATCGGTGCGGTTCTATATTAGAAAACGTTCAAATGTACATGGTGTCTCGTAACCTTGCTAATTTTATATTAATTGCCTATCGTCTGCTCCTTGCTAGAATTAGAGGAGGAATGTTAGAAGTTGAAAATGAAAAAGTTTAGGGTCAATAGTTATGTACAATCTAAAAGGCAAAGTGATTTTGTGGAACCTGAGTTCGCTTCTGGATAGACCTCGCCTCCTCGAAATACTACCAGTTCCCATGACCATCCCACCGCCACTCGCCGAACACCCCCTAAATTTCTTCTGTCACTAGTACTACGTTTGCAGCTGTACCTCATCCTGGTCGTCCTATTACTTCCAAAACATACTCTTCCCCAGCAAATGTCTTCGAATAACACCCCTTCGGGTACATCAACTAATCAGTGGAATCAAGACTATTAATTTAATTCTAAGGAACCAAACAATAGTGTTTGTTTAACAGGAGAGTGTTACCAGCGTTACGATTCAGATGAGCAACTTAATTCATTCCACGTAATCGTTCTCATTTTTAAGAGAAATTAATAATACTACTTCATTTAATACGCATAATACCAACAATTGTGAACAAGAATCCAATAATGCTGCTGCTGATAACGAAAGAGACTTGAAAAGACCGACTTCACTACAAAGTGATGACAGTGACCCACAATCTGAGAAGCAGATATGTTGATATAGTAACAAAAGTATTCAAAACACTGACAACGGTGAACATCAAATTGTTGATTCTTTAAAACATATTTCAGTTATTACGACAGAATCCAAACATCCAACATGTATTTCTTTAGTGAAAAATGTTCATAAGAAAGATTAAGATGGCACTTATATCGACCAAGTTGTAGAAATTAATGAATCTGAAAAGCAACTAGTAAACAGCATAAAACCAGAACACAATTTGGTAAAAAGAGCGAAATATCTCCTAACCTCAAAGATACATCAAAATCTTTTTCGAGTGAAACTATAACTGATTTCAATACTATAGATACTGCAAAACGTAAAGTATGTTTTGAAGAAAATAAAGTTGATTTTTCTAATTCAGAAAGAACTTCATGATCTGTACCAGAATCGGAACGTGAGAAAATATGCTGCGTTGAATCCGAACCTGAAGTAGGTCAACCAAATCAGAACACAGTGAAGTGTTCCATAAAAAAGAACACAATTTGAATTGTTTCATTTTATCTTTTATCGTGTACAATGCACGTATCAGCTATTAATTTCTAGATATCTAATCGATTTTGCCCTTAATGACTGGTAGATTTATTCAATAAATATCAAATTACAATGGTCTCTATACTTATTATAAATAAGTATCTCAAAATAGAAATAAAGTACATAACGGTCTTTACAACCAACAATTACTAAAATATCAAAACTTCCCTTTCAAAAAACTATCGAGGATCAAGTTGGAAATTTATGAGCATATAGCTACAAAGCTCAGTTTCGGCTTTAATCCAGATTACGAAAAACTTCTTAGACATTTTTGTAAATTATAAAATAATGTGAAACATGTTACTTCCATTTCAATTTGTTTTGATTTATCAAATTTGTTTATCACGACTGAAATTTAAAAATGCAAGAAGCAATTTTGCAACTAGCTATAGTAAAGACTGTTTTGTCTAAAATTTTTAGTTACTCCAAATATTTGTATGTATGCAAAAACAACAGGACGTGAATAAATTAGAATTGAACATCTAGGTCGATAACGTATAATTTTTTCAATACTCTTTAATGACGTCATTGACGATTAAAAACCGACTAGTATTTTTACTTTAGAAAATAAAACTACAAGTGACAGAATAAATGAAATTTAGATTGCAAAACATTGAAAAATTATTATTTCTTAGAAGTATATTTCCATCGACAATTTTCGATGTCTAAATTGGAAAGAAATCTAAACAAAGCTAAAGCATATTGTTTTACAAAATAAAAATATCCTATAGCTATTCATTAAGGTTAGTTAGATGTAACTTTGATTCTCACCAGTAACTGTTCTGGGTGTTTTACGTTTCAGTATGATGGATATTCAGCTACTAGGGGTATTACTTGTCTTTATATTGATAGTACAAAATCGATTACCATCTAAAACAAACAAAAACAACTCATATGTATATATAACAAATATATAATTGTTTCAGTATTTCCACCGGTACCAGTATCGAAATATTAATAATAATATGTATATAAATTCATAAGTCCTTAAATAGATTTCATCTGTGTCATTAATTCATCTAGACTAACATCACCTGCAGCACTACTTTCATCGGTTGTAGCTTCTTCTTGAGTCGGTATAGTATATGCCAAAGTCACTCCTTGGGTAAGCTCAACCTTATCATCTCCTTTCTCTATACTTTCATCAACCAAGCATATACCCCACTTGTTCTCCTCATTCACTGGTTTTTCTTCAACTTGTACATCTAAAACAATTTCTTTAGGTCTTCGCGCCACTTCTTTCTGCATTTGTTCTGATAAGATTTCCCCTCATTGAACTGTCTTTGCATGTAACTTTTTGAATCTATTCACTTCCACATCATCTTCGAGTCAAGCAGGTTGGGAAGTCGTTGATGGTGAGAATGTGGTAAGAAATTCAGTGCTTTAACGTATTTCAACTTCAGCACAAAATCTGTACGGCCAATAAAATTCGTAGGGCTGACAAAATCCGTGCGACCAATAAAATCGTAGGCTCACAAAATCCGCAGGGCCAACAATATCCGTACGGCCAATAAAAATCAGTAGAACTAACAAAACTTTGTAGAGCCTATAATGCTGAAAAACCAACAAACACTACTAGCTTACATGTACCCTCAAGTCAACCAACATCGTTAATGTCCAGGCATCCCTGAGCTGACAGTTATCCTTGAGCTCATCCATCACGTACTACATCAATCTGGGTCCATCGCCTTTGTCATTGCAAGCAATCAGCTGGAACCTGGGCATAATCAATCTAAGGATAGTAGGCAGTGGTTAGGGTAAGCGATCGTAACAAATTTTAAAACTGACAGCTCATTAAACAGATAAGGAAGGCAAATTGCGAGTAACTAATGCATCATGTGGATGTGTCATACTTCGAGAACATAATCTAGAATGTAATGGAAAAAATGACGTACTTAGAATTTTATTATATAAAGAGGAATTTTATGAGAAGCGGTCATTCATTCTTTCGGCATTTAACATGTAGATTTATGCAATGTTTAGTTCCTACAGCATGCAACATGTAAGTTTTGAGTAATTTGTAATCAATTCAAGATTGGTAATCGATTCTGTCGGCATTTCTCATGTGGCATAGAAGTTTATCTGTAAAAACACTGTTGAAAACGAATACTTCAACGAATGAAAATCAATTATGGAGATTTAAAAATTTGGAACCAAGAATCTTTCACATGCAGTTAATTCCAATGTAAACGATATTTTGCTAAGCAAAGACAAATAATCGTAAAGAAGAATTCAACAATCCAAACCGTAAGTACAAATTTGTTTCAAACCTAAAAACTCAATTGGTATATTATTAAATAGACTAAGCTAGAACAAGTTTTTAATTTGCGTATTTGTCAATAGATAATGTATTCCAGCAATTTTGATGCCAGAGCTTGAAGCGTTTTGATACTTACAAAATTTTGTGCCCCACGTTGTTGATCAACCACACTGACGGATGGAGTAATACAAGGATAAGTAAATTATACAGAGAATTTTAAAGAGAATTTTGTGACTTACACATAAAATATTTTGGGGTTCTCTAATTATTAAAGAGGATTAAGTGAAAATTGTATTAATACATAAATAGTAAGAATATAACTGTAAATTGCATTTATAAGTGTTATTTATGTGTATGTAAAAAATTATTTAAATAATGTATGTGAAAGAAAGACTTTGTGAATGCATAGAAGATTGTTCATAGATGTTTCTTTAAATTTCTGTGTTTCATTTGATTTTCATAAAATCCGCAATATATTTGCTGATGAGCTAGCCAAAGAGGTAAAATGGCACATTTTATATTAAGCAAGCATCTACTGCATCCTTACGTTAGTCAGGATGGCTGTACCCGGATTCACAGTATAACTTCGTGGCTCACAACGTTTGGGCTGCCAATTTACAGCAATATATTTCCTTTCTGTGTATTGATATTTTGGTTTCTCAGAGTCAGCCCACGTAGTTGGCTTTTATGTATTTATTTATTTTATGTTTAAAATTTACAGAACCATATTTAATTTTTTTGGGATAGAAATGAATGTAGGACCATGCAATCAAGTTAGGTTATTTACATCTGGTTTCATGGCGTGAGAAATTTTGCTCAATCAAGTTCTAATTATAAAGTATAGTTTAGGTAAAATGTGTTTACGTGATTATTTTCAAGTCACACCGAGATAAACAAATTTGTGTAAAAACAGCTGGTAAACTTTAATTGCTTTGGTTTAAGGTTATGAATATGCTAATGACAGTAGTTTTTAATGTTTGGGTATTAATTATAAAATAAGATTAGCCTTGGCTGTCTATAAGATCTTCGATATAAAATTTAGAGTTATTGTTTAAGTAAGACATTATTACAAAATTCTACACCGGTACTGCAAAATGCATTTCGGGCAGTAGATGATTTTCTGTATTGCTGATATTTAGTACTTTTACTTTTAAGGAGTGCTTGCGAGCACTAAGTAAGTATACAGATATATTCTTTAATTGTTGTTTTATATAAATAAAAGCATTTAAGAAATTATATTAAACAAGTGACACAACAATCCATATATGTACATATTTTTTTAATTTTCGCTTTGTGTGTGAATACTAGAATTGAGGTTAAAAATTAGTTTGAAGTAATTAAGAAATGTATTAATTATTTTTGCAAAAATTTTAGTAGTGTAAATTTTCTGGGATGTTGGATAAATATTGTTTTCTTCATGGGTTGGTTTTCCTTTTTATAACGTTTTCATTATAGGTGTTGTAAATAGATTTTCTCTCTTGTGAGGTTTTCTTTTTGTTTGTGACCCACGCCACTTCGACTAGTTAGTTAGCAATGCATTCTTCCATTACTCTTTTGCTTTGGTAACCGGCACAGACTATTTTCGTTTCTTACTTTACTTCTCCTAGTATGCACGGAATATCGTGACATAATTTTGGCCAACGTGACCACGATTTGTGAAACTTTTTTTTACTTAACATTTCGTCCTAATTTCTTGTGCACACATCTTTTCGTGCCGATAAAAATTTCGGTTGCGTTCGTTTTATTGTTTCTTTCCCATTATATGGGGATTTTCTGTAGGTTTTGCTTAATGCCGAATTACCAGAATTGTTTTCGCTGGCAATTCGAGTTTAATTGAAAACAGCGGCGCTCTACTTTATTAGTATTCCTAGATTCTATTTTGTTGCTCCTACCAATTATTTTGGAATTCAATTTTTTCTTCGGTTTTCATCGGTTTTATGATTGACAGACCTTAGCTAATTTATTATTACATCATTTTAAACTGCCTGATTATAAGCAAAGACTGTTCAATGATATCTTAGATAGAAAGCAGGATCTGTCGGAAAGTATCATTAACTATTTTACGTGTATGACTTCCATGTTCCATCGGTGCGGTTCTATATTAGAAAACGTTCAAATGTACATGGTGTCTCGTAACCTTGCTAATTTTATATTAATTGCCTATCGTCTGCTCCTTGCTAGAATTAGAGGAGGAATGTTAGAAGTTGAAAATGAAAAAGTTTAGGGTCAATAGTTATGTACAATCTAAAAGGCAAAGTGATTTTGTGGAACCTGAGTTCGCTTCTGGATAGATCTCGCCTCCTCGAAATACTACCAGTTCCCATGATCATCCCACCGCCACTCGCAGAACACCCCCTAAATTTCTTCTGTCACTAGTACTACGTTTGCAGCTGTACCTCATCCTGGTCGTCCTATTACTTCCAAAACATACTCTTCCTCAGCAAATGTCTTCGAATAACACCCCTTCGGGTACATCAACTAATCAGTGGAATCAAGACTATTAATTTAATTCTAAGGAACCAAACAATAGTGTTTGTTTAACAGGAGAGTGTTACCAGCGTTACGATTCAGATGAGCAACTTAATTCATTCCAAGTAATCGTTCTCATTTTTAAGAGAAATTAATAATACTACTTCATTTAATACGCATAATACCAACAATTGTGAACAAGAATCCAATAATGCTGCTGCTGATAACGAAAGAGACTTGAAAAGACCGACTTCACTACAAAGTGATGACAGTGACCCACAATCTGAGAAGCAGATATGTTGATATAGTAACAAAAGTATTCAAAACACTGACAACGGTGAACATCAAATTGTTGATTCTTTAAAACATATTTCAGTTATTACGACAGAACCCAAACATCCAACATGTATTTCTTTAGTGAAAAATGTTCATAAGAAAGATTAAGATGGCACTTATATCGACCAAGTTGTAGAAATTAATGAATCTGAAAAGCAACTAGTAAACAGCATAAAACCAGAACACAATTTGGTAAAAAGAGCGAAATATCTCCTAACCTCAAAGATACATCAAAATCTTTTTCGAGTGAAACTATAACTGATTTCAATACTATAGATACTGCAAAACGTAAAGTATGTTTTGAAGAAAATAAAGTTGATTTTCTAATTCAGAAAGAACTTCATGATCTGTACCAGAATCGAACGTGAGAAAATATGCTGCGTTGAATCCGAACCTGAAGTAGGTCAACCAAATCAGAACACAGTGAAGTGTTCCATAAAAAGAACACAATTTGAATTGTTTCATTTTATCTTTTATCGTGTACAATGCACGTATCAGCTATTAATTTCTAGATATCTAATCGATTTTGCCCTTAATGACTGGTAGATTTATTCAATAAATATCAAATTACAATGGTCTCTATACTTATTATAAATAAGTATCTCAAAATAGAAATAAAGTACATAACGGTCTTTACAACCAACAATTACTAAAATATCAAAACTTCCTTTCAAAAAACTATCGAGGATCAAGTTGGAAATTTATGAGCATATAGCTACAAAGCTCAGTTTCGCTTTAATCCAGATTACGAAAAACTTCTTAGACATTTTTGTAAATTATAAAATAATGTGAAACATGTTACTTCCATTTCAATTTGTTTTGATTTATCAAATTTGTTTATCACGACTGAAATTTAAAAATGCAAGAAGCAATTTTGCAACTAGCTATAGTAAAGACTGTTTTGTCTAAAATTTTTAGTTACTCCAAATATTTGTATGTATGCAAAAACAACAGGACGTGAATAAATTAGAATTGAACATCTAGGTCGATAACGTATAATTTTTTCAATACTCTTTAATGACGTCATTGACGATTAAAAACCGACTAGTATTTTTACTTTAGAAAATAAAACTACAAGTGACAGAATAAATGAAATTTAGATTGCAAAACATTGAAAAATTATTATTTCTTAGAAGTATATTTCCATCGACAATTTTCGATGTCTAAATTGGAAAGAAATCTAAACAAAGCTAAAGCATATTGTTTTACAAAATAAAAATATCCTATAGCTATTCCATTTCATAGAAGCTAGAAAGTAAAAAACCATTATTCATAAGGTTGCATTTTTATTCATTAAGGTTAGTTAGATGTAACTTTGATTCTCACCAGTAACTGTTCTGGGTGTTTTACGTTTCAGTGTAATGGATATTCAGTTACTTAGGGTATTACTTGTCTTTATATTGATAGTACAAAATCGATTACCATCTAAAACAAACAAAAACAACTCATGTATATATAACAAATATATAATTGTTTCAGTATTTCCACCAGTACCAGTATCAAAATATTAATAATAATATGTATATAAACTCATAAGTCTTAAATAGATTTCATCTTTGCCATTAATTCATCTAGACTAACATCACCTGCAGCACTACTTTCATCAGTTGTAGCTTCTTCTTGAGTCGGTATAGTATATGCCAAAGTCACTCCTTGGGTAAGCTCAACCTTATCATCTCCTTTCTCTATACTTTCATCGACTAAGCATATACCCCATTCGTTCTCCTGATTCGCTGGTTTTTCTTCAACTTGTACATCTAAAACAATTTTTTTAGGTGTTCGAGCCACTTCTTTCTGCCGTATCTTGCAATTATTATCTTCACAATTTACATTTGGTTTCAACTGCATAATTGGAAAGAAATCCGTTAACGCACTATAACCTAAATAATTTGTCACTTGCCCAAATTTAAGCAAATGTTTTAAGGAATTTTGTACTAGCAAACCAGCTACTATGCCCATGGTAGTTGGGAGACTTGCAGCACAAACGCCATCTTTCTTAAGAGTCTTTTCATCAATATTAGAAGCAACCACTAATGGTGGGACGCAGGCAAAACAAGCAGTTTCACCAGGCTTAACAAGTTGAATATGGCCCGACACGGCATTCTCAGCCACACCAGACTCGATCCAAATCTGATCTAGTTCGTTACATGCAGTATTGATTGCATACCGTGCTTCAAAATTATCAACACAACTTAAAACCAAATCAACCTTACCGTTTGTTAAACTACCAGTCGCTAGAGTATCCATAAAATGTTGAAAATTGTCAACCGTTGTGATGTTATAATTGTAAGTTATAATATCAACATCTGGATTTATATTTCGTAGGGTTTCCGCTGCTGCTTCTACTTTACTTAAGCCGGCTTGATGTGGTTGAAAGAAAAGTCGATTCATATTTGCCAATTCAACTTTATCATAATCAAACAAAATTAGTCTTCCAATACCACACCGGGTTAACATTTCTGCTGTAACACTTCCAACACCACCCACGCCAACAACTGCAACAGTAAAAGTACGTATTTCTTCATAGTTATTGACAATGCCCATTCTTTTTAGTGCCATTAGTCGACTATAAGGATTAGAATCCACAACCTCCGGAGACATAATTTTAATTTTTTCTCTTTTTGAATATTTTTGAGCAACAGCTGTTTCTATATATCTTTTTAATTCAGCAACTTTAGCTTGCAATTCTTCTACAGTTGCCATTTTTGGAGAATTAAGTCTGAAACGATGTCGATACTTTAATGGAATGTACTGGGATTAGAAAATTTTCACCTAATAACAAGTACTAAAAGTTAACCTAAAACTCCCCGAATATTTATTACATTTGACATGACACTGTTACAATTAACAGTGACTAAAAACACGCTAATATAGTATTTTATTAAATAAGGAAAAGAAATTTAAGATTTGACCAATAACAGACTTTAATCAAGCCGAGATAACAGAATAAAAGAGATTTTATTGTTTCGAATTTGATATTTTTTAATTGTCCTACATTACTATTAGTTGACTAGTTTTATAATATTATGACTGATAAGGTAATCAAAAGTTATTAGTAGTATTGTATGGTTGTTATAATTATATTTATCATTCAATTCTAACAAAATAAGCTAAGGCATTTTTGTATTACTGTTATGAGTGTTTGAGGCGTTAAGTTATTAAACTTGGAGTTTTTAGTTTCGTCGTCTATCTACTCAAATAAAAAACATTAAATTTTTTCATCAAAACTGAAAACATCCTACAATCATGCATTTAGACTCCTCTGTTTACTACCACTAAGGTTTCTGACATTTTATAATATTGTAGCGGGCTACTACTAATGCGTTTCACTAATTTAAAACAAGTAGTAATAAAAGTTTTTATTACTCACTGTTCACCAGTCTAATTAACAGTGTATGCTTTATTTATAGATGTTTTCAGTACAATTAACAATGAAGCACTATCATACTAATGCTATTCACAAGCACTAATATCTTCTTAAACTAAATTCTTAACCATAGGTCTATTAACAACACTAAACACTACTATTTATTTATTACACTTTTGTCTATTTATGTATTCGACAAGCTGTCGGTACAATATACACTTTCACATAATACAGATTTATAATTACTAAAGACTTTCAGAACGTAACGAACAACTAACTATATACGAGATGATTTATATACGACATTTAGATATAGACTAACTCTGTACTTCATCAGCGGTCTTATATATACCCTGAATTAAATAGATGGTTTATACTCCAGTATATGCTAAAGAGTTCGAGGTCTCTGTACAATATACATTGCTTACGGCGCTTGTGTGTTTGACGGGTTGCCTAATAGTAGCTCGTAACACTGCCCCCTCTTTAAATACATTTTGACGCCAATTCGATGACTGATGACGGTATCGGCAGTTATCTCCTCTGGTTCATCCACCACGTCATTGGAAATAACAGTCAACGCCCTTTTCTTGGTCATGGTAGGCAACCGGTTGATAACAACAAACAAGGAACTGGAAGTTGGTTTCCTGGAAAATTACTTCTAGCATATTTCGGACTGTTCTCCAATCTAAGCGATGCAGTCCCCAGCCTAGCTTGGGCACCGTCCACACATTCAAACTTTTTCTTGAAAACAATAGCTATCCCTCTTGACATTTGCAGATCTTGAGCTACTCAATGTGCAAGAGAATACTCTTCTGGTGCTCTAAACAGATCTTGCTGTTTTTAACAACAACGTCAAATCTCGCCTTAGCGGAACCACCATACGCCGCTATAAAACTCTCAAAATCTACATTTGGCTCATGATTAATAACTCATCGAACACCATTCTCATTACTCGAGTCTTACTGATTGTTGCCAGCGTAAGTTGTTAAACGGTTAAAGGGTACCACGGGGAGATCTTCTGATCCGGTACACTACATCATTAATTCTTTTTAACACTTCGTATGGGTCTTCCCATTGTCTTTGTAATTTTGGCTACACTCCACGCTTTCTTTGTGGATTGTACAACCACACTAAATCTCCGGGTTGGTAACCACCTTCTTGTGCTCTCGTGTCATATTGTGATTTCATTCGATCGCTTGCCGCCTGGATATTCTTTCGGACGTTTTCGTGAAAACTATTTGATCTTTCACGAAGTTTACTAACGTAATCTTTACCTGCGATTTCTTCTCCGGGTGTAAATCCAAACTGAAGATCACATGGTAGCCGCAATTCACGTCCTAACATCACGTAAGCGGAAGAGTATCCTGTGTTGTCATGTACTGAAGATCTGTACGCTAGTAGAAACAAATGAAAATATTGGTCCCAGTCTCGTTGATGTTCAGAAACAACTAGGGCTAGGTACTTACTTAACGTCCTGTACATTCTCTCAACCATTCCATCCGATTGAGGATGAAGTGCCGTGGTTCTAGTCTTCCTGATTCCAAGATGCTTGCAGAAGTTCTGAAACAATGCTGAATCGAAATACTTGAAATACTAATTTCTTCTCAAGCTGGTCGTCGTCCTCTACTCTTCCATTCAATAATACGTCCCAATTCGGCGCCATTCTCCTGATCTTGTCGTATTCTTTCGGGTTTCCAAGTATCATTGGTTACCCTCATTCTATGGATAACCCTTATTTTCTCTTCAATCTTGGAGCAATGACTGCAGTCTACCGGACTAGGTCTTCTTGGCAGATCGTCTGCATTCCGATGGCTAATTCCTACACGATGTTCTGTGTCAAAGTCATATTGCTGTAGCCGTTCGACCCACTTTGCAACTTGCACTTCAGGATTTCGAAACTGCAGTACCATTTTTGTGCAGCATGGTCTGTTCTTAACAGGAATTAATGGCCGTATACGTACTTATAAAAGTGCTCTACGGATTTGACAACGGCCAACAGCTCCCTTCTTGTCACACAATAGTTCCTTTCTGGCCGCAACAAGACCTTGCTGAAATGCTCAATAACTTTTTCTTGACCGTGTAACGGGCATTTTCAATCGTTTAACATTTTACGCTTTTTCTCAATTAGTAAATACCTTTCTGCAATTACTATTTCTATATTTTATATTTATTAACTCCTTAGGCGAATGCGTCGTATTAATTATAAATTGCAAGGAACGAATTTTAAATAGGATTATTCGTAAATTACTTTCCAACTTATCGGAAATGATAAACCTCTGTAATTAATGAGTAGATATGATGGCTGCATTCTTTTATTGGATGTTCCTTATGTTATTAACAAGTTTAGATAATAGACGATAAAAGGTTGGCATAGCAACGAGTTCAGAGAAACATTTGGGAGTCGGAGTTTGTGCTTCGTTCCTATATATGAATTACGTGAAAAATACTGTTTCTTTGTGGCTTTTACTAATTGTGTTTTTGTGGCGTTGTCCTTTTCTTATATGAGTACTTCATACTTTGGATTATCCAAATACTGTGGATACTGTAGTTTCTGAATTTTCTAACCCCAAAGAATCTACAACAGATCTTTGCTTGTGCAAGTTTCGTGTTTGCGAAATATAACAGATTACCAGCTTACAAAGGTATCGGTTGAAGTTTCTCACTGCTTTTTGGGATGTATATGAAGATAATAAACATTTGGTCCCAGTTGAAATTAAACTAGTGCTACAACATATTTCGAAATTATTGCCTCAGGAAATAGAAGTAACAAGAAATTTATCAATGCTACATAGTTCCGTCGCGTGATAATGTCTGTTGCTAACACCAGTGAAATACGTAGGTGTGATTAGGGTAACGTGTGATAAGTTCCATCAACACCCTCCCAGTAAAGGGTGAAGCGCTTCGCTAGTGCAGGACCTCGTGAATCCCACATTTCAAATGCGAGGAAGCGTTCCTGAAGGACTTTTTGTAAGTTGAACTATTTCCTACTTATTATTACTTTAAATATCTATCCGTGGTTTTGCCATATCTTCGTCGTTCTGATACCTTTTACAATAGACTTGCCTGCGATTAAAAAAAAAAAGAAAGAAAAAAAATTAATACTGCTGAATTACTCATATCAATTGTGTCTTATCTATTTATCTTTTGTTAATATTTTGTCTGATTTATGTTTAATTGGTGTGTGAGGAAACGTTTCTGCTACTCCCCAATATTACCTCACTTTGTACTAAAAATTTTTGTATTGCTTTTACCGTTGTTATATTATATAGTTTATCTAAACAGTTTTTTATTTACATTCTACAAAGTACTGAATAACTTAGACTTTGCATTGCTGCTATTCTTTTTCTTTATTTCAGGTTTGCAGGACTAATCTTTTTTTATTGCAGGTTTGCTATTCTAATTTCTTTTATTGCAGGTTGTAACGGGCATTTTTGTAGTTTAACATTTTTCGCTGCCTTTCTGTTAACGTACTTAAAAATACATCGTTTCTTTGAGATCGCTGTTTGTATAAAGGAAATACTTCAGAATATTTCAGATTTGTATGCAATTTAACTCGTGGGTATTACTTTAAAAGTAGATAATTTGAAGATGGATTTTCATTAATAAATAAAGTGGAACGATTTGTAAATAGGATTATTCGTAAATTGCTTTCCAACTTGTTGAAAGTGATAAACCGCGGTAATTAAGTATTAGATAAGAATGCGGCATTTCACATTTTGTATGTTCCTTATGTTATTATACCAGTCGAGATAAGAGTCGATATGCGGTTGGTATAACA
This sequence comes from Platerodrilus igneus, assembly GCA_036346225.1. NCBI lineage: Eukaryota > Metazoa > Arthropoda > Insecta > Coleoptera > Lycidae > Platerodrilus > Platerodrilus igneus. Next base: position 2,818,884 of record JARFIW010001031.1, read on the forward strand.
ACGATTGATATATCTACAGATGAGCGGTTGTTAGTTTCGTGTTTAGTTCCTAGATGTTAATTACGTTACGTTGTTAGTTTGTTCCTCGTTCCTATAGATTGTTTACGTTGAGAAGACTGTTTGCTGTTTTGCTTTGAAACGAATGAAAATAGATGAGGAGTTGTAGTTTTGCTCTTCGCTGCTATAAATGAATTACGTAAAAGTTACTGTTTGCTTTTGCTTTGAAGAGAGTGTGGAAAAACGCGATGTTGTTTGTTGGAGCCAAGCTCGTTTTTCACTAAATAAACTGTGATAAAATACAAAGAACGGTATATAATTTGTTATAAAGTGCTTATAATATGTATTTAAAGTGGTTTTGCGTATTAGTAATATTTACCCGTTCGGGGTACCCAATGTGAAATCTGCAAAATCGCTCTTTTTATTGTGAACCTATCTTCATTTTTACGAGGTCGTTCTAAATGTCTATGTGGTTGGCGCGGAGTTTGAATTGGTAATCATAACCTATTCAATTATATTCCTAGGTGTTTAATTCTTGTATAATGTTGGACGAAGAACAAAATTCCGTGATCACTGTTGCTCCTACAGAGGTAGAAAAAGCTCCCGATCTTATTCGAATTCCGACGCGTGATAATGTCTGCTGCTAACACCAGTGAAATACGTAGGTGTGATTAGGGTAACGTGTGATAAGTTCCATCAACACCCTCCCAGTAAAGGGTGAAGTGCTTCGCTAGAGCAGGACCTCGTGAATCCCACACTTCAAATGCATGGAAGCGTTCCTGAAGGACTTTCTGTAAGTTGAACTATTTCCTACTTGTTTTTGCTTTGAATACCTGTCCGTTGCTTTGCCATACCTTTGGCGTTCTGAGACCTTTTACCATAGACTTGCATGCTATTTTAAATAAAAGAAAAAAAAAAGAGAAAAATCAATACTACTGGACTACTCATATTAATTGTGCTTATCTATTTATATTTTGTTAAAATTTTATCTGCTTTATGTCTAATTGCTCTTGATTTTCTAAAATTTTTTTTTTTGACCTTGATTTTTTTGGCCTTGATTTTTTTTCTTTGGTGTATCGGCTCGATTTTCTTTTTGCCTATATTGGCTGGCTCTAATTTTTTTGTGGTGTAGTCTTGAATCTTTTCCTTCGCTATATAGAAATTCCTTGATTGTAATTTTTTTCTTTTTTTGTTGTGTGAATTATCAGAGTTGTGTTTTCGCTGGTAATTTGGTTATGGAAAACACTGGCGCCCAAGTTTTCTGTACACCACCTTTTTTTTTCTTTTCTTCACGTCACTTTCGCTACCTCACTTAAATATAATCCTAATGTCCCCGATCTAGATCTGGTTGTATTATACGACTTTTTTTTTTCCTTCTCGATACCACAGTTGAAGCCTTTCGTTACTTTTTCCAGTTTTCCGTTTGTCGTTCCCTAGCTTACTTGAGGCTTGACACTTGTGTCTTATGTTGGCTATTGCTGTTGGTTTCCTTCCTCGCTACTTTTCTTTTCTTTTGGTTACTGCGCGCGAAATCAATTTCTTGAGGTTGAAAACTGTGCTGTTTCTTTTCTAAAGAGACATCCGTCCTTTGACGACTTTGGCAGCGTTTATGCCTTTACACCTTGGTCCTCTCCGATTGCTACTGCTTACCTATCTTTCCCTGTGGATTTCTTTACTCTTAGTTTTGTCCGACGTTTTAATCCTGAACCTCCGGATCCTAAAGGGCTTCCTACGGCCGATTCTATTTTGACCCCTACGTGTCGCTATCCCTAATGACTTGTAATTTTTTTTTTCTTTTGGCTTATTGGTCTTGTGTTTTCTCTGATAAGCTTGTGTCCTAAAACACTAGCGCCCATTTCGTGTTCCTGTTCATATTTTTGTAGCTAGCCCATCCCGTGACTCTTTCTTCTGGCTAGATCTACCATTTGTTCACTACTTGACTATTATAGTCGCTTTCTACATCCATTCCTTGAGGTAGGCTTCAGATCTATTTTCTTTTCCTTTAGGGATTTCGACTTGGTCGCTTCTGTAGGTCTGTTAGCCATACTCTGCTTGAGTAATCGTTTCATACGAATCTGTGTTACCTAAGTTGGAAGTATTCTAGATGGTGTACTAGCTTGCCTTTGCTCTTTGCTTTGTCTTGGTTCTTTCTTTGCTGCACACTTGAGAATGACAGTTGTGTCGTCTAGTTGGTTTGCTACGAGTTTTCTTCCTCGTTTTTTTTCTTTCCTCTTGGTTTCTCCGCGGGAAGCCAAAACTTTTCTTTGAGGGGGAGAACAGAAATGTCCCTTTTGGGGACATCCGTCTTTTGACGATTTTAAAAGTAGCTAAAACCTTTAATCCTCATTGGGTGTTTACTTGATGCTATCTTTACCTATTTGGTCGTTGTTGGTTACGATAGATGACTTTGTCTTCTTTTGAAAAAAAAATGTTCCACTTTATTTATTAATGAACATCCATCTTCAAATTATCTACTTTTAAAGTAATACCCACGAGTTAAATTGCATACAAATCTGAAATATTCTGAAGTATTTCCTATATACAAACAGCGATCTCAAAGAAACGATGTATTTTTAAGTACGTTAACAGAAAGGAAGCGAAAAATGTTAAACTACAAAAATGCCCGTTACAAATTCCCCCCTAGCAAAATAAAGACGTCGGGATGAAAGAAAAAAGAAAAAAAGAAAAAAACGACAGACAAGGAACCAAACAAAAAAAAAAATTTTTTATCCGGTTCGAAGGACCAACGTCCTTCGAACCGGATAAAAAATAGACATTGCTGTATTATTTTAAAAGGGTAACCACATTCACTTTATTGCAAAGTAGTAACTAAACAATAAGTAAGCAGCATATAGAATATAATAGTACATAAAAGATGTCATCTTTATACATTTAGACTGCACTAAAGTTTCAGATTAAAAGAAAATTACAGATACGCCTACGTAATTACAGTATATTCGAGACTTCCTACGTGTTGAAGTGACAGTAATGTTGCGCAATAATATAAAACCCTGGTACACTAGATGAAATAGTAGGGAAAATAAAAAAATGTATAAAACAACGAATTAAGATTGAGTTAACGACAGTCTTATGTCGACTGGTCTTCTGACAGCATTTTGAGATGTAGTAATATAATTAAATCGCTAAGGGGGTCTTAATGCTACATCCCCAGAGGAGTTCATTTAAGGGGAATGCGGTAATAGTGAATTTTGATCGGGGGATGGTACAGAGCTCTAAAAAAAATGTAAGCATGTGCGGCGATTGACATGTAAAATGAAAAACCTTTCAAGAGGAGTGATATTTTCAATCACGTAACTGCGGATTTAATGTGTTAAAACCGTTTTAAAAAGGGGTTGGTAGAAATCTCTCCATTAAATTGGAATGCGAGGCATGTTTTAGAATCAGAGAGCTGCTGTGGTTGGACCCTTAATTAAATGATTGTAGCAATCCCGATGGTGGTTGGAAATTCTGTGAATACTTAATGTTTAAAAAAAACTGTATTATGAATTTTTACCTTGCAATTGTGAGTTTTGATAATAAGACAGTAATTAAGTAGCGGTAATTAATTCATTGAACCAATTCGTAATTTGAGATGAGTCATTAGTGGAGTTTAGGTGAAATATTTTAAAATGGACAACGATATGGTGTAAGATTGAAATTGAACTGTTTTCTTGTTTAAGGAACGACACTACCATTAATTTGGAAATCACAAATGTAACAATTAGATAGGAAAGCAGGAAAATTTGGATTTTCAATGTTTTGTTGCTGGATTCGGTTATGTTTGCTTTACGATTTTTTAGGGTTTAGTTCATTACAGATAGGCTATTTTTAGGAGAGCGTATTTCTAAGTGTATGTGTAATTAAATAGTTCTTTGTTGTATGTCAATAGTGGGTCAGTTTCAGATGGATTTTTATTTTAATTATTTAAAGATATAAATGGGTATATAAAAATTTGTATAGGATCTCCAGCTACTTCGTGACCGTTGAATTTGGAAGTAGTTGATTTGAACAGAGAAACGTGACAATCGAGCGTGGAATAGTTAAAGCAAAGAGTTTATGTGGGATAACAGTCTTCCACGTAGACAAGAACATCATTCAAGCTTGTGACGACCGACTGTTTTGCGCCCCTCGCTATTGACGAAGGGAAGACCTATCAAGGGAAGTGTTAATGTAATGCAGAATTTTTTGAAAACCTTGCTATTTATTAGTTTTTATTGTTTCTTTATTTTCTTTCCGCATTTATATATAGAAATCTACTTCCACCACTGCAGTTAGCCAACGCAGCCCTTTTTGTTGTTACTGGGTCTCCACCCCTTCAGGGCAAGTCAAAATTAAAAAATTTCATTCGTAGCGATAGAAAAATTATAACCCTAACATACTCTTAATAGTTTTCTTCCTTGGAGATACAAATTTGCCACCCTCTGGTTCGTTCTTCGCTTCTGAAATAATTCGCTTGACTGTATTTAGTCCAACTCCAGTTGCTGTTGCTACTCGTTCTTATAAATTATTCAAAGGAATGATGTATTCCATTCTTTTCTTCACTCATAAACTTATACGCAATATAAATAATTTTTCTCCATTGACTGTGAACAATTTTCTTGCGGTTACTCGTTGTTAAGTTAAAAGCTCAGGAATAACAAAATAATCTGCTAAAAGCAATTATTCTTCTAGTTGAGTTGAAATGTGCATTATACTTACAAAAAAACTAGACTGAGTTGCAGAATTTTTGAAAAACTGGTTAAAGTTGAATCAAGGCTGATATTTTATAAATAATAATCAAATACAATAATAATGAACCACAAATCTTAAATACGCCAATAAATGACAGATGAATTAAAAATCGACAGCCGAGTTGTTAATGTTTTTAGGATGCATTTTAACCTAAACAACTTAAATTGGTGCTCTGCGCAACAGCCCATGAAATTTTGAAAGACCTCTACCCACAGATTGTTATACTTTCGGGCATTTGTTATACTATTGCGCAATTATTATAGTTTTATGCGGTATAATTTCCGCCATATTATAATTGATACCGACCACGTTTTTAGGGTGATGCAACCGCTTTTTAAGTCAATTTGCAAGCGCAATTTAAATCAAAACAAATTGCTTACGTGGTGGCATCTCCAAACTTAATCTCAGGGCGCAACAGTGAATTGCAGGTTAGGAGGTTCAGTTACCCATTTGAATCAAATTACCATCCGTCCTTTTTGTAGCTTCTGTACTCGTAGGGGAATGATAGGAATTAAGATACCAGGTACAACAAAAGATAAAGGTAGAAGGAACCTACATACCTAAAAAGAAAAAACACCACAGCACTCAAGGTAGTTGTTGCTTCGTCGAGGGCGCGTAACTTAATGGCGTCTTTTTACACCACGCGCGCACTCCGCATCACTTTTGCGCAGACGCGGTTGTCAGGAACAACGGAAGTTGGCGTATTCATTTAAAAATTCGCGGCAATTTATTTACAAATTAAATCTAACGTGATACATGCCAGTCGTCATGTAACAAGATACGCTGTCGTCTGGGATCTGCAGGTTGAAGATTCGTTGAATCGACGCCTGTATACGGTGCTAGATGTGGCAGGTCAATCAACGTAGGTGCCATGTATTGCAAGGTTTCTTTTATTGGCGATATGAGACGTGGAGCGGCATAATGAAGGCGAATTTTTCGTAAAAGGCGTCGAAACTGATGTGAGGTGTGGTATTCACATGTCCAGGCCGCTATGTCCGCTTCAGTAATGGTGGGCGGCAAAGACGAGGGCGTCACGGACGACTCGGACGTCCCGTCTCAGTGGGCCGCATTCAGCAGTAAATGCTGATACCAAAATGGTTCTACGAAGTAACTGCCTTTGGTGGAAGTCCTGATTCTGGTGGTAGGATTTGGCGTGCCTTGCCGGCAAAATGTGGAGTATCCACGTTAGTGCATAACGCACAACCTTCTAGTTTAACCTCCAGGTTTTGGTGCACCGTGATAAAAGGTTAAACTCAGATCAGAAGCTATTGCTTGCTCCCGGCTATTGCATGGCAATATACATCCAGGAACAAACGAAAGCTCGCCTCCTTGATCATTATAACTAATGTTTGTATTCTAATAATCGAAAATTCAGTAGTCGACTAGGTCGCGCTGCATCTCAAACACGTCATCCTTGTGCTCTTGATACCACTTCATAAACGTTGTCCTGTCATCTTCGTTCATAGTGTCTGGCTCATAAAACTCGATGGGAGGTAAAAGTCCCACATAATTTGCGTTACTGGCGGTGTTAAACAGGTGAGGAAAATACCCCTTCTTAAAACTTTCTCCCAGTCTAAACGCTGTAGGAAGTTTGGCTAAAGCCATTGGAAAATAATTAAGGGAGTCCAAAAACTGCACATTTTTCATCGTCAGTGATATTATCTTCGTTCCTCTCATGATGAGTTCCGGCTTTAAATCTGTTTCTGTTAATATATAATTTAGACAGAATTGATGGTCAAATGCTTGTCCGTTATGAGCAATAACTACCAGGTGTTTGAACTTTTTTCTTGATGCTAAAATATAGTTCATAAAATTACGAATGACGTTATCCCTATATACAATCCGTCTATATCCACATTTCTGGCAAAAGTAAAGATGATCTTCATTTAAACACATATCACATCTAGAAACTAATACACATAAGTTAGGTTCATGTAGGTGATCGCCGTTCTCTAATATTCTTTCTTGTCTCGTCTCTAAATCATAGAAAACAAAAAGAACACCTTTTAAATTTGGCTTTCCTGTATCAGGTTTTATATAACAGAGGTGGTATTCTGGAACGTGAGCGCAGACCCTTCAAAAATTATATCGCGCCCCTTAGTGCCATAACTGTAAACAACAATTCTGTAGTTTTTAAGATGCTCTTGAAATTGCTGTAGTTCAAATATTCCACATCCTACTTCAGGAACAACTACACCGGAATCAAGACACAGTTGAACAGCTCTTTTAGTTTGTATTTTAGGCATGTCGCGCCGTAGTTTGGCACGATCTGGATCCTTATTTGCGCAAGCAATAGCCATCATTAAAGCTCGCGGTAAACACAAGTTGTCTTTGTTACTGATAACAATAATTCCACGTCTCATGCCGTTCTCTTCGTTAAAAGTATTATAGTTTCTTCCCCTCCCTCTACCCACTGGCATTCTAACTGATGTCACGCTCAGACAAAATGTACTGCACCCTTCCGAATTGGATTGGTATATGTTGCTTATAACATCCCAAACGTCATCGTATGTGAGCTGTTCCACGGGGCGGAAGCGAACCCATCCATCTCCCCTCTGCAAATCCTTGGAGCAGAAACTAAACCCTACTTGATCACCAGCTGCAAGTCCTTCAGTGGCGGTTTCTATCACTTGCCTGACAGCGTCGTTCATCCACGCCACAGGTTCTTCACCTTCGGGCAACGGCTTTATTTTGAATTCAAGCGTACGCCCCATTAAGTTAAAACGGCGGATTCTTTTTACAAAATCTCTGCTCGTAATAAATTTATCCATTATTTGATCTTGCTTTTGTAACAAAATTCTCAAATAACAACCGATCAGGTTAGTTAAACAAATGACGTAAGACTGATTAAGCGATCGCAGGATGTTCTCTTTTATAGTTTACGTACCCAGAAAAAAACAAATCACGTGATCACAGTGCGGAACCTGTTTGAACTTGTCTGTCACCGACTATGCGGTCCGGTGACGCAATCATTATTAATATTATGTAGCTAGTATTGGTTATCGAGGTATGATCATTCGCAGTTTTAAATGAAACTGTTAACCATTTTCGAATTAACACAAAAACTTTAACCTTATTTCTATTTCATAATTATTGAAAATCGGTCTTATAGAACTTAAAACATAAATTGTTGGAGGTGCCCTAATAATGACAATAATTAGAATGCTTAGCGTATTCGATTCCAGTCAAATATGTTTTCTCCTACGCATTTTAAACTACCGTCTAAAGGTCGCCGAAAGGATTGTCGCAGTTTTCAAAACTAATAACAGAACGAAAATCCTAAACAAACATTACAATACGTACGAACGGACATTTGTGCATTTTGATTGAAGAGAATATTCATGACTATAAAGCGTTTGAATTTGCAACGTATGATTATACGAAATGTAGGTTAAGGTCGGACAGGTAAGTGGGACAGTGTACTCGCTAACACAATGAACATCGACCATTATTATTTAATTTTTATTACCATTTTCGAAATCTTGTTGTGTTATATCGTAAATTAATTAACAAGAAATTAATTATCGATAGGTACTAACTAGGTATCTATGAGACTGTTATATTACACTCGAAGTAAACTGAAAACCTCGTCAGTTATCCAAGGAAGGACGTTGACTTTTATTTGTTGATGATGCAACTCATTTATACGTAGTAGTATAATGTTTATTTATTGCAATATCAAAAATTTAACTTAATGTAGAAAAATTATTAAATAATTACAAGGACCGATATTTATTAAATTATACTGAAAGTTTAAAAATGGAATGTAAATCTTACCAAACACGTATATTTTAATAGCTTTTTCAATTGTCGTTAAATACGTCAATATACGGATGTAATTAGAATGGCCGTACCCCAGAATAAGTACAATCGCATTGTTAGTCATGCGAATTTCACCCAAAAGGTTTTTATATATTTAAATTAGAACTAGACACACTTTTTATGCTAATATTCAAAAATAAATTAAATTGTTTATGCACTCGTACTGCATTACTAAGAGAGTGAATGTATTTATATCGACCAACTCTGTGGCCCAGTGGTTAGAGCACTTGCTTTGCATGCAGGCGGCCCGAGTTCGAATCGAGCTTCAGTCAACCTTTTTTTCTGCAAGAGCTGTGTAGCTGTGACGTCAGCGGAGGAAAAAGGGTGACTGTGACGTTAATAATAAAATCCATTATATAACAATCAATTATTGATTAATATCGATAATTACCCTAACATATTTTCAGCAGAGGGCCTGCGTGGACCACACCCCGAAAGTCGGCAAACATCAAAGGACCACGCCCTTTCGAAAGAATTTTCCCACGGTATCGAAATTTCCAAAAAATATTTTCCGCAAGGGGTTCGTGTGGATCACCCCCCTGAAGTCGGCAAACATCAAAGGACCATGCCCTTCAAAAGAATTTTACCACGGTATCGAAATTTTCATAGGTATGTCCCACACGGAAATCGGCTACCCCACCCCCAAAATTCTCCAAAAATTTGGTGTATGACCCGCCTCCAAAATTTGTGGTATACCCCACTCAAAAAGTTTGGGAAATGGCCCACCCTAACACCCCAAATATTACTAGGATCCCCAACAAATTTTGGTGTATGGCCCGCCTCCTAAAAAAAATTGGGTATATCCCACCCCCAAAATTTAGGAGTATGGCCCACCCTAGCCCCCAAAATTACTAGGACCCCAAAAAATTGCGAGTATGGCCCACCCTAACCCCCAAAAATTACTAGGACCCCTCAAAAATTTTGAGAGTATGGCCCACCCGGAAGCGGCAAACATCAAAGGACCACGCCCTTCAAAGGAATTTTCCCACGGTTTTCAAAATTTTCTCAGGCTCAAGTGACCCCATACCTACTTTCTTGGCTTGAGGTCTCGTAGATTAGGTTAATGGCGTCCCATCACACCGCGCGCACTTGCGCCATTCACTCCGCGCCTGCGCATTCTTTTGCGCAAACGCAACTGTCCGGAATGACGGAAATTGACAAGTTTATTAAAAAATATTAGCGGAAATTTATCTACATATTTAACTATCTACATATTTAACAATGTACATTACAAAATTTGAAATGTATCAATAGCGACAAAGCCATAAAACAAAAAATCTTAAAAAAAGAAAAAGACTTTTAGCACGATAAAAACTTAAAATCTAAAGTCTGACTAACTTACATATACCCTAACTTACATTCTAGTAAATGTTTATTTTAGACGCCACCTGGTTTTTTCAACCGATAACACGTCTTACGAATAACCAGGAAACGGAATGTGTAGCCCCATTGTTTTTGAACCACATCTATAAATGCACACACGAGTCTTTGATGTGGCGCAGTTATAATCGACAGCACAAATTTGTCGGAGAGCACGAAACACTACTATAACTAAACCAAATGCGACAAGTCGCCTAACATATATACAATAACTAAAGCTAACATTACAGTTTTTAAGTGCACACGCACACAAGCGTTGCATTTAAACTGTTTTTTCTTTGGCAAGAAAATGCCCAAATTTCAAATACGTTTTAGCAAATTTTGATGTATTGGAACTTTGGCTTTATAAACAATTCACATCAAAACCTTTTAATGACATGGTTGTGAATTAACAAATTTACCAACAGTACCAACTTACTAATTTCTTACGTTACTAACCTAACAAATTACATTGCTACCATCAGGTTAGCTTCTTCACTCAATACTCAAAAAAAAATTGCTACATCTGATCATAAAAACCAAACGATAGGAAAACAAAAGAGATAAGGCAAAATATCAAGTTATTATCAAAGATAATAGGTAAGATAACGACATTAAGCTCAAGCTATTATCAAAGATAATAGGTAAAATAAAATATTACGATAAAACTAGATAACAATAGGTGGATCCGAAACGTCCCAGCACGCTACGGCACGCTACAACTACATACATTAAAGATATACCGTAGAATTCCCCAGCTCACCAAGCTGTTTCGTCATCCATCCCAAAGATACGATATAGAGTGGCTCCTTAAAGCCGTTATACAGAAAAGATACTCATACCCCCCTAGAAGAGAGCGACCTGTGAAGCAGGCCCGTTTATAAAACGGTATGAGGGACCGAAAAAAGGCACACTCACACATTCACACACTCATACATACATGCACTGTTAGTGGCCACGTGCGGCTGACAACGGCACCGCATGACCTCACGAAAGATTCCCAGAGACGTGGTCCGGGTGTCTGTAAAAACCCCCACGCGCAACCACACGGTGACTAACGGAAATGAAATGGCAATAGAGATATAGGAAAAGTAAAAAGAGGGAGGTAGGCATTTTGGAATGTACTAGTGACACTTCCAAGTAGAAGAGAATAGAGGAAAGGCTCGCATTGAGCAAGTGATAGAAAAGCACTACTCAACCAACCAATGTGGTCAGTAGCCCGGAGTGAGGAAAATCACTCTTATGTGGTAGACGGGTGTTCCGGGACAAGAACAGGTCTATCGAATGAAAAATAAGGCGGAAAAGGACACAGCAGGATAAGAAAAAAGTAGAGTTTTGTACAAGCGGCCGAGAGAAGGTAGAGAATTGTCCCAGTTAAGCACAGATCGGTCTGAAGAACCACCTGCTATATTAATCAGACAAGTTAAGACACATAATAAGTTAAAAAATTACTAGACTCTCGATGAGAACTAGTACGATCATCTTCCTAACGAGTGCATCCACTGCGATAAAAAGATCAGACAAAAAGTTAAACCAACAACTTAAAAGTATCACTACAGATACCTTCACGCAAAAAACCAACTGTTCCAATGTAATTTTTAGAAACGGTAACGCCATAAACACTTAAGAATGCCTAACTATAGCAGTTAAATACAATTATACTGTTCCAATATGCTAAAAACAACCGAGAATTCAATAAGATATCGATAAAAAGCGATAGCACCTTACCACGAAGTTCAATAAAAAACAACAAAAAAATGTTTAAATGTTCTGATGACATAGTACAAGAAAAAACAAGTAATGGTATAGGATAAAGTGAGCGATTGTAATAATTCAGAAGAAAAACGCATGGAATAGAAAATCCTAGTTTTTTTGCAACTGCGAATATGGACTAGTTCTTACAACGGAAAGGCCGCGTCTCATATGTGAACCCGAAGAAAAAAGCATTCACTCAACATCAGCTAAAACCAATCATAAAAATTCAATGAGTTATTGCAACCAAAGTTACGACAATCACCACGAAATTAAACAACGTAAGATAAATGCTAAAAACAAAATAATCTGGTGAAGAAGAGGTGCCAAGATTGATTAGATGAAGCGACAGAGTTATATTGGAGAACCTAGATAATAAACAGATATGTGACTAGCTATAAATTCAAGGGAAAATTAACAGCCAGCAAGAAAATGGCTAATTTAAGGTAAACAAGCCAAAAGTGTAGATGGTGAATGTTGTATGAGAAAAGAAATGGATAAATAAAGTTAACTAATTCATAGCAGGGACAAAAACATTAGGTAGACCGTTAAAGAAATAAAACGTGAAAATTTAATTAGCATTCGGGTCAGCAGAGAATGGTTTAAGGTCTTTGATATGCCACCTTCCTTGACGTTTTCCATCAGTGTATTGGAGTTCATAGAAAAATTTGACAAATAACACGAATAACCTCACATAAAATGAATTTTGTAGTTAATTTGGAAGAGAATTTTTTAGTAGCATCAGATACAACAGAATTCTTTTTCCAAGCATGTTCACCTAAAGCAAAAGAAATATCTCGTTTTTGCAGATTGTAGTGATCCTTACTCTTTTCGTAAGCTTTTAACAATTTTTTTCTAACGTCGTTAAAGATAGAAGGTAATGATTGTTGGTCTTTGTCCCAGCGTACTTTTTCGTCAAATTCAATTACGTTAGTATCATCAGGAACAGAACCGTAATAACTACCATCAATTGGCGTGTATCTTCCAAAAACAAGAAATGAGGGAGTGAATTGAGTTGCTTCATGTTTAGAGGTACGCAAAGCTTGAGCGATTTTAAAGATATTTTCATCCTACTTAGTGTAGTCCGACTCGATATATGAAGAGATAGCAGTAATTAAAACTCTATTTACTCTTTCGGTAGGGTATACCTGTGGATGATATTTTGTGTTAAACCAAATTTTTTGTACTTTATAACTCTTAACGAAATTTTGAAAATCTTTTGAGATAAATTGCGCCCCATTATCACAGAGGTTAATTTGAGGGACACCCAAGATAAGAAATACATTTTGTTCTAGAAATTTGATTATAGCGGCAGATGTGGCTTTACTTTCTCTAAGAAAGAATCCGTAAACTATAGTTAATTATATAGATTATAAGAAAACTGTTTAAATCATGGCAACCAAAAATAATATGATAGTTAACTAAAATTTAAACTAAAAACAGCTTTCAATAAACTAACCAAAATTGGTTAAAACAGGTATATACTCAACTTAATATGATATCAAAAGTTTTTTCATAAGAGATAGCAAATAAAAAATTAAGGTAACCATATATAGAGGTATTTACAAAACGAATTATTTAATCCAAAAACCACATTTTTGTTCACTCACAAGTGAGGTTAAGGTAATTGTTAAACACATTCCAAAGGTACACAACACTATTTTTATAAGGAAATATACATAACACTGTTTTTGAAAAGAAGGAATAAATTACAGTACATTTAAAACTGCATGGTTAAGGTAACTTAAAAATGTAAACAAATACTTAGTGATAGTAACAGTTTCAACCTGTTAAATTAAAATTTATGGTCCCTCCAATGGAGCCAACACATAGCATAAAAAAATAACTAAAGGTAACTAGATTTTAAAAGTCGCCATAGTAAATATCCAAAAATTACTAGAAAAATTTTAAATTATTAATTATTAGATATTTGAGTGAAAAACCTAATTTTCCTACAAAGATATAAATATATTCAAAACTATTTCTTAAAAGTTAAATTTGAGGTACAGACGAATTTAATTTTCAACACACGTGTACGTATTCAGCGCCACTGTTACACTTTCTCGCGTTTCACATTATTGCGCAATCGTTTAATACAACAACTGTTACGCAGCAAATTGTATCAAATACCAAACACGTTCAAAAGTGATACAATGATCAAATTTGCAAGATAAATGAAAGCAATGTACTCACTTAAATCGCACCTTACCGTCAAATCCCAGGGCCATTTCGTTGTTTTTGGTGTGGGTAGGCTACGCCATCGTTGTTTCAGATTCTAAATCCGTCCATCCTCTTTTGTTCGTTCGTAGGTAGGGCAAGAAGGATACAAGTAGAGGTACGATAAGGCAAGATAAGATACAGGAACCTACATCCTAAAAAGAGAAAAGACAGATACGCAACACCGGTAGATTTTCTTGGCTTGAGGTCTCATAGATTAAAGCCGTCCCATCACACCGCGCGCACTTCGTGCCTGCGCATTCTTTTGCATAAACGCAACTATCCGGAATGACAAGTTCATTTAAAAATATTCGCGGGAATTTATCTACATATTTAACAATGTACATTATCAAATTTGGAATGTAACAATGCACCGCGGATATTATTAGTTGTTTATATTCTCGGGCGACTTATAAATCCTTGGGTCAAAGGCCCTTGGGTTTATGACATCGTTGCCCTCAGGGCATAAACATCTACTTAATACCCTTGGTACATAAATAAATAATATCTTAATATTTCTATTTGATGACAAATGCAACCGCCTTTTCTACGCTATTATATGATTACACACGCGTAAATTATAATATTTTAATACAAGTAAAATTACGTTACCTGATAAATATAACAACCGTCTCACGCCAGTAATGTTGTGGCGGCAATGATAGGTTAGGTTACTGTTAGAAATAGATATTATTATTAAAAAACACAAATCGCTTAACACACATATCAGAACTGTTGTTCTAAAACTATTGCAGACTGTTCTGATATGCGTGTTAGGTGATTTATGTTTTTTAATAATAATATCTATTTCTAACAGTAACCTAACCTATCATTGCAGCCACGGCATTACTGGCGTGAGACGGTCGTATAAATATAGAGTGGAGTAAGCTTCTTTTCTCTAAGAATATGTGGTTATGGCTATGCCATTCGATCGGTTTGCAGGAGTCACCATCTCATCAAAGTGTTTACAAAAGTGGATATTTTACATTTACCAATGCCGGATCTTTAAGCTAGTAGGTCCAGTTCCTCGTAGTCATATTTTAAACACCTGCACAATGAATTTTATGAATTTTTGGCGTTGAATTGCTATTACAATGCTTTTGGTTTAGGATATTAAACTCACCTCTTTATGTTAATAAGCAACTTTGTAGAATAGCATCATTGCTTGTACTTTTACAAATGCAACACGTCTTAGCATGATTACAAATCCGTATAAATATTCTAAAGCATACGCGAAATATGGCTTCCTTTAATTTTATTGTTTAATATGACGTAATGCAAACAATAACAATTTCAAAATTTGTATTCAATTGTCATTGTTCAAATGAAAACAAATGAAAACAAGATGCTGTTGCTAGTAGTCGTTTTGTAAACGACCTTGAATCATTGCTATACTTGATCTGTATTTACGGTAATCTATGGTGTGGATAATGTAGGCGCTTCACGCCTTACATTTTCGCGGTTTTTTACTTCCGTGTACGTTTAGTTTTATAATTTAGTTTGTTGCCATTATGCATGCTTTTTTAAAATCAAATAATAAGTCAAGTGATAACACGGAGCAGAAAAGCTCAACATCAACTGCAAAAACATCTAAAAAGCTTCGCAATGTCCCATGGGTGGAAAAATAGTATGTTATAACCTAAAAAGCTTTTTATCAATGTATTCATAATAACTTTCCAGCCGTCCAAGATGCGTTACAGATGTGGTTGAACAAAACGAAGCTGTTGCAGTTTTAGAGCAATGCATAGCAGGCGCTGACTTACCTAATTTATTGCTCTACGGGCCTCCAGGTACCGGTAAAACGAGCACCATATTAGCAGCTGCTCGACAATTATTTGGTGATGCATACAAAGATCGTATTTTGGAGTTGAACGCTTCTGATGAACGTGGAATTCAAGTTATAAGAGATAAAGTTAAAACCTTTGCTCAAATTTCTGTTAGTGCCATCAGACCAGAGTAAGTTATATTATTGTTATATTGTAATGCTAATGTACTTTGTAGTGGTAAATTATGTCCTCCTTTTAAAATAATAATTTTGGATGAAGCAGATTCTATGACCCATGCAGCACAGGCTGCTCTGCGTAGAACCATGGAAAAGGAGTCTAAAATGACTCGCTTCTGTTTAATTTGTAATTACGTTTCACGTATAATTGAGCCACTTACATCACGTTGTACCAAGTTCCAGTTTAAACCACTTGGTGATTCTATGATATTTGAAAGGTATCACATTGTTGTGTGAAAGACACTTCTACAGATTACAAACTAATCTTTTTAGATTAAGTATGATTTGCAAATCTGAAGATGTAAAATGTGATGACGAAGTATTGAAAACTATAATAAATACAAGTGGTGGAGATATGAGACGTGCTATAACATGCTTGCAAAGCTGTTCACGATTAAAAGGGATCGATTCCAATATTTTGTTGAAAGATGTTTATGAAGTAACAGGGGTAATTTTGATTATTTATTTATACTTTATTTTTTTAATTCTGTAACCATTATAGGTTGTGCCAGATAATTGGATAAGGGATTATTTAAATGCTTGTAAAACGGGTTATTCAGACTTTGCGAGCTTTATAGATAATTTTTTGTTGGAAGCATATTCTTCTTCACAGGTAATTTTTTTTTATTTGAGTTATACAGTACAACTTTGATAGCTCGGATAATATACTTTGAATATCCGGACTATCAAGCTGTCTGGATTACTGGAGGTACATGTTTTGATCGGTGTTAGGCCTTTTTGAACCAGGTTGAAATTTATACCAAAAAATCGAGCGTTCAATAGACTTTCGTTAGCCACCATTTTCAACTTTTGCTCCACGAAGTAAGAGTGAAAAAATTCACTTGCATGGATAGAACATATACGCGTCCTTATAAAATTCAATTTTGAAAAATTAAAAAACGTTAGGTCTTTTTGAGCCAGGTTAAAATTTATACCAAAAATTGAGCATTCAATGGGTTTTCATTAGCCACCTTTTTCAACTTTTGCTTCACGAAGTAAGAGTGAAAAAATTTACTTGCACGGATAAAACATATATGCGTCCTTAAAAAATTCAACTTTGGAAAATTAAAAAACGTGTTAGGCCTTTTTGAGCCAGGTTGAAATTTATACCAAAAAATCGAACGTTCAATAGATTTTCGTTAGCCACTATTTTCAACTTTTGCTCCACGAAGTAAGAGTGAAAAAATTTACTTGCACGGATAAAACATATACGCGTCCTTAAAAAATTCAACTTTGGAAAATTAAAAAACGTGTTAAGTCTTATTGAGCCTGGTTGAAATTTATACCAAAAAATCGAGCGTTCAATAGATTTTCGTTAGCTACTATTTTCAGCTTTTGCTCCACGAAGTAAGAGTGAAAAAATTTACTTGCACGGATAAAACATATACGCGTCCATAAAAAATGCAACTTTGAAAAATTAAAAAATGTTAAGCCTTTTTGAGCCAGGTTGAAATTTATACCAAAAAGTCGAGCGTTCAATAGGCTTTCATTAGCCACCATTTTCATCTTCTGCACCACGAAGTAAGAGTGACAAAAATTCACTTGCATGAATAGAACATATACGCGTCCTTATAAATTCAATTTTGAAAAATTAAAAAACGTTAGGTCTTTTTGAGCCAGGTTAAAATTTATACCAAAAAATCGAGCGTTCAATACGCTTTCAATAGCCACCATTTTCAACTTTTGCTCCACGAAGTAAGAGTGAAAAAATTCACTTACGAATTCTTTAATAAAAGTACTGTTCTTGGGATTGTACCTACAAATTACCCAAAAATTTTCTATGCATTTAATCTTAGACCTACCAGTTATACCTTTAAACAAAGTGCATAGATTAGTGAAGTTTTTTAGATAGGTGTGCACTTTTCGATGATAATACTTTTTGGGAGTAATTTCAGTTTGAAAAGCACGCCCAATTTTTCATAGAACCAAAATTATAGAAAAATTATGATTTTCTCTTGCGATAATAGGTAAATGTTTGAGGTCCTCATTTATTAAACACGCAACATTCATACATACAACAGAAAACGCACTACCTTCAAAAGGTCAGTATTTCTTTTATTGCAAATTAATATTTGAAGTTCTGCACGATTTTGACACAAAACGCAAAAGCTGTTATAACTTTGAAACCATCAACAATTGGATAACAATATATATATAGTTATTTGAATAGGTATTAATCTCAGCTATCAAACCCTGTATATATATATATATATATATATATATATATATATATATATATATTATTCTACCCCCTCCTTCTTTTACCTTTTACTTACTTTTTACTTTACTTTACTTTACTTGGGTTTTTAACTATAGTCTTCCTTTTTATTTTTATAAACTTTAAAAATGTGCACACCTAATGCACTCTCCGTACTTGCACCGTTTGGTTGGTTCTTTTATTAAATATTTATTGCAATGCCTCGACTCTATAAAACTCTTAATCTCAGGGTATTCAAACTACTTATAGTGGATTCCGTTATAAGTAGATGTGCTACGTCCAACCAAAGTGCACTCTTTTGTTTTACTACTAAAATTGCTACTCTACTTTTGTATATGCCAAAATTTCTAATTAGATCAAAGTTACTATGTGCCAAATTAAAATTACAACCAAAATTTGTATGACTAATTTTTGACGTATTAAAGAATATGATTTTAAACACTCACCTGGTCTATACTCCGTTGATGCCTCGCTGAATCCTGGCACAAAATCCTAATCACCGTATACGTCTTCACAATGATGCTCTTGAATTTCCGTGCAGCTTCCAGGTGTCCTCGAATTTTAACTGTTCCCCAATATCTGAAATGATTAACCCAAATTTTAAATGTAGAAAATACCGTGTTACAACTTCCCCTGTGCTAATATCCACTTCGAATTCTTGTTTCTTCTATAAAACCGTCCGCTTCTCCGTATCTAATTTCCAATCTACTCGTTTCTTTATCTTTCTGTTCGATGCTCCTTCTAACCTTAAACCACAATCCAATATCCAACTTTTAATCTATATAACCACTCTCGATGACCTTCTAACTTTGAACCACACTCCAATATCCAACTTCTAATCTGTATAACCACTCTCGATGACCTTCTAACTTTGAACCACACTCCAATATCCAACTTCTAATCTGTATAACCACTCTCGATGACCTTCTAACTTTGAACCACACTCCAATATCCAATTTCTAATCGTCGCACAATCACTACTATTCCCTTTATACTTCCGCTGCTTGTATCTTTTACCACTTTTCAATTAAACTCATTTTAAACAATTACTTTTATTTTCTTTTTCAAAATATCTGAATACAAATTAGCACAGCTCTGAAAACACGTCTTTTACAAAATTGGTTAGAAAATAATCTGCTTTGTTTACTCTCTAAGGCGACCATGTTAATTCTCTACTAGCCCACTACATCTTAAAATTCATCACAAATAGTTAAGTCCGTGTCGCACATACCATAGTTCATGTCTTTTATACAGTTTCATAATCACATTAAATTCTAATATATGTCCTAAATCTTTACATTCAACCAATCACATTTTACGATGTTTTAACTAATAATTTTGGGTTTACAAATATTGTCCAAAAGTTGATTCTATAGAAAATGAAACCAAAATAATTTACACTTGACCCTGGATGCATGTTGATAGTGAACATTCACAGACGCATCCGGCTTTTGGACGGCAAATGTACTTTCAAAGGTTTTTTTAAAATTCAACTCGGTATAAACCCTTGAGCATTTCACATCTTACTACGCCACTTAGTCATTTTAAAATTTCCTTTTGGCACTGAATTTCTACTACTATATTTGAATGGTATTTTAGTGTACATAAAATACGGCAAACATACATTTTTAAGTATATGTGATCGATTTTGTGGATTATTTTTGTTTGGCATATACTATATTGTACTAAACAACCCTTATAACTCTTAGTAGCTCCCTTAGACATTATATATATATATATATATATATATATATATATATATATATATAAAAGCAAAACTTTCTCTGCAATCTGCAGTTACAATTAAACCAATTACATGAGATGTATCTGTAAATACACATTGTATTTACCTATACAAATCGAACTGGTATTTGCATAGCCATTACAAAACAATTACAAAACAATTACTTGATCATTTTGTAGGGGAAAAAACATCCATTGACCAGGTTTCGACCTCTTGGTTCTCGTCAGAATGGACTAGTCTTAACCCTAGCAAAATATCAAGAAACCTCAAAGTATAGGCACGAAGAAACCTCTGTACGTTGGCGAAAGGAAGATAGAGCGCCATCAGTTGGCTAGAACTAGCACTAAGGCTGAAACTGTACAGAAGTTGATTCGAAACTATACTGTGTTCTATAAATGGCTATCACAAATACGTTCTGCCTTTGGGATATTAACAATGTACATGCATATATTTAATGCAATAGTAACATTATTTCCCGTCGATTTCCCAGTTCGATTTGTATAGGTAAATACAATGTGTATTTACAGATACATCTCATGTAATTGGTTTAATTGTAACTGCAGATTGCAGAGAAAGTTTTGCTTTTTTATATATTTTGTGTGCCTTAAAGGCAAGAATTGACGCCGCCACGGAAATAATGTTACTATTGCATTAAATATATGCATGTACATTGTTAATATCCCAAAGGCAGAACGTATTTGTGATAGCCATTTATAGAACACAGTATAGTTTCGAATCAACTTCTGTACAGTTTCAGCCTTAGTGCTAGTTCTAGCCAACTGATGGCGCTCTATCTTCCTTTCGCCAACGACAGAGGTTTCTTCGTGCCTATACTTTGAGGTTTCTTGATATTTTGTTAGGGTTAAGACTAGTCCATTCTGACGAGACCCAAGAGGTTGAAACCTGGTCAATGGATGTTTTTTCCCCTACAAAATGATCAAGTAATTGTTTTGTAATGGCTATGCAAATACCAGTTCGATTTGTATAGGTAAATACAATGTGTATTTACAGATACATCTCATGTAATTGGTATATATATATATATATATATATATATATATATATATTGATGTGATAAAGAGGTCACAATATATATTGCTATGGTAAGAGGGTAGTTTAGGGGTAGATTGTCATAGTCATAGATTTTGTAGATAATATTGGGGAAACAACTAGGAACAAAGGAGACAAGTAAAATACATATAATAAAAATATAATAATTTATAATCAATGGGGATTTTGTTTTACGCCAAAAATGGCATTGATTAAAAATTATATATTTTAATTTGGGGGAATAATGCTATGATGATCAATCAATCATGTACTTATTTCCATTATACAATTAAATGTGTTGGATGTGTCAAAATAACTATTAAATTAATAATAATAATATATAAACTAATTTTAGACTCTAGAAAAGGTTACTGGAGATTTACTGCTTCATTAAGATAATCATTAAAAGAATAGAAGGCATTTTTAACTAGAAATTTTCTTAGCGTAGCTTTAAATTGAGTAACTGGCAATTCTCTAATACAGGGACGCAGTGCATTGTAAAATATACAACCATAGTAATTGGTTCCAAACCTACTACGAGACAGCCTATAACAGGATGGCACCAAGTCAAACTTGCCACGTGTGTTAAAGTTGTGTTTGTTTATATGTTTACTATACTTAGGTAGATTTTTTCGGACATAAACGGAACATTGCAGAATATAAATACATGGAAGCGTTAAAATGTTAAGTTCAACAAAATTATTGCGACAGTCATCACGAAAACCTAGATGTGATATGGCACGTATTGCACAGCGTTGTAATTGAAATATACGTTTACTGGATGAGCAATGGCCCCAGACTTCAATCGCATAAGACATATGACAATGGAACATGGAAAAATAGCAAGTTTTTAGGACATCTAAAGATACTGAGTTTTTTAGTGAATTAATGAAATATAGTGTTTTACAAAGTTTATTACTTAAACTGTGACAATGTTTATCCCAACTTAAAACTGCATCAATTGTAACCCCCAGAAAATTAGCAATCTGGTCACGATTTGATGCTCCAGATTTCAGTGAGAAGACAAGTTGAACAGTCTTATTATTGTTTAAACAAAGTTTATTGTGAGTAGACCAATTCTGAGCTAGGGTTAAGGATTTGGTACTTTCTTGTAAAAGCTGTGATAAATTATCCCCCTGATAATGCAAAGTCGTATCATCTGCATAAAGAATAAGGTTAGAATTGCATAAGAATGTTGGTAAATCATTGATGAAACATAGGAACAGAAGAGGTCTCAATATGGAACCTTGGGGTACACCTGTCGGGACATTAACTAGAGAAGAAAAATTATCTTTGTAATGCACTAATTGAGACCTATCGTGTAAATACGATTTGATAAGCATGATACAACTTTCATCACAGTTCAGGGCATACAACTTATTAATTAGTACATGGCGGTCAACACAATCGAACGCTTTGCTAAAATCTATGAAATCGGCCAAAAGGTATTGACCTTTTTCAAATGACTGAGAAATTTTTTCGACAAGATTAATAATTGCATGAGTAGTAGAGAGATTTTTCCGAAAACCAAATTGGTAGGTAGTTAGAAGTTGATGTTCCTCAAGAAAAGATATCAATTGATCTTTTAACACAGTTTCCAAAATTTTTGAAATAATAGGTAACAATGAAATCGGTCTGTAGTTTTCAATCAATGAGGTGGTACCTTTTTTATGAACTGGGACAACCTTTGCTTGTTTCAGAACATCTGGAAATATGGAATCCTTAATGCAGAAGTTTATGAGCTTTGTTAACGGTATAACTATGGTATTAGATATAATCTTTATGAGTGCACTATTCAAGTCAAAGAGATCTCTGGAGTTTGTATTCTTTAAAGTTGTAATTAGATCTCTGACATGATTATATGAAACTTCTTTAAATTGAAATTTATTTTGTCATTAACAGATACAACAGAAGGAGAAACTGGTACACCCTATCACAAATATTTAAAGTTTGTACAACTTTATTTACAGATCCAATAAAATAGTTATTAAATTCAGTAGCGGTAAAGTTTGTATCAACATCATTTGTATATAATTTTCTGTGTGAATTAATTAATTTCCATTTTAGTCGATTATTATTCCCAGCTTTACGTAGAAAATTGTCGATGCTTTGACGTTTAGCTTCCTTCAAAGCAAATCTATAATTGTATCTTAATTTCTTTAAATATGATTTCAGATTATTACTAGGTTGTGCCTTCTGCATTTCAAGAAAGAATATATAATTTTCCCGCATTACCGCCAAATCATTAGTGAACCATTTAATTTTTTTAGAGTGAGAACCTGTCGTAACTTTAGAAATTTTTTTAGGAAAACAAATTGTAACTGCACTCATTAGACTAGTTAACAAAATATTAAACTTTTCATGAACATTTAAATTGTCGTCATCAATAAAGTTCCAATTCAGTGATTCCACGTGTTTGTAAAATTTGAATTTACCGTAGCTAGTAAAAGGTTGAGAAAGCTTGGTCTGTTCCTTCAAGTTGTAATTATCAGTGAACTTGCATTGCATGTACAACCCATAATGATCTGAAAGCCCCGTATTCAGAACCCGGCATGTAGAATTAGATAAGTTAGTAAAAATATTGTCAATACAATTTTTATAGCGTGTAGGAGCCATATTTAAAGGATGGAGCCCATGAGCAGCAAAAAAGTCAATTAGATCATGAGCATCGTTATCATTTGAACCAAAGCGAACGTTAAAGTCTCCACAGACAATTATATTACTTTGATGACAGATTTCATTAAAAACCCTATCAAAAATTTGGTAACAAATGGTTAAGGACGCCTTATTAGGAGATCTATAAACAGTGATTATATTTAAATTAAAACTTTCGCGATAGACAGATGCCAATTCAGCATGTAATTCAAGTGCGCACATATTGACCCTATCAAGTTTTTTGGCTTGTATTTCCCATTCACTTCACCCAAAATCGCAACTCCACCCCCCACATGTTTAGTTCTAGAGAAGGCTGAAATAGGGACTAAGTTATTAACTTTCAAATACTGTAGTCGAGCCTCATTTATGTATACTTCATTTAAGCATAAAAAATTACACAGTATATTTTCCGCAATTAAAAATGCCTCCAATTCATTTACTTTTTTGTTAATAGAATGAATATTTAAAACAAAAATATTAAGAGATTTGCCTTTTCCAGATGTATTAAAACAGATATCATCAGGTATATTATCTGATTTGTCATTATTATTTAAAAATCCCTATTTTTAACTTTAAAACTAGGTTGTACAGTTTTCAAATGCTTGATTTGAGATGGAATATTCACTTCACTGAAATTTGTGTCAGCACATGAATTTACGTGCTCAGATTTCAGCCCCAGTACAGAAGAAAAAGTATTCAGTAATTTTAATTTACCCTTTCTATTCAGATGCAGCCCATGGCATGTGTAGTCATTTCTGTTTAAGGAAATTGTTAAATCGATTAATTTTGGTTTTCCAAGAGCTGACCTATTCATGTCCAGTACTGTACATAAAGATGAATTAACTTTGAAGATTGCCTTGTTATAATTACTGTTATCAAAGCGATAAGGAATTGAACATATATGCACATTTGTGTAATTGCAGACTTCTGAGAGCTTATCCAGAACAGATGTTGTATATGGTGATTGTGCATAAAAATCAATATCATTAGTACCTCCAAGAATTATTACATGATCTAGTTTTGTAAAGCCATTAGAGATGTTAGAAATATCACAAATTAAATCAGCTAATTTTGCACCTGGTTTAACTATACTAAGAACTTCAGGCTTTTGGGTAAAGTTAATATTCAGAAGACTTGACAATCCTCTTCCACGGCTATCAGATAATATTAATACTTTAGATGATTTTAAATATGTTACATTGCCATAAGGATTTGTGCATTTTTTGGAATTTTGAGGAGTAAAACACGTTTGTACAGCTACATTATAATTTACATTGGTCGAAAAAATATTCTCAGGCAGAGCAGCTGGTTTAGACAGATTGCATTGCACAGGTTTGTCAAAAAAATCAATTTTGGAATCACTATTTTTAAAAAATGGCGGGTGGCCAAACATGATTTCAAACCATTGGTCTGTAAATGTCTCATCCAGAGTAGTTTTACTGTCAACATTAAATGTATTTTTAATAGAATGATTTACCGCTAAAGGCTCGGTCTGTGTTTCTTTTATAGCCAATTCTATGTCAGTAAATTTCTTAAGGTGATTTTCCAGACTTTTAATTTTATTGTTAGCAGCTTCTAACATGACCTGTAAAGATTCTTCATTAGCAGTAGCTGCAGTAAGAAGGAATTTATAATCATCCTTGAGTTTGGCAATATGATTATCTTTAAGTTTATTATCTTGAACTATATTATCTAGCTGACCTTCTAAATAAGCAATTGTTTCATCTAGACCATTATCTGCTTGAAAACACATGTCACTATCACAACTTTTACAAATAACCTTATTATTCTTTAATAAAATAAAATCACTCTTCTTTCTTAATAGACAACTAACATGATAACTATCACAACATTTTACACAAATGTAATGGCTTAACTTCTTCTTACAACATTTAAAATTAAATGAGATCACATCACAGTGTGTTAACTGGTCAGCCATCTTGGAACAATTGATGAGAGGGTAGATTAAGTCATAAGGGTCGTAGGATAGATATAAATAATTTTAACTTTAAGAAAATCAAATAATTCCATCAATTATAGGAGTAAATCGACTATTTTACAAAAAGTCAATTGCGAGCACACTATATAAAGTATATTTAATTTAATGCATAAGAAAGAAGCTGATTTTGCAATAATCAGATGCCATTTAGTTAAAATAGGAATGTATACGTCTTATAATACGCTTTAAGTTAAAGAATAGAACAAAGATAAGGTTTCAAATACATCAAGTTACATCAAAATAAACACGAACTCGGTAAAGATAAACA
Organism: Platerodrilus igneus; assembly: GCA_036346225.1. Classification (NCBI taxonomy): domain Eukaryota; kingdom Metazoa; phylum Arthropoda; class Insecta; order Coleoptera; family Lycidae; genus Platerodrilus; species Platerodrilus igneus. The sequence goes on from JARFIW010001031.1 coordinate 2,844,698, forward strand.
ATCTGAAATACTAGCTATTAAATCATTTCATTAAAAATCTCAAACACATAAATAAGTAAACGCATTCTAATACGTCATTACTAGAAAATGAAATACGTGGCAAAATGCATTTGTTTCATTGGAATTTAACATATTTTGTAACAAACAATAAACACCAGACGGTTAATTAAATGATAAGTTTTGGACTTTTAAACGTCAAATATAAAATATGTGACAGAATGAAAGCAATATTTGGAAATTCTAATAAAATGTGTGATATATTGAATGTCTACGTGCAAGATGGATGGTAGGAACAACAATTAAAACCAGGGAATTTGAGAATTACCAAAGTACTACAGAGATAGGTGGAAATTATCAATAAACATGCGACGCGTGCCAATTAAAGCATTGATAGGAAGGGCTTATAAATACAGTGGGGAATGAATAAACGTTTACTTCATCTTTAACAAGGCACGAACCACATCAATATGAAGGAGAAATTTACGTGACAGTATCAATTAGTGAATAGTTTATAATTTAGTATCAGTGAAAAATTGAAGGTGCATTGTGCGACGAATAATAGCCGATTTACACATAGACGTAAGTTAAACATTAATTAAATTTTTCTCTAATATTTAACAATTCAGGGCCCTAAACCAATATCCAAATCAATATCTAAACCGACATCTAAATCCAAATCAATATCTAAATCAATATCTAAATATATTTCTAAATTTACCTCTAAAAGGAAAATATAAAAATACTTCTGAAAATATGACTAAATAAACAAACGTAAGGATACTCAAGATACTCAAAGTTAATTCAGGAATCCGAGGAAAACTACAGACAATCATTAATCCATAATTCTGGCCAATGAGCAAAACAAGTGTAGCAAGGGATACTAACCACCGATACTCTGAGGCAATTCCAGTGACAAGCAAGAAAAATGCACGTTAGAAATCTTAAATTTTTATTAACTAAAGAGCGTTTCTATTTTAATATTTTTGCTATATATCAAGTATCTGTAATGGTCAACAAAAAGATCATTTAAAAATTTGAAAAACAAAGTGAGCATCTTAGAACGTTTGAAGGTACTTAAGAGTAATTATAAGGATATTTTTGCTGGCTTTCAGGAGATTTTAATTTGGTGAATGTTAATATTTTTATTCAGGGGCTAAATATTAAATTGACATAAAACTGTACATATTATCAATCATTATATTGTGATATTTTGGATTGCTTCATTTAAATTATTTTACAGTTAGGTAATAGAAAGAAAGAGAGATTAAACAATCTGTATTGTCGTGCAGTAGGGGCTATATCACAACAATTATTAATCGACTCCCAATATAGGGGCTTAATAGGGTTTATCACTGCAATTTTAATTGTACGCCCAATAGTGGGGATTTCATATATCAATTATCACATATCAATTATTAACGGCACCCATCGTAGGGGCTTTAATCCTGAGTAAGGGGCATTTCATAGCAATTTTAATTGTGCACCAATCGTGGAGCTTGTAAGGGGCATTTCATAGCAATTATAATAACGACCAACATGGGGCAAATACAAGGGCGATTTCATAGCAAATTATATATATATATATATATATATATATATATATATATATATATATATCAGGTTTTAATCATGTTTATTATTTCAAAATTTGCTGGCTTTTTGTGAAGAGAAGAATAGATCAATCTGACAAGCTGCAAATATATAATGAATATTTGTGATAATGCTACCCCTACTAGGAATACATAATATCTTTATAACAGTTTGAATTTCTCTTGTTTCTGATCTACATATTAACGTTATTTTTGCATAAGCAAGTATACAAAAATGGAACATCTAAAACTTAATAATTAAACTGTTAGAAATTCAAACAGTGACTCGGAATAACTTCCATTATACGACTATAGTTTTGAATACCAATTCATGCATTCTCAAGTATAAACTAAAATAAATAGATATGATATAACATTGAACAACTAAAGGAGTACTAACTTTAAAAACACAACTACAAGTCGCAAGGCAAACAAAATAAATACTTAACAACTATTACAATAAAAATTTTTAAATAAAGGTAGAACAGCTTAACTACTTTGAATGTTGATCGTTTAAGTATTTATTTTGTTTATTTCGTTACTTGTTTGTTGTTGTTGGTTTTTTAAGGTTAGTACTCCTTTAGTAATTTACTGTTCTATCATATTGGTCTATTTATTATTTTAATTTATACTTGAAAATGGATACATTAGCATTTGAAACGATGATGATTGTGAAATAAAGAAATTATTTCGACTACATCGATTTGGTTTAATAGTGCAAGCATTAATTTTAAAATTTTATACCTACATTAAGCATATTGATCAAAATATTGCACGAACAACAATTTTTCATGATGTTATATTTTAAACATATTAATTTTTTGTAGGTTCTAGAACAACTTAACAATGTTATAATTAATTCACCTGACCTTAATAACAAACAAAAGGCAATAATTGGAGAGAAAATAGGGGTTAGTATTAATATGTTGTTATCAGGTTTATTTAAATTGATAGCTTTGTAGACCGTAAGTTATAGACTTCAAGATGGTGGTTGCGAGTATATTCAGCTATTAGATTTAGGATGCAGCATTATGAAAGCAAATTCATTAAAATGAATCTTATTAAGGTACTGTTTTAGGTTGTAAGTAATATTTTTTATTGTTATTAAATGTGAAAATAAAAAGGTATTTATAGATAGGTTTAAATTGTCTAAACTAATCCCTTATAGTGACTTTGTTTATCTCATTTGTATTATTTTTGATGTTTTGTTTTTCTTTGTGCTACTTATTAATCCTGATGCACAAAAGAATACACTCCAGTTTTGAATGCTTCACTATGTATCAAGGATCATTGTAACTGTATTACAACATTGTTACCTTTGTGGATTATTTTATATTTTTATAGTTTTAAAATAAACTGTACTTATTCTATATATTGTTTTGCACCATATTTTTTTACAACTATTATTGTTTCTTTAACATTTATATTTACTGTATGTTGCTTGTACACAATGTGTTAAAGAAAATTTATTTATTTTGATTTTCGTATAGGATTATACTCTTGCACATCCGTTCCTTCTGCCATATATTTCCTGTAGTCCTTGTTCCATATACATTTGGCTTGGTCTCAATTTGGTTTTACTTATTCACAGAAAAATACATTTAAGGAATTATTTATAAAATGAGTGAAGAAAAGTAATTTACTGATAGTACACTGGAATTCCACCTTACCATAAACAAAGCTTTGGATTTCAATATTGGTAAGTAAATTTAATTTCTGTATCATATGTAAAAATCACATGCCTTTAAGATGTTTATTATTAGGAATTAACGGTGCACCGAATAGCATTTTGGCATGGAAGATGGTGTACAGAGCCGTTCAACTCCAAATAAGTTTTGGGGGAATAATTGATATTAATAAATGAACCACCAGGGCTGCTGGCAAGGTAGAGCATGAGAAAATCGGGGGTGGGGTGTGGTATTTTGGGTACGCTTAAGATTACTGTAAGAAATAAACCATAAAACAATGCATATATTAAGTTTACCTATATGGATGGATGTATACATACAAAATAAATTAATAACATTAAGAACATATAAATATATAGTCGTGCTGCTGGTTTGCCATAATATAGTAAATGATAGAAAGTATAATGCTGCTTGTACACATGTAAATATAGGTAATAACTTACCCGTTTAAATTAAAATACAACCTGTATATATGTAGATGTGTAGTTATTCATTAACAGAGAGTTTTTAAATATTTTGGAGCTATTTTATTTAGCAATATATTTTTCAGGTTTTCATCCATCCTTACAAATGTTTTAAACTGTTCTGCATATTCAGTCACCAAATTTATTATTAACTAAAGATAAACATCCCTTGTAAGGTTTTAACCAAGTCCTTAACCACTAACACCTAACTTTCGAGTATTTTTTTACTATTGGCGAGAACCATCAGTGCATACATAGAAGCAAACTTTGACAACCGTGCTCTTTTCAAAGAAATCCCCAAATTTAAAGTTCGAGACTTTAAAAACACAAAACAATAGGGGAAGGTTACCCAATTTGGACTGCATTTAAAAAAAATTATTTGCGGCCAAAATATTTGTATTATCCAGGCAAGTTTTTAGCTACAGTATAGTGACACTATAAGCCAAATAAATGGCTACCTAAAATATTTACAAATGTTTAAATAGTTTGCTGCGACTGCTTAAAACAACATATGAAATCAGTCCAATATAGGCAACTTGCTTAATTTGGACCTCACAGTTCCTAACTTGGACCATCAATAAACAATCAGGTAGAGGCAAATCACTTTAAGAAGAACCCATCGTCATTATGCGCACAAAGCAAAAATTGGTTAGGAACAGTTAATTATATGTAATTAGAGATGGAATTATTCAGGTTTCAGTGGCGTAGAGTTTTATGATCAACCAATCGGAAATTACCTTGCGACCGTCCTAGAGAACCAAGCCCAAGTGTCAAGGTTATTTTATGTTCGTTTGTCATTTTGCAATTTACCTTAGCTGTTTTTTTATCCTTTGTATATTATTTCATTTTCTGCTATAAAACAGTTCTTTTCAGAACTAAATTACGTCGTTTTGTAATTGTATAGTGTTATTTTGTATTCTACATCAAAAACAATCGCAATTAATAAGGTAAAATTGTTAGGTTAGATTATGTAGTCATGTAAAAATAAAATATTGCAGTACAAGGATGGAGACTCCTTTGAAGAAGGCCTATGGCTCCAAGGGACAAATACTACATGGACAAGACAGAGAAATGATTTTTAATGTTATTCAATTTATGAAGCAAGAAGCAGTGAATGGAGCACCACTTATTCCTTTAGCAAGTTTTAGAGAGCGAGTAATAGCTGCTACAAAAATATCTGAAAGCACGTACAAACGTATTGTTAAGGAATCGAAAGTGAAGGAACCTTGTGAATGTCCTACATTTTTACCCCTAACAAAAAGAGACAAAAAACAGCACCAAAAAGCACTTTATTTCCTGGTGAATTTTATATAACTGAGAAAATTCGACCTACCATGCATTTATACCAAAATCTTACAATCAGGAGTTGATTTCACTGGTGGGCTGACTACTTTCCGTAAAGTCATCAAACGCATGGGTTTTAGGTATGTTATTAAACTAATCATGGGCACTGAATCAATGTAGTATATTTTGCAGGTGGCAAAAAACTTCGGACAAGAGGAAAATTTTAATGGAATCACATGATATTCGTTATAAGCGTATTGTGTACTTAAACCAGTTAGTTAAATTTAAGGCTGAAGGCAGACCCATTGTTTATACAGACGAAAGCTATTTACGCAGCAGTCATACTCATATGGCGATAGTATATTAAAAATTTTAAATTATAATTTAATTGTTTGTTTATTTTTTTACTATTTAACGTCATATCTTTCGTTTATACTATCAGCATACTCTTATATCTTCTATTACTAAATTCTGCCAATTACTCTGCTCTAATCGAGAACTGAATGAAAAACGAAACGGGTGTGGGAGTATTTATAAGATGCACCCCCAACCGTCACTGTAATAACTCAACTACGCCACTGTTATTACATTTTTGTGCAATCTGGCATATGACGGGTTCTTCTTAAAGTGATTTGCCTCTAGCAAATACTTTTTTATTCTCAAAAGTAGTATAATTAAAATCTGCTCATCATTAGGTCTTCAGTCCTAGAACTGGTTGGACACGTACCCTCATTGTTTCCTAGTCTGAACCAACCTACACATTTCGCTGAAATTTTCTGTCTGCATCTATCCCTATCTGTGTGCGAGTTTGATCTCGGTCTACCCCTACCTCTGCTTGTAATATATCCCGTGCTATTTCCCAGAAATGCCTTAGAACGTATCCTGTCATATTTCTCCTATTTTTTCATTTCCGCAGATATCTTTATTCTACTATTTCTACATCAAATTTGCTATTAACTTTGTCTGTCCACGCTACCATCCTCATACATCTGAAGCACAACATTCCAGAAGGCTTGTATCTCTTTCTGTCTGCTTTTCCTACTACCCCTATTTCAAAGATGTACTGTGCTGTGCTCCACACTATGCTTTGAACAGTTTTCTTCTTGTATCTATGTTCATTGTCTTTGAACATAGCTGCTGTTCTTTCTTGTTTGATGCAGTTGGGTCACCTATTGTTTTACAGTTTATACCCTATTTCCCCGATATTCAGTGGTATGTGAAGGGGGATAAGCAGCCTTTGGCTACCAAATTCCCTTAAAATTCACTTAAAATCTGCTAGAAAAACAAAAATAATACTAGTTATAAACAAGTCAGCATATGAAAAGTCAAAGAATTTAGCGAATTGGGAAGTTAAATTCAATTCCAAATGTAATGTAGGACTGTTGACGTTTCGTTTGACCATGTTTCTAATGGTTGGGTAATTTCATCTTTATGTCACAGAAATGTCTGGCGCAGTTGGGAATAAATGCGTTATTTACTTTAGTGAATAACCTGCAACTGTTTTCTCTTGCACAACTTGCCCCACTTAGTAGATGTCTTTTTTTCCCTCATCTTTTAAACAAACCAAAACAGTCGTTTACTTTTAACTGATCATGATCAAAATATTCAAAGGCGTCTATTCCAATAAAATCATCAGATATCAAGAAACCATCCCCACCTGAAGATGAACCGTTTGCTTGGAAGTCTTTGGTTGAGTCATCACTATTTGATTCCACAATTTTTTGGATGTATTTCTCACCACATCACTAGCAAATAAATCTCTTTAATTTGTTTGTGGGCTTTGTGATTTTTGTTTGCTGTTGCTCCAAGTTCTCTTTGTAAGGTGTGCTGGTTAGAGCTGTGGCAGCTTGTCTTTGCTTTGAGGTACCAGGTTTTGCTTGGGGCAATGGAGAAGCTGTATGTAATGATTCCGAAAACGTTTTTGAATTTTCTGAAGTGAGAATGTTGCCATTTGATTTTTTCTGCAATGCTTTTGAAGCAGCAAAATGGTGATCTTGAAACATATGCCGGTCAACAGGCCAAATACCGAAAGCTTTGAACGCATTTTCAGTAGTTCCATTGGTAGCTGCTTTGCCATAGGCTTCAGCAAGTAATGCAACGACATCGTATTGTGTAATCTGTGTTCACATGTTCTGCCGCAAATATTTTTCTTGTGATTGCACATAGTAAATTCCAAGAGGACGAAAAACCCAACATCAAGGGGCTGCATACGGTGTGTCGTTTGACAACTGAAACATAATGATTCCATTTTCACGCACAAACAAAAGTGCATCCAGATTGTTACTATGCGTAGAATGCCCGTCTAAACGTAGCAATACCGGATCCTCTTTCGAGCATACTACATTTGTTTTAAAAAATCAAAGCGACCGTGTAAAGAGTTCTGTTGAAATGTAGACTGTTTCTGAAATCACTACTTCACTTCCCACAGGAGCTCCTTTTGTTAATTCTGGTGCAAACCTTTTTCTTTTAAAGATGAACATGAGCGGAATATAAACACTTGCAGTGCTTACACAACATACAATGGTGGTGTTGACTCCTAGTTCATTACTACTTACGGCACCAATTTGATGTTTGCCTTTTAGACCAATAACTTTTTGTGTTTTTTTTAGTGAATCCACTTTTATCCATATTATAAATTCTACTACCAGTTATTTTATATTTGTCCACCTGTTCTTCTAGAAGATTAAAAAATGCATTATATTATTTTCCTCCTACTAGTGGAATAATCGATGACAATGTTACATATTTTTCTCCTGATAACACTATCGTCATCGGTTCAAATGGCTTCATGACAGGAAGACAATCTTCTATTGCCAGCCATTCTTCTGCACCAAACATTTGAGGAGCTTTTTACAAACTGAACATTACAGCAGTAATTAACGCCTTATGTCTACCTTTGTAGCATTAAATATGCAGAGTTCCATCTTGTAGCTACATCCCGCTTTACTTTCAACTGTATAAGTATTCATTTGCTGTTGCATCTTAGACAGTTTTTCAACAGCAAGAACACTGTGTTTAAAATGCCCTACAATTTGTGTACACTTTTGTACAATAATTGCAAGATCAGAATTATGACTAAAAGAAGCTTTTACTGACAGATTCAAAGTATGTGCCACCCATGGATAGTGGTGTTTCTGCAAGTGATCGTTTATTGCCACTTTTATGTTTGCACCATTGTCCGAAACGATTGTAACAACTTTATTTACAATTACAATTTTTCAATGATTAAAAATTTCCAAAAGCTCTAAAGATATCTGGGTTCCAGTTTGCCTGCCTTTTACTTTGTTTGTACTGAAAGTTTTGCAGTGTAGCTGTGAATTGTTTATATAAATTTAATTTCGTAACTAAAATTATGCCTGGTTTCAATTTAATGTTCTTAGCTATAAAATGAGTAGTAACTGTAATGTAATGTCAGTTACTGTCCGAAGTCTATAATTCCGTTGTCACCCCAAGATACTCAACCGGTGATAATCTTTGGCGTAATTTATTTACCTCACATTCATAAAGGCTGGGAAATAATTTTGTAGTTAAAATTTTTCGCGATGGAATTTGATAAAAAGGATTGCGTTTTGTAATGAACTCTGGACAAAACCCTCTTCAACATTCCGCAGCGATTGATAATCGAATATAACCATTTTAATTAAAAGAAAGTTTAAATCTTCAATTTACTTTTCTGATAAGGTTGCGTTTGTTCTGGAGGATCCAAACAAACACAATTGTTTGGTGACTTTTTGGACTGTATGCGACATTATGGGTTCTGTTGTTACATTTGCTGAACAACACCTTGCACCACTGCACAACCTGAAGTCGATGGTATAATAAACGGTGATCTTCAAAAACCGCAATTTTCTGTGCCAGAAGTTGACAAAGAGGCTATATCGTCTTCTTCATTACTCTCAAACTCTTTTGTAGGAGGCGCTAATAAACAACCAGAGTGAATTCTTTTTAATTGCTCCTTAAGATTGGCAGTATTTTAAAAATATACAAACTCTTTTTTACACAAACTACACACTACATGTGTATTCTCTTTAGTGAGTCTGAAGAAATCCCACACTACTGAACGTTTTCCTCTAGACATAATTCAAATCGTATTACAATACACACTCGTATTAATCCGGTGGTATGCGAGAAACTGGCCGTATTTACAAGAAAGTTAATACTGACACACAGAACAGAATTAGAATAAAATACATTGTCCACCCAATTATATATTCTTGACTCATGGCATTGGCACCGGGTTTTTAAATTCTCAGGGGCTCGACAGACAAGCACGAGATATGCGCCCTTAGGCTAGAAATAAAAATTAAACTCCAATTTAACTTCATAATGACTGCGATTTGCTTTGATAAAACATTTTAACGGAAACAAACACTTCAAAGTAAATATATATAAATATATTGAACAATATTTGAGGTTGGAAAAACATAAAAATTCAGACTGTGCGGCACCGTCAAGTTCATAAGTGTAAATTCTTTCAAGAATAGCAATCAGCCAATCTCGAAAGACATGAAAGTTGACACAGCAGAAGGTTTTTGGATTTATCATACTGTTTAGCTTTCGCTCAGTCAAATGATTGTACGTCTAAATTAATTTAGTTGTGTGTTGAACCTAAGTTCCGATGCGCCATAGACTGTAAAGTTTTTTTACTCTAGGTATGACTCATAATGACATGAACACCAGTCTTTGCTTCGCTATTAAGCTCCTTTTTTGCTCAGCTATACAAAAGTTATTTAGGGGGGGTCAGCCCCTTTTAAAATATCCCGGGGGACTCGAGCCCCTCCATACTCAGTGCCTACGAGTCATGAAGTTGCGATTAATATGGTATTTGTTTAATGTGAGAACTGCATTCTCTAATACTAAATGGGCAATTATTGTCTATTTGAATTGATTGTAGATTAGTGAAAAGAAGCAACGTAATATGTAACTGGAACAAATGCGCTGGCAATTGTGTTAGGCGGAAAAGCTATGAGATGAATAATTGTTGTAGTGTACAACCGAGTTCGAATTTTAAATTGAGATATGAGTGTGAAAGGTCGATTATGAATACAACTGTATGTAGCGAATATTTGATATGTAAAATTATTCGAATGATATCTCGAAAGCATAATCGAATAGTCGATTATTCAGCCATAATCGATATATTTCGATTATATCATTCATAATCGCCCAACGCTAGAAAGCACTTTGTTCCGAGATTTCAAAATGACAGGCCGAAAAAGTTTCCACTTGGTGGTTTTTTTATTAATAGTAATGTTTTTAAGTTTATAAGGTGGTGGTTAATTTAAGGTAATCTGATTACATCTTGTAATCAGAGCGTTGTTTTGTATGTGGTGTTGGTATTTATTGTAAAACCGTTAGTTATTTAATCATCGAAGGAAATATTTATGGGGTACCTGTTGCTTTTGACTTAGAATTTGATGTGGATTGTTTAATATGTAAAATTTCAGGTGAATTTACTATGTTATTGAATATGTTTGAGGTATAAAGGTGTGTTGTTTGGTTTAACAACCGAAAACTAATATTTATTTATTTAAACTTTATCTAATATCTAAATCAGAGTATAACTAATATTTATTTATTTGAAATAATGTTGATTTTGTATTTAATGCAGAGTTGAAACTACAATTGCGTTGCACTTATTGCAGAATCAATAGCCGAGGTAACATTACTGTAATTTTACGACAATTGATGATAAATACTAACATCATATTAAATCAAATTATTGGGCAAGCTTGAATATGAACAGTATTATATTTCTAAATGTCTGTTTTGATTTTAAGATAGTAATTGAATTTAACCACAACGATGTTGTGAATATTTTTGGTTTGTAATGCCACAATGTGTTTAATTTTTAAAAAGTATGCTTTAACCGATGCAATCATAATGAATAATTTTTAACGTTTGCTTACTAGATTGTATGTATTTAACTAACCTGCATTTATCTAAACATTTAGCGACTGAATCTGGGCTTGTATTTGTGCTATAAAATTTTGATATGTTTTTGCTGTCTACATGTTTTATAATGTTTGATATTTGTGATGTATTTGACATTTTTATTTTATGTGTAATTGTTTTATTTCAGCATATTAACCACATTCCACTGCACCGCTCATATCTCAGTTTAAACTTAATCATATGTTTGTTGTTTTGTTTATCCTATTATCTAGCCGATGTTCCTATATAATTAACTAGTATTTAACGTTTGTGGTAATTGTTGTGATGTATTTAAATTGAACCTCTGGTATGATAGTCCTTCACGTGCCTTTCGCGTTTGCATTTACGACTATGTTGGAGATAGTCTATTCAATAATAAGTGCCTTTAACTATGCGCAATCATACCATAAGTTTATTTCAGCGATTCATGTTGTCTTGTCAATGTACTTGTAGTTGTGCTCTTGCAAATAATAGGAAGTCGGATAGCCTTTGTGAAATATTTTGTAGTATGGGCTGGAAACTGTTAATGAATGTATGCGGGCACGTGTGATCGAGACTTGTTGAATATTACTAACATTTTATGTCCATGCAGGAAGGAACATTGGTAGTCAACGTGCAGATCATTTTCCTGGTGTCCCCCCTCTTCAACTTTAGCTGGGTAGTATTGGCCTCGCTGACCTCAGTACCTACCAGAAAAGACTAGCTAGTTTACACTAACGTTTCTTCAGTTGTCATGTGTGCTATGCCTGGGTAACAGTTGACATCCCGTCAATTTCAGTGTTGGTGATCTAGGTACTTGTACGTTACCCGATTTTGTCGAGATGTGCCAAATGCAGTTTGGGGTTTTCTCTGCCGTGTTCTTTCCCCAATCGCCTAGTTTGAGTAGGCACTGTTTGCTTTGAATGTCAATTTTCTTTGCTTGTATGCGAGTGACCTATTTAGTGGTTACTCTTTTGATTAAAAGTCAGGTAAATACTGTAGTTTTATTTTAAACCTTCCCGCTTAACGGCGTCTTCCAAGTGTGAATTTGGGTTACATTATAACAACACAAAGTAAGTGTCGTCGAGCCACTGCCACTAGATGTTAGATCATGGAGCCTGGTATGCCGTTCATAGAGGGCGTTTGATCAGTCTTCAGGTCGGTTACACTACATTATTTACTGTTACAAATCCGATAGCAATGGTTAGCATTACTTTGTTATTACTACAATAAATTGTTATGTTTTGGTAAGCTTGTTAATTGTTCATAATTTTTCACTGACCCACGTGAACTACAGTTGTAGAGGTATTTCCATAGGTTATATAGTAATACATACATGGGCACTTCGTTTAGTTTTATTGGCACGAAAACGCCATCCAGTGAGATGTGCGTCCTCGTTTCAGCCGGCGCGGGAAATTAACTGTATAGTAAGTCTGATTAAAGGTAAACGTTAGTCTCCTGGAGTTGCAGTTAAACACCTTATGGAACGGGTGTAGCCCCTACATGTGATTTTTCAATGCTCCACCCGAAGGTACTACATTGGCCAGGAAGCGAGTTTTTTTTACCTGAAAAATTTTGAATTGCCGAACCCTTGCTGTTTCAAGCAAAGTAGGGATCTTTAACGTGCGTGACATTACATTTGATTTTCCAATGCTCCACCCGAGGGTACTACATTGGCCAGGAAGCGAGTTTTTTTTACCTGGAAAATTTGGAATTTTGCCGAACCCTTGCTGTTCCAAGCAAGGTAGGGATCTTTAACGTGCGTGACAACACTCACACACGGGACCTCCATTTTACCTCTCATCCGAACGAGGGTGTATTTTTGTGAAAAATGCTCGCCTAACATTTTTCAAGCGGACCGTGTCGGGATTTGAACCCGGGACCTTGGGCGTAGTAGTCACACGCATACCAAGTACGCCACTGAGCCGCCTAGGTCGGGTGTAGCCCCTACATGTGATTTTCCAATGCTCCACCCGCAGGTACTACATTAGTCGGGAAGCAAGTTTTCTTTTTGCCTAAAAAATTTTGAATTTTGCCGAACCCTTGCTATTCCAGGCAAGGTAGGTATCTTTAACGTGCGTTACAATACTCTCACACGGGACCTCCATTTTTACCTTTTATCCGAACGGGGCGTATTTTTGTGAAAAATGCTCGCAAAAAGTTTTTCAAGCAGACCGTGTCGTGATTTGAACCCTGGACCTTGGGCGTAGTAGTCGCACGCATACCACAGAGACGCCTAAGTCTGGTGTAGCCCGCGGGTTGTTCACCTTTGCTCTATATAGCTTAAGTTGTAATTGTGTTCTTATTGTACAATATACGAGCATCTCCCTTCAGCATAGACTTGGCATCTGACCTTGATCTAATGACCACACCTAGGTTGATAATTCACATATATTGTAACTGCCAACAATTTAGTCAAATGCAGACGTCTATGGGTGTCTGAAGTCTACGTTGTTGTTTCTAATCGCATTCTGAAACTTTCGATAAAGTTAAATGAACAAACAAAAGAATATATTTGGATTGTCCAAAATTGACTAAAAAATTAGATTTTAAATAAATGCAGACGCATATTCGTTGGCTAACTGCATTTTTACCAATGTTATTTAACCAGCCATATGTAATACCAGTTGCTGTCAGTAACAAATTATATAAAAGTGTTCTTTTAATTGTTAATTGAAAATTCAACAGTACAGTAATTTTGGAAAGCTTTTTAGTTTTTTACTTCGTCTTCAATGGCGCAATAATCATTAAAAAATTTCTACCACCTAGTTCCTTTCCTACAGTACTATTCTAGAAAATTGAGGTTTTAAGAATTAACAATGTTTTACTCTCACATTGTTTTACACATATTCCTGATTAATATAATAATTTTCTCTGCATTCTTTGGTTCAAAGTTGTCATTTATACAACTATTTAGCTTTGATTCTCATATTTTAGGAATATATATTAGGTTATATAGATAGTTGGCTCTTCATATAATCAAAGTCAGGTGCTAAGGCCATAATATCGGGAAGCGCTTGTATACAATATAGATACTTTCGACAGTTTTAACTTTTTTGGAACGAGCGGATGAATAGAGTAATGTAACAAACAATCAGAAATGACACATTATTCAGGATATTGCAATAGCTTGCTTGGGTTACCTAACCTTTAAAATTGAAGTTCAAGCTTTTTGCAATTTACCATTCCCCATCTTTATATAATTATATTATATTTGTCATGAATAATACCAAAGTTTATTAGTGCGATTAATGTGAAAAGGAGTATTATAACTGGTATGCTCGCCATCAATATCGTTCGAAAGCTCGTGCAAGTTTTATAGTTTTAAATTTATATGATAGGGGCTAGCACTTCTGATTGGTTGTTACAGTCCTGTAAATTATCCGCATTTGTTTTGGCAGCATAAACCAGAAAATTTATTTCATCGATTTACTGAACACAGCTACTGTCAGTAGGTATGACCAGATAACCTATACGTGTCAAATTCTGTTAGTACTGTGATATGTGGCTATCGGTGCGTGTTTTCACGAGCCGGTTTAAATATTCATAAAAAAACATATTTGGACAAAAATGTTGTTTTGTATGGGTAATTTTACTTTTTTCAATTCTAAATTTCTTATTTTTAGCCACCTTATTGGTCGCATCATGTTTAATGCTTACCCAAGCTAGTATAACCGAATTTGTTGAACAATCAGACATTAAGAAATTTTCTGCACAACTTAAAAATGGTTTTATAAAACCTAATAAAACAGATTTTTCTAGCCCGTATTACGCTACAAATGGTTTCACGAATTTAAAGGAACCTATCGATAATGTGTTAAAAACTGAAACGTGTTCCCATTTAGAAACCAACTTTAATTATGCATTCACCAGTGAAAAAATATATCATGCACTTTCAACGTGGTCGATTTTGAAGTGCAATGATGTTTTGTCTAAAAAGGACTTTAAACTATACACTGCTGATACCATTAAGGTAATTTGACGCATCTATAGTATTCACAAATAACACAAATGTTTCAGACTCTAAAATCAAAAGTTGAAAATCAAGATTCATCAGTCTCAGAAATTCGTTATGCTCTAGAAACCTTAAAACTTTTAGGACAGGCTTTTCCAAGTATGTCTAACATAGCACAACTTTTACAGAAAAAGCTTAAATCTGATGACAGTTTGGTTACTTCAGGTCATGCGTTACATGCTGCAGCTTTATTAGGTGATTCCGGACAGTTTGCACTTCAATACGTCGAAGATATTTTAGTTCAAGCTGATGAAATCGAAGGCCGTATTTTACAGTGGGAGGGTGGGTTAAGTGTGACGGGCTTATTATTGACTGGACTGTTTCGTTTACCACAAATTCATCCACAATTAACCCAAGTGCAAGTTGATAAATTTACAAACTACTTGTTAACACGTAAAACTGCTAGAAACGTTAAAGGTGTTAATATTTTAATAGAAAGTTTAATTGCAATTTCTAAAAGTAAACTTGCTCCTATTAGTGTTACGTTTGTAGAATCACCACGAGTGACTGTAGAGAAACCTGATTTGCGAATTCGTATTTCTAATTTATTTGGCGAGCCACTTGCTGTACCTCCAACGTCGGTTGTTGCACAATCTGCAATGCGTATTGTTGATGATGCTGTCGTTCTTTCAAAACAAGCATTGACGCCTGGAAAAGATAAAAGTGAATATATTTTGAATTTAAAATCATTGAGTCCTGGTCAATATCGTGTTCTGCTTGCTACTGGCAGTGAACATACTGTAAGTTTATCAGTTCAAGTACTTGGCTCTATTTCCTTACAGTGGTTAGAAGCTGGTTTAGGCGATTCCGATGGCAGCACTGCACCTCAATTAAAAAAGCTACAATATCCTTCAAAACTGTCTACTGTACTAAGTGCCGATGCCACTCAACATCTTCTAGTACGTTTCTCTTTATCACAGTCAGTTCATCAAGCTTTTCTTTGTCTTAGCTCAGAAAATCGTGAAATAGTGTTTGTTGCAGAGCAAGACTCGAATAAAATTTATAGAGTTGATATTAATTTAGCTACTAAATTAAGTTACTCTGGGACATTTCAGATGGAACTCTTATTAGGTGATTCGTTGATAAGCAATCCAATTCAATGGCAGTTCGGTTCTATTCAGATAAAGCTACAAACAAGTGATCCTGTAAAACCAGTAGTAAGAGGTTTATTGCCTGAAATTATTCACCAGTTTAGGCCTGCTGAAAAGCGACCACCGCAAACAGTATCTACATTATTTACAGCACTTGCAGCTGCTCCGTTGTTACTCCTATTTATTTTATGGTGTAAAGTGGGAATTAATTTCTCAAATTTTTCATGGGACGCTTTGCCATTTCATATTGGTTTAGGTAGCATATTCGGTTTGTTTGGATTATTTTGGTTACAACTAGATATGTTTACTACATGTGGGTGGCTAATTCCTATTGGAGGTTTTACGTTCCTTACGGGTCATCATATTCTAAGCAAATTAGCTAAAAAGAAAAAAAATTAAGATCTGAATTTTTTTGTTTGTTTCAAAACTGTTTCAAAACATTTGCATTGTATGTAAATTTGTTACTTACAAACAACATTTGTATAAATATACTATTTTGTTTTATTTATTATTTATTGACTCGCACAGATACAAAAATCCCTTTAAGAATTCACAAGTATGTCAATGCAAAAACAAAGTAAATCGTCAATACAGCAGAAACAAATTAAGGTTAAAGATAGTAATGTTACTTGAACTGTGCATTTGCTGTGTTTGCTCCTTGTTAAAATTGTTTATTTTACGATTTACAAGTGCTTTTAAAATAAGAATTTATCTGCTTATAGCAAAAAAGTTGATCTTTCAGCTGGGATTAGAGTTGTGCCTAATGCGCTTCAGATCTGGTAGTTCTACTGCAAGAACTTAGGGCAGCATTTTAAATAAATAAATATGACTGATTTAAATCCTGATCTTTGTGCAAAGCGTCAGGATGCTTTTGTGAATCAAGATATGTGTATTAAATGTGATACATGCTTCCGACCTGTCCACAAGGCCTGTGCTGATATCTAACCATCTGAGCTTAAATGTGTAGTACTACAGAAATGCAGCCTATAGTTCCTTTGTACTCACTGCACAGAAGGTATAAAAAAATTACGCTTGATTTTCTCGAAGCTTGAATCAATAGGTGCATCTATAGATAATTGGACCACGTTATGGAATACTGAATTAAACGACAAATTACCAAAAATTGTATTAGTGGTGCCATCTGCTTCATATGCTTATTAACTATCTCTCAAGGTGTCGATAATATCTTAAAACGATTTCAATTACGTAAAAAGAACATGAACTAAGCGCCCATCCAAAACTTGATATAGAATTTAAAATCTTAAGTTAAGAAATATAGATACTCCCTGTATGTTTGTTGTGGTTTGTTTAGCATTCTTCTTAATCTTCTTTGGGAATTAAACCACTCATAGTTTTTAAAATCATCTTTGTTAAAAATGTGGAACGCTTCACGATTTTGCATTCCACATTTTTAATAAAGATGATTTTAAAAACTGAGTGGTTCAATTCCCAAAGAAGATTAAGAAGAATATGAAATATAGAATCAATAGCCAAGTACGGTAATGCAAAACATAAGTAATGTTTTTGGGATACCTTACAAAAACGAATTAAACGCCGTAAATGACGTTTGATTCTCTATATTCAGATAACTTGAGCACAATGAATTTACATATACGTATCAGCCACCAATGCGTGTACTTACTACGATAATGCTTATAAAGGAACGTT
Source organism: Platerodrilus igneus (assembly GCA_036346225.1). Taxonomy (NCBI): domain Eukaryota; kingdom Metazoa; phylum Arthropoda; class Insecta; order Coleoptera; family Lycidae; genus Platerodrilus; species Platerodrilus igneus. The sequence continues at coordinate 2,862,410 of JARFIW010001031.1, forward strand.
GCTTTCTAGATAAAAACATGTGATTATGCGGCAGTTCTTTGTTGCTTAATTCGCTTTTGATATTTTTCAAACGCACTTTTGCTAGTTGTAAGCGGTTATTACGGTAGTCTTAACCAATACACTTGGTACGCAGTGTTTACCATTGAAATTTCTGAAGTAATTAAAAAAATATTTTATGCAAAAGTGTGTTTTCAAAGTATGTACCTTAGTAATTATTGAATGAGATGTCTGGATACTACTTTAAGAGGGATCGGCGAAGTTACAAGTTGATTTCTCCATTTATTAACTCCAATGAGACAAACTAACCGATGGTAAGAAAATAATTAATTTATTAAATACTTAGTATGTGATGCTATTTTGAGTATTATACATGTAAGTGAAAGATCCAGAAGTATCCAAAACATCAGTAGTCTTAAACATGTACTGTTACATGCCAAAATCGGCATTGTAAGTTTCTAAATTTGTAAGTGAATTCGCGCTAATATTTTAAAAGACTTGTGCGTGCATTTCCGTCACTTCAGACAGTTGCGTCGGCGCCCAAGATTGCGCAGACGCGGAGAGGGGAAGTAAGTGGTAATTTCCGTCACGCCATAGACTAGTCAACTAAACGTCGAATAGTGAGGTTGTTTTGTGTGCCTTTTTGTCTTCTCTTTCAGGTAATGTAGGTTCCTTTGACGTATCTCTGCCCTGTATCGTTCCTCAGCTTATTCCTGTCGTACCTCTACACAAGAAGAGAGAAGACCAATTTAATTTGACTTCAACGGGGGGCAAAGGCCAAACCACGCCCAACCAACCAACAACGAGATCCTGACGCGAGAGTAGCTGCAATGCCGTGACGAGTTCCACAGTTTACGTTATTATAACCCCGTCGGTAGGGTACGCGAGCCACTACAGTCAGTTGGTAGCAATGTTAAATAATTGTAAAAATGACGCGCAAATAAAAGATTGCATCATATCAATGTTCGAATTATTACAACATAATAAAAAAGTTATACTAATTTTAAAGAAAACCCCAAGGAGTACTTACGTAAACTGTAGGGCGACTCCAGCATTACTCCATAATGGCGGGCTCCGTTGATCTTTCGGGCGTGGGTGTTTGTTGACCCGGTCGAATCCAAATTCAGATTTGTCTTCTTTCTGTAGCGGAACACAGGAATAGGATGAAGGACGATAATTATGTAGAAGGCAGGAAACCTACATCTCAAGAAAAAGACACAAAGGTAACTACATTCGTTGGCCTCTCGATCACCAGTCCCGACACGTCTGCCGGAAAATCCCCACCACCCTTCTTGGCACACCGCGTCAGCGCAATCTCGCGCAAACGCACTGTCTAAAGTGACGGAAATACGCGCACGTCTTTTTAAATCCTTGGCGCAAAATTCTTACAAATTAAAACTTGAATTGAAAATGTTTAGTGCCGATTTCGGCACGTAACAACGTGAGTACATTTATCTTTTCTTTGTATGTGATAATAATTTGAGGCGTAATAATGACGTAACCTCTTATTGTGCAATATTACGCACGTATTTATTATGTTACCAACTGCCGTAGTGGCTCTTATAAATTACGCGCCGGGACTTTAACAGTATACCTTAGAATATAGAAAGCTAGAGTATAACAGTACGAACAATTTATATTTTTATAATCTTATATTGTCCCAATAATTAAATACAATAGTTTGAGATATCAGTAAATTTTTGTAACATTGGACCGTTGTTCTCCTTTTGCTCCTAATCGCTTTACTTTCAGACTACATTCTGGAACGTGACAGACACCACTCAAGGAGACGTGCAAAATAGTATTTAATTTGAAGACATAGACATAGACTTGGTGTTACATTTTTTTACCGATTACTTGTAGATTTCTCTCGTATCAAATCTATGTAAAGACCATGATGGCACCACTGAAGTCAATTTTCAAGAAGGCCCTGAACTTTTTAAAATGATTTGTAGATATGAACTATGGTGTTTATTATTTACTCATAACATTTAGATCACGCATTTATCATCTAGTGCAGATGAAGCTTTTATTGGATATCCCAGTAAACCCCTTCCGCCCACTATTTTATTACCATAGCAGAACTTTAAGTATATAACTGACACTACTTTGTTAGATATTTCAAACATGCATCACGTTACACAGGAACACGAATATGCAAATGATTCAGTTAGAACAACCCCTATTAATAATCGTTATAATTTGAACGAAAATGAAACATTTATTTATGAATGTGTTTTCCCGGTTGATCAAATCGGTAATCAGTCAGCGTTGTTACGTGCCGAAATCGGCCGTAAACATTTCGAATTTTAGTTTTAATTTGTAAGGATTTCGCGCCAATAATTTTGAAAAGACGTGTGTGTATTTCCGTCACTTCAGACTGCGGTTGCGCCGACGCGGTGTGCCAAGAAGGGAAGTGGTAAATTTCCGAGAGACGTGTCTGGACTGGTGACCGAGACGTGAACGAATGTAGTTATCTTTGTAGCTTTTCGTGTCTTCTTTTTTTGTTATGTAGGTTCCTTTGCCTTATCTCTAATTATCGTTCCTTATACCCGTTTCCTGTCTCTCTCTACATAGGAAGAGAAAGAAGACAAATTGGAATTTGGTTTCAACCGGGCCCAACGAACACCCACGCCGAAAAGGATCAACGGAGCCGCGCTGCCACCATCATGGAGTAATGCTGGAGAAGCCCTACAGTTTACGTAAGTACTTTTTTGGTTTTTTATGTGATGGAGTAATTTTATATAATTACGTGACGTAATATCTTATTTGCGCATCATTTTTGCAATTATTTAGCATTGCTACCAACTGACTGTAGTGGCTCGCGTACCGCACCGCTGGGGTATAATAGTGGCGCATCCAACGTGTTTAGGTTGAATAAAAATTTCTTTTCTTCTGGTTTATTAAATTTTTAATATATGTTAACTTATAAAATATAAGTTGGTAACACTGTAAGTTACTATGTCAATCATCTGAAATGAAATGACAGCTGTTATGCTAATTTGGCATGAGTTGCCATATTGATTATTGATTTTTGAGTATACTTTTTATAAATGTATTGTAAATCCAATTAATTCTCGTAATATTATAAAAATAGTGTTTCTAATTTAAATTCTTTTAGATAATGACTTAATTTAATTTACTAGGAAGCTGGAATAACCTTTTGAGAAGGTGTTAAATCAACATAACCTAACTCTGGTGTTTGGATTACATAAGTTTTTCCTGTAAGTACATTAGTTATATAATAAATACCTTAATTTAACATTCTTTATGAGAAAAAATTTCCTTAGAAATATACCTAGATCAATTAAATAAACATTAAAAACCTCAAGTTTTTTTAGTATTTTGAGATCAATTTTTCAAAGCTACCGTTTAAGTAACGCGTATAATATTGTATTTTTCTATGATTTTGAGAGTCTCTTTATAACCTAAATAATCAATTGTAAGTTACAATTACCTTCATAAAGAAAATTTCTTGTTGAAATACAGCTAATGCAACTAATTGAGTTTTTACCATGTCTTCTATTTTCTAAAACGTTATAGTAACGTAATTTCGTTATACCTGTTCAATTAAACACTATCTTGCTCTGATATCGTGCTAAAAGTGTTTTCTTAGTAATTTAAACAAGTAACTATAACCTACAAATTCCTTTTAAAGAAAATTTGCCTTCAAATACAGCTAACGCAATTATCTAAATATATCTTTTACCTTTCAAAACGCTGTAATAAACTGGATTTCTTTGTATCTACTCCTTTAAACACTGCAATAATGAAGGGTTAATAACGTTTTGTATTTAAGCTCATTTACGATAGTTGTTGATAAATCCCGCGATATCAAAAGAATATTTTAATAATTTGGAATACTATTTTTTCTATACATGTATCGTAGAATATTTCTTTTGTGTAGCAAGTATGATTTTGTTTTGATAACATATTTTTTTAGACATATCGATATTCCAACGCAGCATTTTAAGATCTATTTGGCCTAGGCGAGATTTTTCTTCCAAGTTGGTCGCGCAGCTGTATGTAAGTCTAGACGAAACTCATCAAGAGTTGGTCGCTCAGCATTACTTGTCTAAACGAGACTTTGGAGGTAAGTTTGTCGCTCTGGCAATTTGTGAACCTTTTTTTTTTAAGAATGATGTTGGAATTTTTCTTCATTAGTCTAGGTGAAGCTCAAACGAGAGTTTGTCATCCTAGCAAGTATATGTGTTACAAGATATATTTCTGTTTTTCAACAATTTTATCAGTAAATCGAGTTTTGATTACTGTTATCTCTTCACATATTGATTTAAACCACACTAGATGGCATAAAATTATCTTTAAAATTGTTCAACCCTACGTACATCCAAAAGTTTTTCACGTTTCATTTCCTTAGCGATTTACCTAATGCTTTTTGTCCTTACTATCAATTAGTTAACTTCAATTAGTTATTCCTGCTCTTATACAGCATATACCTTTTGCACGTTTGTTACGTTTTTTTCGTGGCAGCAACGTTGGGCGCCAAATTTATGCTACGTAACACAAAGAAAGTCAAAGAAATGACCGGGCTCAATCGGAGAGTGGGGCGGGGGGTGTAGAAAGCAGACTGACCTATGATGTATGCGGCGGTAAGGAGTTAGCAACAATACCTGCAAGAAAAATAGTTAAGCAAACCTGAAAAAAAAGAATAAGTATAGCAGTAATGAAAAGTCTAAATTGTTCAGTACTTTGTAGAATGTAAAAAAAAACTGTTTAGATAATCTATATAATATAACAACGGTAAAAGCAATACAAAAATTTTTAGTACAAAGTGAGGTAATATTGGGGAGTAGCAGAAACGTTTCCTCACACACCAATTAAACATAAATCAGACAAAATATTAACAAAAGATAAATAGATAAGACACAATTGATATGAGTAATGCAGCAGTATTGATTTTTTTTTCTTTCTTTTTTTTTTCTTAATCGCAGGCAAGTCTATTGGGAAAGGTATCAGAACGACGAAGATATGTCAAAACACGGATAGATATTTAAAGCAATAATAAGTAGGAAATAGTTCAACTTACAAAAAGTCCTTCCGGAACGCTTCCTTGCATTTAAAGTGTGGGATTCACGAGGTCCTGCACTAGCGAAGCACTTCACCCTTTACTGGGAGGGTGTTGATGGAACTTATCACACGTTACTCTAATCACACCTACGTATTTCACTGGTGTTAGCAGCAGACATTATCACGCGTCGGAATTCGAATAATATCGGGAGCTCTTTCTACCTCTGTAGGAGCAACAGTGATCACGGAATTTTGTTCTTCGTCCAACAGTATACAAGAATTAAACACCTAGGAATATAATTGAATAGGTTATGATTACCAATTCAAACTCCGCGCCAACCACATAGACATTTAGAACGACCTCGTAAAAATGAAGATAGGTTCACAATAAAACCGTGTCGTGCTTGTTAATGAACAACTTTAAAATTTTCTCTGCATTAATTCTCACTATCTTCAAAGCAAAGCAAACAGCATTCTTCCCGTAATTAATATCTAGAAACCAAGCACGAAACTACCAACTGCTCGCTATTACAACCGCTTATCGACTCTTATCTAGACTTGTATATCCACATAAGGAACAACATTTATATCAGCGGTTAGACAAGAAACGATGCACTCCACTCATTATAATACGACGCATTCACCTAAGGATGTTAATAAATATAAAATATAGAAGTAGTAGTTACAGGAATGTATTTACAAATTTGGTAAAGCGTAAAATGTTAAACTATTAAAAATGCACGTTACAAATTTAACTTATTTACCTTAAACTACCTATCTTTTTGCTTCTGGTTGACTTGTCCTTGAACTTACTGTTAGTTATATATCGCTTTATTCTCTAGATTCCCCAGTATAACTCTGTCGTTTCATTTAATTAATCTTTGCACTTTTTCTACAACATATTATTTTGTTTTCAGTATTTATCTTACATCGTTTAATTTTGTGGTAATTGTCGTAACTTTGGTTGTAATAACTCATTGCATTTTTATGATTGGTTTTAGCTGATGTTAGAGTGGATGCTTTCTTCTGTGGACGCGGCCTATGCCATTGTGAGAAATAGTTCATATTCGCAGTTGCAAAAAACTAGGACTTTCTATTCCATGTGTTTTTTCCTCTGAATTATTACAGTCGCTCACATTATCCTATATCATTATTTGTTTCTCTTTCTACTAAGTCTTCATAACATATATACATTTTTTCGTTGTTTTTTATTGAACTTCGTGGTGAGGTGCTATCGCTTTTTATTGATATCTTATCCAATTCTCGGTTGCTTTAGCATATTGGGATAGTGTGTCTGTATGTAACTGCTTATATTTAGGCATTTTTGTGTGTTTAGGGCGTTACCGTTTTAAAAAAAATTACCTTGAAACAGTACCCACCTCCCTCTTTCTACCTTTCCTATTTCTACTGCCTTTTCATTTCCGTTAGTCACTGTGTGGTTGCGCGGGGGGTTTTCACAGACACCCGGACCACGTCTCTGGAAATCTTTCGTGAGGTCATGCGGTGCCGCTGTCAGCGCACATGGTCGCTAACAGTGAATGTATGTATGAGTGTACCGATATCAATTAACGCAGGTGGCAGGGATGCACCCAAATGCCTTTGCCGGTCCCTCGTGCCGTTTATTGCAAACGGGCCTACTTCACAGGTCGCCCGTTTTAGGGGGCACGAGAAATTCCCATATAACGGTTCCAAGGAACCACTCTATCGGTATCTTACCTATTGTCTTTGATAATAACTTGAGTTATTATCTTTATTTTATTTATTATCTTGGATAATAACCTTACTTTAATATCGTTATCTTACCTATTATCTTTGATAATAACTAAAACTTAATATCGTTATCTTACCTATTACCTTTGATAATAACTTGAGATCTTGTTTTGTCTTTTTATCTTCTTAACGTTTGGTATTTACGACCAGACGTAGGAATTATTTTTTGAATATTAAGTGAAAAAGCTAACCTGATGGTAGCCATGTAATTTGTTAGGTTAGTAATGTAAGGAATTAATTTAGATGGTACTTTTGGTAAATTTGTTGATTCACAACCATGTCATGGACAAGTTTTGATCTGTATTGTTTATTAAACCAGAGTACCAGTACCTAAAAATTTGCTAGAGTGTAGAGTAACTCACTCTTTTGAACATTTTTAAATTTGGGCATTTTTTTTTGCCAACGAAGAAACAGTCTAGATGCAACGCTCATGTACGTCTGTACTTAGGTAACTGTAATGATAGCTTTAGGTTAGTATATAGGTTAGGCGACTTTTCGCATTTGTTTTAGTTTAAGTAGTGTTTCATGCTCCCCGACAAATTTGTGCTGTCGATTATAACTGCGCCACATCAAAGACTCGTGTGTGCACTTTTCAGTTTCCTGGTAATCCGGAAGACGTGTTATCGGCTGGAAAAACCAGGTGGCGCCTAAATAAACATTTTGTAGGATTTATGTAGGTTAGTTAGGATCTAGATTTTAAGATGTTACTGTGCTAACAGTTATTTTCTTTTTTTAAGTTTTTTTTATGGCTTTGTCGCGATTGTTACGTGCTGAAATTGGCCGTAAGCATTTCGAATTTTAGTTTTAATTTGTAAGAATTTCGCGCCAATAATTTTGAAAAGACGTGTGTGTATTTCCGTCACTTCAGACAGTGCGTTTGCGCGAGATTGCGCCGACGCGGTGTGCCAAGAAGGGAAGTGGTGAATTTCCGGGAGATGTCTGGACTGGTGACCGAGACGTGAACGAATGTAGTTATCTTTGTGTCTTATCGTGTCTTCTTTTTTTGTTATGTAGGTTCCTTTGCCTTATCTCTGATTATCGTTCCTTATACCCGTTTCCTGTCGCTCTCTACACATGAAGAGAAAGAAGACAAATTGGAATTTGGTTTCAACCGGACCCAACGAACACCCATGCCCGAAAAAAATCAACGGAGCCCCGCTGCCGCCATCATAGAGTAATGCTGGAGAAGCTCAACAGTTTACGTAAGTACTTTTTTGGTTTTTTATGTGATGGAGTAATTTTATATAATTACGTGACGTAATATCTTATTTGCGCATCATTTTTGCAAATATTTAGCATTGCTACCAACTGACTGTAGTGGCTCGGGTACCTCACCGGCGGGGGTATAATAGCGTCAGCTTATGAACAAATTCCTACCGACTCAATCCGGGTACCTGAAATATCAATAACTGACGAAGAATATAATACTACATATGGGCCTCATCAGTTTCAATCTAATCAAAATGAAATAAATTTAGAGCAACCTGAATACCAATATAATGAAATCACGTCATGTGATGAAGTTGTGGATACAAATGAACGAAATCCTTTAAACATGCCAACTTTAATAACAGAAATTGTAAATGAAGAAAATAATTGTCAGACTACATCAGATGGTTCAGAACACCGAAAAGTAAGGCCCAAAAAAGGTAGAAAAAGAAAGCATGAGAATCAAACCAGAGAATCTAGAAAAGGTGTTGCCAAACAAACAAAAAGTATATGTCAGAAGGGAATAGCAGTAAATCCTCGCGAGTTTAGAGACGTTCAGTGTACAGATAAGTGCTACGAAAAGGTATCATTGTCAGAACGCCGAAACGAATTCAATAAATTTTGAAATTTGGACACTTTCTATGCCAAATGTTTGTATATATCTAGTAGCGTGAAAGTCATTCCAATAAAAAGAAAACGAAATAAAAGTTCAATAAAAAGGAGCCACACAAGAATGTATTACATTACCGGCAAGGAAATTTGTGCAACGTTTTTTATTCAAAGTCTCAGACTTGATACCCTAAAAAAGTAAGTTCGGAGGATGTCATTAGAGATAATAGAGGTTTGTCAAAAAAACCTAAACACCTTTCCGACCAAGCCAAAAATGAAATAATACAGCATATAGATAAATTTCCAAAATAAAAGTCCCATTACTGCAGGGAAAAAACAGAAAGACTATCTAGAATCTGATGTCACGCTTCCATTGATGTACAACTTATATAAAATAGATGTAAAATCGCCTGCTTCCTTCTCAACATATAAACGAATTTTTTATACTGAACTCAATCCTCAAAGGATAAAATCAAAGAAAGACACTTGCAATAAGTGATATATTTGAAATCAGTATTAGTAATAGTATGATGATACTGTTCGGTCTCTTTGTCGCACGTTGACGTGTTTAATTTTAAGTCGTAAATTCATAGTTGTAGATCAAATAGTGAAGCTGTTATCCCATACTTAGGAAGGTAGGTATTCAAGAAGAAGCAGATTTATGAGCTAGCCAGGGTGTGCAGAAATAAGGAGGCGTTCAAAAGGGAGAGTAAGAATTTTTTTTTTTGTTAATTTATTTCAGAAAATTTTATGTCGGCCCAACAGAGGCGATCTCGAATTTTGTTCGAGATCCACATCAATTTTATGGCACCCAATTCGCGGGCGAGAATTTCTGACCATGATGCCCAAATCTTAATTCGTATCTCGAGGATTTGTGCTTATTGCCAATTTGTTCAAATGCATGTTCTGTATGGGTTGATCTGTTCTATACCAAGTTGTTCATTGATGTAAAAGATCCTTGCGTTAACCTTGCTACCCACTGCCATCCCATAGACAATATTGGAAAAGAAATTAAGGCTGCAGTCAGTTCTATGATAGTACACAAGATAATCGATTTAGTGGTTATAAATCGCATCATATATATGTTACCTGCAGAGTACTTTGAATTTAAAGATGCATTGTCAAAAGAAGACCAAACGATCTGAAAATTGCAAAAAGGCGGTGTCTGCTATTGGTGCTATGTATCTGAAAGCAAAAAGTGAACCGAAGAATGGCGCATCTAAGCAATACAATGGTAGATCTCCTAAGAATTCATCAGTCGTGTTTCACATGTACGAAATTCTACCACCTGATGGACTGCTCCAACGAGAAAGCACTGAAAAACATGTAATTTGTATTAAAATACTTTTCTCTGAATTATTATTACACTTTAGGTCTACACTCAAGGTATACTTTTTAAAGTCCCGGCGGCAATGTATGGGAGCCACTACGACCGTTGGTAACAATGATAAATAATTGCAAAATATTGCGCAATAAACGGTTACGTCATACCTTTGCTCAAATTATTATCACATACAAAAAATGTTTATTTTAATTATAAGGAAAAACAAAAGGTACTCACGTAAACTGTAGGACTTCTCACAGCATTACGGCTATTTTGGCGGCAGCTGGCGTCGGGGAGCATTGAGAGCGTGGGTCATCGTTTTACCCCCGGTTGAATCCAAATTCAAATTTGTCTTCTTCTTTATGTAGAGGTACGATAAAGGAATACAGGTAGAGGTACGGTAATCAGGTAGAATTCGAAGGAAACCTACATTACCTGAAAAAGAAGACAAGAAACGGCACAAAATAAACCACTAGGCTCGACGTCTGGCTGACTAGTCCTGACGTAACGGAAAACACCACACTTCCTCCACACTCCGCGTCTGCGCAATCCTTTGCGCAAACGCAACTATCTAAAGGGACGGAAATGCACGCACAAGTGTTTTAAAATTATTGGCGCGAAATAACTTACAAATTAGGAACCCATAAAAATGTTTAAATGCCGGATTTCGGCATGTAACATTATGATGAAGTTCCAGTCTTTCAAATTGATAACCAAAGTGCAATTTAAGCAGTAGCAGCTGGTGTATAGGTTTACATGTTCACGTGAACACCCTAATTTTAAACACATCTATTCTTCTTTGCTATCAAAATGTAATTTTTGCTAGTTACTATATAAAGTGCTATAAAAAAAGTAGGTAAATGCCGCCGTCAATCTAACCATAACGTGATAACGATCACTTATAAGTAGCTTCTGAGTTCACACAAGAACTGCGAACGCACGTTTCAAATGCTCAACCCTGACCGTCGCCCTGTGAGTATAGAATTGGTTGAGAAATAGCACGCGATTTTACATAAGGAGAGTTCACAAATATTTCATGAACTTCAGCTTATTATCCATGTTTGGGTTTGGACATGGCTCGGACAGCATGCGTATTACTGTTTTCATATGTGGCTACTATTTAATAAACTTTTTAGTGTGTAATTAATTCACGTAAATCGTGACAGACATGTTTCAGCAAATATTAATAATAAAATATATCACAAATTTACCTATCTAACCCCTTAGCCTAATCAAACAGACGTACTATAGGTACACTTTATCATTTTATTCAATGAATTCAAAATGTTCTGTTACTTATAAATTTTTGGAGGTATAGTTTCAGATGGTTTTGATCACTACCTAATGAGTGATTGTTGACTGTAGCTAAGGCGGACACCATTAAATGTACATCAAGGTTGACTTCGAAGCTCTCAACACGCTTATGTGCAACATAAAGTTGTCGATCTGGGACTTAATGTACCCCTAAAATTAAAAATAACCAACTTGGTAGTGTAATCCGAACATATGACTACTTTCAGTCTGTTCAATAACCTTTCTCACAGGTAGCTAACCTAGTACAGTTGCATGTTGATTGTCTGGGTGCTCTTAGAAAATGGAATTTCTTTTTATAAAATCATTAGAGACATCTTCGGTCAGTTTTGGATAGATGTATTAATACTGCAGTTTGAAAACATGTTTGTATCGTTTTCTCTATCTATTAAATATGTATAATTAACTTACGGATAGGTTGACTGAAGCAGAAAAAGGAACTTTTATTTATTTGAGTCAGCACAGATCTACCTGTAAAGTTTTTATACTCAGACGATGAGATCATCGTCGCGCCAGCGTAACTCATTATTAATCAGAAGTAATGAAACGTAAAACCGTAATAATTTAGAACGAAACTACGATGATATCATCACTAACTTTTAAAAACGCCATATTGGAATGGACAATTTTTGTGTATGAACAATATGTGATTTAAAATAATTCTACCTTAAATCAAAATGCATGTAACCTAAAAATTATATTTCTTAAAGAAAATTACCGAATCTTATTGGTGGTATTTACTACTACAGAAACAATTAAAATGAAATATAATTGTTAACTTTTCAAAAGAACGTCACAAACTTTCTTTTCACTTGTTTTATAGTGCACGTTTCACAATCTCATTAGACGAAATTCTTAATTTTGTAACATTTCACGAAGTCGTTTAAAAACAGTGGAGGGCTTTCTAAACTGTTTTAATCCAGGAACGATTTGCAGTGCAGGGTTTGGTCTCATTTGGTAATTTAATGGTGTAAACTCGATTAAAATGCATGGCTCATGTATTTTATATCAAGCTTTGCAATTTAAAAATATTTAGCATTTCTGCCATTACTGTAATAGAAAATTTGTAATTCGATTATTTTTGCATCTGATGGGTAAATAAATTCGAAAGCAATTACTATAAATGCAATTACTGAAACTAACTATTTGAAGCTGAATGCTTACAGAGTAGTAGATCATACTGTTGCGATCCACTATTAGGCAACCCGTCAAACATACAAACGCCGGAGGCACAACATATTCTCCAGGATTCGAGAATTCTTCTAGAAAATACTAGAGAATGAGTCATATCTTTAATTCAGGGTAAATATAAGGCCGCTTGTGAATGTAAGAAGTTAGTCTATATAAGAATGTCGTATTTAAATTATATCGTGTATAGTGAATGTAGTTGAGCTTTTGAAAGTCCGAGAGTAAACATAAATGCTATATGAGCTGAACGTGTCTAATGTACATGCAGCTTGTAGTATACATAAATAGATAGAAGTGTATTGAATAATAGTTGTGGTAGTGTTATTAATGGACCTATGGTAAAGAAGTTAGTTTAAGAAGATATTAGTGCTTGTAAATTCATTAGTGTGATAGTGCTTCATTGATAATTGGACTGCAAACAACTATAAATAAGCCATATACTGTTAATTAGACTTGTGAACAGTGAGTAATAAAGACCTTTATTATTACTTGTTTTAAATTAGAGAAACGCGGTAGTAGTAGCCCGCTTCAATACACTGTTTCAGTTAATTTTCAAATCAAACTCAAACATAAACCAACTTCAATGAGAACTCTCGTGTAGCATATGAATATCGAATACACAAAGCGAATTGGAGGAGAATATAAAAAGCTTCGAAAGTTCTTCCAACTTATGCGAGGTACAGAAGTAAAGGAACTGTTAAGTGTTACATGCAGGTATTGTTTGAATTGCATACCTAACTAAATTACTAGCTGAATTTACCAATTATGTTTTGAGCGTGCATCTAGACTGAATATGACGCGATAACAATATAGTGTATCGCCAAAGTCTCTGCCAAAGAAGGAAACATTGCTTTTGAAGCTTACGTATATATTGATGTGCTATTACTAATTATGCTGAACCTGTATAGAAGTCTGGTATAACAAAATTAAGCAAGAATAAGCTAATAATGTATATGATATTACCAAAAGTGTTTGGGTTTGTTAAAATATTTTTTAATTCTTATAAGGTTAGGATGACAAAGTACATATTTGCAATATTTGAGTTTACATAAAAATACCTAACTTTGAAAGTACTTTTGAAACCTAATGTCCAACCAGGACAAAACCGTCTCTCCAATCTCAAACAGTTCGTTTAAGAACTTCAAGAGATATTTAGTATAAGTCATATAAATGCTAACGTTTAATTTATGCTGTCTGTTGGCTTCGTAAACCTTATAAAGAATAAAAGATACAAATTTACCAAGTGTTTGGGTTTGTGAACATCTTTTTTAATTCTTATAAATTTTGGGTTACAAATTACATATGCGCAGTATTTGGGTTTGCATAAAAATATCTGACTTTGAAGGTACTTATGGAACCCGTTGTCCAATCAGGATAAAACCGTCTTTTAAATCTCAAAAAGTTTGCTTAATAACTTCAATACATATTTAGTATAAGTTATATAAATGCTAACGTTTAATTTACGGTGTCTGATGGCTTCGTAAACCTTATAAATAATAAAAGATACTAATTTATCCTAAGTGGCTGTAAGCCCGTATTCTACTAGAATACCTCGTGCGTACGTTTTTTTCAAGATGAGATGTCAATCTTTAGTTATAAAAGCTATCAGATTGCAAGAATTCGTGTCCAACAAACAAAAGTACTTTTTTCTTTTGTCAGATACTAATAAAGCAACACGCAACTTCTTGTTTTGTAGTCGACAAATTTTTATTTTTGCACGCGTGCGTTTAAGATATAAAATGTTTGACAGAGCTTTTTCCAAATAGAGGTACCTTTCTATCAAGTTTTGACTCTTGTATGTGTTGTATCGAGCTGCTTCATTTCATTATTCTACTAACAAATTAAACTTTCCTAGGTTATATTTTACTTTGAGGCGCAATATAAATCGCTCGATTTCTACATCCCAGTTCAGATCTTCAAATTTAGGTAGTCAGTGCAGTTTAATTCAGTAATTGGAAAACTCATGTGGTTCTCTTTGTTGTTTTGAATATTTCTTTGCGTTATTTTTATACGCGGTTGTATATAGAGCTCAAGGCGGCTCCGTGGCGTAGTGGTATGTGTGTGACTACTACGCCCAAGGTCCCGGGTTAGAATCCCGACACGGTCCGCTTCAAAAATGTTAATCGAGAATTTTTCACAAAAATACACCCTCGTTCGGATGAGAAGTAAAATGGAGGTCCCGTGTGTGAGTTTTGTCACGCACGTTAAAGATCTCTACCTTGCTTGGAACAGAAAGGGTTCGGCAAAATTCCAAATTTTCCAGGTAAAAAAAACTCGCTTCCTGGGCAATGTAGTACCTTTGGGTGGAGCATTGGAAAATCAAATGTAATGTATATGAGCTCAGCTGGGTTATTGTTCTCTTCAGCCTGGTCATGAAGAATAAGTTCTTCTATTCTGTGACTTTGTTCTAGGGTTATTCTTAACTATAATGTACTTGCCTCTTTATAATTTAACCTGCGTAAAAGGACAGCCAGAAAAAACTTGATATTTCTGTGTTAAGGCCAAGTAAGCATTGGATCAAGCAATCTAAGAGTGCGCGTTAAAATCCGGACTAAGAAGATGGGGTAAAATCCGGGCTACAAACTGTAATGGGCATTTTTATAGCTGAACATTTTACGCTCCCTTTCTGTTAGAGTACTTAAAAATACATCGTTTCTTTGGGATCGCTGTTTGTATAAAGGAAATACTTCAGAATAATTCAGATTTGTAGGCAATTTAACTCGTGGGTATTACTTTAAAAGTAGATAATTTGAAGATTGATTTTCATTAATAAATAAATTGCAAGGAATGAATTGTAAATTGGATTATTCGTAAATTACTTTCCAACTTATCGAATATGATAAACCGCTGTAATTAATTATTGGATATGATTGCGGCATTCACGTTTTGGATGTTCGTTATGTTATTAGCGAAGGAGATAAGAGTCGACAAGAGTTTATGGTAACAACGGGTTTATATAAACAGATAGCGGTGTAGTTTTGATGGCTTTTGAAGGAAGTATGCTTTATATGTAACGTGTTTGATTGACCACAAGCGCGGTTTTAAGGTCATTAACTGACTGTTTTAGTGATACGCGTAGCTTTACTAATTGTTTTTTGTTGCTTTTCTGTTGGAAATAAAAGTGGTAGAACTTGTTAAACTCGACCTGCACGCGTGTTCTACGGAACATTTTGACGGACTTACTTTAGTGATACACGTGCTTTACTCATTGTGTTTTTTTTGTTGATGATTAGTCTTTTTATATTTGAACTGTGTGTGCGATCTAGTTTTCGTGGTCCCTTTTTTTTATCAGAGTAGTGCATACTTTGGATTACCCAAATACAGTTGATACTGTAGTTTCTAAATTTTCCAACCCCAAAGTATCTAAAATAGTTCATTGCTTGCGCAAATTTCGTTATTTGCGAAATATAACCGATTACCGGTTTACAAAGGTATTGGTTGAGGTTTCTCACTGCTTTTTGGATGTTTATGAAAATAATATACCTTTGGTCCCAGTTGAAATTACACTAGTGCTACAAAATATTTCGAAATTATTGTCTCAGGAAATAGAATTAACAAGAAATTTATCAATGCTACATAGTTCCATCAGCATGATAATGTCTGCTGTTAACACCAGTGAAATACGTAGGTGTGATTAGTGTAAAGTGTAAGAAATTCCATCAACACCCTCACAGTCAAGGGTGAAGTGCTTCGTTAGTGCAGGACATCGTGAATCCCACACTTTAATGGCAACGAAGCGTTACTGAAGGACTTTTTGTAAGTTGAACTATTTCTTACTTGTTATTACTTTAAATATCTATCCGTTGTTTTGCCATATCTTTGTCGTTCTGATACCTTTTACAATAGAATTGCATGCTGTTAAGAAACAAAAAAAAAAGAGAGAAAATCAATGCTACTGGATTGCTCATATCAATTGTGTCTTATCTATTTATCTTTTGTTAACATTTTGTCTGATTTATGTTAAATTGGTGTGTGAGGAAACGTTTCTGCTACTCCCCAATATTACCTCACTTTGTAATAAAAATTTTTGTAATGCTTTTATCGTGATTTTATTATATAGATTATCCAAACAGTTTTACTTACATTCTACAAAGTACTGAATAATTTATGCTTGATCAGCATGCTATGCTTATTCTTTTATTTCAGGTTGCTTGACTATTTTTATTGCAGGTATTGTCACTAATTCCTTACAGCCGCATA
This sequence comes from Platerodrilus igneus, assembly GCA_036346225.1. Lineage (NCBI taxonomy): Eukaryota > Metazoa > Arthropoda > Insecta > Coleoptera > Lycidae > Platerodrilus > Platerodrilus igneus. The sequence continues at coordinate 2,879,046 of JARFIW010001031.1, forward strand.
CATTATATGTCAGTCTGCTTTCTACAACCCCCCCTAATCTCCGATTGAGCCCGGTCATTCCTTGGGTTTTCTTTGTGTTACGCACGACTACGAGCCAACGTAGCATAAATTTGGCGCCCAACGTGGCTGCCACGAATTAACGTAACAAAACATTAAGATGTCTATTGAAGAAACATCACCCTTGAAATACCTACCAGTCACACAAAAGAAAGCAAGTTTTCACAATAAAGATTTTGTAACTGCCTGGTTGGGTTTATAATATTTATCACAAAAGAAACTGAACTAGTTCCACAAAAACATATTGTAAAAATTGTTTTTTAAAGAATGATCACGGAAAACCCTTTGTAGAATAGCAACAACTTTGAGTATATTTCTAGCATTCAAAGATAACACAGTGGCTTTATCTAATTACAGTTAAGCCAGCTCATTTAACCACAATAAATATCAAATACTAGCGTATTATAAGTAACATACAATTGAGCAATTTTTCGAACTTGAAAGCAAACATTTATTAAAACAGGGTATATGGTGTAAAATGCAGAAGATATTCAAATTACGAAATTAAACGTAGTATGTTTTCTAATTTTGTTTTTTCCCTCATTATTATGTCTAAAATATTTCTTGTTTTTCCATGTGAACAACTAATTTGCCGTTATGAAATGGTTAATTGCAAGAAGGAATTTGTCGTGTTTGAAAAAGAGATCTCAAAAGTGAATTTTATAAACGAGATTCGAATTTCTGAATTTTACTATTGAGCTGATAAGAATTCTAAACAAAAGGTCAATGAAAAGCGTGTGCAACACTACAAATCGGCCTTGACGGACTGCAGTGAGTACAAGGTTTTATTTTATGATACTTTATTGTCATAGAATCATGAACCTTTTACGGTACTTTGCAAACATTGGCCATTTTTATTAATTTTGATTTAATCTGCATGTCATTTCTACTTGGTACTGTTTATTTATTCGCATGCTTAAACAAATATTTTATTACAAGCTTGTTACTTTGGACGCAGAAACTATTTTAGTATTTTCCGATGTAAAACAAAGGCCATGCTACTAATATGCTTAAGTCGTTACACTGATCTATCTTTTTATTTGAATAAGCATTTGGGGAAAATTGCTAATTCGAACTGCTTACTTAACATTGATATGATGGAGCTTGACCTAATGTTGCTGCAGATGATAATTTCGAAGAGTTTGTTACTACATGAATAAAATATATTGGACAATTTAGCTGTTTCTGTTAGATTACTTTGTGTTGGACTTCTTTAAAAACACAAATTTTTAAGTGGTCCGGGTGACATTTGATTGGGAATTAGCTCCAGCATTTTATAGTGTATTCTCTTATTACAAACAATGTTGCTTACCAGAGAATCTTTGATGCACCCATTATTGCATACTTATGGAAAGGAACAAATATATATTGAACACGATTGGAGTTAAACAAGGTTAACTGCTCTTTGTTTATGCTACTACAATCAATAATGGAAATGTGTTTAGGTTAGATGTAACTGTTGACATTAGTTTCCACTAAAATTCGAATCACACTTTGTTACGTCTCATTGGCTCCACAAACTTTAATATTAGTATAGGGGGATTGTTTTTAATCCAAAAAGGAAAACATTATTCCCCATCGTTATTTTTGTAGTATAAATTAGGTTATTACGCGAGATAAGGTTCGTGGCTTCGAGCGGTCCTTTTTAAAAAGACTTCTTTGGTCCTTAACAAATTTATTTGATTTACAGATGTGAACAATAACAATTTGAATTAATTTATTCTAAGTCGAATTACATTAATTAATTTGTACAGTGAGTTATCAGTGAACTGCAAGGTTAAAGCTGAACGTCTGATGAACTGCTTAGGAGTGGAGCTCCCAGTCCTTATATAACTTTCTCCCCCTCACATTTCTGTGGGAACCTGCGGACGTAATGTCCGCTTACACTTTATAATACATAGTTGCTATCTTAAAAGCTATTCATAAATACAATGTTGCAGGCTTATTCTGCGTAATCACGGTACGTGACATCCGACGACCGTCTGTTACCTGACTTTTGCAGTGTCACTTATCCTTGTGCTACTTTGTAGCGTTTCCACTCGTGGGAACTGAAATCATCATAATATAATGTAATAAAATGTTGCAACGACATTGTTGCACTGTCCTAACATTTCTTAATGTTTCCTAATATTTCCTAATACAGATATTAGTTTTATATATATAATAGATGGGGGTTCCTATAACTCCTCCCAACGTACATTAAAAATTAAGGGTTTTTACCTTTTCTTGATTTTTAATTAAATTCGTTTTCGTTTAATCTCATTTAAAATTCATATTTTCTAGGGGTACATTTGTTTGTTTGGGTTTCTTAAATCTAAAACTGTTTTCTTTATTATTCTTAAATCTAATACATATTTTGTACATTACATAAATGGTCAATAAAATAGTTAATAAAATCAATATAATTGTCCATACACTAATGTTATCATAGTGCACTTTGGGCGCCTTGATCTCGTTTAATTTTTCTTTGTAATCTTCCATGAGTTTCATGGCGTGGTTTAAGTTGTCTAATTCCAGGTGTTTCAATTGCATTGGTTTTTGAAGGGTTGCTTCATCTTCTTCTTGGGTAATCTTGATTTGCAGATCGGGTAGATTTGCAAATTTCTTGCTTTGTACTGGATCTTGGTAAACTCTAATTATTTCATTTTTTAATTTTAAATAACAATTTTCCTTAAGGGTGATTAATTTACTTCCGGTTAATGCTAAATTACTTTCGTCTTGATTGCAATACATTGTTGCGGTTACTTCAGTGGGAAAAATGGCTATCCATTTATTTTCCGTTACTTTCTGAATTTTCATGTTGTTGATTAATACAGGTTTGGCTTCACAATTTTCATAGTGATTGGTAAATTTTAGTAGTTGTACTTCGCAAGGGCTGTCTTCTTGAATTGTTGTGGTTGTTAATGATTGGCATAAGTATTGACTGGGTGTGACTTCATTACATTTGTCGTTTGTATAACCATATCTTTGTTCATTTAAGGATAGGAATTTGGTTTTTGGAGTAATAACTTGGTATGTGCTAGTCATTTTCATTGGAAAAGCAAATAAGTGATAATAATTGTAACTGTTAATCTCTACTATTGGTATTTCTATTAAAAATGTTATATCGTTGTTTTTTACATAGCCTTTAACTATGGCTATTTTTTCAAATATTAAAATGTTTGATTCTAATATATCGAAAGGTAATTTACTGTTAGTTATAAAAGATTTTATTCTCAATAATTCTTTTAATAAATCTATTGGTTCTATTATACTTGAATGTAGGGTATTTAATTTTGCAAAGGTTACTGCGTTTTCTAATGTTGCTAGGATTTGTTGAATTAAAGTTAGGGTTGATATTATTTGGTTATATATCGTATTGAATCTGATCAAATCTCGCATGGCTAACATGGTAGTTCGCATGTTATTTTCTAAGGTTTCTATTCGATTGGCTATACTATCTTGATTTCTAACTAATTTTCTAAGGGTTTCATTAAATTTGATGATCGTTGATTGTGTTAACGATATTTGATTATTGATTATAGTTTTAATGTCGTTTTGATTTTCTATTAGTTGTTGTATCGCGTTGTCATAGCGTTCTGCGTCTTGGTTATCTAAATTTCCGGTAATTGCTTTAATTACGTTTCCTAATCCGTTGATTAGTCCTCGTTTTCTTCTCGTCATTTGTTCTGTACGTATTAGTCGATTAAATTTGTCTTCGATATTTTTCAAGATACTTTCTGTTATACTGTCGTAGTTCATCATTTCTATTGCGTATTCTTTTCCGAATTTTGTTGTGTCCATTGATTGTTTTAGTCGAAAATAATTATTTTTGATTATTTGAAATTCTCATTTTAGCTCGGTTAATTCGAATTTTTGTGCAAAGGTCCAATAATCTATAGTGTTTTGCATACTGCCTAATTTAATTGGTAGTATACCGGGGTTGTTCTTTATGTCTTCAATTATAATTTCTGTGTCCGTTCTAGCTGGGTGGAGGTTGACGGTAAGGGTGACGATTGTCCATCTGAAAGTACAGGGTGTCTTAAATTTTTGAGGTGAACATATTTTGTTATCTTGCCGTCGTCTATCGCGGCTACGTTTTTGTCGGATATTCGTTTTATTTTAAAGGGTCCTAAATTTCTCGGTGCCGTTTTGTGTCTTTTACTTTGGTAATTTTTCTCGAATACGGTTTGTCCTATGGAAAATTTGTTTATGTCTGAGTTTTTATTACGGGTCGCGGTAATTCGCTCTTTATCGTTATCTAATTTGTCCTTTACTTTGTCATAGGTTATTTTTAGTTTCTCCTTGTGGTCTTTAGCGTATTGCTGATAGATTTCTTTGTTATAATGTAAATCGTAGGGGTTGCGTGAATCTGAATGTCCTAAGGTTAGTTCCAAGGGTGTAAAATTTGTAGTTGAATGAATCGTGTTATTATACGCGATTAATGCGTATGACATTAAGTTAGTTATGTGTTCTTTCTTGTAGTTTAATCTTAATAGTCTGATCTGTTCTAATAGGGTTGAATGTAGTCTCTCAATTAATCCGTTTGATTCAGGGTGGTTTTCCGTTATAAAGTGAATTTTTATTTTGTGTAATTCTAAAGTGTTTTGAATCGTTTCGTTTTAAATTCGCTTCCGTTATCTAATGTTATTGTTTCGGGTGTTCCGTAAAATGTAAAATAGTGTAGAAATCCTTGGGTTACGTCTATACTATTTTTAGAAGTGATTGGTATTGCTTGTCCTATTTTCGTAAATGCGTCCACGATTGTTAGGTAACTTTGTGCTTCTACTACTAGAGTATCTGCATGTAATTTCTGGAAAGGTTTGTCTGGTGTTTTAGTTAACATTAAGGGTATCTTTGGGGGTTTTCTGTCATATTTGGCTTTATCACATAATTTGCACTGATTGATAAAGTCTGTAGTTAATTCTTTCATGTCCTTGAAATAGTAACGTCTCATAATTTGTTTTAGGGTCTCGTTTATTCCTCGATGGTTGGTCTTTCCTTCGTGTTGGTTTCTTATTACGTCATTTATTTCGTCAGGGTCGTCTAGTGTTATTAATTTTCTTGTGCATCTTATAAGTTCGGGGCCAGAATTGTTAAATAGTTTAACATATATTTCTGAAAATCGTTTGTATAAGTTTTCCGTGTTAAAGTAAAAGTAAAATCGTTTTTTCTCGGGGGTGTATTCCTTTAATATTTTAATTATCTGTGATTCATTGTCGTCTTTAGTTATTTGAACTTGGTAAATTTTCTTATTGTCTACTTTCGTGTATTTAACAGGGTTGGGGTTGTTTAAAACTTCTGTGATTATAAATTGATTGGGTTTCATATCAATAGCTTCGTTTAAAATTTTTATTGCGGTTTCCGGTTCGTCATTCTGTGTTGAATGTATAGTTTCCATTTCTTCTGGGTCTTCTCTGACTTCGGTTTCGTCTACGTTTCCTGCTAATGATTCTGTCTCAAGTGCGTTAAGTTGGATTCTACTTAAGGCGTCTGCATTATTGTTGTAAATTCCCTTTTTGTATATGATCTCATAATCATATTCTTCTAGTCTGATTCTCCATCTTTGTAATTTCGAGTTAGGTTCTTTGAGTTTGCATAGCCAAACTAATGGTCTATGATCGGTATATATATATAGAATTTCCGTCCGTATAGGTACGGTGTAAAATATTTTGTTGCCCAAATTATGGCTAACAATTCTTTCTCTATCGTACTGTATCGTTGCTCTGTTTCATTGAGGGTTCTTGATGCGTAACTGATAGGTTTGTCGTTACCTACTGTTCCTTGGCTTAATACTGCGCCTAAGGCTACATTTGATGCGTCTGTTGTTAAAATGAATGGTTTCGAAAAGTCTGGGTATTCTAATACGGGTGATTTGTTAAAATGCTTTTAATTTTATCTACTGCTTTTATGAATTCTGGGGTATGTACAATTTTGTTTCCCTTTTTTAAACAATTGGTTAGGGGCTTTGTTATTTGAGCATAACCTTTTATAAATTTTCTGTAATATCCGCTAAGGCCTAAAAATCCTTTAATCTCTTTATTCGTTTTGGGTATAGGGTAATTTAATACAGCGTTTGTTTTGTCGGGGTTTGGCATCACTCCTTGGGGTGTTATTACGTGTCCTAAAAAGGTTACTTCTTTCTGTAGAAATTCGCTTTTGTCTAGTTGTACTTTAAATTTTGCGGTTCTTAATCTTTCGAACACTTCTCTTAATCTTTCTATGTGTTCCACTAATGATGTTGAATACACTATTATATCGTCTAGGTACACAAGGCATTTTTCGTTGTGTATCCCTCGTAGTATGTTATCCATTACTCGTTGAAAAGTGGTGCGTTCTTCAGTCCAAATAGCATCCGTTTATACTCGTAGTGTCCTCTAGGTGTGCTAAAGGCTGTTTTCTGTGTATCTCCTTCTTCCATTTCTACTTGATGGTATCCTGATGCTAAGTCTAGCGTCGAAAAATATTGGCATTTGCCTAACTTGTCTAATATTTCTGTTATATTCGGTAACGGGTATTTGTCGTCTACCGTTTTTTCGTTTAATTTGCGGTAATCTATTACCATTCGGTATTTCCGTTTTCCTGATGCGTCTAGTTTCTTTGGTACTATTAGTACGGGGCTGCTCCATGGTGAATTGGAGTGTTGTATAATATCTTGATCTAATAGATCGGTTACTTGTCTGTCAGCTTCTTCCTGACTTGCCTGGGGTAATCGGTATGCTTTGGTGAATAGGGTTTGTTATCCGTTAGCTCAATGTTGTGCTTAACTGTATTTGTAAACGTTAGTATTCCTTCGCAATGGAATATATCGCGGTATTCATAACATAATTTTGTATTGCTTTTTGTTCTTCGTGATTTATGTCGCGGTTAAATCGGATATTATTTAAATTTTGTTTTAACATTTCGTCATTTTCTACGGGGTGATAATTTTCGTTTGGGGATTCATCTATTTCCATTTCGTCAAAGTTTAATTCTTCTACGTTTATCGGGTTTGTTAAAGATATTTCTACGGGGTAATCATTTGAGTTTATTATTGTTGTTGTGGCGTAATTATTTTTGATTTTACTAATGCGGTTGGGGTTTCTACTCCTTGTTGAAAAGTTATGTGGTTTATTATTCCTAAGTTTTTATTTGAATCTACGGGGATTCTTATTTTTTTCCGTACGGGGTTCTAATGTATATTTTTCGTCTATTTGGGTATTTTGAAATTTAATGGGGATTCGTCCATACTTGGTTCTTAATAATCGGTTTTTGATATCTATATTGGCTCCTAATTTTCTTAGAAGGTCCATTCCTAATAGTCCGCCATATTTGTCATTAAATTCAAATATGCAGAATTTGTGTTTCATCTTTACGTTAAAGGTTTTTGGTAAAGGTATGTTTGCTACGAATTGGTGTATGGTTGTTTGATGGGCGGTTTTAATTTTATAGGGTTCTCTCTCTACATAGTCTAGATAATGTTTTTTTACTGTTCGCGGGCTTATTAATGTTTTTGAAGATCCGGTATCGATTAGTAATTTAAATTTAGCGTGGGGTATCTCGATATAGGGTAATACAAGGTGATTCATATTATTTAGATTTATTACGTTAGGTCGTTTATAAAATGGTCCATTTGAAAATTTGAACATGTGTTCTCTTCGTCGTCTTCCTCGTAATTTTCGTGTGATTCTTCGCATTCATAATGGTTTGATTGATTCTGTTCATTATTCGTACACGGTTGATTGTTATTATTCTGTTCATCTTCATACTCTTCTACTTCCTGATGAAATAGCTCTTCTGAAGTGAAAGTGCGTTTTTGATTAGGGTTTGGTCTTATGTGCGTTATTTTTGTGTTAGGTCTGGTGTTACCAGATGAGGTATCCATTGGTGTAGGTTTGTAATAGTTATTAGAATTATTACTGTTTATCATCGGTGAGTTTCTGTTAGGATTCGCGTTAAATGCTGGTCTTTGTTGATTTATATTTTGGTTAAATCTCGGTTGAAATGCGGGTTTTGAAAAGTTCGAGTTAAATGTTGGTTGAAAGGTGGGTTTTGAATAGTTCGGATAAAACGTTGGTTTTGAGAATTGTTTGTATTGGTTGTTAAAGTTTGAATTATTAAAATGTGGATTATTTGTTCGTGTTTGATTTGTTTGTGCATTGAATTGGTTAAATTTTTGTTGTGGATTTATTTGTCTTGCGGGTTGTATAGTTTTCATTGGCGTATAGCTTTTATTCGCGTTGGGGTTATACAGTCGGTTTCTGTAGTACATTACGTTTTCTTCTTCGATTATCATATTCATTGCTTGTTCTAAGTTTTGGGAATGTTGAAATCTAATTTTATCTGAAAGTCTCTCGGGTAGTGCATTTAGATAGGTGTCTAATGCCATCTCGTCGTACATTTTAGTTTTTATTAGTCTTACGTTTGGGTCGGTTTCTTCGATTTTGAGTTTTGTCAAGATTAAACTTCTTACATCTTGGCATCTCATTCCAAATTGATAGGGTGACTGGTTGTGTTCCATTCTCAGTCCGGTTAAGTCCCTTATTAAACATTTTAAGTTACGTTGATCGCCGAAATATGCAATTAATATCCGTTTAAACTGTTCCCATTCATCTACGTCCTCGCGACTGGCTATTAACGTTAGTGCCCTTCCGGTTAGTTTACTGGTTATGAGGCGGATAAGTAAAGTGTTTCTGTCGTTATCGCCTGGCTTATAAAAGGTGTTTAAGAATATTTCGCTTGCCGAAATGTAATTACTGAGTAAGCAGGTATCATTTCCATTAAATGGCGGTATCATTTCGAGGTACAGCTTCATTTCATTAGTCATCTTGGCTGGGGTAATATTTGGGTAATTTTAAAAAGGTAAAAAAAAATTATTTTTTTTTTTTTTGAAAAATTTTGGTTTTATTTTGTAGTTTTTGGGTGTTATTTAATGAGTTTTACGCTTGGTATTAGTTTGGTTGAGTTTACTTTTGATTTGCCGATTTTTAATTTTAATTTCCGAAGTTTCAATAGGCTGGGTTAATTTTGTGGTAATTTATCGGGTGTGAATGTTTTGCGTTATTTGAATCAGTTATTACTTTTCTACTTTTTAATTATGTCGATTTTATTTAGGTGCGTATTAATTGTTTCGTTGGTTTATGCGACTGTAAGGTGTCTGTAATGCTTACAATGTTATCATCTGTTACAGGATGTTGTTAGTCACTTAGTTGCATTTGCGTCTTTATTATAAGTTATATTTAATTTTTGCGTGGGTGTAATTTATTACTCGCAGTGTTTTTATATGATACAATTTGTTTTTTAGTATCGTACTTATTTATTCGTTCTGAGTAGTTTTAGATTGATACTTAAATAAGGTTTTCGATTGTAATTTTATGCTGTATTTAATTTAACAATGCTGAAAGGTTTCGCGATGTATTTAAATATCTTTTGTACTGTGATTTATTATTAGATTTTTTATGCGTATTTATTCAAGGTTAGTTTCTATTCACTTTGATGAAGTATGATGAGATATTACGTTCAATTTGAATTCGCGCTTTGTTAATTCTCGTATTAAGATGTGGTTTTTTAATAATAGAATGCGATTTGTCTATTTATGGATGGTATTTGCGTTTGAATCGTGGTGTTGCTTTCGCGTTTTTATTCTTGGTGTATTTGAATTATTTTGTGCGTCAGTTAATTCTTTTATTGTGGGATTGGAATTTCTATTTCTTGTGTTAGTTGGAATTGTAGAATTAGAAATTCTAAAATTTGTTGCGTTAGTTAAGATTGAATTAGAAATTCTAAAAAATTTCTTGCGTTAGTTAAGTTTTGATTAAAAAATTCTAAAAATTTTTTGTGTCAGTTAAAGTTGTCGAGTTACAGGTTTTTTTAAAAAAATTTTTCGCGCCAGTTAAGATTTAATTCCGTAATCTTAAGAGGTTTGATTTTGTTTCTATGAATTTTTCTTACGTTAATTAAAACGTGTTCTAGTCTCTTGCGCTTTGCGACTTTTTTAATAATTGTCTCTAGTTTTTGTTTCAGAATAATTTTTCTCAGTTCTTAGTCTCAGAATTTTTTGTTGTCTCAAGTTTTCATAAATTTCTCATATATACAAGTAAAATAATAATAAAATTTCAATAAAGGCTTGAAGATAATCTCTAGCAATTGCTAAGTCGATTATTTTCAAAAAATGGCATAAAATATTTGTAACAATAGTTAACATATACATAAATAAATCATAATTCATAAACTAGCAAATATCAATTGTCTTTGTTAATAATAAAATAAATTTTAATTGGTTTAGGAAAATGAACTTACACTATTTGCTTGGTTGCTCTCATTGATTTGTTTTCTTTGTTTCTGTTTTTTCTTTTGGGCTTCTTGGATTTGATCTATTCTTGTATCGCCTCCAATTTTTTCTTTTGTTGTTGAATTCGAACTATGCTTGTTTCTCCTTCAACGGCTGGATTTGAACGATGCGTGTTTCTTCTCCAGTTTTTGTTTTTGTTCTGCCAAAATCGGAATTGAAATTCCCGGACCACCAGTTCCTCGAAGTTGGATTCGCTAGTGACCTTTTGACATCCGTTACGACTGCGCCAGTTAAGGTTCGTGGCTTCGAGCGGTCCTTTTTAAAAAGACTTCTTTGGTCCTTAACAAATTTATTTGATTTATAGATGTGAACAATAACAATTTGAATTAATTTATTCTAAGTCGAATTACATTAATTAATTTGTACAGTGAGTTATCAGTGAACTGCAAGGTTAAAGCTGAACGTCTGATGAACTGCCTAGGAGTGGAGCTCCCAGTCCTTATATAACTTTCTCCCCCTCACATTTCTGTGGGAACCTGCGGACGTAATGTCCGCTTACACTTTATAATACATAGTTGCTATCTTAAACGCTATTCATAAATACAATGTTGCAGGCTTATTCTGCGTAATCACGGTACGTGACATCCGACGACCGTCTGTGACCTGACTTTTGCAGTGTCACTTATCCTTGTGCTACTTTGTAGCGTTTCCACTCGTGGGAACTGAAATCATCATAATATAATGTAATAAAATGTTGCAACGACATTGTTGCACTGTCCTAACATTTCTTAATGTTTCCTAATATTTCCTAATATAGATATTAGTTTTATATATATATATATATAATAGATGGGGGTTCCTATAACTCGCGTAAGATTGCGGTTTTAAGTTCTCATAAACTATAGGTGAAGAACCTGTAGATTATTGTGTGAAATCCATCGAATAAGCCTTTTCACACGCCTTGAGGAAGGTGCGGTTATTGCCGTAACCAATGAAAACGTTTGATTATTGGTGGGCTTATGATTAGTTCCTCGTGACTGTGCGCTATCAAGAGGACTTACCTTTGCCTATCTTCGCGAACAGACCTATTAAACGTAGTGCGTGTTAAAGCGAATTGAAGCTAACCTCTTGAATCCACTACCTTTCCCTTGATTACCTTGCATCTGTTCCAAAAATGTTGTAGGTTCAACTAAAACTTCACTGCAGATGTAAAAAATCGCCGGCGACTCTGACAACACCCAGCCGAGCGTTTATACACGAGAACTGGTTTACAAGAAGCAAAGTGACGTTGGGCCTACCTTAACTATCTCTATAATTAAAGGTATGCCATTCTTTAGTTAAGTATATTGTATATTTCATTATTGAAATTTGTAAATGATTACGCCATCTGTACAACCAAGCTCTAAACTAAATTACGTATCCGTAACTACTCGACGGCTTCAGTTTTAGTAGTTCAAAGATTATAATGAATTCAGTTTAAGAATATTTTGAATAAAAAGTTATCCTATGAAGAAAAATTGAAAATAAAGAAACTTGGTCCACATCAACCAGATTTAATAATTGAAAATCGAACAAAAACTGAAAAGCGTGTTTATATTCCTAAGTTTAATAGCGACATATACAAAAAACAATTGGTTGTGTGGTTGTAACCATAAAAATTCGTTGTTTTGTTTGGCGTGTTTACTTTTTAGTAAAGAAATGAATGTTTGGACAAAAACTAGTCTTGCGGACTTCAATCATTAAAGTGAAAAAATTAAAAAGCAAACATTTTCATGCTCATAAAAATGCCAGTATTGAATTTTCTATGCTTGGTCGTGTGAATGTAAGCACACAGTTAGATAGTGCTTACCGTAGTACTATACAAATGCATAATAAACAGGTGGATAAAAATGGGTACATTTTATCGCGATTAATTGATTGTGTGTAATTTTGTGGCGTATTTGAATGCGCACTACGGGGACATGATGAGACTGAAGGGTCTAATAAACCTGGTATTCTTTGGGGGTTAATTAATCTAGTTGGATCAGTTGATGCTATGAGCGAGCATCTAGAGAGTGCGACGGTTTTCAAGGTTACATCCAAAACTGTTCAAAATGAATTCCTAGATTGCATTTTGGATGTTGTTACGTGCCGAAAATCGGCCGTAAACATTTTCAATCTTAGTTTTAATTTGTAAGGATTTCGCGGCAATAATTTTAAAAACTTATGCGCGTATTTCCGTCACTTCGGACAGTGCGTTTGCGCAGAGGAATTACGCAGACGCGGAGTGTGGGGAAAAGTGGTGAATTTCCGGACACGTCGAGACTGGGGAGCGAGACGTGGACGAGTGTAGTTATCTTTGTGCCGTTGTCTTCTCCTTCAGGTTATGTAGGTTCCCTTTGCCTCTTTTGTCTATCGGTACCTTTACCTTATTCCTTCGTCCTGCCTGCAAACAGGAAGAAGAAGACAAATAAAATTTGGATTCAACCGGGCCAGACGAATCACCCACGCCCAAAAAGATCAATGAAGCCCAGCTGCCGCCATTACGTAAGTACCCTTATCGTTTTTATTTGCATGTAATTTAGTAATTTTAAACATTTATGTGACGTAATATCTTATTTGCGCATCATTTTTGCAATTATTTATCATTGCTACCAACTGACTGTAGTGGCTCGAGTACCGTACCGACGGGGGTATAATATTGTATGTAGAGAAGAAATATCAAAACAAATAAATAAAGCAAATTATTTAGCAGTGATGGTTGATAAAACTACGAGCGTATCTACAATTCAGCAGATGGTTATAGTTTATCTATATGAATTTAATGGATCTGCCGTTGAGTGTTTTTGGGTCTTTCTCAATCCTGAAGCACAAGATGCCGAAACATTAAGCAAGGTACTACTATCGAAGTTAGAGGTTCCTTTACGCGATAAAAAAGATAAATTAATTGGACAGTGTTACGATGGAGCAGCAGTTATGGGTGGTGGTTCAAGCGGGGTTCAATGTCAAATCAAAGAAGTTTATCTGAGAGCACATTTTATTCACTGTTACGCTCTTCAATTCAATTTAGTTTTACAAAATACCTCATCAGTAAATCGTTCCGCTAGAATTTTTTTTCAAACCTTATGAGCTTTCCAGCTTTTTTCCAGATCAACACAAAGGACAAAGTTTTTGGACGCAATATGCAAAAAAAGATTACCGTCAGTTGCTCCAACACGTTAAGTACATAATATTAGATTAGTTCAAACTCTTCATATGAACAAAAATGACATAATAGAATGTTTGGAAGTAATCCAGGATTCAGAACGAGTAGATAAAAAACTAGAAGGGAATGTTATGGACTACTGGCATGTTTAAGCAACGGCGAATTTTCGTTTTGGCTTGATTTCTACAGCAAGATAATGCCTCATGCGGATATTCTATTTGAAAAACAATGAAAAAAGATTGATCCGACTAAATTAAAAGAGTATGTTGCAGAATTTTTAAATCATACCCAACGTGTTCGAGATAACAACACATATATTACTAGCACATGAGACGCAAGGTATCTAATATAGGGGTGGATACTAAAGAAATATGTGACACAATAATGGGTCATATAAAAACCAGATCTTCATATTCCGATCATCTAATTGCAGTAACAGCCCTGGAGCCGGATTTGTTCCCATAATATCAAGAATTTTTTCCTGTAGAGTAGCTTACAGCCGTTGTAGAAGCGTACCCATTTTTAAATAAAAAACGTTACGGATTGAATTAGAGGTACTGTATACCCGTCAAGATTTGCAGAAAGCTACTGGAGCTGGACCAGTGTTGCAGTTTCTCATAGAAAATGAGCTGGATAAAGACACTTTTCACCAGTTATGTGAATTGCTAAAAGTGTTGGTAACAATTCCCACAACTACGTCAGAACCAGAACATTGTTTCTCAACGTTGAAATGCATAAAAACGTTTCTTAAAAACACTGTCAGAAAGCAGACTAAATGCATTAGCCATGCTATTCATCGAAAAGGAATTCATTAGTACAATAAACGATTTTAATAATAGAGTAATTTGAAAGTTTGTGAATCTAAAAAACAGAATGAATTTTTTGTATAAATAAACGTGATGCGTGCCTTGTTGAAAAGATACTGAATGTTGTCGAGTTTCCTGTAGTATTTATAGACTCCTCTTATCCACGTACTAATTGGCGTATTTGCGCCTATCTCTGTAGAATTCGGTATTTCTCAAAATTCCCTAGTTTTAATTGTTTTTCCGTCATTCAATCTCGCACATAGACGTTCAATATTTTGCCGCATGTTCTCAGAATTTCCAAGTATTCATTGCATTTTGTCATGTAATTTATGTTTGTGTCGATTATAATCCAAACCTTATCGTATCACGAACCGCCTGTTATATTGTTTTTTACCCCAAATATGTCGGATTTTTATGCAAATATGATATTCCTAGTCACGTACTCATTTTTCTAATAATGACGTATTTGAATGCGTTTGCTTATTTATGCGTTGACTTTTTTAATAAAATTATTAAATAGCTAGAATGCTAGGTTGTTTATACTTTCCGATTACGTGTTTTTTTATGCAATCGGTTGCGTTTAAAACCTTATCTTTACTCGTTTCTTTCCAATTCTGGACTTGTATATTTAACTTAAACGTATTATACGACGTACACATTATTATTTTAGCTAAATAATATTTAATTATTGCAAAATGAGCTTTTTTCTTATGAATTAAATTGGTTTTAATTTATATACAGTGTGCTCGCTATTTGCAGAATAGTCGATTTACTCCTATTCAATGGTGGAGTTGTTGGGTTTTCTTAATGTTAATTATATTTACATTTCTCTTACGACCCCTGTGACTTAATCTACCCTCAAACTACCCTCTTATCATAGCAATATATATATATATATATATATATATATTGCCGTGTAACCTCACTAAAACGAGCCTCAGTAACAAAAATATTCGAAAATTATATTAATTTTCCAAAATCGAAAATTGCACAATAGAAAAATTTTTCAAAAAAATAATTTCTTACCCAGATTCCTGCTTCCTCGGTTGAATTACGTCCACAGCTCCCTATCATACCCTTTATCGTTCACGCACACTCTCGATAAAACCACAAAATAATACAACAATCATACACTATTTATTTACCACTATTTACAAATAAAACTTCAAGATTATTTACATTTCAGTGGTCAAGTTACACCTCAATAAATTCGATTTATGTAAAGTCCAGAATTTTAACTAGAAATATTAAACACATTGAATGTAACCTGAGTAAATGGGCCCTGAATAATACCTTATCTTTCTTTCTTTATTTATAATTAACTTTAATTAGGAAACTCTGGAGTATGGTGAGTTCATGATAACCCAGTTAATTATGATTAATGTATGCTTTTTACTTTGCATATTCTTATTACAAACACAACAAAAACCCATGTACTCATAACAAAAAAATATTTAAATTCCTGAGGAACGTTAATCAGCTTTATATACACCTTTAGATTTATATTTAAATACCATAATAAAAGTTAGTTATGCGTATTATTTTCAATACGCAAAATAATGCAAAATACCATCATAGTTCACTCTCACACATCACAATAACTTTTATAGTTTATCAAAAACAACAAATTCTAAAGCGTTACCTGGAATTTCTTGAAGATCCCTACTCCGTTGATGATGCCGTTAAGTTGTTTCGCTCTCGGTTTCGTGGTTGTGCTCTGCTCGCAGCCTCCAGCTATTTGTAGACGAACACCCTCTAAGTTGTGCTGCCTGCTCTGCATTCACGATGCATCCAAATCCTAATCCACGTATATTACACTTCTTTTATAATTGTTTAATTTAATTTACGTTACATTACGTCACTTCACGAGCTTGTTAAATTATATGTTGCACCTCAATAAAATTTAGACTCGACACTATCCGCGTATCAAATTATGAGGCCATCACTGTACTATTTAATTTAAAAAATTTTATATACTTACAAGCTCGTGGTAAATTTTTGTACGTATTCTGAAGCGATGAAAATACTAAGAGACCTCTATTAATTTTCTTAAAGTATTTATACAATTTACTATGCCACCTCTCGGCCGCTCTTCACGCGAAATCCTTCATTTAAAATAATACTTCTTAAAATTTTAGTTCAACCGTTTTCGAAATCTTCGAAATTTAACTCGTCGTTATTATCATTTCCGAAAAACCTGCATTCAATATTTCCGTGCCTGTCTGTTTTACAACTAACTATGTAGACCAATGAAATATTTCGTGACGCCTTAAAAACCCCGCCTGTATTAACGCTATTCCTCTGTTATGCATATTCTATGTTTCCTTCTAACCTTGTTTGAGTGGTAGAAAATCAATATTAATGTCCGCGTTTCAAACTAACCCATGTGGACTGAATACATGCGTTTTGAAATGAACTGCTATTATGCCTGTCTCATTCCGAAGCATATCCTTGATTGTCCATCCCTTCTGCACTCTAAGGAAACTTTTAATTAGCATTTATGCGAACCGTCCGACCGTTTACCCGATATACCTCGAATCCTGTCTCTTATCTTCACAAATAAGGGAAACATAACATTTCTAAAACATGCAGGTGTTCAATTAATAAACCAACCTTTCTAGGAGTTTACGTTTCAAGGTATTTTATATCCAACGGCTGTTCGTTTGCTAGCAATGCGTTTCACCTTGGTATTATCGATTTTTCAAGCTCTTATGCGTATTAAACGTAATAACCCTTTCAACTAAATTCAATTAAATTAATTATTAATTTGCATTGGCTTCTACAATTTATTTTCTTTACGAACCTAACTAAATTTTAATCACTACTTGTAAAATTTTGTTAATACTTGTTACTTTAAATTCACTAAATGAAATAAATTTCGCACGTAAATTTTGGTTGTTTCCTCTATACAGGGTGTTTGAAATTGCCTTGTTTATACTTAAATTTAACCCTTTAAAACCACTACAATATATATATATATATATATATATATATATATATATATATATAGTATCGTGTAATTAGTGGCTAATTGTAAATACATAAGGTCATAAATCAAGCTTGGGGTTAAAGTAATAACGTATAACAGAATCTAGTAGGTAGTTTAGATAATTAAGGTATTTTAAATAATTAATTTAGAGCTTAGTCAACATATAATAGTGTAGGGTTAATTTAATTTTAGTTATATCTATTTAGGAATGACGTAACATAATATTTATTGTAAGATAGGGCGATAAGGATTAAAAACAACGAGGTAAAAATACCATTTTTAATTTTTATTTAATATAGCATACGAAAACATAAAAGCTTTGCATATTCGTTAGAAATAGGATTATTATTTTCAATGGTAAAACCAAAACGGTTCAAAGCATCGTAAAAAGAGGAGATATTTCAAGATTAGACTTACGATAAACAAGCTTTAATATGTTACAAGAAGGAAAAGACCGTTGGAAGTTTTCGTAGTCAATATACAACGAGGATAGAACAGAAAACACATGTGGGACGAAGAAGCAGTATGTTTGTTAAGATATCGATTTTTAATTATAAAGGTAGTATTGGAGAGAAGCTAGAAACAACTGTCATGGAGGAACAAGAACGGAGTAGAAACGCATGAATAAAAGTGAGAAATAGAGATTTAATTATGGATATAGTATAGGAGGGAAACGACGAACAAACCTATTTTAGAAGGGGGAACAAAATCAATAATTACTAGGAATATTTGAAGCAGACGTGCATCGATTGAAAGCAAGGGAAACGAATTGATCGAGATGATTGGACGATACAGGTGTACGTGCGACAAGTTTGTATTAGGTAGGGCAAATATTCAGCTGGTGGAAGCAGATGTGTGAAAAGGAGCTATATGAATAAGAAAGATGAAAAGATATTTGTTTGAGTTTGAAAGCGTGGATATATTCGGAATCGCTTGACGATTGAGGCTAGTTTCGCGAAATCAGAGGAACGGTTGGTTGTTGTGCACGCTTTACCAAGTATTTTAAGATGTTTGTTATCGTAATTCAAAGAAAACGAAGAGTCGTTAGAGCTATTCACAAGAATTTCGAGTCGGTTAAGCGAGCAGCATTAAGAAATGAGAAAACGGTTGGGGCTTTTACAGAGAATATTGTTGTACGTGCAAACTGGAAAACAGGGGAGGTGCAGCGATGGCTATATAAATGACTTTCAAAGAGGGTGTCGCTTTCTTAATTTTTCTTCAGTCCTTCGCACTTCATCAAGTTACTTTTAGTGAATAGTAAATTTATGTAAAATTGCTCATAAGTTAGTATGATGACAAGTAATAGACGAATAGAGCATTTTTATATGAAGAGTAAATTTTGTATGTAAGTACAAATGATTAATTATTGTGGCTTTGGAATGCACGAACGTTAGTAAAATTTGGAAGTTTTTGATGGTGAAGGCGGCGATGTTTAGGAATACGAAGAGTAAAATTTGGAAATTGGATGCGCATGGTTTTATTATAAATGAAGAGATTTTGGGGTAGCAGCAGGTGTAGAATGATGGTGATTTAACAGGGGAGCTGTTTCGACGACTTGTGCCATACTAGACGACATTATCTTCAAGGGTTGGTTGGCCGGTAACGGTTGGAAGGCAGTTACCAGGTATGTCATTGTATAAAAACATTGTGTGGTGAATATTTTCTGTTTTTCTTGATTTTTTTTGTGCTTTGGAGTGTTTTTGTATTTGATACATTTAATGAACTGAAAATTTATGGAACTTTAGTTGAAAATGAAATTTATTTAGGTAGTCAAGGATAAATTAATTTACAGATAACCAGGCTGTTTTAAAGAAGTATAGGGGGCTTATTTTATTTTTGTAGTGCGGTACATTTACACTCACATTTAACGAGTTTTACTATGAGATCATGATAAAACAAAGGGGTTAACGTAAGGTATGAGGAACGCCCTCTTACTTTAATAAAATATTTGTTTTAATAAAATTATCGATTTGAAATACTTTTGACAATGAAATTGTTGACATTACTAATAATACGAATATACATAAGGAAAAGTATTTTGAAATTGTAATATTTGTTTCGTGTAAATAGAGTGTGATGTATTTTGTGAATTGCGTTATTTTGAGTGTGTGATTGTAGGGTGTGCATTTCTAGTAGGTTTCAGCATAGAGACAATGAGCGGGAGGTTTTAGATCCAGCGTTAACAGGTAAGCGTCCGTGTTGGTTTTTGTTCGAAATAGGAATTTTGAGAGTAGTAGTAATATTGTAGCAGTAATACTAGATGCATCAATTGATGAACGGTTCCATATAACACATTATAATTTTGGAACGATTATGTATGTACTGTGAACACTGACTTAGAACTTTTACGAGACGCCACTGAATTCAAGTTATCTAAACTCAGTATCGTGGTACAAAGCATTTCTTTCTTCGTCCATGAGAAAGACAGGCAAGTTAAGGTAGAATATGTTGAAACAAGGAATCAAGCCACAGATGGGTTAACAAAAGGGTTAGATGATTGCCATTTGTCTTATGTTAATAGCCTTCTTGGCTTGTACAATTTTATTTTTGTTTATATAATATTCAAAAATAATTAGGAGACATTGACAATTGTTTGTTTCTTGTTGCCCAACAAACTAGAATACTAGATAGAAGAGACTGATAGTTATAGCAGTTGTTATCTATAACGTCAAAGCAAAATACATGTTTTTTTGTTGCTTATGTCTTCAATCAAATACATAATTTTACGATTTTCTTCATTCCATCGAATCACTATAACTATCCCACAATAGTAGAAAATAACACGAAAATCAAACCGTCATCATAAAAAAACCTAAATAAAACCTATTAAAAATTAACTGTAATTAAAAACACAATGTTTAAAATTGTAATTAATCACAAAGAGGTTAAGTATTCTTCAGCCATACTACAAGCCTGTTCAATTTCATAATTATTGGACACCAACTGTACCCATTTAGCTTCCAACTGCTTCAATTGTTCACCACCCTTTGTTTGTAAAGATTTCCGCTGCCAATTTACTTCTTGAATAATTTGTCGCAAATGTGTAAGGTTTTTAGAAGCATTATGTTCAGCTTCTGTTAAAATCTGTAAATACCGCTGCCATGCCGGACAGCAATATTGCAACATAAGATGCAAATTAAGTATTCGAACGGCCTGATGTTCTAATTGTGCTTGTGAATTGTCAATGCATTCGGACCAAGCACTAAGTTCATTAAGTTTACCAGCTGGTGGTGGTGGAAGTTCATAACGCTTCATCGACATTGTTTCCATGGGTAATCGCTTTTGGAGCCTTTCAAACTCAGTATGCATCATTGAAGTTTCAAAAGTAGTAATATTAAGAGGTGGTAAATGTTCTAGATAATTTTTTGTTGGGCGATATCGGCGGCATTCTTCATCAACCATTGCAAGAGCCTATAATTCATATAAATAACAATCACGCTAATAAATCAAATATTTACTTACAGCTTCTCGAACACCAGGTTCATCATAGCCTTGATCGATATATGGTAAAGCATCTACCACTACTTCCCCAGCCATAAGAAATTTAGAATTAGTTTGAACCTACTAGATATAATTCCGTTTATAATAGGAAAAGCGGAAAGAAAATGAAAACAATTTTGAGGTTATAAACAAAACGTCAGTGTCACTACTAGACCAACACAGAATTATGCAATACCGGGAACATCTTGCATTAGCACATACAAAACGACTGGACATGTGTATAACTTATTGATGTTATCCAATCAGCATGAAACATGTCCAATATCGCCGATACGGAACAAGAATAATCGTTTGGACCATAAATTTTATACGTAGGTCAGTATTATCAAAGTTTCTAGCAAGTAAAACCAACGTTCCGTTACCAGAAGCTACGTGAAAGTGCTGGTATGCGACGGCAGTCAACTTGGCAAATTTTTAAGTAGTACTTGAAGGTCATCTAGTGCAATTTCAAATCTTGTACAATTATAGGTACTATGTAATTGTATAAATACCATAAGTAATAAAATATTGTCACAAAAATAAGTTTAAAGTGCCACGAAGCACAAACGTGGCGACTAATTTGTTCAAATATGCACGATACTGTGCAGTTTTGATATTTTGTTATAGTTAATTATTTATAAACATCAGAGAAGCTAAGTATGGAAGATAAACCTTATGCAATGTGGCTTGAATTTTCGACCGCTGTTGTTATAGTTCCGTTGTTCGTTTATTCTTAAACATGATGGACTGGAATTTTAGCATTATATTAAATTACTATTATTGTTAGATACCTAGCAAGAGAAGCACATTGTAAAGATTATGTATTACCAGAGGTTAGAGAAATATTGCTACTAGACTTATCTTTGCCGGTTCTTTAACACAACATAATCATAAGTGTGTTATATTTAGATAGGATACTACTTATATATGCTTATTAAATTAGTTATATGCTGGGGATTTCAAGGAAATAAAATACAATTATAAATAGCATTGGTCTGATCTGTAATATAAGTGCCACTGCCTTTGTATAATTTACGCAATATTGTGCAACAATTAAATATCAAGTAAAGGTAAAATAAAAATAAGCGAATGCATTTTGCGATAAAAACAGTAATCTAACAGAAAGATGGCGGCAGCGAAAATAAACTGGGGATTCAAATGTGAAGCGTTGAGCACAGTCTACGCCGGAGGTGCTATTCTCGACGTCATTCGTAAATATTCGAATTCGAATGTATTCGAAGGTCTTATATACGAGTAGTGTCCTTGTTTGGTATTCTCCGCACTCTTCGTAGACCTTACTGTTCGAACGCGTTATAGACGCTTGGCAACATGGCATTTAAATTGTCCCCACTATGTTATCATATAATGCCATTTCTTTCTATTAGCTAAATAACATAACCTAATATATTCGATGCTTTGTTACGTGCCAAAATTTTGGCACTAAACATTTTTTAGTTTAGACTTGCTGTGCGTGAGTTCACGCCATAAATTCAAAAGACTTGGCGTGTATTTCCGTCACGTCAGAAGTGGGTTGGACGAACTTCGCTCCGACGCGAGTGGCGGAGAAAAAAGTGGGGAAGTTTCCGGGAGACGCGGTAACGTAACATTTTGCCTTTGAACTTCCATAAGAGTGGTTTGGTTTAGGTATCGTATCGTACCTATATCTTTATTTATGTAGATTTCCTTGCCTTATCTGATTGTCGTTCCTATAAACCTGTTCCTGCCATTTCCCTACATAGGTAGAAGATAAATTTGAAGCAACCTGCCCGAACCGCAGTCCACGACCCTAGAACGAGCCGGAGTCCATGCCCCGCTAACAGCTAACCGGAGCAGTCACCATCTTTAAATACTTCAGAAGGGGGCTCTAGCAATCCCGAAGGACGCTAGGCGCACCGTCCGTAAACTATCTTGAAGGGGGCTCCTAGCAACCCTGAAGGTAGCTGTACCTATTTATGTAAGTACCTTATTGTCTATACTGCATTTCTAATGTTTAATATTTTCCGTCATTTATGCTTATTAATTAGCATATTGTGTGACGTCATTGACAGATGGGCGCGATAAAATCTGTATCCAAGATAAGGGTTACCATCTGCCGGTGCGTTACGTAATCTCGCGCTTGCGGGATTGTAAATTTAACTTTTAAATGTAAGAGCTTATTTGCTTTTGGTTACTAAATTATTGGCTTTGTGGTCCTAGTTCTACTTTTCAACTTCAAATTAATTTTAAAGCAAGTTCGTAGGATGAGCAAACCGAGTAGTAAAAAAGGCAGCCACCCCTCAGAACGACAAAAAACGGCACCGATAAGAGTTTTTAAAGAAACATCAAAATGTAACAAGTAAATTTTCAAATGATTTTGCATTTAAAGACTGTGGCTTCATAAACGGCTCCAATGTAGTCATAATTCCTTTGATAAACAAAAAGCTTAATAAATTTTTTATCAGATTACTCCCTAAATGGATCACTAGCAGCTTTATCTATTGCTTCACCTTTATCATCGCCACCTTCTTCTTCCGCATTCTTCAAATCATTTATTAATTGCAAGTATATTATTCCTTCATTTTCTAAATAAATAGTTTATGTACAGAATAAAGGTTAATAGTCACTGTTCGAACAAGAAATACGTCAACAAAAATCCACCCGAATGTATTTGTGTAACAATTTTCGCATGCGTAAAACATTCGAAGAGTCGAGAATACGGCTTGCAATATTTTCCTTCGAATGACATCATTATTCGAATAGATGCATATATTCGAAGTGTCGAGAATAGCACCCCGGAGCAATAGAACCGGCGATGATGTATGCGGAATTTGTTTGGGCGGAGGGTTGTAAGGTCAGTGCAGTCTGACAATTGGCGAGCGTTCAACACATAACCGCGGTCAATGCGACAAGGGCGTACAGGACTACCACCACGGAGGCGGTCTTGGTGATTAGTAAGATGCTCCCAATCGAATTTGTCGTGAAGGAGATTAGAGATCAGAGACTCGTAGATATAGGTAAAGGGCGGGAAATTGTCGAAAATATTGGTCTTGACAGTAGGAAGGTTGAGAGAAAAATGGTTATTTCCGAATTAGGGCATCCGGCTGATATTAAGGGGCTCGAGTTTGTCGAAGGCGATAAAAACGCGACGGGGATCAATTCAATATCGACTCATATTCAAAATTCTCGTGTTCAAGTGGGACGCCAATTTATGTAGTGGATTTCATATGCTTTGTAAATATTAGCTTTTGTTGTCTTTAATCTTAAAGTCGTGGAGGTTCTTTGTCAATAAGGATTAGAATGAGTCAATAAAGCTTTATCCAAAATATGCTTCTATTAATTATGTTAAACTTTTAAGTATGACAATAATTATGCACTTAACGGCCTCGAAGTCGTTACACATAAAAAAAGAACAACAATAATTCAACATGTCTTTACAGAGTACAAATTTATTAAACTAAACGTTTTCATATAAAGTTGGTATGTGGTTAATACTGCTTAAAATTATTCCACACTAGAAAATAATGGTAGAGCATGCTCACCTGTATCAAAGCATAGCAATTATAGTATAATTAAGCCTTTGCTTTGTATTTGCAATGCGGTTTCTGATCCAGCTTCATACGCCATTCAGAGTTTTTAGGTAGGTGTGAAACAATAGGATGACCCAAAGAACAATTTCCAAATTCAACCTGTTACCATACTTAATGGCAATCATGAAGTCTTACGTCTCCCCATTGCCGCTTAAGATTGGCATTTGTGTATCCACGTGCATCTTCAGATCCAGACGCAATCAACTTATTTATTTGAAAACTTGGCAGGAATGCACAACATAGTATTACTAACACATGTTGGGTGAAACGTAATAATTGGCACACGTTGGGCGCCAATTATTGTTTTACCCAAGAGCTGAAAATTACTACAAACCCCTATTCGGGCGTCAATTACTACAGCTCAAATACCACTTAACCCTCACATAACAAATTTTATCATTTAGGCATGCAAATTTCTATGTCAAGCTTATAACAGGCTTTTACTTACATTTTTGTCAAGTTGTCAAGGATCCGTGATCCGAGTTTTCATCAAATGTTCAACACATGGCTCTTCCAATTCTTATTAAATTTTCGTGTCTTTTTACGTATCTTAACATGTCTTCGATATCTTTCTAGATCGCTTCTACCTCTTCGTCACTGTAATTAGAGGTGGGCATGTATACTTGTATTATTACTGTGTTTACCAGTTTAGATTCTAATCTAACCATGAGTACTCTTTCGCTCTTTTGTAAGTAATTTTCTACATAGTATCCTATCTTTTTTCGCATAACTATCCCCACGCCCAAATTTCCTTCCTCTGCTCCTGTATGAATTACTCTGAACTCTTCACTCCAAAAATCCCCCGCCTTAACATTAAAACTAACCTCTAATGCACAATAAATTTGGATAATCTATATAAGTTCAGCCTTAATTCTAAATTTTAACACTATATACAGTGACTTGGATTTTAGGAATTTATATACAAGACTATATAATGTACTACCACACACAAGCATAAAACCTTTCAACCACTGGCATTGTCCACGATTTTCAGAGGTGTTTTTCAGTGATATCCTCCAGGTACTACCTACCCAAAGATTTAACTATGGAAATTTTAAGCATCCTTTTTTTAAAGTTTACTCTAAATCAAACCTTTACATGATCCATTTGTTTTAAAAAAAAAAGTAATGAATTGCAAAGCATGTTTTTTTTTGTTTTAAAGATTTATTGTGTCAGAACAATAAATTTACATTTTAAACGAAATCCGACATGGGACCCATATGGGACTAAAAAATAAAGAACGATCACTAGTAACGTGTATTTCGTCCTCTTGTATTAATGACTGCTTGAAGTAGACAAGGCATACCTTAAATTAAGTTACAGATTACATTCTGGTCAATGTTATTCTATTCTAGCAATAGCAATTCCCTCGACTCCTAGGCAGTTCTTGGTGCTGGTGTATACCTGCAAATACGACATCCCAGACATGTTCAATGCGATTCATATCCAAATTAAGGGCTGGCCAATCGAAATGCGTAATTCCCACCTCATCCAGATATTCTCCGACAACTCTAGCTGTGTGAGGTTTAGCATTATCATGCATAAAAATGCCATGCTCGCTCACAATGATTGTGGAAGGCACACTATGATATTCTAGTACCATGCTGACTAGCCTGTGAACTGTCAGGGAATCATTCTGTATTAAAACCAACTCTGTGCGTGCTTGTGAACTGATTCCTAACCAAACCATAGTAGAGCCACCGTCAAATGTGTTTCTTGTCGATACAACCTTTGTTACGTGCCAAAATGGCACTAAACATTGTTTTAGTTTAATTTTGATGTGCGGAAGTTTCGCGCCATAAATTCAAAAGACTCGGTTCGCGTATTTCCGTCACGTCAAAAGTGGGTTGGACGAATAACTTCGCGCCGACGCGTGAAAGAACAAAAGTGGGAGAAGTGTTTCCGTGAGACGCTTTAACGTAGCTTTTTTTCCTTGGACCTTCGTGAAGTGCGGTTTGGTCAGGTATCGTATCGTGCCTTATCTTTATTTATGTAGATATCCTTGCCTGATTATCTTTGTTTGTCGCCCTTCTACCTGTTCCTGTCTTTCCCTACATAGGTAGAGGTAATTTGCAGCCGTGGCTGAACCGCATTCCACGCCGGAGCACCATCTTTAATCACTCCGGAGTAGAGCATGAGATCCCGTTGAAGCCATTGGGATGTACGTTTGGCGTACCCTCCGTTAATTGCATTAAAAGGGCCATCAGTAGCCCTGATGGACTTCAACAGAAGCCAACTTTAACTCAACCCCGCAGGACGTCGGATTTCTTATGTAAGTAAACTATTGGCTTAAATTTATATTTTCCGATAATTGCGTATTAAATTTGTGCATTGGTGATGTCATTGATAGATGGGCGCGCCGAAATCTGTACAAGATTAGCGTTACCAACCGCCCGTGACGTCGCTTATTCCGCGCTTGCGCGATGTATTTATCGACGTTTTTTAACCGTAAGAATTCGTTTTTAAATCGTAAGAATTTAGCGCCCTCAACGTGTAAATATGGCAATTACGAGTCTTTCTTTTGTTTTTATGACTATACAATGTATTACCTATTGTGATTTATAGCTTTTTCACTAAAAAAATCAATTATCTAATATCTGTTAACCTTGAGATCTTATATTCGTGTTTTGCAACACGCCACATTCCTTTAGATGTCAAAATCAGTTGCTATGGTAATCTGAAGGTAGGCGGCCATTTTGACATTGAAATATACTCTTGTGTATTTAAAATGTTTGGCTGATTTACGGTTTTCCCAATTTAAATATGGTGTGCTTTTGATAACTGAAATTATCTGAAATATGTGTTTAGTTGTTCTAAGCAGAACTGCAAGTTTTTAGGATTTATACCTTGACCCTGCTTTTAAATTATACAGGTGAGTGCATCATTTATATATGAATAAATATAAATACATAAGCATTTTAAGTAATTGCATGCTTTAAACACGGTTTACTATGAAGTTATCTACTTTACATTAAATTAAAACATAACCCTTGTCTGTTTTTTCGACTTTAAAAGACCGTTTTTGAAACCGTGAATACACTGCTTTGTGGTTATATTCTAAAAGTGCCTGAGTGATTTACCTGTTTAATTAACAATATTTTAATTATCTTTACCAGAAACCTTGTGTTTAAAAGCACTTCACGAAATAAATTGGCCTTTCTCAATATCTTTTTAAGAAACGTTAAACTACGGGTTGTTGCTTTTGCTAAATAACACATTACCTACGTGTTTTTTATAATTTGGAGTGTCTTTTTGTAGTTTATCAATGATATATTCCTTTATTAAACACTAGCCTTGCCCTCGTATTGTTCTAAACGTGTTTTTTTAGTGTTTTGGTTACTTAGCGTGATTAAATTTGAATATTATTCCTCACGAATGCTTTCATAAGAAATTTTACCTTTAAATATCTTTATCGTATTGACCGGAAGTAGCTGTACCGTTTATTATCTTCTGAATTACCTCAGTATTGTATATCTCATATATATCGTGTCTCAAATATAAATTCAAGATGAATATTTCACACCTTAAGTGTTTTCTATAACCGAAATCATTTAGTATAATTCACAATTACATATATATATATATATATATATATATATATATATATATAACAAAATTGTTTGTCCAAATATAGATTTCCAACTTACCTGAGTTTTTAGTGTCTTTTAAAGCGTTATTTTGACTTAACCCTGATATATTTTTTTCTTAGATATTATCTTGCTTTGATTTAGTTTTAAAAGTTGTTCCCTTGAATGTTTTAAACAGTATAACCTATAAATGCGTTTTATAGAGGTTCTTGCTTTATATATAGTAACGAAATATACCTAACCATATCTTTTACCTTCCAAAATGTTGTAATAAACTGCATCTCTTTATATCTGCTCCTTTATATACTAAAATAAAGGAATTTCCGTTAACGTTTTATTATTTAAACTCATTTACGATAGTTGTTGATAACTCCCGCAATATCGAAAGAACATTCCAATAATTTGGAATACTAACTTTTTGTATATGTATCGTGGAATTTTTCTTTCATGTAGCGAGTATGATTTTGTCTTGATTGCATATTTCTTTTAGTTATCGATATTTCAACGTACTTTAACACCCATTAAGCGAGATTTGCCATTCGGATTGGTCGTCCAGCTCTGTAAGTCTAGAACGAGACCCAAAGGACCGGTCGTTAAGCGTTATCAGTCTAGACGAGGTTTGATGGTAAGTTTGTCGTTTTAGAATTTGTGAATCATTTTTTAAGAATGATGTTGAAATTTTTCTTTATTGGGTTGGGTAGAACTCAAATGAGAGCTTCCCATCCCACTAAATATATGCTTTATAAAATATCTTTTTGTTTTTCAATAATTTTATTAGTGAATCGAGTTTTAATTACTCTTATCTCTTCACATATCGATTTAAACCTCATTAAATGCCTTAAAATTATCTTTAAAATTGCTCAACCCTACTTACATCTAAAAGCTTTTCACGTTTACTTCTTTGACAATGTACCTAATGTTTTCTGCTCTCACTTGGCTTAATAACTTAAAACAACCCGCAGGTCGTTTGGCAAGATGGAACTTGCGTATATCTCAATTCACTTTTGATGTTAGGCATAGGCCTGGCAAATTAAATATCGTATCTGATGCCTTATCTCGTGATGTTGTCTCTCTTAACATACCAAATTTAATTCCTGATACCTGGTATCTTAATATGATTAAACCCTTACGATTTACCTAATATTTTTTGTTCTCACCATCAATTAGTAACTTTAATTGCTTATTTCCTCTCTTGTACTGTGTATATCTCTTACACGTTTAACTTTACTTACCTTAATTAGTTATCTTTTTCTTTTGGTTGACTTTTCCTTGACCATACCGTTACTTATATATCACTTCATTCTCTACGCCCCCCAATATAACTCTGTTGTTTCATTTAATCAACCCTCGAACTTTTCCTACTGCATATTATTCGGTTTTTAGTATTTTTCTTACGTATTTAATTTTGTGTGGTAATTGTCGTAACTTTGGTTGTAATAACTCATTGAATTTTTATTATTGGTTTTAGCTGATGTTGGAGTGGATGTTTTTCTTCTTTGGGCTCACATAAGACATGCGCAGCCTATGCCATTGTTAGAAATAGTCCATGTTCGCAGTTGCAAAAAACTAGGATTGTCTATTCCATGTGTTTTTCTTCTGAATTATTGCAGTCGCCCACATTATACTATATCATTATTTGTTTCTTTTTCTACTAAATCAACATAACTTATAACATTTTTTTTTTCATTGTTTTTTATTGAACTCTGTGGTGAGGTGCTATTGCTTCTTATTGATATCTTATTAAATTCCCGGTTGTTTTAGCATATGGGGACAGTGTACATGTATTTAACTGCTTATAATTAGGCATCGTTGTGTGTTTTGGGAGCTAATGTTTTGAAAAACTACCTTAAAACAGTTTGTTTTCGTATGTTTGTATCTGTAATGATACTTTTGAGTTGTTGTGTCAACTTTTGTCTGATTTTCTTATCGTGGTGGATGCACTCGTTAGGGAAATGATCGTACTAGTTCTCTTAAGAGTCTAGTGAATTTTAAACGTGTATACCTATCTTGTCGGATTAATATCGCAGGTGGTCCTTCAGACTGCGCTGTGTTTCAATAGGGACAACTCTCTACCTTCTCTCGGACGCTTGTCCAAAAACTCTACTTTTTTATATCCCGCTGTCTCCGTTTATGCTTTATTCTTCTTTCGGTGGACCTGTTCTTGTCCCGGAACACCCGTCTGCCACATAAGAGTGATGTTCCCTCACTCCGGGCTACTGGCTACATTGGCTGGTTGAGTAGCGCTTTGCTATCCACCTTTTGCTGTCTCTTTTGCTTAATGCGAGCCCTTCCTCTACTTTCTTCTACCTGGAAGTGCCTCTTATGCATTCCAAATAACCTACCTCCTTCTTTTTACCGTTCCTGTTTCTCTGCCTTTTTATTTCCGTTAGTCACCGTGTGGTTGCGCGGGAGGTTTTCACGGACACCTGGACCCCGTCTCTGGGAATCTTTCGTGAGGTCATGCGGTGCCGCTGTCAGCGCATGGGCACTGGCAGTGAAGGTATGTATGAGTGTGTGAATGTGTGAGTGGATGTGTATATAGGTACCGTATATACCGTGTGGGTATCGGGTGATTATATCACCGATATCGATTAACGCCGGGTGCAGGGATGCACCCAAATGCCTTTGCCGGTCCCTCGTGCCGTTTATTGTAAACGGACCTGCTTCACAGGTTGCTCTTTTTAGAGGGTACGAGAAAATCGCTATTTAACGGCTCCACGGAGTCACTCTATTACCTTTATCTATTGTCTTTGGTAATAACTAAGCTAATATCTTTATCTTGTTTATTATCTTTCATAATACCCTTAGTTTTAGTATCGTTATCTTATCGACTACCGTTAGTAATAATTTTGGTTTAATTTCTCGTTATCTTACCGACTACCGTTAGTAATAGCTTTGAGTTAATTTCGCGTTATCTTACCCGTTATCTTTAGTAATAACTTTTGTTTAATATCGCGTTACCTTACCTACTATCTCTAATAATAACTTTAGCTTAATATCACGTTATCTTACCTAGTATCTCAAATAATAACTAAAGCTTGATACCGTTATCTTATCCATTACCTTTGAGGATAACAATTTAAGCTTAATATCGTTATCTTATCTAATATCTTTAACAACAATTTGGGATCTTGTCTTATCTTTTTATCTTCCTAACGTTTGGTATTTATGACCAGACGTGGGAATTATTTTTCTTGAAATTTGAGTGAAAAAGCTAACCTGATATAGAAATGTAATTTGTTAGGTTAGCCATATAAGGATTTAGTAGGGTGGTGCTTTTGGTAAATTTGTCGATTCACAACTATGTCATAGACAAGTTTTGATGTGTATCGTTAGAAAACCAAAGTACCAGTAACAAAAATTTGCTAGAGTGTAGATTAACGCACTCTCATGAACATTTTAAAATTTGGGCACTTTTTGCCAACAAAGAACAGTTTGATGCAGCGCTCATGTGCGTTTGCATGTAGGAAACTTTAATGTTAGCTTTAGTTTAGATAGGTTAGGCGACTTGTCGCATCTGTTTTAATTTAAGTAGTGTTTCATGCTCCCCGACAAATTTGTGCTGTCGATTATTAGTGTAGTCAAAAACAATGGGGCTACATTTTCCGTTTCCTGGTACTTCGGTAGACGTGTTATCGGTCGAAAAACCAGGTGGCGCCTTATATAAACATTTTGTAGGTTTTAAGTTAGGTTTTACGTAGGGTAACTAGGATTTAGATTTTAAGCTGTTACTGTGCTAACAGACTTTTTCTTTTTTTAAGTTTTTTCTTTTGTGGCTTTGTCGCGATTGTTACGTGCCAAAATAGCACTAAACATTGTTTTAGTTTAATTTTGATGTGCGGAAGTTTCGCGCCATAAATTCAAAAAACTCGGTGCGCGTATTTCCGTCACGTCAAAAGTGGGTTGGACGAATAACTTCGCGCCGACGCGTGAAAGAACAAAAGTGGGAGAAGTGTTTCCGTGAGACGCTTTAACGTAGCTTTTTTTCCTTGGACCTTCGTGAAGTGCGGTTTGGTCAGGTATCGTATCGTGCCTTATCTTTATTTATGTAGATATCCTTGCCTGATTATCTTTGTTTGTCGCCCTTCTACCCGTTCCTGTCTTTCCCTACATAGGTAGAGGTAATTTGCAGCCGTGGCTGAACCGCATTCCACGCCGGAGCACCATCTTTAATCACTCCGGAGTAGAGCATGAGATCCCGTTGATGCCATTGGGATGTACGTTAGGCGTACCCTCCGTTAATTGCCTTAAAAGGGTCATCAGTAGCCCTGATGGACTTCAACAGAAGCCAACTTTAACTCAACCCCGCAGGACGTCGGATTTCTTATGTAAGTAAACTATTGGCTTAAATTTATATTTTCCGATAATTGCGTATTAAATTTGTGCATTGGTGATGTCATTGATAGATGGGCGCGCCGAAATCTGTACAAGATTAGCGTTACCAACCGCCCGTGACGTCGCTTATTCCGCGCTTGCGCGATGTATTTATCGACGTTTTAAAACGTAAGAATTTGACGCTTTTAAACATAAGACCTTGAGCATATCTCTCTCCGGGTCTTCACTGACGTCCGTCTGGCCCAACGAGGCAAAAACGTTACTCATCTGAAAACACTGCCTTGCTCCCAGTATTCACTAATCCATGCAACGTGATTCCGAGCAAAAGTTAAATCTTGCAACTCAATGCTGACGTTGCAATGATGAACCCCTAGCCATCCTTCCCCAAGATTATCCAGCAGTGCAACGAAGGTCTTATGCTAACAGTCCATTCACTAATGTTTGCATTTCTAAGTTCTTCATGGTGATTTCGTAACAAAACCACAGAAACTTCTATTCTGCAAACTAGCGGATACTAAAAATTGTACATCCCTTTGGGTGATGACTTTTTTCGCTCAGATCCTGGTTTTCTGGTTATTAGGTGAGTCTTCTCATAGCATTGGTACACCTTTTGTACAGCACAAAAGCTCCAACCAACAATTCTTCCAGTTTCGCGTTTTCCTAGACGATCTTGTCTCAACACTACAATTCTTGCTACAAACACTACACTGCCCAACTGATAGGTTCAACAGAAATAATTCTACTCAAACTTCAACAAATGACACCTAAATGTGAATTTTTATTACGAGAAAATGCACGCTATTTCAAAGAAGTCGTAATTATAGCGATGGTGCACGACAGATAACCAATATGACATATAACATTTCTCGAAAAATAAATGATTCAACGCCCGCTATTATTTACAATTGGTCAGTATAAGTTTAAAACAGAAAATTCCCCAATGATATAACTATAAGTTGACCTCAATGTTTTACTTGCCAGTGTATTATAATCCTTAGGTATTAAAAATTATATCAATGTAACCATTTTATTTGCTATCCCTCATATATTCTCATATATAGTGATTTATTTGTAAGTTTCAGCAAATGTAATTTACTTGGCATGTTTTTTTAACAAAATTTTCTGTGATTAAAAATAGTGGTTAAAAGGATGGCTATTGACATTTGACACTGACTAGTTTGTTAAAAATCTCTACCTGCTGCTACGTGTTAATGAACAAACCGGTAACTGCATTTTTCAATCATTGGATAACCAGTTTCCATTTATTATAATCATTAAATTTACTGTATTTCGTTTAAAAGCAAAAGTAATTCCCCTTGTTTCTTGCTGTGACTTTGAGAAGGTTATAAATTAATAGTTAGATTGTGGGTTTAGAATCATGTAATATATGAATATTGTAGCGGGCTACTACTCTACCGCGTTTCACTAATTTAAAACAAGTAATAACAAAGGTCTTTATTACTCACTGTTCACAAGCCTAATTAACAGTGTATGCTTTATTTATAGATGTTTTCAGTCCAATTACAGTGAAGCACTATCACACTAATGAATTTACAAGCACTAATATTTTCTTAAACTAAATTCTTAACCATAGGTCTATTAACAACACTAACACAACACTTTTGTCTATTTATGTATTCTACAAGCTGCATGTACATTAGACACGTTCACATAATATAACATTTATGTTTACTCTTGGACTTCCAAAAGCTCAACTATTTAACTTTACACGAAATAATTTATATTCGACATTCTGATATAGACTAACTCTGTACTTCATGATCGGTCTTATTTATACCTTGAATTAAAAGGATGATTCATCCTCCAGTAATTGCTAGAAAATTCGCGGTCCATGGAGAATGTACAGTGCTTACGGCGTTTGTATGTTTGACGGGTTGCCTAATAGTAGCTCGCAACAATACAATTATAAATAGCATTGGTCTGATCTATAATATAAGTGCCCCTGCATTTGTATAATTTACGCAATATTGTGCAACAATTAAATATCAGGTGGTAAAGGTAAAATAAAAATAAGCGAATGCATTTTGCGATAAGAACAATAATCTAATAGAATGATGGCGGCAGCGAAAATAAACTGTGGATTCAAATGTGAAGCGTTGAGTACAGACACTGCTGTGTACAGAATCTTTTTGGGTGGAGGGTTGTAAGGTCAGGTCAGTCCGACAATTGGCGAGCGTTCAAAGCATAACCGCGGTCATGGCGGCAAAGGCGTATAGGACTACTTCTACGGAAGCGGTCTTGGTGATTAGTAGGATGCTCCCAATCGAATTTGACATCGAGATTAGAGATAAGAGACTCTTAGATATAGGTAAAGGGCGGGGAACTGTCGAAAATCTTGGTCATGTCAGTAGGAAGGTTGAGAGAAAAATGGTTATTTCCTAACTAGGGCATCCGGCTGATGTAAAGGGGCTCGAGTTTGTCGAAGGTGATGAAAACGCGACGGAAATCAGGATTTATACGAACGGCTCGCGAGTCGACGATGGGCAGGCACGAGCGACGTCCGTTGTGTGTAAGGAGGAGAGGGATGTGTCCCGACTCTACAGTGAACTTGCGGATTGGAGCACAATCTTTCAATGCGAGTTGGTAGCTATAAGGGAAGCTCTAGAGTACGTCATCAACCACTCAGGCATAAGTGGGTACTCTATCTAATGGGATAGCAAATCGGCCCTAACTGCTCTGACAAATATGAACACTTCGACAGATCTTCAAGGGGATGTCGGAGAATAGCGCACACGGCAGTTGGATTTCGGGATTTGAAGCTTTATTGAGTTAGGTCGCGGCAATCGAGGAAGTGAGAGAGCAGATAAACTGGTCAAACACGCCGCAACAGGGGAGTTTCTTACATCGTATTTATCGGTACTGAGGTCACTAATTAAGAAAAAGCTGCGAGAAAGATCAATCCAACAATGTGAGCAGAGTTAGAGCATGTTACACTTACCTCGTTACAATTTACGCGCTATTATTAACTTTAGGCGTGGCTCTAACGCCATTGTTATAATATATATAGACCACATTTTTACCGGATGATGTTATCGCCGTCTTACATGCACATTCTAGGTAAAATTCAAATTACTTACGTGATGTGTATCTCTCGGAACTTAATCTCAGGATCCAGCACGTGGTTAGGGTTGTGATTACGCCGTGTTGAACATCAAATTATTATCCGTCACTGAACTTCTATTGCATCTAGGTGGGGTTTGAAAGGAAAGTGGTAGCGAAACGATAAAGGGAGGTAAAGGGAAACTACATACTTGTTTTTTTTAAAACTACACCGCACCTAGATACTTGTTGCTTAATGCCGCTTCCTCGACTCGCGCACCTCCGCATTCCTTCTGCGCAGATTCAACTGTTAGCAACGGCGGAAGTTAGCGCATCATTTCAAAAATACGCAGAAATTAACCTACAAGGTATCTCTAAACCTAAAACATGATATATGACCAGTTTGACATGTAACAAACAACGCTGCCACGAGTGTGTTGACACACAAATTTATACCGAGCATAGAAACTAGAAATAAGATGTTTAAAATATTTCAATTTGGCAAGCAGGAATAAGAAAATAACCGATTTTGCACATGTTAAATTCCTGTGCTTGGTGGTGAGTCGTGTCACCCCTGTATAAGGCACAACCTTTAAAAATATTTGTATTTATTAAGTGCTATGCATTTTTGTGTCGTGACCTAAATTTATGTTTTTAAATACAACACCCCATACATTATAGCATTTTCGGAGAGTCCACGAAAAGTAGATTAATTTTGATATTGGGTGTAATAGTGGTCTATCTTTAGCCATTCATTAATTATTGTATGATGTTTATAGCGCACGAATATGGTAAAACAAGATGCGCCTCCTGAAAGCATTTTGTTGCCTGCAGCTACTTCGTGGATTCAACAAGTAGATAGTTCTAATTTGTTAGAAGTGCCAGATAAAATTCTTAGGTCATGGATCGAAACGTAAATAAAGATGATTTTAAAAATTATGAGTGGTTTAATTCCCAAAGAAGATTAAGAAAAATTCCTGAAGCTAACTCATCCGAGAACGATGAAGTTAAAATTCAAGAACTCAAAGCTGATCGAAGTAAGTTATTTTGTTATAATTTTGAAATATAAATTTCAGTGAAAAGTACACTTTTTGGTTACGATTACAAAACATTTATAGGGCGGATACTCTTATCGCTAAAATTTTTGAAGTTTGATCCAAATCCGTGCACCATTACATGCTATTATGCAAAATGAAGGTTAGCATAATCTTCACTAAGGATTGATTATTACTTTTGTCCTGTCAAACACAAAAGGGTTATGTTTTAATATTTGACAAGATTCTCCATATCTGTAAAATGCGGCGTAAATTTCGATAGCTAATTTAGTAAAGATAATGTGGACTGTATTAATTTAAGGGTGTTGTAAGCAAGCAACAAATAATTAATGTTCTTAAACAGGACAAACAAACAAAAGCGTTTATTATTAGCACTCACCTGAATGATGCGGCATAAAGATGAAAAAACGTTGGAACCAATTAACAGCTTGCAGCACAAGTAACAAGGGCGGTTCATGAAAGCGGATCACTCAATTAGCGGCAGGCAGCACGTGTAACACTCGACGCGGCACATGCACAAAGCGGTTCGAACACAAAGCGGTGTGTACAATTCACAGGACGACACTATACTCCTCTCTGCGACTGTAGTTTATACAATACCACTCCAAGCAACTTGTATAAGCGACGATATGCGACTGCCTTCTACGACACTTGTTGAGCGACTAGCTTCTCTGCAAATACTTGAGCAAGTTTTTGGGATATTCCAATCGATAATTATTGCGTCCGCGCACAACAGAACCTTCACCATTCACACAGGTTAACGTGCATAGATAAACGTATTGGGGAAATTTGTACTAACCAAATTTAATCTACGGCGCCGAATTTAGAACAACCAACAAGCCCAAGTAATAATAAATCCTAACTATAAATTATTTACAAGGACGGAACAATATCAATCTTTTTTTGTTCATTATCGTGATTGCAGACTGATCTCGTCTTTGATTTCATGCATCACTCTTTGTAATTCACTTTCTAGTTTTTTATTTCTCTAAGTTTATTATCTTTATAGGATCCCCTCAATTTCACCTACAAGATGTGGTTGTAACAAGATGTGCACAGTTATCACCGAAAGCAAAGAAACTCTACTTAGCAGCAAAGCAGTTGAAAATCATAAATAGCAGATACAAAGCAAATACAAAACTATTGAAGAAAAGGTTGTCATGTTCAAAAAGAGAACTGTTGAAACAACTTACATCAAACATGAGTCTTTCGATGGGAAGATTTATAAAATGCCAAGTGTTGTGGGTAGAAAAAAAAACAAAAGGCTGTAAATATACCTTGGACAAAAAAATTATGGCTCTGGTTTTAATTAAACAAACAGGTAGTGGGTATAGAGTGTTACAAACATTTTGTCTGTTACCATCAAAGAAAACAATACCGGATCTTTTAAGAAAAATTCCAGTAAAACTAGTATTTAATGTTATTTTTAAAAATTTGAACTGTATCTACATTATTGGAACGTGACAGAATTTGTATTTTAATGTTTGACGAATTGAGTATTGCGTCTCATTTACAAATTAGCAGTAACACTAATGAAATTAATGGTTTTGAATGTTTGGATAATGGCAGCGCCAACATTGAAATTGCAGATCATGCTTTGGTGGTTATTGCAAAAGGTATAACGAGAGAATGGAAACAGCCACTACTTTATTCTTTTTGTAAATCCAGCACAAACACTATAGATTTAGTAAGGCTGATAAAATTGGTAATTAGAAGGTGCCAGGACGCTGGTTTGATTGTCATTGCTATTGTAAGTGACCAGGCTACTTTACTTGCAAGAGAACTCCAGACATTGTGTGTCAGTCAGTCCAAATAATCTTCAATCAAAATCCTATTTTGTAAATTACCAGAAAATTATTCATCTCTACGATCCTCCACATTTAATAAAAGGCAGAAAAAACAATTTGTTAAAAATGAATTTGGCGTGGAACAGCAAGGACGGAAAAAAAATAGCAAAATGGAATGATATTCAATTGGCTTTTAATATTGACGATTGTGTAGGAAATTACGTGCAATGCCAAAATTAACAGACACATATAAATCCAACCAAAATAAAAAAAATGGAAGTTTCATACGCAACACAAGTTTTTAGTCATACCGTTGCTGCATTCATGTCACTTATGGCACGTACTGGTAAGAAGCAAATGATTACTTGTAATATGATCTAAAACTATGATTATCATTTTATAGGTGCTGTTGGTTTGCTAGGAGTATTATACCCCTGTCGTTACGGTACGCGAGCCACTACAGTCAGTTGGTAGCAATGTTAAATAATTGCAAAATAATGCGTAAATAAGGAATTACGTCACGCAATTATATAAAATTACTCCATCGCATAGAAAACCAAAAAAGTACTTACGTAAACTGTAGGGCTTCTCCAGCATTACTCCATTATGGCGGGCTCCGTTGATCCTTTTCGGGCGTGGGTGTTTGTTGAGCCCGGTTGAAACCAAATTCCAATTTGTCTTCTTTCTCCCTATGTAGAGATCGACAGGAAACGGGTATAAGGAACGATAATCAAAGATAAGGCAAAGGAACCTACATAACAAAAAAAGAAGACACGATAAAACACAAAGATAACTACATTCGTTGGCGTCTCGGTCACCAGTCCCGACACGTCTGCCGGAAATTCACCACCACCCTTCTCGGCACACCGCGTCGGCGCAATCACGCGCAAACGCATTGTCTGAAGTGACGGAAATACACACACGTCTTTTCAAATTATTGGCGCGAAATCCTTACAAATTAAAACTTATAGGAATGTTTATATGCCGAATTTTTGGCATGTAACAATCGCGACAAAGCCATAAAACAAAAAACTTATAAAAGAAAATGACTGTTAGCACAGTAACAGCTTAAAATCTAAATCCTAACTAACCTACATAAATCCTAACTTAAATTCTACAAAATGTTTATTTAGGCGCCACCTGGTTTTTTCCGACCGATAACACGTCTTCCGGATTACCTACCAGGAAACGGAAAAGTGCACACACGTGGCTTTGATGTGGCACAGTTATAATCGACAGCACAAATTTGTCGGGGAGCATGAAACACTACTTAAACTAAAACAAATGCGACAAGTCGCCTAACCTATATACTAACCTAAAGCTAACATTACAGTTACCTAAATGCAGACGCACATGAGCGTTGCATCTAGACCGTTTCTTCGTTGGCAAAAAAAAATGCCCAAATTTAAAAATATTCAAAAGAGTGAGTTACTCTACACTCGAGCAAATTTTTAGTTACTGGCACTCTGGTTTAATAAACAATACACATCAATACTTGTCCATGACATGGTTGTGAATCAACAAATTTATCAAAAGTACCACCTTACTAATTCCTTACATTACTAACCTAACAAATTACATGGCTACCATCAGGCTAGCTTTTTCACTCAATATTAAAAAAAAATAATTCCTACGTCTGGTCGTAAATACCAAACGTTAGGAAGATAAAAAGATAAAACAAAATCTGAAGTTATTATCAAAGATAATAGATAAAATAACGATATTAAGCTTAAGTTATTATCAAAGATAATAGGTAAGATAACGATATTAAACTAAAGTTATTATTAAAGGTAATAGGTAAGATAACGATATTAAAGTAAGGTTATTATCAAAGACAATAGATAAGATAACGATAAAGTGGCTCCTTGGAGCCGTTATCCAGGTATGTTAAGACATATAAATTAAAAAAAAATTCTACACTAACGAATGCATCCACTGCGATAAGAAAATCAGACAAAACTTGAAACAACAACTCAAAAGTATCACTACAAATACATTCACACGAAAAAACCAACTGTTGCAAGGTAATTTTTTTAAAACGGTAACGCCCTAAACACACAAAAATGCCTAATTATAAGCAGTTAAATACAGACACACTGTCCCAATATGCTAAAACAACCGAGAATTTGATAAGGCATCAATAAAAAAGCGATAGCACCTCACCACGAAGTTCAATAAAAAACAACGAAAAAAATGTTTATACGTTATGATGATTTAGTGGAAGGAGAAGCAAGTAATGCTATAGGATAATGTGGACGACTGTAATAATTCAGAGGAAAAACACATGTAATAGAAAGTCCTAGTTTTTTGCAACTGAGAATATGAACTATTTCTTACAATGACATAGGCCGCGGCTCCTATGTGAGCCCAAAGAAGAAAGCATCCACTCTAACATAAGCTAAAACCAATCATAAAAATTCAATGAGTTATTACAACCAAAGTTACGACAATTACCACACAATTAAACAATGTAAGATAAATACCAAAAACAAAATAATATGTTGTAGGAAAGGTGCGAGGATTAATTAAATGAAACAACAGAGTTATACTAAGAGACCTAGAGAATAAAACAATATATAACTAACGGTAAGTTCAAGGAAAAGTCAACCAGAAGCAAAAAGATAGGTAGTTTAAGGTAAATAAGTTAAACGTGTAAAAGGTATATGCTGTATAAGAGCAGAAATAAGTAATTGAAGTTAACTAATTGATAGTAGAGACAGAAAACTTTAAGTAAATTGCTAAGGAAATGGAACGTGAAAAATTTTAGATGTACGTAGGGTTGAACGATTTTAAAGATAATTTTATGCCATCTAGTGTGGTTTAAATCGATATGTGAAGG
Organism: Platerodrilus igneus; assembly: GCA_036346225.1. Taxonomy (NCBI): domain Eukaryota; kingdom Metazoa; phylum Arthropoda; class Insecta; order Coleoptera; family Lycidae; genus Platerodrilus; species Platerodrilus igneus. Next base: position 2,920,040 of record JARFIW010001031.1, read on the forward strand.
GATAACAGTAATCAAAACTCGATTTACTAATAAAATTGTTGAAGAACGGAAAAATATCTTGTAACACATAAACTTGCTAGGATGACAAACCCTCGATTGAGTTTCACCTAGACTAATGAAGAAAAATTCCAACATCATTCTTAAAAAAATTATTCACAAATTGCTAGAGCGACAAACTTACCTCCGAAGTCTCGTTTAGACAAGTAATGCTGAGCGACCAACTCTTGATGAGTTTCGTCTAGACTTACATACAGCTGCGCGACCAACTTGGAAGAAAAATCTCGCCTAGACCAAATAGATCTTAAAATGCTGCGTTTAAATATCGATATGTCTAAAAAAATATGTTATCAAAACAAAATCATACTCGCTACACAAAAAAAAAATTCTACGATACATATATAGAGAAAACAGTATTCCAAATTATTAAAATATTTTTTTGATATCGCGGGATTTATCAACAACTATCGTAAATGAGCTTAAATACAAAACGTTATCAAGCACTTCATTATTGCAGTGTTTAAAGGAGCAGATATAAAGAAATCCAGTTTATTACAGCGTTTTGAAAGTTAAAAGATATACTTAGATAATTGCGTTAGCTGTATTTCAAGGCAAAATTTTCTTTAAAAAGGGATTTGTAGATTATAGTTAATTATTTAAATTACTAAGAAAATACTTTTAGCATGATATCAGAGCAAGATAGTATTTAAGGGAATAGGTATATCAAAATTTAGAAAATAGAAAATATGCTAAAAACTCAGCTAATTACAAAATCTATATTTCGGGAAAGAATTTTCTTTATGAAGGTAATTGTAATTTATAATTGATTATTTAGGTTATAAAGACACTCAAAATTATAGAAAAATACAATATTATATGCGTTATTTAAACGGTAGCTTTGAAAAATTGATTTCAAAATACTAAAAAAACCTGAGGTTTATAATGTTTGTTTATAATTAACTTAGGTATATTTCTAAGGAAATTTTTACTTACAAAGAATGTTAAATTAAAGTATTTATTTTATAACTAATGTACTTACAGGAAAAACTTATGCAATACAAACACCAGAGTTAGGTTATGTTGATTTAACACCTTCTCAAAAGATTATTCCAGCTTCCTGGTAAATTAAATTAAGTCATTATCTAAAAGAATTTAAATTAGAAACACTATTTTTATAATATTACGAGCATTAATTGGATTTGCAATACATTTTAAAAAGTATCCACAAAAATCAATATGGCAGCTCATGCCAAATTAGCATAGCAACTGTCATTTCATTTCAGATGATTGACATAGTAACTTTTAGTGTTACCACTCTAAATTTTATAAGTTAATAGATATTAAAAATTCAAATAATAATTTATTTTCTAAGTGAAAAACCTACAAATATAGTTAATTAATACATTCTAAGATATAAACCAGAAGAAAAGAAATTTTTATTAAACCTAAACACGTTGGATGCGCCACTATTATACCCCCGTCGGTACGATACGCGAGTCACTAGAGTCAGTTGGTAGCAATGTTAAATAGTTGCAAAATGATGCGTAAATAAGGAATTACGTCACGCAATTATATAAAATTACTCCATCACATAGAAAACCAAAAAAGTACTTACGTAAACTGTAGGGCTTTTCCAGCATTACGCCATGATGGCGGGCTCCGTTGATCCTTCTCGGGCGTGGGTGTTCGTTGGGCCCGGTTGAAACCAAATTCCAATTTGTCTTCTTTCTCCCTATGTAGAGGTCGACAGGAAACGGGTATAAGGAACGATAATCAAAAGATAAGGCAAAGGAACCTACATAACAAAAAAAGAAGATACAAAGATAAACTACATTCGTTGGCGTCTCGGTCACCAGTCCCGACACGTCTCCCGGAAATTCACCATCACCCTTCTTGGCACACCGCGTCGGCGCAATCTCGCGCAAACGCACTGTCTGAAGTGACGGAAATACACACACGTCTTTTCAAATTATTGGCGCGAAATCCTTACAAATTAAAACTTATAGAAATGTTTATATGCCGAATTTTCGGCATGTAACAGGAGAACGTTTAACATTAGATAGTTTGGGCACAGCTTGTATTTTAAAATTTCTTTGACACACTGGTTGATAGTGTAAATGGACATTTATTGTATCCACAGTCTGGCAAAAATTCACGGTGTGCTGTGTCTGAAAAAATCAAACCATGTGGAGTTCTTGAGGATGCTTGTATCCAATTAAAGACTATGTATTTAAGGTAATTGTGGTGTCCTATACAAAATTATATGATGGTGTATATTATGCATTGTATCCTATTGTAAACAAAAATACTTTGAAAGCAAAATTTAAAAAATTGATGTATTGAAACTTTTTATAACAAGTTACATTTAATGTATACATACTTTAGAGGTCTATTACAAACGTTATGTCGCTTGACTAGGGAATGAGATAAATTGAAAATAATCTGAATAATCATAAAGTATACTTCACAATTTTAATTACCTATTTTTGTACCGAATATATGGTTTATTATAGTTTTTATTGTACAGAAGTGGGAACCAAGAGACTTAGACCTCCTACACTAAGAAACTGGATAGTGACACTCAATGGTTTACAAAAAATTTATAAGACTACGCGTTCCAAAGGTATAAACTTCATAAAACCTCGAGAACTTAATCAAGATCCCGTTGAAAATTTTTTTGGCCAAATCAGACAGTAAGGAGTAAGAGACACCAACCATACTCCATCACAATTTGAATCTCATTTCAAAACTTTGTAACACTTCGCCCTCCTCACCTGACCTATGTAGCAGTCAAAGAAACAAGAAACGAGTTACTAATACATGTATAATCGAATGTAACTCTATATCACTTTTTATGGTTCAAAATTGCAATACAAGGGTCCACTTACCTATTCCCTAAGGTTGTCAACTATTTCTGACCCAATAGTCTTCACTCTACTTCCCTCAAACGCCTCGGTTACTCTACAGCGGAGAGTACATGGACATGTCCCAGGGTGGTTAGGCTTTGAATTCTGAAACCGATACTGGTGAGTTAACTTACCCAAAAGTTTACAAAGTGTCTGTACCTAAATGTATTTCAACAAACCACTTTTAATTGGAATATATATATATATATATATATATATATATATATAGGGTTAAATTTAGGTATGAACAAGGCAATTTCAAACACCCTGTATAGAGGAAACAATCAAAATTTACGTGCAAAATTTATTTCATTTAGTTAATTGAAAGTAAAAAGTATTACCATAATTTTACAATTAGTGATTAAAATTTAGTTAGGTTCGTAAAGAAAATAAACAGTATAAGCCAATGGAAATTATTATTTAATTTAATTAAGTTTAATTCAAAGGAATATAACGTCTAAAACGCATAAGAGCGTGAAAAATCGATAATTTCAAGGCGAAACGCTTTACGGACAAACAAACACGTCGAATATAGGAAATACCTTGAAACGCAAACTCCTAGAAATGTTATTTTAAAACGATCGTTAATTGAACACCTGCATGTTTTGCAAAGGTCAACTTCCCGTGATTTGTGTACATAAAAGACAAGATTCGAGGTATATTGTGCAAACGGTCGGACGGTTCGCATAAATGCTAACCAAAAGTTTCCTTAAAGCGCAGAAGGGATGGACAATCAATGATATGCTTCGGTATGAGACAGGCGTAATAGCATTTCACTTCGAAACGCACGTATTCAGCCCACGTGGGTTAGATAGCACGCGGACAGTAATATCAATTTTTTACCACTCAAACAAGGTTAGAAGGAAACATATAATATGCATAAGAGAAGAATAGAGTTAATATAGGCGGGGTTTATAAGACGTCCCTGAAAGTATCATTGGTCTAGTTAGTTGTAAAACAGACAAGCACGAGAAAATTGAATGCGGGTTTTTCGGAAAATATCGTATCAACGAGCTAAATTTCAAAGATTTTGAAAACGGTTACACCAAAATTTGCGGAAATGTTAGTTCAATTAAATATTTCGCGTTAGGAGGGTTTGGAGAGGTTACACTTAGAAGCGTATAAATAGGAGAGAAGAGTTATTAAGTTTCGCTTTGACTTCGTTAATTTGCAACGCTTACTACGTTCAGAAATCTACTAACGAGCTTGTAAGTATTTAAAACTTATAAATTAAATAGTACAGTGTTAGATCGTTGGCCTCATAGTTTGAAACGCCGAAAGTGTCGGGTTTATATTTAACTGAGGTGCAACAGATATTTTAACAAGCTCGTAAAGTAAAGTAAAGTAACGTAAATTAAATTATGCAATAATGAAAAAGTGTAATATATTTGGATTTGGATGGACCTTGAATGAATAGCATGCAGCACAACTTCGATGGTGTTCATCTATAAATAGCTGGAGGCGGCAAGCAGAGCAGAACCACGAGACCGAGGGTGCAGGAATTTAATTTCATCGTCAACGGAGTAGGGATCTTCAAGTAATTCCAGGTAACGCATTAGAATTTGCTGTTTTTTTTTTTTTATAAACTATGGAAATTATTGTGATGTGTGAGAGTGAACTTTGATGGTATTTTGCTTTATTTTGTGTATTGAATAGAATACGTATAACTATCTTTTATTATGGTATTTGAATATAAATTTAAAGGTGTATATAAAGCTTCCATTTCGAATGGACCTGCACCTTGCCGAAGTTCTAGATTACTAGAACAGGTGAAATGGCTTGCGTGTTCTAATGAGCTAAAGAGCCAAACTACATGTCCAACAAAAGTAGTAGGGTCGTTAGTGAGGAACCAGACTAAGACAGGTCCCCGAAAGAGGGCAGCGGCTCTTTCGGTACTTAGATTGGCAGAGATCATAGGGGTCGGTATGGCAGTCTAAGACACACTACCGCGATGTGGAAGGCAACGGGAAACCACCACATTACCTCCCAAGTACACAGCATATCTAAATTATAATAAAATGATAGCATTCTCTGGGGTAAAAGATTCCGGAGTTAAAATAGTCCCCCATTCGGATCTCCGGGAGGGCACTACTTCGGAGGATGCGATCGGAAAGTTAAGAATAAGAGTCGGGAACATTTTGCAAGTCGGAGCGTGGAATGTTAGAACTATGAAGCAAGCGGATAAGCTAGAGAACCTAAAAATCGAAATGAATAGTGTTGGATCAAAGGATGTATCATGCATTTCTTAACATTAACACTTACTTTGAACTCGTCTAATTAGAATGTGGACTGTAATTAGGTTAACTGTACAGCGAGGTTTAACGGCACTATAGCATTGTCAATTAGCACTCACGACACGAAAACTGGTCTGTCACCTCCGGTGGTTCAAACATGACAACACAACACCCTTGTCGGCTGCTGGTTTTAAGTCCTTTCATGATTGTTACAGGAAGGGGTTAACAATGATGAAGGAGAGAGGGACAGGAGCCCGAACATCCCGCCCACCAAAATAAATATAACTTTATTTTTAACAAAGTAAACAACTAATATGAAACGATACTAACTAACTTATAAGGAACTAGACTAAATAGCTATATAATATCTAACCCTATGAGCTTGTTGCACAAATACACCAACAATTATTGTTCCAAGGGCAAAGGGCAAAGCTTTAGCACAGGTCTTTTAAGAGTCCCATGTGCCGTTCTCACAGTTGCAACGCGAACAACGTTATCTTTACCAGTATGTAGTTGAATGATTCTACCCAATCTCCATTGAAGAGGCGGAGAATTGGGTTCTTGAATCAATACTAAAGTGTTTAGCTTTAGCGATTCCCCTGAAGCAAACCATTTAGATTTTGTTGAAGCGTATGAAGGTACTCTGATTGCCATCGCTTCCAGAAACTTTGCTGAAACCGCTGGACCAGTTGCCAACGATTTAAACGATTAATCGCTACCTCAGTAACGTCCGTATCTGGAATGACAGAAATAGGTTCGATGGTTAAAAAATGACTTGGGGTCAAACAAGATAAATCGTTAGGATCCGAGTTAAGCGGACCTAATGGACGGGAGTTCAAAAGTGCTTCAATTTGCACTATAACCGTATTAAATTCTTCATAAGTCAATTTTTGCTCACCAACTACCCAAAATAGGTGAGTTTTGACAGATTTAATTTCCGCCTCCCATAGCCCACCGAAGTGCGGAGCAGAAGGGGGGTTGAACGACCACTCAATATTTTCTGCGTGTGCGGATTGTTCTAACAGTTCGCGAATTTTGGCTTCAGCACCTACAAAGTTGGTACCACAGTCGCTGTACATGTGGATACACCTTCCACGTCTAGAAATAAATCGACGGAAAGCGGCTAAAAATGCTTCTGACGACAAATCTGAAACCAATTCCAAATGCACTGCCTTAGTGCTGAAACAAACAAAGAGACAAATATATGCCTTTAAGGTTTTGGCTCCTCGAACCCGACCCATTGTTATGAAAAAAGGGCCCCCAAAATCTACGCCAGTATGACAAAATGCTTTTCCAGGAGTCACTCGCGGAGTAGGTAAATCTCCCATAGAAGGCACAATAAAAGTAGGATTGACCCTAAAACAAGGAATACATGCACGTAGACACTGTCTTATGGCTCTCCTAGCAGACAAAATCCAAAAATGCTTTTGCAATAACGACTGGGTTGTACGATTACCACAATGTAAAATTTTAATATGGCAATCCTGTATAATAAGAGTTGTTAGACGATGGAGCCGAGGGAGAAGTAAAGGATATTTTGCATCATGTGAGATGCCCGAATGTTTTAACCGACCGCCCACCCTGAGGAGTCCCTGGTAATCTACGAAGGGAGTGAGAGAACGGAGTTGTTTGCTAACTAAATGTCCCTTGTTCAATTTTTCCAAAGCTTCCGCAAATGCACCGTTTTGAACATGTTTCACTAACAATTCTAACGCTGATGTTCTTTCTCGAAGGGTAATCGCACCAGTTAATTTTCCATTAGGTGATTTGAGGTTGAACACAAAACGGCGGCAGTGACTAATTATTTTTAAAATCTTTTGCAAATCGGAGAATGTATCTAACAAAGAAGTCAAAACGTGATCCGAGGGTTCGATAGCAATCAACACGACTTTTGCTTCAGCAGAACTTTGTGACAGTTCTGATGCTGAGTTATCAAGACATGGTTGCTTAGGCCATTCTTCCAAAGGTAGTTTTAACCACACAGGACCCGCCCACCATAGCGGGTGATCGATAAGTTCAGTTGCAGAAAGGCCTCTAGAGGCACAATCGGCAGGGTTGTCTTGTGATTTGACATGCTTCCAATTAGAGGGTGCAACCAGCGATTGAACATGTGCAACTCTATTTGCGACAAAAGTTTTCCATTTATTAGATGGCGAATTTAACCATGAAAGTGTTATTGTAGAATCCGACCAAGCAAAGATGCTAGTAAATTCTAACTGAAAATATGTTTTTTTCACATACTCTACGAGATTTGCGAGTAGAACTGCTGCGCACAACTCTAACCGTGGCAACGAAACCTTGTTTATGGGCGCAACTTTACTTTTTGCACAAACAAAATACACGAAAATATTATCATTTTTGTCAAAACAACGAAAATAAACAACTGATGCATAACCTGCTTCTGAGGCATCGCAAAAGGCGTGTAACTCGATGCTCTTTAAGTCTTTACAAATCAACTGACGAGAAATTTTCAACTCGGATAAGAATGGAAGTTGCAACAAATACTTGTCCCATTGACGAATAAGTTTTTCGGGAGGCTGGACGTCCCAATTGATTCTCAAAGTCCATAAACGCTGAACGAAATGTTTAATAAAAAATGTAACAGGAGTTAAGAAACCTAGGGGACCGAAAATTCTCGCTAATGTCGAAAGAACGTTCCTTTTTGTACAAGGACGCTCACTAATTTGTATATCGTATGAAAAAACGTCTAAATCGGAACACCATTTGAGTCCTAACACCTTTACTAGCGGAATTTGTTCTTGACTAAACGTCAGCGGTGGTTGTTCGATTTGTGAACTGGGTATATTTGACAAGACAAGGGTGGAATTACTATTCCATTTGCTAAGTTCAAATCCACCAAGCTTACATAATTCAGTCAGTTCTTGAACTAGCAAGTTGGCTTCTTCAACAGTTTCACAACCACTGATGATGTCATCTACATATGAGTTGGACGATAAAACAAGTGAAGCGCGTTGGTAACGAACCGCTTCCAATCTGGCTAATTCTTGGATGGTACGAAGAGCAAGAAAAGGAGAAGCCTTTATCCCATAAGTAACGGTGTTCAATCGGTAATCAACAAGAGGATCCGATGAATCAAATCTTCACAAAATACGTTGGAAATCTCGATGTTCTGGTATAATCTCGATCTGGCGATACATTTGTTTGATATCCGCCGTGAAAGCAATGTTGTGAATCCGAAACTGCAATAGAAGTTCAAAAATATCCTTTTGTAGTGATTTTCCCTGTAACAACGTGTCATTTAGTGAAAGACCGTCTGAGGTTTTTGCACTTGCATCGAACACAACTCTTAATTTAGTTGTTGTGCTCTCTGGCTTTATGACCGCATGATGCGGAATGTAATAAACAGGACTACTATCTAACGAAAGAAGAGGTACAGGACTCATGTGCCCTGTGTTTATGTAATCTTGCATGAAAAGATTGTATGATGCTCGTAAATGCGAGTCATTCTGCAAACGTCTTTCCAACCCCAAAAAACGACGTAAAGCGATTGCACGAGAATCAGTAAAGATCGGTTCTGGTCCTTTAAAAGGCAATGAAACCATAAACCGACCTGCTTCGTTTCTAGAATAAGTATCGACAAACGTCTTTTCACACAATACGTTTTCTGCATTTTCTTGTACCTGAGCAGGAACACTTTCCAGCTCCCAAAAACGAAGTAGCGTGTCTTCTATTGGTTCCACATAAGCACACAACGAAGTAGAAATAGTTTCTGAACAACCTACTTTTCCAGTCACAATCCAACCAAATTTGGTGTGAATGGCCACCGGTTCGTCTTGTTGTCCGATCCGAGATTCATTTAACAAAATTTGTGCGAAAATGTCTGCTCCTAACAACAAATCAATTTTCGCAGGTTCGAAAAACCTTTTATCAGCTAATTGTAATCCATCGATATGATCCCAATGGCGTTTTGATAAAGGTGTGGCCGGTAGTTGACCACATATTTCCTGTAAGACAAAAAATTCTAAATTGAAATTGGATTGAGTTTCAGCCTGATTACAAGAATGAATACGACACGATAAGCTACCACTGATAGTAGACGCATTCAAGCCCAAACCTTGAACTTTTGCTAAGCTTTTATGCTTCTGCAAGAAAAGTCTTTGACCACACTTTTCTGTCATGAAATTTGACATACTCCCATTATCTAAGAGTGCCCTAACGGTTTGTAGTTTTCCAAAACCATCGATAATCGCTACCTGAGCAGTAGCTAACAAAGTTGTTGCATTAGCAACTGAACGAGAAACGAATGAACTAATTTCAGTTCTCTGCATCGACAAGGAAGAAGCTTCACTTGTTTCAGTCCCTTCAACCATTTTTTGTGTTTGATCTGCTGATGTAGTAGGAGAAGTATTTGCATTCTCAAAATGCAACAATGTGTGGTGTGGTTTACGACATTTTTTACAAACAACCTTTGACTGGCAATTTTTGACACGATGCGAACTACACAAACAATTTAAACAGAGATTATTCTTTTTAACGAAATCAAATCGTTCCTGACTGGATTTACCAAGGAACCTTTTGCAACCATAAATCAAGTGCGAGTCATTACACACTATGCATTTGTTAGGTGACGTCGTAGATACAAACGTCCCACGAGTTGAATTTTGTCTATTCCAAGTTGAAGGCTCACTTTTACTTTTAGTCGCAAAGTTGACGGTTTTCGGTGCTTTTTGAGACATCAAATCATTGATCTCTAAAGCCTTACACGATTGATCTAAGAACGCTCTTAAGCCTTCAAAACGTGGTATTTCACTAGTATTCTGCATTTCGAAACGTTTGGCGGTGTCTGAATCTAACCTTTGTAATAGCCAATTGAAAAGAACAAAATCAAACAGATCGACATTTTCAAAAGTTTTTAAAGCACTGTAGCTTTCAACGAATACATTCAATAAAGACCTCAAACTGTCGGAGGTCGCACAATTCAATTTGGGAGCCTTTTCCATGCAATTTAAATAATTTGTAACAATTAATCTTTTATTTTCATAGCGATCTATAATAATTTTTAGGGCAATTCCGTAATTTGCATCACAGACCGATAAATGTTTAACGAGTTGTCTAGATTTATCATCTAAGCTGTTTAACAAAAAAAAGAACTTTTCAGTAGGAGAAAGTTTTTGATTTGAATCAATTAAACTCCGAAATGCATTGTAATATGATTCAAAATCTTCAATTTTCCCATTAAAATTTATTAATGGAATTGCCGGCAAGCGTATGTTGTTTGTGGCCGCGAGTGAATTATCTACCAATGATGCTAGAGGCACTTTAGTTTCCAACTGCCTCTGACATTCAGTGAACCGAGCTCTAATCTCCAAGAAATATTTATCTAAGCTAATTCGAATACCCGAAATTTCTTCAATACATTCATCGTCTAAGATGCATTCTGTATACAATTTGTCAAAATCTGATATAATCTGGAGAGTTAATTCCATACTTGCTTCAATTTGCGCAAACGTATCACCGGTCCCATCTAAATTAGACAATGCGTTTTGCAAAGCTATCAATCTACTTAACGCCGATTTACCTTGAAAAATCAACCTTTCTGTGGTAACTACCATTATGAAAGGGTCAGATATCGCCTAAAGCAACAAGCGGCAACAACAAAGCTTTTAAATTCTATAGAAAAGGGTTGTTTTTACGACCCCCCAACGAAGTGATGTTTGAGCAATAAATGACAAATACCGTTTCTACAAACAATACAATGCCACTGTAAAATGCATGTGCACGAAACTGAAATTGAACGAAGCCTAAATCTTCTAAAAGGAATTACAACAAGGCTTGTAAAAATACTGCAGGCAAAGATAACAAAGAGTAACTACCCTGCAACCATAAATAAACACCTGTTTTTAACCCGAACGTTAAGAATTTGCTACCTCGATGGTATATGTGTCACAAGCTCACAAAAAAGCTATTTTGTACCGTTATTATTTATTTTAATTAAATTCTGGAATAGAACTTGAACATAAAATAAATAGTATTCAACACGAAAATTTACTTAGATTGCAAACCAAATCAAACCAATAGTTCTAAGAACTTCTAAGCAAATGTCTATACAGTTTAACGCAGTAATGAATTTATATCACCCTCCCAATCAAAAAAACAAACGAAATCAAGGAATTGGAGCGTGAAATTCAATTTAACAAAAGGAATTCAATCCGGAAGAAGGCTCAAAATGTGGGCTCAAAGGATGTATCATGCATTTCTTAACATTAACACTTACTTTGAACTCGTCTAATTAGAATGTGGACTGTAATTAGGTTAACTGTACAGCGAGGTTTAACGGCACTATAGCATTGTCAATTAGCACTCACGACACGAAAACTGGTCTGTCACCTCCGGTGGTTCAAACATGACAACACAACACCCTTGTCGGCTGCTGGTTTTAAGTCCTTTCATGATTGTTACAGGAAGGGGTTAACAATGATGAAGGAGAGAGGGACAGGAGCCCGAACAAATAGGTTATCATTAGACATAGTAGGGATCAGCGAAGTTCGGTGGCCAGAGGCGGGAGATTTTTGGAGTGGAGACTTCAGGGTAATTCATACAGGAGCCGAGGAAGGAAATTTGGGTGTGGGGATAGTTATGCGGAAAAAGATAGGATACTGTGTAGAAAATTACTTACAAAAGAATGAAAGAGTACTCATGGTTAGATTAGAATCTAAACCGGTAAACACAGTAATAATACAAGTATACATGCCCACCTCTATCTACAGTGACGAAGAGGTAGAAACAATCTACAAAGATATCGAAGACATATTAAGACACGTAAAAGGACATGAAAATTTAATAATTATGGGGGATTTTAATGCAGTGGTAGGTGAGGGTAGGGAAGGAGTGATAGTAGGTTTATTTGGTTTAGGCACTAGAAACGACAGAGGAAATAGGCTGGTAGAATTTTGCGACAAGAACAATTTAATCATTACAAACACATTATTTCAACATCATGCTAGAAGACGATATACGTGGAAGATGCCAGGAGATACAGGAAGATATCAAATAGATTACATTCTTGTTAGACAACGGTTTAGAAATCAAGTAAAAGACTGTAGAAGCTACCCAGAAGCAGATATAGGCACTGACCACAACATCGTAATTATGAAAGCCGCACTTAAATTTAAAAATTTGAAAAAAAGAAACGGAAAAAGGCACTTGGACCTACAGAAACTAAAAGAGAAAGATATTCAAGAAAGATTCGAAAAAAGGTCAAATGAATTGCTCAAAGATATTGGGAAAATATCTGATACTAAGGAAGTAGAAACAGAATGGAATAACATTAAATCCAGCCTCGACATGGCGGCCAGAGATATTCTGGGGTATACACAATAAATAAATAAGAAACCATGGATAACAAAGGATATCCTGAATTTAATTGAAGAAAGACGAAAATACAAAAATAAATCAGACGAAACAGGAAAACAGAGATACAAAGTCATAAAATGGGAAATTATTCGAAAATGCAGGAAAGCTAAAGAACAAAGGATTGATGAAAAGTGCAAAGAGGTACAAACTAAGATGGAAGTAGGAAAGACAGAGGAAGCATACAAACTAATTAGAATCAATTTTAGGGAAATAAAACCGAATAGCAAAAATATAAGGGATGCGGGAGGAAATGTCATTATAGAAAATGTAGAGAAAGTGGGTAGATGGCAAGAATATATAGGAATTTATATGCAGGAGAAGAACTAACTGCACTAGAAAATGAATCAGACATTGAAAATGATGACTTGGGATATCCTATACTTAGAGATGAATTTGAAATAGCATTAAAGGGTCTGAAAAATGGTAAGGCGCCGGGTACAGATAAGGTGCAAGCGGAGACTCTAAAAGCCGCTGGTCAAGCAGTAACAGAACGTCTCTTCCAACATGTAAGCTATATGTATGAGACAGGCGAGATACCCAAAGATTTCAAACATAACATCATAGTAACTATACCAAAAAAGAAAGGCGCAGATAGATGTGAAGATTTTCGAACAATAAGCTTGACAGCACACGTATCAAAAATATTAACTAGAATTGTACAAAGACGAATGGAAAAACGGGCTGAAGAAATACTAGGAGAAGACCAATTTGGGTTTAGGCGAAACAGGGGAACACGGGAGGCTATCTTAGCTCTGAGGGTGATAATGGAGAAAACAATAGAAAAAGGGGAGAGCGTGTATATAGGGTTTGTAGATCTGGAAAAAGCATTTGACAATGTAAAATGGAAAAAAATGTTCGAAATACTCAAAAAGATTGGAATGAGTTATAGGGATAGACGGATAGTACATAGCTTATACAAAGAGCAAACAGGAGTAATAGAATTAGAGCAGGAATGTAGAGAAGTAAACATCAGGAAAGGGGTGAGACAGGGATGTTCCCTATCCCCATTAATTTTTAACTTGTACATTGAAGAGGCAATGAATACGGTCAAATGCAGGAAGACATTTGGAATTACTATGCAGGGACAAAAAATTGATATGCTTAGATTTGCAGATGATATAGCGGTATTAGCATCTAGCAAGGAAGAGTTAGAATCTGCTCTTAATGAAATGGAAACGGTTCTAACAGAGAGATACGATATGAAAATTAACAAAAGTAAAACTACAGTACTAGTATGCAAAGGAGGGAAAAATAAATAAAAACAAGAATACAAATATGTAACACGAACTTACAAGAGGTTAAGGATTTCTGCTACCTAGGAAGCCAAATAACGCAAGATGGGAAAAGCACAAAAGATATAAAACAAAGATTAGCACAAGGTCGTGCTACATTTAACAAGAAAAAGCAACTACTGTGCTCAAAGACCACAAACATAGAAACAAGGAAAAGATTGCTCAAAACATATGTGTGGAGCACAGCACTGTATGGCTGTGAAGCCTGGACAGTGGGAGAAGCGGACAAGAAAAAGGTAGAAGCCTTTGAAATGTGGTGCTACAGACGTATGATGAAGATATCATGGACAGACAAAGTTAAGAACGAAGAGGTACTAAAAATGGTAGGGGAAGAAAGAAATATGTGGAAAACGGTAAAAAATAGGAGAAATAGTATGATAGGCCACATACTACGGCATGAAGCAATAGTGCGGAATATACTAGAAGCAGAGATAGGAAAAAAGAGAAGAAGAGGTAGACCTAGGTTAGACTACTGCACACAGATAGTGAAAGATGTAGGCTGTAGGAGTTTCAGGGAAATGTGTAGGCTAGCTCAGAAGAGAAATCAATGGAGGTACGCATCCAACCAGTCCCAAGATGGATAAATTAATGACGAAGAAAGTAGCTGTACTTAAACATGATATTTATTATAAGCAACTACAAGCATTGGAGGGGCAATATTCTTGAATAATGGTAATAGCGTGAAAGCATTTACTGGAAAACTATTATTTCGGCAAATTCTAAGTGTTGGGGGATTTTGGCAGCCACAGGTTGCTTAACCCCCTTCAATAAATCTCAGTGAAAAAGGGCATAATATTAGAAAACAATAGAAGAAACATGATATTTATTATAAGCAACTACAAGCATTGGATGGGCAATATTCTCGAATTATGGTAATTGCGTGAAAGCATTTACTGGAAAACTGTTATTTCGGCAAATGTCTAAGTGTTGGGGGATCTTGGCAGCCACAGGTTGCTTATCCCCCTTCAATAAATCTCTGTGAAATAGGGCATAATATTAAAAAACAATATAAGGGGAATCGAGCTGTATTACTGTGTGAGAATTTCAGGGAACCATGTAGGTTAGTTTAGAAAAGAAATAAGTGCAAGTACATGTTCAACCAGTTTTGAGACGGGAAACCCAATGACGAAAAAATAAGCGCAGACAAATCTGATGATTATTATAAACAACTAGCTGTTTGTTGTGAAATATCTGCAACTAATGTTGACTGTGCGAAAAGACATATTGGAAAAAATATTAAATCAGTAAATGTTCAAGTGCTAGGGGAACTTGGCAGCCACAGGCTGCTTACCCCCTTTCGCAACCACTGAATGTCGGAGAAATAGGGTATATAATTGTAAAACAATAGAAGGTGACCAAACTGCATCTAACAAGAAAAAATGGCACCTATGATGAAAGACAACAAACATAGAACAAAAAGTTGTTGAAAGCGTATGTGTGGAGCACAGCACAGACAATATGCCTACGAAATACAAGCAATCTGAAAAGCAGACAGAAGAACAGTAGCGGCCTTTGAAATGCCGTGCTTCAGATGTTCGAGGATGGACAGACAAAGTTAATAACAAATAGGTTATAGAAACAGTAAGGGAACAAGGATATCTTTGGGAAAAAAATATGAGAAATAGAAGGGCAGAATACGTTCTAAGGCATTTTTGGGGAATAGTATGTGATATATGACAAGCAGAGATAGGAAAAAAGAGGCGGATGTAGACCTAGATCAGATAGTGATAGATGCAGACTGTGCAAATTTCGGGGAAATGTGTAGGTTAGTTCAGAATAGGAAACAATGATGGTACGCGTCTAACCAGTTTCAGGACTGAAGACCCAATGATGATGATGATATAAAGCTTATTAACATTCCTCATGAATTAAAAATTTTTTTGTTAAGAGTACATGGGTTTTTTTGTGTTTGTAGTAAGAGTATGCAAAGTAAAAAGCATACATTAATAAAATAAACTGGGTTATCATGAGCTCACCATACTCCAGAGTGTACTAATTAGAAATAATTATAAAAAAAAGGTATTAATCAAGGCCCATTTACTCCTGTTACATTCAATGTGTTTGATATTTCAATTTAAAATCCTGGATTTTACAAAGATAGAATTTATTGAGGTGTAACTTGAGCACCGAAATGTAAATAATCTTGAATTATTATTTGTAAATGGTGGTAAATAAATATTGTATGATTGTTGTATTATTTTGTGGTTATATTGCGAGTGTGCGTGAACGATAAAGAGTATGATAGTAAATCTAGGTATCCAAGAGGAGGCCCAACTGAGCTAGTCAGGGAGCTGTTGATGGAAGTAGAATCTGGGTAAGAAATTTTTTTTTTGAAAATTATTCTTTTTGTGAAATTTTCGATTTTGGTAAATTAAATAATTTTCGAATCTCGAACGATTTTTAGGAAATTCCAGAGGCTTTATAGGCTAACACAACAATTTTATGACGCCCAAACGTTGGGGCTCGAATGTTTTTTTTACTCTGGCGAGGTTTTATAGGCTAACACGACAATTTATGGCAACGTGAACGTGGGGCTCGAATGTTTTTTTTACTCTGACGACAATTTATGGCGCCCGAACAGGAACGTGAATGTTTTTTTACTCTGGCGAGGTTGTATAGGCTAACACGACAATATATATATATATATATATATATATATATATATATATCTCAACATTCGTATTAAGTAATGAATTTAATAGCCTTTAATATGGTGATATAACTATTTACATTTACTATATCGACATACTTGAATGCAATAAAAGCAATATCTCTTACTTAACTAAAGTTACTTTAAGCCGGGTGGTTATATATTGTACTAAGCATTGCAAATTCTACAGTTAAAACAAATTGGCTCCAACTTAAACATGACCAATAATCTTGATATTCTATACAAAATTCATAATAATGATTGGAAACGTTAATAATGTCCAAAAATTCCAACCTTAATCTAGCAACTTAACATATTCATGTAAAAGCATAGGTATAACTATATAAAAGTTCATACTTACAACCCCACGTGTATGCATGCATATACACGTCCGTTCTCTCGAACCATTTATTCAAAGATTCACTCAATACCTGTTTCGGGTATGCAATACCCACTGTTGCTCCACTCTCTACAATACCACAAGGTAACTTATCCTCACCAGGGTTGATAATGCTTAACACGGGTGTTGATAAATTTTGTGCTCGAAACTCTTGATATCTCCCTACTCCTGTACCAACTTGGTTAGGAATTGAGCTTCCAAAATTCGAACTTCCACAATCAATCAATAATGAACCATATAGGTGTGTTTAAGTATCATTTTCTTTGCAGTTAATAAACCTACACTTTCTACCATTAACCGCCTTACAGCTTAACCATTTTGTTATTTATCTGTGTCCTTTATACACTACTTAAATTCACTATTCTTCCCGTAATAAGCATACTCACTTCTTATACTTGTTCACCAAACATTACTTTAATTTCCACAGGCATATAACCAATACTGCTACGCGATCTTGCAGTGTAACCCCACACTAGCTTTAGGCTAATTAGTTTTCATTTCGTACCTTCTTTCATATTTTTTGTCTCTATATGTCTTGGCGAGTCTTTATGTGTCGTCTTTTGACTTTGTGTGACGACTTTTTTTAATTCTCTCACTTCCCATATTTATATACTTTTTGTCACGTGACTGCTCTAGCCAATCAAAGACCTTACATATTTCACAATCGTACATCATCCTTACATGTGCTTTTAGGTTAATGGTTTAAATCGACTTTTATTATTGCCATTGCTAATTGAAACTACCCTATATTTAAATTTAAGTTATTCTGCAATATTCTAAAGTATTTCTTGTGAATATTTTTATAAATATCACGAAAAATTACATTTTATTACGCACTTCCGGTTTCGAATTCTCTACAACAAACTAGCATTTCCTTTGGCGCCTTAATTTAAAATCTTCTAACTTTCACAGGATGTTAGATATCAGTTGATAGGTTATGTTCATTTAAAGTGTCAATTGTCACCCAAAGTCCGACTAGGATTGGGTAATTATATTAATTCTGGTCAGTGATGGGTTATATTTTAAATAGAATTATCTGTGATTGGCCGAAAATATCATTTGAAATTTGGATTAATTTAAAAATGTTCTTGGGTGTTACAACTTTACTGTTAAATACTTTTGTAAGCAGACACTCTCTATCCGCCAACTGTAAAGAAGAGCATTCCGAAAATATAATAAAAAGTTATATACTTAGTTTTAGATTTATCATGCTGATTTAGAGCTGTTGGTTTTAGCGAGGTAATTTCGCTTAATTTTTTTTTGTTGAAACTTAA
Organism: Platerodrilus igneus; assembly: GCA_036346225.1. Taxonomy (NCBI): domain Eukaryota; kingdom Metazoa; phylum Arthropoda; class Insecta; order Coleoptera; family Lycidae; genus Platerodrilus; species Platerodrilus igneus. The sequence continues at coordinate 2,938,167 of JARFIW010001031.1, forward strand.
TCTCGGAAGTAAGCTATAACCGGCAGCTCACCATTTATAAAAAAAATGATTTGTTTTTTGGTTGATATTGTTTTAAGATTTAGAGTGTAATTATATATTGCGTGTACATATTGTGTTTAATTATAGGTTTCTTCTGTTGATATGTTGTGTTTTGAGTATGAATGAGGGTGTGTAATTTTCTTTCTTTATTTCAGGCCTCCCCTAATTTTTGTTGTAGGTATAATACCCCGACCACTCGCCGATTGAGCCCGGTCCATTCCTTCTTTGTTTTTTTTCCTAGGCTACGACAATGAACGTAGCAAAAAATACTATCTATACAAAAAAAATAGTAATTGTCAAAACGGTAATGATAACTCTTAATTGTTCCGATGTCTAGATTGCCGACTGCAACCAAAGTTTATTCTGACAATTATTTGTGGCTTTATTGTAAAATCTGTTAAAACAATATTATTACATAGTATTGTTAAGAGGATACGAAGACCCCATCTGAGACTCAAATACAATATAAAAAATATACTGTTATATAAACTATAGAAATATAATACACAATTTTTTTGGAAAATTGGAAATGGAAGTACTACAACCAAAACTTCCTGTTTACTAAAGATCTAATCGATTTTAAAAAGACAAAATTTGATAGACAAATAATTCTTCTGCATGATTAAAAACAACTACAAACGTAAGAGCCTAACAATAAAAGAATACATTTAAAATTAATAAATATTCTAAATCTAAACTATACTAAAGAAGACAATATTGCAGGAAGATTGACATTATAAACCCTCCTGACATGAATTTTCAAGACATTTTTAAGTGTTAAAATCAAGACAATATTTATATAAGTTGGATGGAGTATTTATATGCCATTTAACAAATAAATTCAAGATGATGTTGGAGGAGGACGTGCTGGTGAATTGGGCCACGATCTAAACCTACAACAAAATCTATATTAAAAGTAATTATATTAAAGTACATTAAACATTTGAAAATGTAACTTCCATATGGAAGAACTTAATAAATAGTTAATTATTAGACAAAAAAAAGGTATATTAGAACTCAAGGTTGTTTGTCTCGCGATGCATAGTCGATGAAGACAAAACACCGGGAGCTAAAATCTAATATTTTAACCCGTGTGTAATACGCTGTTTTCTTCTGTGACGAAAAAAACGATGATTTAATACTGAAAAAACATACGATTACAATACAATCGATGTGAAATTTGAAGTTTTAAACTGGTAGGCTATTGTACTTATGGCGAAGTTGCATCTGCGTCGCTAATGAAACCTTTAAAGTAATAAAATATGTAAATTTAATTCTGTGATTGGGTTTAAAAAATTGTAAACTTTAATTGTTCATTAGTCATTTTGAATATTCAAAGTTCAAAAATGGACATTCCAGATTCAGAATTTTTCTTACTCCACCAGCAGAAGTCGCATTAAAACAAACTTGCTATATGGTGTTATTATAGCTCATTTATTTGATTGCCTTATAATGAAGGGAAATCGAAAGTCTTACGACTAAGCTAGGAGTCTATTCTCGGGTAGAGCTTATGAGGGGTGGTTGTGGGTTTCACAACAAAATTATTGTTTTCTGAACTGACTCTAAAATACAAAATAGGAGGTGCAAAAGGGAGCGCCACCAAGTCCCAGAATTATTAAAGCACAGGTTACCCTAAGGGAGAACTTGGAAATCCTCAGGGGGAAAAATCGCTTTTACTACGAACACGCAGGATCTGAAAAAATACAATGTTATTATAATAACAAAGGACGCAAGAGATACACTCTTGCTACCTTATAGAATAAAGAAAAAGAGTAATTATTAATACCAAAAATTTAGGTATAAATAGTAAAAGGAAATTTAGATATCAAACTTCTTGAAAGCGCTGTTTAGTACTTCTTTATTGAGTCGCAGCCAATAACCTATTTTTTTTAATAAAAGGGTATATATTCTTTTTACCTTTTAACTCATTTATCTCTGCCTTTTAGACGCACTTGTCCAAAATAGAACAATTGTTCAACCAAATCATACGATGGTTTTTTAATCAAATTTATCTTTTTCTGTAGTAAATTTTATATACAAAAATGTACAACAATAAAAACTGTGGTCTAATCTTTTAGACTCAGATATTTAAATATAAGAATTATGATAATTTCTACTAGGAATCAAAATGTCAGCAATAATTTAAATATGACGGTAAAGTTTTTAAATACCCAAAATACATAGATCTGTTTACCTTGGTTTACAAATATCTTATATATTCAAAGCTAAGTAAAATTAGTTCTCATAATTACTTTATATGTTATTGAAATAAATACTTTTCCGGATTAAATAAAAGATTAATGATCTTAATTATTTGCAGTAATATCAAATGTAAGCAATAATTTATACAATAATGAAGTATAAACGATAAAAGTTTAATCGACTTCCTTGTAAAACAAATTAAAAACCACTACCATTTAAGTTTCAAATATTCGCCTCGCTGTCAAGTTATTGTGTTCTAACATATGTACGATATCATCACAGTTAAGCTGTTGAAAGTGGAGCTTATGTAGAAAAGTTAATACTATGATCTTTCTTCGGTTGCCGAGTGATTGAAACTGGAACTGTTGTAGAAGTAGGGTCTGAGAAAATCCAATTGCAGGAGAAATACCACTAGATTTAAAAGATAGAAACTTTAAGAACCGACGTTGTACAGCTTCAATACAAGTTATGTAGTTTTCATAATACGGTTCCCATACTATTGCTGCATATTCTAGGTTAGATCTCACATATGCGGAGTAAAGTACTATAGTTGTATTAACATTAAAGTCTCGACAGTTTCTTATAATAAAACCAAGTGCTTTGTAGCCCTTGGAAATAACATGGTTAATGTGCTCATTGAATGTTAGTTTGGAATCAAATACCACTCCTAGGTCATAAATAACTTGCGATCTTAATAAAACAATATTATTGATTGTATAATTGTATACTATTGTGTTTTGTGCTAAGTTATAAGACATACTGAAGCATTTTTCGATATTCAAGTTTAAGTTGTTGTTGTCACACCAGATTAATATTTTATTTAGGTTATATTGTAGAACCTGAGAATCAGCAATATTGAAAATTTTCGAGAATAATTTAAGGTCATCAGCATATAGGAGACACTGTTATCAAGTATGCCAACTATATCATTAATAAAAATATTGAATAGTAGTTGTCCCAATAGAGAGCCTTGCGGAACACCGGAGGTAACCTTTAAAATGTTAGATTTACAGTTATTGATTAATACAAATTGTTGTCTGCTTGAAAAATAAGATCTACGTAGTATGAGTAAATCAGTGGGGATATCATAACTTTGAAGTTTTTTTAGGAAAAGTGTGTGGTCAAGGCGGTCAAACCTTTTGGTAAAATCTGTATAAATTACATCGCACTGCATTCTATCATCCAAAGATTGACATATGAATTGCAAAATACAAAATAAATTAGTGACAGTGGAGCAACCACTTACAGATCCATGTTGTTGAGTTATTAGGTGTTTACTAAAAATGTCTTGGATTCTGTTGTATAGGGCCATTTCAAGCACTTTACTGAAGTTGTTTGTTATAGCTATAGGTCTATAATTTTTCACAGAATGCTTGTCACCTTTTTTAAATACTGGACAGACTATAGAGATCTTCCAAGTAGTTGGATAAACGCCAGTTTTATGCATAAATTAAATATTGTGTTTATAGGCTTAACAAGTACAGAACGATAGCCATGCAAAACAAAGGCAGAGATTTGATCAGGCCCAGGAGTTAGCTTGCATTTCAGTTTTTTAATGCAGATAGCACTTCATCTTCAGTTACTAATTTACTATTGTCATATATGATAGAAATTGGAGGAATTGTATAGTTACCATTGGACGAGATGTAAGTACTGCCAAAATATTCTGCGAAGGCATTCGCTATTTCCTGAGAATCAAATGTTTCTGCTTTGTTAATGGTCATATATTTTGAGTAGGCAGCTACCTTGCATCTTGCTTTGACGTATTTCAAGAAGTTTGCTGGATCAGTATTAATTCCGTTTTGTATGTTTTTGATGTATAAATTATGTGCTTCACGTATTTCATTTTTTAGAGTCGAACAAATCACTTAAAATTCATTAAATGATGAGCCTGAACGAATTCTGCAGTGACGTTTCCATAATCGATTCTTCAATTTTATTTTTTGTATGATAAGACCATTAAACCAAGGTGGATAGTTTTTAGATGCAGGCTTGGTTTTTGTTACTGTGAGATCAAGTATGGTCCCAAGTTGATTGTACATGTAATCGCATGCAAGATCCACATCATCAAAATTGAGAAGGGCTTTCCAATCTGTTTCCAATAGAAGTTGATACAAATGGTTTAGATTGGCCTTTCTAAAATTCCAGTTAGAAGAATTCTGGCTTGGTAAGTCAATAGCTGTAATTGCTATTCAATACCAAAAAGATCAGACTTGAGTTTAGTGATATTCTGCTGATAGACAGAGCACAAATTGTGATCCCAAGCTGCATGTTTAGTATCAGCATTTTCCCCTAATCTTTGATTTGCTTTTCTGCAGTTAATACAGCAGAGTTGAGAGTCGGTAGCAGTGCAAGATTTAAGCTCATGAGTCAATCCACCTCTTGGACAGCTGATATTATTCTTACAGGAATGAGATGTGTGATTGTATGCATTACACTTGAAACACCTGGGAATTTCTACAGCGTCAAAGACTTTACAGAGGTCTAATCCAATGGTTAGGTAACCTGCATTCAGTATTTTATTGTATGTAACAGTGTTTAATTGTAGTGTTGCTTGGAACACTTTTTTATTATTTACAGGGCAAACCTTTAAGATTTTGCACTCAGTAGATTCAGAAAATAACTCCTCATTTTGCTTCAATATGTAGTTAATTAGGGTGTCATCGTTCTACTCCACAGATAAACCAGTAATTCTAATCCGAGGGAAGGCTTTCTTTAATACATGAACATCATATTCAGTAGAAAGTTTTTCGCCTGCTAAATGAACAAATTTATCTGCGTGTTTGGAATCACTGCAGCTAACAATAAGACCTCCATTCTGTATATGCCTTACAGTATTAATCTTTATGTTTGCTTCAATAGGTTTCACTCTTTCAACTATATCACTTTTGATTCGAGAATTTTTTTGACTGCAATCCTTAGGCTTGATAATTACAGATTGTTGTAGTGATTTAGAAACAAGAGCAGCATAGGTAGGTTTCAGAGGAATGTTCACACCAGCTGTAATTCCTGAAAGTTTATCAGAAGCAATCAGCAGGAATTCTGTTCTGAGTTTTTCGAATAAAGTGGTTATTTCATTAAGCACCGATTCATTTTGGTGTCTAAGATGGATTGTAATGAATCAGTAGGGTTCAAATCAGTCTGAGACAAGCATGATTTGCAGTTGAAAATTAGTTTACGCTTCTTCAGTTCCATACATCTTATTTCAGAAGATGTAAGGTCGCTGCAATCATCACAGCTTATATGGCACATTATAACATGTTAGGGGGAACTGGGGGCCTAGATGGCCCCAGGATAAACCACTAGTTACACATAGAATTAAGTATGATTGTTACGATACTGCAGCTTTCACAATCATTGTGGAAAGCAGAGATAAAAACATCGAGAACGGACACCCAACTGTAGTGGGTAGAATACTGAAAAGGAATGATATAAAGGCAGTTGATAAAATTACAAGGAAGGGGCGTAATCGAATAGCAATTGATTTCAAAACCCCAAAGGCGGCTAATGAATTTATCGAGCATCAAATTAATAAAAATAATCAATGGGAAGCATTCGTACCAACTTTGCTGATTACAGTGAAAGGAATCGTCAGGGGGTATCGATGTAAACACAACGGTGGACGAAATAATTAAAGGGGGCACAGCTGCCAGAAAAATTGTAGCAGCAAGGAGACTGAATAGACGTGTAGTACAAGACGGGAAGGTAACATATACCCCTACTGAATCAGTAGTGGTAACATTTAAAGGGAAAAGACTACCGGAATACATGCACATAAATTACTATGAGGCAAAAATTGTGATATACATTAACCCAGTTCTGCAATGTATGAACTGTTTGAGATACGGTCATACAAAGAAGAATTGTCGTAGTAAAAAGCGTTGCGCAAATTGCACAGAAGAGCATGAAGAGAACGAATGCAAAACCCCAGAAGTAAGATGCATATTCTGTCACTTAAAACACCAAGCCACAGAGAATATCAAAGGCAAAAAAACATCAAAGAAATGATGACGTTTGAAAATATATCTTACTTCGATGCTAGGCAAAGGACACGCAAATACGATGGATCTGTGCCTAATCGAGAGAGAACGGCACCAAATCTACAACAATATCCTCCAATCGTCGACAGATTAAAGAAAAAAAGAACCAGCCATGGTAGAGGTAACCCAAAGGCAGGCTATGCATCACAAAATAAAAGCATAGCATCATATTCACAGATCACTAGGTAAAGGAAAAGAAAACCCACCTCACCAATAATAGCAGGGTATGCTAGAGAAGCTCATAAAAGAGCCCTAAATCCACCATTTTTGTGGAAACCAAAGCAGAGTGCCAAACAAAAAACCCACCAGAATTGAATAAAAAAAAAACGCAACAAAACGAGATACAAATGGACATATATGCCACCCTTAATATATTAAGAAAAATTACAGGTGCAGAATCCACTGATAAGGACATCAGAGAAATGGTTATCCAAGAACTTCAGACCAAGGGAAAAAGACACGACAAAGTCGCCAAATCATGATGGAGGAGAAACCCCTAATATATACATAATAGACACGCTCGATGACACCCAAATAATGGAAGCGAAAGTTGTTCACGATAGCTCAAAAAACTCTGATGCAGAGAGCACGTTCTAAAAATAATTTACACATAATTCAATGGAATAAAAACAGTGCCATTAGCAACTATATAGACCTAAAAACTTTGATGGGGCAGGCAAAACCGGATGTGGTATTACTAAATGAGACATGTCTAAAGGACAATCTGATTTTTAAGATCCCATATTACACATGCGTAAGAAAGGACACGGTAGTTGGACGTGGGGGTATCGCATGCCTAATCCACAAGGATATCCCATACATAAGGCAGGAACACAACAGCGAGCTTCCTGCAAGATTTGAAATGATGGCGCTTAAAGTAAATGACATCACCATAGTAAATATATACTGCCCACCCAACACAACCCTTTCAATTAATGTATATAACACACATTTTAAGAAATTTCACAGACCACATATAATCATGGGGATTTAAATGCACAGAACCAAGTATGGGGATCAGCAATGCTAAACGCCAAGGGAAGAAACTTGATGGAAGCACTAGATGAAAATAATCTGGTTGTTACAAACGATGGAAGAGCCTTACATGTGATTTTCCAATGCTCCACCCGAAGGTACTACATTGGCCAGGAAGCAAGTTTCTTTTACCTGGAAAATTTGAAATTTTGCCGAACCCATGCTGTTCCAAGCAAGGTAGGGATCTTTAACGTGCATGACAACACTCACACACGGGACCTCCATTTTACCTCTCATCCGAACGAGGGTGTATTTTTGTGATAAATGCTCGCCTAACATTTGTCAAGCGGACTGTTTCGAGATTCGAACCCGGGACCTTGGGCGTAGTAGTCACACACGTACCACTACGTCACGGAGCCGACCCGATGGAAGAGCCACAAGGATTAGTAAGCCAGGACAAAGGAGAAGCTGTGTAGATCTTACTATCTGCATAGATGATATTGCAAATAATGCAGAATGGGACATAATAGATCCCCTAGGATTGAGCAATCACTGTATTACCACGTGTAAGATAGTACACAATACTATTGAGAAAATTAGCTATAAACCAAAGATACGATACAAGACAAAACACACAAATTGGCGGGCCTATACAGAAGCATTGGCAGAAAGCACACGATTGAAGACTATGAAACATGGTATTATAATATCAAAAATGCTGCAGACAAAGGAGCACCGAGGTGGCAGATTTTCAAAAAAACCAATTTGGTGGGACGAAGAATGCACAGAAGCATGCAGACGTAGAAGTGCAACCCTAAATGATGCAAAACGCAAAACAGTAAATGAGGCTTGGATTCAAACACTACTGGACGGGATGGCCCCACAACTAGTATCTAATAATATGGAAGCAAATATAGAGGACAAGACTGGTACAGAACGATCAAACAAGATGACTATTCATGAGTTGGAACGATGCCAGGTGAGGATCAAGTTACATACTCAATGATAGCACAAGCCCCTTTAAGAATGAAGGAGCAGCTGGTTAATATTTTCAATCAAATATTACAAGGCAAAACGGAAATACCCAAAGATTGGAAATCACAAACAACAATACCAATATTAAACAAGTTGAAAATGCAAGGCATTGTCGCAACGAACTTCCAAATGTAGACTTACTTTAAAACAATTTAAAGAAATTAAAATTATTATGTTGTAATAATTATAAGTATTCAGATAAAATACAAAAATTTATAAACAACAAAAGAGACATTTTAATATATTTTATTTTATTGAATAAATATTTTAAAAAGCTATATATTAGTTCTCATCAATAAGATAAGAAATTTTTTTTTTTTATATGAATCTAATTATTTTCGGTAATCAAAATTTAAGTTTAAACAATGTCTATAATATTGAAATAATTGGCATGAAATGCCATAAATTGTTCAAATATGTGTCGCATATTGATTTTAAGCTTATTTAAAATTTTAATTATCCCTGTGGATTTTCCCGGGGGCTCGGCGTCCCCGTGGCCCGATTTTAACCGACATCAAAACTTAAGCTCTGGACACCGAGCTGAATCGATTGATGTATCACACATTGATGTTCGACCATTAAAAAGGCCTCGGACACACAGACACACAGACAAATAGATTTCATAAACAAACGAAGTTCGTTGAAAAATAGGAATGGACCCCAAAGAATATGACAGTTATAGACCCATTATGCTGGAATCATGCATAGGCAAATTGTTTGAAAGCATGATTAAGACGTGGCTGAAATACTTCCTGGAACACAACAACATATATCCAGAACTGCAAAATGATTTCAGAAAAGGACGAGGTACGATGGACACAGTATCATTTATTTATCAACGGAGGTATACAGAGTGGTAGAAAAGTCCCGGAACGGTCAAATATTTTGGGAAATACTCATCGCATCAAAAAAAGAAAAGATACATGTTCAATATTTTTTTAAAAGCTATTGAAAAATTGAACCCCCACCCCCACCCCCTGGGGGTAGGGGCGGGGCAACTTTAAAAGTTTAAGTGGAAACCCCATTTGTTATTGCAGATTCGGATTCCGCAGGATAAATTACCCCAAATTGACCTATGAACAAATAATTCCTGCTATACAAGAAATTTTTGGAAGTGCATTTGGCCATGTATGGTTTCAACAAGATGGAGCTCCACCACATTACGCTGTTCTTGTTCGAAATTTTCTAAATAATGTTTTCCCAGAAAGGTGGATTGGACGAAGAGGTGCATTAGAATGGCCACCAAGGTCACCTGATTTAACTCCTCTTGACTTCTTTTATTGGGGTTATTTAAAAAGTAAAGTTTAGAGAGAATATGCAATGTTTCAAATTCAATAACTCAACAAGTATTGGAAACTCTTTCTGAACAAATGTATTATCGGTTAGCACTTTGCCAAGAGCAGAGAGGTGGTCAATTTGAACACCTTCGGCGGTAATTCGTTATGTATGAAATAAATATTTATTTAATTTATTATTTTACTTTTATTTTCTGATCCATCAATTATTCTAGAAATAGTTAATTTTTGTCGATTGTAGCGCCATCGGCAAAAAACCTAAAAAAATTATGACTAACATTTTGTGGCAAATCCGAATCTGCAATAACAAATAGGGGTTTCCACTTAAACTTTTAAAGTTGCCCCACCCCTACCCTCAGGGGGTGGGGGTGGGGGTTCAATTTTGGTGTCATTGGATAGCTTTTAAAAAAATATTGAACACGTATTTTTTCTTTTTTTGATGCGATGAGTATTTCCCAAAATATTTGACCGTTCCGGGACTTTTCTACCACTCTGTATAAAGCCTTCACAAAAGGCTGGGTAACGGTATGTGTATTTTTAGATATTAAAGGAGTATACGAACATGTAAATATCAACATATTGTACCAAGAATGTAGAAATATAGGAGTTAGCACGGATCTAATTTAAATAATAGACAAAAGCTTGAAAGTTAGAAATGTAAGTGTTCGATCGCCCAACACTGGCGGTATGACAGGACCTCAACAGGCACACACAGGATTAGCACAAGGCTCCCCATTAAGTCCAGTTCTATTTAAAATATATATATATATATATATATTTCTATGATAATAGGGTAGTTTAGGGATAGGTTAAGTCATGGGGGCCGTATAATAAATAAAAACAACTTCCACAATAAGAAAGGCACCCATTTTCAGCAATTATAAGAGTAAATCGGTCATTGAGAGCACACTGTATATAAAATACACGGGATTAAATGCATGAGAACATAAAGAGGTCTAAGAGTAGTTTACAAGTAAAGATAAGATTTTAAAACGCAACAAATTGCATCAAAATTAAATCATCGGGAAACCTAGATAAATTGGCATTGCAAAGATGTAACAATTGTGTTAAAATATCATCGTACACGCATTCTAAATAATTCATTATTAGAAAAACGTACGTGACTGGAAGAAATCACATTTGTTCAAAAATCCAATATTCTGTAGAAATAAACAAGCACCGGGCGGTTCAATTTAGATGATAAAATGTAACAAACATTCGAATACGTGAGTTAATAAAAGGCAAAACTTGGAATTTCTCAAATAATACCACGATATGTGGGAGGAATACTTGACAGTCAAGGCATGTATTAAAAGATTTGAACTAAATAATTGCCAAAAATCCCGAAGTATGCAAGATAAAGGTAGAAGAATCGTCCCAGAACGTAAACACATCAATGAAATCAATAGGAGGTAGGGCTTATATATACGATAATGACAAAGCGATAAGTTAGTCTATATTCAAACTGAGCTACGACTATGTTCAAAAGTGTTGAGAATTTACGTAACCAGTGAATTAAAAATCAAAGTAAATAAGAATTAAAAAGTGCAAGAATTTATGCAACGAAAATAAGCCGAACCATAAATAGACGTAAGTAAAACGTCTTAATTAAATCCCTTTCTAATATTAATCAAACAGGGCTTTTAATTTCAATCTGGATTTTAATATCGACTTTTAATTTCAATCTGGATTTTAATATCGACTTTTAATTTCATTATGGATTTTAATATCAACTTTTAATTTCAATCTGGACTTTAATTTTGGCTTTTAATATCGACTTTTCAATTTCGACTTTTAATTGGAGACATATTTTGATTGAGATGGCTTTAATTTGGGATATTTAAGACGATTTTAATTTGAGACTTCGAACTTTGAACATACTCAAACTTTGGAGATAGTTTAAAAAATGAAAGTATTCTAATTTGGACATATTTTGACTGGGTACGTTTTTAATTGGAAACAATTTATGGGGCAGGCACAGTAATAAGGAAAGAGGACACAGAGAGGGAATGCAGATCACAGACTAGGAAGGAACTACAGAACCCATTCCAGGTTAGCAATCTTAATACACTTTATTACTGAAAACTTTTTAATTTAATATTTATCACATTGTGTATTTGTAAGTCAACAAAAAGCGTCACTTAACAATTTATGACAAGGGAATAGGCATTTTGGAACATTCGAAGGTCCTTGAATAAGTAAATGATACTTTTGCTGACTTTCAGAAAACCATAAATCTGGTATATATCTATATATATATATATATATATATATATATATATATATATTTAAAATTATATAATTTATTGAGGATTGCAGCAATTTTAAATTAATATTTATCAGCAAATAAAACTAGAAGATTATATATATATATATATCTATATGTAGATATATCTATCATTATATTGTGTATTATAGAATTGCTTTATTTGATTCAATAAGATCCATTTGGGGTAAAAACCTAATTTAACATTTCATAACTTAAGGCCTTAAAATAATAAAGGAATAAGAGGCGAGTATCACAGCAATTTTATGATGGCCCAACGCTGGGACTAAAATAATCACAGCAATTTTATGGCACCCATCGTAGGGGCTTGTTAATCCTAAAATAGGGTATCACGGCAATATATATATATATATATATTATATATATATATATATTATATATATATATATATATATATATATATATATTTTAAAAATAAATATAAACAAAGCAATTTCTAAACACCCTGTATAAAGGAACAACCAGAATTTATGGGCGAAATTTATTCCAGTTAGTTCATTTTTAAGTATCAGGTATTAACAAAATTTTACAAATAATAATTAAAATTTAGTTAGGTTCGTAGAGAAAAGAATGTTAGAAGCCAATGCCATTAATTAATTAATTTAATTGATTTTAATTGAACGATTATTGACGTATAATATGCATAAAAGCGAGTAAAAATCCAATAATACCAAGGTGACACGCGTTGCTAACAAACAAATATATCGGTGGGGTAGAAATACGCCGAACTCCAACTCGTAGAAGTGTTATTTAAAACGCTCGTTAAGATTAAACACCTGCACAATTTTAAATGTCAAGTTCCATTTACTTTGTAGATAACAAACAAGGATTCTAAGGATTGTACAAACGGCCGGATGCTAATGAGCGGTTATTTAAAGCACGTAAGTTTGGGGTCCACGTGGGGTAGATAGCAGATGGTCCGGAATATCGATTTTCTACCACTCAAACCTGGTTAGAAAGAGACGTAGAAAACGCATAAGCAAGAGACAACGATAGTATAGGATGTCCAACTGAGCTAGCCGGAAGTAGTTGAAGAAGGCCATTCAACCGAGGAAGAGAGGAAAACGGGTAAGAAATTTTTTCTTTTGTGTATTATTTAATTTTTGAAAATTTTTCTATTTTCGAGTTTTGAAAATTTAATAAAATTTTCGAATATAATTTTTATTGGTGAGGATTTTACCCAAGTTCCACGGCAATCTTATGGGGACCCAAAAGTGAAGCTCGAGTTCCAAGTAGAATTTTAGTGATTTTACTCCAGGAAACTGGCGATCTGAGAGAGAGAGTTTGTTTTTTATAAATTTAAGAATATTTTGAGTGTGTGTGGGTGTGATTTGAACGTATGCAGAGAAAGGAGTGGTTAAGGAGTCAAGGAGTGGAAATTGGAAGTGACGATAGCGCCTTGTGTGATAAAAATTCGAAAATGGAAGAAGCTGGAGGCAGTAGGGATCAGTCGAGGACGGAGTCGGGAGAAGCTGGAAATGAATTGATGATGAGAATGCTAGAGGAAATGAGATCGAGTAGGGAAGAATCTAATAGGAAATTTGACCAGATGAATGAGACGCTGAGTGGGGTAAGAGAGATGAGTGCAGAGTCGAATAAGAAATTTGACCAATTAAGTCAGGAATTAGGGGATAAAATAGAAAAATCGACGAGAGAATTTTCGGAATTTAAAAATAGCTTGACGGTGAAAATGGGGGAAGTTGAGAATCGGGTTGATAAAAATGAGCGTGATATTAGAGGTTTAAATCTGGAAATGGAACAATTAAGGACTGGTGTAAGGATTTTCTGTGAGGACGAGATTAATGCGAACATGACTGAGGTAACGGACTTGTGTAAGGATCAGTTACGTCGGGTTGAGAGAGAAGTAACCGGGATTAAGCATAATGTAGCGACTTTAATGGGGGATGGTCCAAGGTTTGTAACAGGGAATGTGTCTTTAGAGCAGCAAATGAAATTTTATGGGGATAGTAGAGTAAACCCGCAAATATTTATTAATAACGTTAGAGGTTCAATAAATAACTTATATGATGAACAGGCAAAATTAAATGTTGTAAAAGCTTTACTAAAAGACCATGCGGAAGCTTGGTATAATTTAATAGGACAGGAAATTGACACCTACACGGACTTTGAAGACAGATTTTTAAAGCATTATTGGAGTGACCACAGACAAGACCAGGTACGAGACGACTTAATCACGGCGAAATTTAAGGGAGATTTTTAGGAAGTAGGGAGCAATATGCTATACGAAAGTATAACATAGCAAAGCAACTGAACCCACCACTGACGGACCGACAAATTATAAAATATTTGTCGCGACATTTCGAAGTACAGGTAAGACAACACGTTGCACTACAAAACATAGTGGACAGAGAAATGTTTCTGGAGTACCTGCAGAGGTACGATGACGTAAGTAGGGGACGACCTCGAGAACATAGGGAACACAGATCAACACGGTTAGATTCGACAACAGACGGGACAATTACGCTAGACGGGGGAGTAATTATGCATACCAGCGACAGAATTGGGAACCGCGACGGCCATATTTTAGAAGCAACAGTTTAGGAAGGGGACCTGCACCGAGACCGGGACCTACAAGACAAAACAGTTCACCGGACATAAGGGGGACTGCTAATACAAACACGGAACGAGTGGAAATGCCTAGGACATATGCTGAAGTGACGGCTAGACCAGGACCGAGTAGGGAAAACAGACCTGGACAGGATTTTTAAAGAAGTACAAACCACTAGACAGATTGGTGTACAAATATGAACATCCTAGAGAATTTTTGAAAATTGAAGAAGAAATTGAGCCAGAAATAGTAGAAAAATTTTGTTTGCCCATAATTGAAATTGAAATTTTTGAAAAAAATTTAGGAGCATTATTAGACTCAGGAGCTGAGGCGAGTTTGGTATCGGAGGAATTCGTCAATGAAATTAAAAATAAAGTGTGTGATAGGATAATGCCAATAAAAAGAAGTCACCTGGTTGCGCCAAATAAAAAACGATTTGCTGTTGTAAATAGCGCAGTTATTTTGAAAGTAGAGTTAGGTTCAGTAAGCTGTGAACAAGAATTTATAATTGTACCTGGGTTAAAGTTTAAAGGGATATTAGGGGTCGATTGCATGATGAAGTTAGGGGTTGTAATAGATATGGAGAGGAAAATAGTTAGGATTGGGGATAAAATATTGCCCTGGAAGGCAAGTTATGAGGTCACAGAAGATGACATGGGGTTATGTATAAATAGTATAGAGGGAGATGATGAAGAAGTGAGAGAGATCGACTCAGGGGAATATAGTGAGGAAAAAGTAGATGAGGTACAAGTAATAGTGAAAGAAGAAGCTGAACAAGTAGAGGTCAGGCGCAGAATTAATAGTAGATAAAGAGTCAGAATTAAAAGGGTTAGAAGTAAAGACAGCATTATATGACACACAAGAGGTAAATATAGGCATAAGTGAGTTAAGGGGCAAAGATAATTTTGGTAATTTGAATTTGAATTTAAAAGATTTTTGTGAATTGAATATTTTACATGAAGGGTCTAGAAGAGATGAAAAGTTTTGTATAGAGGGGAAAGATAAAGATGTTGAAGTAGTATCGTTTGGTTTGTCCACAGAAAAGGAAATAATAATAAATGAGAAACAGACAAGGGTAGGCACTGAAGAAGAAGAAATATTTAAGAGTCAGGATAATAGGGATAAGTTTATTTTATGTGAAGTAACAAAGATGATAAGTATAGAAATAGAAGGAGGAGAAATAGAGATGAAGAGTATTAGGATAGTGAGAAGAAAGACTTGGAGGGTCAAGAAGAGAGTTAGATTTAAATAAGAAGATGAAACTTGATAAACAAAAGATAGAGATAGATGAATTTTAGTATAAATGTAGAAGATAGAGATAGCAATAGGTAGGAATAGAAATAGATGTACATAGAAAAGAAGATTAGATATAGGATAAATATGGGAGATAGTTAGATATAGGTATAGAATTAGGTAGGTATAGTTAGGATAAGAATAGATAGTGATAATAGGTGAGGTGAAAAATTATGGAGACTAAAGATAAAGAGAAAAGTCCAAAAAATGCACGTAAAGAGTCAATAAAAGACTAAAGAGGGAAATAAAAGGAGAAAATACAATGAAATAAGAGGGTGAAGAGTTAATAATAAATAGAAATAGTTAGGTAAAAAATAGCGATAGATGTGAATAGTTAATGATAAATAAAGATAGGTGTAAATAGATAGAAATAGGTAGATAAGTAGTGATAGGTTAAATAAATAGGTATAGGTAGTGTTAGATGAGTAGATAGGTATATAGAAATAGCAGAGAAGGTTAAATTAGAATGCAGGTATTTAAATTCAGAAAAACAGGAAAGGGTTTTTCTTAGAATTGAAATAGGGGGATTATATAGTGGTTTTAAAAGATTAAAAATAAATATAAACAAAGCAATTTCTAAACACCCTGTATAAAGGAACAAACAGAATTTATGGGCGAAATTTATTCCAGTTAGTTCATTTTTAAGTAACAGGTATTAACGAAATTTTACAAATAATGAATGAAATTTAGTTAGGTTCGTAAAGAAAATAAATGGTAGAAGCCAATGCCATTAATTAATTAATTTAATTGATTTTAATTGAACGATTATTGACGTATAATATGCATAAAAGAGTGTAAAAATCCAATAATACCAAGGTGACACGCGTTGCTAACAAACAAATATATCGGTGGGGTAGAAATACGCCGAACTCCAACTCGTGGAAGTGTTGTGGTAAAACGTCAGTTAATTAAACACCTGCGTATTTTCTAAATGTCAAGTTCTACTTAATTTTTATAGATAGCTAACGGTTGCAGAGAATATTGGGTAAACCGTCGCATGTGTTCGCAGTAAATACTAACAAAGGTGATTTAAAGCACGTAAAAAGTCCACGTGGGTTTAAATAGCATATGGTCTGGAATATCGATTTTATACCACTCAAACCAGGTTAGAAAGAGACGTAGAAAACGCATAAGCAAGAGACAACGATAGTATAGAAGGGACTTGTAGGACGTCAGTAAATATACAATTGGTCAATATAGTTAGTTGAACGCGAGACAAATACAAGCACAGTGTATATTAATTTTCAGAAAATAGCATAACGACGCGCTGAAATTCGCGGACTTAAAAATCGGTTGAGCAAAATTTTAAGAACGTGTTGTTGTAGATGGGGATTTCGGATGAAGAGGCGGCCAGGAGGTGGCAGCCTAAGTGTATAAATGTTTTTGGAAAACGTGGTGAAGGCCCTTAATATTTCGATCGCTCCAAACGACGTATGGAAGTTAACACGAGTTGTAAGTATTATAAAATCATTTAAATTATATTGCATGGTGGTAGCCTCTTAATTAGTACGCAGTTAGTGTGCCGAAATTACATTTTTTAATTGAGGTATCACCTATAATTTTTAACAAACTCGTGTCGGGACATTAAGTAACAGATTACAGTAAATAATTGTGAAAGACGTATAATTGAGTTGGATTTGGAAATTGGGTACACCGTGGAGGCAGCGCTAGCAGTTCAACGTACATGAAGTTCTTCTAGTAATAGCTAGAAACAGCCTGCAAAGCAGAGAATAAAACAAATACCATCATCTACGGAACGGAGATCTTTTAGAAATTCCAGGTAACAATTTGAGATTGTGTTGTTATAAACTATGAAACTATGTATATTGGGTGATGTATGAGAGTGATTTTGAAGGTATAGTGCATTATTTTGCGTATTGAACATAATACGTATAACTAACTTTATTATGGTGTTTAAATAGAAATCTGAAGGTGTATATAAAGCTTATTAACGTTCCATCAGGACGTAAAATTTTGTGAAGAGTACATGGGTTATTTTTTTAGTTTGTTTTAAGAGGATGCAAAGTATAAGGGCATACATTATTCATAATTAACTGGGTTATCATGAGCTCACCATACTCCAGAGTTTACTTAGATTTAAAATAAAATTATATAAAAGGAATGAGAAATAAAATATTATTCAGAGCCCATTTACTCCGGGTACATTCTATGTGTTTCATAATTTAAATTAAAAATACAGAACATTCCAAAATAGAATTTATTGAGGTGTAACTTGATCACGGAAACGTGGATAATGTTGAATATTATTTGTAAATAGTGAAAAATAAAAGATTGTATGTTTGTTGTATTTTGTGGTTTTATTGGGAGTGTGCGTGAATGATAGAATATGAGAGTGAGTATAGATATCCAAAAGGAGGTCCAACTGAGCTAGCCGGAAGCAGTTGAAGAAGGCCATTCAACCGAGGAAGAAAGGAAAACGGGTAAGAAATTTTTTTTGTATTATTTAATTTTTGAAAATTTTTCTATTTTCGAGTTTAGAAAATTTAATAAAATTTTCGAATATAATTTTTATTGGTGAGGCTTTTACCCGAGATCCACAGCAATATATATATATATATATATATATATATATATATATATATATATATATATATACACACACACACACACAGGCACTGAGTACATGTGTTACGCAGAATGTTCAAGTGATGCAATATGTAGATGACATAGCCCTGATATATTCGCACCCAGATCCTAAAAGTGCGGTAACAACAGTAGAATTAGCGCTCGCAGATATCAGCAACTGGATGGACAGGCATGAATTAAGCGTATTACGGAAAAAAAAATAAAGCAATCCTATTCAAGAAAGGAAATACAAAACTTAAAATTCTGGAAGTCACGTACAAACACAAAAAGTTAGAATGGGTCACAAGTTATAAATATTTAGGTGTTATTTTCGATAAAAATAAGAAATGGACTGATCATATCAACAATTGCCAGGTTAAAGCCGACAGAGGGACCAATATAATGAGAGCAGTCACAAGAACGTGGTGGGGCGCAGATCACAAGATATTGATCAACATATACCAAGGAATCGTAAGATCTCATTTGGAATATGGGATGCAAGCGATATACAAGACATCCAAGGACAACTGGAATAAATTAGATAAAACACAGTTTCGAGCTTTAAGAGTAATAACAGAGTGCATGAGATCAACCCCAATAAATGTATTGTTAGTGGAAGCAGGGGAGGTCTCCCTAGAAAATAGAAGGATTTGGCTAAGTGCTAAATACTACTTATAGCAATTAGCAAGATCAAGAAGTGAGACAGGTAAAATACTGATAGATATGTATGCCTTATATAATGAAATCCCAACCTACTGGAGAGGGAAACCAATTCCAGCCATAATGGAAGGTATGGACATAGCACTAGGGTTTCACAATACAATCGAAAAGACCTTGAACTTACCGTGTTACGAAGCAGGCTACGAGATTCAAATTCAACCAATTGATTGCATCTTTACTAAAATTGGAAAGACTCCGCAAGCCAATATGGAATTCACAGAATTTTGCAGAAAACATCCTAATTATACACAATCCTATACTGATGCATCCAAAGAACAAGACAAAGGTAGGTGATACATCGGGATATTCTGCCCGAAGAACAACATTCATTATTTGACTAGGCTAATGAAAAAAACATCTATATGCGAGGCAGAAATAAATGCCATCAGAGTCGCAACAGATATGACCATCATTACTAAGGAAGAACATGACATAATGATTATAACAGACTCCAAGAGTGCGATGCAAAAGATAGATAGGAAGGGTTTTTCGAAAGATGTTAACACAATAGTACTTGAGATATGCCAAGCAATAATACATGCTAGGGAAAAAACATGAATATTAAATTGGTGTGGGTGCCGAGCCACGCTGGTATCCATGGTAACAAAGTAGCAGACAGACTAACGAAACAGGGTGTAAAGAAGGAACCATATTTAAACAGAGCAAACCACTATAGCGAGGCAATCCCAAGAATAAAAAAACTATTGTGGGAACAATGGTGCACAAAGTATAAACAATTATCCATATACAAAGGCAATAGATACGCTGAAATAGTAGCAGAACCAACCTCTAAGTCATGGTTTTATGACTCCCCATTAGGGAAAAGGAAGCAGACAAGCATAGTCAGCAGAATAAGAACGCTACACTGCTCTATACCCCAACACCTACATAGGATAGGGGTCAAAGAGAGCCGCCTTTGTGAAGATTTGAGATTTTAACCATATATTCATTGGTTGCAACAGCAGATGGGGACAAAACCTGAGTTTATACAAACAACAGGCATCACTAACACAAGCACCAGTAGTCATACGTAGCCTGCTGGCCAACCCAAACAGTATAGTAGTGCAATTGTTGTTCGAGTATCTCGAGACCAATAGAATAACTATGTAAATAAAACATAACCAATAGCTTATGTATGCTTAGCGCTTTATAGTTGGTATCAATTATTATAAGTAGATTAACACTAATTCTTTAGGTAACAACATCCCGGCGCAATCCTTGTGTTAATGCTCTGACACGCCACAGAGCGAGAGAGTGTCAATATTTGTTTAACCTGTCTGGAAACTAAAGCAAGCAGTGAAGGGGATGGGCATCATTCCAGACGCGGTATAGCACCCTTCACTGTTGACCACTGGCAAAACAAGGTTGATAAGTCCTGGCTGTATACCTCAAGGTAAGAGGCCATAGGAAAAGAAAAAGAAGAACTTTCAGGTTATATTTTCTCAAAACTAAATAAGCTGGACTTGCATATTTGTGTTGTAATAAGAGGGTATACGCCACTATAATTTTATTGCATGTTTATTTGTAAATTTCTTAAACTGCAATGATAGGAATTAGGAATATAGCGATAATTTTGTACTATTCTTAAGATCTTATTTTAGGTAAATGACTTTGTGTTTTCTTACTCAGGGTGCAGATACAATATATTGATATTTTTTCGTTCTAAATTAAGTAAAATTTTGAACTTACCTACGCTCTAAACCAGGAACTTCACCATAATGATCTAAGAACTTATTAACATCGATATGACTTAACAGCTAAAAAAAATTTAAATAAGTGTAGTAAAAAAAATAATTTTAGTTACTTTCGAAGGCTGTAGAAATCTTTGTGGTATTCGAGATGCTATATCACTGTTAGGAGGTGGACCAAATCCTAATCCGATTAACACTTCCTCTGGATCAGGTTTTCGTAGTTCCAACATTGATTCTATACTGGAACAGCGACTGATAGCACTAGATTCAAAGGAATAATCTCTTGCAAGAAAAGCCCGGTTAAGTTTTCCAGATGATTGTGTTTTCATTGAAATATTAGTCGATGCTTTAGGGACATTAACAGAACAATTACTGCTTAGTTGCTCTTCATTACCAGGAGTACTGGTCATATTTCAATTTACATAACCTGAAAAAATAAATTATTATAAAGCTTAATATTTCTATTTATAAATATATATATTGGACAATTAATCAAAGGTTTGGCATACCGTAAACGCATAAAAAAATCATTCTGTATTAATCAACAAGTTTTTAACCTATATTTCTCATAAATTCAAATCCACCTTAGCTGGGAATTCAGAAGTTCACCTGATCCTATACAAAATCAAAGTGTTAGCTAGTTTTATAATATATGTCAGGGCCGATTTATTTAGGAGTTGCTTCTTCAGAAGCTCAACCTTACAATAATGCGAACAATAGGAGACTAGTTTTAACAATTTAAATCATCGACATTAATAGAAAAATTACTCTAGAAATTCAAGAGGATACTGCGTCACTAGACAGATTTTCAAATCAATCTCGACATAAATTCTTTTAAATTTCCATATTTCCATTTTTGTTATATTATATGTTAGTGAGTTCTTTGATAAACAGAAAGACTCTCGTGTATGAACATATCCTTTAAAATATATCCATTAAAATAATACCATAAACTCGACCGCTGTTTACAATGATTTACTAAACTATTTCCATTAGAAAGAAACGAAATGCTACTAATATTTCGTTAAACGATTTTGTTTGTGTTTTGAAAAGGACCTGTGGCGTTCTGGGTTGTTAGGAGTCACCTTGTTAATGCTTCGTAGCAAACAGAGATAATATTTATTTACAAGTTTAAAATAGGAACTGATTATAGGTACATTAAAGGTATGACAGACAAAGGAAAATATTTACTGAAGTTTTTGTGTGCGTAATTGCAAATGTCCTTAAACACTGAAAGTACTTGAGTTTGTAAAGTTTGTAGATTGGAGAAAGGGCACGGCAGAGAAAACTCCAAACTGCCCTCACACTTCCAACTGCATTTGGCACATCTCGATAAGGACAGGTGACGTACAAGCACCCGAGATCACCAACATTGAAATTGACGGGATGTCAACTGTTACCCAGTCATACCACACATGACAACTGAAGAAACGTTAGTGTAAACCAGCTAGTCTTTGCTGATAGGTACTGAGGTCGGCTAGGCCAATACTACCCAGCTAAAGTTAAACAGAGGGGACACCAGGAAGATAACCTGCACCTTGACTACCAATGTTCTTCACCGCACGGACATAAAATGTTAGTAATATTCAACAAGGCTCGAACACTCGCGCCCACATACATACATTAACAGTTTCCAGCCCGTGTTACAAAATATTTCAAAATTGCTAGCCGACTTTCTATTATTTGCAAGAGTACAACTACAAATACATTGACAAGACAACATGAATCGCTGAAATGAACTTATGGTATGATTGCGCATAGTTAAAAATGCGCATATTATTGAATAGTCAGAAATGCAAACGCAAAAGGCAGGAAATGGTCGATCATACCAGAGGTTTAATTTAATTGCATCACATCAATTATCACAAACGTTAAATACTAGCTAATTATATAGGAACATCGGCTAGATAATAGGATAAACAAAACAACAACCATATAATTACGTTTAAACCGAGATATGAGTGGTGCAGTTGTAAATGTGATTAATATGCTGAAATAAAACAATTACACATAATATAAAAATGTAAAATGCATTACAAATATCAAACATTATAAAACATGTGAGCAACAAAAACACTTCAAAATTTTATAGCACAAAAACGATTCAGGTGCTAAATCTTTATATAAGTGCATGTTAGTTAAATATATGAAACCTAGTAAGCAAACGTTAAAAATTATTCATTATGATTGTATCGGTTAAAACATACTTTTTAAAAATTAAACACATTGTGACGTTACAAATTACAAACAAAAAAATATACACAACATCGTTGTGGTTAATTCAATTTCTATCTTAAAAACCAAAACAAATGTATCATAAAAGTATAATGCTGTTCATATGCAAGCTTGCCCAATAATTTGATTCAATATATATATATATATATATATATATATATATATATATATATTGATTCTGTAACACGTGCAATGCAACTGGAGTTACAACTCGGTATTAAATACTAAATCAACATTATTTCAGATAAATATTGGTTTTACTCTGATTTAGATATTACATTACCAATTTAAATAAATAAATATTAGTTTTAGGTTGTTAAATCAAACTACACACCTATAGACATAAAACACATTCAATAAAAATCGTAAATAACACGAAGATTACATATTACACCTGATAAGTAAAACAACTGGCAAATTCTGAGACAAAATAACAGGTAATCATAAAAATATTTCCTTCAATGTTTACATAAATAACGGTTTTACAATAAGTACCAAAATTATATTCAAAACAATGCCGGAATCACAAAATGTAATCAGATTAGCCTAAATAGCAACTACAATATAAACTTATAAAACATTACCTTTAATTAACCGCCAAGGAAACACTTTCCTTTGCTCGTTATACACGATAAATGGCGCGTCTGCTTCCCCATCGTCCATACGAGAACCGTCCGTGTAAATTCTGATATCTGTCAGGTCCCCATCGCCTTCGACAAATTCGATTCCTCTAATATCAGCCGGGTGCCCTAACGCTGGCACGACGATTTTCTTCTCGACATCCCTATTTGCAAGATTCATACTCTCTATAATTTTCTGTCATTTCCCTGTATTAACTAATCTCCTATCTTTGATCTCCCTAACGACATATTCAATAAGGAGGGTCCTACTAATAACCAAGACCGCTTCCGTGAAAGTGGTCCTGTACGCCCTCGCCGCCTTGACCGCAGTTATGCGTTGTACGCTCATCAACTGTCGAATTTCCCTTACTTTACAACCCTACGCGTAAACTGATATTGCGTACAGCATCGCCGGCTCTATTGCTCCGGCGTAAACTGTCCTTAGCGATTCGCCCTTGAAATCCCAGTTTATTTTTGCGACCGCCATCATTTTATTTGATATTTCGCTGCCCTTACTTTTTACGTACTGTACGTGCGCTTTTCAATTTAATTCATTATCAATCTTGACACCAAGGTACGTGATAGCTTCTTTGAATGGGATTTTCCCCCCTCCTAGCTCTAGAATACGGGGTCGCTGTCCCGGTTTCGTTCCGAAATAGAGCGCCGCCGATTTCGAGGTTTTAATTTTACCACCTGCGACCACTCGTGCAACATATTTAGCGCCTCGTTTGGTTTTGTTCGTATGTCCATTAATAATCGCCATCTGATAATTAAAAGCGTATCATCCGCAAACCCAACGATTGAGCATCCTGTGGGCTACTTTACCCTAAAAATGCTCTCATACAACACCTTCCAGAATGTGGGACCAGAATTACCCCTGCGGGCATCCCCTTTCCACCTCGCGCAATAAAACTTTACCCGGAATTTCAACCTGTGTCAATCGCCCCGAGAAATAACTCTTGACCAAAGACATCAGGTTTCGCGGAAAACCCCTAAGATCTAACTCGCAAACGATTAATGGCCACCGGCAGCATCAAATGCTTCTGAAATGTCCAAAGCAACAACAACACAGTACTCTTTAGCATTTCTCATCTGCTTAATTTTCCCGACAACGAACTCTAACGCGTCAATAGTCGACTTGCCCTCTATGAAACCAAACTGTCGATTACCAAAACCGCCGCTGGTTCGCACTAGGTGCTCAACGCGCGTGGTCATAACTCGATTCAAAGCTTCCCCAGCACCGACAGCAAGCTAATTGGACGATAGCTGCTCGGGTCTGACGCATCTGCCTTTTTAGGTTTAGGGATAAATTTCACGTTCTGGACTTTCCAGTAACGCGGAAATACGCGCTTTTCTAAACAAAGATTAAACAACCTGGCAAAGTCACACGGGACTAAGATGCACGCATCCAGAGCTGCGTCTGAAGTGATTCCGTCATGCCCTAGTGCCTTCTTAGGGTTCATTCTCCAAAGAGCCCTTACAACCTCGTGAACTAGGATTGCCTTATCGGCACCTGTTTCTTGCGCATCTGTAGCTTCCCGATGTACTAAATCGTGTGACCCCTCATCCTCCTCGAATTTATCCCATGGGAAGAATTTCTCTAGTAAATATTCCGCCGTGGCTTTAAAACCTTCCGTGTATTCGACATTTGTTTTCTTTATATTGCTGAGCGCGATTTTCTGTTTTGCTCTTATTACGCGGTACGCGGTTCCCCATGGTTATTTCTCGGAGTTACGCGTGCAGAATTCTTTAAATCTATTCGTTCCCTTTCTTCTATTAATATTTTAAATTCGCGGTTACTTTGATTATATTCGATTTTCCGCTGTTTTCTTATTTCTCCCGAGGAGCGTTGAGAGCGACGCCTTAGGTAACGCGTTTCTGCCCGGGTCCACCAGGGTACGCTGCCTTTAAATGTTCTCTTTCACGACATGGAGTGCGATGACGCGTCTACCACCGCATCGTTTAATTTTTTCATGAGTGTTTCTATTTCGCCTGCATTTCGGCAGTTTAATAGCTCGTTCTCGAGCACGGGGATGCTTTCTTCAAATTTTTGTTTTAACCGTTCCCAATTTACTTTTTTATTACTGAACCGAGGAAATATAGTTAGCTGCTCGTTTGCGCTTGTTTTCGCATCAACATCCTATGCTATTAATTTATGCTCCGAGAGCGTTACCTCGTCCGGCCTTAATTCCCAACTACAAATGATCCCTAACATCTCGTGCGAGGCTGCAGTAATATCTATAAAACTGTTTTCTCTGTGCCCTTCAAACGTAGGTGAATCATTAGTGTTTATCATACTAAGATCCCATTCCGTCAAAAGATTGGCAACCTGCGAGCCTCTATAGTTTTCGATAGCGCTACCCCACAAGAAAGATGTGAAAGAGTGGTGCCAGAAATGCGAGTTGTGTGCCTCTGTAAATGGCTTGGTCACAAAACGGAAAGCCCCAATGAAACAGTATAACGTGGAGAATCTTTTTGAGAGAGTGAACATCGATATAGATGGTCCGTTTCTTGAGTCAGAGAAAGAAAAAAATAATACATTTTGGTTGCAATTGATCATTTTACCAAATGGCCGGAGGCGTATGCTATACCTAACCAAGAAGCCGAGACGGTTGCAGATATACTAGTGAGGGCGTTGTTTTGTCGCTTTGAAATTCCGTTGGAATTACACTCCGCTCAAGGTTGGAACTTCGAATCAGCGTTTTTTCAGAACGTCTGCAAGCATCTTAGGATCAGAAAAACTAGAACCACGCCACTTCATCCTTAATCGGATGGAATGGTTGAAAGAATGAACAGGACGTTAGGAAAGAACCTAGACAAAGTTGTCTCCGAACATCAACGAGACTGGGACCAATAATTACATTTGTTCCTACTGGCGTACCGAACTTCGGTACATGACAGCGCAGGATATTCTCCCACTTGCGTGAAGTTAAGACGTGAATTGCGGCTACCATGTGATCTTCAGTTTGGATTTAAACCTGGAGAAGAGGTCACAGGTGAAGATTACGTTAGTAAGATCAAATAGCATTCACGAAAACGTCTGCAAGTATTTTCAGGCGGCAAGCGAACGAATGAAATCAGGCGGCTTCGTGGCGAAGTGGTATGTGTGAGATTACTACGCCCAAAGTCCCGGGTTCAAATCCCGACACGGTCCGCTTGAAAAATGTTAGGCAAGCATTTTTCACAAAAAAACATCCTCGTTCGGATGAGAGGTAAAATGGAGGTCCCGTGTGTGAGTGTTGTTTCGCACGTTAAAGATCCCTACCTTGCTTGGAACAGCAAGGGTTCGGAAAAATTCAAAATTTTTCAGGTAAAAAAAATCGCTTCCTGGCGAATGTAGTACCTTCGGGTGGAGCATTGGAAAATCACATGTAAGATCGAATGAAATCACAATATGACACGTAAGCATAAGATGGTGGTTATCAACCTGGACATTTAGTGTCGATTGTCGCCAAAATTACAAAGGCAATGGGAAGGCCCGTACGAAGTGTTATAAAGAGTTAGTGTACCGGATTAGAAAATCTCCCCGTAGTAAACCGAAAGTGGTACATTTTGGCCGTTTAACATCTTACGCTGGTAACAGCCAGGACGACTCGAGTAATGAAAATGGTGTTCGAAGAGTTATTAATCGTGAGCCAAATGTAGATTTTGAGAGCTTTATGGCGGCGTATGGTGGTTCCGATAAGGCGAGATTTGGCGTTGTTTTTGAAAAACCACAAGATCTGTTTAGAGCACCAGAAGGGTATTTCATTGCATATTGCGTAGCTCAAGATCTGCAAATGTGAAGAGGAGTAGCTTTTGTTTTTAAGAAAAAGTTTGTATGTGTGGATAAATTAGTACAACAGCAACCAACTGTAGAAAAAGTCTGGGTTCTTCAGGATGGAAATTGCTATATTTACTATCTGGTCACCAAAAATTCTTCATGGCAGACACCTAGTTATGGACATCTATGGGAGGTGGTGAATTTGATAGCGGTAGTGCAATTAATTTTATCAACAATTTTAGCGGAAGTTCCAAATACATAAATAAAGCAAGTGCAAGACAAAAGTACTTACCAATTCAGCATCAACTGCAGAAGGTCAACAGGAAACCACTCTTTTACTAAATTCAAAAAGGCACCCTTAATCAAGATAGCTAATGGTGGCGGCGGACAAGTTCGACAGGTGGCTGCTGATATTGGAACGGCGACACAAGTTTGTAATTATGATATTGGAAACAACACCTTTTAAAGCAAACTACTAAAAACAATCGACTATGTAACTTAACTTTCAACATCTGCGAGTTATCAACTAGATAAATGAACTATATAACAAATGTTAGAATTTCTATTTTAAATAAAATTAACTTGATGGCGTCAACAGAGAGACTTTGCTGAGTCTTTAGTCTCAGATGATGGAAAATAGAGTAACGAGACTATTGGTGCCCAAGCTAGGCTACTGGATCGCTTAGATTGGAGAATAGTTTGAAATATGCTAGAAGTAATTTTCTAGGGAACCAACATCCAGGTCCTTGTTTGTTGCTATTAACCGGTTGCCTACCAAGATCAAGCAAAAAGTGTTGACTGTTATTTCCAACGACGTGGTGGATGTACCAGAGGAGATAGCTGCCGATACCATCATCAATCACCAAATTGGCGTCAAAATGTATTTACAGTTACGGGACGTAACGGTTTTAAAGAAGGGCAGTGTTACGAACTATTAGGCAACCCGTCAATCACGCAAGTTGCATAACCGAAGTGTATTCTACAGAAGTCTAGAACATTCGAGTAAACATCAGACTATGAGTCATCTTTAGGGTATATATAAGATCGGTGATGAATGTACATCAGTTAGTCAATATCCAAATGTCATATATAAATCATATCATGTATAGTTAGTTGATCATTACGTTTTGAAGGTTTTATAGTAAATATAAATTTGTTTTATGTGAACGTGCATATTCTACCGCCAGCTTGTTAATAAATAGACAAAAGTGTAATATAAATAATAGTAGTGTTAGTGTTGTTAATATACCTATGGTTAAGAATTTAGTTTAAGAAGATATTAGTGCTTGTAAATAGCAATAGTGTAATAGTGCTTCATTGTAATTGAACAGAAAACATCTATAAATAAGGCATATACTGTTAATTAGACTTGTGAGTGGTGAGTAATAAAAACTTTTGTTATTACTTGTTCTAAATTGGTGAACGCGAGTTAAGGTTCGGGCCTTTGGAGCGGTGTTTTTAAAAAACGTTTCCAAACTTTAACAAATTTATTTACTTATATTAGGGTGAGTAGCTTGAACAACGAAGTATGGAGTTCGAAGACTGACTGCCGGGTCTTGAGCTCCCGCGCTTTTATAATAACCTGCCCCTCACACGGCTGTGGGAACTTGCAGACATCATGTCTGCTTTTCTCTTAATTCTACACTTTATTACATTGTAACAATCATATTTCTAAGTAATTGCGGTATGTTAACTGTCTGTAACCTGCCACCTGCAATATCACTGCCCTCTCGGATGCAAAGTTGCATATCCGTTCTCATGAACTGCTAATAACCTCTCTGGGTTAGTCTTGTATTACATTGTTGCAATGAACTTATACTTTATTTAACAATTTCTAATAATTCCTATTATATTCAATATATTCAATATATATAGATAATTGGGGGCTACATAACTCGCGTTAATAGTAGCCCCCTACAATAAGACGCTAGTAGACAACAGCAACAAAAAAACAAAACCATCTACTAGACGAAATGCATTTAGAAGCAGCGGTAAAGGGCCATGTAATAGCGTCACACCTAAATAATAATGTAACTCTAAATTTTTATTCCGATGATCTCATGGACAGTCAGAAGGTTTTCAGGAACATTTAGGCTGCTTCAATAAAATTCACAAGATGCGCTTGCGTGCCATCAAAGATTTGGATTGTCTCTAAATAAAGCTTCATGTCAACGTTTCTCATTTTGGTTAAGGGTTACTTTTGCTTTTGGGTTATTTCAAAAATATTTTTTTTTAATTGAGGTTTATTTCGCTATTTGTATCGTTAATTTTGGTTTGGATTTATTAATTTTTCGTTGGGTTGGGTAATTTCGAATTTTGTAAAAATTTAGTTTAATTTTGCTATTCGCATCGTTATTTTGGGTTTGGATTTGTTAATTTTCAGTTTAGACTGCGTCGGGTTATTTTTAGAATCGTAATTGCTGTTATTTGTACTTAGTTACACGGTGCGGTAATGAATTTGTGGTATTTATACTCGATAATGTTGGTTTAATTACTGTAACCTTGAATTTGCCTGTTTCTATCTCACGGCGTTAATTTGTCGTGAGTTCTGCTTGAGTTTCTGCTTTTTGAAAAAATAGTTTCTCGCGGTATTTACTTCGCTTTGTGTTAGTTCAGTTCTGTTAATTTGTAATTATATCTTTTTCCGTGGGTTTTAATTAAGTTGCATAAACGTATAGTTCGTCTGTCTTGTCCCCTTGTATTCTAAATATAACTTGCAGGTTAATTACTTGTTGCATTTTATCGTTGTAATTTAATCACTAGAAGATGTAGTTTAGTTTCTTGGTAATTGCGTACGTGCTGTATAGCAGGCACTTAAACTTGTTAAGTTAATTAACACTTGCTCACAGGTGTTAGTTTCAGTTTATGGGAATTAAATAATTCGCTTCTTTACTAGTTAATTGCTTTGCATAATGTTGCGTCTAATTATTTTTAGATATCTTCGTATTCAATTATAATGCACGTTTTGTAATTGAATCTCTTCGTAATGTAGGTTTTAAGTTTCTATTATGAGCGTTTTAATTAAAACGTTTAACTTTATTCCGTGTTTGTACTAGGATAATTACCTTTTCGTAATGCAATTTATTTATAGATTGAGGTGGTAAATAGTTTTCCATTAAACGCTAGTTGTAATTTTATGCGCTTTGTGCAGGCTTAATTATTTGTAGATCCTAATGCAAAATGCGTTGCTTTAGTTCTGAAAGTTAATGGTTTGAAATAACAATTTCTCTGATGTTTTAAGTTTGTAGTAAATGATGTTTCCTTCGCGAACTTTAGCTTAGGTGCGGATTGCGTTAGTTTGCACGTTGGTTTTAAGTTACAATGGTTTAATAGTTCAGGTTACTTGCAGAGTGTTTTACTGTAATTTATAGAGGTCAATGTTTTAAATAATCTTTCCGTAATTGCTTGTTTAAAAAATTACGTTTAGCTTTGGTGTTAGTGTTAATTTGCATTAAATGAAACCGTTACGTTTTTGGTATCGCGCTAGTAAATTTGTGTTTCGGTATTAATGGGCGTGCGTCAGTTATTTTTGGTTTATTTTTGGGTTTGTTCTAATAATTGTAATAAGAATCTTTTAAAATTCAAGTCTCTTTTGCTTTTAAAAGAAAATCTCTTTAAAACTTCAAGTCTCATAAAATCTTATCAATATAAAATCTCGTTTTGAAAATAATTTCTTTGTAAACTATTTTCAAAAAAATATTGGCATAAAATAACATTCATAAAATAATAATAAAATGGTAATCAAATAATAAAATAATAAAACTAGCATATATCAATTATAGTTTGTGAGATCAATTGGTTTAAATGGAAAGAACTTACATTAATTTCTTCATCTGTTTCTTTTGTGGGCTCGATCGATGCTGTATCTTGTCGACGTTGGTTTGTTGCTGGATTCGGTCGATTCTTGTACTTCCTCCAACCTGGTTTGGGTTCTGTCAAAATTGCGAATTGAAATTCTTGGTCACCAATCTTCCGATTTTTGGATTTTTAGTGCCCTTTTGACATCCGTTACGGCTGCGCCAGTTAAGGTTCGGGCCTTTGGAGCGGTGTTTTTTTTAAAAAAACGTTTCCAAACTTTAACAAATTGATTTACTAATATTAGGGTGAGTAGCTTGAACAACGAAGTATGGAGTTTGAAGACTGACTGCCGGGTTTTGAACTCCCTGGCTTTTTATAATAACCTGTCCCTCACGCGGCTGTGAGAACTTGCCGATCTCATGTCTGCTTTTCTCTTAATTGTACACTTTATTACAATGTAACAATCTTATTTCTAAGTAATTACCGTATGTTAACCGCCTGTGACCTGCCACCTGCAGTATCACTGCCCTCTCGGATGCAAAGTTTTATATCCGTTCTCATGAACTGCTAATAATCTCTCTGGGTTAGCCTTGTATTACATTGTTGCAATGAACTTATACTTAATTTAACAATTTCTACTAATTCCTATTAGATTCAATGTATTCAATATATATAGATAATTGGGGGATACATAACTCGCGTTAATAGTAGCCCGCTGCAATAAGATACTAGTAGACAACAGCAACAAAGAAACAAAACCATATACTAGACGAAATGCATTTAGAAGCAGCGGTAAAGGGCCATGTAATAGCGTCACACCTAAATAATAATGTAACTCTAAATTTTTATTCCGATGATCTTATGGACAGTCAGTGCTAATTTTATTTTTTATTGATACCAAATCAATGAAAACTGCCGTCATCATATTCATAACTTTAAACCAAAGTAATTAAAATTTACCGGATTGTTCCTACATAAACTTGTTTATCTTAGTGTGACTTGGAAACAATCATGTAATCACATTCTATACACCTACACTACACTTTTAATGCCTTCCCTTAGCGGAAAAAAGGTTTTTTTCTGGAAACAAGCACCATTTTTTAGTATGCTGTTAAATATGTTATTCTGAATAAAAAACGGTCGGGAGACAATCTCTAAAGTGATCGGTACTCTAGTAATGACGTCATCAAGATGACCGCTGTCGCGTTTTGAATTTTGCGTTTATAACTGAAAGTATTGTTACGATGTATTAGGCAACCCGTCAAATACGCAAATTACATAAGCAAAGTGTATTCTACAGAAGTCTAGAACATTCGAGCAAACACCAGACTATGAATTTTCTAGTTAATTTTAGGGTATATATAAAATCGGTGATGAGTGTACATTACTTAGTCTATATCCAAATGTCGTATATAAATCATTTCATGTATAGTTGGTCATTACGTTTTGAAGATCCTATAGTAAATATAAATTTGTGTTATGTGAACGTGTATATCGTACCGCCAGCTTGAACATAAATAGACAAAAGGATAATAAATAAGTTATAGTAGTATTAGTGTTGTTAAGAAGACTTATGGTTAAGGATTTAGTTTAAGAAGATATTAGTGCTTGTAAATAGCATTAGTGTGATTGTGCTTCACTGTTAATTGGACTCCAAACATCTATAAGACATATACCGACCTGGGCAGCTGCTACAAATCTGTACTCTAACCTACCTGCGGACCAACGAACGCCCTCTGTTGGCTATACCTGGCCTCGTGATCTAGTTGTCTAGTGGCTGTGGCTAGTGACGCTTACGTTGTGTGACAGAAACTTAACGCAAATATACACACTGAGATGGCGTTAAGGCGATATAAAGCTACAATAGTTAACGACCCTACTTTGATTATTACATGATAACCTCAAAATTAGGTTACCATCAATTAAACATAAATTACAAGAGCAATAAGTGCTGGACTCCCTGAGTTAACGCTGAGGAAAGAGTATCGGCAGATAAACCTCAACAGCTCTGTGCTTCTAACTACATAAATACATCTCTCCAAGGATGGGGTGGTGAACAAGCACCCTGTTCACTTTTAATATTACGGGATGTCAACTGTTACTCGGACATTCTACATATGAGACTGAATAAATGTTAGTGTAGTCTAAGCTAATCTTTTCTAGATGGTACCGAGGCCGCTGAGCCATTACTATCTGGCTAAAGTTGAAGAGAATGAACACCGGGAAGATAAGGGCGGATGGGATTGGTGGCGACGTTACAAACTTATAATTGGTTATACTTTAAACAGAAATTAAGCACCTAAAACGTTTAACACCTTACAAACTTTTTTCAGATGGTGAATCCTCTGAATGTCGGGGTTCTCGTGTTGTTGCAGGGTCTCGGGGGAATCTAGTTACGTCATTGTAGCATCCCTCTTCCTTCTACTGACAGTTTACTGGTAGAGTGGCTTGTGCCTTCTGTGTGGTAAATACTTTCAAACAAAAACAAAGTTCCACCACAAAGTAGTAAGAAGTCAAAGCGGTTATACAACAAATTTATTTCTATTTTAATACATATCAGTAGTTAATGCAAGAATTTGTAACATTCCACAATACAACCTTCCATTAAAAACAAGATTTAGTAAAACAGTAATAAAACAATGTTAACAACGTAATGTTAAACGTATTAATTATTAAAAATTTCAAAATATAACACAGTGCTTTTGAGCAGCTCGTAGAGCCAGTACAAACATTTTCTAATTATCTAAGTTAAATATAAAATTATCAAGTAGACCATTTAATGCGAATCTCACTTGGATTTTACAATAAATAAATAAATATTTTTTTGTCACAATCTTTTCCAATTCTTTGACATCTTTAAAGCTATTTTAAAATGTGCAAACATGACTTTCTTAAACGAATAATTCGTAAATAGAAATATGGGTACATTTATTTTTGGTCGGTAACATACGATAAAATATGATACGATAATACTTTGGTAATGGAATCTCAATTTTTGGCAACGATGACTACTCTAACAATTTCTAAATCTTTAAATATTAATAATAAAATACTGTTAATAAATTCTGCCATCTTTAATGGTTATTATAACCTACTGAGATCGTACAATGAATTCTTTCATTAAACCTCCATTCAATTATCAACGTCACACGTTGCTGAAGAAAATTTTTACCTTGAGCTCTACCTATTCATTTTGTCAGACATTCATAGCGTAAAATACTGGTTTGCCTTTGCAAAGTTTTAGGCGAGGTTGGCGATGTCATTGTACTTGTGTTCTGTGTATCTTGGGGCGATACACTTGCAGCTCCTTCAGGTACACCTCGCTCAATAAATCTGGATTTTGTCGGTGAATTAGGTGCCGAATCTTTTTGGGCTGAAAAAGTGGTTTCATATCGATACCCATTGATCAAAGGACTTTCGCTCTCTGTTAATGAAATATTATCGGGAGCTGTTGGATACCTTGGATAGCTGTGTCTTGCGTACAGTACGTTTGGGTCGCTATGGTAGGTAGGGCGGTATCTAGGATAGTAGCTACAAGAGGAGGTTTGTGTAGATCGTGCAAACTGACCAGGGTGTACGTTGTCACACTGTTGTGGGTTGGATGGGTATGGTACACGAACCATTGTTTTGGATATTGGAGCGGCATGAATTACCCTTTGGTTTTGATAAATCGGTTCAAGGTATAAACGATTATTGATTTGATTATGGTTCACTACTCTAACTGTACTAGCGTAATGTACTGAAGGGTTAGGAGACAAACATCCAGACTGGTAACTTTCAATATGATTGTAAGGAATGTACACCATCGTTTGGTGTACACTCCTAGCAACATCTAAAGGAGGAGGTGATTCTGGACGACCAGTACGCGGTCGAGTAGGTACTACTTGACAATATATTTCATTACAACCACCTCCTACACGCATAATAGGAGAATTTGGATGATTTATAGTAGCTCTATATGTGATATCACGGTTACATCGTTGATTTGCGCAATTTTGATAAATATTATCTTCTGTGAGTGAAGTAGGTCGATACATCTTGGCCTTAACGTCGGTTGAAGTTACATATCGGTACTGTTGTTGAGGTAGGCGTTGCTTATTATCTGGACCGTTGCTTATATTCGCCTCAGAATAATATGGCCACGTTTTTGTTTGTGCCGGTGGTGGTTGTAGTTGATTCTGAATCTGTTGAAGAATCTCTGTGGTTGTTCCAAATTTTGGTTTGATTCCACGAACACTAGGGCGCTTATTAAAGCCATAATCGTCATTTTCATCGTCATCGCAATCTGGTTGATACCTAGAACAATAAATATTGTATACGATAAACAGATTAAATTAGTTTTAAGATTACAAGTTTTTATTTGAGCTGATTTGTAAAAATTTCTTGCAGCATAGTAGCGGCATTTCAATAGATTTTAATTTGATCTTTAATGAGGTAGTGTAACGTATTTAATTCTCGGTGAAATTATTAGATTTTACATACTTTCAATTATTGTCCCTTTTAAATAGTATTTAAATGTAGCTGCCTCATGGTATTTCTTGGTTATTGGCCATATGAACCTAAAGCTTATCTTTTTTAAGTCTCAATAGAAAATTATGCTGTGTTAGTTGGAGTTTAAGTCTGTCAAAGTCTCTGTTGATTGAAATTAAATTCCCCATGTAGATACGCGCATAGAGATAACGTGTGGGCACTGATAGAGAAGGCGATGTAATAACGTACAGAAATATTTGTAGTCATTTTTGTTGTCGTTTTAATGGGAAGCATACCTTCCTCGCCCGCTTCTGAAGTAGCTAGCATGTTTTGTATGACAGATTCTACTTCCCCATTGGAAGATATTGTCGCTAAATTCTTGAAAGTCGAAGCTGTCCCCGTCGCTCAACCTTTCACGGATCGATACGTTTCGCCGCAATGAACAAGGTCGGTATGTCGTCTCATTGCCGTTTAGAAATCAAGAACCATTTTTTACAGGTAGTCGTGATCTTGCCTTACAACGACTTTTTCTTTAGAAAATCGTCTACTTAAGCAACCTCGTATTTACGAACAGTACGTTTCGTTTATGCGTGAATATCTGGATTCTCAACATATGCAATCTGTTGTTAGTGAGTCTCATTCGG
This sequence comes from Platerodrilus igneus, assembly GCA_036346225.1. NCBI lineage: Eukaryota > Metazoa > Arthropoda > Insecta > Coleoptera > Lycidae > Platerodrilus > Platerodrilus igneus. The sequence goes on from JARFIW010001031.1 coordinate 2,974,429, forward strand.
ATTTTTCTTATTACATCCCGCATCATTGCGTTGTTAAATCCGAAAGCATAAGCACGAAATTACGAGTTGTTTCCAACGCTTCCGCTAAAACTCTGTCTCAATCATCCTTAAACGATCACTTGTTTGTTAGGCAGAAGCTGCAACCAGATATCACCGCAATGTTGTTACAATTTCGTTTACATCCTTATGTTGTCACTGCCGATATTCGTCAGATGTACAGACAAATTCTTGTAAATCCCGCTCACTGTGCCAATCAACGAATTGTTTGGCGCTTTTCCCCTGACGAGACTTTCAATTAAATACCGTTACGTATGGAATCAATTGTGCTCCTTTTCTTGCCATACGTACGCTTCTGCAGTTGACCGTAGACAAAGGGAATTCTTATCCGTTAGCCGATTTTGCTCTTCGCCACCATACTTACATTGATGGCATCGCTACTGGTGGAGATTCTATTGAATCAACCCTTGATCTACGTAATCAACTCATTGCTCTTTTAAAACTTGGTGGTTTCGAACTTCATAAATGGTCAAATAACCATCTAGAATTATTAAAACATCTTTTCGCTACGCAACAATTTACGCAACCCCACTCCTTTGAGGATCCTGACACTCAACTCCTAAAAGTTCTAGGTATTCAATGCAACCCCACGTCAGATAATTTTTGTTTTCTACTTTAGCCACTAAGTATCTCCTGTCTTCTGTCCCTACTTTTTAACTTAGCACGTATTTTCGACCCCATGGGACTTCTATCCCCCCTTACTTTCATGGTAAAACACTTAATTCAGCGTTTATGGTCGTTAAAATTAGAATGAGATGCTTCCATCCCTCGACTTCCTCCGTTTGTTGGAAAGATACTTGCATGAGTTACCGCTTTGTTCGGATTTTGCTTTAACCCGCTTGCTAATCCCGCCACGGTGTACTATCTGCAAAGTCCACTGCTTTACTGACGCTTCCGAACGTAACTCCTGTGCTGTTGTTTGTTTTCGCATTGTAATCCCTTCCGCCGATGAGGTCCGCTTAGTGTGCGCCAAGTCTAAGGTCGCTCCTCTTTGTACAATCTCTTAGTCCCGGCTCGAATTGTTGGCCGCCGCATTGGCATCCAAATTATTAATCTTTGTCCTTAAAACCTTTGATTCTATCTTTTCCTTTCATAAAATTTACTGTTGGTCTGACTCCATGGTAGTGCTTTCGTGGATTAGTTTCTCGCCGCAGCGTTGGAAAACTTTCGTCGCCAATCGTGTTGCTTACATTCAGGAAAACACGTCTCGCGCCTCTTGGCATCACATCCCCTCCAACTCCCTACCGACTTGTGCCAATGTTCTTTATGCTGGGCGGTTTTACCAACCTTGTATCAGTCTTTCGAAAACTATAGTTCACATATTCCTCCTTCAAATGCTCCTAAAATTCTAACTGAACAACGCTCTATCGTTTTATCCGTTGTGGTAACCTCCTGTTGGATTTAATCAATTCTAGAAAATCACCCTTCCTTTTCCTTTATTACACGCATTGTTGCTTGGATTCTCCGTTTTTGTCATAATCTACGTCAACCACTCGAAAGGTACTCCGGACTTTTGTCCTCTTCTGAGTTGCACGATCCCATAGCTTACGTATACTCAACAATCTTATTTTGCTATCGAGCTTGAGGCCATTCAGTCCGGATCCACTTTAAAAAAGAGTTTTTGCAAGTAGTCCCCCTTTATTCGTGATGGAATCTTGCGGGCCGGAAATCGCCTGGCTCACGCGCATTTATTCTCTGATCGTAAATTTCCCGCTTTAATACCTAGCAAAAGCCGATTTACTGAACTTTATGTTACTTACATTCATTAAAAATTCTTCCACGCGAGTGCTGAAATGGTTCATTTTCTCGTCAGTCAGCACTTCTAGATTATTTCTGGAAGGCAATCTATCCGTCGTGTTTTGGGTCATTGTGTAACGTGGTGAAAAACCAATTCGGTCGCATTGCAATTTCCTATAGGCAACTTGCCCTCATGCCGAATTACTCAAGTCAAATATTTTCTGAGTTCGGGTGTCGACTTCGCTGGTCCCTTTTCTACTACCATGTCTCGACTACGGGCCGCCAAAGTTTTAAAATCGGATTTATGCCTTTTCATTTGTATGGCTATCAAGACGCTGTACCTTGAAGTCGTATCCGACTTGTCAACGGACGCTTTTCTAGCGGCTCTGTACCGATTCATTGCCAGGCGTGGCCGTTGTGATCATCTCTATAGTGCTTGTGGCACAAATTTTGTGGGTACTAATAAACAGTTAATTCATCTCGCCAAGCTTGCTGCTTCTAAGGACCATATTTCGTGGCATTTTATACCTTAGATGTGATTTTCCAATGCTCCACCTGAAGGTACTACATTGGCCAGGAAGCGAGGTTTTTTTACCTGGAAAATTTGGAATTTTTCCGAACCCTTGCTGTTCCAAGCAAGGTAGGGATCTTCAACGTGCGTGACAACACCCACACACGAGACCTCCATTTTACCTCTCATCCGAACGAAGGTGTATTTTTGTGAAAAATGCTCGCCTAACATTTTTCAAGCGGACCGTGTCGGGATTCGAAAACGGAACCTTGGGCGTAGTAGTCACACACATACCAACTAGGCATTTTATACCTCCAGCTTCACCTCATTTTGGAGACTTATGGGAAGCGGAAGTGAAATCTGTTAAAACCTTGCACCTGCGTGCTATTGGCGGGCCAGGGTTAACTTTTGAAAAGTTGGCCACCGTCTTTATCCAAATTGAGACCATCTTGAACTATCATCCTCTCATCTCTTTGAGCCCTGGCCCCACTGATTTGAGCTGTCTTATGCTCGGTCTTTTTTTAACTTTGGCCCCTTTAACCGCCATCCCGGAGTCCACCCTTTCTAACCTTCCGCTTATTGGCAATTGCTCCAGCGAATTCAACAAGATTTTTGGTCCCGTTGGTACAAAGAGTATTTGCACTCATTCCAACAGCGCTCCAAGTGGCACACGCCGTCTCCTCAAGTTGAGTTGGACACCTTAGTGCTGATTAAGATCGCTAATGTTCCTCCCCTTCGTTGGTCTGTCGGTCGTGTTGTGGCTGTGCATTCTGAGACGGATGGTGTTGTTAGGGTGGTCACACTTAAAACCGCTCATGGCGAGCTGAGGCGCACTGTGTCAAAGCTCTGCCCTTTGCCCTCAATATTGAGAATTTTTTTTTATTTTTGTAAATCTTTTTTCTTTTCGCTTTTTTCATTCCGATACCCTCTTTTTAATTATTTTCCTTTAAAATGCCTTGCATTTTGGTGGACGGTATGTTCCGTTTATATTTTATATAATTAACCGCTTAATTTATTTTTCTATTTAGAATTTGTTGATTATTTACTTCCGTCCGGTATATTAAAATGTTATTGCATGTACCGCAATTACGTCAAACACTAAGCCTGTTGTAGTCCCGCGATAACGAGAAAAAATATTGTCTTTCACACATGCAAGAATATTATCACCTGCCTTGGGGAAGACAAAAAGAAGAGTCGATTTTCGTTTCCCGTAACAGACGGATGCTTTCGTTAGAGTATTACAATCGCATCTCGTTCTGAACGACTGCTTTAAATAATTGTGTTTCGCTTCGCTCTATAGACAGAAGTAAGTGCTTGAACTAATTGTTTGTTCTGTTTAAAATCATTAATTATGTTTTCTGTTATTTATCATTTACTTTCGTATACATGTCCATTTTTCTTTACCACAGAGCTATCGAAATTACCGCAAAAAAATTACATATGGTTTCTGCAAACCCTTATCTTTTTTAAAATTGAATTTAAAACAATTAGTAAAATTATAATATTTCGTGTCTATGCTTTTTAATTAGGCGTGTGAAGTTTAAATGTAAAATGGTTGGTATTTATGAAATAGGAAATTAATCGAAACGTAAGTGATTATTCTGTAGAACGATGATCTAACGACGGAACGAGTGTTGATTAAATTTAAGCACAATTTTGAAATATAAAAAATATGTAAATATTGAAATTTATATTGTTTTGGAATGGACAACGAGAGAAAAGAATAAAAAAGCTGGCACTTAACTGTCTGCTATGTTTTCATTAATGACATTTCCAGAAATTGGGATTTATAAATGTCAATTAATTTAATAATAGGAAATAGGAAGATTGAGAGTGACGATAGGATTTTTGTTAAACTAGATTTAATGCCCTATTAGCACTTTTTTTAGCAATACTTGGCCAGAAAGAAGTTAAGAAATTTAGGTTTTTAGGGAAAGTATATTTGTGTTTGTACTGAAATTATTTTATGTTAATAGAGCTTAAACTAGGTTGGACTGTTATTTCAAATTATTCAGGAATTAGGTAAACAGCATCAAATTGTAAAGGATATTTAGTTACCTCAGTGATAGAATATTGTTGGGAAAAGACATTTTATTTTTCTTTTTATTTAATCTGAAAATGAATTTTAAGGCATTTTAGAGAAAGTTAACATATAATGTGATAAATTTAGAAACCGAAGCAAGGGAGGCTTATGTGGAATTACTGTCTTCTGTGTCACCATAGTATCAAAAGGAATTGCGGTGACAGATGGTTTGGTGCCCCTTAATTATGACAAAGAGAAAAAGCCTCTCGGAGTCAGTAACTGGTGTAACGTAGTTTGTTTGCATTCCAGTCATTTAATTATTATTTTTATTTCAAACTTTTTTTTATAATTTGTTTCATAGGAACTCACTTCCGCACCACTGTAGTTAGCCAACGTACCCTTATATTATTACGGGGTTCCCGCCCCTTCAAGGCAAATCAAAATTTATTAACGTAATGCTCATTCTACCCCTATCAGTTGGTTATTTAATATTCAATTAAACATATTTTTATGCAAGAAAATAAAAGTGAATACTTGAGTTATAGACTCTGTTTCGGAGAACGTTATGACTGCCGGGTCAGCTTTACGTAAGTAATATGCCGTTTGATTTTTTGCTGTAACTTTACATTTATTCCCTCATGTAGATTTTGTATTCCCAAAGATACAGCGGAGTTGAAGTTAATTTTTTGTCGTATGTCACCTATAACCTCGTCTACCCTGGTTTGACATCTCACTAGGCTTATGTCCTCATGAAACTTCCTTTGCATTTCCGATATCGCAATCTATCATGAACTGTATTTTCATACATGGCATTCTCAATCGAAGAGAAAATAATGGAAGTTATTACCCTTGACAATATTTGATTAAAAAAAAGAAAAATTAATAGACAATATTTTAACCTAAATATTAGCTCAAAAATCATATCTTAACTACTTACTTTTTTTTAATTCGTTCAATGCGACTGGCATCTTGTTGCACAAACATGGCCAATTCATCTCCGGATTCATGTGCTAAAGGAGTACCACATACAACATCGGGCGTATTTCGTTTAATCTCTTCATCGTGCTTTAGGCCTTCATCAATATCTTCTAAACTATATTCAGTACCAACTGAACTGGTAACTGAGGAACGATCACCACTATGTTGGTGCGTAATCCTATTGTAATAGTAATCTTCAGCTGCTGTACTGCTAACACACGACGTAAGCGGCGCCAAAGTCGAAAGGAACTGCTTTCTGGCATCACTACTTGAATTGGATTTAGTTACAGCGCAATGCTGAGTTGTGTACTCCTGTTGGTTTCCTAAATCTGGCGCGACAGGTTTTGGTTCAATTGTCTGAATATCTGGAGGTTTCTCTCGCTTTGCAAATAGATCAGTAATTTTCTTGTAGGTAGAAGTGGAAGAGTTCGAGCTAGTGGTAGAGGAAGATGACGGTGAGAAACTCTTGTCCAGGTTTTTATTAACCGTTTCAGGCGACTTTCGTGCTTCTTCGCCTGTTGGACTAGCGCGCGGTGGCATGTCTTCGCTTACAGGCGCTAACTCATCCACGTCACACGTTAACTGCTTAATTCGTTCAACTAGTGAATCAGACTTTTGCTCCTTTTTCTTAGGTTTAGGCTCATATCTTATTAAGGAACGGCGCAGGGTATTGCGTTCGATTGCTCGTTTGATGGATTCTTCTGTATCGTCACTTTGAATTATCTGAGGTAACTTAGCCCGTTTTGCTTCTTCAAAAGTTTTTAATGACTCAGCAGTCAGTAAGCAATCATTTTGTGGAAATAGTTGACGTACAGCAGAATTCGGCTTTAAGCTATTATTCGTTATCAAAATGTGACTACCTAACTTAAAATTTAATGTCATTTCTGCAGACTCAGGTGAAGTGTTATTAACATTAAGTTTGTCGTTTTCTTCTTCCATAGGTTTTGGCACTTCTTCAATTGGTTTGTCCACCGCTCCATCGCACGAGTCACGTTTATTTTCATTTTCAAAAAAACGTACAGATCTTTTATTGTTATTGTTGCCTTCTTCATCGGATGTAACATTCGAATCAAAGTTGAGTTGAAGTTCTATCTGTTTAGTGTTTAATGGATCTTGGCTTGATTGTTTCCAAAGTCTTCCCCCTTTTAATATTCCAGTAATAGAAGAATTATTTGGGCTATTCGAGCGATGCACATTTTCTTCAAGATCGCACATTTGGATTTCAGTTTTGTTTTGCCGAGTATGAGTTCCCAACTGGGAATGGGTTGTGATATCTGAAAAAACATGAATTTTAGTTACGAATAGAAGATATCGTTGTTATTGTAACAGTAATTAATATGGATCATTCTGGAAAGTACGCTTATTTGGTAAAGCGACCTCATATTTGTTAGCAATAAGAAAGGATGATTCACATGTATTATAATACAATCGTAATATAATCAATTCTGTCTAGCGATTAGAATGGTGATTAATATGGTGATGTAATAGGTTTCTTCTCGAATGTTTGGTAACACACATTCTCAATGTTTTCGCAATTTTTCCTGAACAAAAAATTATTCTATAAAGGGCAAACTTTAGAAAAAATTAGATAAATATGCGAAAGCCATTGGACATATTGAAATAGGAATATATAAAGGAAAATACAAAATACACGGAAAACCGGAAGCGAAACTTTCGGAAGACTCCAGACAATAGAAGCCAAATTTTCTCAGGAATTATTAGAATATTCGCATGAGCTACAAGCAAAATTTTCGGAAAAAATTCTAAAGATTTTGCGAAAAATGGAACAAAAGGTGCTGGAGATTGTAAAAAAGATTAAATATCTAGCAGTACAGTAACCAAGCCCGGTGATACAACAGTACACCTCAGAATTTAAAAGTTCCGAGGAAATTAAGCCGTCGCCATCGAAGTTCAAAGTAAAACCATCTACCTTTGATGGAAAGTCATATTGAGCGACGTATTTCAAACAATTTGAGACTGCCACCGCAGCCATCGGTTATAATAACTGAGAAGTCAACTGCATTGGTAGTTGCACTACGAGGTGAACCTTTGAGTATCTTACAAACTACACCGCACTATGATTAAAGAAACCACGGGCTTTAACATCAAAGCTGGAAATGAGGTACGACGATTCTCACCTGCAACAAGTGTGACACACTCAAATAAAGAACCGTTGTCAGAAAGCAAACCAAAATTTACAAAAGTTTGAAGCAGATATTGCTCGATTGGTGAGACTTGCCTATCATACAGCAGAGGACAGTTTGTTATGTTCAGTATTGACCTTAGAAAATCTAACTGGTGATCTACAGACAAACTCGGCAAAGTACTCCTGACATTCGATTTTCCAATGTTCCACCCGAAAGTACTACATTGGCAGTTAAGCCGGATCTTCTACGTGCCGACTGTTGGTAAAACTTGCGATGTTAGGTAAAACGACACAAAGACACAAATTGTGAGCTAGGTGATTCTGTACTTCCCATAATGTGTCTGTATTAAATATTACAACTTTGCTACTCCTGTCCTGATGAGTCTCAATTAGGGCGTAACGCGTCGACAGGATGCCCTCGTGCCTGAATTTGAGTCATTTGCCAATAATTCCTTTTTACTTTGTATATATATATATTACTCATATTTAGACCAGGGTAGAAAATTAATGGATTACATCAAATAATTTTAATCACCGTGTATAAGGAAGTTTATTAGATAATACGCTTTATTAAAAACCCGTGGAGAAGAAAAATTCATTCGTTTTATTAAAAATAAGAGATTTAAATCATGTACAAGACGCTTTATATCAAAAGAAGCAGTATTAAAAAGCTCTGCGTGTAATGTAATTATTCCTAAACAAATGGAAATTACGTGCAAAAATTATCTTAATTAACTCTATTTCAAGTAACCAGTATTGAACAAAACGTACAGATAATATCTACAGAAACTTGTAAAAACCCAAGATTATAATACCAGAAAATAAAAGCTCTGAGAATTAATATTATTTTTAACACCTGCGTAGTTTAAATATCACATACGGCGTAAATTTTGTAGATAATTAATAGTTTCAAAGAATCTTGGAGAAACCGGGGCTTAATATTCACGAGAATGTGCAATACGGGGTTATTAAACCCAGATAACAGTCCACATGAACTAAAATATAATCGATAATAAAGAATATCAATTTGCACCAATACGAACAGGTTAGAAAAGGAAAGAGAAAATGCGTCAAGCAAAGACACATATAGTAAAAGGCGAGATTTAAGCAACGTCACGAGGGTCACAATTGGTTGAAAATAGGATGCAAATATCAGAGGTAGAAACAACAATTTCTGTACAAAATTAATTAGTTTTTCTCGGACAGGTTTGCGTGCCGTGTGAATTTCTGAGATTTAAATGGGGCGAGTGAAAATTCGTAAAATCGACGCGCGAGCGACAGACTGGGAACATAAAATGAGAAATTCTTTAGAATTACCCGTTTTGGGGAACAGACCGACAGACAGGCTTTTGCTATATATACCGAGGTGAATATAAACAAGGCCTCTTAGACTCTTAGACTTTTGACAATTCGATGCGTTAAAAGCTCTTACATCCGCGACTTGATTGAAGATGTTAAACAGTGCATTTTAGTTTGAGAAAATAATTTAAAATTTTGCTCGTATATTTTAGTGATTCAAAATAGTTGGTTATTTACGTGCTAACATGAATGTACTTCAGTGCACTTAGATACAAGGTAATAAAATTTAGTTTCACTGTACCAATTAGCAAAATTTACAACGACAAATGTATACACAAAAGTAGGCAGTTTTGGCGTATATTGGTGAAAGAAGTATGAAGTTATTTGCTATTTTTCGGGGTGTTAATAATTAAATGGTTCAAATACGTGTCTGGATCCACGAAACAAGGGTCAGATATACATAGATGAGTTCCGGAAAAGCCCAGAAACAACTGGTGATGGAGAAAATTTTAAAAGCGTTGAGAATTAGAAGCCGTAAATATAATCCTGTTGGAATGGTGTGATTAACTAAAGGGACGATGTACTTTGAAGCTACGAGGACAGTAACCTTCAGGTAAATTATACTATTTTGTTTGACATTTTGTGTGTGTTGAATAACTTTATAATTGATTTACTTTAAATGGACATTAGTGGAATTGTACTAACCATAAAATTTTAATTTTAAGATGAAATTTGCTTGTTGAAGTAGAAAGGGTATTTAGTTTTGATGTTCGGTAATATGATGAAAATTTGGGTATGTCTTTGAGCTCAATTAGACGAACCTGGTTAATTAACGTAAAGGGGTGGTAGATGCTCCTTTATACTCAGACTCCGGTCTGCTTATATTGTTATATTAATTAGTAGGCATCCAACAAGGACTTTAATTTTGGATGCACATTAAAATGATAATAAATTAATCTTGAAATTCTTTTAAAACTGAAATTTATGCTGAGTTTTAATTTTGAAATTTTAATGTATTCTGAATATTGATGTAAATAGAGTCAACGTTGATGTTTTTGGTAGGAATGTGGTGTTTTTTTTTATGAATGAGGAGGTTTATAACATTAGGTGAGCAGCCGAGGCGAAAAGAGGATCACAGCCGTTTATGACGCCCAATCTGTGGGACTAGAATTTTTTTGTTGAAAGGACCCAGTTCCCGCATTCAAAGGAGGATATCACAGCAATTTTGGCGACCACAACGTGAGGGCTCGAGTTCCAAATAAAATTTTTGTGATTTTATTCCAGGAAACTGGCGATCTGAGAGAGAGTTCTGTGTGTGTATAAATTTAAGAGTAATTTTAGAGTGTGTGTGAGTGATTTGAACGTATGCAGAGAAAAGAGTGGTTAAGGAGTCAAGGAGTGGAAATTGGAAGTGACGATAGTGCATTGTGTGAGAAAATTTCGAAAATGGAAGAAGCTGGAGGCAGTAGAGATCAGTCGAGGACGGAATCAGGGGATCAAGGAAACGAGATTATGATGAGAATGCTAGAGGAAATGAGATCGAGTAGGGAAGAAGCTAATAGGAAGTTTGAGGAGATTAGAGAAATGAGTGCTGAATCGAATAGAGCGAGAGAGGACTCAAATCGAAAATTTGAGCAAATGAGTGAAGAATCGAACAGGAAGTTAGAAGAGATTAGTCAGAAAATAGATAAGACGAATCAAGAAGTTGTAGAATTTAAAAATGGTCTTACCGTAAAGATGGGGGAAGTTGAAAATAGGGTTGATAAAAATGAGCGTGATATTACAGGTCTTCGACAGGAAATGGGACATTTAAGGTCCAAAGTACGCATGTTTTGTGAAGAAGAAATTAATATAAAAATGACTGAAGTGACGGACTCATGTAGGGATCAGTTAGGCAGGGTAGAACGCGAAGTTAGTAGTATCAAATACAACATGTCAAATTTAACGGGGGATGGCCCCAGATTTTCTACAGGTGGAGTATCATTGGACCAACACATGAAGTTTTATGGCGATAACAGGGTAAATCCACAAATTTTTATTAATAGTGTAAGAAATCTAGTGGGAAATTTATTTGACGAACAGACTAAACTAAATACGATAAAGGCTTTATTAAAGGACAATGCGGAGGCATGGTACAATTTAGTAGGACAGGACATAGACACGTATCAGGACTTTGAAAACAAATTTTACAACATTACTGGAGTGATCACAAACAGGATCAGATTAGGGACGACTTGATTACAGGAAAATTTAAGGGAGAGTTTGCAGGTTCTAGGAGCAATATGCCATCCGCAAATACAGTGTGGCCAAACAACTGAATCCACCATTGACGGACAGACAGATAATCAAGTACCTATCACGACATTTTGAACTGGAAATTAGACAACACGTGGCCTTACAAAACATCACAGAACGGGAGACGTTTTTGGAATACTACAGAGATATGACGATGTATGTGTTGGACGGACAAGAGAGATACGAGAACGAAACGTTAACACAGTTAGGTTTGACAACAGGACACCGAATTATCCGAGACGGCCTGACTACAACAGAAATTTTCGACCGAATTGGGAACGACGAGGACAGGAATACAGGAGCAATAGTGCGACTAGGGGACCGACGCCAAGACCTAGTTACACGCGACAGAACAGTTTACCGGAGGTAAACAGGACTGTGACCAGCACGCCGAATAGAGACAGGGACACGGATATTAACACGAGGAGGACGTACGCACAGGTTGTAGAAGGACAACCAGGACCAAGCACGGAAAACAGGATGGGACAGGATTTTTAGAACGCGACAGACCACTAGATTTCTGTGTAAATGTATACGAACATCCACGTGAATTTTTCAAAATTGAGGAGGAAGTAGAGCCAGAAACTGAGGAAAAATTATGTTTGCCAATTATTAATTTAGAAATTTTTGAAAATAATGTAGAAGTATTACTTGATACAGGGGCAGAGGCGAGTTTAATATCGGAGGAATTCGTCAGCAAAATTAGGGATAAGGTTTGTGATAGAATTATGCCTATAAAGCGTAGCCATTTAGTAGCTCCAAATAAAAAGAAGTTTGCTGTAGTAAATAGTGTTGTGGTGCTTAGGATAAATATAGGAGGTTTAAGCTGTGAACAGGAGTTTGTAATTGTACCTGGACTGAAGTTTCAGAGCATTTTAGGTGTTGACTGTATGATGCAGTTAGGGGTTTTGATAGATATGGAAAGGAAGGTAATAAGGATTAAAGATAGGGTAGTGCCATGGAAGGGCAGTTATGAAGTCACAGAGGATGACACGGGGTTTAGTATTAATGTAGTAGAGGTAGAGGATGATGAAGGTAAACAGATCAACACAATAAGATGTCCAGAAGAAAGGAAAGTAGAGGTTCAAGCTTTAATACCAAAACATGCAGAAGTAGTGGGGGTAGAAGCAGCATATCAGGAGCAGGTGAAGGCGAAATTAAGTAAAGATGGCAAGTTTGTTTTTAATCAAGTAGATTTAAGGGATTCATTCTGGCAGATTCCATTACATAAGAGTTCTAGAAGGTACATAGGATTTTCCATAGAGGGAAAAATCGAGAATTTTAAAGTAGTATCGTTTGGTTTGTCGGCAGAAAAGAAAAAAATAGTAAATGAGAAACAGACATGTGTAGAGACTGAAGAAGAAGCAATATGTAAGAGTCAGGATAATAGGGATGATAAGTTTATTTTATGTGAGATAACAGGGATGATAAGTATAGATATAGAAGGGGGAGAAATAGGGATGAAGAGTATTAGGATGGTGAGAAGAAAGACTTGGAGGGTCAAGAAGAGAGTTAGATTTAAATAGGATAGGGATAGAATAGGTGTAGATAGAAGAGTAGAAGTAAGTGTTTATAGAAAATAAAGCTAGGTATAGGATAAATATGGGAGATAATTAGAAATAGGTTTAGGATGAGAATAAAGAGTAAATGTAGGAAGAAAATAAGATAGGTTAAGTATAGATATTTCATATAAGATTAGTGGGGAGTTAGAAATAGGATAAGAATAGGATAGGTATATAGAATTAGGTAGGGGGAAGTAAAGTATAGTGAAGATTAGTTAAAAGTTAGAAATAGGATAGGTATATAGGAGGTATATAGGATTAGATGGATAAGTAGGATGAAGTTAGGGATAATTTCGGTTTATAAAATTAAGTGAGAGTTAGGAATAGGATAGGGATATAGGGTAGGTGTAAATATTTTTTTTTGGATTGGAGACAAAGTAGGTAAGTTAGATAGATAAGGGTAGAGAGAGATAGGCAATTTTTTTTGTAATTTTTTTGTCTAAATGCTTTATATTTGCATTCAAATAAGTGGGATTATTTGTATTCAAATAGGGGGAAAATACTCATATTTAGACCAGGGTAGAAAATTAATGGATTACATCAAATAATTTTAATCACCGTGTATAAGGAAGTTTATTAGATAATACGCTTTATTAAAAACCCGTGGAGAAGAAAAATTCATTCGTTTTATTAAAAATAAGAGATTTAAATCATGTACAAGACGCTTTATATCAAAAGAAGCAGTATTAAAAGCTCTGCGTGTAATGTAATTATTCCTAAACAAATGGAAATTACGTGCAAAATTTATCTTAATTAACTCTATTTCAAGTAACCAGTATTGAACAAAACGTACAGATAATATCTACAGAAACTTGTAAAAACCCAAGATTATAATACCAGAAAATAAAAGCTCTGAGAATTAATATTATTTTTAACACCTGCGTAGTTTAAATATCACATACGGCGTAAATTTTGTAGATAATTAATAGTTTTAAAGAATCTTGGAGAAACCGGGGCTTAATATTCACGAGAATGTGCAATACGGGGTTATTAAACCCAGATAACAGTCCACATGAACTAAAATATAATCGATAATAAAGAATATCAATTTGCACCAATACGAACAGGTTAGAAAAGGAAAGAGAAAATGCGTCAAGCAAAGACACATATAGTAAAAGGCGAGATTTAAGCAACGTCACGAGGGTCACAATTGGTTGAAAATAGGATGCAAATATCAGAGGTAGAAACAACAATTTCTGTACAAAATTAATTAGTTTTTCTCGGACAGGTTTGCGTGCCGTGTGAATTTCTGAGATTTAAATGGGGCGAGTGAAAATTCGTAAAAATCGACGCGCGAGCGACAGACTGGGAACATAAAATGAGAAATTCTTTAGAATTACCCGTTTTGGGGAACAGACCGACAGACAGGCTTTTTGCTATATATACCGAGGTGAATATAAACAAGGCCTCTTAGACTCTTAGACTTTTGACAATTCGATGCGTTAAAAGCTCTTACATCCGCGACTTGATTGAAGATGTTAAACAGTGCATTTTAGTTTGAGAAAATAATTTAAAATTTTGCTCGTATATTTTAGTGATTCAAAATAGTTGGTTATTTACGTGCTAACATGAATGTACTTCAGTGCACTTAGATACAAGGTAATAAAATTTAGTTTCACTGTACCAATTAGCAAAATTTACAACGACAAATGTATACACAAAAGTAGGCAGTTTTGGCGTATATTGGTGAAAGAAGTATGAAGTTATTTGCTATTTTTCGGGGGTGTTAATAATTAAATGGTTCAAATACGTGTCTGGATCCACGAAACAAGGGTCAGATATACATAGATGAGTTCCGGAAAAGCCCAGAAACAACTGGTGATGGAGAAAATTTTAAAAGCGTTGAGAATTAGAAGCCGTAAATATAATCCTGTTGGAATGGTGTGATTAACTAAAGGGACGATGTACTTTGAAGCTACGAGGACAGTAACCTTCAGGTAAATTATACTATTTTGTTTGACATTTTTGTGTGTGTTGAATAACTTTATAATTGATTTACTTTAAATGGACATTAGTGGAATTGTACTAACCATAAAATTTTAATTTTAAGATGAAATTTGCTTGTTGAAGTAGATAGGGGTATTTAGTTTTGATGTTCGGTAATATGATGAAAATTTGGGTATGTCTTTGAGCTCAATTAGACGAACCTGGTTAATTAACGTAAAGGGTGGTAGATGCTCCTTTATACTCAGACTCGGTCTGCTTATATTGTTATATTAATTAGTAGGCATCCAACAAGGACTTTAATTTTGGATGCACATTAAAATGATAATAAAATTAATCTTGAAATTCTTTTTAAAACTGAAATTTATGCGGAGTTTTAATTTTGAAATTTTAATGTATTCTGAATATTGATGTAAATAGAGTCAACGTTGATGTTTTTGGTAGGAATGTGGTGTTTTTTTTATGAATGAGGAGGTTTATAACATTAGGTGAGCAGCCGAGGCGAAAAGAGGATCACAGCCGTTTATGACGCCCAATCTGTGGGACTAGAATTTTTTTGTTGAAAGGACCCAGTTCCCGCATTCAAAGGAGGATATCACAGCAATTTATATATATATATATATATATATATATATATTATTAAGAGAGAAGAATAATCCACATTTGGAATGCAAATGAATGCTTAATATATATTAATAGTTATTAAGATGAAATGAAAACCCAACTTTGTATTTTAAAGTTGAATTACCATTTTATATATATATATATATATATATATATATAATATATTATATATATATATATATATATATATATTTCTGTGTATTTATAGGATCAAATAGAGTAGATAAGTCAGCTAATTATTTATGGCAGGGTACCGCATGTATATACAATCATTTCAAATTTCAAAATGTTTTCCATTAGTATAGTGTCGGAAGTTGCATTTTAAAAATAGATTTCTAACTTAAGTTTGCTTCATTTTAGAACAATTGTAAATACTAATTACAAATAGTAGGGATAAGAAATGTAGACCCTTAACGTGCAGTGTAAACACATGCATCTTATTTAGATTAGAGTGTAGATATAGGAGACCGAAAAGCTTTCAATTTTCTGTAGCGTACAAATCAATAATTTTAAGACCGTTATTAAGGAGGGTGATTGATAAACAGATGTTCTAAGTATAAATATTATTTGCATGCATCTTTATTATATTTTAGTAAGAAGCTTTCACATTTGTATAAATTTTAAAAGTTATAGCAGACACGAAATAGTTATAACGAATATTGCTGAAAACAAGTTCTTAGTAATAGTTTATTTCAAGGTTTTGCCGATAGCCTGGTGGTGTTGAAAGTTTTCTGAATAGTGTTATAAACAAAATAATCGTTGCTAAATTTCTCGGTAGGCTAACAGAGAATGTGCTCAAATAACATTTATTTTCTGCGAAGGTAGTGACGGGTGAAACAGGCAGAGATCGATATAAGATAAAGACAGATTATTTCTAGCATGCATTCGAGTGGGATAAAAGATATATGTTAAGGGTTCGTTTGACTTTGTAAGAAAGTGTGGGACAAGAAAAGATTAAAGTTTATAGGTACGAGTGAGATGCAGCATGGGTATATAGACATCGTTTGAAATGTGTTGAGTAGGGAATAGATGTCAAGGTTATAGACAAGAGTGCATAGGAGGAACGAAGATAGATTATTGGATCTCATATATAAAAGAGAGATAGACGATAGTTGAGAGAGGGAAAATGCTAGTTAGGGTGATCGTGATTGTAAACAAGGAGTAGAAAGGGAAAGGAGATATTGAATATAGGTTGTACAAGGATACAGCGAACGGGTAGTAGGAATAGAAAATATAGAAAGGTTACAAAGAAAGAAAAAATTTTTTTTCGTATGTGAGTTAGACTAAGACAACCTGAATATGCGTATTTTGAAGACGTGTTTTAGAGTGTAGAACTTGTGTCAGTTGAAGCGAGGGATTCGGCGAATTTAATATCCGTTGAATACTTTTGTAGTAAATCGCTTATTTGTTTTAAAAATTTCTTAGATTGAAGACGGTTGGTGCAAAGCTGAAAAGTAACAAACTTGTAATATTTAATACAGACATATTATGCAAAGTACAGCATCACCTACCTTACAATTTGTGTCTTCGTGTCGATTCATCTAACATCGCAGGTTCTTAGGAAAAAGGCAGTTGAACTGGATTTCCTCCGTGCCGACTGTTGCTAAAAATCTGCGATGTCAGGTGAAACGACACGAAGACACAAATTGTGAGCTAGGTGATGCTGTACTTCCCATAATGTGTCTGTATTAAATATTACAACTTTGCTATTCCTATCCTGATGAGCCCCATTTAGGGCAAAACGCATCCACAGAATGCCCTCTTGTCTTAACTTGAGTGATTTGGCAATAATTTCTTTTTACTTTGCATTAGTTTAAGACCCGTTAAACTAACATTTCTTTTAAATGTATGTATATATAATATTGCTGTGATAAGGGGTTGTTTAGGGGTGTATTGAGTAGCAAGTTATAAAACAAATACGAAAGATAAGAGATAAAATCATACAAAGCTTTATGCAAGTACGCGGAAACAATAAACATTTTTGATAAGAAAACGCAGTTGAAAACACGCATAGATAATCGAAAGTAGAATTAAAGTTACATCATTTATTTTGTACAATATTGAAAAGGCGATATCCATACAAAACAACGTCTGGTCAAGATAACGATGTATCAATAGCAAATAAACTCCATTACATGGAAAACCGATGAAATTACATCAGAAACAACTTTGCAGGAATATTAAAGACGTGGTTAGTTGAGATATCTACAAGACTTGTTGAAAACCCAACCCACATGTAAGGAGGGCAGCCTATATTAACACAGAGCTTTGATAACACAGGTCAGTTTAAAACTCAGGCAGGGCGAAGCTGCGTCACTTTTAATCAGAAAGCCACGCGTAATTTAATATCCAGTGTATGTTACAAGTGACAATAAGTGCAACGCTTATGAAGTCCTCTTTTGCCGTTTAGCGTGAGTAGAATTTGGGGTAATTTGTTTAAACTAATAATATAATAATAGGGCATCGAATGGATCGATAGAATAATTCGAATGGATCGATAGAATATTTCTAATTGGTGGTACATTTTTGAATAATTCGAATGGATCGATAGAATAATTCGAATGGATCCGATAGAATAATTCGAATGAATCGATAGAATAATTCGAATGGATCGATAGAATAATTCGAATTGGTTGATATATCTCTAATTGGTGGTACATTTTTGAATAATTCTAATTGGTGGTACATTTTTGAATATTTCGAATCTGGGATATAATAATTTAAATGTGTTAATGATAATAATTCAAATTGGTGGTTTATTTCTGAATAATTCAAGTATGCGTCGATAAGAACAATTTAAATCTGGGTCAATATAATATTACAATTAAAATCAGCGTCGACAATTATATTTTGGTACAATTCTAGTACAATTTGGAATTGCGAAATAAAAATAAAATAAAGAAGCACGAAGTAATTTATGGAAAACGAGGGGTTCAACTAAGCAGAGCAGTGATAAACGAAGGAGGACAACAAAAGGGTGTTGATCCACAACCCGAACAACCTGCAGCAGGTCAGATCTTTTTAATTTTAAGATTTTTTTAATTTAAATTTCAATACTGAATTTATTCATTTTATATAAATTTGTGATAAAGTCAACAACAAACATTGCATACGTTAAACTTACGTAACATATTATAAAGGGGTCTAGAACGTTCAAGGTTTCTTTGGTAAAAAGAAGTAGTTTTTGGTGACTTTAGATTGAATTCAAAGCATATAAATTTCGGGGTAAATGATACATATGATATTGATTGATTGAAGGGTGTATTTTTATATTTTTCAAAACTTGCAAATAATATTTCTTTTCATTATATGAAATTAATTGACTTCGTTTTATAAATTTAAACAAATAGGTAATCATAAAGGAGTGGAGAAGAGAAAAATTGATCATCGTAACGTTGTGCACTCTGTCTAGATTAAAAAGGGCTAGCCGTGGCATAACAATAAAAATTAATAAGAATAAATTTGGTTTTAAAACACAGAGAGGGGAGTTAAGTAAAAACGTCATTACACCGAGTACGGCGTTATTATATCAATATATGTAATATATATATATATATATATATATATATATATATATATATATATATATATATATATATATATATATTATAGTTAATAAGATGAAATAACTTAGACTTTTATACGAAGCTCAAGTAATCATTTTAAATCAAGCTAGTAATTGCAAGATGGAAACATAACGTCCCGGACAGGGTGCGAATCTGTATCTTAGGCTTTCGCGGTCTATGCGTTTTACAATTACACTACCGAGACGGATGACGACAATTGGAAACTAACAGACCTAAATCATGTACACAACCACGTATCAACCTATCTTTCAATTATGTTTGACATTTTTGTCAATCATATCAGAGATTGTCAAGTTTTTGACATTCATTAGATAAGTAATTTTTAATCAATAAATTCAAAGACTGACCGTTTAATATAAAAGATTGTAATGTTGACTACTTTATCAAGGTTTTTTTATCCTTTAGATAATGCCAGTTTTATTTTGTTAAACTGCTTATATTTATGTAGCGGTTCAAAAATTTACCTTACATATGATATAGTTAACGAGCTGGATTTGTTTGTACACAAAATCTCCGTGAAGATAATATTAAAAGGTTATGGTTTCAAATACATGTAAAATTCACCTTACATAGCAGAATTAATATTCATAGTATAAAAATAGGCACTCAAATATTACCATAAAATATCATGTTCATACAGCATTAAATTTTTTACCTTGTTTACAGAATGTGAAGCCATCAGATGTTGTACCTGCTACCCCAAACGATACAAGTGATGTTTCCGCTTAGATTTGTTCCGTATCTTCTAACCAAATTTATTTCCATTCTTTAATCTGACTAATTTAAAATTAGTTTAATTTCCATCTATTATATGGAGCTACTACCTTTTCTGACCATCATTTAAAACTACTATATTTTTGACCACCATTTAAAGCTCTATAAAATTTTGTATAAGTATCAGTTAAATAAACTCTTGCGTTTACTAAACAGCTTTCTGTATTATTTTGAACATTGCACTTAGTTAATTTTTAAATTTTAAATTAAATTTACACGCACATTGGCGTGTCCTTTTTTACTTCATTGAATCACAGAACAAAATCCACCTCCTTAAATTTTGTCTAGTATATATATATATATATATATATATATATATATATTGCTATGATAATAAAGCGATTTAGGGGTCGTGCGATACATGTAAATATCATTAAAGTTTAGAAAACCAAACTATTTCATTATAAAATGGGAGTAACTCGACAATTAAGCAAAAAACCAATATCGAGCATACTGTATATAAATCGCAACTGACTTTAATTCATGAAAGGAAGCTAATTCTTCAAAAATCACATCATATTTAGTAAGATAAATAATGTGTACGTCGTATAATGCTTTTTAAATTAAATATTCAAGCATAAAATTGAAAAGAAATACGCAGGAATAACGTCTTAAACGCAACGAGTTTTATTGAAATAAATACGCAAAAATTGAAAGGAAACAACCTGGCGTACTAGGTATAAAATAAAATCTCATTCAAAATATTAACGCATAAATAAATAAACGCATTCAAATACGTCATCATAGAAACATTACTACGCGACCAACAACACTGTATCTTCATAAAATCCAACAGATTTTGGAGTACTAAATAACAAATAACAAATGTTTGGTTACACGATAAAATTTGAACAATAGCAAATATAAATAAGAGGACGTGACTTAAACAAAGTTCAAAGTTGAATTTTCTGAGAAATACACTATGCGTGCCTACGCGAGAATATACATCACTTCGACACGGGTCTGGGTAGTAAATTTGTAGATAATCCGAAGGCTGCAATGATAAAGGCAAAGTACAACGCTTCAATTAACAAAGTACGCGAGTAAAACCAATAGCACAGGTGGAAGAAGGAGTCTTTATATAGAACACAGACTTGGTAAACAATCAGTATATCTTCGACCAAGGCACAAGCTATAACAATTCAAAGGCAAATATCACGCGAGTGAAAATAGAAAAACTTAAATAATTATTTAGTGATAGAAAGACTTTAAAAGTCGTGATAATTCAGGTGCCAATAAATATGATAGAAGTTGCCGTTTATTGTGAAAAACGTAACTAAAAATTATTAATTAAACTTAATATTAATGTTTAATAATTTAGGGCCCTAAGTATCTTCTACGTATACTCGAAATATATTCTACGTATACTTTAGATATATCCTAAGCATATTCTAAACATACTCTAAGTAAATTCTAAATCTATTCTAAATATACTCTGGGTAAATCTACATAAATTCCAAGGTGAACGAATTTAAGAAACGAATTTAACTCTAAACATTGGTATCTGAGCATCGAAAGGGAAATTCATCAACAAAGGGTTATACTGGGCGAAGCTGTACTACGCAATAAGCAAGAGAACTTAAATGGAAACAATCTAGGTGTGCTGACCAACCACATGCAGAGGCAGTTCTAAGAATTAGAAACAAGCAGGGAGAACGCAGGTCAGAAATAAAAATATTATTTATTAGTATAAGGCTTTATTTCAATTTTTAACACTTACAATTTTTATATATTGAAGTATTTAATTTGTGAGGGGTCATCAAAAATATTTTGAAAATTTATGCAGAGAGATAGAAGATCATTTAAACGTTCAAAAGTGCTTCTAGCAACATACCGTGGTATTTTTGCTGACTTTAAGAGAGTTATGATTTGGGCATAATCAGATAGATATTATTATTTTGATTCAGGGGTTAATTTATGAATAACAGATCAAAGTATCAAAATTATTAAACTATAAAGTGTACATATTCTTGGTCATTATACAAATTTTGTTTTTTTCGATTATATCATACAAATAGAAAGGAGGTAAAGTAAAAGGCGGATTATACATTCTTTGTTGTCGTATCGTCGCGCGCTCTGTGTGACTGAGCTAATCGAGACATATACGAAGAGATATCTTTAAAATTTAAAATAGACGACCCGACCCGTATATCACAACAAAGATATATGGCGACCCGAACGTAAGGGCTCGAACGTAAAGCAAAAGAAATTTGACACATCAACGTGGGGGTCCGAACGTAAAGCAAAAGAAATTTGACGCATCTACGTGAGGCTAAAACGTAAAGTAAAAGAAATCTGGCGATCCGAACGTAGGTGCTAGAACATAGCAAAAGTAGATTGACGCATCTACGTAGGGACTAGAACAAAAAAAAAGTAATTTGGCGACTCGAAGGTAGGGCTAAAATATCCCAACAAAAGTAAAAATTTTACATGAACTACGTAAGAAGAGAAACTAGGGGCTAGAAAAATTTGAGATTAGAAATTACAGGCAGATAAAGAAGAAATTTAATAACTTAAATTAGAATTTAGGATTTAGATAGAAATTGATAAAAGAATGCGGTAAGCGGTAAGTAGAAATAGGGTCTCAGGAGAGTAATCCTGCAAGAGACACAGACTGAAATTGAAGGGAGAGTATTAGAAAGGAGTCTTGTAGATAGAAATATAACTCCAGCAATTTGCACCTAAATAAAGTTTCGATACAAATTTCGTGTTTTGATCATAATATGTTCTAGTTTGATATTTACAAAAATTGCTTCTCCAAGTTGATCTACCACAGCTACTCATGTTCACTACCTCCTAGGATATACATACCCCAACTACACATTCTTTCAACACCTTTACACACAACAAAATACAAAAATAAAATAAAATCCTTGAACAAACATACACTCTTTTATTTATATGACATAAATGATTATTCAGACAATTTCAATATTTACATTGTTATATTTACAATAAGACATTCACCCTTTTTTCTATCTAAATTGTTTGTGAGTTATTACACTTCAACCATTTTATTTTTCAAAGTAGATGGGCCTATCGTGAAACCCTAAGTTTACCTTTACTTGGTCTATGGTGAGCTCAGTATAAACATTTTTCCCTGATATGCATAAAATATTGCATGGTCAAATTACTCTAAAAACCCGTTTACTCTTTACATCAAAAATTTTTACTCCTGTTTTACCTACTCAAATAATAATAGAAAATTGTCTTTTATATACGGTAATCAAATTAATTTTCAGTTCATAAAATTTTCATCACATAATTCTAAACACATCTAGTTTTATAACACAATGCCAGCATCACAGTTCAACAATAAAACAAAATTCGTTACCTGGTGTATTCTTCGGACTTACCACCTCCTCGGATGACCTCCACCAAACTCACGTACTTGGATTTTCTCACGTTCTCATTTCTACATGGACAGCAACTCCATCTCAACTCGTTCATCCAGTTCCCCCAGTTATTAGTGGGTGCTTTTTATACCACTATCCATCCAAATCCAAGTTATCTCAATTTAACGTGCCACCAGCACTCTTGTTCAAGAAATACTTGGTTCGCTTACCACAGTAGCATCCTGTTGTACTCGTACAATTATTTATACTAACTTATTTTCAGCCCGTTTAATCTGTTAGCACCAACTCGTGCATTTACAACACTTGTAAAAATTTACGACGGACTGCACTATGTCGCGGCTTTTAATTTTAAATTAGGATGTCTTCTCGATGCTACTTAATTTACTCGAAACGGATCAGAAGATTAAGAGAGCGAATCAGAAGATTAAGAGAGACCTACCACCTCTGGAAAGAGCTTTTATAATGTTCAAACCACTTCTCTAGTCACGTATTTCAACATTTTTCGCTAAACTATCACATTCGTTACAAACAATTTTCCAAATTCCTCCACTCAAAATACACAACGAACTTTTAAAACTCAGAATTCACTCCTTCCACCATGGCTTTAGCGCGAAAAACTGGCTATCAGTTGCAACCGTCGACGCGTACCCAGAAAATCTTTCCTCTCCATTTACCCTAACCACCTGCAAAACACGCCCATAGTGCCTGCGTCTCTATTTTCCTTGCAGTCATGCGTTCATAACCACTATTTTCTGATTCACTCGTGTTTCCCTTACTTTCATCGAGCTCCCACTATCTACGGTTACCGTTCCCTCACTAAACGTGCGCCTTGAAAATCGATGTCGTCGACAAACATCTTGCATATTTGTTTCACCTAGTTGTCTTTTAAAATATACTTGTCTGTCACGCGCTTGAAAACCGCTTGTCCTTCTATTAGCTGATGTATTCTCTATCTCCCGTAATTGCTTGCTAACGATTCTCTGTCTCTTAAAATTATTGACTTTTGCTTCACAAATAACATACTTGTTCGCTAACCTGGCCTTTCCCTCTGTACAATACCGTGAACTGTTATCGTTACGTTTTATGGCTTCCAAAAAAAAATTTATTTACTTGAAGCTCTCATTCTCTGAACTGACCGTTTGGCTATGTTATTTTTCTACGAATTAAATTAACGTACCTTTTAGTTTAGGATACTAAATAAATATCCGTTGCATCAATTATTGATTTTTATTTACTGCGAAGCTTTAATATTTGTCTGCAGTAGTCAAACTTGTATTAAATTAACGTATACAAATTATTGATCTTTCCTTACCACGAAGCTATATAAAAATATGTCATTTAACACTAAAAATTTCTGTATTTAATTGTCTAGCTTGTCTTATACTAAAGTATGCAAATTCTTGATTTGAAGCATAACAAATAATTTATTATTTTCCTTTATACAGGGTCGTTATAAAAATACCTTCTGGGCTTATTTACACACGTTGACCTTTAACCTACACAGTAATATATATATATATATATATATTATATATATATATATATATACGATTTTGCATCATGTAATATATGGAATTATCAGTCGCATTAAAATTTCCCAACATTTGTGTTAATTTGAATTTGCCAACAAATAAAATTTTGATATGCTTTTAACGACTGTAATGCATATAATTCGTTATTATTTTCACGTTTATTAACCTCATATTGAAATAATTAGATAATGACCAATTTGAACATATCTGCCTTGCAAAACAGCTGAATAGTTGAACTTTTATGCTGAGAATTTTGTTTAACTCCACATGTTAGCTGCACAATCTTTTCAAAAACATGCTAATTAGGACAGATTAAACACATTGTCTGTTTTGTTTTGTTATATTAAACTATTTTTGAGCGTTCATCATGAACATATTATATCCTTGAAATAACAAATGTTTTCAATATTATAATGTTTTTACAAAATAATAAAATTCATACACTTCGTGACTTTGAGCTACATAAATTGATTGATTTATTTTAAATATTAGGAATTTTTATTACGAATGCGATTTTCTAATTATTTGCAAGGATATGCTGCTGAAGAGATCATTTCTCATTAAAATTCACATCAATATATATATATATATATATATATATATATATATATATATATTGCTATGACACCGCCGTACGCCGATCTAATTAACGTTCAGTTTCCTGCTAAATGTCACCGCTCTGTGTCTCTAAATAACCTCAACTTTAAATTTTATATATACCTCTTTTTATATGCTTCGACTAGCTCAGTTTAATCCACACAGAGTGCACGGCGATAAAACAACAAAGAAAGTTTAACCCTCTTTTACTCTAGCTCCTTTCTACTTGAATGCTATAAACGAAACAAATCAAAATTTGTATAATGACCAAGAATATATACACCTTATAGTCTAATAATTTTGATAATTTGATTTCCTATTCATAAATTAACACCTAAATCAAAATACTGATATCAATCTGATGATGCCCAAATTATAACTCCGTTAAAGCCAGCAAAAATAACATTGTATAGTACTGGAAGTACCTTTTGAACGTTCAAACGACCTTCTTTCTCTCTATGTAAATTTTTAAAAAAGTTTTGATGTCCCTTCACAAATTAAATACTTCAATATATGCAAATATGTAAATATTAAAAATTGAAATAAAGTCTTATGCTAATAAAGAATATTTTTATTTCTGACCTGCGTTTTCTTTGCTTGTTACCAATTCTTAGAACTGTCTCTGCATGTGATTGTCCAGTACCCCTGGATTGTTTCCACTTAAACCCTCTTGTTTACTGTACAGTACCGCTCGCCCGGTCTAACCCTTAGTTTGATTAATTTCTCTCTTCAATGCTCATATGCTTATGTAGATCACTGCTTAATTATATATCTTTGCTAGAGCAAATCCGTTTCTTAAATTAGTTCAATAGTAGTTACTTAGAATTTATTAGAGTACGTTATCTAGATTTGTTCGCCAGAGTAGTCACTTAGATTCGTTCACCAGAGTGGTTACTTAGAACCCTAAATTATTAAATATTGAAATTAGATTTAATTATTATTTTAACTTACGTTTTTCAAAGTTAACGGCAATTTTTATCGTAGATCGGCACATTCTTTTAAAATTTTTCTATCTCGACTTTCACTAAATAATTATTTAATTTTTACTATTTTCACTCCATGTGATATTATACTTTCACTAATCGCGTATTTATTTTAATAAAACTCGTTGCGTTTAAAATGTTATTCCTGCGTATTTATTTTCAATTTTGTGCTTGAATATTTAATTTAAAATGCATTATATGACATACAAGTTATTTATCTTACTAAATATGATTTGATTTTTGAAGAATGAGATTCCTTTCATAAATTAAAGTTAGTTGTGATTTATATACAGTGTACTCGATATTAGCTTTTTCCATGATTGTCGAGTTACTTCCATTTTATGATGAAATTCTTTAGTTTTCTAAACTTTAGTGATATTTACATGCAGCGTACGATCCTCATGACTCAATATACCCCAAAATTACCCTATTATCATAGGAATATATATATATATATATATATATATATATATTGTTGTGGATTTAGAGGGTAAATAGGCGTAGACAATAAAATTTGAGCAACCGTGTATATAGAAATAAGAGCAAATTATTTACGCCTAAATTAATTAATTTATATAGTAAAAACGGACGGGTATTAAGGTATTTTTATATTTAAATTGGAATGTTAAAATTACATAAAAGCAGAAAAGTTTTTAGAGTACATAAAAAAGCTCAAGGATACGCTTAAGAAATTATAATAATTAAATCAAACGCATGGAAACAAGAAGAAAGCGTGCATGCATAGAAAATCAATAACTCTAAACGCAAATGTTTGCATTTTAAAAGCCAACGTTCGTTATACAAATACTCAAAAGGGAAGAAACCAAGAATTGTTATTTTATAAACGGTCGGTTGTTTTAAGAAACACCTGCTTGTTAAATGTCAGGTTCAGGAAATTTTAAATAGACGTTAGCACAGAATTCTATAGAATTGTGTTTGCAAAGGTCAGTTTATAAGCTGCTACAATAACAAATGCATCAAGGACGGAGTGGAATAAACGACCGATAATGTAAGACAAATAGAGAAGCAGATAAAGCAAGCGTTTGATAGAAGTCACGTAAGATATACACGGGTATTTGCGAAAGACGACTATAATATCGATTTTCTGTAACGTAAGAGGGGTTCTAAAGGAGACAACAGATATGCGTGGAACTGAGATATATATCTAAAAAGTGGCGCGTCTAAACGGGGGAAAATTCTATCATTGGTTGATGGCCAACAGTTTTCGAGAAGTGCGCGTACGTTAAGGTAGGAAACGCGAAATTCTAGGTAAACAGCACGATGGATGAGAGAAATTTTTCAGAAATTATAGCCGGTTACGTTCAAAATTTTAAGAAGCCGTCTCGGAAACAAGCTTTTCACGCGAAACCGGATCTACCGGGGGGGTGAAAATCATATAAATAAACAAACGAAGATATTAAAGCTCTCTTTCTTTTTATTTAGATCTGAATACGGGTTAAGATTTACAACATAGTACTAAATGCTTTTACCGTAATCAATTATTGTGTGGTCAGTAAAGTTGCATTAAACATCTTGTTTAAAAATGATAAAAGCTGTAGTAGTGTACCGCGTGTTATAAAAGTGATATTGCACGAATTGGTGCTTGTAAATAAAAGGTGCCGTTACTACAACGAAGCGATTAAACAAAGAGATGATATTTTGGGTAAACGAAGCCTAAACTTGTGTGCTTGAAGTATATTTGAGATGGAATGTTAGGTTTGAAACAAAGCTAATAGTGGTGGTAGCAGAGATTTGAATGGTGGGGATCTGTGAAGCCAGGCATCATCGTAGTAGATGGACTCAACGACGAGGATTTATGGAAATCATCTTCACTGGTGACGAAGAATAGAGGCGACTCCAGGTAACGCAATTTAAATTCCTGTTTTTGTATAAATTTTTCCGTTGAGATTTTTTGTGTTTATGTGTTGACTTATTAGTGGCGTATTTATTAACATAAAACTAGTTTAAAGAAGAATATGTGCTGGACAATTTAATTTTGATTATAAAAAAAAGGATTTATTGGTGATGTAAAGATTTATTCGTGCTATAAATTGTTGTTGTAAGGAGTAAACAGGTCTTTTAAATTTATTTTCAATAAAATGCTAGGTTTAAAAAACATCTACAGAAACTGGATTATAATGAGCTCACAATAGACCAGAAGAAAGTCAAACTAGGGTAGCATGTGGGGCCCATCTACTCGTATTATATAGAATTTGTGCAAATATACTAAAACCAAGGACTTCAAAATATTTATTGATTGAACTGGTAACAGTTGAAACAAACTGGTTGTACCAAGGTGTAAATAATGTATTTATAATGGAAACTTGTGAAGATGTGTAAATAAAAGGTTGTATGGTTGTTGTATTATTTTGGTAATTTCATTTGACTGTGTGTGTGAGAGAAATATGTATTTTAAATTGTAGGTATTCAAGAAGAAGCCGATTGCTGAGCTAGCCAGGGTGAGCAGAGAAATAAGGAGGCGTTCCAAAAGACGGATAAGAAATTTTTTATATATATTTTTTTAAACTTTATGTTGGTAAAATTCGTGGGGTGAGAATTTTAATAGGTCTTTTAAATTTTTCTATGACGGCCCAACGTTGAGGCACGAATTTTGGTGAGTTACACAGCAATATATATATATTATATATATATATATATATATATATTGCTGTGGATTTGGGGATTATAAAGTTAACACCTACAAAAATCAAAAACTTTTCATTACAATATCTCCTGAAAAGCTCCCCTGTATTAACATACCACGTCTAGCTCTGCTTCCAACTTCTTCAGAGATACCCATTCTATGTTTACTTTTTCTCACTTAGACTACCAAATAAAATTACCACTCAAATAATTCAACGAAACATACAACCTTTTTATTCACACAAATCAAACATTTTCGTTACCAGCTCAATATTTACAAAATCGGATACAAACATCTTCATGAAATTATACAATATCAACCATTAACTCCTTTTAATTTAATGAATTTAATTTATTTCAACATTTTTTATGTAGTTCAAGTAGATGGACCTACATTAAAACCTTAAATTGAAATTTACCCTGGTCTATGGTGAGCTCAGTATAAACCCTGTTACTCTAAATGCATAAATAAATTGCATCTTTGTTTTCAGCAACTCTAAAGACCCGTTTACTCTTTACATCAAAATTATACGTCATGTATCTATACTTTCATTTAATAAACTCAAATTGTCTTTTCATATAACCTTCAAATTAGCTTTTGTGTTCATAAAATATACACTCAATATGTCCAATCACTGGTGTACGCCTTTTGCACCGTAACCTCTGAAGATGTCGTCCTACCAAACCTCGTCGTTGCATTCCATCGAACTTCCCTCTGTTACATGTACATCAAACTCATCCAATGCTATGCAGACGCATTCGATACAGCTACCCATGTACTTGTCCAAACATATTAGTCAGCTTCTGAATCTTCCATACAATCAGCACCCTCGTTCAGAAATTAACTAGGCTCGCTTACCTCAGTAACATCTTTTATTCGTTATTCGAATGTATTTACTTACAGCACCGTTTAATTAAACACCTACTTGTGCTTTCAAACACTTTTAATTTAAATTAAAACGGACTGCACTTATCACCGATATAAAAACTTTTAACGTAGATGTTACCATGTATGGTAAGCGAACCGAAGAAGTAAGAGAGGTGCTCTGCATCTTCTAGTGTATTTATAAGCATTGAAACCTACCTCCAGTACCCCGTTTTTATCGAAATCACCACCACCGTAACTGATTCTTAAAATCTAAACTATAACGATCTTTTCAAAACTAAGAATTTTACGTTCCACTTCGCTTTAGTCCGAAACACTGGCTATCAAGCACGACGGTTACAATGCTCCTAGAAATGTTTCTCACTCCACTTATAATCAGCCAATGGAGACCATTTTCCTTGTCGTAGGTCTATCCTCCAACTATGTTATCCTCGTCTAACTCATATTTGTTGTCTTTGTTAAAATCCCACTACAGCAACTTAAAATCGTTATTGTGGTTAGCCTCTACAACTATCGCGCGCTTTAGATGAGTGTTTTATCCAACGTCTGTTATTTGTCATTCTTGTTTACCCTATGCTATTGGTATCCCGTCTCTACTTGCTTTCAAACCACCTGCTATTTTACAGCCTTCGCTTCGACCGTTAACTAAAATTTCTAAAAAATTATGTTCTAACGTACATTCTGGTTTCCGAAATTTGTTTATTTGTCTGTCCGTCTTTCTATGAACTGTTTGCCAGTTTGAAATTGTATTTTCCCAAGTTGTTTAACCTGTGGATTTCTTAGGATCTGTTTGTAACGAACGCATTGTTAGTTTAAATAAACGTATGCGTTTGCATTATCGATTTTATATAGACAAAAGCTCTCCCTTATTACTTGATATGCACAATTTACAACCTTCGAATATTAAAACTAATTATATTCGTATTATTTTGGAGTTTTTACGTTCTACAAAGCTTCCACACTATGCAAATTTAACATGACGATTTATTAATACAAATGTAAGCTATTATCCGTTTGTTTTAAGGTCAAAACTAATTAATTTGGAGCGTAAATAATTTATTCCCGTTTTCTATATACACGGTCCTTACAAAATTATTCTCTTGACTTATCTATCCCTCTTTACATATAATTTCCACGATAATATATATATATATATATATATATATATATACATATATATATATATATATATATATATATATATTGTAGTGATTTTAAATGGTTAAATTTAAGTATAAACAAGGCAATTTTAAACACCCTGTATAAAGGAAACAACCAGAATTTACGTGCGAAATTTATTTCATTTAGTTCATTTTAAAGGAACAAGTATTAACAAAAATTTACAAATAGTGATTAAAATTTAGATAGGTTTGTAAAGAAAATAAATTGTAGAAGCCAATGCAAATTATTAATTAATTTAATTAAGTTTAGTTGAAAGAGTTATTAAGTTAAATACGCATAAGAGCTTGAAAAATCGATAATACCAAGGTGAAACGCGTTGCTAACACATAAACAGCCGTTGAATATAAAATACCTTGAAACGCAACCTACGAGAAATGGTGTGTTAAAACGTTTGTTAATTGAACACCTGCCGGTTTCGGAAATGTCAGGTTCCCCTAATTTGTATAGATAAAACTCAAGATTCGAGGTATAGTGTGCAAACGGTCGGATGTTTTAGCATGAACGCTAACTAAAAGTTTCCCTAAAGCGCAGAAGGGATAGACGATCAATGATATGCTTTGGAAAGAGACAGGCATAATAGCAGTTCATTTCAAAACGCACGTATTCAGTCCACATGGGTTAATTTGAAACACGGACAGTAATATCGATTTCTACCACTCAAACAAGGTTAGAAGGAAACATAGAATATGCATAAGAGAGGAATAGCGTTAATACAGGCGGGGTTTTAAGACGTCATTGAATATCTTATTGGTCTATATCGTTAGTAGTATAACAGATAAACACGGGAATATTGAATGTTAATTTTTCGGAAAATATCCTAACGACGCGCTAAATTTCAAAGATTTCGAAAACGGTTGAACCAAAATTTTAAGAAGTATTATTTTAATTAAATGTTTTGCGTTGGGAGGGTCTGGAGAGGTTACATTCAAATTGTATAAATACTCGAAGAGAATTAGCATCGCTCTCTTTTAACTTCGTTCTCTTAGTACTTTCATCGCTTCAGACTACGAACAGAAATTTACCACGAGCTTGTAAGTATATTTAAATTATTTTAAATTAAATAGTACTGTGTCTGCCTCATAATTTGATACGCGGATTGTGTCGAGTCTAGAATTTTATTGATGTGCAACATATATCTTAATAAGCTTGTGAAGTAACGTAAATTAAATTAAATTAAACTACAGTACGCAATTATGAAAGAAGTGTAATAAATTTGGATTTGGATGCATCGTAAGGCAGAGCATGCAGCACAACTTAGATGGTGTTCATCTACAAATAGCTAGAAGCGGTCAGCAGAGCAGAACAGGAAACCCAGAGCGAAAACAACTTAACGGCTTCGTCGACGGAGTAAAGATCTTCAAGAAATTCCACGTAGCGCTTTAGAATTTGGTGTTTTTATAAACTATGGGATTTTTTGTGATGTGTGAGAATGAACTGTGAGGGTATTTTGCTTTATTTTACGTATTGAAAATAATACGTATAACTAACTTTTATCATGGTATTTAATTATAAATCTAAAGGTGTATATAAAGCTTATTAACGTTCCATCAGGAATTTAAATTTTTATTGTAGCGAGTACATGGGTTTTTTTGTTTGCAGTAAGCTTATGCTAAGTGAAAAGCATACATTAATCATAAAAAAACTGGGTTATCATGAGCTCACCATACTCCAGAAACCTAATTAAAATTAATTATAAATAAAGAACGAAAAATAAGGTATTATTCAGGGCCCATTTACTCCAGTTACATGCAATGTGTTTAATATTTCTAGTTAAAATTCTGGACTTTACCAATTAGAATTTTATTGAGGTGTAACTTGACCACCGAAATGTATATAATCTTGGAATTTTATTTGTAAATACTGGTAAATACATATTGTATGATTGTTGTGGTTTTATTGGGAGTGTGCGTGAACGATAAAGAGTATGATAGTGAATCTAGGTATCCAAGAGGAGGTCCAACTGAGCTAGCCAGGGAAGCGGTTGAAGAATTAAGGTGATGAAGAGAGGAATCTGGGTAAGAAATTATTTTGTTTGAAAATTTTTCTATTGTGTGCAATTTTCGATTTTCAGAAAATTAATAAATTTTCGAATGTATTTTTGTTATTAAGGCATCGTTTGAGTGCGGTTACACGGCAATATATATATATATATATATATATATATATATATATATATATATTACTCATATTTAGACCAGGGTAGAAAATTAAATAATCACATCAAATAATTTTAATCACCGTGTATAAGGAATTTCATTAAATAATACGCGTTATTAAAACCATGAAGCATAAATAAACTCGGTTGTTTCAGTAAAAATAAGAAATTTAAATTATTTATAAGACGCTTTATATCAAAAGAAGCAGTATTGAAAAGCTCTGCGTGTAATGTAATTATTCCTAAACAAAGAGAAATTACGTGCAAAGTTTATATTAATTAACCCTATTTTAAGTAACCGGTAGTAAAACAAAGTGTACGTATAATAATTAATATTTAAGTTGTATTCGCTAAAAATGAAAAGGATAGAAATCAATTTTAATTGGAGTTAATTAAACCGTTAATAACATATAATACCTATAGAAACTTGTAAAAACCCAAGATTAAAATACCACGGAATAAAGCTCTGAGAATTAATATTATTTTGAACACCTGCGTAGTTTAAATATCACATTCGGCGTAAATTTTGCAGATAATTAATGTTTCAAAGAATCTTGGGAAAACGTCGCATAATAGTTACGAGAATTGCTAAAGCTGGGTATTTCACACTCCATGTGGACTAAAATAATCGATAATAAAAATATCAATTTGCACCAATACGAACAGGTTAGAGAAGGAAAGAGAAAATGCGTCAAGCAAAGACACATATTGTAAAAGGCGGGATTTAAGCAACGTCACGGGGTCACAATTGGTTAAAAATAGGATGCAAATATCAGAGGTAGAACAACAATTTCTGTACAAAATCAATTAGTTTTTCTCGGACATGCTTGCGTGCCGTGTGGAAATTTTCTGAGATTTGAATGGGGCGAGTGAAAATTCGTAAAAATCGACGTGCGAGCAACAGACTGGGAACATAGAATGAGGAATTCTTTATAATTACCCGTTTTAGAGACTCGACCGACAGACAGGCTTTTGCTATATATACCGAGATGAAGATAAACAAGCCCTCTTAGACTTTTGACGATTCGATGCGTTAAAAGCTCGTACATACGCGACTTGATTGAAGATGTTAAACCGTGCATTTTAGTTTGATTTAAAGTTTGCTAGTATATTTTAGTGATTCAAAATAGCTTGTTATTTACGTGCTAACATGAATGTACTTCAGTGCACTCAGATACAAGGTAATAAAATTTAGTTTCACTGTACCAATCAGCAAAATTTACAACGACGAATGTATACACAAAAGTAGGCAGTTTTGGCGTATATTGCTGACAGAAGCAGGAATTTCTTTGCTATTTTCGGGGGTGTTAATAATTAAATGGTTCAAATACGTGTCTGGATCCATGAAACAAGGGTCAGATAAACACAGAGGAGTTCCGGAAAGGCCCAGCAACGACTTTGAAGGGATGGTGATGGAGAAAGTTTTAAAAGCGTAGAGAATCAGAAGCCGTAAATATAATCCTGTTGAATGGTGTGATTAACTAAAGAAACGATACTTTGAAGCTATGAGGACAGTAACCTTCAGGTAAATTATACTATTTTGTTTGACATTTTTGTGTGTATTGAATGACTTTATAATTGATTTACTTTAAATGGACATTAGTGAAATTGTTCTAACCATAAAATTTTAATTTTAAGATGAAATTTGCTTGTTTAAGTAAAAAGGGGTATTTTGTTTTGATGTTCGGGAATATGATGAAAATTTGGGTATGTCTTTGAGCTCAATTAGACAAACCTGGTTAATTAACGTAAAGGGTGGTAGATGCTCCTTTATACTCAGACTCCGGTCTGCTTATATTGTTATATTAATTAGTAGGCATCCAACAAGGACTTTAATTCTGGATGCACATTAAAATGATAATAAAATTAATCTTGAAATTTTTGAAAACTGAATTTTATGCTGAAATTTAATTTGAAAATTTAATGTATTCTGAATATTGATGTAAATAGAGTTAACGTTGATGTTTGTGGTAGGAATGTGTTTGTTTTTTTTTATGTATGAGAATGAAAGCTATCTAGAGGAGCAGCCGAGGCGATTAACAGAAGAGAAGTAACGGACCAGGTGATCCAAGAGGTTTCACAGCAATATATATATATATATATATATATATATATATATATATATATATATAATATTCTTGGAAAATAAGTCTTCTTAAAAACCTTTACTTTTTAAATTATCCAGACGGTTCGATCGTTTAATACAGTGGTTTTTTCCAACTATAAAATACAAGTACACGTTCAATTTGTTGTAATAAAATGCCGGTATATAATTAGAATTATAGAATCGTAAATTCAGATACACAATCTTACCGTTACGGGTAACCAATTAATTGCAATCGTAGCCAGTTGCAATCACCTGTAATCCAAATACTATAATAATTTTGGATTACACTGTAAATCTAATACTAATAAATTGGTTAAGCGGTTCTTTAATGTTCAATAAAGAACAATTTTGATTTGGAATCAGTTGGTTCATCTCAAAAATGCTGTTTGAGAATAGTGTATAAAGCGTATAAATCTAATCCGTGTATTAACTTAGATAAAATAATAGCGGTCCCATTATATTATCTTAGGAGACGTTTCAGGTATTCAGTGTACAGTGGGATTTAATGTAAGTTCCAACTCGCGGGTTTGGTATTAAAACTCAAAATATTTGGATAATTGATATTCAAACTTTTCATACAATTGCCAGCGCAAATAATCATTAAAATCCCATTCAATTAATATTACCCATTCAAACAGAACAACCATAAATTTATTGCGGATTATACGTGATCCCAAATACACCGCAAACTAAATTTAAACTTTCCAGCTGCGGGGTCCCTTGATTTAGTTAAACTAACCCGTATAAATATCAAGATTTCCATTAAATGAAAATTCGAACAAACTGAAATTGACACCTAATTTAGTGACGTAGCATCAGAGAACATTATGAAAGCAGCTTTAAATAGATATTTTCAGTTTGTGTATAGAAGCTGACAGCAAAACCGTAGGTGTTGACTAGAATAATGAGCGAAACTCACCCTTTTCTCCAGCTGGAGGCGTTGTGGGTGTTGTTTGTTGACTTTGATCGGTTTTAGGTATCTCTTCTTTTGTGTTGTCTTGATCAGCAGATGTCTCACCGTTGTTTTCGTTGTCAGATAACGAACCTGAAAGAGAAAGTATTGATTACAATTTTGCAATTTTCCATTAATGCTAGTTAAAAAGCGTCCATTAGATTTCCCTACCGATCATTAAAGCTAATAGAACGCTGTCGTTGGTAGAATAAAGGATGGCACTTTATTGCATATTCCAGACTAAATACTTGAGCTCAAGTGCTTTTGGATATCGATTTTAAATTGTAGACTGTAGCATACAATTTCAGTTATAAACTACACTTTTACTTAGCTTCAGAGATCAGTTTACTATTTTGTGAAACCACCACCACTAAAAGCAATTTGTGTTCCAGCGACTCGCTTTTGTTATGAAAGTTCAAATAATGGAAAGATTTAGTAAAAAATTAATTGTAGTTTCGAGCAAATTACGTACATTCGTCTTTAAGGACAAATATTGTAGGAGGAGTAAGAATTTGTAGTGTAACCGACCCGAGGGCTGACCCAAACGTCCTCTATAAACGGCACACCGGTCTCTATGATCTAACATCTAGTGACAGTGCCTCGACGACTCCTACGTTGTGTTGTGATAATGTAACTCAAATTCACACTAGGAAGATGGCGTTTAGACGGGAAGGTTTGAAATAAAACTACAGAATTTACCTAACTTGACTTTTAATCAAAATAATAACCACTAAATAGGGTATTGGCATGAAAAGCATAGAAAATGACAATTAAAGCAAACAGTGTCGTACTCAACCGGAGCGATTGGGGAAAGACCACGGCAGAGAAAACCCCAAACTGCCCTCACACAAGGACGGGTAACGTACAAGTACCCAGATCACCAACCCTGAATTTGAGGGGATGTCAACTGTTATCCAAACATACCACACATGACAACTGAAGAAACGTTAGTATAAACCAGCTAGTCTTTCTGGTAGGTACTGAGGTCGGTTAACCAATACTACCCAGCTAAAGTTGAAGAAGGGGGACACTAGGAAGGTAAAATCTGCCTTGACTACCAACGTTCTTCCCCGCACGGACATAAAATGTTAGTAATATGCAACAAGGCTCGGACACTCGCGCCCACATACATACATTAACAGTTTCCAGCCCGTGTTACAAAATATTTCACAAAGCCTAGCCGACCTCATATTATTTGCAAAAAGGTGCACTACAAGTACATTGATAAGACAACAAGAATCGCTGAAATAAACTTATGGTACGATTGCGCATAGTTAAAAAGACGCTGGTTATTGAATAAATGGACGGTCCTACCAGAGGTTCAATTTAATTACATCATAATAATTATTACAAACAATAATTGCTAATTAATTATATAGAAACATCGGCTAGATAATAGAATAAACAAGCAACAACAATATAATTAAGTTAAACCCAGATGTGAGCAGTGCAGTTGTAAATGTGATTAATATGCTAAAACAATACAATTACACATAAATGAAGTGTCAAATGAATCACAAATATCAAACAAATACAAAATATGTTGGCAGCAAATACATATCCAAAATTCCACAGCATAAAAACAAGCCCAGATTCAGGCGTTAAATCTTTGTATAAGTGCATGTTAGTTAAATATATTAAATCTAGTAAGCAAATGTTAAAAATTCTTCATTATGATTTCGTCAGTTAACACGTACCTATTCAAAAATTAAACACATCGTGGCATTACAAATTATAAACAAAAAAATATACACAACAACGTTGTTTAAATTCAATTAATATCTTAAAACCAAAACAAATATAACATAGAAATATAATACTGTTCATGTTCAAGCTTGCCCAAATTTTTATTTAATATGATGTCAGTACTTTCATTGTTTGTCGTAAAATTACAGTAATGGTACCTCTGCTATTGATTCTGCAATAAGTGCAACACAATTTTAGTTCCAACTCTGCATTAAACACAAAATCAACATTATTTCAAATAAATAAATATTAGGTTTACTCTGATTTAGATATTAAATAAACAATTCAGATAAATAAATATTAGTTTTTAGTTGTTAAACCAAACCACACTCGTTTATGCATAAAACGTTCAATAAAATAGTAAATAATTTATCTATTTTAAACATCAGAAGTAAAACCACCGCCATCGGATTCTAAGACAAAAGCAACAGGTAACACATAAATTTTTAACCGCCAAGGGAAGCTTTTTCGATCTGCCATTTTGAAATCTAAAAACAAAGTCGTTTAACCTTGTCGACTCGACCAATTGACACTACCCATGCGCCCCCTTATAACATAAATTTTGACATAACGAAATACGTTCAGAAACCTGCAAGTGGTTACTGAGCTATTCTAACAAATACCTTCAAATATCGAAATGTACACTATAATATTTCCAATAATTATCAACCAATGAGGAATCGACTTAGAAACACTACGGATCACTTCAACTTTTAACTTAAAAACGTGGATATACATTTAAACAATTAATGTATATGTATAAGAAAAAAAGTCTCAAAGATACTTATCACGGAAGAATCCTTTCAACATGAAAATGCACAGGTAAAAATATAAAAAATTACAAAAAGATTAAACATTTTTAATTAGGAAATCTATTTGTAATTCTTATTCAACTGTTTGTGCTTTAAAAGTAGTATAAATAATGTAACTGAATAAAACGGTACCTTAGTATTCGTATTACTATTGGACTTACTACTATCGGCATTGAACTTGCACATATCTAGTTAATTTTGGTTATACGATTTTAACCTGTTTTAACAGTCCATTCTACTTCCCTTACAATATCTTATTTTAATCACAAGATCGTTGCAGAGAAATAATTATCCTTCTTTTTATTGTAAAGCTGCTTATAAAGCCATTGTGTTTCAGAAGACTATAAAACACTTGCGATGATTTTTATTAATTAGCTTCTAGTAACTAGTCATAAATTTTATTGATTCCGCCTTTTAGATATGTGCGCTTTTGTTTATTTTTGTTTTGTGTGCATGCAGGAAGTATTGTGGAATTTGCATTTTCACTTTCCGCCAAAATAATGATGCGTAAATAATTTGCCTGTTTATTTACAAAAATCGTTTAGAAATAATATTTGTTCATTTAATTGTTTGACAGTAAAGACCGTGTTACATATCGATAACATAAAGTAATTTGTTAATATTCCTAAATAAAATAGTTATTTGTATATAACAATAATTGTGTTTTTATTTCTTATTTGGATATTTATATCCAAATAAAATTATATATATTACATTTTTTAGGCAGTAATGTATTGATCAAGTTCCTATTTATTTCTATAACCTTTTCTCGTATATATTGTTGTGGATTTGAAGGGTAAAGAGGTGTAGACAATGAAATTTTAGCAACCGTGTATATACAAATAAGAGCAAATTATTTACGCGCCAAATTAATTAATTCATTTAGTGAAAACGGACGAGTATTAAGGTATTTTTATATTTACATTGG
The DNA here is from genome assembly GCA_036346225.1 of Platerodrilus igneus. Lineage (NCBI taxonomy): Eukaryota > Metazoa > Arthropoda > Insecta > Coleoptera > Lycidae > Platerodrilus > Platerodrilus igneus. The sequence continues at coordinate 3,013,845 of JARFIW010001031.1, forward strand.
AATGTGAAAATTACATAAGGGAAGAAAAGCATTAAAGTACATAAAAGCTCAAGGATACGCATATTTAATTATAATTTCTTTTAATCAAACGCATGAAAGCAAGAAGGGAGCGTGCTTGCATAAGAAAATCAATAATTTCCAACGCAAATGTATTCGATTTAAAAGCCAACGTTCATTTACACCGATACTACGAAGGGGAAATCTACGAATTGTTATTTTCAAACGGTCGATAATTTCAAGAAACACCTGTTGGTTACATATTACGTTCAGAAAAATTTAAACGAACGTTAATATAGAATTCCATAAAAATTGCTTTCAACGGTCAATTTGTATAAGCAGCTACAATAACAAATATCTTAAGGAGTGAGTGGAATGAACAATCGATAATGTAGGACAGATAGATAAGCAGATAAAGCAAGCGTTGGATAGAACTCACGTAGTACATGCACGTGTATTTGCGAAGGACGTCTACAATATCGATTTTCTGTAACTCAAGTGGGGTTTTAAAGGAGACAACAAACATGCATAGAACAGAGATGGACAGCTGATAGGTGGAGCGGTGTGAGGACAGGAAACTATATCATGGGTTGATAGCCAACAGTTTTCGAGAAGTGCGCATACGGTAAGGTAGGAAACGAATTTCGAGGTAAACAGCACGACGGACATGAGAAATTTTTAGAAATTATAGTCGGTTACGTTCAAAATTTTAAGAAACTGCTTGGAAAACAAGCTTTTCTCATGAAACGGGTTCCACTAGGGGGATTGGAGAATAATATAAATACACGGGAGAATATATTAAAGCTCTCTTTCCTTCCATCGAGTTCTGAATACGGGTTCAGACCTATAACATATTAGTAAAAGTTTTCGATGATAATTGGTGTTCAGTAAAATTACGTTAGACATCCTACTTGAAATTATAAAAATTGTAGTAGCGGACCTTAAGTTATAAAAGTGATTGCACGAGTTGGTGTTTATTTAAATAAAAGGTCCCGCTACTACGACAAAGTTATTAAATGGAGGTATGATTTTTGGGATATGCAGACCTGAAAACTATTTGCATGCGTGAAATATCTGGTATGGAATGTTACTGTTGAAACTAAGCTAGTATCTTGGGAGAAGTACAATAGTGGTAGCGGAGATATTAGATGGCGGGGATCTGTAGATACTTGAATCAGCGTAGTAGATGGACACAACGACGAGGGGTTTTTAGTAGCCATCTCCAGCGGTGACGAAGAGTGAAGGTGTCTCCAGGTAATAAATTTAAAATTTCTGTTTTTATATAAACATTTGTGGATATTTTTGTGTTTGTGTGTTTGACTTATTGGTGGCGTATTGATTGTTTTATAACAAAAACTTGTTTAAAAAGGTACATGTGCAGGACAATTTAATAATTTTGAGTATTGACAAAGGGTTTATTGAGAATATATAAAAATTTATTCAGGCTATAAATTGTGGTTGTAAGGAGTAAACGGGTTTGTAAATTTGTTGTTAATAATGCAAGGTTTAAAAAGCATTTACAAAAACTGGGTTATAATGAGCTCACAATACACCAGTATGAAGTCAAATTAGGGTTACATGTGGGGCCCATCTACTCATATCTACTCGAATTTGTTTAAAATCATTTTAAAATCAAGAACTTTAAAGCATTTAATAAATTAAGCTGGTAATAATTGTACCAAAAGGTTTGTACTCATGTGTAAATATGTTATCTATTAATATGTGTAAATAAAAGGTTGTATGGTTGTTGTATTATTTTGGTAATTTTATTTGATAGTGTGTGAGTGTGAGAGAGGTATGTACGTAAAAACAGGGATTCAAGAAGAGGCCGATTGCTGAGCTAGCCAGGATGAGCAGAAAATTTCGAAAGCGTCCAAAATAAAAGGGTAAGGAATTAAAAATTATTTTTTTTGAATTTTTCATGTGGGGCCCAGGTGGGGCACGAATTTGACTGAGGTTCCACAGCAAATTTTATGACGCCCAGTTCGTGGGGTCGATACTAAACGCTTAGTTCCCGATCCACAGCAATATATATATATATATATATATATATATATATGCTATGATAAGAGGGTTTAAAGGTAGATTAAGTCATAGGGGTCGTAGGATAAATATAAATAACTTTAACTTTAAGAAAATCAAATAATTCCGTCCATTATAGGGGTACATCGACTATTTTACAAAAAGTCAATTGTGAGGACACTGTATATAAAAAATATTTGATTAAATGTATGAGAAAGAAGCTCCTTTAGTAATAATCCGATAACATTTAATTAGGATAGTAAGGTGTGCGTCGTATAATATGTTTAAATATAATTTACGAGTAAAGATAAGATTTTAGAAGCAACTAATTGCAGCAAATAAAATTATCGGAAAACATAGATAAATTGGCATTCCAAATATTTAATTATTACGTCAAAAATATCAACGCATCCATATGCAAACGCATCTTAACACGTCACTAAATTACGTGACTAGAAACAACACATTTGTTCAGAAAACCAACATTCTGTAACAAACAAATAAACACCAAGCGGTTCAATTATATGATAAATCTTGGACTTTCAATTGACAAACGTTGAATACGTGACTGGATAAAAGCCATGATTGAAAATGCTAACAAAATACTGTGATTTAACAGAACGCTTACGTGACTGAGAAAGTATTTCGTCGAAAAATTAAACCAGGGAATTTGAGAAAATACCGAGTTCTGCCAGATAAGGCGAAGTAGAAGCCTTGATCAATAAACACGCCAATAAAAACGATTGGTAGGACGGGCTTATAAATACAATAGGAAATGAATAAACATTCAGTTCATATTCAACCAGGCACAAACTATGTTTAAAATGCAGTAGAAAGTTACGTAATTAATTAGTGAAACAACATTCAGAATAAGTAAAGTTTGAAAGTAAGAAATTGTGCGACGAAAATAAACCGATCTACGAATAGAAGTAAGTTAAACAATTAATTAAATTTATTTTTAATATTGAACAAAACAGGGCTTCTTTTATTGGGATGGCTTTTGCTAATGCCATCTTATAGAGACGGCATTTTGTTGATGCCATTTTGGGTTGTGACGGCTTTTGTTGAGTCGATGTTCATGTCGAGATCTAAGCCTTAACGTAAATCTTAAAATACGTCTGAAGGAATTGTACCAGAAGTCAAAAGTGGATAATTCTGGCCAATAAGTAAAGCGGACACAACAAGGAATGCAGTCCACAGACTATGAGGGAACTTCAGTGACCGTTCCAGGTTAGCGATTTTTAAACATTTTATTATTTAAAAACTGTTCCTAATTTAATATTTGTTATACATTATGTATGTGTAAAGGTCATCAAAAAAGTCATTTGAAAATATGAAAACAGGAAAAAGCATCTTAGAACGCTCGAAGATACTTGAGAGTAATTAAAAGATATTTTGCTGGTTTTCAGGAAAACATAAATTGGTAAATGTAAAAATTCTATACAAAGGAAAATTTTTTAGGTTACACAACATTGTACATATTATCAATTATTAAATTATGTGATTTTGAACTGCTTTATTTGAATCCATTTAATGGGTAAAATAAGATTTATTCAGTGAACTAGTCGTGGTAAAAAAATAAAATATAACGTACAACATTGGCGTTTAAAGTAAATATCATATCGAATAAAAATTTCATATCAATAAAAATAACTTAAATATATATTTATATATATTTATATATATATATATATATATATATATATATATTGTTGTGGATTCAAAGGGGGGGTAAACAATAAAATTTCAACCACCCTGTACAACAACATGATGATGATGCACCCTGTATAGAAAAAAAAAACTAATTATTTACGCGCAAAATTTATTTAATTCATTTAGGGAGAACGGACAAGTATTGACGTATTTTTATAATTAATAATTGAAAGGTTAAAAGGTACATAAAGAAAAACAGTTCTAAAGCAAATAGAATACGCATAATTAATTTTAATTTATTTTAATTCAACACGTAAAAGCATAAAGAAAACCCACTAGGGTAAGAAAATCAATAATTCCAAGGCAAAAGTTTTCATAGTAACAAATAAACGTCAGTTTTATCTGATACGACGAAATATAAAATCTAAGAATTGTTGTTCTTAAGCTTCTTTGGGAATTAAACCACTGATAGTTTTTAAAATGATCTTTATTTACGTTTCGATCCATGACCTAGGATCGTTGTCAAAATAATAAAAACTTCAAGTTTGACGTTTATGACATAAATTGAAGGTTACTTTGATTTATTGATGTTTGAAATATTTGATTTGAGTACACTAAGCAAAAATATTCAAACTTGAGCTCAAGTGCTTTTGGATATCGATTTTAAATTGTAGGCTGTAGCATACAATTTCAGTCATAGACTACACTTTTACTTAGCTTCAGAGATCAGTTTACTATTTTGTGAAACCACCACCATTAAAAGCAATTTGTGCTCAAGCATCTCGCTTTTGTTATGAAATTTCAAATAATGGAAAGATTTAGTAAAAAACAAACATCTGCGTTTTTAAAAAAGGATACATTCGTCGAAATTATGAGCATATTAAGACAAAGCTTCATAGAAAATATTTTCAACCGTCAGTTTGGGTTGAACAACAAGCTAACAATGTTCTTAAACAGCGAGGGAAATGCACGATCGGTTATATACTACAGATAGAGACAAGGATAAAAGCGTTGATATTGAAAACGCACGTACTACATCCACGTGGAGTAAAGATGAGCTGTCAACAATATCGATTTTCTATAACTCAAGTGGGGTTTTGAACGCGACAGCAAACATGCATCAGGCAGAGATAAAGATAGTTTAAGCGGGATTTGTGACGACAAAGAATATTATCATTGGTTAAGAACCGACAGTTTTTTAAACGTAGACAAACGCGACCGGTGGGAGCGCTTTCGCATACGTACGGCACGTAGACGGATTAAATTTCAGGAATTTTCAAGACGATTGTATTAAAATTTGTAGAATTTAAATTTGAAAATAAGCTTTTTACGGGAAGTGTGTCCGGGGGTAAGATTTTGAACCAATATAAATACTGAATGGAAATTATTAAGGCTCTCTTCTCTCTTGTTTTCTCGTCGCTTCTATACTACTGTACTAAGATAAAGTACTGAATGCTGATCAACATTATAGTAGAGTTTTTTTGGGTGAGTATTAAATGTCTTAATAATACAGTAAATATAGTGCTAGCACGTGTAACTTATAAGTAGCGGCCTTCTATTTATTAACGCGAAATACGTGTAGTGTAAATTAAATTAATAGAGGTCTGGCTACTACTATACTAAGCTAGAAAATCAATAAATGGAAATATAATATATGTGGGGTAAGCATCACAAACAACCAGGATTGTATGCTGATATGTAATGGTACTATGAAACGATGCGCTTGGCTCGCAATTGGGGTTATCGTCTGTGAATTCGCTGAGTATCACAGCGCATGGACACGAAGCCGAGATGTTCTGGTGATCTTCGTCGAAGGAATGGAGGCCTGAAGCATTCTCCAGGTAATTTATTTGAAATTTCTGTTGTCTGATAAACTTTTGTGAAATTTTGGTGCTGTGAGTGAATTTTGGGGTTTATTTATGGTTATATAAACTTATTGGATAAGATACATGTACTGAACAATTTATTCGGGTTAAATATTGAAAATGGGTGTATTTAAAACTTATAAAATTTTATTCTGAATATAAACTGAATTGTAAAGGGTAAACGGGTCTATCAATTTTGTAGTAATTTTATGCAAGGTAAAAGGCATATACTAAATAAACTTGGTTATTATGAGCTCACCATACTCCAGTGTACAGTCAATGTAGGGTAATATGTGGGGCCCATCTACTCATATTTTACTAAATTTATTTGAAAATAATTAAAAAATCAAGGACTTTAAAACATACCACAGGAACGAGAAACAGCAAGTGAAATAGGCTGGCAGAATTTGTGACAAAAACCATTTAACCATCACAAATACATTATTTCAACATCAACAAGACAATACTTGTGGAAGGTTCCAGGAGACATAGAGAGATGCGAAACAGATTACATTCTTGTTATATAATGGTATAGGTATCAAGTCAAAGAATTTAGAGGCTACCAGAAGCCGATATAATAGACACTGACCACAACATAAGAGTTATGAAAGCCGCGCTTACATTTGAAAAAGGGAATGTAAAAAGGCATTTTGACCTTGAGGAAATAAAGGATAAAGATACCCATAAAAGATTTGAGAATAAGGATATTCTGAATTACATTCAGAAGAAAAACGAAAATACAGAAACAGATCACACGAAGCCGGGAAAAAAAGATACAAAGTCATAAAATGAAAAACTATTCGCAAATGGAGCAAAGCTAAAGAACAATAGATTGAAGGAAAATGCAAAGAGGTACAAATTAAGATGAAAATAGGAAAGAAGAAAGACAGACGAAGCATACAAACTAATTAGAATGTGTTTTAGGGATATAAAGTCAGCCGTATAGCAGAAATATGAGGCACAGGATGGGACACTATTATAGAGGTTGCAGAGAAAGTGAATAGAAATGCAAGAAAGTGTACGGAGTTTATATGCAAGACTGCAACTAGAAGAGCTAGAACAGAAAACAAACATTGAAAAGAATGACTTGGGATATCCAATACTTAGAGGCAAGTTTGAATTGGCATTAACGGGCCTGAAAAATAATAAGACGTAAGATACAGATAAAGTGGAAGCAGAAACTTTAAAAGCTGCTAAATAAGCAGTAACAAAACGACTTTTCTAAGTTGTCAGTTATATGTATGAGACAGACGAGATACCCCAAGATTTCGAATGTAACACCACAGTCGCTATACCAAAAAAGAGAGGTGTGGATAGATCTTAAGAATATTCGAACAATAAGTTTAACAGTACACGTATCAAAAATATTAACTAGAATTATACAAAGACGATTGGAAAAACGGTCTGAAGGAATATTTGCAGAAGTTCAATTTGGGTTTAGGAGAAACGTAAACACGAGAAGCCATTTTAGCTTTAAGGATGATAATGGAGAAAACAATAGAAAAAGGAGAAAGCATGTATATAGGGGTTGTAGATCTGGAAAAATGTAAATTGGGAAAAATGTTCGAAATACTCAAAAATATTGGAATGAGGTATGGGGATAGACGGATAGTAAATAGCTTATACAAAGAGCAAACAGCGGTAATAGAATTAGAACAGGAACGTAGAGAAAAAAATATACGAAATGGGTGAGTTTAGGATATGCGCTATCCCTATTAATTTTTAACTTGCATATAGAAGAAGCAATGAATGCTGTTAAATGCAGAAAGACATTTGGAATTATTATGCAGAGACAAACAATTGATGATATGCTCAGATTTATAGACTATATAGCGGTTTTAGCATCTAACAAGAAAGTGTTAGAAGCAGCTTTGAATAAAAAGGAAACAGTACTAACAGAGAAATACGGTATGAAAAATAACATAAAGAAAAATAAAGTGTTAGTATTTAAAGAAGAGTTAAAAACCAGAATGTACAAATGGTTAAGGATTTCTGCTACCTGGGAAGCCAGATAACGCAAGATGGAAAAAGTGCAAAAGATAGAAAACAAAGATTAGCACAAGGTCGCGCTGCATTTAACAATAAAAATCAACTGCTATGTTTGAAGACAACAAACATGAAAACAAGGAAAATATTGTTGAAAGCATATGCGAAACGTGGACAATAGGAAAACGTGACAGGAATAATATTGAAGCCTTTGTGGTGCTACAGACGTGTGATGAAGATGTCATAGATAGATAAATTTAAAAACAGAGAGGTACTAGAAACGGTAAGGAAGAATGAAATATGTAGAAAACAGTAAAAAATAAAAGAGATAGGACAATAGGACACGTTCTAAGACATGAGGGAATAGTCCGGAATACATAGAAGCAGAGAAAGTAAAAAAAAGCCCTAGAGTAGACCCTTGCGCACAGATAGTGAAATATGTAGGCTGTGAGAATTTCAAGAAAATGTGTAGGTTAATTCAGAACAGGAAATAATGAAGGTACACGTACAACCGGTTCCAGGACTGAAGACCTTATGATGGTGATGTGATGATGGCAAAAATCGAAATCTCAAATTTTTCGCTTAAAACCCACGGAATCGAACTTTTCTCATACTTAGAAATTAAAAATTTATAGTGGTTGTTAAAATCTTTAAAAATATGTTAGCAACATATTTATTGAATTATAGGCATAATCAATCATAGACATGGTAAATTAAATTGGTATTAAATAAAAAAATTAGCTTACCTTACTTCAGAAAATGTAGTAGAAAAACAAATATATTCGAACATAAATAAGTTTCTTAAAATTTAACAAAATGCTGCTTGAGGTATAAACACATCACGATATTTTACCAGAAGTTTTATTTATTTAAGCACTCAGCGAAATTAAGCACTTTATTCTCCGATTGTTCAAAACTAAAATGCGGCCAGATTGAAAGAACTGGAATTAACTAACTTTCCCTAATAATTGAATGAAATCATATTTCCCTTGCTGCAGTGATTTCATGCTTCTCTTAATTGCATGCATATTTGGGAAATAGAAACTTATTCTTAAAATACCATTAATGTATAGAATATAATTGCTTTGTATTAGAAATCCATTGCCAAACAAATTAAATAACTTTCAATTTCCAAAGGTATGCGGGTTTTTAGTCTTAATACAAATCTAACTTAAAATTATAATTTATAGTAAATTCTCTCTCGGTAGCGGAGCTTATAGGACAATCATATGAACTGTTATATGTCTACGTGTAAGTTCTTCTAAGCAGCGGGGGTTAGATTCCCTAGTTCAGGTTCTAGGCAATGCTCACAACTAGAAGCGCTTGCGTCAAATACATGGTCTTAGATCTCGAGAAACGAAATATGGGAATCAAGTGATTTTGGATATAGGAACCGTAACTCGCTTAGGATTTGAAAAATTCTTAAAAGATCCACCAGAAAATTTTCGAGTCTTAAACATCGGCTCAGGTTTAAACGGCTGTAGCTCAATAAGGTCTGGTTTGACTTTTAAAATTCAAAAAGATTCTAGTTTCTCGGATAATTCTGTATTGGTTTGTATATCTTAAACCTTAGGAAATACTCTTGGAGACTGAGACAATACCAATAACGAAAATGTCCCTTCGGTCTTAAAAGGGTCGTAGCTCGGTAAAGACTGGTTCAATTTAAAAAATTCAAAAAATTTGAATTTCCCAAAAGTTATGGATTAGATAATATATCTTAGATTCTTGAAAAATCCCCCGGAACTGAGAAAAATTCCAATGCGCAAAAATTTCGCCAGTTTGTTAACATACGTCTACTAGTATGTATTTTGTAGTTTTTTAAGAAATGTTCAATGTACAGTAATTCTAATTTCAAAATTGTATATAACTTAATAAACGCTTGTAAATATAGATACCCAATTAATAAACTAGATAAAAAACTAACCAACCTTACTTTAATACTATACTCAGACTGAGAATGATTATTGTCTGTAAAACATATGTTTGCAAATCAACTAGTCTTTGGAACATTTCTTCTCGTTTGAAGGTATTTGGTACAATAACACTTAAATTTTGTATTGTTACTTCATCAAACTCGCCCTCAGGTACTTCCCTGTGGTGCTCTATATCTAAAGGGTCTTCCAATGGGGACTTCCAAACTTTGACAATTGGTGGCGGTCATATAGTTGAAGCTACATCTGTCAAAGTGGTTGTCATTTATTCAGTCTGTTTCGCCAAATCACCATGGATACACAGAGTGGTAGAAAAGTCCCGAAACGGTCAAATATTTTGGGAAATACTCATCGCATCAAAAAAAGAAAAAATACGTGTTCAATATTTTTTTAAAAGCTATCCAATGACACCAAAATTGAACCCCCACCCCCACCCCCTGGGGGTAGGGGTGGGGCAACTTTAAAAGTTTAAGTGGAAACCCCCATTTGTTATTGTAGATTCGGATTCGCCACAAAATGTTAGTCATATTTTTTTAAGGTTTTTTGCAGATGGCACTGCAATCGACAAAAATTAACTATTTCTAGAAAATACAGTAACACCTCTAATGCTTTCTGATCATTTGTCGCGCTTTTAGGTCTTCCAGATCTTGGTTCATCCTTCAACGAACCAGTTCGCTCAAAACGATTCACTGTTCGACTCACAGTAGATTTAGAAATCGGTTGACGTTCCGCATTGACTTCATTGAATAAATCTGCGACTTGCTGCAATGATCTTTCTTTATCTCCATACCCCCGCATCATCAGGACAATTATTCTTTCTCTTTCAGACAGAGACGTCACGAAATAATATCAAAAGCTAGTAACGAAATGAATACTAAAAATGAATGTAATTCTGACATTTTTCGATTTCAAATGTTTTTGTCAATTTGTCAATTACAACGCCTTCTATCATCCAAAATGGCTTGTATCGTAGGTCAATTTGGGGTAATTTATCCTGCGAAATCCAAATCTGCAATAACAAATGGGGGTTTCCACTTAAACTTTTAAAGTTGCCACACCCTACCCCCAGGGGGGGGGTTTAATTTTGGTGTCATTGGATAGCTTTTAAAAAAATATTGAACACGTATTTTTCCTTTTTTTGATGCGATGAGTATTTCCCAAAATATTTGACCGTTCCGGGACTTTTCTACCACTCTGTATATAGCGTTCAACAACACGTGCAAATGATAAAACTGTTTTATCAAAGTGGGTGTTCTGTTCGGGCAACGTTCCGCGCGCTTCGCCCATTTTATGATCGCCATAATCGTCCTATCGAAAGCACTATTCGTAGTGTGGTTGTTAAATTTGAGTCCACTGGTTCAGTAAACAATCAACCAACACCCGCACGACAATAAAGCGCAAGATCTGCCGAAAACATCGCCGCTGTCTGTGAAAGTGTACAGGAAAATATGAGGTAGTCGAGTTTTGCGTCGCTCACAAGAACTATGCCTTTCGCAGACCACAACTAGGCGAATTTTGCGTCGTGACTTGGGTCTGTCTGAACCCGTACAATATTTAACTTACCCAGGAGCTGAAGGTAAACGACTATAAACAACGACTTGTGTTCGCTGAATGGGTTCTGGAGCAGTTGGAAACTGACCCTAATTTTTATCAAAAAATTATCTTCAGCGATGAGACCTATTTCTGGATGAATGGGAACGTCAACAAATAAAATTGTCGAATTTGGGACGATACCAATCCACAGAAAGTCCTAGAGCGTCCAATGCAACCCGAAAAAGTCACTGTTTGGTGTGGATTTTGGGCTGGCGGCCTCATTGGTCCCTATGTCTTCCAGAACGACGTTGGTCAGGCTATCACCGTCAACGGCGAGCGCTATTGGTCGATGATTACCAACTTCTTTTGGCCTAAACTGGATAATATGGACGTCAACGGCAATCGGTTTCAACAGGACGGCACTACGTGTCACACAGCTCATGCAACATTGGACATTCTGCACGAGCGATTTGAGGGCAAGATCATCTCACGTGGAGGTGATGTGAACTGGTCACCGAGATCGTGCGATTGGACCCCGTTAGACTTTTGCTTGTGAGGTTTTCTTAAGCCTATGCGAATAAGCCACAAACCACAGCGGCCCTCAAAGACAACATAACCCATGCCATCGGTCAAATTCAGCCTGATTTATGCGCCAGAGTCATGGAAAATTAGACATTTCGGATGCGCGCCACCCAGCAAAGTCTCGGATGTTATATTCCATACATAATGGCATCAATAGGCCTTTCAAACGAAAAAAAGTTTCGATGATATTTCACACATACTTTGTTTTATATAAATTTAAAGATAGGAAGCGCTTAATGAAAGACTCTTTATTTCAATGTTAATCATCAAACATTTATTATGCAATACACTGACAGCTATCATACCAGGGCCGGTTCTAGTATGTTTTGCATTACAAGCAATAAGGCTCCTTGTCGAGCCCACATGCAGGGAGTTTTTTATTACATTTAAAATTTAAAAATATTAAAGAAGAGTAATAAATATTTAGCTGACTGACTGACTGGTTAATCGTAAATTGTGAGTATAAACACAATTTCATTTTTTTACTGCATAAATGTTCTCAAAAAAACAACTTTCCAATATATATTGCTACGATAACGCTGCTTTAATGTTCTAGCCCCACGGTCGGGTCTCAGCTCTGTATCTTTTAATATCCTAAAATTTAAATATCCTTCGGCTAGCTCAGTCTAATCCACACAGAGTGCACAACGTTTTACCCTCCCTTTTACTTAATACTTTTCCTGCTTTGAATGAGAAAAACGAAATCGACTAATATTTGTATAATGAAAAAGAAAAAAATCATATACACTTCACAGCTTAATATGTTTTACTGTATAACAAAATAAACCGCTGAATCAAATAAGAATCATTTTTAAATTGTTTATCCTCAAAATTATAGCTCCCTTTCCTTATTTTAAAGCCAGCAAAAATGACACTGTGCTCTACTGGTAAATCTTCGAACGTTCAAAACCTTCCCCTTTTTTGGTAAATTTTCAGGTATAGAAGAAATTTTGTTGACCGTTTAAAGAAAATATTCGGGTATAATAGATGTTCAAAATAAAGAGAAAATAGTGCACTATGATAGATAGTTCTGACCTGTAGTTTTCCTTGTGTGTCTTTCTTTGTTCTCCCTGAATCTGCTACTGCGTGCTGTGGATCAGTACCCCAGGATTACTTTCAGCTGAGTTGCTCCATTTAATGCTTAAAACAATCCTCTGTTTTGTGCGCCTTTGCATAGATTTAAACCCATACTTTATTTGGATTTCTTTTCAATACCATCAATTTATTTAGTTTCCAAATTTTACCCCGTTTAATCAATAATAAATACTTCTTAGTTTTACCAAATAATTACCCAGTCTTTTTCCAGTCTTTTTTAGATTTACTTAGATTTCTAGTCGTTTCTTAGTATTACTTGGATATACCCCGTCTTTCTTATACTTCCTCAGATTTCCTTAGAGTTACTTAGATTTCTAGTCTTTTCTTAGTATTACTTGGAGCTCTAAATTATAAATATTTAAAATTAATCAATTAATAAACTTTTACTCACGTTTTCCAGCAAACAGCGAAACTTGTCTCATTTATTTCTCACTATTATTTACTTTAAAATTTTCTAACACCACTTTCAGAAATATTTAATTATTTAATTTTAATATTTACTCGTTGCGTAAATTCTTGACTGTAATTGATGTGAACTGTGCTCAGTTTGAATGAAGACTGTATGCTTATCAAATTTACGTGTTATATAAGCAACGCACCTATCTAAAGTTCATTGGTTATCGGCGTTGTTTGTTAAAAGTTTAACCAGCCATAGGATGTTTTGAATACTTTGGGCTTTTACAGGTATACGTCTGATAATGGTTCGCCGGAACAATGTCTTGGTCACGTAGGATACCAGTGGGTTTCTATTCTTGACCGTCTGTTTTGATGTGATTACAGGAAATTTTAATTTGCATTGGCACGTAATTTTAACTTATGGCTTATGTTTGTCTAGATAATACTTTGGGTATTGTGTAAAATTCATGCAGAAAATCACGTAGAAGAAATGACGTATTTTAACATACTTCTGTTTACCTCCTGCGTTTGCAAAACTTATTTCTTTCACAAGGTGCGTTTATTATCAGAACACTTTACTATCTTCTTTCATTACCGCATGTTTAATTTTAATAGACATTGCGTCATGATTTTCTAGCTTTAACCGTATTTCCTGCGTATCTATTTACAATTTATGAATGCTTTTTGGTTTAAAACGAGTTTGATTGCGTGTATAGTTATTTCTCTTGCTGAATGTGTTTTTATTGTTAAAGGACATGCTTTCCGGCTTTAATTAAACTCATTCGTGATCCTGATACAGGGTGTTAAATGTATGGTCTTTGCATAATATGCAAATTACGTATTTTTCATGATAAATAAATGTAGTTTTCTATCTTATAGTACTATTTACATGTGTTGTATTGTATTACATGTGTTGTTATATATATATATATATATATATATATATATATATATATATATTGCTGTGGTCGGGTTTCTGAGTTTGATCTCGACAGTGTCATTAAATAATTTGCTAAATGCACAACTTTATAAAAAAAATAATTCTTACCCTGCTGATTTTCTGCTTCAGCATGTCTTCAGCAGCTTTCCTGGCTAGCTCAGCTGCGCTTCTTCTCGGATACCTATATTTACTCTCATTCTCTTTACCGTTCACACACCATTCAAATAAAATCACCACAAATAATACAATAATCATACAATCTTTTATTTACCGCTATTTACAGACAAATTATTCACAGGTATAAACAGTTTGGTAGCCTAATTACCACTCAATAAGTGATGTTTTAAAGTCCTTGTTTTAAATTATTATTTGCAAACACATATAATACAATATGAGCAGATGGGCACCAAATAATACCCTAAATTTATTGTACACTGGAGTATGGTGAGTCCATAATAACCCAGTTTATTAATGTATGCCTTTACTTTGCATAAAATTAATACAAAATTAATAGACCCGTTTACCCTTAACAATCCAATTTATATTCATAATGAAATTTAGTAAGTTTTAAATAGACCCTTTTAAATATTAAATAATATTGAATAATTGTCCATTACACGTATCTTTTCCGATACGTTATATAACCACAAATAACCCCAATATTCACTCACACATCACCAAATAATACAAAGTTTATCACATAACAGAAATTTCAAATAAGTTACCTGGAGAATGCTTCAGGCCTCCATCCCTTCGACGATGATCACCAGAACCCGTTTGCTTCGTGACTATGCGCTATAATACTCCACAAACCACAGCGGCCCTCAAAGACAACATAACCCATGCCATCGGTCAAATTCAGCCTGATTTATGCGCCAGAGTCATGGAAAATTAGACATTTCGGATGCGCGCCACCCAGCAAAGTCTCGGATGTTATATTCCATACATAATGGCATCAATAGGCCTTTCAAACGAAAAAAAGTTTCGATGATATTTCACACATACTTTGTTTTATATAAATTTAAAGATAGGAAGCGCTTAATGAAAGACTCTTTATTTCAATGTTAATCATCAAACATTTATTATGCAATACACTGACAGCTATCATACCAGGGCCGGTTCTAGTATGTTTTGCATTACAAGCAATAAGGCTCCTTGTCGAGCCCACATGCAGGGAGTTTTTTATTACATTTAAAATTTAAAAATATTAAAGAAGAGTAATAAATATTTAGCTGACTGACTGACTGGTTAATCGTAAATTGTGAGTATAAACACAATTTCATTTTTTTACTGCATAAATGTTCTCAAAAAAACAACTTTCCAATATATATTGCTACGATAACGCTGCTTTAATGTTCTAGCCCCACGGTCGGGTCTCAGCTCTGTATCTTTTAATATCCTAAAATTTAAATATCCTTCGGCTAGCTCAGTCTAATCCACACAGAGTGCACAACGTTTTACCCTCCCTTTTACTTAATACTTTTCCTGCTTTGAATGAGAAAAACGAAATCGACTAATATTTGTATAATGAAAAAGAAAAAAATCATATACACTTCACAGCTTAATATGTTTTACTGTATAACAAAATAAACCGCTGAATCAAATAAGAATCATTTTTAAATTGTTTATCCTCAAAATTATAGCTCCCTTTCCTTATTTTAAAGCCAGCAAAAATGACACTGTGCTCTACTGGTAAATCTTCGAACGTTCAAAACCTTCCCCTTTTTTGGTAAATTTTCAGGTATAGAAGAAATTTTGTTGACCGTTTAAAGAAAATATTCGGGTATAATAGATGTTCAAAATAAAGAGAAAATAGTGCACTATGATAGATAGTTCTGACCTGTAGTTTTCCTTGTGTGTCTTTCTTTGTTCTCCCTGAATCTGCTACTGCGTGCTGTGGATCAGTACCCCAGGATTACTTTCAGCTGAGTTGCTCCATTTAATGCTTAAAACAATCCTCTGTTTTGTGCGCCTTTGCATAGATTTAAACCCATACTTTATTTGGATTTCTTTTCAATACCATCAATTTATTTAGTTTCCAAATTTTACCCCGTTTAATCAATAATAAATACTTCTTAGTTTTACCAAATAATTACCCAGTCTTTTTCCAGTCTTTTAGATTTACTTAGATTTCTAGTCGTTTCTTAGTATTACTTGGATATACCCCGTCTTTCTTATACTTCCTCAGATTTCCTTAGAGTTACTTAGATTTCTAGTCTTTTCTTAGTATTACTTGGAGCTCTAAATTATAAATATTTAAAATTAATCAATTAATAAACTTTTACTCACGTTTTCCAGCAAACAGCGAAACTTGTCTCATTTATTTCTCACTATTATTTACTTTAAAATTTTCTAACACCACTTTCAGAAATATTTAATTATTTAATTTTAATATTTACTCGTTGCGTAAATTCTTGACTGTAATTGATGTGAACTGTGCTCAGTTTGAATGAAGACTGTATGCTTATCAAATTTACGTGTTATATAAGCAACGCACCTATCTAAAGTTCATTGGTTATCGGCGTTGTTTGTTAAAAGTTTAACCAGCCATAGGATGTTTTGAATACTTTGGGCTTTTACAGGTATACGTCTGATAATGGTTCGCCGGAACAATGTCTTGGCACAGTTCTGTGGGTTTCGCTTAATACTCCTATTTATATTACAAAATTTTAATAATTCGCCACGCCTTGCTTCAAATTACCATTCCATAACAGCATACAAACTCACGTATATTACGCTTCTATTTATTAATTTACTAGCTTGGTATAGTAGTAGTTGGACCTCGGTTAATTTAATTCACTGCACGTATCTTACGTTAATAACTATAAGGCCACAATTACCAAGTTACAAGTGCTAGCACTACATTTACTGTATTATGAATATATTTAATACTCACATAACGAAACTCTACTATAACGTCGGTCTATCGTTGTAAGTAGTATAAAGCGATGGGAATACTAAGAGAGCCCTCCTAATTCTCCTAGAGTATTTATATTTTTAAAATGCCACCTAGGACACACTTCACGCGAAAACTTATTTTCAAATAACAATTCTGCAAATTTTGATATAACCGACTTGAAAATTCCTGAAATTCACCTCGTGGACGTGTCGTATGATCCGAAATCGCTCCCACCTGTCGCATGTTCGTACGTTGGTAAAACTATTCGTTTCCAACCAATGATACTATTCTGTGTCGTCAGAAAACCCCGCCTGTACTATTTTATCTTTGTCTTATGCATATTTGATGTCGCGCTCCAAACCCACTTGGGTTATAGAAAATCGATATTGCTGACAGTTCCTCATCACTCCACGTGAATTAGTACGTGATTTTCAAATACCAATGCTTTTATATCCGTCTCTATCTGTAGCATATTACCGATCGTGCATCTCGCTTGCTCTTTAAGAACTTTGTTAGCTTGTTATTCCAACCAACTGACGGTTGAAAACTATTTTCTATGAAGTCCTGCTTTATTATGCTGATAATTTCAAAGAATGTAACTTTTAAAATGCAGGTGTTCTTAATTATAGACCGTTTAAAACAACAATTCTTGGAGTTTATATTTCACCGCATCAGATAAAACTGACGTTTTTGTTTGTTACCAAGAAACCTTTTGCCTTGGGATTATTGATTTTCTTTACCCTGGCGTGTTTTCTAATGCTTTTACACGTTCAATTAACATAAATTAAATTAATTATGCGTTTCTATTTGTTTCTAAAACTGTTTCCTTTAGGTACCTTTAACCTTCCAATCATTAATTATAAAATACGTCAATACTTGTCCGTTTAAATTAAATAAATTTTGCGCGTAACTAATTTGTTCTTTTCTCTATACAGGGTGGTTGAAATTGCATTGCTTACCCCAAATATAACTCTTTGAATCTATAACGATATAATATATATTTATAATAATTTAGATAAGATGTTATAAATTTCTTGGGATGATTTTGGTCAAAATAAATAGTAATTTAAAATATTTTTCTATTACTTAACGTTTCGGCAACACATTTTGCCATAATCATAAGTCTATAAAATAAAAAAGATGTAGTCACTCAATCACAAACATGATAACTTACATTAACTGTTGTTCATAAATATATAATTATTTAGTTAATGACAGTGACACTACTTCATTTAATTGAAAGTAGTATACACAATAAACTGATATAAAACTGCTAGATCTCCATTGATAAATTGGCATAATCAGTGACACATGACTAACATAGATGTTGTAAGATAAAATAAAAGTTCAGTAATATTATTGATTATAAAAACGAGAATATACGATGCTTAAATTTTCCATATCTTGTTTGTTATTCATAGAGCTGGTGTCTTTGAGTATGTGGAAGGATTCCAAGAACAAGCGCTTTTATAATTTTCTTCTGTTTCCATGATTTTAACTTGGTTATACTCCGGATTGTGTTTGGTGGCATACACATGTCTAGCTAAGGCGCAATTGTTTTTACCAAGTTTTGCGTCACTGCGATGTTGTGTCATTCTATTGCGTAACCACTGATTAGTTTGTCCCACATAACTGAGCAAGCAACTGCATTTGATCTTATATACTACATTGTTACATAGTGGTACCTCAGTCTTATCTTTTAATTTTGTAAACAGCCTTTTTAGTGATTTGACATAATCATTTGTAATTATAACATTAGGTTGTTTTAGTATTTTAGTAAGTAAAGGAGTAAGTCTTTCTATAAAGGTAGACATTGCGTCATGATTTTCTAGCTTTAACCGTATTTCCTGCGTATCTATTTACAATTTATGAATGCTTTTTGGTTTAAAACGAGTTTGATTGCGTGTATAGTTATTTCTCTTGCTGAATGTGTTTTATTGTTAAAGGACATGCTTTCCGGCTTTAATTAAACTCATTCGTGATCCTGATACAGGGTGTTAAATGTATGGTCTTTGCATAATATGCAAATTACGTATTTTTCATGATAAATAAATGTAGTTTTCTATCTTATAGTACTATTTACATGTGTTGTATTGTATTACATGTTGTTTATATATATATATATATATATATATATATATATATATATTGCTGTGGTCGGGTTTCTGAGTTTGATCTCGACAGTGTCATTAAATAATTTGCTAAATGCACAACTTTATAAAAAAAATAATTCTTACCCTGCTGATTTTCTGCTTCAGCATGTCTTCAGCAGCTTTCCTGGCTAGCTCAGCTGCGCTTCTTCTCGGATACCTATATTTACTCTCATTCTCTTTACCGTTCACACACCATTCAAATAAAATCACCACAAATAATACAATAATCATACAATCTTTTATTTACCGCTATTTACAGACAAATTATTCACAGGTATAAACAGTTTGGTAGCCTAATTACCACTCAATAAGTGATGTTTTAAAGTCCTTGTTTTAAATTATTATTTGCAAACACATATAATACAATATGAGCAGATGGGCACCAAATAATACCCTAAATTTATTGTACACTGGAGTATGGTGAGTCCATAATAACCCAGTTTATTAATGTATGCCTTTTACTTTGCATAAAATTAATACAAAATTAATAGACCCGTTTACCCTTAACAATCCAATTTATATTCATAATGAAATTTAGTAAGTTTTAAATAGACCCTTTTTAAATATTAAATAATATTGAATAATTGTCCATTACACGTATCTTTTCCGATACGTTATATAACCACAAATAACCCCAATATTCACTCACACATCACCAAATAATACAAAAGTTTATCACATAACAGAAATTTCAAATAAGTTACCTGGAGAATGCTTCAGGCCTCCATCCCTTCGACGATGATCACCAGAACCCGTTTGCTTCGTGACTATGCGCTATAATACTCCACATATTCATAAATAATAACCCCAATAAATTCGCCAAGCGCCTTGCTTCAAATTACCATTCCATAACAGCATACAAACTCACGTATATTACGCTTCTATTTATTAATTTACTAGCTTGGTATAGTAGTAGTTGGACCTCGGTTAATTTAATTCACTGCACGTATCTTACGTTAATAACTATAAGGCCACAATTACCAAGTTACAAGTGCTAGCACTACATTTACTGTATTATGAATATATTTAATACTCACATAACGAAACTCTACTATAACGTCGGTCTATCGTTGTAAGTAGTATAAAGCGATGGGAATACTAAGAGAGCCCTCCTAATTCTCCTAGAGTATTTATATTTTTTTAAAATGCCACCTCCAGGACACACTTCACGCGAAAAACTTATTTTCAAATAACAATTCTGCAAATTTTGATATAACCGACTTGAAAATTCCTGAAATTCACCTCGTGGACGTGTCGTATGATCCGAAATCGCTCCCACCTGTCGCATGTTCGTACGTTGGTAAAACTATTCGTTTCCAACCAATGATACTATTCTGTGTCGTCAGAAAACCCCGCCTGTACTATTTTTATCTTTGTCTTATGCATATTTGATGTCGCGCTCCAAACCCCACTTGGGTTATAGAAAATCGATATTGCTGACAGTTCCTCATCACTCCACGTGAATTAGTACGTGATTTTCAAATACCAATGCTTTTATATCCGTCTCTATCTGTAGCATATTACCGATCGTGCATCTCGCTTGCTCTTTAAGAACTTTGTTAGCTTGTTATTCCAACCAACTGACGGTTGAAAACTATTTTCTATGAAGTCCTGCTTTATTATGCTGATAATTTCAAAGAATGTAACTTTTTAAAAATGCAGGTGTTCTTAATTATAGACCGTTTAAAACAACAATTCTTGGAGTTTATATTTCACCGCATCAGATAAAACTGACGTTTTTGTTTGTTACCAAGAAACCTTTTGCCTTGGGATTATTGATTTTCTTTACCCTGGCGTGTTTTCTAATGCTTTTACACGTTCAATTAACATAAATTAAATTAATTATGCGTTTCTATTTGTTTCTAAAACTGTTTTTCTTTAGGTACCTTTAACCTTCCAATCATTAATTATAAAAATACGTCAATACTTGTCCGTTTAAATTAAATAAATTTTGCGCGTAACTAATTTGTTCTTTTCTCTATACAGGGTGGTTGAAATTGCATTGCTTACCCCAAATATAACTCTTTGAATCTATAACGATATGTATATATATATATATATAATTTAGATAAGATGTTATAAATTTCTTGGGATGATTTTGGTCAAAATAAATAGTAATTTAAAATATTTTTTCTATTACTTAACGTTTCGGCAACACATTTTTGCCATAATCATAAGTCTATAAAATAAAAAAAGATGTAGTCACTCAATCACAAACATGATAACTTACATTAACTGTTGTTCATAAATATATAATTATTTAGTTAATGACAGTGACACTACTTCATTTAATTGAAAGTAGTATACACAATAAACTGATATAAAACTGCTAGATCTCCATTGATAAATTGGCATAATCAGTGACACATGACTAACATAGATGTTGTAAGATAAAAATAAAAGTTCAGTAATATTATTGATTATAAAAACGAGAATATACGATGCTTAAATTTTCCATATCTTGTTTGTTATTCATAGAGCTGGTGTCTTTGAGTATGTGGAAGGATTCCAAGAACAAGCGCTTTTTATAATTTTCTTCTGTTTCCATGATTTTAACTTGGTTATACTCCGGATTGTGTTTGGTGGCATACACATGTCTAGCTAAGGCGCAATTGTTTTTACCAAGTTTTGCGTCACTGCGATGTTGTGTCATTCTATTGCGTAACCACTGATTAGTTTGTCCCACATAACTGAGCAAGCAACTGCATTTGATCTTATATACTACATTGTTACATAGTGGTACCTCAGTCTTATCTTTTAATTTTGTAAACAGCCTTTTTAGTGATTTGACATAATCATTTGTAATTATAACATTAGGTTGTTTTAGTATTTTAGTAAGTAAAGGAGTAAGTCTTTCTATAAAGGTAGTTTTTATAAATCAATTGTGTATTTATAATTCTAGGTGTTCTTAATGTGTTAGAAAAAAGAAGTTTATTTAACAAGTAATTTGGATAACCATTATTTAATAAGATAAGTTTTAATTCTTTAAGATTCTTAGTGTAAAAAGAGGGATCAGAAATTCTTTCAATTCGAGTTTTTAGATTCAAAACAGTATTAATTTTATGATGCATTGAATGGTTCGAATTAAAATTGATGTATCTGCCGGAGTTTGTTGGTTTATTGTAGCAATCAAACATCAAAGTATTAAAATCTGATCTGATAACTAATGTGTCTAAAAATGGAATCTTTCCTTGTATTTCATTTTCAATGGTAAACTGTAATTTTGGATGGAAAGTGTTAAAAAAGTTAAGAGTAACTTGAACCATGTCAGAAGGAACTGAGCACACAATGTCGTCTACATATTTAACCAAAAAGACCATCTGAAACGGTAAAGTAGGTATTATTGTATCAAGTAGTAAATCCATGACCATTATTTCATAAATATTTTAATAGGTGATAGGGGTGAACCCATCGGTGTACCAAATAATTGAAGATAGTAAGTGTTCTTAAAGGAAAAATAAGTATTATTAAAAATCAGATTAATAGTTGCTAAAAACATGGTTTTGGTTAAGGTGCAATTACGTTCAATGATTTCCCATTTTTCTGAAATGATATTAATTACTAAGTCTAACGGAATGTTGTTGAACAAAGAAGATACATCTAGTGATAACAAGACATGATTCTGTGGTAGTTGGAAATATTTATATGTTTCTACAAAAGTGAAGCTATCTTTGATGTTGTAACCTTCTGTTGGAAATGATCTTTGTAAAATGTCTGAACAAAATTTTGCAATATTGTAAGTGGGAGTGTTAATAGAAGATATGATTGGACGAAGCGAAAGAGTGGGTTTGTGAATTTTGGTAGACCATAAAATCTGCCAGGTGTAGAACTGTTATTGATTAATGATTTTTTCTGACTATCTGTTAACATGTTCTTACTATGTAATAATTTTATGTGATCATTAACTTTTTTCTGTGTAGTAGTGGTGGGATCTCTGACTAATATTTTGTAAGTGCTAGTGTCTGATAATAATTCTAAAGATTTTGTGTGTAATCCTGAATATTCATAATGACTGTTACTTCTCCTTTGTCTGCTTTTAATACTACTAAATCTTTATGTGATTTTAAAACCTGTTTACTTTACAATAAGTTTTTTGTTCTATGCTATTGTAGTTATTGTTGCTTGGATTCTGAATAAAATTAGTAACTACATTTGTCACTTTAGCTCTTAACTGGTTTTTTTCTTGAACTGAACTTTCAAAAGTTTCTATGATTGATTCTACATATATGCTGCGACGACGACGCATGTTGTGGCGCCACTAAAAGAGTGGTGTGACAACGCCTCGTTTTGGGGCGTTACTAAAAGGGTGATATAAAAATGGCCGCACGTTAAGGTACCGCTAAAAGAGTACTGTGATAAGGCCGCATTAAAGCGTCGCTAAAAGAGTGATATGAAAATGGCCTCGCATTCGGAGCTTCACTAAAAGAGTGACAGATACAGCAAATTGTAAAATATTAAATTACTGACTTACCTTCTTTTCTAACTTTTCTTTGACACTAGTTGAATAGAAGTAATGGAATATACAAAATGAAATCAAACAGCAATATCATAAAGCATCTATACATTCAGAAACAATTTTCTCTCATACAAAAAAATATAGAACATGTACCGCACAGTTTCTTTCAAACTTAAAATTATTCCTAACAAGTACCTATTTACTAATTATCGAAATGTTCTTCATCTAATGTTGCGTACAATTGACAGAACTAAAATATTTTTTCTTGTGGATAGTTTACCTGGCTTTTATTTTCACGCTTGTAAGGTTGTTTGACCAAAAATCCTTGACAGATAGTCTATTTAAAAGTCAAAGTGTTTCGAACTCTGACCATGAACTTTCTGGTAAATATCCTTACCAAATAATAGTATATGATTAAGGTTTATCCTACCTTAAATACGAATGACAAAAATACTGAAATCTCAGTTTCAAACAAAATAATCTAAAATTAATACTTGCGAAATCCACAAAGCTCTTATCCAATTCATAATTAATAGCATTAAATACCTTCTGCTTCTATTTTTAAATTGATATTCAAATCCACTTTACAAAATCATTTATATTCGCTTAAAATCTCCATTTCAAACATCAGTTACCAAGTGCATTTTCGATTTAATAATTGATTTGGCTTTAAAGAAGCTCTTTGTATTGAAGAAGTTTCATCATAATTGTATATTACAAAATCAAAGAACTGCATCTAATAACTTCCATATTTCAAACTATTTCAAATGTTAACTTTACATGTTATTTTGATGGCATAATAAACGTTACGTTTACTTGGTTGACGCGAAATTATGAATGGTTACATTGTCTATCGCGTAAATCGACATGAGTCGAATTAATCAAATCGAATGAATCTTCCTTAATAAAGTTCCCGTTTATATATTTTTATCTAATTACGTCATGGTTCCCCGAGTTTTCTAGATCCGTATGGAATATAGTACACCGTAAGGGCATCATATTTCTGTGAATTTCACAGTTTATTACCTCATTAGCGTCAACTCGCCGCGGTCGTTTGTCCGTGTCCAACACAACGAGGTTAATGTGGCGTCGCAAACTATCCTGCGGTAATGCGAAAGATAATAAATAATTATTATCGATTTTATAGATATTTAACGTCCCTACGACTTCTTAGAATAAACGTTTGTCTTTGTAAGGCACAATCCTGTTAATTTCTTAAATTAAATAAAATACATTATATTAAATTTTTTGCTATGCGTCGCATAAAGACATGACTGCAAACTACTATGACCCAGAAGCAATTTCTTAAGATGCCTCTTCTTAATATCTATAACGAAATAATTAATAAAAGATTAATTGCATGATATGTTAAATGTTTTTGAAAAATCTACAATGTTCCAATATAAAAGCTCTAAATGTCGACCTTGTAAAATCCCTTTATCCTTGACATTTACTACCTCTTGTTCGGGCTTTGTTAGTTGAAGCTCACTTACAAAGGAAAGCTTTTATTAGAATTCTAATGATGCATTTGTAAAAGGACGATTCCATCTCAATGCAGACTTACATTCAGAGGGCTAACATTTCACGTTCTCCATTTATATTAAATTCCATCGTCCAACGAATTTTTCACAACTCAGAGCAGGGTATATGAATTTAGCTGATATCCACATATAAAAATTTGTCTTAGAGAATATGTCAGAAGCGAAAATAGATACAGTTGGTCTCTAGGGGTTACGCAAGAAATTAAAAGATAACATTGGGATCATAAGACAAAATATTTTTGAAGACGTTATCTAATTCAAACTATACCCACTCATTTCTTGACTATAGGGTGATTGAGTAGCAAGTAATTACGTTATAGTTGGCTTACTAATGTACAAAAACAATGTCCTGTGGGATTTTTGATGATTCAAGCATTGGAGCGGTATCAATCTTTTCGTTATAACATGGAGAATCAGTATTAGGTTGGTGGACAATAGCCACTGGTGGCAGATTAAACTTATACGCAAAAACAAAATGGCCGCCGCTCTGCCGTACATGACACTGGTTTTTATGTTTAATCTCGTAAAATACAATATTTACGACGAAGTGACCCATTACAAAAAGTATTCAGTATTAAATTCTACACAAACAATGTTCTTAGGGATTTTTTGTAAGGTTAGCCTTTGACATAGTGTAAAATGTGACGTAATTTTGAAAAGCTCAAAGGCGAGATTTAAAATGGACTGTATAATTTAAGGGTGTTTTAACAAGCAAATAATTAATGTTCTTCCATAACACAAACAAACAAAGCAGCGTTTATTATTGACACTCCCCTGAATAATGCGGCATAAAGATGAAAGAACGTTGGAATCAATTAACAGCTTGCAGCACAAGTAACAAGGGCGGTTCTTCAAAGCGGATCATCCAATTAGCGGCATGCAGCACGTGCAAATCTCTACGCGGCACATACACAAAGCGGTTCATACATAAAGCGGTGATCCACAAGGCGGTGTGAACAATTCACAAGACTACACTATACTACTCTCTGCCACTGCGGTTTATACGATACTTCTACCATCGATACGGTATATTCGACTATTCCAAGCGACTTGTATAAGCGACGATATGCGACTGCTGTTTCTACGACACTTGTTGAGCGACGAGCTTTTTGGATATTCCAATCGATAATTGTTGCGTCCGCGCACAAAACAGAACGTTTACCATTCACACAGGTTAACGTGCATAGATAAACGCATTGGGGAAATTTGGACTAACAAAATTTTAATCTACCGTGACGAATTTAGAATAGCCAACAAGCTCAATGTCATAAACAATTTTAACTATAAATTATTTACAAGAACGGAACACATAGAAATTCGGCTTTTAAATAAAGAATTCACTCAGTCGCTGTAAATCTCCAATATAATTCACACATATAAGC
The DNA here is from genome assembly GCA_036346225.1 of Platerodrilus igneus. Classification (NCBI taxonomy): domain Eukaryota; kingdom Metazoa; phylum Arthropoda; class Insecta; order Coleoptera; family Lycidae; genus Platerodrilus; species Platerodrilus igneus. Next base: position 3,040,276 of record JARFIW010001031.1, read on the forward strand.
TTTTTGTAACTATTTACATTTAACATATGCATTTTAAATGTGTATATATTTAATATTAAACTAATAAAGATCTATTTATGTTATAGATAACTTGGAGAAGTAACCAGAAAAAGCCTAATAAGGATGCTGCATATCAGTGTAGTTTGGCGAAGAAAAGGAAAACAATCAATAATCCTAGTTGTTTCCTGTGTACCTTTTCATTGTCTGAAAAGTTAATATCTCATCCATCTAGTGATAGTTACAAGAAACTTGTAGATTGTATAACTGAAAGACATTGTTATGGTGGTGAACAATGTGAAAATATTGCAAATCAGTTTGATGATGATTTTAGTGTTGATTCTATGCAAAAACAAAATATTGCATGGCATAGGTCGTAGTATCAACGTATGACCCATAAAAAGCATATTGAACTATTAAGAAAGAAACACGAGAAAAGATTAAATGAGCCATCGACAGAGGCATGTGCTTCAACAGCTGACAGTTGTTCTATTAAATTTACAAGATCTCAAACAAAAACTATGTAAAAGAATACTTTTTTTTCGTGACAAACCAGGCTCTAGAAGACTTAAATTAAGAAAAGTATCGACTAATACTGCAAGGAAAAACTTGCATCAAGCTGTTGAATTAAGTAATGATGACATTTTACGAGTACGGCTTAGCGAAGCAGTAGACCCAAACGACGCTCATGCAATTGATGTTTTGTACAACACTAAATGTTGGACAAAAAATGTCACTAACTTCCTTCAACCGAAGACTACTGACACAAACCAACAGAATAATGATGTTGCTTCAATGGATCATGTGTAAAGTTTATAAATATATTAGAGCAGGAACTGTCTTCACGAAAAATATTTGGTATGGATGAGCTGGAACAAACTTATTTAAATATTTGTTCAGCAAACAACGTACAACATAATGTTATGATACGCAAACAACTTAAAGTTTTCATTGAAACAGAACTATCGGACAAAGACATTGAATTCTCTCCTCCAAATCAGGCTAACAAGCCGTAAAAAGTTTCAGTGAAGTGCACTAGAGGCCAACTGATTGCTGAAGCGGAAAGATGTGGCGATGAAATGATGAGAGAGTTAAATGTATTGCTTGAATCTGCAAGCATAATAAGAAATCACATTTTTAAAGCAAAGTCGTGGCAATTTGATGGTGTTATTCCAAAAAGTCTCATAGAAATTATAGCACAAGAAATTGAAACGTTCTTTCAGTGGTGTATCGGAGGAAAAAGTTCCATTAATGAAAATCAAATACCAAAGAACGAAGATGTAAAAAGACGAGCGAGCAATATGTCGTAGATGCTCATGTCAAACTGCCTTTCTCGGAGACAAGTAGAAAATAAAACATCTTTAAGTTTCCATCACAGTCGAGAGCTACCACTTCAGGTGGCTTGTGGTTTAACCATTCATAATACAACACGTAGTCAGTCTTTGATCAAACTCATGTATAACGTGGGGTGTAGTATTGACTACTCAAGAGTCCTCAGAATTGAAAAAGATATCACAAAGAAGTGTTGTTAATAGGATTATTAGCAATGATGGAGTGTAGGTATAACCTGATATGGTTACTGGCAGGTTTATACATTGCGATATGGATAATATTGTGAAGACGCCATTTACGGAAGAAAGACATTTCATGGAACAGCTGTAACTGTTTACCAAGATGTAAAAAAATCTGATCTACATACTTCAATATCATTGGCTTCGTCAAATAATTTGCCATTACCATCCCTTGAAGATGCCTTACCAAAAATGCTTTTTTGTACAAAACCTACAAACTGGAATACATGTTGTCCAGAACCTATCGTCTCGAACATTGTCCACCAATATGGAGAGTTACTTCACAAAGCAATATATTTTGACAGTGTTTGGTTCCTGTTACGAAGATCCATATTGAATGGTAATGATATATCTATCTCCTCTCCCACACGGAATGGGTATAACAGCTTTCTAGTGGATGTGAAATGTGTTTCCAGAGTTTCCTTACTACCAGTAATTCCAGAGCCTCCAACTAATAGTTCTGTTCAGTTAACAGTTATGAGGCAACTTGAAAAACTAAACGAATCCATGAATAAAACGACAAACAAGGTCGTGTTACAGCTGGCATGGCAATTTATAAACCTTTAAAGAAGCTTGAAATGGCAAAAAAAGATTGCAAAGGCAAATGGATATTGAAGCCTGGAGAGTTGCATATCATAATAGCTCAACTTAAAACAATTGGTGAGTTCATAAATAGAAGTGGAATACCAGAACTGTGGGTGGAATGCGATTTGTACTCTTCGGTGACTATGAAACAAATACTAGAGGGAAGACACATAAGGAGAGCTACTGAAGCCCATTTAACAACTACGACCACATTATATTTTCCTCTTTTAGAAGAATTTGACAAGTAACAACCGGGGAAACTTACCTTGTTACAGCCTGTACTGGATGAACTGGCAGAGAGTTTACAATCTAACAATGAGACCAATATTAAACAAAAGCACGATGCAGTAATCTCTTTCATTGAAGAGAATAAAATAGTTGAAGAAATTAAAAGATTTGTGAGTTCTAGAAAATCAATGGAACCAGTTTTCAAGATGGCGTGATCATATATAGATATGGTGCAGTCTATGTTGTGCTTTGTCAGAGCTGTTAGAACATCTGATTGGAATCTTAGCTTGGCTTCTTTTCATGACTTCTTAAAATATTTCTTTGCTCTTAATAGAAACAATTATGCCCGGATGATTTCACTGTATCTTCCTGAGATGGATGTATTACAATCAACAGATCCAGACATTTGGAAAAACTTCATAGAGGGCAAATGGGTTGTCAATCGTAATGTTGTACCCTTTTATGCCCTAGGTGCAGATGAAGCCTTAGAGCACCAAAACCGAAAATTGAAAGTGCAAGGAGGACTGGTAGGTATAACACAAAATGATAGTGCAAAAAATCGTTTCTTTCTTGCAAATCCAGAACTGAACAGAATATCAAATGCGACGGAGATGTTGCTTGAGATGAATACTGTTGGACAAGCAAAACACCATGGGCTTCTAGATACAACATAAAAACGCCAGGATCGCAATGTTTTGAAACTCAAAGATGCATTTAAAAATTTCACCGACCCTTTTCAGCGTAAAAGTCCACAACTGACCCACATTCTTACTCATAGAGTGTACCCACAGGATGTGCAAGATTTTGTAAGTAACATAGAAGAAGTGGGTCAGAAGTTGAAGAAATCTTTTATGGCAGAGCGTGTAAATAGTAACACAAAGCAATTTTGGTCTACGACGAAAAAATATCCAGCAAAAACTTGTATAGCGTCAGCAAAAAAGGTTACAGTTGCCCTTAAAGATAAAATTGTATCCATGAAAACAGATCTGTCACTTATGTCTTGGCTATTAATAGTATCTCGAAGCCAAGATGATATTGACATAAAGTTCAATATAAGTAACTATGAATTTTCACCCCTCTCAATATCATTGTTTGCTAATGATGGGAAAATGCATTATTGTACCAACAAATCCAAGCTTGCAGCGATTTTGGAGTCATTACCATCAAATGAAAACAGATTGATAGCAGTTCACCACTATCACATCCAACACAAGACATAAGAAACTGAAAAAATCGCGGCTATAATTGATAGAATGGCTCTACTGCACACTTACAATAAGCCTAGCACAGTAAAAACGTGCCATGATCTAGGAATGCACTAAAGCAAGTGGATTAGTTACATTCAAAGCATACAATTCAGTAGATCCTGTGTTTGACACTTATAAGGACAATTTATTAAAAAATGAAATTAGAGGTATTCGGCAACTCTGCAGTGATCCAATCTGTTACCAAATAACATCTGAAATGGTAGTTAACAAAACTTCAATAAAGAATTTGCTTGCTTATAATAAAAACAAAGACGAGCTTACAGAGTTCGTATCTGGTCACATATTGCAATGGGGAGTGAGCAATAACAAGAAATATACAGTTAGTTGGAGGGATTAAGTTGCGTCAACAGATAGAGCAGATGTGTCAAGCCTACGGATTACACAGGAAGAAGTGGATACAAAAATCATACTTCACGGAGTATATATATATATATATATATATATATATATATATATATATATATATTGATATGATAACGCCGTATTCGGTGAAATAAACGTTCTACTTAACACCACCGCTCTGTGTTCTTCTCTATTTTAATCTTCTACTTTTATTATTATGCCACAACTTTTTCAATTTACACAGAGTGCACAACGTTACGATGATCAATTTTTATTTATCTTTTAATGATTACCTGTTTGAATTAATAAAATGAAGTCAATCAACATTCATATAATGAGAGGAAATAATATTTACACTTCACAATTTTTGAAATTCTTTAAATACACCCTTCAATCAATTAATATTGTATGGATTAATTATCCCAAAATTTGTATTGTTTTAATTTAAAATAAAGTTACTAAAAACAACACCCTTACAAAAAATCCGGAACATTCGAGACCTTCTTATGATTATTACGTAAGTTTTAACGTACTCAATGTCCTTGTTGACTCTTTACAAATTAGTGAGAAAAAGAATATATTCAATGTTAAAATTTAGATTTGTTTCGTGTTGTGGATCAACACCCTCTCATTATCTTCAATCGAAACCAATGCTCTGCTTTGTTGAACCAATATTTCAGTACGGTTACCGCTTGTTTCCAAAATCACCTCATGCTTTTTTTATATTTCTTTGTATCTGCTTTGAATCTCTTCCCTTGAATACCACTTGAAATTCCAGACTTCGGATCATAAATTAACAGCGTATTAGAATTGAATTGTCCCAGAATTAAACCAGAATTGTTCCATAATCAGAAGTATCCCATAATTAAAATTGTTTTCGACGCGGATTATTAATTATATTTTGACGTGGATTAGAATTGTTTTAGACGCGGATTAGAATTGAATCAGAAATAGTCCAGAAGCCCTATATCATTATTAATATTTATTTAAATTAATTACCCAAATTCTACTCACGTTTTCTAAAAAAAACGGCAAAAACTCTTCATGTTTTATTAATGCAGCACTATTTTCACTATTATATAAATTTTATTTAACTGACTCGTAAATTTCTGATTAAAAATGTTGCAAATTCGACCTGCTTCAAGTTTAGATTGAGTTGTCTTATCACCGGTGGGTGTTATATAGCTTTTCCCAGTACATTTGGATTGGTTTTCCAGACAGTCTTGCAGATTGTCGCAACCAACCGGGTTTGCCTTTAATATTTCCATTATTTTTGATGAAGCTATGTCGAATTTTAATATCATGTTGTTATTTCTTCTTATCGTGGCCCGACTTTTAACTTACATCTGTTGTTTTGTGTAGATAGCGCCTTTTAGATAATTGTACAAAATAAATGATGTAACTCTAATGCTGTTTTCGTTCATGTATTTATTCATCTTTAAAAGTGCGTTTTCTTATCAAAGCGTTTATCGTTTCAGCGTAATTGCATGACGCTTTGTTAGGTTTTATCTGATCTTTTGCGTATTTGTTTTATAAACTTGTTAAACACTTCTCAACGTAGTTATTTCTCTGCTGAATACGCGTTCTATTATTGGAAGATATGCTTGCTAGCATTGCTTAAAGTTAATTACGGTCTATATGCAGGGTGTTAAATGCTTGCTATTTACATAATGTACGAATTACTTATTTTTCTGCTAAATAAATGCAGTTTTCTGATTCCTATTGCTATTTACAGTTACTATACGAGCCTTACTACTCAATACATCCCTAAACAACCCCTTATATTGCAGCGGAATTTACAAAAAATCGTTTCTCGCCCCACGAATTGGGCGCTATAAAAGTGCAATCGAATTCCTCTAAACTAATTCGAGATCGCCTTCGTTGGGCCGTTATAAAATTTTTCTGAAAAATATCAAGAATTCTTACTCTACCTCTTGTAATGCTTCCTTATTTCTGCACACCCTGGCTAGCTCAAAAATCTACTTCTTCTTGAATACCTACCATCCTAATTACATTCCTTTTTCACAAACACAGACAAATGAAATTACCACTCAAATAATGCAACAAGACATACAACCTTTTTATTTACACATATGAACAAGTTTTCTTTGGTAAGAAAATATTTACACATTAGTACATCCAGTTTGATAAAACTGTTACCATCTCAATCTTTAAATCTTTTAAAAATTCATGATTTTAATATATTTCAACAATTTTATTTCAGACGAGTAGATGGGCCCGTCGTGCAACCCTAAATTGATTTTTATTCTGGTCTATTTTGAGCTCAGTATAACCCAGTTACTCTAAATGCTTTTAAACCTCGCATTTTTATTTAAAATAAAGCTAAAGACCCGTTTACTCCTTACAACAACATTTTTATATCATCAATAAACATTTTAAGTAATCAATGTTAATTGTCCTGTACATATACCTTTTTAAATGAGTTTTTATAGTAATCAAACACACCCCCAATAGGTCAAAACACTCAAACACCAAAATATCAGCACAAATGTTCAAGCAAAAGCGAGAAATTAATTTTCTTTACCTAGAGTAAGCGTCGTCCTTTGTTACCTCTGAAGATGTGTACCAAAAACCCTCGTCCTTGTGTCCATATACTTCGTGATTATGCCTGGATCCAACTGATCCCCACTCACTACCCAAATCTCTGCAACCTTCTCTAGTATTTCTTAACCTTCCATACCACTACACTTTACACATACTAGTTAAGCTTTTCGATTCGCTTACCCAAGTACCATCCTATCATTAGATTGTATCGTGAGGTAACAGCACTTTTGATACGTTAGCACCCACTTGTGCAAATTACTTTTAATACGTTTCCGGTATGTTACTAACAGATTTATACACTTTAAAATAGGATGTTGTATGCTACTTCAACGAATAAGCACGTAATAGCAATTACGTTAGAGATCTAAGCGATATAAGATCTAAGAGCAAGAGAGCTTTAATAATTCTCCTGGTGTATTTATACGCTTTTCAATACCCCTCACGCAACCTCTTTTCATCGAAAAGCTTATTTTTTAAAACAAATTCTCAAAATTTTAATCGCAACAAACTTCAAAGTTTGAAGAATTCCAAGCTTATCGTGCTGTTACTATAAAATTTGTTCAATAACATCAACGGATGCGAGCTTCTCAAAACTGCTAGTCTTCAACCAATGATATTGCTTTCCCCCGTTATAACGTTCCACCTCCTAGCTACCTTTCTTCGTTTTACCTATATTTATTGTCCTTTTTAGAACCCCTCTCTAGATACAGAAAATCGATATTGTTGTTGACCTTCAAATCTCCCGTGTATTTTAGACGTGTGGTGTAACCAAAGTTTTACTATACGTGTTCTCTGTCTATTTTACATTAAAGATCTTTTATTTTACTTAGTCTTGAAAGCACTTGTTATTTTAGCAGCTTGTCGCACCGACCATTACAAAGGGAGCGGCGGCCATTTTGTTTTTTGCGTATAAGTTTAATCTGCCACCAGTGGCTATTGTCTGCCATCCAAATACTGATTCTCCATGTCATAACGAAAAGATTGATACTGCTCCTATGCTTGAATCATCAAAAATCCCACGGATGTACACTTGCAAGCCAACTATAACGTTAACCAAGTGAGCAGTTAGATAAATGGGGGCCGTACAAGCTTAAGCAAATATCCAAAGAGCCGCATGGCATTTTACTGATTTTTAAAAAAGTTTATAGCAATGCATTAGGCATGTAGATATACTGTTTATATTTTTTCGCACCCTGCAAGAAAAAATTACAAGTTTGTTCTGGAAACATTATTGAGCTAGAGAAGTGTATTAAAATCAATCAAACGATAGCAATATATTTGGCCTTTCAATATGTATCGACTGTGACGGATACATTCATTTACAAATGCATACATCGGAATTCCAATAAAAGCATTTCTTTGCAAGTCAGCCACAAACTAACAAAGCCACAATACAGGGAAATAAATTTCAAGGGTAATAAGGGATTTGACGGGTTGACATTTAAAGCTAGTGCGCTGGCGGTTTCAATAACGCGACATATATAGTAGAGAATATTATTAACTCTACTGTACTGTGGGACTGTGGCATTCAGACTTTAATCAATGATAATGTCAGTAGCCAATTAATGCTAAATTAGCGTTGTGATTAGATCAAACCCTAAAGCAGTATCCACAGGAGATTCAAAACTATGACCAGAAATTATAAGCTTCCACAATAGTATTTCAGTGCGTATAGGCTTAATGCCTGTACTTCTCCGGGGATTGAAACGATTGTCTCTCTTCTTTTAAAACATACACAAAGATGAAAACATTAGAATGATAGTGTTCATAAATATAACAACACGCAACAAGCTGTTATTGCTATATATCATACCCAAGAGAGGCCATTTGAGACCGCAGAATAAACCGCACTACAAGTAGACAAAATGTAACGCCTACTACTGGATAAAAAAGCCCAATAAGTATAATTCTTTGTCTTCTTATGAGCGGCATTTTCTCTCAATAACCTCGGCGTATGTAGCAAATCATTTTGATATAGTTTAATAAGATTTAGGCGAAATTATCAACACAATGTCGAAAAAAAGCATTGAAACTTTAAAACCCACCACATCCGATACAACACCCACTGAGCTCCTAAAAGTCATAAAAACTAACCTTCGACCTTCACTTCCTAATCTTAGTATTCAAAGTATTCGACCTACCAAAACCTCAGTTACCATACGTACATCCAAACACACTGACATTAATCTTATCTCCTTCCTCACAAAAATTCCTGCAGTGTACATCTCCCTAAACCTAAACTTCCCGCAAATCATCATCTTTGACTTAGACAAAGAGATCCCATCTACAGACGCTCACCCTCTCACGCTCTACCCACGTTTTTATAGGTTACAAATCCTGCAGAATCAGAGACCTTGTTTCCGTTACCCGATGTTTTAATTGCCAGCGCTTTGGTCATTCTGCAAAAACCTGTCGATACCCAACCGCCTGTGGCCAAGGCGCCGGAAGCCACTCCTCCAAATCATGTCCGAATCTCCCCACTACCGCTCCCGTTTGCAGCAATGGTTCCCGCATTAATCGCCCCCACGACCATTACGTTACTAGTCCAGACTGCCCTATCTATAAGCAATCTTTCTATATGACTAAACTACGCACAGATTATGGGTTCTAGACAACACTCACGCAAATAGACGCAAGACTCGCACCACTCACACACCAAACTGCGTACAATTCAAATCAACCTCCAACACTCTCGCGCCGCCACCCTAGAGCTGTCCCACATACTCCAAGAACACAAAATCCAAATCGCCCTAGTCCAAAAACCTTACCTAGTCCGAAACAAAATTCCTAACACCCCACCAAAATTCTGCATCTATATTCACCCTAGCTCGCCTGACCCTAACTACACCTCCGCCATCGTTATTACAGACCCCCTAATTGACTCGTTTTACTACACCTCCATATCCACCCCCCAAATTACCGTAATTGAACTTCTCTGGAAATCAGGCACGATTTTTCTCATTTCTTCTTACTTCCAATTCAGAACAGACATTAATACCTATTTACACCAACTACACCACATATTTACAACGATTGGAGACAAACCAATCATCACATCTATTGACGCCAATTCCAAATCCACACTGTTTAACGATTTTACTGACGAAAACGGCACTACTTTAGAGGACTTTACACTCCAACACCGTCTTAGTATCCACAACTCCCCATCCCTTATCCCTACTTGGGAATCCCAATACGGCAAATCCAACATCGACATTACTCTCACCTACTCCCCAACCTCAAACCTAATTAGTTTCTGGACAGTTTCTCACATCCATCAATCTAGTGATCATAATCCAATTACATTTGATATCCTACCCAATCTTCATCCCAGAATACACCAGAAGATTCAATCCTTTAACACCCGAAAAGCAGACTGGTCCTTATTTCTAGAATCCCAACCTTCAATCATAACCGCTTTCCTATCAGTCTCCTATGCAAACTTCATACCTCATTCCCTCGCTAACGAAATAACCAAAAATATCCTCACAGCTGCCTTTAAAACTATTCCACGGAAACATTACATCCCTTCCAATGAAGAAGTATAGGCCTATTTGTTTACTGAATGTCCTGGGTAAATTGTTTGAACAATTAATAAATAGTCGCCTACAGAACGAAATAATCAAACTAGGAGGTTTTCATAAAAACCAATTCGGTTTTAAGAAAGGGTGTACTACGATACATGCTACGGACTTAATACTGAGTCTGGTAGAGCGCAAGAGGTGCGAAGGAAGAGGATGTTGTGGTCTGTTTCTGATCGACGTAAGAAATGCCTTTAACACAGCTTCATGGAGTATAATAATAAAAAAGCTGGAAGATCGCGGAGTGTCGAACTACCTTGTAGAGCTAATTAAATCATACCTAAGCAAACGAACAATAAAAATAGCGCCAGGAATTATTAGAGAGGTAGTCGCGGGTGTTCCACAAGGCTCTGTTCTGGGACCAACGCTGTGGAACATCTTGTACGATGATGTTATGGATGTAGAGGTACCAAATGAGGTAGAAATAATCTGTTACGCTGACGATCTTGCACTAATAGTTCCTGCGCAGGATGGAAGACAACTCGGACTATTAGCACGCAAACGCCTCCACTCTGTGGGATGCTGGTTAAGGAAAAACCACTTGGAGTTAGCCCCCAAAAAAACAAAAGCGATTAATTTAATCTTAGCCGCAAGGCTAAATGTCACCAGGACATAACTCACAATTAGTTAGAGGTCTGGCATGTTGGTAGCGTTTCGTTGCTTAAGCCTTACCATAACATATAATTTAATAAACGTCACCATGATATAGCTCACAATTAGGTAGCGGTCTGGCATGTTGGTAGCGATTTGTTGCTTAAGCCTTACCATAACATATAATTTAATAAACGTCACCTTGACATAACTCACAATTAGGTAGCGGTCTGGCATGTTGGTAGCGTTTCGCTGCTTAAGCCTTATCATAACAGATAATTTAATAAACGTCATCATGACATAACTCACAATTAGGTATCGGTCTGGCATGTTGGTAGCGTTTCGTTGCTTAAGCCTTACCATAACAGATAATTTAATAAACGTCATCATGACATAACTCACAATTAGGTAGCGGTCTGGCATGTTGGTAGCGTTTCGTTGCTTAAGCCTTACCATAACATATAATTTAATAAACGTCACCATAACATAACTCACAATTAGGTAGCGGTCTGGCATGTTGACAGCGATTCGTTGCTTAAGCCTTACCATAACATATAATTTAACACTTTTCCTTTTTGAAGCGGATAACCAGGTTATATTTCATTTCCCTATAAATGGTAATCATGTAAACATGTTAGAGTTCTTTAACAACCATCAGGTTGCTAATATCTATGTAGAGCCAGCTGGATAGGAAAAAGATAGAAGGATATAGGAAGACCTAGACCAAACTATATTAGTCAAATTATTAGAAATTTAGGTTGTGAAGGGTATGTAGAGCTTTTTAGATTAGCACAGAATAGAAAAGAAGTTAGAGCTGCGTCAAACCGACCTTAAGTAAGGTCGAAAACAAAATGATGATGATGATGAGCCGCAAGGCGAGAAAGACGGAGATACAGCTAGAGAACGCTTTAATTAAACCTGAGAAAATAGTTCCCTATCTAGGTATCACCATTGATTGTGGCCTCACCTTTGCTGGCCACGTGCATAGAACAGTAGAAAAGGTAAAAGCCCTCATGAAAGCGCTTGGAGTATTGCTGCCAAACGTAGGGGGCCCAATGCACTTAAAGAGGAAAACATTGTGCATGGCGACTCAATCGGCTATACGGGGCAGAAATATGGGAAGGGGGTTCTAAAAATAAAAAGATGTAAAAACGAGTTTTCAGGTTGCCAAAGAATAATGGCTGTACGAACATGCTGTGCGTATCGTACGATATCTACTGAGGCAGCACTAGTGATTGCGGGTTTATATCCAATAGAGCTACTAGCCCGGGAGAGGGCGGCGATATATAAAACCAGAAAAGAGAATCCGGATAAAGATAAAGTGGACATCAAAAATGAAGCCAGAAAAGACCTCATGTCAAACTGGCAAATGGAGTGGGACACCTCGATAAAGGGCCGATGGACAGCTAGACTGATAACTAAAGTAGAGGAATGGTATAACAGAAAATTTGGAGAAGTTAATTTTCATTTAACGCAGGCTCTTAGTGGGCATGGATGTTTCGCTTCATACCTGTACAGAATAAAAAAAAAGAACATCACCGCAATGTGAGTATTGCATGGCTGAGGTGGATGATGCGAACCACACTATTTTCCGCTGCGCATGCTGGCATAAGGAAAGAACGGAACTCGAAATATCGGTGGGAGAACATCTCTCATGTGATAACTTGATATCCATTATGACGAAGAATGAAACTAACTGGAGACAGGTAGATAGAGGAGGACGAAAGGAAAAGGAAGACAGCAATTGACCAGACAAACCGAGTATAGAACAGGAATAACCCGTAGAGATAAATAAACACCTCCTCGAACCTCTCGATGGAGATGCCTTTCTTTGGCGGTACCGAGAGGATTCTGTCACAAGAGGGAAGAGAGGGAAGGGTTTTAGTCGGTAGGCCCGAATTATAGGGAAAACCCGACACTGGTTCCGTCATAGAGCCAGACGAAGTGCGTGTTTAAAGCATTTCCTAATCCTCTATTTAAAAAAAAAAGTTAGGTTAGGTTAGGTTAGGTTATATTGGGCCTTCCAAAAGGCACTAGCAGATGCAAAGATGGCGAGCAGAGCTTCGAGACGCGAGATTCAAAATAAAACAAAATGTGATATACCTGTGATAATAGACCCTGGCATAAGCCAAACTGGTGATAATATACTGTGATATTAGTAGTAGTAAAAATTTTAAGTGTGAACGTCCTAGTAAGAGTCCTATATACTAGAATAAATGTTAATCGTTTTAAAACTTTTCATATTCCATGGAACTAAAATTGCTTCAAATAAATGTGAATAGGAGTAAAACAGCACATGATCTCGATGAAGCTAAAGCTTGCGAGGAAAATTGTGACTACATGGTGATAAGCGAACCGAATATTAAACTTACACAAAAAAGAAATCATTACACCAACAAAGAAAAAACCAGTATGATTATAAATATGCATACAAGAAGAGCAAGGGATTTCGATGTGTACAGCCATGTATATGGTAGAACTTTTGTAAGAATTGAAATCTCAGGATGCTACATATTTTCAGTATATATCTCGCCAAACTGCAGTATGCAGATGTTTGAAAGATATCTGGACGAAATATTAAAATGTAACAAGAAGGTAGTAATAGCTGGCGATTTCAACTCCAAGCATGTGTGCTGGGGGGGGGGAGAGAAGTCACCGATAAAAGAGGAAGGAATGTTCTGGATTGGGCCTACTCTCTCAGACTAAATATCCTTAATAGTGGTAATGAGCCAACCTTAGTCAGGTCAACGGGCAGTTCGCATATCGATCTTACAATGGTGAGAGATGACTGGACGCACCAGCGCATAACGTGGGCAGTACTATCGGACGAAACTCTTAGTGACCATAGGTACGTCCTATGTAATATAAAGAAAGAGGAAGGAAAAAGTAAATGGGTTTATGGAAACGTACTCCCAGATAAACTGACCTCTTATTTCAACCAGTTTTGCAACAAGATAGGGGAGCCTGGAAATTTGGCAACTACGTGTGAGAGCCTGTTAAAACAGGCTTATAAAAAAACCACTCCGAGGATTAAGATCCGAGTGGGACAAGGAATACCATACTGGCGGAGTGAAGACCTGAGACCACTGATACAGGACGTTAAGACGAAGAGGAGGAGGTACCAGAGGACTTAATATGGTACGGAACAGTGGAATAAAAAAAAAGTATATAGAGGCTAGGAAAACAGTGAAGTACAGCGTACTAAATCGTAAGAAAGAGGCTTGGGTAAATTTGTGCACAGCTCTGGACCAAGATATCTTTGGCGAGGCTTACAAAATTATTAAACACCAAATGGCTATAATTACCCCTAGGATCGAGTTGAGACTGGATAAAAAACAGGAGCTCTTTAAGGAGTTGTTTATAGAGGCAGACGACAAGAAAACTGCGGAAGAAATAACAGCACAAACCGGCCTCAAAGAATTTGGGGAAGAAAAATTGAAAAGTGCGATCAACAGAATCAAAATAGGGAAAGCGCCAGGGCAAGATAGGATTGACTCAATCGTAATTAAAACAATTATAAAAGGTAATATAACCTACTTTTTACATCTTTTCAATAGTTTTCTAAAGTCTAATACCTTTCCCTCGGAGTGGAAGGCAGCTAAATTAGCATTAATAGGGAAGCCGAAAAAGGAAGCAAACGATCCCACTAAATATCGACCGATATGCCTTATAAATGTAATTACAAAGGTATACGAACATCTTGTCAACACTAGACTGCAGTAAGAGATGATGGAGAAGGGAACACTGCATGATAGCCAATATGGTTTCGTTAAAGAGAAAACAACAATCCAAGCCGTGGAGAGGGTTTTGGAGTTCACGGAAAAGACTTACATGAAGAGTCGCAGGTGGAGTGCACTAATACTAGTGGATGTAAGAAACGCCTTCAACATGGCGGACTGGTAGATTTTATTAAAAAAGTTGGAGGAGAGAAATATATCTAAATATTTGATCAATTTGATTAGGTCATATCTCTAGACAAACGAATTATTTGGGTAGACAAAGACAACAGTCGTATACTGGGCGGGGGTGTTCCGCAGGGATCAGTCCTAGGACCTACACTGTGGAACATCCTTTACGATGACATTATGAGAATCAGGGTCCCGCAAGGAACAGAGCTCATTTGTTATGCGGATGACCTTGCCGTATTAGTTGCGGCCAAAGACATCGGACAGATGCAGGACAATGAGAATACCTGCCTGAGAGCCATAAGTGAGTGGCTACAACAACATAACCTAGAAATGGCAGAGGAAAAGACCACTGCGGTCGTATTTAACCTCAGTAGTAAACGTAGCTCTGCGAGATTCCATGTGAAGGGCACGACCATTGTTCCAGCCAAAGAGGTCGTATATCTAGGGGTGACCATAGATTACGGCCTCACTTTTACTAACCACGTGATTAAGACTACCGATAAGGCTCTTAAAACAGTCAAGGCCCTAGCAAGTATGATCCCAAACATTAAAGGACCAATTGCGAGTAAAAGGAGGGTTTTGCACACAGTGGTGCAATCAATCGTATTGTACGCGGCTCCCGTATGGGGAGAGGCGTTAAGAATTAACAAAAGCAAGAACGAGATCCTTAGATGCCAGAGAACGATGGCACTAAGAATCTGCTGTGCATATTGTACAGTATCTACGGAAGCCGCACAGGTATTAGGAGGAGTTATACCCTTGGATCTGCTGGTAAGGGAAAGGACATAAGGAGAGAAAAAATAACACTGGAAAAGACATTAATAACATAAAGGTGGAATGCAGGGCGGATACGATGAGTATATGGCAGAAGCGATGGGAGGAGGCCACAACGGCTCGTTGGACTGCAACATTGATCCCGACCATAGTGAAGTGGGTACAAAGGCTCTTTGGCGCGGTAGACTTTTATATTACCCAAACTTTCACGGGACATAGTTGTTTTGGAACATATTTAAATAAAATTAAAAAAGAACCAAACAACCTGTGTTGGTATGGCGATGGGAAAGAAGATAGTCCCAAACACACGCTTTTTGAATGCGCCAGATGGGAACGTGAAAGGGTGAAGACAGCTATCGAGATTGGAAGGGCGCTTGATGTACAAAATATGATAGAAATAATGGTAGAAAGTCGAAGTAATTGGGAAATAGTATGCAAGATGATAAGAAGAATGCTTAAAAAAAAGAAGAAGACGAAAGGCTGAGAAGAAAAAATTTAGAACAAGTGTAACAAGTTTGGACAAAAGGAGAACACTAGCACAACCCCGCAGCAACTTCGAAGTTATACCATAAGGTGGTCCCGGAGTTCTGCTTGTCACAAGCGGGAAGAGAGGGAAGGGTTTAGTTGGCCAGCATGTATTCCTGTGAGGCAGCCCAGGGAGAGGATGTATCCTCTCTCTGGTATAACCTAATGGGAGTGCATGTAAATCCAACACTACTTACCGTATTAGATCTTGGCGGTAAGTGTCTTCCCCATGGTAAGGAGCTTGGAAGCTATAAAGCGGAAAGGCAAGTTACTATGGGGGCATCGGAAGATTCCTAATACTCTATAATAATAATAATAAAAAAAGGTTATATTGGGATTGGCTTCTTTTGGGTAATATTTATTAATTATAAATTTTAAAAATAATTTTCCCATAGACTTAACATGGGAAATAAAAAAATTCATAACTTTTTATTTTTCATTTCCTACAAAAATGATTACCATTTTCGTACTACGTCGAAATATATATATATATATATATATATATATATATATATATATATATATATATATATACGACTCTTAAATAAACATGGTTGCTAAATCAAACTCCTACCCTGTTTTTTAACGTTTTAGTTTGCGTGTTATTTTTCTCTATCAATAGATTATTAAATTTCCTTATGTGGATTTCTTTTTGTTTGGAAATTTCTGATTCGTAGTAGGTTTTTGCACTAACGAGAGTTTTATGAAAATCGTATTTTGCCACCGTTGTTCGTATGAAATTTATAATGCCCTCAATATCTTGTTTTAACTTATAAATAATGTGTCGGTGGTTTTGTAGTCTTTCCTTCATGATACTATAACTTGCCCTTTCAAGAATTCTTGACAGTTTTTGCTTGTCTGACCAAATTTTATCCTGAATCCTTTTGGTATTATTTCGTTGTTTCTGCATTTTAGTAGGATCGTGAGTGAATTTTTGAAGTGCGATCGCTTAGGTTTAGATTGTCTAAGTGTCTAACGGCCAACTGCACCGGTTACACTTAAGGTTATAAGTTCTACTTATATGTTAAATAGAACTGCACCGGAGCAAAGTAGAACTTTAAGTGACACTTATGTTAAGTGGTAGTTTAGGTGCCACTTAAATGGTTTTGAGGTTATATTTTGATATTCACGGTTATGGTATTTCCTATTGATAATTCGTAAATTGTTAATTTGGTGTATTGCCTATTGCATCATTTTGTTCTTAACATACACAAAATGAATTTAATAATGGATGTAGAATTGTTTGATGACGTCGATGAAGTGGAAGTAATTGAATTTGGTGTACCAAGAAATATCATTATTAGGCAGAACTATTACCATACTTTACCTGAATATAAATTCTTTCAAAAGTTTCGTATCACGAAGAAAACTGTGATGTTTTTATTACCATTCTTAGAAGAAAAGCTTGAATTTCCTTTCGACGTGTAAATATGCATTAAAGTACGTATGTGCTATTTATGAAACTATTCTATTGTAGAAACAACAGTGTGTCTCCTATTAACCAACTTCTTACCTGCTTAAGATACCTCGCTACTGGTAGTCATATAGATTGCATAGCTGACTTTATGGGTATGGATTCTTCCACTGCAGGAAGAATTATTCACAGAGTATCTAGGGCGATAGCTTCCTTATACAGAAGATTTGTTTCGTTTCCTGCTTCCCATGAAGCTAGGGCTATAATAAAAGCTGATTTCTATGGAATAGCAAGATTTCCAAATGTTTTAGGTGCTTTAGATTGCACTCATGTAAAAATCATATCGCCAGGTTTGAAATTGTTACTTTTATATATTTGTATTCACATACAATATGTGAATAATATTGTAGGTGGAAATGATGCAGAAATCTACAGAAATAGAAAAGATTATTTCTCTATAAATGTGCAAGCAATTTGTGATGCTACTGGGAACTTCTTAGATGTCGTTGCTCGATGGCCTGGTTCTAGTCACGACAGCACAATTTTTAATCACTCCAATGTTAAAAGAATGTTTGAAACAAATCAATTTCCACATTGCATTTTATTAGGTATATCACATACATATGCGATCATGCAATGATAAATTTTTTTACTTTCAGGAGACAGAGGTTATCCATCCAAACGTTATTTGCTAACTCCTTTGCTAAATCCAATAACAAATGAAGAACAACTTTTTAACGAATCACTTATTAGAACTAGAAACAAAATTGAATGTGCCTTTGGAATATTGAAGAGGAGGTTTCTGTGTTAGCCTATGGGTGTCGTTTAAAGTTAGCAAATATTAAAGCTATTATCATAGCATCAGTTGTATTATGTAATATAACCCGACTAAATAATGAAGATGAACCTGCAATTGACGAAGAAGAGTTTAATATGCAAGAACTAGAGCACTTGATACTCCAAAGTCAGATCCCACCTGTGCCAGCAGCAGATGACAGGTTCAATAACGGAAATACATTCAGAAGAAACCTTATTCAAACCTATTTTGCACAAATGTAACTCAAAAATATAAGCACAAATATATAATATTTTTAATGGATACAAGAATGGTTTAATGCTATACCTACATGTGATTATGTATATAAAATATTACTTGAAAACTAATAAAACTAATCAAAACTGTTTTTTAGTCTTTTTAATTGCAATTGTTTAATTTCAATATCGAGTTCTAAAGAACACCTTTTCAGCTAAAACTCTTCTTCTTCCCTTAATCTTCTTTGATTTGCAAGTTCAATTTCATTCTTTAAATATTTTGCTTTTAACGTAGCAACTTCGGAGTACTGCTGTGATATGTAGTTAGTATGTATCGATAGCACTGCTTTAGGTCGTCTACGATCACAAGGAATTTGCAATTTTTTATTAGGCTGCCTTTTCAAATCTAAAGGTTTGTATAGCGTCCAATTATTCTAAAATAGTCTACATGATATATCATTATATTTATATACAAAAATTTACCTTCTCCATATTTTCACCGAAATTAATGTTTTCTGAATTACAGGTTTCTACTTCATTACAGATCTATTTGAAACAATAAAATTATGATATATATACTATCATAAAATAAAAATATACCTCTACTGGCGATTTGGCAGATGTTAAAGGTGGGGTCAACGGCACACTGGTAGGAATATTAGAATAAAGTATTTTATTTGAGTAATCATGTTCATTTATCTATAATAAAAATTATAACTACGAATGAAATAATCAAATAAGCACCATACCATTATATTACTATCATCAGTGACAGGATGTATATCATTTTGGATAAGGGCGTCTCCACCAAATTCATCTGGCATTCCCTCAATTGTTTTTTTATTTGTTATTTCCACCAAAATGTCTAGGCAGGGGTCAGTTTTTGAAATAAAAGTTCCCCCTCCGGTTGTACGCATTTCAAATTTGTTATTTGCAGCTAGTTTTCGTACTTCTGCCTTTTTGTTTTCATAACATTTTTTAAGGCTTTCCTTATTGCGATATACTGGGGACTGGGAGTTAAATTCTCTTGTAATTGCATCCCATGCAGTATTCTTTTCATGCCAAGTAGAACCATTGGTCTTTTTACATTCAATGATGTTTTTTAACTTCGAAACGCAATGCATTAGGACAAGTTTTTCTTCTGTTGAAAAATTAGTTCTTCGTTGCTTTTCACATTTTTCAATTATTTTATTATTCATGATCGACTTGATACGAAAACAACATGAATTAAACGGCAAGTTTCAATTTACAATAATTAAAAATTTATATTATAGGTTAGGTTATGTTTGCTAACCAACAGTAAACAAAGAAAATCCCTGGATAGAACTAGGAATTTGACAATATACCTAAGTTGTTCCTATCGAAATCGGTGCAGTACGATTAATATAAGTATCACTTAATAATATAAGTGGAACTTAGCTAAGTACCGCTTAATACATGAACCGGTAAGTTAGCCGTAAAACAAATACAAATTTCAGGCCTATACCTGACTTAGGAGTATTTTCTCTTTCTGTATTTGTTTTTAGTTGCTACCGAGTTTCGACAGATAACTATTAGACACTGAAAATGACTTTCACAATTTAGTAGTAATGTCGCCAGACTAATAATATTGTATTACACGCAAGAATGTAGTTATTAAATAACGATTAATTAATGCTGCATATTTGGGTGATAAGAAACTGGGTTAGGTACAATGAAAAAACCGTTAATAACCACCGTGGTTTTAATTGGTAGGATAAATTCGTAAATAGTAAACATTGTTTAAAAATACTACAATTATCTATGCACTTATGGAAATAAAAAAATTGAAATGGTTTCCTACCTTCAACTTCCGCCTTGTAATAAATATCAGCTATTGTTATCAACACAGGCATTTATATGAAGTATTTTTAAACCGTTACATTATAATAACAAACTACTTCCACAAGGTTTACAACCTTTTGCCACTATCACTATAAGTATTTTACTACACATTGAGCTAAACCACCCTTCTACGCATGAACTAGTAAAAACATATTCATTTAGGAACTGATTAGAAATAATTATAAAAATATACTCTAGTGTTACGCACTACATTAGATTACCCTGATGCATAGATATAATACACAAACAGTCAGGACAATGAATGTGAAGAAGGTATATGCTTATCATTAACAGAAGATAAGAAGTAGATAATTTCGACTACGGGTGTCTTGTTTAAATATCATTCATTCCTCTTTAGTAAATATATACTTGTCTGTGTTTGATATGGAATGTGCTGTTGTATAGTTAAAATCAATTAGTCAACCATGAATCATGGTTGTACATATGAATAATACACATCTATAATATTAGTATGTGGCTCCATTACCTAATTTTCCCAATGATAAAAGGATACATGTCAAAATATGCATCTTCTATAAAGTGAACACAATCAGGCAGATCGTATGTCTCAGATTATACTGCTAATCATTAATTATTTGTCACATATTTTTAAGGTTAGGTTAAAACTTTTGCATTGTTATTTAGATCCCAAAATATATGCATTATTAACGTTATCATAATTAATAGCGATATTCTTTTAAATCTGCAAGTCGTGCAACCCAAAATTACACCGAACAATGAATTGTAACTTTTTGTTTCCTAATGTGCGATGGGTGTCTTTTATATGATTTTCCCGTTGATTTCGAATCTGTTAGAATTTTTCTATCACGCACCAGTTAAAAGTTATTTGTTACCCTATATCAAAGTACACGTGCCGAACATAGAACAAAGGCCAGAAAATCGGGATATTCAAAGGTGCGTGAAGTTAGCCGCAACATTTTTGAATTTTTTAAAAATATTTATGTCATAATTAGGCGCCATTTTGCGCCGCTAAAACTAAATTTTGCGCTGTCTTGACAAACAAGTTATTAATAAAATAAGATTTTTGCGGCCAAGTTCACGAAGCCGCACTTTTTTCAATTTTCAAAAAATCTTTATTCCATAATTTAGCGCCAATTAGGCGCCATTTTGCGCCGTGGAAACGAAATTTTGCGCCCTCCTGTGTAACAAGTTTTTCGAAAAACAACAATTTTTCTGAACTACTTAAAAGCGTGAAGTTGGTCGCGACTTATTTGAATTTTGAAAAAAATTTTGTACCACAAATAAGCGGTAATTAGGCGCCATTTTGCGCCGTTAAAACAAAATTTTGCGCCCTTCTGTGTATGAAATTATTAAAAAAAACTATTTCTCCAAACTAGCCAAAATCGTGAAATTGGCTGCGACCTTTTTGAAAAAATTTTGAGCCACAATTAAGCGGTAATTAGGCGCCATTTTGCCCCGTTGAAACGAAATTTTGCGCCTTCCTGTGTAACAAGTTATTTGAAAAAAACTATTTCTCCAAACTACCCAAAATCGTGAAGTTGGCCGCGACTTTTTGGAATTTTGCAAAAAATTGTATGCCAAATTTAAGCGCTAATTAGGCACCATTTTGCGCCGTTAAAACGAAATTTTGTGCCCTTGTGTGTAAGAAGTTATTTAAAAAAAACTATTTCTCCAAACTAGCCAAAATCGTGAAGTTGGCTGCGACTTTATTGAACTTTGAAACAATTTTTGTACCAAATTTAAGCGGTAATTAGGCACCATTTTGCGCTGTTAAAACAAAATTTTGTGCTCTTGTGTGTAAGAAGTTATTTTAAAAAAACTATTTCTCCAAACTAGCCAAAACCGTGAAGTTGGCCGCAACTTTTTAAATTTTGAAAAACATTTTGTACCACAATTAAGCGGTAATTAGGCGCCATTGAGCGCCGTTGAAACGAAATTTTGCGCCCTCCTGTGTAAGAAGTTATTTGAAAAAAATATTTCTCCAAACAAGTCAAAATCGTGAAGTTGGCCGCGACTTTTTTGAATTTTAAAAATATTTTGTACCACAATTAAGCAGTAATTAGGCGCCATTTTACGCCGTTATAACAAAATTTTGCACCTTTCTGTGTAAGAAGTTATTAAAAAAAACTATTTTTCCAAACTAGCCAAAATCGTGAAGTTGGCCGCGACTTATTTGAATTTTGAAAAAAATTTTGTACCACAAATAAGCGGTAATTAGGCGCCATTTTGCGCCGTTGAAACGAAATTTTGCGCCCTCCTGTGTAACAAGTTATTTGAAAAAAACTATTTCTCCAAACTACCCAAAATCGTGAAGTTGGCCAGGACTTTTTTAAATTTTGAAAATATTTTTAACCACAATTAAGCGGTAATTAGGCGCCATTTTGCGCCGTTAAAACAAAATTTTGCGCCCTCCCGTGTAAGAAATTATTCGAAAAACAACTATTTTTCTGAACTACTTAAAAGCGTGAAGTTGGCCGCGACTTTTTTGAATTTTGAAAAAAATTTGTACCACAATTAAGCGGTAATTAGGCGCCATTTTGCGCCGTTAAAACGAAATTTTGCGCCCTCCTGTATAACAAGTTATTTGAAAAAATTATTTCTCCAAACTACCCAAAATCGCGAAGTTGGTCGCGACTTTTTTGAATTTTGAAAATATTTTTTAATCACAATTAAGCGGTAATTGGGCGCCATTTTGCGCTGTTGAAACGAAATTGTGCGCCATTCTGTATAAGAAGTTATTCAAAAAACAATTATTTTTCTGAACTATTTAAAAGCGTGAAGTTGGTCGCGACTTTTTTGAATTTTGAAAAAATTTTGTACCACAATTAAGCGGTAATTAGGCGCCATTTTGCGGCATTGAAACGAAATTTTGCGCCCTCCTGTATAACAAGTTATTTGAAAAAAACTATTTCTCCAAACTACCCAAAATCGTGAAGTTGGCCGCGACTTTTTTGAATTTTGAAAAAATTTTTGTACCAATTTAAACGGTAATAGGCACCATTTTGCGCCGTTAAAACGAAATTTTGCGCCCTTCTGTGTATGAAGTTAAAAAAAAAAATTTCTTCAAACTAGCCAAAATCGTGAAGTTGGCCGCGACTTTTTTGAATTTTGAAAAAATTTTTGTACCACAATTAAGCGGTAATTAGGCGCCATTTTGCGCCGATGAAACGAAATTTTGCGCACCTTGTGTAACAATTTATTTGAAAAAAACTTTCTCTGGCTATCTTAGACGCGTGTCTTCAATGTTGAAATTACCGTTCTTTACAACAAGTATCGTAGTTGAGAGATAATTGAATTATTTTAAAACGTTACATACGAGGAATGTGCTATAGAAAATATTATTGTAGTCTAAACAAATAAATGCATTATAACCAGTAGCGTCTTGCATTTTGCTGAGTACACAAGATTTATTTAAGTATAATATACAGTGAAGAATTAAGTAAATAAAAGTGAAATACAATTCGCTGCTGACTTTCACAAAATCTCAGTTAGAGATAATAAAATCGGCATTTAGGATCTTAATCTTAAATAATAAAATACTTGTATAAGCGTTTTTTAAGAAACAGCCGCTTAAGAGTGTAGAATAGAGAATGAAAGTTGGTATGAAAATTTTATTTCCTATTATTAACTTGAAACTTCATAAAAATATATTATTAATCAAGTATTTAAATTATGTAAAACTACTCCTAACCAGGGGGGAGGGGGGATTCCATGGCAATACTTTCATATATGATAAAAAATGAAGTGCAAATTACGAATTTTTCATGCATGAAAAGGCGGGCAACAGCTAATATCTGATGAGGACACCGCTGATGTTCGCTTACTAGATGTGTACGTTAGTTAGATCTAGAATTTGGTATAAATCAAGATATGAATGTATATACAGTTCGGACAAATGGTTTTTTTCAAATAACTTGTTACACAAGAGGGCGCAAAATTTTGTTTCAAGGGCGCAAAATGGCGCCTAATTACCGCTTAATTGTGGTACAAATTTTTTTTCAAAATTCAAAAAAGTCGCGACCAACTTCACAATTTTGGCTAATTTGGCGAAATAGTTTTTTCAAATAACTTGTTACACAGGAGGGCGCAAAATTTCGTTTTAACGGCGTAAAATAGTGCCTAATTACCGCTTATATTTGGTACAAGAATTTTTACAAAATTCAAAAACGTCGCGGCCAACTTCACGCATTTAAGTAGTTCAGAAAAATAGTTGTTTTTCGAATAACTTGTTACACAAGAGGGCGCAAAATTTTGTTTCAACGGCGCAAAATGGCGCCTAATTGGCGCTAAATTATGGAATAAAGATTTTCTGAACATTGAAAAAAGTGCGGTTTCGTAAACTTGGCCGAAAAAATCTCATTTTATTAATAACTTGTTTGCCAAGACGGCGCAAAATTTAGTTTTAGCGGTGCAAAATGGCGCCTAATTGGCGCCTATTTATGACAAATATTTTTAAAAAATTCAAAAATGTTGCGGTTAACTTCACGCACCTGATCTTTAACTCATTTTTTGTGCTACCGTAAAAGTAGCGAATCTATGGGATGCCCATTCCACTAACCTTTTTTCAACATACCTTGCATAGGGGAAGAAAGCATATAAATACGATTGCAAATCCTGCAAAATTCAATACACTTAGTGCTCCCCACAGCCTAAGGACTCAACTACAGTGCTCACCATAACCTGCGAACTACCTCAACCAGCAGTGCTCCCCATAACTTGCTGAAGAATCGTACTAGCCACGCTGCCCGCCGCTACACCTGGGGCATGTACCGCAGAGCTTTCCATAGCCTGCCTAAAATTCTGACCCGTCACGTTGCCCGGTGCCGTACCTGGGGCACGCCGCATTTTGTTGTCTCTACTAACCCATTTCGGATGGGCAGAAAGCCCCATTAGAACCATCAGGATCGCCGGAAGCAATTAAAGAACGCTCTCCTGCGTGCCTTCCGAGACAGCCTACGGCTGCCGAAACTGTTGCTACCCCTGCCGCCGTCACCAGAGCAGCTTCCGCACGTACAAGGGCCGTGGCAAGAATACATCCCAGCCGCCCCCACAGCAATAACATCTGGAGAGGTCATCTATTGCGGTGACGCCGAATGTATCTGTGCGCTGTACCTCAGAGATAACACCCCCATGGAATTCAGTGGCAACATGCTCGACGAAGCCTAGAGCACCACGACTTCCGAAGAGTCCCGAAGACGTCTGGATCTCTTTAACCAATAAATACTTCCTTATTTTCGTTATTCAAGCTCTCACTCGGCTTCAACAAGAAATTCCGAAGATTACTGAAGGAGTCCGAAGACCTTTGGATCTTTCCGACCTCTGTATATACCTATTTACTTAGTATTTAAACTTCTACTTGGTTTCACGAGCAACCACGAAGCTCCCCGAAGCTTACCGAAGAAGTCCGAAGACTACCAAAGACCTTCGGACCACTCCGAACTCTGCATATACCTGTCTACTTAGTGTTTAAGTTCCTACTTGGTTCCACGAGCAACTACGAAGCTCTCCGAAGATTACCGAAGAAGTCCGAAGACTACCAAAAACCTTCGGACCACTCCGGACTCTGTATATACCTGTGTACTTAGAATCTAAGCTTCTACTTAATTCCACGAGCAACCACGAAGCCTTCCAAAGATTGCCGAGGACTTCCAAAGTGCTTCAAAGTGCATAAACTGTTCATTTTGACTTTTTACTTGTATATTTGTGTACTTATAAACTTTCTTTATTTTCTTTTGCTTGTGAACATTAAAGATAGCAGTGCTAAGTCTTCCTACTTGTAGACGCCGCCCACCCAGACGATAACATATTCTTATTTTTATAGTAGAATGTTTTACTACAGGTGTTGGTTGTGAAACATTCTCAACAAATATTGGAAAACTGGCAGCCGCAGGCTGCTTACCCCCCTGCACATACCTTACATTTGATTGTTTTCCAATGCTCCACCCGAAGGTACTACATTGGCTAGGAAGCGAGGTTTTTTACCTGGAAATTTTGAATTTTGCCGAACCTTTGCTGTTCCAATCAAGGTAGGGATCTTTAACGTGCGTGACAACACTCACATATGGGACCTCCAATTTACCTCTCATCTGAACGAGGGCGTAATTTTGTGAAAAAATGCTCGCCTAACATTTTTCAAGCGGAAGTAAATGAAAAATTAAGGGTTTCTTTACTTAATTTTTTAAAATTTTTTTGTCACTAATGGTACATTTATTACTTCTTTATTTACTTTTGTTTCCTTATGACTAAAATTTTTTTATTTATTCTTATATCTAAGGTACATTTTGTACAATACATACATAATTAGCAAGATGATTAAAACGATTAATAAAATTGTCCAAACGCTTATGTTATCATAACGTAATTTCGGCACTTTTAACTCGCTTAAGTCTTCTTTGTAATTGTTTCATGGCGTGGTTGAGATAGTCTAAGTCTAGGTGTTCTAATTGCATGGGTTTCTTGATTATTTCGTCGTCTTCGGGTTGTTGTTTGTTGTTTTGGTAAATTTGCGAATTTCTTGGTTACTGTGTGGTCTTGACATACTCTAATGATTTCGTTCTTCAATTTTAGATAACATCCTTAAGGGTGATTACTTTGCTTCCGTTTTTGCTAGATTGTTTTGTCTTAGTTGCAATGGGCGGTTGCTATTACTTTTGTTGGAAATACAGCAATCCATTTGTTTTCTTTAATTTTTTGAATTTTCATATTGGTGATTTGTACAGGTTTTGCTTCACAGTTGTCGTAATGATTCATATCGGAATTCATGGTTGTTCTAATAATTTAATTGTTGTTTTCAGTTCTAATTAATATCAAGTTTTTGTATAAATTGAGATTTACTTTTCGGTTTGGTTTGTATTGGGTTATTTAGAAAATCGTTTTACTTATCTTTGTACGTAGTTATACGGTATTATATAATTAAATTGCGGAATTTCTGCTTGGTAATGTGTAATCAATTGCTGCAGCCTTGAGCGTATCTTTATACTTTGCAGATGTCACGCTTGTTGCGAATCGAGTTTTAATTTTCTGAAAGGTTTTTATGTGGGTAATAATATTTTGCAATGATTGCGTTATAATTTGTATGTTTATATTTCAGTCTTGCTACGTAATTAAGTGTTCGCCGTAACCAGTTGCTATATTCGTCTCAGTACGTGTTGCATTGTTAAGTGCACAAAATGCTCCTTTATAATTATACAATGAAAATGTCTAAGTATAAAGTTTTAAATCTCCTAAATGGTGTTATTTCAGTCTCGGTGATAAGTAAATGGATTGCGTTTCTTATAATTATATAATTCGTTAATTGTGCTGAAGTATTTAATTACAAATATGTCAGGTTTGAATGGATCTTTTCAGTACTAATAATAATTGCTGTAAATATTTAATTATATCTTTATAGACTTGGATTATTCTAAATAGTTTTTATTTAATGATGGTTTCCGGTAATAATTGTATTGGAATCGCGTTGTAAATTTGCGCGCTAAGTTTATTTAATAATAAATTACAAAGATACCTCTACAATTACACACTGAGGTGTTTAATTTATAGAATTTGATAAAAGTTAAGTTTTGAGTAATCGTTTCCTGTAATTATTTGTTATAATAAGAATTGCGTTTTATTTATACATTAAGCTTTCGGTAATAGCATTTGCTGTACATAAAATGTTAAAAATAATTGCGTTCTATACTTTATACTTTAACTTCAGTTTTGCTGAATTAAATCGTTTCGTTTTATATTAATAATTCGTAATAATTTGTGCATATAAATGCGTCTTTGTAGTTCTCTTGTTAAAAATGATTTATCGTATTTAAAAAAAAGTTCTCGTAGTAAATGAGTAAATTCTTTTCATAAATGGTATAAATTGCAATAATAATAATTAAAAAAATTTTGTACATAAAATTTTTCTTACTAGCTAGCATCAATAATTTGTAAAAAATAAATTGGTTAGGATAAATGAACTTACATAATTTTTATTGTCGTTTTCATCTGTTTTCTTTCTTTGGGCTCGGTCGATTTTGATACCTTGTCCAAGTTTGTTTCTTTGGGCTCGGTCGATTTTTGTACCTTGTCCAAATTTGTTTCTTTGGGCTCGGTCAATTTTTGTATCTTGTTCAAATTTGTTTGGATGTTCCAGATTAGGAATTGAAATTCTTGGCCACCAGTTTTCCGATTTTTTAATTCTTAGTGCCTTTCTGGATCCGTACGGCTGCGCCAGTTACGTTTTGGGCTTTAGGAGCTGCCATTTTAAAGTCTTTTTCCAAAACAACTTGTATTAAATATTTATTTAACAGAAATTACACTTGGAATTTTGACAAACTATATAATATTATACTAAGTCGAAATTTAATAATAATTGAAGTTAAATTAGGGCGAGTAGCCTAAGCAACCAACAATCTAAAAGCTGAGAGGCTCAAGACTGACTGACTGGCCTGGGGCTCCCGGGGTATTTATGTTGTCCCATTGTTGTCACATTTCTGCGGGAATTGCAGAGCTCATGTCTGCTTATTTCTTTATTCAATTATATTATACAATGTAATGATCTTAATCCTAATAATTGCGTGTTCTTAACTGTCTGTGACCTGCACCTGCAGTATCATTTACGTCTGGAATACAATGTATTCACATCCGTTCTCACAACTTGCTTGTGAACTTTTATTAACCTTTTCTTTATTTATCCTTGAATAACAATGTTGCATCTAACTTCAATTTCCTAATAATTTCTTAATAATTTCTATTTAATTATACATATTTGATTTGGGGGATATGTAACTCGCGTCTAACCAGTTCCAGGATTGACGACTTAGTGATAATGAAAACGCTTTACTATGTAATGTTTACATTTGTTAAAATACAAATTATGCATATCACGTTACTACTGAATCTGAAAATTTCTTAGATGTGACTTTCATTTGTAGGGTACCTATGCAGCATCATTGATTAAGTTCTAACAATAATCTGCGACCATTGTGGAGCTCCTCTTCTTTGGGTATCGATTTTCACGATACACAATGTTTTGATGAAACCTTTCACCATTTTCGACACTCACAAACCCTAATTCTACGGGGAAAAAATCCAAATGCGAGTGAAGAAAGTGAATCTTGATAAAACCTTTCACCATGTTCATCACTCACAGACCCCTAGTCTTGCAAGGGAAAAAAGTCCAAATACAAATGAAGAAAATGAATCTTGATGCAACTTTTCACCATGTTCGTCACTCACAGACACTAGTTTTGCGGGGAAAAGGTCCAAATGCGTGAAGAAAATGAATCTTAATACAACTTTTTACCATGTTCGTCACTCACAGACCCTAGTTTGGCAGGGAAAGGTTTAAATGCGAACGAAGAAAATGAATTTTGATAAAACATTTCACCATGTTCGTCACTCACAGATACTAGTTTTGCGTGGAAAAAGTCCAAATGCGTGTGAAGAAAATGAATCTTCAAAGACATGTTGCAACCCATATCGCTGCATGTGGAAATTCAAAGACTTACAATTGTTCGTAATTTTTGCCTTTGTATTTTCCACGAAATTGGAACACACCTCTTCAAGTGATACCCGTGTAGCAGCCTCAATCTCGAACAGTTTTGAATCCAATACATTGTCCTTTATGATGTGATGAATTTGCGGTCCAATAAAAATTCTTTTTTTATTTTTGTCTCACTTAGTCTGGGGAACTTTCCCTTAGATATTGGAATTGTTCACCATCTTTTCATTAGTCCCGGTTTTATGTGTAGAGATGATATCAAAGCTTTATTTGTATCAACTAGAGGAGGATTTATAAATCTGCAAGTCGTACAACCCAAAATTATACCGAACAATGAATTGTAATTTTTTTTTGGTTCCTAATGTGCGACTGGTGTCTTGTATATGATTTTTCCCGCTGATTACGAATCTGTTAGAATTTTTCTATCACGCACCAGTCAAAATTATTCATATTTTTATAGTAGAAAATTTTACTACAGGTGTTGGTTGTGAAATATTTTCAACAAATATTGAAAAACTATTAATTCGGCATACGTTTAAGTGCTGTGGGGGAAAACTTGGCAGCCGCAGGCTGCTTACCCCCTACACATACCTTACATTTGATTTCTTTTTCAATGCTCCACCCGAAGGTACTACATTGGCCAAGAAGCGAGTTCTTTACCTGGAAATTTTGAATTTTGCCGAGCCCTTGCTGTTCCAAGCGAAGTAGGGATCCTTAACGCGCGTGACAGCACTCGCACACTGAATCTCCATTTTACCTCTCAACCGAACCAGGGCTTATTTTTGTAAAAAAATGCTCGTCTATCATTTTTCAAGCAGACCGTGTCGGGATTTGAAGCCGGGACCTTAGACATAGTAGTCACACGTATACCAGCTACATTACATTTGATTTTCCAATGCTCCACCCGAAGGTACTACATTGGCCAGGAAGCGAGTTTTTTTTACCTGGAAAATTTGGAATTTTGCCGAACCCTTGCTGTTTCAAGCAAGGTAGGGATCTTTAACGTGCGTGACAACACTCACACACGGGACCTCCATTTTACCTCTCATCCGAACGAGGGTGTATTTTTGTGAAATATACCAGCTACACCACCGACCCCCTTCCTCCCCTCCTCTACATGTGATTTTCCAAGATTCCACTCGAAGGTACTACATCGGCCAGGAAGCGAGTTTTGTTACCTAAATAATTTTGAATTTTGCCAAACCCTAGCTGTTTCAAGCAAGGTAGGGATCTTTAATGTGCGTGACAACACTCATACACGAGACCTCCATTTTACCTCTCATCCGAACGAGAGTGTATTTTTGTAAAAAAATGCTCGTCTGACATTTTTCAAGCGGACCGTGTCGGGATTCGAACCCGGGACCTTGAATGTAGTAGTCACATGCAAATCAACTACGCCACGGAGCCGCTTCCCCTACACATACCTTACACGTGATTTTTCCAATGCTCCACCCGAAGGTCCTACATTGGCCCGTAGGCGAGGTTTTTTTACCTGGAAATTTTGAATTTTGCTATTCCAAGCAATGTAGAGATTTTTAACGTGCGTGACAGCACTCGCACACGAGACTTACATTTTACCTCTCATCCGAACGAAGGCGAATTTTTGTGGAAAATGGTCGCCAAATATTTTTCACGGGGCCCGTATCGGGAATTGAACCTGGGACCTTGGGCTTAGTAGTCACGTGCGAACCAACTAAGCTACAGAGCTGCATGCAGTTATGATCCGCTGG
Organism: Platerodrilus igneus; assembly: GCA_036346225.1. Taxonomy (NCBI): domain Eukaryota; kingdom Metazoa; phylum Arthropoda; class Insecta; order Coleoptera; family Lycidae; genus Platerodrilus; species Platerodrilus igneus. The sequence continues at coordinate 3,071,707 of JARFIW010001031.1, forward strand.
AACATGAGTTTTACTAATTGATACCTGGTCATTTCGACCTCCTGGTGGGATGAAGCCTATTTTACAAAAAAAAAAAAAATCTCACATGTGTTTAAACAAAAAGAAAAAACCTTTATCACTGCTGCATCTAATTTCTATCACAATGAGAAAGTCATAACATCATCACTGTAAACGTGTACAAACAATTTGTAAAATAAATGAATTTATATTATTATTTCCTAAAATAAATATCAATTTCGATTAATCCTTTCATCAATGTACGCAACTACAGTAATTTAATCAGGTCTTCAATCTTTCTATTAGATTTCAATGTCCAGCTTTTTACAGCAAAGTAAACACTATATACAATAATGGTCGCCGTGCATTATTTCATAATTGCCTATCTTAGCAATACTGTTTAACAAATGCCACTATACAAAGTCCACTGAATAAAATCATTTATAGTTTGTGCATCTGGTCCATCTATTCCTGAAAGATCTTCATCGTAGTTAGTTACATTATGGATAATGAAGATTCAACCAACGTTTCTAGGAGCATTAACTGTCCCACTTCTGTTCTTGTTTGTCGCAGTTGGTGTCGATTATCTAATTCCGCAGTTGTCATCACGTTGAACGTACTTGGGCTAATTCCATAGCCGGTCTGCTTCCCTCGACAACTCCTATAAGCGGATTACTCCAACATGCTTTTGTTTACCTGCTCAATGTGTAATTAGCTTTTTTTCGTGAGCTGTCGAGCTCTGTCGTCCTAATCTCTTCATTCGTTACATTAGGCTTTTTCCATTAGATTACACATCACCTGCATATCCATCTTTGTTTGTTCATAATGTTGTGTTTATTATATTATATTATCTGACGTTTCTAATAGTTTTACCATTCTATAAGTTGTTACACTGAAAAAATTAATATAGCATTATTTTGTATTGTTATACTGTTTAATAAAGCTGCGGTAATATTATCTCATCATTATAAATGTCACTTAGCACACCAGTTGTCTATAGGTGGTTTGGTTATATTGTAACAAAATTAATTGTATCCTGTCAGGCTACACTTTAAACAATAAATACATTTGTTTCAATGTAACTTTAAAATTAATCATTTCTAATGGATAGTATAAAAAGTTTTTTTTTTTTTTTTTCTAAATACGATGTATAGCTGATTTAAAATCTCAGCGACTTTGGGATGCGTAATATAACTTTAATATATATAACTTTATATAACTTATATAACTTTAATGTAATGTCAAGTTATAAATTTGTAAATAAATACTTAACCTATGATAAATACATAGAAGTCAAGGCGTATTGGAAACGTAGTCTTGAAAAAGTGTTTTATAATAACTTTTAACAAAATGAAGTTAAACAAAATACACAACAGAAAGAAAGAAGTAGGATTCCTGAATGTCAAAATTAAAGTATATAGAATACGCCGTATCGGCTCGACGGTAGATAGAATTTGTATTCGTAAAGACTCAGCTGCTGTGGTGATTATTTAAATTAATGATTTCGTCATGTGTTTGCTCTATACTTGTAGCAGTTACGAAATGTAAAAATTTCTAAAGGTTATTAGATGCCTACAAGTCTTGTTTAGTATGAAAATTGTATAAAAATATTTATATGGTAACATCAATTTTAAAATAATACTGCAGTAACGTCAACACTGTTGGAACCATTTCTATCATTCCACAATCATATTTTCACTTTGGTCTTTAATTTTGTCAGTAATATTTGCGGTTTCAAAAGCTTTTGATCAACAAATTTTATACAGAGTATTATAAAGTATAAACCTTGTATTTGATAGATAATATGTTTTCCCACGACTATCCAGTAATGCATTTATTACACATTTAAGAATGGGTTAATAATGGTACTCATTATTCTGTATGTGCATATGAATTTATAATCCAACATCTTTAACCGATCAGGAACATCCGGGTCGTGGATTATGATCATAATCCAACACCACTGACCAATCTGTACAAACCTTCATTTTTCATAATCCGCGAGATGTAGTTTTCGTTATTATGCAAAGTAGGCTGATACACTTTGACAAATAGATTTTTAATTGTCATTGTCAGGGTAGCCTCAAAAGTAAACGGATAGAATGGATTAAAGTTCTGTTCTCCAGCTTCGAGAGAAGTGAGACCAAAAACTATTAAATACAAAGTGGAAATTTTTTGTAACACATCTAGTCAAATTCAACAACGAATGCTGTACGTGTCAATATTATAAAGCATTCGGCACGGCTGTAAGTAAGATAGTATTTTCATAGAAAGGCTGTTATATTTCTTTGAAATGCTTATAATTAATTTCATTTTAATAGTTTCTGTATTGGCAAATCCCACCATTCGGTTAGGTTATCTCTTTTAAGAAATATAATTTTTAAGTTACATGCGTTCTTGATCTAAGGAAGGATTATTTTTGTATCTTACATTGTTCATACTTAAAGGTTGTCAAAATCACTATGGCGTTTTTAAGATTAAGAATAACATCACTTTCACTTTATATTCTAATTAGTAGAGTTTTATGATTTATTTGTTTTGATTAATAATGTATAATGTTGACGCCTATGACAACGTCGTCGTAGAACAAAGAAGTTTCACATGCAAAATTATACTGATTCAGAAAATGTTGGTTCAAGTTAATATGCAGTAACATAAATTTTATATATGTTAGATAGAGAAAAATACGACAAAAGTAATTTTAATTAGCAGTCTTAATTCTCTCCTACTAATTCTGCCGAAGATAATCTCGAGCCATTTTATAGGGGGGAAGGCTTTTATTGAACACTTCATAATTACCATTGAAACTTAACATATAACTAGGTACAGTTAATCTTTTGATAATACGTACCGAACTCATTCTTGTGATTAGTCAATGACTACCAGGTTGATTACTTTGAAATTCACTATAATTGTTCTTCAGTAGACAACTTCATGTTAGAAAGAACACCAAACTGTTTAACGAAGTACAAGATATTATGTAGGATTTCGTTTGAATAAATTTAGTCCAGAATATAATTGATTTTAGTTGTTTTAAGAGGTTTCTATAGTAAAAGATCACTCATCAGGTATTTATAATAATTCTTCTGCAACTATAATCTACAGTACCGTAAATAAACGAAAATGTTTATTTAAATGCCTAAATTTATAAACGATTTTATAGTACGTTATCGCTATTAGTTTAAGAACTTAGAAAGTAATTTTACTCGCCAAAAACGTTTTCCATTAAGCTAAGTAATTTTTGACATATTTAATTTTTTGTTTAAGTATGTCCATTTGTACTGGTAATGACAACATAATTTGGTAGTCTTATATTGGTGTTTTTTACAACTAATGGAAAGGTAATAGTTCCAGTCTTCATGTAATACACTATCTTGCAATCAAGTATAGGCGTAACTAATATACAGGTAATTTACCATTTGATTGTGGAAACCTTTTGTCAGCTAGCAGTAAACGTTTATTTTAGGTTGGTTTTAGCATTAATGTTCTCGTTTACTTCTCGAGTGAATTTTAGGCCAGAATCACTTTCCTGATTTCGGTTTTTGGATTCCTCGGTTTAGTTCTTTTGGAGTTTTTCCCTAGAAATTCCTTTATTTCGAGATTCCTATTGAAACTGGTTTTTCACGCACGATAGCATTCCGGGACCCTCTTCAAACACTTACACCACACTTCCGGTTGAGTTAGTCGACAACTATTCTAGTTGGTACAGTCAAGATTTTTGGTACTTTACCAAGTTTCTATGTGAATTAGAAGCTAGACTTTCTGGTACCAAATCTGTACCTAATAAGTCACCTATCGTATTCATTGTTGAAATTGGTTAGATGGCGTTTTGAAAACTTTCCACTTCGTATTTCAAATTGAGTTACGCAATGGCTTTGTTGGTGTTTGGCAAAAGAAAAAATAGATCAGTCTGAAAAGCTACAGAAACAGCGAAACCGATCATTGATTTTTTCTTAAAGTGTGAACAAACTCAACTCGTGTACACAAACTTTTAGTTTTGGTTCATTCGCCATTATATTGTAACATGTCAATTTGCCATTGCCTCGCCATGTTACATTGAGGTCCCACTTCCTTCCTTATACAAGTATTTCTTTATCTTAATTTTATATTAATACCTTTTATAATCACAAGTTAGTTTTGATTTGTGTAACATTTCCCTTTAGTATTATAAAATAATATACTAAATAAGTTGATCTTTAGTTTTAATTTAATATTCCCTTTAGTATAAATAATATAAATAATTATGATCATACGTAATTTTCTAATTGGTAAACCTCTGAATAATGTCCATAAATACATAACTGGTGTATACATGAATCTGTCATTTAGAATGGTTTTTCTTGTTTGTCCCTCTCTCAAAATGTGTGGTTATCTTTAAACCCAGAATAAATTTTCGTTTGTCTTGATATCTGACCGCCTTTTGAGCACATGCCGTTTACCGATAAAGATGTCCTTTCTAAAGCCATGATATCGTATCTGGTAAGTAAAAGGTGTCCTTTTCTTTTATTCTTCTTAACATACATAAATATCGTTTCAGAATACTAGCAAAATGCGTATGGAGAAAGTCTACCTGAATTATCCGTTCAAAATGTGCATGAATGGTAAGATGTCTACAGTTAAAACTTTCAGACGGTTCCTCGTGGCGTATTACAATACTTCGTTTTTGTAACACGTTTATTTTTTAATGTTCTTTGGTGAAGTATCTTCCGGTGATATATTCTCCTGTAAAATATTCGCTAAAGAAGTATCTAATTATCTACGCCAGGCTATCTAAGCCTAATGCATTAATTTTACTACCTACAAATATTATCTATTATCGTACAAGAATTTATATTGCCGTTTACCTTCTAAAATAAATTAAATACTCCGTTAACAAAACATATGGTTATAGAATAAAGGATTGGCCCTTACAAATTTGAAGTTTGAGGTTAACAACCAAAATAAATAACGATGGTGTTCGTCTCAACAAACTGTAAGAAGATCCTATAGTTTCGAACAAGCCGTAAGCTCAATGTTTAAGTATACGTCTTCTTTCATATATCATGAATACAGGTATGAGTTTATTTTATTTACTTTTGTGATGGGACAATGTGCATGTACTACATTTTAAATCTGAATTATCTAGAAAAATAATGCATGTAAAATATACTCACAACTTTATTTACATAATACCTTAACTAATTTAATATTATCGTTGCTTTCGTGGTATAACTTTATAAGTTGTAAAGATAAAGGCTTTCATGAAACTTTTTTGTGGATTTTGAGGTTATGTTCAATTTAAATGTTTAATTCAAATTCTCTTAACTAATGTTAAATACAACAAAGCGTATTAATGGTTTCTTCTTATTTAGAACGTTAATTTGAAATTGTGTCTAAGCACAATAATAATTTTAGATTTTCTAATTTCTTATCTAGTAGAGTTTAAGACAAAATTTTAAAAATTATGAGAGTGTAGATATATAAACTTTACTTAGTGATTTTGTCGCATGAAAATTTGGTTATAAGAAAATAACGGCACATATTTAATTTTTTTTTATTAATGTTATCAACTAAACGTCAATATATAAGTTGTATTAAAATATTTTCTTTTGTCATGTTCTAATTTGCATCCCTATAACTTGTCTGGGTAAAATTTAACTTTGTTTTCTAAACCCCTGAGATATAGTATTTTGCAATCTACCGCAGCCACAAACGGTCGATGCTAGTCCCGCCAGAGTTTTGTACATCCATTTCTACCTGTAAAAAGAAAGGGTGCAATATTGTTTTAAAATTAAAATTTACATCTGAGTGCACGGAAAATTTGTATAAAAATATCAGTAAATATAATTAATAAAGTAAAACTTAGGGAGTTTACTCAAATCTATAGCCAAGAAATAAATTATTACAATCCTGCTTAATATTCTATAAGCTGACTTCAAGGGAATTTTAAAAGAAAATTATAACTAGCAAGTCATAAAATTCAAATGCAATTTTGTGGAAGAATAATGAATAAAAACAAGAACGGAGAAGATTTGTGTATTTTGCAGGTGAAAAACTTCACAACAACATAAAGGATTTGTTTTCTTGGTATTAAAGTTACAAATCCAACACTGCTTTCCTTCGGCGTCGCATTAAGAAGCAAGCTTGTAATATAGTCAGCTTAAAACAGTTTTAAGGATTGCATTTTCTTCCAACTAACATTGACGATAGTCCGTGTGAAAATTTCAAAAAGCTCTGTTAATATTAAGCTGTATTAGAATGTATTTGTCATTGGTATTCTTTTGGCAAAAGTATAAAAAACTGGTCAAAGTGTAATTTGTACCTCACGTCGAATGGAATTGTAACTTGCATCTCGTTTTGTCTACAGACGTACGGCCTTAGTGGCCTATAAGTAGAATTATGATATTATATCAACTTCGGGGTTGACTAGACCTCGCTCGCAATCCATACTATAAAAAAATCCGTATCAGCATAAAAATATCTACCGTTTGGGACTGAAATTCAAAATTCCCTTCTTTCAGCGACATGTATTATTTTTAGGACAGTCTAGAAAACAAAATATTTTAATTTACTCATTTACCAATGTTCATAATCTAAAAAACTTAAAATTATCGATTTTTTTCAATGTATTATAATGGATTCTCTTATTCCTCTTTCGACATTATTTTCAATAGATATAAGTTTAATAATTATTCTTAACACTCACAAATATTTACAGTCTTGTTTATATTAGCACTAGCTTAATCAATATTTGTAGGCACTAATTTAATCTTCTCAATACGACGAATTAAACACTGTTATAGCACTAATCTTGCTGGAAATTTATATATCTAACGCATTTATATCACGAAAGCGAATTTATATTTGCATTAATTTATGAACATCGAACGTTTATTAAAACGGAAATCAAAATAAACTAATCTATCGCAACAGGGTTTGCACATATATACAATGATCTTTATTCAAGAAAAATGCAGAAAGATCTAGAATGTAAGTCATCAAACTTTTCGAGAACAACCTTGTTGTATTACCGTATCCGTCAGTCATTCATTCTTATCTCCAGACAGATATGATCGTATTACGATTGTAGTATTACATCTGTGAATCATACTTTCTTATCGTCAGACATATATGGAGCCGCTTTATTAAAAACCGAATAAGCCTACTTTCCAAAATGTTCTATATATTTTTAATTACTGTTACACCCCCCACCCCTCGTCTTAAAACTGGTCTGCCTCAGAACATTTTGCGGAACCATTCATACATTTCACATATTGATGGAAGTAGCAATTGGCACTCTTAATAGCAACTGCCGTCCCATTTGGGTTTAAACCTCATATCAAGATTCGAGCTTTGGTCCTTTGGAGTAGTATGTCCAGCATGTTTCATACTACCCGCTAATTCAATCTGTCCAATTCACAACCAATCTTAGGTATAACCAACTTTTGTTCCCAAACTCCATCATCTGGTTTTTGAGATCCATTAATGACATCCACAGGTCCTGGTAACGGGGTTTGCCAAAAGACAATTACCTACTTTGTCATTAGGTAATGCATGCGACAACATACATCTCTAAGGTGTGTGGTTTTGTTTATCTCTGGTTGTTGTTAGCGAAGCAGTTCCAGTTCACCAAATTTATTTTTGAACACCGTAGAAATTCCTCGAGTCAAATTGAGATCCGCCGCTACGCAATGTGCAAGAGAGTATTTCGATGGCACATCAAATAAATCCCTGTCAGCCTCTTCGGTAATCCAAAATTTCGTCTTCCCGATAGCGCTGTACACGGACATGAACCATTCATAAGTTGCATCAAACCTCAGTTTGTTTTCCTGGCTCCTTACTAGCTTCACCTTATCATGTATTCAGATATTGTAGTAGTTTCCACTGTCGTATAGTGTCAGTTTGTTAATGTGCCCTACCATTGTCATGTCTTTTAAGAACTTACAAATCCTATATACTACATTGTTAATTCGTATCAGTACTTCGTAAGAACCCTACCAATTTTTTTATAATTATGGACACAATCCACACCTTCCTCTGGAATTTTACAACTGTACGCGGTCTCCTGTTTGAAAACCTGACTCATGCGTCTTCATGGGGATATCTGGTCTCTCGCAATCTGAATAATCTTTATTTATGCTTCCATCCTTGACCTAGGATCGTTGTCAAAATAATAAAATATAAAATATGTCAAAAAACAATAAATCAAACTCACCTTTAATTTATGTCATAAATGTCAAACTTAAATGTTTTTATTATTTTGACAACGATCATAGATCATAGATCGAAACGTAAATAAAGATCATTTTAACAAATATAAGTGGTTTTATTCCCAAGAAAAATTAAAAAGTAGTAAACAAACCACAACAAACATACACTGAATAATCTTTCTTACATCTCCAACGATGTCATACACTTTCCGTTTCAGTCTCCCGACATAACTTTCGCTTACAACGTCTTTTCCAGGATTACTACCGAACTCAAGGTACATGATAAACGTATCCCGCATACCAGCATAGCACATGCAGGAGTCTGTCCAGTACTCTCGTCAACCTCAGACCGGTAGGGCCATTAAAAATAAGTGTATCTATTGGTCCCTGTCCCTTTGATGTTCAGAGACTACCTTGGAGAGATATTTTCACAAGGTTCGGTTCGTGCAGTTTACCATACCATCCGATTGACGGGGCACCATGTCGTTCTGATCTTTCTCAATCCTAGCAACCGGCATATTTGTTGAAATAGTGCAGCCTCAAAATTTCTGCCCTGGTTAGCGTGCAGTTCCAAAGGTATTTTAAAATGTCAGCGATAGCTGCTGCTCTTAATAGGGTATGGTCCCAGTCTATTTTGTAGAGCAGTCCATGGCCACCAAGATGTATTTATTTCTAAAGTCGACTTCGGGAATGGACCTGCGATATCAATTATCACTCTCTCAGATGGGGTTTCTACATTGTATTACCACATGGGCTCATTCCGGTTACCCAGCGGCGCACAAAATGACACTTCTTGCACCATTACCTGACATCTTCCTTGCAGCCTACCTAGCAAAATTTTTTACGGACTTTCTTCAAATTATTTGTAGATGTCCTAAAAGCTCGGACAGCTTAGGAACTACAACCTAAAACCTACCCACAGATGCTTTTTTTTTCTTGGAATTTCACCAAAATCCTGTCTTCTAACTTTTTAAAATCCCACTGTGTTGAGTATGACTTCTGCGTGCTATTTAGCGGGCTAACATTCTACCAAGATAAAAACTGTCCTTTCGTATTTCAATCCACAATGACACATAGGTCTGAGTCATTTTTTTGTTCGGTCCTTAGTTGCCCTAGCTATCAATCGTCGTTAATCACGGTTGTTCAACAAAAAAGATAAAATCTCGTCTTCAGCCGCGAAGAATGACTACAATCCTCAGGACAAGGTTGTCTCAACAACACATCTGTGTTATGATGACTTGAGCACGCATGATATTCAGTGTCGAAATCGTACTCTTGTAGCCTTTTTATTCATCTCGTGACTTGTCTTTCCCGCCCCTTGAATTGCAGTAGTCACTTCAGCGCTGCGTGATCTGTTCTCAGGTAAATATTTTGATATCTATAAGAGTGTTTTACCGATTTTACCACAGCCAACAATTCTTTCTTCGTAGCACAAGTAGTTTCTTTCTGGTTTCGAGAGCATCTTGCTAAAATAACCAATCTCTTTTTCTCGTTTGTGGATACGATTGGGGGGGTTTCGGAGTAGAGGATGTTAAAAATTAAGGAACTTAAGTCAATCCGTTTTACTTGTGTCGAAGAAGGATGGGTTGGAGGGGGGGAAGATGTTTGGAAAAATGTCAAAGGTAATAGAGTTGTGGTCACTCGTTATTAGGATGTTGGGTGCATTCCAGTAGGAGGTACTGTTGATGGCTGAAGGGGTGGTGAGCGTAATATCAATATTGAATTTGTGGATTGTGGATTCCCAAGTAGGAATAGAGGAGGGTTTGTTTTGGATTCGAAGCTAGTGAAATGTTATAAAATCTTCAAGTAAGGTTCCGTTTGCGTCAGTGTTATTGTTAAACAATAAGTTTAACAGCATTAGCGTTTGCTGCTATAATGATGTGTTCGTCGTGTATGTCGAAGAGTATATCAAGTCTCTCTAGGTCCGTGCTTATCTGAGTGTTAAATTTGAAGTAGGAGGAGATAAGGTAAGATGTGCCGTTCTTCCAGTGCAGTTCAGCTAAAGTCATTTGGAAGAGGTAAAAGGCGTTAATGGAGGTATCACTGATAATAATTGCGAGGTGTAGTTTGGTTGCTGCGCGTGGGGTTGTATGTATGTGGGGGTTGAGGGTATAAGGTATTGAATTTTATTTTACGATAAGTAGGGTTCTTGGACTAGAACTATGCGGAAAAGCTATTTTTGTAGAAAGTTAGTAAGTTCTAGGGTTACAGTGCGGGAGTGTTGAAGATTAATTTGGATTGCACGGAGTTGGACGAGAGGGAGGTGATATACGTGGGATGTAAACATGTCTGATATCTAGTAGCCATAATCGGTTCTTAGTTTCGTAATGTGCAGGAATTGTTTGCATACTGTGCAGTTTGGACTTATGACGGGATGGTCATGTGAACGATAGTCGGGAACGTTTCGTAAAGATGGGAGTGAAGGTGGATGGCTTGAGACAGTTTTTGATCAAATGAAGTTTAGCACAGCGGCAACAGACTGTTAAGGATCTGCAAATTTTGGCTAAGTGGCCGAATCTTTGACCGTTGAAACAGCGGTTGGTCGTCACAAGGTCTCTAATGCGACAGCTATATATGAGCATGTAACTAGGAATTAATAATGAACAAGGTACGATGAATGTACACAGCACAAACTAACTTAGTTACTCCCACAACTTACACTGACGTAAACATTTTATTGCCGGCTTGTAAACTGTCACACAATCTTTTCCTTCTGTACACTACGGCGGTTTATTGAAAACTTAAATATTATTTATTGTGGCCTCACAGCGACGGGCACACTTAAAACGGTTGGCGGGCGCCATTGTGCCCGCAGGCATACGATTGGGAACCTCTAATATAAAATAACGGCAAGTCAACATTTTCTAGTCGAAAAGTGACATTGTTTTGTCAAAGGTTCAGGTCAGAATGGCGATACATACTAAAGATTTATCGGTGACTAGATCAAAAAGAAGGTTCATACTTGGCAATTCTTCCTTGTAAGTAAAAAGAAAATTTTTCAGGTAAGAAAGCTAATACAATTTTGACATTGAGAAAAATCAACGCTAGTGGTTGCTATATCATACGTCTGCTAAAAATGTTCTACTGTGCTTTGAAATTTTCAACGACTTTCAACGCCTTATCATTACTTAAAGAAGTTTCACTGCTTTATATTTGGAAAACCATCTTCAATGGTAGCAAAGTGGCTTTCACTCGTTACTGACGTACGAATTCCACTACAAGAAAAGACTAGAGTACAAAAAGTTTGTAGTGTGTTTGTTTGATAAAAGCTTTCCCATCCTATCTTATTTAAAGAACAATTTACAACCTTACTTCAACACAAAAAGTTTGGAGATGTGACGCTAACAAGTCGTATGACGTACACTAAAAGCTGTTATGTATTATCTTGACATTTGAGTGAAAATTCTTACAGCTTCGTCCTCTCTGTAAGTCTCATTACTAAACAATAAGCTTTCTGTTAGTTTCTATTCAAATAGAAGATCCACCGTAATTAATATTCACATTTTATTTGAATGTGCAGCTTCAATCGTTAATAATCTACATGTATTTGAAACCTTGTTCAGATGACAATCACATCATTTAGATATGATTGTAAAAATCTCCCGAGCCTTCAGCGAGAGCGAATTTTGCTTTCACCGCATTAAATGAAATCGTTCAGCCGTGGTGAAATATTGATGATGCGCGTAATGTTCAATTGTAGATAGACAGAGTCTGTAAAATCAATGAAGCTGCAAAAAGCGCTTGTAATTATGATGTGTAAGAGTAATTAATTACCTTTTGATTTGATTTTATAGAAGCTATTCGAGGAATTTGTATATGTAAAACGTTAGATTACATTGCAGATTAAATAGTTTTCACAAATACGTTTAATATCAGAGCATATATAATTTACAACATTCCTTCAGAAATGTTACAATCAATATTCAATTTTAATTAATAGTTTATGTAATGGAGGAATTTCAAAAAATTAGTTCATCGCTTGTTACCCTATATCAAAGTACACGTGCTGAACATAGATAAAGGGCCTAGAAAATCGGGATAGTCAACTCATTTTTTGTGCTACCCTAAAAGTAGCAAATTCCGCTAACTTTTTTTAGTAGTGAGTTGTGCTTTGGCGCGTGAAAACAATGCATCGTTCTACGAGCTCTCCTCAACTAGAGCTTAGCTTAGGTTAAGATTTATTGTATTTTTTATTACAACCTTATAAGAATTAATACCATTATAAGAATTAAAACATTGCTCTTCTCAGGGCGATGGACGTGACGAACCCGAAGCGTGCTTCGGTGACGTTTACGGACAGCGACATGGACGCCGAATCGATCAAGGCACGTAGACTTCGAGACCTGCACTCCGACTGCGAGACAGAAACGAAACGTACACCCAAGACAGTAGACCACACCACCGGCAAACAATACACGACTGTGCCTGACGTACCATCCGTTGAGCCGACGAAGACGACTATATCCTACGCCACAGCAACATCCAATTCACCGTCTACTAGCACTGCAAGACCTGCGGCTACAAATACTACAAATACAAACAAGACCGACGCGACGAGTAATAGAATCCCGCCCATTTTCATCGCTACATTTCCGGACTTCATCTAGCACGCCAAAGAGATGAAACGAATTACGAAACGCGACATAAACATACCAGCAACAGGACTAGGCGCACGAATACACGCAGTCGACGCCGACGAATTCAGATTTGCACAGGACTACCTGAAAAAACACGCTATAGAATTTCACACGTACGGATTAAAAACTGACCGACAAACTCAAGGTTGTAATCAAAGTACTAGCTGCGAACATTACACCAAAGGACGTCACCAACGAACTGCTGGACAGAAATTTCAAGATAGAACACGTGACTAAGCTACAATCCAAGGACAAACAATACAGTAACACATTCCTGGTTATACTGAAGAACGAACCGACATCGCACACCATCTACGAAATACGCGAACTATTATACTGTCACGGCGTTAGGATCGCTGCCTTTCAATCGAGGGTGGAGATAAATCAATGCTTTGCAGGCCAACGATACGGACACTTGAGCCTAAACTGTGGATACCGACCGCTATGCATCAAGTGCAACAAAGAACATTATGCATCTGAATGTATCAATAAACGAGAAACGACACCAACATATGCTAACTGTAGAAGACCACACCCCGCAAATTACAGGAACTGTCTAGCATACCGACAACTACTCAACAAGAAAAAGAAGACACACCAACCACCAGCACCCATACTTGCACAGCACTCATCCGACAGCTCCGACACAGACGACGAGGAAGGCTGGACTATAGTCGACCGAAACAAGAAGACACGTTCACGTAAGACCCCACAGAAAGCACCGACAAAACCGACCGAAACGGTTATTGCAACAACATCCAACACACACTGTACACCAGACACCGACAGCTCCACCGACGTCAATATGGACCCCGCTCCCGAGAGAAAAGAAGACGCAGACGATCCACGAAAACCAAGTCGACAAAAAAGACGACATCGACTACCACCGCAACGCCTACAACAGAAGCTCACACCACCGAAAGGACTGCTCCAGCTGCCCCAGCACCTGAAGCAGTCACGCCTCAAACGAACACCAACCGGAACAGTAGAATCAACAGACTACTGAAAAAGCACTGTGGACACAGTGGACACAACGACTCATATCGATCTACATGGCTGGGGAACCCGTTATTCCGCTTTTCCTGAAGGCACTGTACGACATTTTCACGACGTTTAATGGATAATCAACGAACACGACGACAACTGTGACTACTCTTTTGGAACGCCAACGGAATCAAACACAGACTAACTGAACTACGACACTTCCTGACCGAATTTGATATCGACATCGCACTACTTGGGGAAACGGAACTAAACCACAACCACGCACTCAAAATCGCAAATTACACAACTCACAGAAAAGACAGGATCATCGAACCATGACAAATAACAAGTGGAGGAGTAGCCGTACTTATTCACAGACGAGTTACGCATTACGTACTAGACCTTCCACAAACACAGCTAGATGTTGCAGGCGTGGAAATATACGTAGACGGACGACTACTGAGACTCATCTCCGTATACCGTAGCCCAACGAGAACACTATCTGTGCAAGACATTGACAACCTAACGCTAGGAGACACGGCTATAATAATCATGGGTGACTTAAACGCTAAACACATCACATGGGGTTCCAGAATCAACAATCGCGATGGACTGATGCTCTTCACTCATTCACTGGTTAAAGACTTCGACATTACCGGACCAGACACACCAACAAAAATACCTTCAAACCTAGATCATCAACCTGACGTACGAGACATAACACTAGTGAAAAATATGTCGTACAACTTTCACGACAGATGTGATACAAGACTTAAGCTCCGACCATCTACCGATATTAACTACGTTTCACACAACGCCACATACACAAGAGACGAATAACACCGCAACATCAACAAACTGGAGGAAGTTCAACGAGTACTTACAGCACAAAATAACATCTGGAAACCCGACCGTCGACACACACGAACAAATCGACGCAGCCACAGAATACATCACCAATATGCTACAAGAAGCACTAAATCACAGCACTACGACAAGAATCCGGAACACTAACAGACCACGACTTCCTGACTACCTTCGTGACATCATCAAACAGAAAAGGAAGTTAGTCCGGAGATGGCGGATAATGAGGGACCCAGTCATCAAAACCCAACTAAACGCAAAACAAGCTGCACTTAAAACCCTACTACACGAACACAATACGCAACAGTGGACGGAACATATCAACAATGTTCTCGAGACTGAGGGGAACTTACACCAACTCACGAAAAGACATCAACTATCCAACGCACCACTAGACGGACCAGACGGAAAAATCTACAACGCCTGTGAAAAGACAAACATATTCACCACAACACTACAAGAAACATACTCACCGAACCCAACAACACACTAGCAACATGAAACACACTTAAACGAAACTATGGACGAACTACTACAAATGCACCCAGAAGACCACATACCACTTATAACACCAAAAGACATCAAACAAACAATCCTCAGCAACAGAAATAGAAAAGCACCCGGAAAAGACAACATCACAAACCAAGGACTCAAAAACATCACGAAATGCACACTGGCATACATCACGAGACTATTCAATAGTATACTTCTACAACGACATTATCCCACAGCATGGAAGACTGCAATCACAGTAATGATACACAAGCCAGAAAAACAAGGACAAACCCGTCACACTACCGACCGATATCGCTTCTCAGTGCGTTATCAAAATTATTCGGACGACTGCTACTACAAAAACTGAAACATCACTTACGAGACCGACAAGAAATAATTTGATTTCAAAGAAGATCACTCGACCACACTACAAGTAATACACGTCATAGACCACATCGCAGAGAACTACAACAAAACTCACGTCACGACAGCAGTATCTCTGGACATACAAAACGCATTCGACAAGGTTTTGCACAGAGGGCTCCTGTACAAACTAGCGACCATACACCAAGTACCACTACAATACATACAGCTACTCGACAGCTACCTCACAGACCGAAAACTATAATTACGAGTAGACGGACATCTATCGCACGAAGTACCTATCACGGCTGGAGTCCCGCAAGGCGGATATCTCTCAGCTGCACTGTTCAACGCCTACATACAAGACATACCCTGCAACGATAACGTCAAATGCAGACTATACGCTGACGACAGTTTATTCATCACAACAGCACGCCATTCCAGACTAGCGACACAAAGATTACAGCGCCAAATGGACACCCTACCCGACTAGTTGGGAAAATGGAAAATACAAATCAACGTCGACAAAACAGAAACCATACTTTTCTCACGACACAGACTACACCGACACCCTCCGCCAGCGTTTGAAAGGCAGCGACTGCCGTGGAAGAACACCATACGATACCTCGGAGTGACGATCGACAGAAACCTCTGCTTTCACAAACACCTAGACGAGACGCTGAAAAGCAAAACAAACCAAAGGCTACTTACACCTGATGCTGACATTTAACAACGAGCTACCGACAGAAACACGGACCAGAATTTAAAAAACGCACATAAGACCGATCATCACCTACGGATCACAAACATGACTGACATACCTATCAAAAACAAACTTACGACGCATGGAAGCATTCCAGAACATCATCCTTCGACTGATTACCGGCGCACGGTGGTTCGTCAGAAACGATACAATACGACACGACTTAAACATCCCACAGTACATGATTACTGTAGAACAAACGCCACAAAATCATATCAAACAATAGACGACTCACCACACCCATCCATACGAGACGTTGCACCGCTACAAGGCACGCGACAAACAATCAAAAAACGACCACGCCGGCTACTAGATGTGTAACATAACATCAGAAAAAAGCACACCAGACCGTAACTAGTTGGCTAAATAAAAAAACAACTAGGACACAACACAAGATCCCGACCACTAGGTGGAAAAACAGACACCTAGAACACTCGCACGACAAAACGGTACAGACAAAACAGCAAAAACCACTAGGTTAACGCTGACTACAAACTACGCCCTGAGAGGGCAGGATCAATCAGGATAAATTAACCTTTTCTTTAACATACCTTGCATAGGGGAAGAAAGCATATAAATACGATTGTGTGTTATCGTTCGAGTGGGAGGCGTCTGAAAGCATGTAGGCTTGGTTTGATTATTTGTTTAATAAGTATAACAAAAAATAATTATAAATTCATAAATATATAAAATAAAAGTGAAATTGTTAAAATTGAATGATTTTTAATTGTTGAAGTAGTTCGGAAGTTTTCGGTAATCTTCGGAACCCTTCGGAAGGCTTGGTGCTTGCTTGTAAAACCAAAATAAACTCAAACACTTATTAAATGAATGTCTATACAGCTTGAAGGCGGTGGAAAATGGCTTCGGTGGTCTTCGGAACTCTTCGGAAGGTTTCATGTTTTACTTTTGGCACAACGTTGTCCCATAGAGTTATGATTCGAAATTAAAAACTACTAATTTACAATATTTACAAGCATAGAGGGTTCAGAAGTCTTCGGTTGTGTTCGGAGCTCTTCGAAAGGTTTCGTTTTTTACTTTTGGCATCACGTTAGGTCACAAAGAGTTATTAATTTGAAATTAAAAACTACTAATTTACAATATTAATAAGCATAGATGGTTCAGAAGTCTTCGGTTGTCTTCGGAACTTTTCGGAATGGTTCGGAATTGATTTGTGAAGTCCAATAATAACTTGAACGGTGGTAATTAGAAAATATTTACAGGTTTGGGAGGCCCAGACATCATCGGTGATCTTCGGTACCCTTCGACAGACGTCGTGGAAGTGGTGCCTTAGGCCTCGAAGAGTACGTCTCCGTTAAACTCCACGGGGGTGTTGTTCCGGAGGTAGCCCTGGCAGATGCAGTCGACGACATTGCAGTAATCCACTTCTCGGGATGTACTTGTAGTAAAAGTAGTTTGAATAAGTTCTTTCGGCGGCAGTGGCAGAGGTGACAGAAGCCGTGGGTGCGGTCGGATTGAACGAATCGCACGTCGAAGGGCGTTCTGTGCTTGTTTTCGAGTTGCTTGGTGTACGGAACGAATTTTACCACCCATACGTAGGTTATATAGTTATATTCAATGAATTATTATGATGGCCCCAGGTACGGCGGCGGACAGCGTCACGTTCGGAGAGTACGCAGGCTATGGAGGGCGCTGCGTGTCGAAGTATCGCAGGCTATGGAGAGCGCAGTTTGTGAAAGTTTTGCAGGCTATGGGGAGCACTACAAGAGGATTGTTTAGGCTATGGTGACCACTAATGAATGTCTTCTGCAGAATTTGAAATTATGTTTCTACACTTCCATTTCCTATTTTTTCCGTGTTGAAAAACGTTAATGATGTTTTTAACCAATAAAATTGTGTTTTTCGAGTTTTGAATGCAAACGAATCTCCAAATTTAGTTTGTTCAATGAACGTACGGTTTTTTGGGTACCACTAAAAATTAGTTGGAGTTTCTTGCGATTCTTTGTTTTGTTCTATTTCCAGCTCGTGTACTTTGATATAGTCACCTGCAAATCCTCAGTCTGTTCTGTGCTTAGCTCGCGTGCGGTAACATGCGAATCCAGCAGAATTCAGTACACTTAGTGCTCACCATAGCCTAAGAACTCAACGACAGTGCTCACCATAGCCTGTAAACCACCTCAGCAAGCAGTGCTCCCCATAGCTTGCTTAATTTCCGACCAGTCACGTTGCCCGCCGTCGCACCTGGGGCACGTATAGCAGCGCCGCTATAGTTCAACACGCAGTGCTCTTCACAGCCTGCTTAATTTCGTCCAGTTACGCTGCTCGTCGCCGCACCTGGGTCACGTCGCCGTAGTTTAACACAGTAAACCACGTAATAGCAGTGCTCCTCATAGCCTGCTTAATATCTGACCAGTTACGCTGCCCCGCGCCGTACCTGGGGCACTCCGCATTAATTCTTTATAACTCAACATTGTCCCACAAGTAGAATACGAAGCCGCCCGAAGAGTCCCAAAGACCGTCGAAGACGTTTGGACTTCTTCAAACCATAACTACTTTCTAATTATCGTTATTCACGTTCTACTCAACCTCACAAGTAAACCCCGAGGCCTTCCAAATAATTCTGAAGCCTACTGAAGTCTTCTGAACTCCCTTAATATTGTATATATGTTCAATGTACCGTTCCTGTGTACATATCCTAATTCTTTATAACTCAACGTTGTCCCACATGTAGAACACCAAGTCTTCCGAAGAGTCCCGGAGACCGCTGAAGGCGTCTGATCCCTTTCAAACAGTGAAAAACTTTCTAATTATCGTTATTCACATTCTACTCAGCCTCACAAGTAAATCCCGAGGATTTCTGAAGAATTCCGAATCCTACCGAAGACTTCTGAACCTCTTGATATTGTATATATATTCGATGTATAGTTCTTGTGTGTATATCATTATTCTTTATAACTCCACGTTGTTCCACAAGTGAACCATGAAGCCTTCCGAAGAGTCCCGAAGACGTCTGGACCTCTTCAAACTATAAATACTTTCTTATTTTTATTATTCAAGCTCTTACTCAGCCTCACAAGTAAAACCCAAGGCCTTTCGAAGAATTTCAAAGCCTACCGAAGACTTTTGAATTCCTTAAAATTGTATGTGTGTTCAATGTATAGTTTTTGTGTTCAGATCATAATTCTTTATAACTTCACGTTGTCCCACAAGTAAAACACGAAGCCCTCCGAAAAGTCCCAAAGACGTCTGGACCTCTTCAAACTAGAAATACTTTCTTATTTCCGTTATTCAAGCTCTCACTCAGCCTCACCAAGAAATCCCGAGGCCTTCCAAAGAATTCCAAAGACTACCGATGACTTTTAGACCTCTTCGAACTGTATATATTTGTTTACTTAGTAGTTAAGTTCTTACTTGGTTCCACGAGCAACCACGAAGCCTTCCGAAGATTATCGAAGATTGTCGAGGACTTCCGAAATGCTTCAAACTGCATAAACTGTTCATTTTGACGTTTTACTTGCATATTTGTGTATTTATAAACTTTCTTTTATTTTTTTGCTTGTGAACATTAAACATAACAGTGCTAAGTCTACATACTTTCAGACGCCGCCCACTCCTACGATAACACGCTATTTATTTTGAGGGTATTCTCATCACACAGGTCCACAACAAAAAGTTTTCTGAACTAGGTGTGGGTAGTAGTTTTTCTTAAGTATTTTGATGCGCTGAACACGAATTTGAAGTCAAAATAAAAACTTTCCCAGTTAGTTTCTTCTTGTAGATGAAAATCTCTAAAATCTTCAAAAAATCCAATTCTTTGTTTGATGTATTGTTATGTGTAGTGAAATTATGAAAATTGTTCCATGTTTGGATGGATGAGCGGTATGTTTCTTGTTGCGTTTTAGCTTGCTTAAGTAATTAGTATTTATTCCTTCGCACAGTTTTCGGTATCCCGTGCATGCACCATTTCTGTATATCTCTCTCTCTTATTACTTTTTTTTTGCTCTTATATTGAACTGTTTTGAGTATGCTGTTTGTGAAATATTTTTATTTTGAGTTATTATTACCTTTTTGATTTATACCTATGCTTCTTCTATATTTGTAAATAATTTATTATTCTTGTGTTGAACTTATATGCTCAGCTGTATATTATATTTGTATATTTTGTGTCCTTTGTATATTTGCCAAATTAAACATTATATTCCTCGAGCTAATAGATTTCTTTTATTAATTAATTAATTTCTATGATTCTGTACATGCCAAACTTTAATAATACCTTATACTTTATTATAAATTGAAAGTGTATGAAACGGTTATCATTTTAATTTCAAATAAGATCACATAGTAATGATATTTTAAAAATTCGTGTTAAACCATTAGTTCAATTTTATCTTTATTCGAAAAATATAATTAAAAGACGTTCGATATATCCTTCAACAATATCAGTTCTAGAAATTCATTTGTGAGAATACATATTTAAAGCGACAGTGGCTAGACGTTATAAAAGTTTTATGTTACTAGAAACTCGATAAGACTATTGTTATCAAGACATACTACAGGTATAGAAAACGCACTTGTACATATTAACCCTCGCACACCACCCGCTTTAAAATTACATTGTGTCCACCTGGAATCATTTTTGACATTAACTTCAAATCGTCTAATTTACATTGAATAAAACGTATATTTGATATTTCAAGATGCTTATTGATAATTATTGATTATTATTGATAATTACGTACGTTACAAGTAATATATTGTAATAAATAGAAGATAAACGCAAAACAGATTACGCAAGTATAAAGTCATTTAATTAGTATAACTATTACACAACACTCTTATTCTGACTCACTGTTTTCTGATATTAAATTTGAACATGATGTACGGATTTCATCATGTTCTTTGCATATGAACTTAGCACGCCTGCTACATAAAATGTTTGATTTTGTCTAGTTGCAGAGGACGCGCACTGCACCTACCTGGTTTGTTTTTTGGTTGATCGGCACGTTTGTATTGCAAAAGTAAGTTCCAAATCCACTTGCATCAATCGCTTTGCTAGTTTTCTCTATACTGGTTTGAGAATTTTGAATTTTTCCTTCTATTTTGGGTTTTACCATTCCTCACCTAGTTCTAATAAGCCCTTTCGTTTTATTTTTGTTTGTGTTTATAAGTTCGGAAAATAGTGCATAAGCATTAATTCTAACAAAATCCACAAGATAAAAATATAGCAAGTGGCCACTTTCCTGTTGCTCTTTGTGTTGAGTAAGTTTTAGCTATTTGATCCACAGGACCTACACCAAATTTAGTAAAATTATAGTAAAGTATAACTTCGGGTTTCTTCACTGGAAACGTCAAATCTGTTGTGTTGTGCGGACATCATAACAATAGCTTTTCCATTTTTAGGAACATATGGTGCCAAGAGTGTGTTGTTCGCGTACAAAAAAACAGATGCATTTTCTGCACCCAATTTCGATGGCAACACACGAGATGGAAGTATTTTTCGATTTTTGCGCACAAGTTACAAGAAGAGTTAATTTTTGCTTCAGTATTCATTGTCCGAGGCTGTAGCTAGTAAAAAAGTTTTAGTAGATGTTCGTTCATTTTACGACAGTAAATTAAAACCTGCCCTTTTCTTACATTATTCATGCACATAGATTCCTTTTCAATACGCAACCACTATCCCGTATATTTTACTTTCCCAAAATACCTACAATAAGTACGTTTTATTATAATTTTATTTGAACCCATTTGCTGCGAATTTGAAGAGTTTACCCTATAATTTAAATAGTCGGTACCTTGTTTTCGGTGTCCGCTGGCTTGTTACACCTTACTATAGCGTACAATTAATCCTTATACTGCTACGACCGGAAGACTCGTTGAAATAGGGTATTGTACTATTTGATAAAGCTTGGGTCGAGTTTCTAATCTCCTTTCTGGTATGTTGTGGTACGTGAGGATGATTGAATTATTAATTCTTGTTATTGAAAACGAATTGATTACTCGATTTTTACTATATGTGGCAAGATTACTCGTCGTTACTTTGTTATTTTGTTCTGTCTCTTCAAAATTTCGTGTACACATTGTGTACTCATTACGGTGGATCGAACAATCTGTTGCCTTGGCCTAGATTGATGAGGCGTTTGCCGCTTCTTTTGTGGAGGCAGATACGGGTTGCGTGATCCCAAGTCCATCTGCTCCGCCCTGCTCTGGTGGAGGGTGCGATTAATACTACACCGTGGACACGCGGGTGTGTCTGTTTCCTGTTCTTTTATATGGGTCCTAAGTAACTGTAGCAACCGCATGTGTGTAAAGTCTCATGGGTGACTAAACTTTGTAGTTTTGGAATGATTGTCTTGGTGTGCAAGGATATTTACTATTAATAGTGTAATATGTGGTGACTTCTTTATTGGGGACGATTTGATGTAGTTAAGTTTATGCTTACGACGATATTGAATATTAATATTGTATTTACTGTGACCATTTTATCTATTTAATTGTATATTTAATTGTAGATTTACCATGAGGATTTAGAGCTGTTGGTTTTAGTGTTGTAATGTTGCATTTTTTTTGTTTGGTAAATATAGAGGAGTGACCTAAAACCGCAGCTCGTCATATATATATATATATATATATATATATATATATATATATATATATATTTATATTACTATGACAATAGGGTTATTTAGGGGTATATATGCTCACAGGGGATGTATTACTTCATGTGAACATTGTAGAAATCAAGAAAACCAAACATTTAAATAATAAAAAGTACATAATTCGTTGAATATGCAAAAAGTAAATTCAAATCACCTTGTATAAAATCAAAAACCAACCAATTAATAAAAAGAGGCTCATTCTGTAGTAACTTAAAAACATTAAGCACAATAAATAATTTTGGAAGTCATTAAATATATTTCTAAACATTTAAAACATTTTCAAGCGCCTAAGCAAATACAAATCACCTTGTATAAAATAAAAGGAAGCGCATTCTGTAATAACTAAACCACATTTAGTAACTCAATTCATTTTGGAAACATTTAAAACATTCATAAACTCCAAATAAATACAAATTAGGCATATTTAAACGTGAAACAAATCTCTTTCAAACTCGAAGCATTGCGTAAGGAATAGAAGGCAATAAAACGCATAAAACAAACTTTAGAAAGACGAGCATATTTCATAACCCATAAGGTATAGATTGGGGCAAAAGGCGTACGTGACATTATAAATGTAAAAATTGCCACAATTTTGTAAAGCCCGGCATGGGTAAACAAAATATGGAATCATTAGTTTTAGAATACGTGCAGAATTAAATAGAAAATTTAATAAATTCCTCTACAAAATTGGTGCCTACGTGATATTTCAAGCATAAATAACAACAAGTGTTAGCAAATCCCAATACAAGACGTTGAAATCGTGCAAAATTAAATGTATAGACTAAGTAATTTTGAATAAAACCCAACAGGTTAAAAGATATGAAAGAACGAACTTGTTCTATATAAGGAACAGAAACTGAAAAGAGTTATGCATTCCATTAACGATGCACGGCTGTACCAGTCTAGACGAATTTATTACGTGAATCTGAAATTAAGTGAAGTCAAAAGTGACATCAAACAAAATTTAAGTAAAAAATAGTAGAAGTGCGCGTGAATTACAAGTTGGTAAAAATCTGACAGTAATATTAAAAACGTAAGTCTAAATTTAATTAATGTAAACATTATCTTTACCATTTATTAATTTAGGGTTTTAAGTAATGTTCTAAGTAATGTACTAAGAAACTATCTGAGTAACGATCTGAGTGAGGACCTAAGAAATTCTCTAAGTAATCATCTAAGAAATTATCTAAGTAATAATATAAAGAACGTCTGGAATACCTTGGATTACTGGGTTAAAAGCAAAGCTAAGGGTCAACGACTGGAAGTAACAATCGAGCTGGGTCACGAAGCGTCCGAAGAAGTCAACAGAAAGATACAAGGTCAGAATTTAAATTTATAATTTCTTGAATGTTGCATGTCTTATTTAAAATATTTCATAAGCATAAAATTCACATGTAATATAGGCAATTTTTGTGTAAAAGGCGAACAAAAAAACATTGGTTAGTACTAAAAATTACGTTAAAAGGGGAATAGATTTTGAAACGTTCAAGGAAGCTATCAATACACAACATAATTTTATTTGCTGGCTTTAATTGCTTAAAATTTTGATAGTGAACCAATTTAATAAGAATACTTATTTTCATATGATTCAAAAGCTTTTATAGCTGATAATATTACAAGGACGTAGAGTTATAAATTGTACATTTTCTTAGCCAATTATACAAAAATTTGGTAAGTTTTGTTTGTTTTATTCAGGTATATGAAGTGTTAGAGGGGAATGGATAAATATTCTCTGTTATCATATCGTCGTTCACTCTGTGCAGGGTATAACTGAGCTAGTCGAGACATAATTTTATTTGTGTTGATTTTGAAATTAATTTAGATTATTAAAGAGGCACAGAGAGGTGGCGAGCAGCAAGCAACTGAGCGTTAAATACACCCGGCGTTCCGCGATATCGTAGCAATATATATGCTAGTTCAACATCGTTCTTTTGTTTTTCACTAAAATTTGTACGATTCTTTGGAAAGCAATCCAAATGTGAACAGAGAAAATGTATTTTAGGATTCATAGGCACCCTAGTTTATGAAATCATTCAACCAGGTTAGCAGCTATGTTTTAGTAGTCATCACTTTTACAATTAGCTACAAATTTTTCAATAATGTTTTTGAAGCTAAGGCATGCTGTTCTTTTTGTCTCAGTCATTTTAATGACAAAAGGTTTGTCTCTTAAAAGTTTATAAATTTGTCGTCTATCAAAACTCTTCTCCTTTACCTTTTTATCCGACACGTCAACTGAATATATGTTTACGTACATTTTTGACCACAGAAAATTTTGCCGGTAATCCACAAAGAACTCGGCGAAGTACCCCGTTAAAATTATGTCTCGGTTAAGTAGTGAAAATCTTGACTGTAATAACAAGAATTTTTTCCGACTAACTCAGTGGGACGGATGGCGTAAGTGTTTGGATAGGGTCCCACAATGCTATCGTATGTGAAATATGTTTGAATCGGAAAGTATTTTGGACGCCACCTAATTTCGAAGTACATGGGTTTCTAAGAAAAACCTAAGAAACAATAACAAGTGGATGCCAAAATCTTAGATCAAGAAAGTGATTCTGGCCTAAAATTAACATGAAAAATTATTAAGTACACTGTTGTTAAAACAAACATAAAGCAAACGTTATCCATAAAAACACTAATATACCTATTTAAAACTGCCAGCTGAAACAAAGGTTTCTTAAATCAAATGTTAAATTACCTGAATTTTAATTATTTATCTAGGTAATTGCAAAGTAATTTATTATCACAAAATTGGAACTATCATCTTCACATTAGTCATGAGAAACACCAAAATAAAAAATGTCCTGACTTTATTACACGATTATGTTTTCATTACAATTACATGATAGACATTCTTAAGCAAAAGTTAAAAATCAAATATAGCAAAAATTACTTATCTTAATGGAAAACGTCTTCGGCAAACAAAATTTCTGTCTAAATTCTTAACTTAGTAACAAAAAAGTACTGTGGGTACGTTTATAGATTTCATGCAATAAATTAAAATTATTCATTCATTTACCGTAACTGTAGGTTATAGTTTCAGAAATTTTAATCATAAATTCGTGATTGTTGACTACAAATAACTCGGACACCATTCAAAGCCTTTATCTTCCGTACGTTTTTTTTGTTTTTATCAAATTCTCTTAAAACTTCGAAACGAAAAATAGATATTCTGAATCAACATGAAGTTGTCAATTTGATGGGAACCAAGGTGTACCCAAAATTAAAAGCAACCATCCTGGTAGGGTATTATCTGAACTTCAATAATTAACCGCCCTAATCAGTTCGATACCTTCTTCAAGGTTAACTAATCCACTCAAGTTACATGGTATTTCTTTAGATGGTATAGACGAAGTGCCCTATATAAAAAAATTCTTAATTCCATAAAAGAATTTGAGAAATCCTCGGCAGAATTCGAACAGACGAATTAAACTGCAAATTGAAATAATTTTATGTCGTCCTTCTCTATCTAATATATGTAATGTTATTACTTGAAAGCTTTTTCTAGATTCAGAGGAAAAGACTTTCCATTTTTTTAATTGGCAGAATTTTGCATGTAAACATTTTCATGCCCAGACAATGGGATCATAGGTGCCAGCGTGATACATCATTAATCAAAACAAATGAATTATAAAACTGTAATAATTTTAAAATATATAGTAGTAATGATATTATTTCTTAACTATAAAAACCACCACAATGAATTTAACAACCTTGAGCATGAACAGTACATTGATGTGCGGGTACGGAACCAGCTATATTTGTTAAACAATATTTTGATTTTACTTGTTTAAACTTAGGTACCATGAGAATACTTAAAACTCGAACGTTAAGGATCCTGTTACAATCACAGGCGAACCCACCCTCTAGGGATGATAAATCTAGTACGTTTCTGGGCCTAAGTATGAGGCCCTTCCGACTGCGATGCGTCGGACACTACGGCTTCTTTCACACAACTTAACGCCTCCCTATAAGGAAGCGCGTTTTCCTTGGCTTACGATGAATCGGAAAACGAATCATTTTACACATTTCTGGCTGGGGCAGTTGTCATCGTATTCGACATCCACCTTGGCACCAGGTTTTTCCTGTTCGAAATTGTCGTCTAAAGATACGAGAAAAAGCAGCAGGGCCCAGCTGCAGTAAAAAATTACTTTTTTAGAGATGTTGTATCATTTGCCCACAGTTTTTGCATTTAGATAAACGTGATATGTGACACGAATTTTTTTCAGAAAAATTCGTATTTAGCATCTCGGAATACATGACAATAGCTAGGCTTAAGCGATGTCGAATTGTGTTTGGAGATATGTCAATGAAAAAGCGCAATGTTCGGCGATTTTCGACGCTTTTTTGTTGATACCAAGAGAACGAACTGGTAATGGTCTTATTTTGACTAAAAGTTATATTTAGCACCTCAAAATACATAGAAAATACTACCTTCCGCATGTAGTTCAGACTACTTTTTTGTGGATCTGTCAATTATTAAACACATCGTTTAACATGAAAAGTTTCTAAACTATGTTGACTCATCACTGTACAAATATTTATATAGGACTTTATCAAAACCCCATCATTACAATAATCTTTTTTGGAATTTTACTCTTTTATAAAATAAAATTCTTAGAAGTTTTAGGTTGGGAATGAATCGGGTTTGACATTGTATGCTTTTATAATATTAGAACCTTATAAATTTTACTTGAAATGGACATGCGCAGATATAATACTAAATTCCTAGAGCCATTAAGATAAAAGTTCAACCAGAAATGTCAGTTTAATTGGATATCTACATGTTTACAACGCACCTGTTGTAGAACAATAACAAAATAAACTTTTATTTGTGTAAATTTGTTGGGTGTTTTAGACATCAGTCAAAATTAGAGACGTAAATGTGTCAATCTAATTTGGGTTTAGGTATTTTGAGACATGCAGGTGCATTTTAAACGAGAAATAACTTGTATTTTTCTAAGCGAATTTTAATTAGTTAGCTCAACATCTGACATGTATGTAAGAATACGAGCGTATTTTCCACGTAATAAAGATAATAAACTATTCTGATTCGAAAGGGGACATTAGATGTTGTCGCGTTTGTAATAGGGGATACTTTGGGAGTGGAAAATTGAAAAATAAAATGCTTCTCCCGAATACGACACTATTACAGAGGTGACTGGATAGCTTTTTACAATGACCTAATTTTTATCCTAGTTCATAGATGAATGCAAATAAAATTCAACCTATACTCAACCTCTATTAATATTAAATAATTTCAATAAAGCTACAAATATAATTTTCTTAATAAAACCTAAATTCTTAACCTGACGTTGGCTACGTATTACTAAAAAATTCTAAAAAAAATGATTATATTAAATCTATGAATAATCGTCAATTTAAATTTTCACGTTTCCCGTAACATGATGTTATAAATTCTAATTTCTAGAAATACCTTTAATAAATAACATGGAAAACAGTTAAACAATAACTTTTTCGTTTTCTTTTCATTATCCATTCAAAATAATTTAAAATTAATACGTATATATTTCTTAATATTTTAAAATGGTAAAATTCTGCTTAAATTTAACCAAAACTCGTTCCGTCGCTAAGGATTTTAAGAAAATTTTTTAATGTTTGATTAATTTCTTATGCCATAAATACTGTAGTCACCTTTTGGAGCTCTGTTACTTTCACTTTTAACCGGCTAAACTAAACAGCTCCCTTGCCTAGTCATTCGTATTTCTACATTCCGAGTTTTTTAATTACCTGCTTGCGAGTAATTAATTCATTTTCTTCCGTGGAGTCTAACTAATGTCATTTCTTCCACTATAAAAATTCCTTCTCACAATATAATATATTTTAATCCATGCTTATGTACAAGATTACTGTCACGTTACTTTGTATGTAATTTATATTGTTTCGTTTTAATATGGCATTATTTTCGTGTCCTTGGTGGTCGGGGCGGACGAATCTGTCTATTGCAAATTATGTTTCATATAAAATGCATACGTAAAATCTTGTAATATTAAGATATGTTTTCATTTGCGGTTTGAATTTAAGTCATCGTCCTGGATTACTATGCCTACAATGCATTTAACAGAAACAATGTTTCACTTTTGAAGTAAAAGTTTGTTGAAATATCATGCCTAATTAAGATTAATTATTCGTGAAATCTATCATACAAGGTGCGTCCATATTTAATTTGTACATTCCAATTCACTAAATTTTTCTTTCTCATCTAATATATAGCTAACGTAACGTATACTACAAACATGGACATTGTGCAAAGATAAGATCTAATGTGCATAAGTTCTGATAGAAATTTACCAACTTCACCTTGTTTTAAAAAGTTTACAACATTGACAAGAAAACTTGAAAACAGGTATAAATAGTGAATATGTTTGGAAACGTCACTCAAACACGTAGAAGAGTTTTTATATAGTTCGAAACTCTTTTAACCCTTTCATCAATTCATATTCTTTAGCACTTTTTCTCCCTCCGTTTTTAAGCTCCAGTCCAAATATTAGCGAAGAGTGAGCACGGCATTATTAATGGCATATCTGAATTAAAAGCGATATATCAATCATTGATAATAATTCCAATAAATTCTGAAACTCTGCCGAGATGACTGTCAGTTCATTTGAAATGTGACCGTAAAAATCTCTGAAAGCTCGAACGTGGGTGTATTTGTTTTCAGTCCATTGATTGAAATCGTTCAATAGCGGTATAATATTGATAATAGGCGTAACATTTGGTCCATACATTAATGGATTTTGACTAGATACGTACGATTGTTTGATTTCATATACGATCTAATTTCAATACCCTTGTACTTTATGTAAACCTCTAACTATAGTAAAAAAGATACGCTAAAACTGTAACATAGTAGGCCATGAAGATTGCTATATAGCACATAAGATAAATAAAATAAGGTCTTTAGAAGTTTTACCCGTTAAACGAACGATTTGGCGATGATTATAGTTTATATTATGTATTGGTAATTCTTATAAAAAAATAAGTAGCGGCTTTGGCTACAATTCAAACCCTACTGCTTGGTTGGCAACTCTACGTTATAAAAAACTTCAACTGAGTTTCTTAAAGCTACGATGACAAAAAAGGTGCTCCAAGCATAGCTCAAATGTTAGTCTGTGAGTCGTAGAGGGTCTGGTATGCAATGATAGACCCCAAGGGAAGTTAGAAAGTCCAAAACGTAAGAGCTAAAAAAATAATAGCGCGCCAGGAACGAAGAGCATAAAGGAGCAACGTGAAGTGTTCCACGGTTATCAGACAAATCCTAAGAAACTTATTCGGACAAAACACGTCACAGGAAGCAAGAACAAGATTTACATAAGTAGATAATTGCATACTGCACGTATTCCAACTATACTCCAAACATAAACAAATTTACATAATAAGCTTTGAATAGAATATTTCAACTTGTAAACTCAATAATGAAATATTCACAATATTTGCTGTGGTTAATAAGATTCAGAGGAGAACGAGGGGCTACACGACACGATACGTCGAGGAGCCGCAGAGGCTAGGGGAACAGACAGCGATAAGGAAATTCGCAAGCACGAGGTCGTTAGGGCTCTTAGGAGGATGAACCATAAGAAGACGCCGGGGTCCGACGGAATCATTTCCGACGCAGCTCTGGAGGCGTGCCTGTCGGCCCCGCACGTTTTTGCCGGGTTGTTTAGGCTTTGTTTGGAGATGGGCGTTTTTCCAGGTTGTGGAAAAACTCAGAATGTGAAGTTCATTCCTAAGCCTAAAAAGACGGACACATCAGACCCGAGCGGCTATCGTCCAATTAGTCTGCTTTGGGTAATCAGTAAAGCTTCTTACATTTAAAAGTAATTCTTACAATCCCGCAAGCGCGGTATACTAGTCGCAAAGGCAGTTGGTACCGCCAATCCAATACCCATCTGTCAATGACGTCACACAATATGCAAATAATTAGACGTAATGACGTAATATGCCAATTTTCATACAATAGTTTATAAAAGCGAAATACTCACATGAATATATAAGCGTCTCACAGGATAGCTTCCTTCAGAATAAGTTAAAGATGGTGGCTGCTCTGGCTAGCTGCTAGCGGGGCGTGGACTCCGGTTCGGCCAGGTTGCTTCAAAGTATCTTCTTTGACCTATATGTAGAGAACGGCAGGATCAGGTTCATAGGAACGAATAATCAAGGCAAGGGAATCTACATAATAAGATAAAGATACGATACCAGACACCGCCACTCCACTCGAAGTTCAAAGGCAAAAAGCCACGTTTTAGCGTCTCCCGGAAACTTCCCACCTTTGTTCTCCCGCCACTCGCGTCAGCGCGATCTGGCGCAAACGCACTCTGACGTGACGGAAATACGCGCCAAGTCTTTCAAATTTAAGGCGCGAACTCCCGCACATCAAAACTAAACTAAGGAATGTTTAGTGCTAAATTTGGTACGTAACAAGCTTTGGATAGGGTTATGACTACGAAGACAGAGCATTCGGTTAAGGAAAGCGGGGGATTTTGCAAACGGCAGTTTGGTTCTGCAGAGGGACAGTCGGCGATCGATGCATTAGAATTTGTAGTATGGGCAGATTAAGAAAGCCAGGGAGGCCAAGGAGCATTGTGTCGTTGCATCTCTGATCATCTCGAAGGCGTTCAACGCCGCCTGGTAGCCAGCTATCATTTGTGAATTGGAACGTAGGGATTGTCAGGCGAACTTGATGTCGCTGGTCGAAAGCCATTTTTCAGAAAGGTTAGCGCAGGTGGAAATTCCGAGGGAAATTGTATCGCGAACTGTGGGGAGAGGTTGTCCGCAGGGGTTTTGCTCGGAGCCAATCTTCTGGAAACTTTTGTACGAAAGCATCTTTAGGGTCAGATTGCCCAAGGGGTGCCCAATTGTAAGGTTTGCGGACGATACGTTACTGATTGTTAGATCAAGGTTGGTTATCGAAATGCGTACTGAACCAAACGAGGCGCCAGAGAAGCTGCTAGAATGTTCGCAGGACTTTAAATTAAAATTTAATACTTTGAAGTCGGAGGCTCTTTATTTTGGTACAAAACCGGGGCAACGCCCCCCTAGGTTAGAACTAGGCGGCGAAAAGATTCCGTTTAGGGAAGCTATCACTTACCTCGAAGTCAAAATCGACAATAAATTAAATTGGAAGGCGCATGTGCAGTATATTAGGGCTAAGGGAAGCGAAATATCCAATAGGATGATGGCGTCTGCAAAAATCAATTGGGGATTTAGAGGCGAATTGTTAAAAACGGTCTATACAGGAGCAATTGAGCCGGCGATGTTATACGCAGCATCGGTCTGGGCGGAAAGTTGTAAGGTTAGGGAAGGTAGACAGTTGGCAAGCGTTTACTGAATCACGGCGGTTAAGGCGACGCGGGCATACAGAACCACCTCTACGGAGGCGGTGCTGGTTATTAGTAGGATTCTTCCGATCGAGTTTGTTTTAAAAGAAATTGGAGATTGCATTTTATAAATACAAGGGGAGGACAGAACGTCATCGGAAGCTTGAGGTTGAGAAGAAGATAGTAATGTCGAAATTAAGGCATCCGGCGGATATTAAGGGGATTCAGTTTGTTGAAGGGGATGAAAGTGCTAAAGGCGTTAGGATTTATACGGACGGTTCAAGAATGATCGACGGGCAGTCAGGCGTGGCGTTTGTTGTGCACAAGGAAGACAGGGAAGTGATTCATTTCCAAACAAAACTCGCGGATTAGAGCACCACCTTTCAGTGCGAAATGGTGGTTCTAAGGGAAGCTATAGTGTATGTCGTCAACCACTCCGGTGCGAGTGGGTACTCTATTATCAGCGATAGTAAATCCGCTATAGTAGCTCTGTCAAATATATTCACTTCGACCGATCTTCAAGGTGATGTCTGGATGATAGCGTATATAGCGCTAGGTTTTCGGGATTTGAAGTAATTTTGGGTCACGTCTCACCAGGGAAACAAGGGGAACGATAGGGCCGACAAGTTGGCTAAGGAGACCGCTACTGGGTATTATATTCCCGGCGGTAATGTACGAGAGCCACTACAATCGTTGGTAACAATGATAAATATTTGCAAAATGATGCGCAAATAAGGTATTACGTCATACAAATGTTTTAAATTACTACATCACATGCAAAAAAACGATAAAGGTACTCACATAACTGTACGACTCCTTACAGCATTACGCTATTATGGCGGCAGCTGGGCTTCGTTGAGCATTTCGGGCGTGGGTGATCTTTCCGCCCCCGGTTGAATCCAAATTTAATTTATCTTCTTCTTCCTATTTGTAGAGGGGCGACAGGAATACAGGTAAGGAACGATACAGGGCAGAGAAAAGACAAGGAAACCTACATACCCTGAAAAAGAAGACAAGAAACGGTACAAAGATAAACCACTAGGCACGACGTCTGGCTGACCAGTCCTGACGTATCGGAAATTCACCACTTTCTTCACACTCCGCGTCTGCTCAATCCTTTGCGCAAATGCAACTATCTAAAGGGACGGAAATGCACGCACAAGTCTTTTTAAATTATTGGCGCGAAATCACTTACAAATTAGGAACTTATAGAAATGTTTATATGCCGAATTTCGGCATGTAACAAAGGGAGTTTCGTTCGTCATATTCATTAATACCAAAGTCGTTAATCAAGAGAAAGCTGCGAGGAAAATCGATTAGTCAGTGGAACGAAAGGCGGCATAACGCCACCACAGGTAGACTGACTCATAGGTTTATTCCACGTATAAGTGCTAGGAACAGAATCGAAATTAAATTCGATCATAAAATGGTGTAGCTCGTTACAGGTCATGGGGCGTTGAAGGCATACTTGAGAAGGTTCGGGCTTGGAAATGACGACGGTTGCGAGTTCGGCAGGGGATCGCAGAGTGCTTTACACATGCTCTTCGATTGCCCCATCAAGACTTCAAATAGGGGGTTAGCTGACAGAAAGTTGGCATTCGAAGGTCTAAACTTTCTAGTTAGCGCTTGAAGTGAGCGGACGTGTTTTGCAGAGCTCCTGGCTAGAAGGCTACATGTAAGTTTTTATGTAGGATATATTATTATATTTTAAGCTTTTATATTTATTGTATTATACTTTTATTATTGTGTGACGTTAATTTTAATACATAGGGCAGTAAATGAAACCAAAAACAAAAATTTAAACCGAATAAATAAAAAATAAACAGCGTTTTAACTTAAGATTTAACTAAAATCCGCGTTTTAAAATAAACCAACTTAAGTTTCGGGCTAATAAATCAAAAATCTACTAAATAAATAACCAAAAATAAATTCAAAATAATTTAAAAAGGCGTTTTAATAAATTTATTGAAAAAACTGACTAAATCGGGCCACAACAGCGTAAAACGAGCTAATAAATTCGGGAAAATTATATAACGTGCGTGTAATAAAATAATAATTTAAAAACCAGAATCTAGGCCCCTGTTGAGTCAAACAAATAACTAAAAACCGT
This sequence comes from Platerodrilus igneus, assembly GCA_036346225.1. Lineage (NCBI taxonomy): Eukaryota > Metazoa > Arthropoda > Insecta > Coleoptera > Lycidae > Platerodrilus > Platerodrilus igneus. Next base: position 3,106,061 of record JARFIW010001031.1, read on the forward strand.
AAATTTTAAAATAATTTGAATATAAATATTCCATTTTTTAAGTACACGTGTACTTTAAGCTTCCTTAAAGTCGATCTTTGGGTTTAATTAGTGATGTAACACTTGAGGGTCGAGTAAACAAGCGGTAAGTGCTTCCGGTACCGTATTAGTTTGTTTCTAAATTTGTTTTTGAGGTAATTAGCTAGTTTGAATTTTAAATAAATAAATACCGTTTTGTTATAGTAGATTTTTAATTGCGTATATTTATTGGACTTGCTATCTTATTTTGTCCTCCTTGTTATTTTGACGTTAGTGTTTATTTTATTTCAGATATATTTGAAATTTCATAGGGTGGTTTTTAAAATTTGAATAAATAAATAAGTACAGAAAAGTTTAAAAGTCATTTAAAATCTAGGTCTTTTATTGAAACAACGTTTTTGTTCTGCACTTGTTGTCGGTTTGCCGTTTAGCTGTACATCTTAGCTTCAAGTTTATTTAGCGTCGTCAGGGCATTTTAATCCGGGCTTTGTTTGTCTTTGTTGTTTTGTTATCTGATTTTTCAGCATGGTTGGCCATCGAGCCGTTGCCAAAGAAAAAGAGGGGGTGGTAGGTGGGAGTCAGTCAGGGTTAAGCAGACATAGGCTGGGGCGGTTGATGAGGTCGGAGAGAAAGAGGTCGTGGTTAGGGAATAGAAGTCGGAGTCGCAGCCTGACGGGAAGGCAGTTGTGTCGCAGAGGGAGCCTGGGTCTGTGGTGGTAGAGTTGAAGGGGCCGGCGCCTTTTGTGTGTAGAGCCGAGCCTGAGTCGCCCGCAGCGTCAAGAGGACAGCGTCGTGGGTCGACTGGCAGCAACGAAACCGTTGCTGCTAGCGACCTAGACGACCTGGATCTCTTGATGTTCCGTGCGAGGAGGGCGCACGACCTTATACACAAGCGGGTTTCTGTCACTTCGGCGACCATCACCGTAGACGACAGGAAGGTGATTCGCAACGCCGCGGATGAGTTCCGAGACGTTGCGAATCAGCTACTAGGAATGGTTAGGGGTCTCAGGATGGTGCGTGGCTAGGAGAAAGAGGCTGTGGCGAAGGTAGCAGTGGCAGCGGCGCGCACTGAGCAGGTCGTGGTAGGGCAGGGCGACCAAGAGGTATGATGACATATACTGGAGCAGTGGCCAGGAAGGCAGCGTCCTCGGTCGCAGTTCGTATCGACGCCAACCCAGGGGTAAAGGACGACGTCATGGAGACGTTGAATAGGAAGGTTGACCCGGCGACGTTAAAGAAGAGGGTTGATCCTGCCAAGGATAGTTTCGTTGTTGTCGGAGCACGTCGGACGCGAAGGGGTAGCGTTGTTGTCGAGTGTGCTGGTAAGGAGGACGCCAGGCGTAATTGATAGGTTAGGTTAGCGCCGCGGCGCTGACCTAACCTATCAATTTTTCCTTCTATCTAACCTAAGGCCACGCAAGTCCAACTAACCTAACCTAACTCCAAACAACACTAGCTAACCTAACTCCTGACAAGTCCAACTAACCTAACCTAACCCCAGACACGAAACATATGTCCAACATGTATCCAACATATGTCAGCCATGTCCGCCATATGTCCGACATATGTCCATGTTCGCGCCATTTCGCTTTCACAACGTTGTATTCGTTATCAAGCCAGACAAAGATAAGGAGTAACATAATTAATAGAGAGTCGATAAACAACCATCCGCGAACTCGAACGTGTTTCATTCATTTTCAATATTAACTTCCTATAATGTCTTTCCCACCATAATCAATTCCTTACTCGGTTCCTATTTACCTCTGGTCAGAAACAGTAGTGAAAGGTGCCGCGTTAGTGCTCCAGATGTTGTGCTTCGGTAAGTGTTTTAAGTATTTATGTGACTTGGTATTTAAAATCTATGTTTCTCCCTCTTTTACTCTATACAGTCCATGCTCTACCTTACAACCCCTGGTTAACTGCCTACTGCACTCCAGGCAATTTCTATCTGCGTCCCTTGACGTTCCAAGAGGCGCAGACAGTCCAACATTCGGACTAAATCCGACCTAGGTCGGATTAATCTGATCTAGGTTGAATTTTCATCCGACCTAGATCGGAGGCAATTTCACGCTATTTCAAAAATATGACGTAGAAGGTATTTAATTATTTTATTAGTAAGTATCCTGTAGACAACAAGTTTGGTATTCCCTTAGTAAAAGTTTAAAATGTTTTATTAAGTTTCCCTTCAAAAGGTTTAAATTGATTTACAAAAACTAAATTAATTTTTAAGGTATTGAGGAAAAATTGGTTGTCTTTAGCGCTTTTTAGAGTTAATTTTATTTTGAAAATTCCTTAGGTTTCTTAAAATTATCCTGCTGAAAAGAATTAGAAATGTTTTAAGTTGTTTTCAAAGTTTTGATGTTGTTCTTAAAATAATTGAATGACTTGCATATTGCTGTAAATTTTAGATCACGTTATAATATTTCTATAAGTACATTAGCTAAAAATTTGTATGGAGGGTTTGTTTTAAGGTTGGGGTAGTCGGGAAATTCCGTGTTGAAACCTATATCTCGGGTGACCAAAAAGGATTTAAAGATCGAGTTAAAATTAAATAAACAAAAATGAGTTAAAATTAAACAAACAAAAAATTTAAAGGTACGAGGCTTTAACAGGGTGTAACTTTGTAAGCGGTGGTCTAATTTAAAATCTATTTACAGATTCAGATTCTGCATAAAATTCTAGACTAATTTGATGTGTCGCATGGTTAAAAAAAGTTATAAGAACGGACAGAAATCCCTGCTGGTAAAAAATCTTAAAATGAGGTTAGCTCCCTGGGCGATGACGCTATTTAAAAAATCCTAGAAATTCAGGTAGCTGAGAAAAGTCTAACATTAATTGACACCAAACAAGATAGATTTATCTTGAAAGATAAAATGGCTAGTCGAAGAAAACTATTTGGTTCAGAATGTTACCGCTAAAAATTCTTAAAATGAGGGTAGAAATCTCACAAGGAGGTCCACAAGAAGGGAGCAAAGAGGCAGCAAGGAAGAAATCCCTTAAAATAAGACTTTATAGTGGGTTTTTACATGTAAAAACCTAGGTTAGATCGGCGGCGCTATGAGGCGATGTAAAGGGGCGCTGTACCAGACCCATCCAATTCCTCTACTGTTGATGCTAAGAAATTAGGGCACGAGTTAGATACAACGCAGAATTTAGATTTTGACTCAAAAAGTATTCGCCCAGGAAAATATGTCGCCAATTCGAGTATGAAAGTCGCGACATGTCAATTATTGATCCTAAACAAAGATACAAAATAGTTTTTTTCTACCACACAATAGATGCTGCATTGAACTATTTAGAACAGAGATTCGCACAAATTGAACAGCATAGTCAAAATTTAAATTTTCTTCATGACATATCTCAATTAAAAGAAATACCTCAAGATCAACTTCAGAGTAAAATGTAAAAATTCCATCATGAATATCAGATAACAAATTGGACCTCCATATAACATAAATAGCTACCTTCCGTGATATCACAAGGTCGAGAATTTCTTGTTAATGAGGGAAGCCCAAGGTAAAGTTGGATGGAAAACGGCTTGAGGAAAAAAAAACTTATTAGAGATAAACGGCTAGTAGAGTGTTAGCTCTGGGTAGATCATGAGCTTGGGTCATGGCTTGTCAAATGACCAAAAATATAGATAAAGAGCGCCACCGTATTTTTCAATACAACAACATACTAAGATACATGTACTTGTATTAGGGGAATGCGGAAACCTGAAGTCTACACCGCTTATGTAGCCACAAAACCTAAATAACAACCTTGCAAAGCATTTACCAAAATATCACTTACCAGATGTATTACAGATGTCTCTGCATAACCCGTGAACAAACAAATGCACTATAGGGACACCGTTTGTGTCCTTAAAAATATTCACAAAAAAATAATATATTTGAATTTAAGTTCCAAAAATATATACACCAGGGTATTTGTTATCAGAAGATAGAATAAATCTTTTGCTTATTAAGAACCAATAAATTTCTTTTGTATTTTTAATACTAAAAGAATTAAGCAAAAATAAATTCAATTCAATTAAATTGGTTTAGCTTGTTTCAACATTAATATTTATAATAAAAATTTACATGAAAACAAACTAGTATTGTTCTTTCTTCAAAAACATAAACATCTTTAAACTCGATATTTCAACATATGTTTACTGTAAGGTATTTGCTTTCTTAATAATTTATATTTCAAATTTTAATTATAACCTTCAGTAGTACTACAGTCGACTTTACAAGTGAGAAACTAGATTATTTTACGTGATAGTAAAATGTAGCATTCAGACAAAAAATAAGCTTTAACTTTATATTTTTCAAAAATATATCATGTCTTAAAATTAAATTGCATGACCTCAAAATAATCAAAGATATTATTAATGTAACAGTATAGCATGTGGTAATTATATTGTAACACCCAAGAACCTTTTTAAATTAATCCAAATTTCAAATAATATTTTCGGCCAATCACAAATAGTTCTATCTAAAATATAACCTATCAACAACCATGAATTAATACAGTTATCCAATCTTAGTTCGACTTTGGGGTGACAATTGACACTTTAAATTAACATAACCTATCAACTGAACTCTAACATCCCGTGAAATGTAGAAGATTTTAAATTAGGCGCCAAAGGAAATACTCATTTGTTCTAGAAAATTCCAAAACGTAATAAAATGTTATTTTTCGTGATATATATAAAAATATTAACAGGAAATAGTTCAGAATATTGCAGAATAACTTAAACTTAATTAATAGGGCAGTTTCAATTAGCAATTGCAATAATAAAAATGGATTTAACCATTAACCTAAAAACACGTGTAGGAATGGGACACAATTGTGCAATATGTAAGGTTTGTAGTTGGCTAGAACAGTCACGTGATAAAAAGTATATAAATAGTGGAATGAAGAAATTAAGACACACGCGACACACTCGACACACAAAGACAAAAAGACAATACACAAAGGCAAAAGATGTACGAAATAAAATAAAAAAAAGTAATTCGCCCATAGTTAGGGCTAGTTACGCTGCAATGCGCGTAACTATCGTAGTTATTTGACCGTGTAAATTAAAGTGAAGTTTATGTAATAAATATAAGAAGTGAATACGTTTATTACGGTACGATTAGTGGATTTAAATAATGAATAAAGGTCAGTATAATTAGACGACAAAAGGGTTAAGTTGTAGGGCGGTTAATGGTTGGAGACGCCACCTTGTTAACGGCATAGAAGATGATAGCTCAACACACTTTTATGGCTCAGTTTTGATTGATTGGTAAACGTTTGTATTTTGAACTCCAAACCGTAAGTTGGTATAGAAGTAGCGAGATATCCAGAGTTCCAAGCACGAAAGTTGTCAATAACCGTGTTAACAGTGTCAACCCTGGTGAGAATAAATTACCTCAGGGCCTTGTTTAGAATGAAGCAATAGTGGATATTGCATACCCAACACAGGTATTGAGTGAATCTTTGCATACATGGTTCGAGAGAACGGACGTGTATTTGCATGAATACGCGGGGTTTGCAAGTATGAATTTATATATAATGATATATTTGTATATGTTCTTTTAAATGCATATGTTAAGTTGCTAGATTGAGATTGAATTTCTTGGACTTTATTAGCGTTACTACTTTTTACTATGAGTTTTGTAGAGAATATTAAGAGTTATTGGCTATGTTTCAGTTGGAAGCCAATCTGTTTAAATGTAAAATTTGCAATGTTTAGTAGAATGTAATTACCCAATTTAAGGGGTCTTTAGTTAAATAAGAGATACTGATTTTATTGCATTCAAGTATGTCTGTATAGTAAATGTAAATAGTTATATCGCCACATTAAAGGTTATTAAATTCATTACTTGATAATTTTGAGATCTATAATTTAAAGAGGTTTGTTGAAATACATTTAAGGTACAGATACTTTGTAAACTTTTGGGTAAGTTAACTCACCAGTATCGGTTTCAGAATTCTAGGCCTACCCACCCGGGACATGTCCATGTATTCTCCGCTGTAGAATAGTCAAGGTGTTTGAAGAAAGTAGAGTAAATACTATTAGAATAGGTAAGTGGACCCTTATAATGCAATTTTAAACCATAAAAAGTGATATAGAATTGGTATTCGATTATATATGTATTAGGTAACTCGGTCCTTGTTTCTTTGACTGATACAGATAGGTCAGAACAGGGGGTGAAGTGTTACAATATTGATTAATTAGATATTTTTGACATCACCTGTCAATAACAATTTTTTTTAGTGAAGCTATAACTGTACGCTTGTGGAACAAAAGTAGTAGGCAACTAGGGAGCCATCTTTAAAATTTTGTAATGTTGTGAAAATAAAACGGGATGTTTCCTACAAAATGAATTTCAAAATAACTAGATCAAAGTAGAATATCAACTTTTGATCATACGTAGAACATTTAAATAAATACACATTAAATTAAAAGTTAAATGTCACTCACGTACTGAAGTACAGTTCAATCAAAAAAACTTGACCGTTTAAACCAGAACCAAACAACACCATATGTCGACAAATCTACATATCTGCAGTGCACGCAATATGAAAACATACCATTATGCTGAATTATTCGCTGGAATTTCCAAAGACCTTCACAACAAAATATTATCCAACCAAATAAAATCTCCGTTAAGTATGTCCAATTATTTTCATGTTTTTTAGATTTTAAACTAAATCTTTATTTCAGTGATATTGCACTACGAAAAGCGAATTAGTAAATTTTATCAAATTAATTATACCAACTGTTTTAATGATGGTTACTCCAATCTTGTTCGGTCTGCAGGAATCAACTAACTTTACTGATGGTGGAATACAGAATAAATTAATCTTCACCAAAAGTTGTCAGGAAACACATCAAGACACGAAGGTATTTCTTAATCAACTTCTTTTACGAACGCGACAGCAGGCCATGTGCCTGAGCATATTGACTTTTCTATTATGCTCCGGAGAGCAGCTTACTTCTTCAAGCGTTAATGGAAAAGTGATTCGAAATGACAGAGAAACGATTAGAATTGTAGAAACTTAGACATTAACAGTGAAGCAGCGCGTAATCCATTATACACTTTATAAACTATCTTTTGTGATCAGACAATTATAAATTATGTTTTTATATTATCGAAACATGATATTAGATTTATAAGGAAAGTGTAACTAACTAGAAAAAAAATACGTTACAAAAGTCTCTGTATAAATTTGGAAAAAGTATTAAGCCACAACGGTGAAACAGACATTAATGACCTCGACCTAGCTGACGAAATTTCAGTTCTGTGTACTTTGGTAGAGGCGAATCAAACACCTATAGAGATAATAAAGTTTGCTCTAAAAATGAATATTGCACCTAACGTAATAATAGCATTGCGAATATTATTAACCTTACCTATTACGGTAGCCAGTGGAGAAAGAAGTTTTTCGAAACTTATAACGTTTTGCCTTAATAAGGGGGTTATTTTCGTTACTCCTATATGGCCAGCTGAAAGGCGCAAGGATAGATAACGAGGATTTCCTGAAGATGTAAAGAGCCCACGGTTAGTTTCGGTGGAAAATGGCTCGTAGATGAGGAAACCTCCAAAGGTTAAGAGGGTAGTCGAGCGATTTGCTCTGGGTAGAACATGAGCTTTGGGTCGGGGTTGGACTGCGACCAAAATATAGTGAATATGGCGCCACCGAATTTTTGTATACTAAGAAGACCCAACTTGAGTCTTTTGTATAAGGCGAATGCGGAAACCTATATTCAAATACCGCTATACAAAAAATATTACGAGAACCTAATCCCTAAAGTTTTCCTACCTTATGGCTCGATATTGACCTTTAAAGAGGCACTGCTACACCTGTAAACAGATTAAAACAAGGCTAGCACGTTTGTGCATTCATTTCAAAATATTCATAATTAATAAGAATCAAACCTCATTCATTCCAACTAATAATCATAGTCTTGAACAAAATGAATATCTATTCTTTTAAGTTGCAGTCAAAATTATATACAAAACATCATCTTTAAAAATTTGACTAAATTATAATAATGAAAAATATTTACATATGTACTTGGTAATAATCAGCATCTCTCAAAAATAGAATAATGTAGTTTTTTTACATTAGTAAAGTCTAGTAAGAATTCATTCTTGAAAATATTTAAATTTGAGTTTTTAAATTAATTAAATTTATATTACAACTTTATTTGGTCTTGGTAGTACTACATAGACTTCACATTAAATGGTAAAATATTCCCTTTATTAATTAATAAAAAGCAAGATGAAACAATTTAGTTCTCTAAAATAGCCTTAATTTTTGTTAATACTGAAGGTTAACCTTTTCTATTTTTATATCGACATCTACCATTTTTTGTTAGTACTAATACAAAGATTAAAAGTGAAGCTTTATAGATTCCTTTCACCAAAGTTTAAAAATAACATGTTTGTCATTTACATAATGAACTAGGACATTTCCATGTGAACAAATAAAACTTATTTGTCTGTCATACCAAAAGTTACAGCTGACGTATTAAAAAACTAATTACATACCAGATGTTAATCTATCAGAAAAATTCTTGCAAGGTATTAGGGCCATACCCGGAATAATAATTAATAAATTGAAATCTTCTTATTTCAACATTTATAGGTTAGGAATCTTCCTTTACCACTCAATCCAATAAAGTGGATACTGAATATTTAACAACATTAAGGGCGCTTGCATCGAACAAATGAACCACACCAGATTGATTTCCATATAAAGTTAAATTTCAAATAGTTGCCAATAAATTTTTCATTGATTACTAAATAAATTTTATATATTTCTTAAATTAAAGTAAGCTGCATGCTATCCTAAAGCCATTCAGAACAATTTAACGTCTTGTCTTATACGAACTAATACCTGCCAAGCGTGGACATATAATGAGTTTCGCCGAGACAATTTCATCTTGAAATCGACTTTAATCTTTCGGTGCTTCGAACACGTGGTCTGCAACGCCATGTTCTTGTATGTAAAGAACAATTGACCTTCTCTGACAACAGTTCAGGTGGAAGTGTTCTATTGACGTATGCTGCCGTCTGACAACAGTTATGATTTCTACAATCATCAAAAGGAGGGAGCCCTTCCAGTGACGCTAACAAATGGCATTTTCTGTCACCGCTTAATTTATAATTTTATGCCCTCAATTCGAAAGCTTATATTGTATTCAACAATATGTAATATTTATCACGTAGATTGTGTAGAGATATTATATTTAAATTGACTTTTTATGAATTAAATAAATTAGGTATTTGTGAAAATATTGCTAGAAAATAAACTTGTTACGAACTCAAATTGATAAAAACCTATCTGTGTTCAACTATGTCTCAAGAACAGTTAACTGGACTTACCACAATAGCCATTGAATATGCTACTTTATCAAGCTTGAATATTCAAAATTTAATTAAAGAATTTGCTGATAAAAAGCACAAAAACAAACATTTTTCTAAATATGAATCAGTGATACGTATTAAAAATTAAATTGTGTGTGTATGTGTGTATTATAAACATAAAAATTAATAAATATTATAATATAATTAATGCGTTTTCTAAATGAAAGACAAGGGCGGCAAAGAATCTTTTTGCACAGAGCGCCATAATTACTAGGGCCGGCCTTGTAATAAGTTGTTTTCGATACTTAATACAATTCGGTTTCTTGTTTCAGCAGTTAAACTTTTCGTTGAAGCTAAATTATATCGTTGTATGACACCGCTAATGTTTAAGGTTAGCTCCTTAGTATTAAGAAACCACAAGCTTCAACAACTAAATAGCTTAGATAGAAAGCCCAAGGAGAGAGATAATTTGGAGGCTATTATAAATGTTGTTTCTGCGGTATCATATTTCATGAAGCTAAAATTTACCTCAATTCCTTTGGGGAACGATGTTACTTGTTTGTAAGCTAGCACAGCAAACAAACCACGCGCAAGTATATCATTTTTGTATGGAGGGTTAATGCCTTTGAGCTAATTGATGTCAATTATGATGCAATATTGTTTATCTTTTACGGCATTTTAAATTTGGTAAACATTGTTTAGAAGTCATTAGTTAATTTTGTTTCGATTACATAAACGAAAATAACCTACAAGTTTGTTTTTTTATAAGAGTTAAACAGACGACATTATATTAGCTAGTGTACTAACATTAAACTCCAGTTCTTAAACGCAAAAAAATTGTACAGACGTAAATACAATTAAACAATTAATTAGAATCTATGTAGTAACAAAGAATATGCAAATCTTTTTGTTCTATTAATTTACATACTGCCATAAATTCATATCAACGTGAAATACGGTATTGTTACGAAATATTAGGCAACCCGTCAAACACGCAAGTTTGCTTAATCGAAGTGTATTCTACAGAAGTCTAGAACATTCGAACAAACACTAGATTATGAATCATTTAGAGGACGACGAAGAAAACGCGTACTCGAATTTTCAGTTGGACAAATTTTACCTAATATAGAAATACCTCATGCGGAACTTAAATTACTCATCGACACAGGATCTTCAAAAACTTTAATTAGTCCCAAAACCGTACAGAAACATTATTTAGATTTTGTAGAAAGAGAATTTTTTAAAATCAAAACAGCACACAAAATGACATAACACCTATTTATAGCAAACATACCCTTACCCAAAACTTTTAACGTAAAAATGAAACCTAAATTTTGCATCTTTGAATTTAACGACAAATATGACGGATTAATAGGTATGGATCTTCTAAGAAAATTTGAAGCAAATATTGATATAAACAACCGATTATTAAAAACGAAACACGGACAAATTCGCATTAAATTTCATAACTGTAACATTTAAACCGACCAAAAATACACCATCGAGCCTAGGACAAAAAACAAGTAAAAGTTTTAGTAAACTCAAAAGCAACGAAAGAATTATAAAGCACATGTCATTTCAACCCAGAGTAGAAACACCCACAGCATTAGTAGAAATAAAGGACAATTACGCCACTACAACAATTTTAAACTCAAATGATTACTCCATCGAAGTATCATTAACGAAACCTATAGACGTAGAAGAAGTAAACTTTAGCGAAATGGAAATCGATGAAAACTCGGAAAACAATTCCAACCCTACAGAACACGATTGCATGTTAAAAGAAAATTTAATTAACATTCCTTTTAATAACGACAATAATGACTGAGATAAGAGAGCAATTAAAGCCTTACGTTTGGAATACCGAGATATATTCAATTGCGAAGAAATGCCTTTAATTTTCACCAACACAGTGAAACATAACATTGAACTAACAGATAACGAACCAATTTACACCAAAGCATATAGACTACCTCAAGCAAGTCGAGAAAAAGCAGATAGACAGGTAGCAGACCTATTGAAGCAAGATATTATCCAACATTCAAATTCACCATGGAGCAGCGCCGTATTAACAGTACCAAAGAAATTAGACGCATCAGGCAAACGCAACTATCGAATGGTAATTGATTACAGAAAACTTAAAGAGAAGACGGTAGACGATAAATACCCTGTACCCAATATCACCGAGATTCTAGACAAATTAAGAAAGTGTCAATATTTTTCAACATTAGACCTCGCCTCAGGATACCACCAAGTAGAAATGGACGCAAAAGACACAACTAAAACAGCATTCAGTACACCTAGAGGACACTATGAATACAAACGCATGCCGTTTGGATTAAAGAATGCACCCGCCATTTTTCAAAGAGTTACGGATAACATTTTAAGAGGGATACACAACGAAAAATGTCTTGTGTACCTGGACGATATAATCATATATTCGACAACACTCGTAGAACACATCGAAAGATTAAGGGACGTTTTTCAACGACTACGAAAAGCTCATTTTAAGGTTAAATTAGACAAAAGTGAGTTTTTACGAAAAAAAGTATCATTCTTAGGGCACATAATATTCCCACAAGGTGTTATGCCAAACCCAGATAAAACGAATGCAGTATTAAATTACCTCTTACCCAAAACTAATAAAGAAATTAAAGGATTTTTAGGACTCAGTGGTTATTACCGAAAATCAGAGGAATTTGAAACATGTGGGTCCGGTTGGTCTTTGGAAAAGGTGCTCTATTTAGAAATAAATATTAATAAGTATACGCCGACAGGAGAATTCTAGGTTAAGAATAAAAATTGTGAATATGTATTAAGAAATGTGGTTTACAAAATTTAAACTGTATTAGTAAAAATTGTCTGTAATAAAAAGTTTTAAGAATGGTTTTTAGATTTTCTTTTAGGTATGAGCTGCAGGAAAGTTATAATTTAGAAGGTGTGTGTAAAACGGTAAGGGTTAGTGCGATTTTAAATCTGTTTACAGATTCGGATTCTGCGTAAAAATCTAAAATAGCAAGATGTGTCGCATGGCTAAAAAATTTATAAGGACGGTCAGAAATCGCTACCAGCAAAAAATCTTAAAATTGGGGTAGCTCTTTGGGGGATGACGCTATCTCAAAAATTCCTAGAGATTCGGGTAGCTGAGAAAATTTTAATATTAATTGATACCAAACAATGTAACTTTATCTCGAAAGATGCAATGGCTAGTCGAAGAAAACTATTTGGTTCAGAATGTTAGCAGTAAAAGATCTTAAAATTAGGGTAGCTCTGTGGGAGATGATGCAATCTAAGAAATTCATAGAAATTCGGGTAGCTGAGAAAAATCTAATATTAATTGATTCCAAACAAGATAGGTTTATAGGTTTATCTCGAAAGATGAAAAATTGTTAGTCGAAGAAAAGTATTTGGTCCGGATGTGGGAGCAAATGAGGGATTCTCCTCATTTCCACAAGGCGGTCCACAAGGCGGAGAGTCCCTTAAAATAAGACTTTATAGTGCGAATTTACATGTAAATTTGGGAGCAAATGTGGGTTTTGGGAGCAAATGTGGGCCCAGAAAGCCTGTATTTACCCTACTGCCATTGAATATGATACTTTATCAAGCTTGAATATTTAAAATTTAATTAAAAAATTTGCAGATATGAAAGCACGAAAGCAAACATTTTTCTAAATATGAATCAGTGATACGTATCAAAAATTAAATTGTGTGCGTATGTGTGTATTATAAACATAAAAATTAATAAATATTATAATATAGTTAATGCATTTTCTAAATGAAAGACAAGGGCGGCAAAGAATTTTTTTGCACAGAACGCCATAATTACTAGGGCCGGCCCTGTAATAAGGTATTTTCGATACTTAATTCAATTCGGTTTTTTGTTTCAGCAGTAGCTCGCATTACAGCTTTTCGTTGAAGCTAAATTATATCGTTGTATGACACCGCTAATGTTTAAGGTTAGCTCCTTAGCATTAAGAAACCACAACCTTCAACAACTAAATAGCTTAGATAGAAAGCCTAAGGAGAGAGATAATTTGGAAGCTATTATAAATGTTGTTTCTGCGGTATCATATTTCATGAAGCTAAAATTTACCTCAATTCCTTTGGGGAACGATGTTACTTGTTTGTAAGCTAGCACAGCAAACAAACCACGCGTAAGTATATCATTTTTGTGTGGAGGGGTTTACGCTTCTGAAGTAATTGGTGTCAATTATGATGCGATGCTGTTTACCTTCCACCTCATTTTAAATTTGGTAAACATTGTTTGGAAATCATTAGTTAATTTTGTTTCGATTTCATAAACGAAAATAACCTACCAGTTGGTTTTTTTATAAGAGCTAAACAGGCGACGTTATATGAGCTGCTGTATACTAACATTAAACTCCAGTTCTTAAACGCAAAAAAATTGCACACACGTAAAAACAATTAAAAAATTAATTAGAATCTATGTAGTAACAAAGAATATGCAAATCTTTTTGTTCTATTATTTTACATACTGCCATAAATTCATATCAACGCGAAATACGGTATTGTTACGAACTATTAGGCAACCCATCAAACATGCAAGTTGCATAACCGAAGTGTATTCTATAAAAGTCTAGAACACTCGAACAAACACAATCATCTGGTTAATTTTAGGGTATATATAAGATCGGTGATGAGTGTACATCAGTTAGTCTATATCCAAATGTCGTATATTAATCATATCGTGTATAGTTAGTTGGTCATTACGTTTTGGAAGTCCTATAGTAAATATAAATTTGTGTTATGTGAACGTGCATACTGCACCGCCAGCTTGTACATCAATAGACACGAGGGTAATAATTAGATTATAGTGGTGTTATTGGTGTTAAGGAGACTTATGCTTAAGAATTTAGTTTGTAACAATTACGATTCATACATAGTACGCCATCTATATTAGAATAGCAAAAGTAAACTTTAAGTGAACTTCTAGTTGTTTGTATTTTGATTCAATATCCCTTTCCCGGCGCATGCTTGTATAGCTAACGTTGCCTCGTGGAATAAGCCGTTTTGATATCAGATGTAATCCGAATACCAGTATTATCCAGGGCCTGCAGGTTTTTACTTAAACATGCCGCCCCAAAAAATAGTTAAGTGGAGTCAACGTGTACCATGAGTTTAGTTTTGATGGCAGCATCAACCTAGAATGGATTGTAAATATATTTACGGTAAGAAAATATTTCGCAAGCTTCAATGAAGCAATACATAAGTTTGTTTAAAATTAATTCTCGAAATTTTACTAAAGTTCATAGACCAATTAATTTGTTTCACGTAAAATTTAGTTTGAAAATTTAGTATTTGGATAAGGCATATTTGACCTTAATATTTTCAAGGTATTTGTGTAAGATTATGTTTGAAGTTACAAAGTTGTATTAAAAGGTTTGCTTTACTAAACATGTGATATGATAAGAATTGTTTGCCGACTTATTGTGTATAACACTTTGTGATAATACACCTGAAGCATAGTTCAATATCGACAATAAGTATTTTTCTTTGACCTTTGATTTTATTAAAGATAGCTATTAGAATTTACAGCCATAACCAGCGAAATTTTTTTTGAATATGTAATTTGTTTATTGTACACTGAACACTTCAAGTAGCATGAAGTCACTGTAACATAAAATGAAAGTCATATATTTCTTAAAGAGATTTGAAGTAATTTATGCAATAAACAAAAAATATTCCAAGAATGCTTAGAGATTAATATTAAATAGTAATAACGGAACTGTTTCTAAAGTCTCCCTATAAATAAGTTTGTATAAACAATGTATATATAGATATATTTTTTTAAAAATCAATCGAAAAAATATTAAGTTGTCTCAAAATTTTCTTTCTTTGAAGTCAACGGTAACTGTCCTACAGAAGCAAACAGTTTACAAATATTAAATTTCAGTATTAAAGAAATGTATTATTGGTGTTAAAGTTAAAAGTTTTTTTTGAAAGTATAATTTTGACTTGTGGATTTACTTATAATTTTTTGTGATAAAGTAACTAAGCTCTAACGAAGCCCTAGTTTGAACATGTTTAGGTGTGGTTAAATTTTCAGATAGTACGAGATCGTCGTTCCCATTCCAGATTGCAGAGACCAAAGTAAGTATTTTTGTTTATGTTGCTCATCTTAAATTTTTTTCCTTCGAAGATTTCCGTATCTGATCTTCGAAAAGTTTCTTATCAAACACTCATTAAGATACGGTGGCGTCCAATAAAATTTCTTTTGTTTTATCGTATACTATCCTACGTCTCTTGCTCATAGCTCTGCCCTAAGTTGAAGAAGCTTAGCTGGCTGGAAGATCTCTTTAGAGGGACCCTTTTTTCTCAAAGCCATTCAACATCCTTTTTACCCTGGGCTTGACTGTCAAACAGGAACCCCTCGTAATCTATCGGGGCTCTGCCGCCTGTATGGTAGAGCAGACATATTATTTTCCTTTTGAGGAATTTAATACGTTACATAAATAGCGCTCACAACGTGGGATTAGAAAATATTTTGATGATTCAAACATTTATAGCAACTCTAACGTCAAGCCTCGATTTGGTTATTTCAATTATTGACACTACAACGTAAAAAATTTTTTTTTTTATTAGTTAGTGAAGAAGAATATTTAGCGGAACGAGAGTGCTGTTTTCACTTTTGACTATAGTGTTAGAAATTTAGCGGTTGAAAAGTTTTCTTTTAAATTTTTGAAATGGCAGATACTTTACAGATTGTTTATTTGCCCAAAGAAGAGTTGAAATACGAGTTGAAGTGAAAGAACCTGGTTGTTTAATTAATCTTCTTGGGTATACATCAACATTTTTAGAAGAACGTAAAGAGATCGATTCTTCGCTTGAATCTATAAAAAATATTTTATCCGAATTTGATGAAAATGCTACGGATTCTATTTTTAAGGGTACATCGGTTTGAGCTGTCGTCATATCATTTGAGAATTGCTCTTGTGCATAGGCACGTTTTTGTTTTAATAGTAAATTTTTGATTTATATCGGCATTGCAACGCAATTTGGTCTAGGCGAAACTTGTCGTCGTGGTTGGTCGCTCAGCAGTATGTTAGTTTAGCTGAGACTCATGAAGAGTTGGTCGCTTAGCATTACGTAAGTCTAGACGAGACTCGAGGTGAGTTAGTCGCTCTAGTAATTTTTGCATCATATTTTTTTTGGGTTGATGTAATTTTTGGTTGTTAGTCTAGGTGAGACTCGTAAAGGGTTTGTCATTCCAGCAAATTTAAGCATTGTGAAGCATTGTAGTTGTTTCGACAGTGCGGTTGGTAGTAGGGTGAAAGTGTACCTGAACACAGATATTTTTTTGGTTAGCTATCGTCGTGATGAATTTTTTTTATTGATGGATTGTTTACTACATAAAAGCCTGTAGATGGCACCTCAAAGATTTAAAATCATATTCCGCTTTAGATTTAGATAATGACGTTCTAGAAAAGTAAATTTTGACATGGAATTCTGTTTGTCAAAGAAAACTTTTGTAGTAGGAAGAGTATCGAGCGTTTCGGTGACAATTTTGTTTAGGCAACGATCATGCTTTCGTATTTGTACATATTATTTTTTTGTAGAGACTATATTAGTATTAAATATGTATAAGTTTAGTGTCATATAGATTTTTGTTAAAAGACTTGCGCGTGAAAATAATGTCTAAGCAGTTGATGTGATTATTTTGGGTAGGTCGATTATATTGGTAAGGTTGATATTTATTATGACGACTATTGCGATAATATTGTTTAAGTTTAGGTTGTTGATTTTGGATGATGCTGAAAAGGTTGAGTATAAAGTTTGTGTTGGCATCGATGAAGTTAACTATATTTGAGATTTTAGAGTTTAGGTAAGCGAGAGTCGCTTGCATTTTGTAGAGATTTTTTTTGTGAAGTTGGTCAAAGTTGATAGTTATATTTTGGGTAGTAGAAGTTTTGACCACCATATTAATATAGGGGTTTTGATTTGATATCAAATCGAATAATTTTCAGTGTGTCCACTGTAGTGCGGACACATAATGGTGAAGTTGATTTTTTTTTAATTCTGTAGAGTTAGAGAAGCATAGAGTTGAAAGATGATAGTCTAGGTAGGACTATGCGTTATGAAGTTGGAAGTCTAATAAGGTAGTTTTACCAAATTTTTTTGTGAAAGGTAGGACGTAGCACTCACGTACTTTTTTGTTTGGTTGAATTTATGCTGGCGAGTTCTAAAAGACAATTTTTAAGAAAGTTTATGTGGGTAGGGTTGTTAAATTTTTTTTTGATAGACAATGATAATTCCCAACTTGAAATTTTTTTGCTCTTAGGACTTTACGAAGTCT
Source organism: Platerodrilus igneus (assembly GCA_036346225.1). NCBI lineage: Eukaryota > Metazoa > Arthropoda > Insecta > Coleoptera > Lycidae > Platerodrilus > Platerodrilus igneus. Next base: position 3,123,740 of record JARFIW010001031.1, read on the forward strand.
AGTTCGAATGGCAATTGTCCGTGTGTGAATAGTTTGAACTTAAAGTTAGATTAGGACATAAAGAATCCTATGTAAAGTATTTATAGGTCAATAAGTCTTTCTTTTTTGCGTTGGTTCATTTTTTTGTTAGTGAGTAGTAGTATGGTTGTGCATATACAAATACTTAGTGTTGTTTTTATTCCGTTGAGTGACATTTGAGTGTCAGACTTTCCCGATTAAGCCCTATCTATTTTGTCTTCCCGGATATGTCTCCTTTTTGGACGTGTTGTACGCGTTAGTTACTATTACACTCATTTCGTTCATAATATTTTTTGTTCTTTTGTACTTCCACCTTCCCATATTACTAGTCAAATAGGAACATTTTTTTTTGAGTTGATCTTACGTCAATGTTTAGGGTTGGTTTGGTTGGTGTTTGTTTGTCGTCAATTGGTTAGTTAGTTATGTTGAGATTATTATTAGGACGATTATAAAAAAAATCAATGATCCTTCTTTAGAAATTGTTTTGTTTATCCAAGATTTTTTTCTTTTTGGAGGGACGCTGTGTAACAATTACGATTTTCTGTTATTCAAATATACAATTTTATTCAATACACCTAGTCAATAAATATTAAATTTCTATTGAAACCTTTTATTTTGAATTCATACATAGTACGCCATCTACATTAGAATAGCAAAAGTAAACTTTAAGTGAACTTCTAGTTGTTTGTATTTTGATTCAATATCCCCTTCTCGGCGCATGCTTGTATAACTAACGTTGCCTCGTGCAATAAGTTATTTTGATATCAGATGTAATCCAAATACTAGTATTATTCAGGGCCTGCAGGTTTTTAATTAAACATGCCGCCCCAAAAAATAGTTAAGTGGAGTCAACGTGTACCATAAGTTTAGTTTTAATGGCAGCATCGACTTAAAATGAGTTGTAAATATATTTACGGTAAGAAAATATTTCGCAAGCTTACCCCAAAATTCTATTCTCTCGTTTGATTTCAGCGCAAGTTCTTTTTTTAGTTTAGAGTTTTAAAGATTAAACTATCATTTGTTGTATATGAAGATAATTTTAATTCCGAGTTTAAAAATATCAAATTCAAGTTACACGTAATGAAGCAATGGAAATTTAAGTATTACAAAAAAAACAATCATTAACCATAAGGCAAGCACGAGACTGAGAGGCAGCTTCAATTGTTGCTAGGCAGGAAAGTGGAAACCCCCACATGTGATTGGTTTGTATGAATATCAAATCCGGACCCCTGCGTCAGCCACGCTCAACTATAAGAGTAAGGACGTAGATGTTTAAAAAAATTTTAAAAGAAGGAAAACCGGCCGCCAAACAGATAGCCAGCGGTGAGTCATCCTCCATTTGTATACCTATATTCTTTTCAAAGAACTTTCATTTAAAATGCACAAATAATTTTCAAAGAAGCAATACATAAGTTTGTTTAAAATTAATTCTCGAAATTTTGCTAAAGTTCATAGATCAATTAATTTGTTTCACGTAAAATTTAGTTTGAAAATTTAGTATTTGGATAAGGCATATTTGACCTTAATATTTTCAAGGTATTTGTGTAAGATTATGTTTGAAGTTACAAAGTTGTATTAAAAGGTTTGCTTTACTAAACATGTGATATGATAAGAATTGTTTGCCGACTTATTGTGTATAACACATTGTGATAATACACCTGAAGCATAGTTCAATATCGACCATAAGCATTTTTCTTTGACCTTTGATTTTATTAAAGATAGCTATTAAAATTTACAGCCATAACCAACGAAATTTTTTTGAATATGTAATTTGTTTCTCGTACACTGAACAGGATCCTATTTAAGTAGCATGAAGTCACTGTAACATAAAATGAAAGTCATATATTTTTTAAAGAGATTTCAAGTAATTTATGCAATAAAGAAAAAATATTCCAAGAATGCTTAGAGATTAATATTAAATAGTAATAACGGAACTGTTTCTAAAGTCTCCCTATAGATAAGTTTGTATAAACAATGTATATATAGATATATTTTTTTTTAAAATCAATAGAAAAAATATTAAGTTGTCTCAAAATTTTTTTTCTTTGAAGTCAACAGCAACTGTCCTACAGAAGCAAACAGTTTACAAATATTAAATTTCAGTATTAAAGAAAGGTATTATTGGTGTTAAAGTTAAAAGTTTTTTTTGAAAGTATAATTTTGACTTGTGGATTTACTTATAATTTTTTGTGATAAAGTAACATTCCAGATTGCAGAGACCAAAGTAAGTATTTTTGTTTATGTTGCTCATCTTAAATTTTTTTCCTTCGAAGATTTCCGTATCTGATCTTCGAATAGTTTCTTATCAAACACTCATTAAGATACGGTGGCGTCCAATAAAATTTCTTTTGTTTTATCGTATACCGTCCTACGACCCTAGCTCATAGCTCTGCCCTAAGTTAAAGAAGTTTAGCTGGCTGGAAGATCTCTTTAGAGGGACCCTTTTTTCTCAAAGCCATTCAACATCCTTCTTACCCTGGGCTTGACTGTCAAACAGGAACCCCTCGTAATCTATCGAGGCTCTGCCGCCTGTATGGTAGAGCAGACATATTATTTTCCTTTTGAGGAATTTAATACGTTACAAGTTTAAGAAGATATTAGTGCTTGTCAATAAATAAGGCATATACTGTTAATTAAACTTATGAATAGTGAGTAATAAAGACTTTTGTTATTACTTGTCTAAATTGGTAAACGCGTTAACAGTAACCCGCTACACCGGTGTCAGGCTGTGTTGGGTGTATGGTGATTAATTTAAAAAAAAACACAAGTCTAAAAACATTTGAGTAGTTCATATGCCAGTTACAAGAAGCCAAAGTAAAATGGACGCAGAAACTTTAATGAATTTCCTTAAGGATTTTGAATCCCGTATGGAAGAAAGGTCGGCTAAACTAGAAGTAATACTTGGCGAAAATGCTGATAAAATGGAAGAAAAATTAAGTGAAAATGCTGAGAAAATGGAAGAAAGGTTAAGTAAAAATGCTAAGAAAATGGAAGAAAATTTAAGTGAAAATGCTGAGAAAATGGAAGAAAAGTTAAGTAAAAATGCTGAGAAATTGGAAGAAGAGTTACGTGAAAATACTGCGAAAATGAACGAAAAGTTGAATGAAAATACAGCCATGTTAGAACAAAGATTAATGTAAAGCTCCATTGCATTAAAAGAAGATTTCACTAAACAGGTAAAAACAGTTGAGCAAAAGTTGAACAGTAAATTGGTAAAAATGGAAGAAGTAGTAATAAGGCTGCAAGAACAAATGATTTTACTAACAACGCGGCCACTTGAATTAGCAAACCAAGTTGTAAATCAGAGCATTCCAGAAATAAGCATAGAAGGAAGCGAGTCAATATCGTTAAAATTTAGAGTGAAACCACCCACGTTCGATGGTAAAACACATTGGACGACATACTTGAAACAATTTGAAACTGCTGCAATAGCCAACGGTTGGTGTAACAAAGCTAAGGCTATCTTCTTAATAGTGGCCCTAGGGGTGGAAGCTCTTAACATCTTGCAAGCGCTAAGATTGGCACGGCTAAAAATCTTAGATGATGCACTGGCCCATGCGCTTGAATTTGAAGCAGCTAAGCAAACATCACACAGGGTGAGTCGCAAAGTTTGGTCTGCCTTAGAAGAACCTAGTCAATAAATTATTTTACCAAATGGCCGGAGGGGTATGCTATACCTAACCAAGAAGCCGAGACGGTTGCAGATGTACTAGTGAGGGAGTTTTTCTGTCGCTTTGGCGTTCCGTTGGAAATACACTCCGATCAAGGTCTGAACTTCGAATCAGCGTTGTTTCAGAACGTCTGCAGCCATCTTGGAATCATATCAGGAAGACTAGAACCACGCCACTTCATCCTCAATAGGACGGAATGGTTGAAAGAATGAACAGGACGTTAGGAAAGTACCTAGCCTAAGTTGTCTCCGAACATCAACGAGCCTGGGACCAATATTTACATTTGTTCCTACTGGCGTACTCTTCTTCGGTATATGACAGCACAGGATACTCTTCCGCTTGCGTGATGTTAGGACGTGAATTGCGCCTACCATGTTATCTTCAATTTAGGATTAAACTTGGAGAAGATGTTGCAGGTAAAGATTAGCTTCGTGAAAGATCAAATGGCGTTCACGAAAACGTTCGAAAGAATATCCAGGCGGTAAGCGATCAAATGAAGTCACAATATGACACGAGAACACAAAAAGGTGGTTACCAATCTGGAGATTTAGTGTCGTTGTACAATCCACAAAGAAAGCGTGGATTGTCGCCAAAATTACAAAAACAATCGGAAGGTCCGTACGAAGTGTTAAAAAGAGCAAGGACGTAGTGTACCGGATCAGAAGATCTACCCGTGGTAAACCGAGTAATAAAAATGATGTTCGAAGAGTTATTAATCGTGATCCAAATGTAGATCTTGAGAGTTTCATGGCGGCGTATGGTGGTTCCACTAAGGCGAGGTTTGGCGTTGTTGTTGAAGAACACAAGATGTGTTTGGAGCACCAGAAGGGTATTCCCTTGCGCATTGCTTAGCTCAAGATCTGCAAATGTCAAAAGCCTTGGTTCCTCAGGATGAAAATTGTTGTGTTTACTCTCTGATCACCAAAAATTCTTCATGGCAGAGACTTAGTTTTGGACATTTATGGAAGGTTTTGCTGAGTGTTTATGCTCAGATGATGGAAAATGGAGTAATGAAAGTAGCGGTGCTCAAGCTAGGCTATACTCTGTTTTAAGAATTGTTTGCTTTCGCGTTTGGAAAATTGCTCAATTATAAGAGCCTATAATACGTTAGTATTTGCTACTTTTGTATTTAATGACCTAGTTCATTCGTAATTAGATAAAACCGCTCTGTAGGAGTCCGAATCTGTAATTACTTTAACCTCTGACCAACCCTTAGCCAAGACCTAAAATTTCTCAAAAAGTAGTACACATTTCCGGTCGATTTAGTCTAACAGGTTCCCTAATGTACTGCCCCTTATTCCTACCGAAATGTTCTGTCTGATTTTAAAATACCTAATTTTCTATTTACATCTTTAACTTATATCTTACAATTTCCTTCAATTTCCTGCATCTTTATATTTAAATCCGTAATCTTATCATTCGTTTCCTTTTCGCAAGTTTCCTGATTGAATTTAACTTTCCAAACCTCGTCCCTAACATTATCAATATCATCCATAATTCTTGTGACTCTATTTTGAAATTGTACCTGCATTTCCGAGATCGTTTGATTCATTTCTTTTAAACCGTCACCCAAAATTTTATGTCGGAACCTAACCTTGCTCCATTTTCATTAATCTGCATTTTGATGTCTTTCATGGCCTCTTTTTTTCTATTTAATCCTAATAAAATTGACTTTATTTTAGATTGCTGTGAGATCTGCTGCTCTTCACTTTGACTCCGTGCTAATTCTCTCCCTTGTATTTCTGTCGGTGTATTATGTAAAATTATGCTTTCTTGAGACCTTATTTCTACCCCTTCATTTCTCAATGCTTCTGTAGTTTCCCTTATTCGTTTATCCATTTTAATCTAAATCTTAAATTTTAATATTTCAAAAATTCCTTCCTATCTACCTGTATTTTCTAATTTTAATATATGTACAATTTTTAACTTTTCTAACCTTTATGATTTCTGGATTACTACGATTTTCGAATTGCTATTAATCTTTTTAATTTGATCAAGCCCTTACGATTTAAATTGCTAAATTTTTAATTTGCTTGTGCCCTTACGATTCGAATTGCTAAATTTCTTTTACTAGTTCGTGCCCCACCGATTGGGGGGGTGTATGTAAGTAAGTAAGTAAGTAAGTGAATTTATTTAAATAGGAAATCCTAATATACAAACATAATGTTATAAGTAATTTACATGTAACAGTAAACTTATATAATTGCTGTGATATAGCCCCACGATTGGATTGCCAAATTTATTGCCGTGAATCGCCCCACGATTGGGCGTTATATTTATCTTTGTGAATTAGCCCCATGTTGGGTGTCCTATATTAATTTCTGCGAATCTTACCATAAGTCCCAAAAGTGGTACGATATAACTTTGCTGCAATCTCTGCCCACGATTATTTCGTTACACAACTTTGCTATGTCACAGCCCCTAACGTTGCCGTCGCCTTTTAAAACTTTACTGTTGTGTTCTTACTCGGCCTCTTTCCTCTGCGTGTTGAAATTCTATAACTTCTTGAATTTGTATGCCTCGGCTAGCTCAATCTATTAAACACAGAGTGTTCTATGTCTCGACAATAAAGATTATTTAACCCCTTTTCTTTCTATTATCTATCTGTTAAAATAATGTAAATGAAGATAAAGCAATCCAAAAATATACAATATAATAATCGATAATATGTACACCTTTATGTCAATAACTTATTAATTTGTTTAATATTCAAAAATTAGCCCCTGAATAAAATATTAATATTTATCTGATTCCACCAAAATTTATGTTCCCTGAAACATAGCAAAAAAACCACTGTAATTACTTTTGATCACTTTTTAAGCGTTCAAAACGATGCTCTTTCTATTTTTCAAATTCTCAAATGATTTTTGATGACCCTTACAGAAATTTATTATAGCAAATGTTAAATGTTAAAAAAAATTGAGAAACAGTCTTATACTAATAATGAATAAAATCTCTGACCTGTGTTTTCCTTGCTTGTCTCTAGGAACTGTCTCTGAATATTGATGGTTAGCACCCCTGGATAGTTACAGCTTGACTTCACTTGTTGACCAAAATGATTAATGAATTTTTACTCGAATTCTCCCTTAGGATATTGGAATGACTTGAAGTTTACTTGTAGCTTAATTTGAGTATTTTGACGTTTATTTTATGTTTCCTTGTAAGCTTATTTAGAAGTATTTTTTGAATATTCTCGAAGGATGCTTAGACATTTATTTAGACGTATATTTAGAAGTATGTTTGTAGGTACATTCAGAGCCCTAAATTCTTAAACATTAGAATGAAATTCAATTAATAGTTTACCTTACGTTTTAAGAGCAAAACGGCTACTTCTTGTTGTATAAATTGGCACTTTTAATTTTCACTTATTTAAATAAATTATTAATTTTCACCAAGTTCACTTTTACGTAATAATCCACTTTCAATTGACGTTATTAGTGCCTTGTTCAAAGAGATACTGAATGTTTACGAGGTCCTCATAGTATTTATAGACTCTTTCTATCTATTTTTCCTATTGGTGTTTATGGTGTGTGTGTGTGTTGACGAAGGCATTGTACCTTGCGCTTATCTCTGCAAAACTCGGTATTTTTAAAAATTCCCTGTTCCGATTCTTGTTCAGACGCTTCTTTTCACACGTAGACGTTTAATTTTGTGTGGTATATTTTATAGAAAATCTAAATTTTAATGCATTTTGGTCACGTCTTTATGTTTGTGTCGACTATAGTTCAAATTTTATCATATTACGGACCGCCTGTTATTTATTGTTTGTTATTCTAAATATGTTGGATGTTATGCAATACAATGTCTTTGGTCACGTATTCATATTTTTATAATGACGTATTTGAACGCGTTTACTTATTTATGCGTTGATATTTTTAACGATATTATTAAATATTACGTGTTTATTGTAATGAAACCTTATTGCGTTTAAAACCTTATTCTTGCTAAATAGTATCTAATTATTGAATAATAAGTTCCGATCTTATGAATTAAATTGGTTATGATTTATATACAGTGTGCTCGCTATTGACTTTATGTAAAATAGTTAATTTACTCGTATTTAATTGGTGGAATTGTTTGGTTTTCTCAATCTTAATTATATTTGCATTTATCTTACGACCCCTATGACTTAATATACCCTTAAATTATCTTTTTACTATAGCAATATATTATTATATATATATATATATATATCATAGCAATATATATATATATATATATATATATATTACTCATATTTAGACCAGGGTAGAAAATTACATAAAATAATTTTAATCACCAGGTATAAGGAATTTTATTAGATAATACGCTTTATTAAAACACCGTGGAGAATAAAAATTCATTCGTTTCAGTAAAAATAAGAGATTTAAATCATGTACAAGACGCTTTATATCAAAAGAAACAGTATTAAAAAGCTCTACCTGTAATTTAATTATTCCTAATAAAGAAACAAATGGAAATTACGTGCAAAATTTATATTAATTAACCCTATTTTAAGTAACCGGTATTAAACAAAGTGTACACATAATAATTAACATTTAATTTGTATTCGCTAAAAATGAAAGGATAGAAGTCAATTTTAATTGGAGTTAATTAAACCATTATTAATAATAAGCATAAAAGTCTGTGAAAATCCAGGATTATAATACCAGAAAATAAAGCTCTGAGAATTAATATTATGTTTGAACACCTGCTTGTTTAAGTAGAAAGGGGTATTTAGTATTGATGTTCTGGATTATGATGAAAATTTAGGGTATGTCTTTGAGCTCAATTAGACGAACCTGGTTAATTAACGTAAAGGGGTGGTAGATGCTCCCTTTTGTACTCTGCATATATTGTTATAGTAATTAGTAGGCATCCTACAAGGACTTTAATTCTGGATGCACATAAAATGATAATAAATTTAATTTTGAAATTTTCTGATATTAAAATTTATGCTGAATTTTAAATTTGAAATTTTAATGTATTGTGAATATTGATGTAAATAGAGTTAACGTTGATGTTTGTGGTAGGAATGTGTTTGTGTTTTTTATATATGAGGATGAAAGTTATCTAGAGGAGCAGCCGAGGCGATTAACAGAAGAAAGTCAATGGACCAACACAGTTAAGGTAATGAATAGCTTTTTGTAGGATTCACAGCATTCTGGACATCCAATTCGTAGGGGCTCGATTCGAAAAGCGGAGTACCCGGATTTTGGTGGTATCACAGCAATAAATATATATATATATATATATATATATATATATATATTACGATTGTGTTGAAATTAGCAGGTTTTAGGTCGGCTGGTAATAAAGAAAACTCTTTTTTATGGCCTAAATTTTCGCATATATTTTTATGCTTGATCACAGGCAATAACTAAAACGTACAAACTATTAACAAACTACTAAAGTTAATAAAATAACTACTTACAGTGAGGGTATTTACGTTAGCTTATTCTGAAGAATTTTTAGAACAATTTTCTTTAATAATTAAAAAGAAATAATGTGTATATATAAAAAATTTGATGAAATAAAATATTGGTTTGATAGAAGTAAAAGTCAATTTTGATTAAACGATTTTTATATATATCTTGATCTTTTTGTTTAACTTGCATGTGTGTATGTATGTTATGTATATATCAATTTTTTTTTTTTGTTTAATTTTTAATATGATACATATAATAGCGTCCTCATGTGTATGTTTATATTAGGAGGAGGGTGAATATTGAATGTATCATATTGTTTGGTGTTTTGTGTATTGTGAGTATTTATTTTGTGTGTGTGTGTGTGTGTGTATGTGTATGTGTGTGTGTGTGATGTGTGTGTGTGTGAGAGAGAGAAAGGGAGAGAGAGAAGGAGTGGGTTTGTAGGTGGGTGTGTGTGTATGTGAGTGTGTTTTTTATTATAGTTAGATGTACTTAAGAATGCACTTGTATTTATTTTGTGTGTGTGTGTGATGTGTGTGTGTGAGAGAGAGAGAAAGGGAGAGAGAGAAGGAGTGGGTTTGTAGGTGGGTGTGTGTGTGTATGTGAGTGTGCTTTTTATTATAGTTGGATGTACTTAAGAATGCACCTGTAAAATCAATTCTTAGACTTATTGTTCTTTATATTTTTCTTTAAAGTTTAAAAGGTATGAGTATATACTGCTCAGATTATCAATATCACTTTTTGTATTTAATGAATTTGAATTTCTATAAATATGGCACATTTCTAAAAATGTTCTTTTAAATTTGTTAATTTCTATTTGTAAAATTTGTGGATTTTTGAAATTTATTTTATGTTCATCATTAAGTGTGTGTATTGCAAGGGCACATGCTTTAGGTTTAACTTTTATATCGCTTTTATGTTGTATGATTCTTTGTTTTAAATTTTGAGATGTTTGGCCAATATATGAACGATCACAATCTAAACAATTTAATTTATAAATTACATTTCTTTGTTGCAATTCATTGGTTTTGTCTTTAAGTTTGGAAAATAATTTATTTATAGAATTTACGTTTTTTAGCAATGTTGATATTAAGGTTTTAAATATGTTAATAATTTTATGTGTCAGTCCTTGTATGTATGGAAGAGATTTATAGATTTGGTTATGGATGTTGTTGTTTGTATTATCAAGTTCTTTATTTTTGGTAATTTGTCTATGTCCTTGGTTGTATAATAAATTGTTTATTAAAGAATTAGGGTAGTTGTTATTTTTTAAAAGCTTATTCAGTATTTTTAAATTTTTTTGGTATAAAGTAGGATGTGATATATGTTTAATTCTATTTTTTAATCCTAAAATAAAGTTAATTTTTATATCAAATGAGTGGTACGAGTGATAATTTATATAGCGTCCAGAGCTAGTGGGTTTGATATACCAGTCAGTAATTATTTGATTATTGTTTTGTCTGATAACAAGAGTATCTAAAAATGGTACCGAGTTGTTACTTTCAGTTTCTATTGTGAATTTTATGTTTTCGTTATATTTGTTGAATGTTTCTAAGGTGTAGTCTATTTTATCTTTTGGAATAGCGGTTAGTATGTCGTCTACAAATTTTTTGATAAATGGTAATTTAAATGTAAGATTAGGTATGATTTTATCTAAAAGTGTATTCATTATAATTTCTGCTATGATCGGACTTAAGTTAGATCCCATTGGACATCCTGTAGTTTGTTTATAGAAAGATTTATTATAGCAAAAGTAATTGTTGGTAAAAATAAAATCTATGATGTCTAAAAATATGGTTTTAGGTATATTACAATTTTGTTTAATGCTATTCCAAATATTTTCTATGTTGTTTAAGACTAAAACTTTTGGTATGTTGGTGAATAGTGATACAACATCTAAGCTGATTATTATGTAACCATCAGGTAACTTAATATTACTTATAAATTCAACAAACTCAAAAGAATCTTTGACATTGTAAATGTTTTTGGTTATTGATTTTTGTAAAATTTCTGAAATAAATTTTGATAGTTTTTCTGTTGGACTATTGTTTGACGCTATTATTGGTCTCATTGGATAACCTGGTTTGTGAATTTTTGGAAGAGCATAAAATATTTTATTTCATCAAATTTTTTATATATACACATTATTTCTTTTTAATTATTAAAGAAAATTGTTCTAAAAATTCTTCAGAATAAGCTAACGTAAATACCCTCACTGTAAGTAGTTATTTTATTAACTTTAGTAGTTTGTTAATAGTTTGTACGTTTTAGTTATTGCCTGTGATCAAGCATAAAAATAAATGCGAAAATTTAGGCCATAAAAAAGAGTTTTCTTTATTACCAGCCGACCTAAAACCTGCTAATTTCAACACAATCGTATAAAAAGAAGGTCGTTACAATAAAAAAAAGTTATACAAGCTGTACTACAATGGGTTTCTATCAAATGATATCAATTATATATGGAAAAGATACCACCATTTTACTAAAGCGCTGGACGAAACTAAACAACAAATTAGCTTCTATGAAGAATCGCAAAATTTTTCTTTTACAATGCAGACATTATGATATTCTACCAAACCACATTCCAAATGCAGTAAAAAATGTTTGTAACTTATTAGACAACCACAGTAAAATATTGGCTTCAAAAGTAAATAGCTTTAATCGTAAAATCAAAACAAAGATCTTAAATTTAGAAATCAAAATTACTCATACAATAGTTGATGAATGTACTAAAGAACTTAACAATGTAAAACTTACTGTCGCCGATATTCTACCTAATCATATTTTTAATGAGTATTCACGCAGACAAGTTATTGTTTATAACAAAAAATTCCATCAAGTTAAAAACAACAATTTAAGAAAATTAGATGTTATCTTAAAAGCATCAAAAACTGTCACCTTTAATCAATGTGACAGATGGTTTGTCAATATTAGTGACATAGAAATACCAACAAATGTCAAAAATCTTCTTGCTTTAGGTCCAAAATTTTGCCTAAGGCCAGTAATAAATAATAAATTAATCACTAATTTATTGGCAGACATTGAAGATATTATGCTTGAAGTTAAATCAGAAAGGGAACGAGATACATACCGAGCTCAAGTTACCAATATTGCAACTAATTTTTTACATAAAACCAACAACCAGAAATCAAAATTATTTATGATTATACTTTTAGCAAGCGATATTTAAAGGATGCCGATAACATAATTATTTTAAAATCTGATAAAGGTAACCTAACCGTAGCAATGTCACAAACCCAATATGAAAATAAAATTAAAGATTTATTAAACGATGCAGATACTTATTCACAAATTCAAAAGATCCAACCACTATAATACAAAGAAAAACATTAGAAATCATTAGAAATTTAAAAAGAAAAATATATTAGCCAAGAACAATTTTCAAGCTTAAACAATTACAGTAGCGTTTCTCCCAAATTTTATGCTCTTCCAAAATTCACAAACCAGGTTATCCAATGAGACCAATAATAGCGTCAAACAATAGTCCAACAGAAAACTATCAAAATTTATTTCAGAAATTTTACAAAATCAATAACCAAAAACATTTACAATGTCAAAGATTCTTTTGAGTTTGTTGAATTTATAAGTAATATTAATTTACCTGATGGTTACATAATAATCAGCTTAGATGTTGTATCACTATTCACCAACATACCAAAAGTTTTAGTCTTAAACAACATAGAAAATATTTGGAATAGCATTAAACAAAATTGTAATATACCTAAAACCATATTTTTAGACATCATAGATTTTATTTTTACCAACAATTACTTTTGCTATAATAAATCTTTCTATAAACAAACTACAGGATGTCCAATGGGATCTAACTTAAGTCCGATCATAGCAGAAATTATAATGAATACACTTTTAGATAAAATCATACCTAATCTTACATTTAAATTACCATTTATCAAAAATTTGTAGACGACATACTAACCGCTATTCCAAAAGATAAAATAGACTACACCTTAGAAACATTCAACAAATATAACGAAAACATAAAATTCACAATAGAAACTGAAAGTAACAACTCGGTACCATTTTAGATACTCTTGTTATCAGACAAAACAATAATCAAATAATTACTGACTGGTATATCAAACCCACTAGCTCTGGACGCTATATAAATTATCACTCGTACCACTCATTTGATATAAAATTAACTTTATTTTAGGATTAAAAATAGAATTAAACATATATCACATCCTACTTTATACCAAAAAATTTAAAAATACTGAATAAGCTTTTAAAAATAACAACTACCCTAATTTTTAATAAACAATTTATTATACAACCAAGGACATAGACAAATTACCAAAAATAAAGAACTTGATAATACAAACAACAACATCCATAACCAAATCTATAAATCTCTTCCATACATACAAGGACTGACACATAAAATTATTAACATATTTAAAACCTTAATATCAACATTGCTAAAAAAACGTAAATTCTATAAATAAATTATTTTCCAAACTTAAAGACAAAACCAATGAATTGCAACAAAGAAATGTAATTTATAAATTAAATTGTTTAGATTGTGATCGTTCATATATTGGCCAAACATCTCAAAATTTAAAACAAAGAATCATACAACATAAAAGCGATATAAAAGTTAAACCTAAAGCATGTGCCCTTGCAATACACACACTTAATGATGAACATAAAATAAATTTCAAAATCCACAAATTTTACAAATAGAAATTAACAAATTTAAAAGAACATTTTTAGAAATGTGCCATATTTATAGAAATTCAAATTCATTAAATACAAAAGTGATATTGATAATCTGAGCAGTATATACTCATACCTTTTAAACTTTAAAGAAAATATAAAGAACAATAAGTCTAAGAATTGATTTTACAAGTGCATTCTTAAGTACATCCAACTATAATAAAAAGCACACTCACATACACACACACACACACCCACCTACAAACCCACTCCTTCTCTCTCTCCTTTCTCTCTCTCATACACACACACACACAAAATAAATACAAGTGCATTCTTAAGTACATCTAACTATAATAAAAAGCACACTCACATACACACACACACACCCACCTACAAACCCACTCCTTCTCTCTCTCCCTTTCTCTCTCTCTCTCACACACACACACATCACACACACACACACATACACAACACACACACACACACACACACAAAATAAATACTCACAATACACAAAACACCAAACAATATGATGCATTCAATATTCACCCTCCTCCTAATATAAACATACACATGAGGACGCTATTATATGTATCATATTAAAAATTAAACCAAAAAAAAAAAAAAAATTAATATATACATAACATACATACACACATGCAAGTTAAACAAAAAGATCAAGATATATATAAAAATCATTTAATCAAAATTGACTTTTACTTCTATCAAACCAATATTTTATTTATCAATTTTTTTATATATACACATTATTTCTTTTTAATTATTAAAGAAAATTGTTCTAAAAATTCTTCAGAATAAGCTAACGTAAATACCCTCACTGTAAGTAGTTATTTTATTAACTTTAGTAGTTTGTTAATAGTTTGTACGTTTTAGTTATTGCCTGTGATCAAGCATAAAAATATATGCGAAAATTTAGGCCATAAAAAAGAGTTTTCTTTATTACCAGCCGACCTAAAACCTGCTAATTTCAACACAATCGTATAAAAAGAAGGTCGTTACAATAAAAAAAAAAGTTATATATATATATATATATATATATATATTGTAGTGGTTTTAAAGGGCTAAATCTACGTATAAACAAAGTAATTTCAAACACCCTGTATAAAGGAAACAACCAGAATTTACGTGTGAAATTTATTCCAGTTAGTTCATTTTTAAGTAACAGGTATTAACAAAATTTTACAAATAATGATTAAAATTTAGTAGGTTTGCAAAAGGAAATAAATTGTAGAAGCCAATACAATTAATTTATTAATTTAATTGAGTTTAATTGAATGGTTATTTACGTATAATATGCATAAAAGCATGAAAAATTAATAAATTCAAGGCGAATGGCGTTTGTTATAACAAACAAATAAATCGGTTGGGTTGAAATACCATGAAAAGAAGCTCCTAGAAATGTTGTGTTAAAACGTCAGTTAATTAAACACCTGCATGTTTCTAAATGTCAAGTTCCACTTATTTTTATAGATAACAAACAAGTTTCAAAGAATATCGGGTAAACGGTCGGATGTTTTCGCATTAAACGCTAATGAGGGATTATTTAGAGCACGTATTTTGGGGTTCACATGGAGTTGTAGAACGCGGACAGGAATATCGATTTCTACCACTCAAACAAGGTTAGAAAGAGACGTTGAATATGCATAAGCAAGGGACAGCGTTAGTATAAGCGGGATTTGTAAGACGTCAATGTATAGACTATTGGTCGATATCGTTAGTTGCACATCAGACAGACACCGGGAATATTGAGTATTAATTTTCAGAAAATATCGTAACGACGCGCTGAATTTCGAGGATTTAGAAATCGGTTGAACCCAAAATTTTGAGAAATATTATTGTAGATGAAGGACTTTGGGTGAAATGCGGCCGAGAGGTGGCATCGTAAAAGTATAAATACTTTTTGAAAATATAATAAAAGCCCTTAGTATTTTGATCGCTTGAGACTACGTACGAAAGTTACCACGAGCTTGTAAGTATAGAAAATTATTTTAAATTATATAGCACGGTGTTAGCCTCATAATTTATACGCGGATTGTGCCGAGTTTAAAATTTTATTGAGATGTCACATATATTTTTTAACAAGCTCGTGTAGTGACGTTATGTAACGTGGATTAAATTAAACAATTATGAAAGAAGTATAATTAATTTGGATTTGGAAATTGGAAACACCGTGAAGGCAGCGCAAGCAGCACAACTTAAATGGGGTTCTTCTACTAATAGCTAGAAGCAGTTTGCAGAGCAGAGCGAAACAAATATACGGCATCGTCAACGGAACAGAGATCTTCTAGAAATTCCAGGTAACGCTTTAAAATTGTTGTTGTTATAAACTATGAATATTGGGTGACGTGTGAGAGTGAATTTTGAAGGTATTGTGCATTATTTTGCGTATTGAAAATAATACGTATAACTAACTTTATTATGGTATTTAAATAGAAATCTGAAGGTGTATATAAAGCTTATTAACGTTCCATCAGGAATTTAAAATTTGTAAAGAGTACATGGGTTTGTTTTTTGTTTGTTTGTTGTAAGAGTATGCGAAGTATAAGGGCATATATTGTTCGTAATTAACTGGGTTATCATGAGCTCACCATACTCCAGAGTTTACGTAGATTTAAAATAAATTATAAAGAAAGAATGTGAAATAAGATAGTATTCAGGGCCCATTTACTCCGGTTACATTTTATGTGTTTGATAATTTAAATTAAAATACAGGACATTACAAAATAGGATTTATTGAGGTGTAACTTGATCACTGAAATGTGGATAATATTGAATTTTATTTGTAAATA
The DNA here is from genome assembly GCA_036346225.1 of Platerodrilus igneus. NCBI lineage: Eukaryota > Metazoa > Arthropoda > Insecta > Coleoptera > Lycidae > Platerodrilus > Platerodrilus igneus. The sequence continues at coordinate 3,140,345 of JARFIW010001031.1, forward strand.
GTGATAAATAAAAAATTATATGATTGTTGTATTTTGTGGTTTTATTGAGAGTGTGCGTGAACGATGCAAAGCATAATAGTGAATCTAGGTATCCAAGAGGAGGTCCAACTGAGCTAGCCGGAAGCAGTTGAAGAAAGCAATTCAACCGAGGAAGAAAGGAACAGGTTAGAAATTATTTTTTGAATTTTTTATTTTGGTGAAATTTTCGATTTTCTATAAATTAATTTTTGAAACTACTGAGAACCCGAGAGTTCCACGGCAATATATATTTATATTGCTATGATAACCCTTAACGTTCAGTTCCTACTGCCCTCCATCCGCTCTGTGTCTTTAAATAACCTAGAATTTTAAATAGCTACGGCTAGCTCAGTCTAATCTACACAGAGTGCACAACGTTACGATAACAAAGAATTTAGCCCCCTTTTATCTATAGCTTTCCTACTTGAATGAGAAAAATGAAATTGACCAAGATTTGTATAAGGACAAGGAAAAATTATATACACTTTACAGCTTAATATTATTTACTATGTGACAAAAATAAACCCCTGAATCAAATAATAATAATATTAATTTGTTTATCCCCAAAATTACAGCTCCCTTAAGTTAGTTTAAAGCTAGCAAAAATGACACTGTACTCTATTGGAAATACCCTTGAACGATCGATAACCTTTCCCTTTATACGTAAATTTTCATGTATAAAAAGATTTTTGATGACCCTTTACCTACATATTCGGGTATAATAAAAAAATATAGAAAATGTTCAATAAAAAGAAAATAATGCCTTATGCTATTTAGATAATATTTTGACCTGTAGTTTTCCTTGAGTGTTTTTTTTTTGTTCTGCTACTGCGTGGTGTGGACCAGTACGCCTGGATTGCTTTCAGTTGAGTTCACTTGTTGATTTTATAGTACCGCTTAACCAAATCCCATTCAATGCTTAAAACAATCCTCTGTTTTGTGCACAGATGCGTAGATGCAAATCAATATTTTTATGCAATTTTAGATCGATTTAAATTCGGATTTATCTGCAATTATCCCAGAGTTATTCCAGATTTTCACTTAGATTTCTTATTTATTACTCAGAGTTTCCCAGATTTTTTATTTATTACCTAGATTTCTACCTGTCACTTAGAGCTGTTTTCCAGTTAACGGTAAAACTTTTCTGGTATATTTTTCACTATTATTTTAGTTTCAAATTTTTCTGTCACGACTTTCACGAAATATAATTATTAAATTTTTTATGTTCACTCTTACGTAAATTTTTAATTTAAACGGATGCAGTGCATGCTCAGGTTGAAGGAAGACTGTCTGTTTATCAAATTTGAGTGATATATAAAGTAACGCCTCTATCCGACAGGATTGGTTATCGGCGTACTGCGGTCAAGGGTTAAGGCATGCTATAGGATATTGTCAACACTCTGGACTTTCTTAGGTATGATTTTGATAATAGCTCGACGGAACAATGCTGTGCTCACGTAGTGTACCAGTTGTATATGGTGGATTTTTATAATTCTTGTACTTTTACCCACCTGTTTTGTTGTAGAAAATTTTTAATTTGACTTCTCACGTAGACAAACTTATGGCTTTATTTTTGTCAAGATAATGTTTTGGGTTTTGAATTTATTTTCATGTTAAAAATCACGTACGCGAAATTTCTATAATGACGTAAATTGATATGCGTTTCTTTACATCCTGCGTTTCCGAAACATATTTATTTTTAAATGTGCGTTTATTTCGAAGATGCTTTGTTGTTTCTTTGTACCATTGCATGTCCTATTTTACTAGGATTCTAATCATGATTTCTAGCTTTCAATGCTCTTAATGCGTGTTTGTTTAAAATTTATGAATGCTTTTCTGATTTAAAAGAATTTAATTGCGTTCAGAGTTATTTATTTTACTGAATGTTTGTATTATTGAAGGATGAGCTTCCCTGCATTAATTAAAGTTAACTGTGATACTTATACAGTGTGTTAAATGTTTGCACTTTGCATAATTTGCGAATTACGTACTTTTCATGGTAAAGTTGTTTAGTTTTTTAGCTTTTAGTACTATTTACATGTAGTGTGAAATCCTTATGACTCTATAAACCCCCAAATAACCCTATTATCATAGCATTATATATTAAAATAAAATATATAGGATTCATACTTTTATTCTCATCCCATTCTATAGGTGTTGTATGAGAAACTGAACATTTCTGTCAGCTCATTCAGGCGCTTTAAATCTCAATCACGCCTCGGGGAACAGATATTTTTATATGCAAATTAGACACTGCAAAATTCTGTACATTTTCCAAATTTTCAATTTGAAATCAAACGAGATGCAGGGGTAAGCTCTAATATGACTTTCATGCACGCTAAAATGCAATTTAGCTGAGCTCAAAATCGTTTGCGACTAATTAAGTATGCAGAAAATCGGTTCTTGTTAATTTGATTCGTATAGGAAATGCACATTGCATCTTTTGCACAATTAAATATTTAAAATCATGCAAACGTCATTAATGATTTCGATTCCTGCGACATTATTTATATGTACATTATTTTACTTCCTATTCAATTTTCTAAGCGAAACACTAATATTTTACTACTCTTAATACTATTAACTTGTACAAAGAAGAAATACAATCAAAACGTCAGCAACTAATTTAATTAAAAGGAATACTGGTGGGTATTGATCGCGCTCAAGTCTATTTAATTATTCCCCACTAAATACATTATTCCGTGAGTATGTTTTCCTAGTGGTTATTGGTCCCGTTTCTACTAACTTCCGGTTAACTTACTATTGCAGTTTGTTCTATATTTCCGACGCAAAATCTTATATAGTGAAAATACTTTAAGGACATTAATAACGTGTTGAGGTACTTTTCGTAAAAACATACGAAGTCAGAAAGGATTATTTATTTAAAAGTGATGCTACTGCTGATTTCAAAAATGTTGAAATATCAAAAAGTAATGATTGAAATCTTGTTCAATTTTGGAAAAATTTGTATAGAACTGAAACATGGCACATACCTTAAAAATATCACTACAAGTTATACATAAAAAAGTCTACATTAATCGTATGTACGTTAAAAATTTGATTTGAGGTCAAGGGTAAAAACAATCGGGTCTTTGTAAATATATTGTAACGAAAACCCTTTTCTAAAACAATAGTTCCTTATTATCAACTGATTACGTAAGCCTATTCAACTACTCGTAGCTACAGCGACATTCTTAAGGCACTCATAACAATTTATTTTCAACTAATCGCTAACAGTACTAATATTAATTCTTTAACGCTACTATGCTATCTTCTTAATTACTATGGAAGCACGCTTATTAATTTATATCCCATAGTGCAATTTGTATTAACAGTATGTACTACTAATTTATTTCATACCACAACTCTATAGCTCGAATAAAAACGTAATATTATAAGCAAAACTTTAAATTAGAACTAAACTCTAAAACCACTGACGGGCAATTTACACGTTATTCAATTGTTTTAGATTATTTTGAAAAAGTACTATAATTAAGGAAATAGCATCTGTAATTTCTTATTCTAGGGCTAATAAAGCTCTTAAATGCAAACTCTTGCAACCTGTCAATGAAGTCCATCTGTAAATGTCACGTCACTGAGTGACTAGCAATTATTTTTAAGTAAAATGCTTCTCTTACATTCTGTTGTAATATTCTCGTCAAACGTATATTAAGCGACTTGGCGTTACACTGCCCCCATCTTAAAGCTCTTCTGGCCCAGAACATTCTGTAACCAGGACGTTAGAAGTCCCTGCGGCGATAAGGACAATCACAACCATTTCTGCAATTCTGATGCTGGTAAAAGTAGCAATCAATACCCTTCATACCAATCACTGTACCATTTGGATTGTAACCACACACCAAGATATGTACCTTTGGTTTTTGGAACAACATCTCTAACACAGTTCGTACCACACTCCACTTCTACCCATCGAGTCCACAACCGATCTTAGGTGTGGCTTACCTTTTTGTCCCCGAATTTGACCATCTGGCCTTAGAGGTCCACTAACGCCTTTCACAGATCCTAGTAATTCAATTTAGTGGCAGGCCATTGCTTGGTCACCAAGTAGTAGATGCTACAATGTCGGTCCTTTTACCTTTTATCCAAACGAGGGTGTATTGTTGTGAAAAATGCTTGCCTAACATGTTTTAAGCGGTCCGTGTCGGAAATTGAACCCACGCATTCATACGTAAACCTGTCTGATCCACGGAGCCACCTCAGATCAAGGTCTTCGGTTACACAATATGACAAGGAGTATTTCGATGGCACATCGAATAGATCTGAATCTCTTCAGTGATCCCAAATCTCGTGTTGTCTGTGCCGCGGTACAGAGAGAACCAATCATCAAAAGGTCTAGTCTTTCGTTTATTCTCATGAGCGTAACCATTTGTTCGTCTCATTGCTTACCGTTCTTCGGCATTACCTGCGTCATCAGCGTAGGGTGCTAACCTGTTAACGTGCCTTACTTTTGTTTTTATTTTTGAGAGCTCACGAATCCGATATACCACGTTATTTATACCTTTTATAACTTCATACGGACTTTATAAATGTCTTATAAATGCCACTTAGGGGCAGTTTACTTCTACGTCTGGGATTGTATAGCCAGTCACCTTTTTGAAAACCAGAATCCTTCGCCTTTATTTCATATTTGGGTTTTATTCGATTTGGATATTCTTCCTATCGTCACCATGAGTGTCATGCATCTTGCGCTTGAGCTTCTCGACATACCTCTCGTCCATTCCAAGTTTACACTCAAACTCAAGGTGAGATGGTAAACGTATCTCGCGTTACAGCATAGCACATGCAGATGTCTATACAGTGCTTTCGTGAACCGAAGATCAATGGGCCAATAAAAATAAATGCAAATATTCTAGTACGTCTGAGGCTGGGAAACTATCTTGGAAAGGAGCTCGTCCAAGGTGCTGTTTGTACGCTCTGCCATACTGTCCGTCTGTGGGCGCAATGGTGACGTTCGTCTCCTTCTTCTTCCCAACAACCGGCAAAATTCTTGAAATAAGGTTGACTAAAAATTTGTGACTTGATCGGCGTACAATTCCATAGGAACTCTAAAACTGCTAACAGTTCATCATCAGCACGTCAGCGACGGGTGCAGCATTTTGGTTTGGTATGGCATACGTTTCGGTCCACTTTATAGAATAGTCCATAGTCACCAAGATGTCTCTGGGAATAGAGCAGTATCGATTGCCACTTTTTCCAAAGTGAATCCCACGTTGTATTGCTTCATTGGGGTCTTCTGCTTTCCCAATGATGCCCACACCTGACACTTGCGACACCACTCTTTAACATCGTCCTTGCGGCCTACCATGTAAAACTTGAACGGACATTCTCCATAGTCTTTTTAATGCCGAAGTGTCCTCTTGAAGTCTCATTATGTAGATGTCCTAACATTTCGACACCTGGATTTTAAAAACAACTACCTACAGTGTACTCATGGATCCGTTTCTACTTTCCAAGGATTGCACCAAGATCCTTTTGACTACCTTTAAGAAATCCCGTTGTAACCGGTACGACTTTGGGGTGTTATTCAACGGACTAATATACAGAATGACACCTATGTATTATGCCCTCTCTCGTCGATTCGCAACGTAGCGGCTACGAATCGTCATTGATCATGATAATCCGAGAAAGTAGATCACACTTAATTTCTAACCGTCAACAATGGCTGGAATCTTCGCAGCAAGGTCGTCTAGAAAGCGCATCCGGATTACAATGACTTGTACTAGTACGGTTTTCCGTGTCGAAGTCATATTTCACCAGTCTTTCTATCCATCTGGCAACTATTCCTTTTAGGTTTCTAGCTTCAGGGCGGCGTGGTCGGTTCTTAGGTAAAACTTTCTTCTGTAGAGGCACTGATTAAAGTGTTCTGCAGATTTACCCATAGCCATCATTCCCTTCTTGTAACGCAATAATTCCGTTCCGCTTTCGAGAGCACCTTGCTAAAGTAACCAATAACTTCCTCTCTCTCGTCCGTCTTGTTGTATTTCGAATAGTACACTTCCGATGGCGGCATTGCTTGGGTCCGTATCCAAGATCAATTTACCTTCCCCGGGGGTAACTTAACAATAAATGCCTTAATGCATTTTGCCAATTTTCGTCCCAAACGTAATTACACCCTTCTTCAGTCAGCTTAGTTAGGAGCTAATATTCGCAAACCAGGAAATGAATCTTCTATGGTAAGTGCAAAATCCCAAAAACATACGTAGCTGAAGTTTGTTTTTTAATGTCGGTCAATCTTCCGGTTCTGACCTAACTCCGTTGTGTATTTTACTTGTTCGCCTAGCAGGTGACATTTCTTAAGACTCAGCTTCAGATTGGATTCTCTGAATCCTCGTAACACTTTTTCTAAACTTCACAAGTGTTCCCCAAACGATTTCCCAACCACGATCACATCATACATATACACAAGACACGTTTTCTACAATAACCCACGCAAGATGTTATCCATTAAACACTAGAAAGTAGCAGGAACCTTACAGAGTCCAAGTGGAATAACTGCAATTGTCAAAGATTAGTATCAATAGCAAAAGCTATTTTTTTCCTGATCGTTGGGTTCCATATCCACTTGCGAGTAGCCATTTTTTTAATACCAACCATAGCGATCTTGAACGTGTTTCTAGGATGTCGTCAATTCCTAGAAGTGGGTAGCTATCCTTTTAGTCACATCATTAACCGCCGTAGCGCGCTCAAAATCTTGTCGACCCGCCTATATTTTTAACAAACATAACAGGCGATGCCGAAGGGCTATTAGAGTGCTTAATCACTCATTGCCCCTCCACATCTCTATTAATTTTCTTGGTCTCATTGAGTTTGGCCAGTGGAAGTCGTCTTGGCTGCTGTCTTATTGACTGCTTGACTAAAGCAGTTTTTCCTAACTGACCACCTACGACCGCAAACCTGTCCGAGTACTTGCGGATCAAGTTTTTAAGCCTGACCAGTTTTTGTTGTTTAAGATGCTAGCATGGTTACGTCATCTGGTCCAATAACTTCATGAAGCACTCTGTAGTGGGTGCTCCTTTCTCAACATCGGCACACACCGCTACGTGAACAAGAGAAAAGCAGCACCTAACCCTTGCATTCTTTTTCAATGCGATATCGTGGTCATTGGCGTTTAAGATCCTTGCTGGATCTCCGTTGCGTATCCCGACAACAAAAACCTGCCTACCAGCTGTTGTAGGAAGCTATCCAGTGCTGTTTGGAAGTTAGTCTCGCCAAGCGAGGAATACCTGCTTCTACCTCTTGCAAATTTTTATTGACCCTTTGTAACGGTTCTTTACTTGAGCGTGGTGCACTTGTTGAAGATAAGAGTCGCCCTACTTCCTTTCTAGTCTCGATGTTAAGGTTCCATAGTTTCTTTGGTTATAGTCTGGTATGGTCTACAGGATATTCAAAGTCTCTCATTTTAACGCGATAATTAACTCCGTTGTTCTTTGACCATCCTTTTAGCCGTTAGCTCTCGCAGTAGCCTCTAATTGCTTGAAATATATTCCCCAAGGTAACTTTACATCAAAAGTGGTGGTTTTACTCTGAACCATGTCGTCAGTTCGCATTCCGACATTCTTAAAATCTGAGTGCTTAAGCTGTTAGCGAATTAATTCGTTCTTCTTTTTCCAGAAGCTTTTCAGTCGCTTCAAACTAGTTCTCCAACAATTTTTTTGGAAATCACGCTTCCAGCTCATGCGAATCATCTTAAATCTTGGTTTTAAGTTTTTACAAATCGCGAGAAAATGTGGCTTCTATGTTTTCAGCGGATTTTATGCTTTCTTTTAAAAACTCTTCTTTAATTGTTCAACCGCATTTGCGGTTTTTGTACTTTCTAGTATAAACTTTTCTCTCAATTGAGTGTAATTTTCTTGTAAATTTACAGCAGTCTCGTTCAGTCTTTCTGCAAGGTCTGTAGGGGTTTGTTCTTGTTTCTCTGTGTTTTTATTTAATTCAGTAAAATTTTTTTCTAGCTTCGCTGCAAGACTTTTAGCGTTTTGGTTCGTTTTCTCAGCATTTTTCTGTAACTTCTCTACGAAGATTGCGGAACTTCCATTTAATTTTTCCATGAATTTTGCAGTTACTAGCGAAGCTCACCGCAACACTTGACCTGAACTTCTTCAAGAAGGAAAGAATTTCACTATTCACTTTCTGTTGACTACGAGTTACTGGCATGCAAATAGAAATCGTTCAAATGTCTGTTTCCACTACTATTTCACAGAAGTCTAACGACAACTCTTTCGCAAAACAGCAGTTTTTTTATTATTAACTGATTACGCAAGCCTTTTCAACAACTCATTCTGCAGTGAAATTCGTAAAACATTCACGAGAATTTATTTCCAGCTAATCGCTAACAATACTAATATTAACTTCTTAAAGCTACTATGCTATCTTCTTAACTACCATCGAAACAATACAATTAATTTATATCGAAGAACTAAATTAATTTATATCGAAGAACTACAATTAATTTATATCACATAGAGCAATTTATATTAACCGTACGTCGCCACTAATTTATTTCATATCACAACTTTATAGTTCTAACAAAGACGTAATATCAACTTAGAGCTGAGTTCTAAAACCGCTAAGGGGTCATTTAAATGTTATTTAATTTATATGTTATTTAATTGTTCTAGTTGTTCAAGTGCTTGCTAGAATTAAGCAGATAAAATCTAGAATTTTCTATTGTAAGGTTAATAAAACTCTTAAATGCAAACTCTTGTAACCTGTCAATCAAGTTCATCTAAAGATGTCTCTGTTTTGTATATATAGGGAAATTACATCCAAAATGAAACTTTGATAAATATTGGCTTCCCTAATTATTTTACAAAGAAATGTTTAAGAGATAATTAGAAAGAAATGCTGCTTCTGTTGCTGTAGTTAGACTTTAAGTCTACTTAGCCATTTTAGAGAAAATCTGGAAAAACTCTTTTTTATCTCTTTTACTTAAACCCTTAATTTCGATTAATAAAATTGAAACCGTCAATTTGAAAAGTTTGATAATTTGATTTACATTTTTCGAAATTGACACAAGAAGGAAAAGTGATGAGAGAAGTTAATAAATAAAAAGTAGGCAAGAGAAAAACGAAATTATTCAACATGTTGTAAAAATACATTTTCATTAATAGCAGAGCAATATCCGAGACGATCATCATATTTTCTTCTAACATTTGCCAGCATGTATTGAGAAATTCTTTAACAGTTTCCAACTATGGCTTTTTTTAAGGTAGTTAAATTCTCAAATGAATGCTCATTGCTATAAAGCTTATTTTTTAAATATAACCAGAAGAAAACTTCGCACGCTGTCAAATTAGGGGAACAAGATGGCCAAAGAATAGTACCACCTTGTTACATTTTAAATTTGGCAATGTACATTTTTATAATTTGTAAATAAATTCGCGCGGATATTTTTAAATGAGCTTGTCAATTTTTGTCATTCCGGACAGATGCGTTTGCGCAAAAGAATGCGCAGGTGCGAAGTGTGCGAAAGGACGCCATTAAGCGACGAGACCTGAAGCAAAGAACATCTATCTGTGTCGTGAGTGTTTTTTTCCTTTTACGGGCGTAGGTTCCATACCTTACCTTTGTGTACCACTACCTGGGTATTCCTATCATTCTGCTACGAGGGGGAAAGTGGTTTAGAACGGATTGGCAATTTGACTTAGCTATGGCGTGATGTGATTCACAAACGAGATGAACCCTGGGATTCGGTTGTAATGAGCGATTTGAGTCAGTAAATTGTTTTTATTTACATTGTGCATAAAAATTTGACCATTGCATCACTTTTAAAAGCGTTCAGTATTTGATACAAAATGGCGCGTAATTTGCCGCGTAAATATACGTTATATTAAACAATTGCGCAATAGTATAGAAACGCGGGAAAGCATAGCAACCTCTGTCTATAATTGCCCCGGAAGGGTATTGTCTAAATAGTTTCATTCAATTATGTTATATGCTGGGCATCCATCATGCCGGTACCATATTTTTTTTTTTTGGACTAAATCCTCAATTACTGATCCCACTTTTTCCTGTATTAACTGCAAATAAAGTTGTCCAGTCATCAAGCCGTCAATAAAAATGCACCAATCACGCTATGCCCTAATAAACCAGCACATATTAACTAAATGGCGATATTGACCTTTAGTATTCCAACAAAGAAGATGGTTATTTGTACTCCAGTAGCGGAAGTTTTGTGAACTGTGGATAGAATGTGTTGAAATCGAACCTTTTATCTGAAAATAAAACCCACCTCCATTAATTATTTCGGCCATTGTCTCACAAAATAGCATTCTAATAAATTTATCTTCCGCGAATATCTCCTGCACTCTCTGGTATTAAATGACTTAATTTTCGAGATTTGCGTCTTTAAGACATTATAAACCCTTGTATGGGATATTTTCAATTTTAGACCAATTCCTTGAACAAACATTTTTACCGCTACAACTTGTAATATTACTTCAAACTCCCGTTTGCTTTTTATATTGCTACAGGCGCACTAACAGCAACCAAAACATTTGAATGTTTACAGTTGAAACGGCGCCATTGTATCATATTATTAAAGAAAAATACGTAGTACTTTTTTTCTCAACTAGAAAATAAAAATCAGGGTCATTGTTGTCTACGGTAATATTGTTTTGATTTACATGGAATTCAGAAATTTCAATATGCACAAACTCATAAAATATAATAAAAATTAATGATCGTTCTCATAGGAACTGAACACCTTGACCTTACCGTAAAACAACTTTAGACGTATATTGTATGGGAACTAAGTGCGGAATTCTAACAAAAAGTGAGAGATTCAAAAAGTTCGGATGAACTTAATACATAAAGGTGGAAATGTACAAAATGAAGCGTGAATAACAACGGACGCGTATGTAGGCTATTGCCTTGGGCGAAATGTCCCCTGATGGGGGAGACAAGAACCAAATTTGATTTAAGGATAACGGATGAATGTTTTAGAGACTATGGCTCTTAGGCTGGTCCTAAATATTACAGAACTTCTTTGAGGAATTGACCAGAAAGGTTTCATACACGCGAGTTGCACGAGTTTAAATCGCGATTCGGTGGTGAAGTGAAAGGGTTGAACAGTGAGCTTCACTTATCAACATATGTTGAATGAATCACAGGAATGAGGTGTCCTAAAGTGCCGAGAAAATAATTAGTCCACCAGTAAAGTTAATTTGAAAACCCTAAATTACAAATTGTGAGTACTGTTCTGAGTTTTTGTTTTGTATTTTGTTTGACGCTTGAAAATTATGTCAATACGAACTTGTAATTATAATTATAATTGGTTCTTAAAATGGCGGAATTAGTTTTTTACATTAAGAATAGAATTAGTAGAAAAGAAGTTTGAAACTTTTAAAATGCGAAACGTGCGTATTAAGTGAAACGCAAGCTTTAATTGTAAGATGTATTGTTGGTAAATTTTTTGTGTGCAAATTTCACGTTTTTAACGGAGATCAGAATGGTGGAAACAGAGGTTGGTATTTCTACGACAGTTGTTCGTCATTTTCAAGTAATTCGGATTTACAAAATGTCGTATAAGGTAATTTAAGGATCTATTGCTATGAAATCGCAGTATTGACTTCAGTAAAAGGTTTCATTAGGAGTTGTTAGTAACACCTGGCCAGATGAAGTTAGATTAGTTTTTCTTTCTTTTAAAGTTAATGGACGTGTAATGAGTATGTTTTGAGGTTTACTATTAATAGAGTTTAAATTTGGATGGAATTTTATTTACAGTTAGTTATAAGATAGGTAAGATGATCATTATGAGAGGATATACAGTTATTTTCAATGATAAAGTTATATCTGGGAGACGCCATTTCAAAAATTGTTGTAATTGCGTAGAAAATTAGTAAGTGTTTTAAAGTAGGGTACAAAAGGAGATGGCTGAGGGGACAAGTTTGGAATCAGAAGCAAGGAAAGTTATCCGGAACAACCGTCTTGCGGGTAGCAAATACATTTACGATATTGCTAGGATATGGCGGTTTGACGCCCTTTAATCTTGACAGTTAGTAAACAACGTAATTAGTAGTTTTTTAAGGTAGCTGTATGTTTTGGCCATTTTACCTTTTTAGATTTTTATTAATTTTATCATTTTGTCATAGGAGCCCACCCTCGCACCACTGAAAGTTAGCCGTGCATCTTTAAAATAGTTACGGCGTTCTTGCCCTTTTGGGGCAATTTAAAATTAAGTCATATCGTCATTTTTTACCCATAACAAGTTTAGTACTCCATTTTTTTTCAGGGTAACACGTTCTGTTTATTAGGGAGAAGCAATTTTCACGCTAAAATAGAATTATTAACCGACTAGACACGTTGTTAATGGTTTGAATTTTATTGACAGTGCATTCTTGATTAATTATTATTATTCGATCACCAAAGTTGTCACGTTCAATGTGGTTACAAAATTGGATGACTGACCGCTTATTATTGTTTCTCAGTTTTTTTGGGGTTTGGACATGGAGACTTTTATCAAACTCTATACAATCAAATATACACAAATTGCAATTATGTATCAAATTTCAAACTCGTAGTCTACAAATGGCTTAATTCAAAAGAACATGTTTAAAAATAGAGAAGTTTTTCAGATTTTCCCTAAAATGGCTTAATAGTTTAAAACCTAATTGTAGCAACAGAAGCTGTATTTCATTCGTAACAGATTATCGCTGTTAGCGCGAGGGGTTTTATAATTTTATATATCGACTTACCTCAGCCGTATTCTATTGTTCTATAAGTGTCGTTTCTATTCTTCAACGAAGTGGACTGTATCACGATTTATTAGACGTGTTACGCACGCACTATCACTGTGTTTTTTAGGGTTTATCAATAAAATCACATTTGGAGACAATAATGACTTAATTACCGAACCAACAACCGTTTTCCTTCGATGTGTAGGAGCAAAGTGTCGATCACTACCCCTTTTTTCAACTTAATTTTCACCGACACAAATTAGGATTTATGGCAGGATATAACGAGACAAGGGATGGCAGCTTTGCTATTTGATTTACAACTACGAAATTACAACCACTTAAAATTAAACACAAGGTGCGACAAAGAGACCAAACATCCCGCCCACCAAAATAAGTATGAACTAATTTACTTTATATTTAAAAATAATTATAGCTATTAACTAAGAAACCTAAACCGACAAACTTATATAAGCAAATATATATATATATATATATATATATAAAAATGAAAAAAAATTGCTTATAGCAATTTTAATAAATAAAACAGTATATACGATGTATAAATAAACACTAACTTTACGAAAAATTGAAAGAAAGTTATTAATTATACAAAGCAAGCTAGTAATTTGCATAGCCATAAATGAAACAAACAAATTCTTTCATTTATGGCTATGCAAATTACTAGCTTGCTTTGTATAATTAATAACTTTCTTTCGATTTTTCGTAAAGTTAGTGTTTATTTATACATCGTATATATATATATATATATATATATATATATATATATATATATACATATATATTGTCGTGAAAATTATAAGTTAAGAGGAATAGATAAGTTGAGAGAATGAACTTGTAACAACCGTGTATATAGAAAATAGGCACAATTTCCTTACGCGCCAAATTAGTTAGTTTTCACATTCAAAACGGTCAGATAATAGCATATTTTAGTATTTATAAATCAGAATGTTAAAGTTGCATAACGTGTAGAAGCTTTGAAGTACGCGAAACTCAAGGATACGCATAATTACTTTTGATATTTTAAAAGTTGTAAATCGAGTACATCAGAAAATAATGAAAGCTTTCGGGTATATAAAATCAATAATGTAAACGCATATTTTCTATTTAACAGAAGGGACAATTATCAAAGACGGGGGACAAATACTAATTTTAATAACAGACCGAACTGAAAACCACGACGGACATTCTTTCGTAGCAACAGTGTAGGTAGACGACCCGCACCAAGACCTGGGGCACAGAGACAAAATAGTTCACCGGACATGAAGGGGACACAGACGACGACACCTAACAGAGAAAATGAAAGGATCCCGATATCTTTAGGTTTTAAACACAGCAATTTTAGCAAAGAAAGGTTTCTCCACAGTATTCACAGCATTTATATGACGGCCTAACGCTGGGGCTCGATTTAAAGGGTATCCACAGCAATATATATATATATATATATCATTAAATATTAAGTAACTGGCAGTAAACATAGTTTCACTAGAGAACGTTTAACTAACCCTTGAGCTGTCTTGACTGTTGCTACACGAACAATACCATCCCTACCAAAATGAACATCTACTACTCTTCCTAAAACGCCACTGTAGAGGGGGGTTATTTTCTTCTTTTAAGAGGACAAGCAAATCAATAGACAGAGTAGCGGAATTCCTCAACCACTTACCTTTCTGTTGCAGCGTATGCAGGAATTCAGCACCCCATTTTCTCCAAAACCCTTGTTGCATTTGCTGCAACAGTTGCCAGCGATTTAAACAGGAGGGGTTTATGGACAACAAATCCGTATCTGCTAACACCGAGACTGGTTCAACATTAAGAAAATGACACGAGGTCAAATACGAAAAATCATGCGGTTCGCAACTCAGTGCGCATAGTGGACGTGAGTTGAGAATCGCTTTGATTTGAATCAATACCGTCGAGAATTCTTCAAACGACAAAATTTGTTCACCGATAATTCTTTTCAAATGGGATTTTACCGATTTAATTCCGGCCTCCCGCAACAACCCATCAAAATAAGGAACAGCAGGACGGTTAAACACAAATTCGATTCCTTCAACGCCTGCCGAATGGTGCATCAATCGAGAGATTTCACGCGAGGCCCCAAAGAAATTGATGCCATTATCACAATGGATTAGAATACATTTGCCTCTTCGTGCAATAAATCGACGTAAAGCGCCCAAGAAAGCGTCTGTCGACAAGTTAGACACTAATTCCTAATGGATAGCTTTAGTGCTGAAACAAATAAATAAGCAAATGTACGCTTTCAATAATTTTGCGCCACGACGATTCATCGTGACAGAAAAAGGTCCACCAAAGTCGACACCCGTATGTAAACACGGCTTACCCAGAGTTAATCTAGAAGCTGGTAAATCCCCCATAGGGGGGGGGGGCATAAAGCCACAGGGTTTACACGAAAACAACGAATGCAGGATTTCAAACATTGCCGAATAGCCCTCTTTGCGAACAAGATCCAATAATTTTGAGTTAATAAAAATTGATTGTTTGATTTTCAGGATGTAAATGTCTTTCATGACAATCTAATATAATAATTTCAGTCAACCGATGCGACCGAGGAAGCAAAATTGGAAATTACGCAGGCAACCGCCCACCCTCAACAAATCACGACTATCTAGAAACGGACTAAGGCTACGAAGTTGTTTTCAAACAAGTTTTCCAGTTTTAATATTTGCAATGTCTTGGGCAAAAACATTTGTTTGAACTCTTTTAATCAATAAATGTATAGCTTCCTGCTGTTGAACATTACGGGCGTCGCCGTGGATCAATGTAGTAAGCGTAAGACTACGGATCCCAAGGTCCCGGGTTCAAATCCCGACACGGCCGACTGCTTGAAAAATGGCAGGTGAGCATTTTTCACAAAAATTACGCCCTCGTTCGGATGAGAGGTTAAATGGAGGTCCCGTGTGTGAGTGTTGTCACGCACGTTAAAGATCCCTACCTTGCCTGGAACGGCAAGGGTTCGGCAAAATTCTAAAATTTCCAGGCAACAAAAAACTCGCCTCCTGGCCAATGTAGTACCTACAGGTGGAGCATTGGAAATATAAATGAACTGTTGAACATTACGAATGAAATGACGAATACATGTAATAATCCTACAAATTTTCTGCACTTTTGAAAATTTATCCAATAACAAATCTAAAAAATTCTCAGTCATAACTACTGTTAACGACAGAGTACGATATTCGACGTCTATCTTAGATAAGTCGATTAGTTTTGGCAGCGACGTTACTGACCATTTTTCACTACGACGCACTAACCAGAGAGGCCCTGTCCATCATAATGGATGATGAACCAACTCTGAAGCTAAAAGTCCACAGGGTTGTACTGGGACTTAACATGAAGCCACGAAGATGGAGGAATACGTTCTTGAATATCCGAAATGCGATTGCTAACAATTGTCTTCCACTTTATCAATTGATATAACCATATTTGATTAATGAACAACAATAAAAATTAACATAAAAACAATGCGTATTACAATACGCTACGACACCTAATTAATCTATGAAATTAAATTATTAATCGACAAATGCAACAAATGACAATGCTCGTTCGACAAAGCGTTTAATGTTTCAAAATAAATACCAACAAAATAACCTCTTTGTTATACTATCCAATAAGTTGGATGATCCGAATGGTGCATCAAACCTTGGTCGACGAAAAATAAGGTAAGAATTTAAAATACAACCCTCATAAATAGAAAGTTTACATAAAGTACACCGACTGACCATTAATCCTTGCGACAAAGAAAATGGAATGTATTATAAATCTACCGTTATACCCAAATGTTTCTACTATTAAATGTGCAAACAAGATGTTAGCCTCTTTCTAACACGCCCAAACATATCAAAACTATGACAATTATTAAATTAAAAGTATTAATAAGAAACGACAGGAATAGGACCTAATTAATTAATCAAATACTACGGCTTAGGAAGGAAATTTTGTTAACGCGAGGGGTCTTATAATTTTATATATCGACTTACCTCAGCCGTATTCTATTGTTCTATAAGTGTCGTTTCTACTATTTAACGAAGTGGACTGAATGATGATTTATTAGACGTTATGTACGCACTACCACTGCATTTTTTAGGTTTATCGATAAAATCACATTTAAAGACACTAATAACTTAACTCACTTTACCGAACCAATAACCGTTTCCTTCGATGTCTATGAGCAAGTGTCGATCGCTACCCTTTTTACAACTTAATTTCTACAGGCACAAAGGAGGTTCTATGAAAGGATATAATGGTACAAGGGATGACAGCTTTGCTGTTTGATTTACAACTACGAATTTACAACGACTTAAAATTAAATACGACTACGTGCGACAAAGAGACCAAACAATCCCCTTACCATTTCTCTATAATATAATTAAGGGAGCCAATATTTACTAAAGTTTCATTTTGAATGTGATTTTCCCGTGTATGTAGAACACATTTACAGCATAGATATAGTGTATCAATATATTAATATGAATCTGTAAACTCTCTCAGCTTATTAATGGTGAAGAATTGCTGTTTTCTTTTACACTTCTGTTATTTCGTCAAAATGTAAGAGTAAATCGTTTTTTACGATGATCCACTTAAACCTTACGTTTCTGCCTTCTTACAAAAACAAGATTTCTACCTCTTTTTTGCCGAATCGAACTCATTCTTGGACATTTTGGTTTCTATAGTGTCTTATCTCAGGGGAAATAACCATATGCGTAGAGTTTAGACGCAACAAAGAATCTGAGAAAAGGAAACAAAGAAATTATTGCACTGGGAATAAAAGGATTGACCGCGCTTTATATTTTCTGTTTTGTAACAATATACTGTAAGTTGCAGTTGTGGAGTGATACACTTACACCCACATCATTAAAAAAGTTCTTTGCCTAAGCCCTATCTGAATTTATTGATTATTGATTAATGCTTTTACCGTTTGTTAAAGTTTCCTTTAAAATGTTTTCCTAAAGTTTATGGCCGAAAAACAATAGTTGATATTGCATACAGCTTCGCAACCAAAATACGTAATAAAATTGATGTGTATATTTTGAGAATAACGTGTATCCAAGGAATAAATACCTTAGATACAGCGTACATTTAGGAACAAACAAAGAATGTTATCCCAATTGGCTGTGTACACGTTTTGATTAATAAAATTAAAAACTGATGTATTAACCTGTAAAATTTGATTTTAAAAATTTAATAAATTGCAAAGCGCTTTTGGCGTGAGCCATCCTCAGTGCATTTTATGTCAAATTAATTAAAATTCCATAATTTAGATAACTATTGACAATCTCACATATCAAAATTTTAAAAATTACGTAACAAGTTTTAGCTATACATGATTGCATTTATAAATTTAGATGTGACTAGGCACGTAATTTTTTTGATTTTGAATGTGAGATTGTTAATAGTTGTCTGAATTATGAGATTTTAATTAATTTGACAAAATTGCACTGAGGATGGTTCACACCGAAAGCACTTTGCATGTATTAAAAATTTTTAAAATCAAATTTTACACGTTGATACACCAGTTTTTAATTTTATTAAACAAAGAATAGTTACGGTGTAAAGGAAGTACATTAATCTGTAACGCAAACTCTTTTGCAAAACAACAGATCTTTATTATTGTGTAAAATATTTCCAGCCTCTTGCGCGCGTAATAAAATATAAGTGTAGTAGAGGGAAAAAGACAAAGTTTTAGACGGTTAGACAGGTAGCTTAGTTGCAATCTTTATCACCGAGCAGCTACAAATAAAGGAATTGCCGTATAGAAAACTGTCATTTAATTGATGGCCGTCGACCCAATCGTTGTTAGTGCTTGTGTCGCCGTTTCATCCAATTTCAAAACATGCAGCCAAGCCATTGTTATTGTTTATCTAACTTGTGGTAGTTTCATAACGGTTCTTTTAGAGTTTAATCTAAATAAATATAACATAACAATTTGAAATCTGGCGTAAATACGTTGAAAAGTGCTGTCTCCAACTGCGATGATACAGACCAGGAGTCAGCAACCTTTTTTGGACGACGGGAGTTACATATCCCCCAAATTAATATATACATATATACATATATACTATATATATATATATATATATATATATATATATATATATTACTCATATTTAGACCAGGGTAGAAAATTAATGAATTACATAAAATAATTTTAATCACCGTGTATAAGGAATATTATTAGATAATACGCGTTATTAAAACCGTGAAGCATAAAAATTTATTAGTTTCAGTAAAAATAAGAAATTTAAATCATGTACAAGACGCTTTATATCAAAAGAAACAGTATTAAAAAGCTCTGCGTGTAATTTATTTATTCCTAATAAAGAAACAAATGAAAATTACGTGCAAAATTTATATTAATTAACTCTATTTCAAGTAACCGGTATTAAACAAAACGTACAGATAATAATTGAATATTTAATTAGGATTCACTAAAAATTAAAGGGTATTATTTTTAATTGAAGTTAATTGAATCGTTAGTAACAGATAATATCTATAGAAACTTGTAAAAACCTAATAAAATACCATGTAATAAAGCTCTGAGAATTAATAGTATGTTTGAACACCTGCGTAGTTTAAAAAGCTCATTCGGCGTAAATTTTGCAGATAATTAATGGTTACAAAGAATCTTGGACAAACCGGGGCTTAATATTCACGGGAAGGCGCGATACGGGGTTATTTAACCCAGATAGTCCACATGGACTGAAAATAATCGATAATAAAGAATATCAATTTGCATCAATAAGAACAGGTTAGATAGAGACAGATAATATGCGCAAGACCGAGACACATATAGTAAAAGGCGTGAGTAGAGCAACGTCATGAAGTTGCGATTGGTTGAAAGTAAAAGGCAAAATTTGAGAGGTAAAAATAACATTTCTGTATAAAAGTCAATTTGTTATTTCCAGACGTTGCGTGCCGTGTGGAAATTTTCTGAGATTTTCAACTGGCGCGAGTGCAAAATTCGTAAAAACCGACGCGCGAGCGACGGAATGGGAACATAGCATGCGAAATTCTTTAGAATTACCCATTTTTGGGGACTCGACCGACAGACGGGCTAACTTCTATATATACCCAGGTGAATATAAACAAGCTCTCTTACATCCATGACTTGATTCAATACTTTAAACAGTGCTTTTTAGTTTGATAGAATAATTTAAAGTTTGCTCGTATATTTTGGTGATTTAAAACAGTTTGTTATTTACGTGCTAACATGAATGTACTTTAGTGCACTTAGATACAAGGTAATAAAATTTAGTATCACTGTACCAATTAGCAAAATTTACAACGACAAATGTATACACAAAAGTAGGCAGTTTTGGCGTATATTGGTGAAAGACGCATAAATTTCTTTGCTATTGTTCGGGGGTGTTAATAATTAAATGGTTCAAATACGTGTCTGGATCCACGAAACAAGGGTCAGATATACACAGATGAGTTCCGGAAAAGCCCAGAAACAACTTTAAATAAATGGTGATGGAGAAAATTTTAAAAGCGTTGAGAATTAGAAGCCGTAAATATAATCCTGTTGGAATGGTGTGATTAACTAAAGGGACGATGTACATTGAAGCTACGAGGACAGTAACCTTCAGGTAAATTATACTATTTTGTTTGACATTTTTGTGTGTGTTGAATTACTTTATAATTGATTTACTTTAAATGGACATTAGTGAAATTGTAATAACCATAAAATTTTAATGGTAAGATGAAATTTGCTTGTTTAAGTAGAAAGGGGTATTTAGTATTGATGTTCTGGATTATGATGAAATTTTAGGTATGTCTTTGAGCTCAATTAGACGAACCTGGTTAATTAACGTAAAGGGTGGTAGATGCTCCTTTTACTCTGCATATATTGTTATATTAATTAGTAGGCATCCAACAAGGACTTTAATTCTGGATGCACATTAAAATGATAATAAAATTAATCTTGAAATTCTTTTTAAAACTGAATTTTATGCTGAAATTTAATTTGAAAATTTAATGTTTTCTGAATATTGATGTAAATAGAGTTAACGTTGATGTTTGTGGTAGGAATGTGTTTGTTTTTTTTATGTATGAGGATGAAAGCTATCTAGAGGAGCAGCCGAGGCGATTAACAGAAGAAAATCAACAGACCAGGTAATTCAAGAGGTTTCACAGCATTCTTGACGCCCAATCTGTGGGGCTCGAATGTTTTTTTTTTAAGGGCCAGTTCCCGCATTCCAAGGAGCATTTCACAGCATTCTTGAGCCCAATTCGTGAGGCTCGATTAGAAAGAGGAGTACCCGAAAGATGGAGGTGTCACAGCATATCTTGGCGACCCAAAAGTGAGGCTCGAGTTCCAAATAAAATTTTTGTGATTTTATTCCAGGAAACTGGCGATCTGAGAGAGAGAGAGTTTTTGTGTGTGTATAAATTTAAGAGTATTTTAGAGTGTGTGAGTGATTTGAACGTATGCAGAGAAAGCAGTGGTTAAGGAGTCAAGGAGTGGAAATTGGAAGTGACGATAGTGCATTGTGTGAGAAAATTTCGAAAATGGAAGAAGCTGGAGGCAGTAGAGATCAGTCGAGGACGGAATCAGGAGAAACAGGAAATGAGTTAATGATGAGAATGTTAGAGGAAATGCGATTAGCTAGGGAAGAATCGAATAGAGCGATGGAGGAGTCTAACAGAAAATTAGAACTGCTAAGCGATGAATCGAATAGAGCGAGAGAGGACTCAAATCGAAAATTTGACCGAATGAGTGAAGAATCGAACAGGAAGTTAGAGGAGATTAGTCAGAAAATAGATAAGACGAATCAAGAAGTTTCAGAATTTAAAATAGTCTTACCGTAAAGATGGGGAAGTTGAAAATAGGGTTGATAAAAATGAGCGTGATATTACAGGTCTTCGACAGGAAATGGGACATTTAAGGTCCGAAGTACGCATTTTTTGTGAAGAAGAGATTAATATAAAAATGACTGAAGTAACGGACTCATGTAGGGATCAGTTAGGCAGGGTAGAACGCGAAGTTAGTAGTATCAAATACAACATGTCAAATTTAACGGGGGATGGTCCCAGATTTTATACAGGTGGAGTATCATTGGACCAACACATGAAGTTTTATGGCGATAACAGGGTAAATCCACAAATTTTTATTAATAGTGTAAGAAATCTAGTGGGAAATTTATTTGACGAACAGACTAAACTAAATACGATAAAGGCTTTATTAAAGAACAATGCGGAAGCGTGGTACAATTTAGTAGGACAGGACATAGACACGTATCAGGACTTTGAAAACAAATTTTAAAGCACTACTGGAGTGACCACAGACAAGACCAGGTACGAGACGACTTAATCACAGGAAATTTAAGGAGAATTTTCAGGAAGTAGGAGCAATATGCTATACGCAAGTATAGCATAGCAAAACAACTGAACCCACCACTGACGGACCGACAAATTATTAAGTATTTATCACGACACTTCGAGGTAGACATAAGACAGCACGTAGCACTACAGAACATAGTGGACAGAGAAATGTTTTTGGAATACCTGCAGAGGTACGACGACGTAAGTAGTGGACGACCTCGGGATAACAGGGAAAGACAGATCAACACAGTTAGGTTTGACAGACGGGACAACTACGCTAGACGGGGGAATAGTTACGGATACCAGCGACAGAACTGGGAACAACGACGACCATACGTTAGGAGTAATAGTTTAGGAAGGGGACCTGCACCGAGACCGGGACCTACCAGAATGAATAGTTCACCAGACACGGAACGAGTGGAAACGCCTAGGACATACGCTGAGGTGACGGCTAGACCAGGACCGAGTAGGGAAAACAGACCTGGACAGGATTTTTAGAACGCGACAGACCACTAGATTTCAGTGTAAATGTATATGAACATCCACGTGAATTTTTCAAAATTGAGGAGGAAGTAGAGCCAGAAACTAAGGAAAAATTATGTTTGCCAATTATTAATTTAGAAATTTTTGAGAATAATGTAGAAGTATTACTTGATACAGGGGCAGAGGCGAGTTTAATATCGGAGGAATTCGTCAGCAAAATTAGGGATAAGGTTTGTGATAGAATTATGCCTATAAAGCGTAGCCATTTAGTAGCTCCAAATAAAAAGAAGTTTGCTGTAGTAAATAGTGTTGTGGTGCTTAGGATAGATATAGGAGGTTTAAGCTGTGAACAGGAGTTTGTAATTGTACCTGGACTGAAGTTTCAGAGCATTTTAGGTGTTGACTGTATGATGAAGTTAGGGTTTTGATAGATATGGAAAGGAAGGTAATAAGGATTAAGGATAGGGTAGTGCCATGGAAGGGCAGTTATGAAGTCACAGAGGATGACACGGGGTTTAGTATTAATGTAGTAGAGGTAGAGGATGATGAAGGTAAACAGATCAACACAATAAGATGTCCAGAGGATAGGATAGTAGAGGTTCAAGCTTTAGTACAAAAACATGCAGAATTAGTGGGGGTAGAAGCAACAGCAGCATATCAGGAGCAGGTGAAGGCGGAATTAAGTAAAGATGGCAAGTTTGTTTTTAATCAAGTAGATTTAAGGGATTCATTCTGGCGGATTCCATTACATAAGAATTCTAGAAGGTACAGAGGATTTTCCGTAGAGGGAAAATTTGATAATTTTAAAGTAGTATCGTTTGGTTTGTCGGCAGAAAGGGAAACAATAATAAATGAGAAACAGACAAGTGTAGGGACTGAAGAAGAAGTAATATTTAAGAGTAAGGATAATAGGGATGATAAGTTTATTGTATGTGAGATAACAGGGATGTTAAGTATAGATATAGAAGGGGGAGAAATAGGGATGAAGAGTATTAGGATGGTGAGAAGAAAGACTTGGAGGGTCAAGAAGAGAGTTAGATTTAAATAAGATAGGGATAGCATAGGTGTATAGAAAAGAGTAGAAGTAAGTGTTTATAGAAAATATAGGATGTATATAGGATAAATATGGGAGATAATTAGGAATAGGTTTAGGATGAGAATAAAGAGTAAATGTAGGAGGAAAATAAGATAGGTTAAGTATAGATATTTCATATAAGATTAGTGGAGAGTTAGGAATAGAGTAAGAGTAGGATAGGTATATAAGATTAGGTAGGGGGATGTAAAGTATAGTGAAGATTAGTTAAAAGTTAGGAATAGGATAAGTATATAGGATGTATATAGGATAAGATGGATAAGTAGGATGAAGTTAGGGATAATTTCAGTTTATAGAAGTAGGGGAGAGTTAGGAATAGGATAGGGATATAGGGTAGGTGTAAATATTTTTTTGAATTGGAGATAAGGTAGGTAAGTTAGATAGATAAGGGTAGAGAGAGATAGGTAATTCTTTTTTGTAATTTTTTTTGGGGCTAAATGCTTAATATTTGCATTCAAATAAGTGGGATTATTTGTATTCAAATAGGGGGAAAATACTCATATTTAGACCAGGGTAGAAAATTAAATAATCACATCAAATAATTTTAATCACCGTGTATAAGGAATTTTATTAAATAATACGCTTTATTAAAACCTTGAAGCATAAATAAATGCGGTCGTTTCAGTAAAAATAAGAAATTTAAATTATGTACAAGACGCTTTATATCAAAAGAAACAGTATTAAAAGCTCTGCGTGTAATTTAATTATTCCTAATAAAGAAACAAATGGAAATTACGTGCAAAATTTATATTAATTAACCCTATTTTAAGTAACAAGTAGTAGACAAAGCGTACAGATAATAATTAATATTTAGTTAGATTCACTAAAATGAAAGGATAGAAGTCAATTTTAATTGGAGTTAATTAAACCATTATTAATAATAAGCATAAAAGTCTGTGAAAATCCAAGATTATAATACCAGAAAATAAAGCTCTGAGAATTAATATTATTTTGAACACCTGCGTAGTTTAAATATCACGTACGGCGAAAATTGTGTAGATAACAAATGGTTTCAAAGAATCTTGGAGAAACCGGGGCTTAATGTTCACGAGAATGTGCGATACGGGGTTATTTAACCCAGATAGTCCACATGGACTAAAATATAATCGATAATAAAGAATATCAATTTGCACCAATACGAACAGGTTAGAAAAGGAAAGAGAAAATGCGTCAAGCAAAGACACATATAGTAAAAGGCGTGATTTAAGCAACGTCACGAGGGTCACAATTGGTTGAAAATAGGATGCAAATATCAGAGGTAGAAACAACAATTTCTGTACAAAATTAATTAGTTTTTCTCGGACATGTTTGCGTGCCGTGTAAGAATTTCTGATATTTAAATGGGGCGAGTACAAAATTCGTAAAAACCGACGCACAGGCTACGGACTGGGAACATAGCATGAGAAATTCTTTAGAATTACCCGTTTTGGGGAACAGACCGACAGACAGGCTTTTTGCTATATATACCGGTGGTAATATGAGTTCGGTCTCTTAGACTTTTGACTATTCGATGCGTTAAAAGCTCTTACATCCGCGACTTGATTGAAGATGTTAAACAGTGCATTTTAGTTTGATAAAATAATTTAAAGTTTGCTCGTATATTTTAGTGATTCAAAATAGTTTGTTATTTACGTGCTAACATGAATGTACTTCAGTGCACTTAGATACAAGGTAATAAAATTTAGTGTACCAATTAGCAAAATTTACAACGACAAATGTATACACAAAAGTAGGCAGTTTTGGCGTATATTGGTGAAAGACGCATGAATTTCTTTGCTATTTTCGGGGTGTTAATAATTAAATGGTTCAAATACGTGTCTGGATCCACGAAACAAGGGTCAGATATACACAGATGAGTTCCGGAAAAGCCCAGAAACAACTTTAAATAAATGGTGATGGAGAAAATTTTAAAAGCGTTGAGAATTAGAAGCCGTAAATATAATACTGTTGGAATGGTGTGATTAACTAAAGGGACGATGTACATTGAAGCTACGAGGACAGTAACCTTCAGGTAAATTATACTATTTTGTTTGACATTTTGTGTGTGTTGAATTACTTTATAATTGATTTACTTTAAATGGACATTAGTGAAATTGTACTAACCATAAAATTTTAATGTTAAGATGAAATTTGCTTGTTTAAGTAGAAAGGGTATTTAGTATTGATGTTCTGGATTATGATGAAATTTTAGGTATGTCTTTGAGCTCAATTAGACGAACCTGGTTAATTAACGTAAAGGGTGGTAGATGCTCCTTTTACTCTGCATATATTGTTATATTAATTAGTAGGCATCCAACAAGGACTTTAATTCTGGATGCACATTAAAATGATAATAAAATTAATCTTGAAATTCTTTTTAAAACTGAATTTTATGCTGAAATTTAATTTGAAAATTTAATGTTTTCTGAATATTGATGTAAATAGAGTTAACGTTGATGTTTGTGGTAGGAATGTGTTTGTTTTTTTTATGTATGAGGATGAAAGCTATCTAGAGGAGCAGCCGAGGCGATTAACAGAAGAAAATCAACAGACCAGGTAATTCAAGAGGTTTCACAGCATTCTTGACGTCCAATCTGTGGGGCTCGAATGTTTTTTTTTAAGGGCCAGTTCCCGCATTCCAAGGAGCATTTCACAGCATTCTTGACGCCCAATTCGTGAGGCTCGATTAGAAAGAGGAGTACCCGAAAGATGGAGGTGTCACAGCAATATATATTGCCGTGGAACTCGGGTAAAAGCCTCACCAACAAAAATATATTCAAAAATTTTTTTTTTAATTTTCAAAACTCGAAAATTGCACATAAGAGAAAATTTTTCAAAAATTAAATAATTCAAAAAATATAATTTCTTACCCGTTTTCCTCTCTTCCTCGGTTGAATTGCTTTCTTCAACTGCTTCCGGCTAGCTCAGTTGGACCTCCTCTTGGATATCTAGATTCACTCTCATATTCTCTATCGTTCACGCACACTCCCAATAATACCACAAAATACACCAAACATACAATCTTTTATTTATCACTATTTACAAATAAAATTCAATATTATCCACATTTCAGTGATCAAGTTACACCTCAATAAATCCTATTTTTCAATGTCCTGTATTTTAATTTAAATTATCAAACACATAGAATGTACCTGGAGTAAATGGGCCCTGAATAATACCTTATTTCTCATTCCTTCTTTATAATTTATTTTAAATCTACGTAAACTCTGGAGTATGGTGAGCTCATGATAACCCAGTTAATTATGAATAATGTATGCCCTTATACTTTGCATATTCTTACAACCAACTAAAAAAAACAACCCAGTACTCTTCACAAAATTTAACTTCCTGATGGAACGTTAATAAGCTTTATATACACCTTCAGATTTTATTTAAATACCATAATAAAGTTAGTTATACGTATTATGTTCAATACGCAAAATAATGCACACCACCTTCAAAATTCACTCTCATACGTCACCCAATATTCATAGTTTCATAGTTTATAACAACACAATTTCAAAGCATTACCTGGAATTTCTAGAAGATCTCTGCTCCGTTGACGATGCGGTGTATTTGCTTCTTCTTCTTTGCAAGCCGCTTCTAGCTATTAGTAGAAAAACCCCATTTAAATTGTGCTACTGGCGCTGCCTTCACGGTGGATCCAATTTCCAAATCCAAATTAATTATACTTCTTTCATACTTGTTTAATTTAATCCACGTTACATAACGTCACAACACGAGCTTGTTACAAAAATATAGGTGATACCTCAATAATATCTAAACTCGGCACAACCCGCGTACAAATTATGAGGCTAACACCGTGCAATATAATTTAAAATAATTTTATAATACTTACAAACTCGTGGTAACTTTCATACGTAGTCTGAAGCGATCAAAATATTAAGGGCTTTTATTATATTTTGAAAAGGTATTTATACAATTTCTGATGCCACCTCTGGCCGCATTTCACGCGAAGTCCTTCATTTAGAACAAAACGTTCTTAAAATTTTGAGCTCAACCGATTTCTAAGTCCACAAAATTCAGCGCATCATTGCGATCTTTTCTGAAAATTAATATACACTATTCTCGTGTTTGTCTGATGTCCAACTAACAATATCGAACAATAGTCTATCCATTGCCGTTTCACAAATCCCGCCTATACTAACGCTGTCCCTTACTTATGCATTTTCTACGTCTCTTTCTAACCTTGTTTGAGTGCTAGAAAATCAATATTCCTGTTCGCGTTCTACAACTCCATGTGGACCCAAAATACGTGCTTTAAATAACCTCTCATTAGTGTTTACTGCGAACACATTCGACCGTTTACCCGATATTCTTTGAAACTTGTTTGTTATCTATAAAAATAATTGGAACTTGACATTTAGAAAACACGCAGGTGTTTAATTTTTAACGAACGTTTTAAATAACATTTCTACGAGTTGGATTTTCAGCGTATTTCAACCCCACCGATATATTTGTTTGTTAGCAACGCGTTTCACCTTGGTATTATTGATTTTTACACGCTTTTATGCATACTATACGTAAATAACCCTTCAATTAAACTCAATTAAATTAATAAATTAATGACATTGGCTTCTAACATTTTTTCTTTACGAACTTAACTAAATTTTATTCATTATTTGTAAAATTTTGTTAATGCCTGTTATTTAAAAATGAACTAACTGGAATAAATTTCGCACGTAAATTCTGGTTGTTTCCTTTATACAGGGTGTTTTGAAATTGCTTTGTTTATATTTACTTTTAACCCCTTAAAACCACTATATAATATATATATATATATATATATATATATATGTATATATAGAAATAAAACTATTAAATCTTAAGAAATAGATTGTTACATTGTATAATTGAAGGATATATTAAAAAGGTTAATGGAAGTTCATTAATCAGACGTGAGAAAAAAGGAACTACTTTGTATTCCGGACGTAACATTATACTGCAAGCGCAGGTCACAATAGACTATAAGAAACCAATTGTTAGAACTAAGATTACTAAAAAGTGAAACATTGTATTGTATCAAGAAATAGCCGACATGAGATCTGCATTTCCCACAAGTGATGTAAGAGAAGGAATTGCATATATACCCTGAGGAGTCCATGATAGCCAGTCAGTCTTAGAACTTCATAACTTTAGCATTGTTGGTTGTTCAAGCTACTCACCGTAGTTTTAATTATTAATTAGTAACATTTAGCTTTGATTATTTTTGAAACTAAGACGTTAAGGAATATAACGTACAATGTCAAATCATTGTAATTACTGTTTAAATAAATTTGATAAAAGTGTTTTTTGAAAAAGTCTTTTAAAAAAAGCTCCAAGAAGTTCAAAACCTATCTGGCGCAGTTGATTGTAGGATTCCAGAAGGGCACTAGCGAATCAAAGATTAAGAAACTGCTAGTCTTGAATTTGAATTCTGGAATAAAAAAACCAACCAATTGGACAAAGTACAAAATCGACCAAGTCCAACAAAGAGGAAATGCCATAAAAGAACTGGCAATCAAACTTTTGTGAGTACTATAAGTTCATTTTTCCTAACCATTTTCAATTGCATATTGATAATAGCTAGTAAGGAACAAAGAAATTTTATATACGCATTTATGCACAATTTATTACAATTTTATTACGATTTATTAATGAAACGATTTATTTAACAAAAGTCTGAAGCTTTATTGTATAATTATAACACAGTTCTTTGTAACATTTTATTACAGCAATTATTATTTAGCAAAATTTGAAAACTTGATTGTCATCTAATTTATAAAGGTTTATAATTAAACGCTTTTTATGTACTTTATTATAGCAACAATTTAACGAAGGTATACAATAACACACAGTTTATGTACAATTAATGCAACATTAACTAATGAAACAATTATTCAGCAGAAGTTTGAAGCCGATGTAATTATAGCCAAGGATATTATAATTACATAATATATACGTAACGATAAGTGAATCTTTAAATAACTGTACTTAGACTCAATTCTATTATACGACGAAAACCAAGCATTATTAGGAATTTTTATACTGCTTTTGAAACATTTTTAAAGTCATTTTATAAAGAAGGAACGTGGAACGTAACGTCTGGCTTTTTCACTTGATTTTAAGCAAGTTAACCGAAAGAGCTTTAACCCTTATTGCAAGCCGCAATGATCTCACGGAATGGGGCGATTGCAAACGGATATTGATAGCATATTCCGGAGACCAACGTAATATCAAATGTCTTACCAGAGATTTAATAAATTTACGAATGGAAGCTAACCAATCACCATATAAATTCGGTATGAGATGCCAGGACGTACGAAGTTTAATATTAACCAAACTAAAACTAGAGGAACCCGACCAAAACATACGTTTAATAAAGACAAAGATGTACGACGAAATGGCTTTAGACACCTACATTAACGAGTTATCCGGGCGATTATCAAACAAAATAATGTTTTAACATCCCCAAAACTTAGAAGAAGTAAAGAATTTAATTGTAGAAGAAGAAAACGTTATGTATTACAGAAATAGAATGCATAATCTTAATGCGAATAAAATTACTCACCGATTAAAACAATACAAGCGGCGAGACAAATACCAACACAACCGAAATTTACACCATTTAACGCACCAATAAATCAATATCGAATTAGCAATAACACAAATTTCAACAACCAATTTCGTCAACTTCCAAAGCAATCAGCTCAGAATAGAAATCAATGGAGGTACTCGTTCGACCAGTTCCAAAATGGAAACCTTAATGACGAAAAAATAACTGTTCTTAAACCTGATGATTATTATAAGCAACTACAGGTATTGGTTGTGCAATATTTCCGAAAAATGTTAATTGTGCAAAAGGATTTACTGGAAAACTATTAATTCGGCAAGTGTTTAACTGTTGGGGAATCTTGGCAGCCACGGGCTGCTTAACTTCCTTCACATACCACTGAATCTCGGTGAAATAGGGAATATAACTAGAAAACCATAGAAGGGAAAACGAGCTTTATTTAGGCTTTGGAAATTTCAGGGAACTGTGTATGCTAGCTTAGAATAGAAATAAGTGGAAGTACGCGTCCAACCAGTTTCAAGAAACTTTAATGACGAAAAAAATAATTGCACTTACATCTGATGATTATTATAAACAACTACAGGAGTTGGTTTTGAAATATTTTCAACTAATGTTGATTGTGTGAAAGCATTTATTGGAAAACTATTAATTTGGCAAATGTTCAAATGTTAGGGGAGTTTTGGTAGCCGTAGGCTGCTAATCCCCTTCACATACCCCCTACATGTTATTTTTCAATGTTTTTCCCGAAGGTACTACATTAGCTAGAAAGCTAGTTTTTTTTTACCTGAAAAATTTTGAATTTTGCCGAATCCTTGCTGTTCCAAGCAAGGTGGGATTTTTAACGTGCGTGACAACACACACACGGGGCCTCTATATAAAATACCCATTTCTCAAACACTACATCCTCCTACATGTGATTTTCCAATGCTCCACCCAAAGGTCTACATTGGCCAGGAAGCGAGTTTTTTTTACCTCAAAAATTTTGAACTTTGGGGAACCTTTGCTGTTTCAAGCAAGGTAGGGATCTTTAACGTGCGTGACAACACTTACACACGGGACCTCCATTTTACATCATCCCAACGAGGGTGTATGTTTGTGAAAAATGCTTGCCTAACATTTTTCCAGCGGACCGTGTCGAGATTTGAACCCGGAACCTTGGGCATAGTAGTCACACGCCCCCATTTACATACCTTACATGTGATTTTCCAATGTTCCTCCCGAAGATACTACATTGACCAGGAAGCTGGTTTCTTTACCTAAAAAATTTTGAATTTTGCCGAATCCTTGCTGTTCCAAGCAAGGTGGGGATCTTTAACGTGCGTGACAACACGCACACGGGACCTCCATTTTACCTCTCATTCGAACGAGGGCGTATTTTTGTGAAAAATGCTCGCCTAACATTTTTCAAGCGGACCGTATCGGGATTCGTACCCGGGATCTTGGGCGTAGTAGTCACACATATACCAACTACGCCACGGAGCCGCCTCCTTTACATACCCCTACATTTAATTTTCCAATGCTGCACCCGAAGGTACTACATAGACCAGGAAGCTAGTTTTTTTTTACCTGAAAAATTTTGAATTTTGCCGAACCCTTGCTGTTCCATGCAAGGTGGGGATCTTTAACGTGCGTGACAACATACACACACGGGACCTCTATATAAAATACCAATTTCTTAAACACTACATCCCCCTACATGTGATTTTCCAATGCTCCACCCGAAGGTCTACATTGACCAGGAAGCGAGTTTTTTTTACCTCAAAAATTTTGAATTTTGCCGAACCCTTGCTGTTCCAAGCAAGGTAGGGATCTTTAGCGTGCGTGACAACACTTACACACGGGACCTCCATTTTACCTCATCCCAACAAGGGTGTATGTTTGTTAAAAATGCTCGCCTAACATTTTTCCAGCGGATCGTGTCGAGATTTGAACCCGGAACCTTGGGCATAGTAGTCACACGCCCCCCTTTACATACCTTACATGTGATTTTCCAATGCTCCACCCGAAGGTACTACATTGGCCAGGAAGCAATTTTTTTTTATCTGAAAAATTTGGAATTTTGCCGAACACTTGTTGTTCCAAGCAAGGTAGGGATCTTTAACGTACGTGACAACACTTACACACGGGACTTCCATTTTACGTCTCATCCGAACAAGGGTGTATTTTTGTGAAAAATGCTCGCCTAACATTTTTCAAACGGACCGTGTAGGGATTCGCACCTGGAGCCTTGGGCGTAGTAGTCACACATATACCAACTACGCCACGGAGCCGCTTCCTTCACATACCTTACATGTGATTTTCCAATGCTCCACCCGAAGGGACTACATTGGCCAGGAAGCGAGTTTTTCTTTACCTGGAAAATTTGGAATTTTGCCGAACCCTTGCTGTTCCAAGCAAGGTAGGGATCTTTAACGTGCATGACAACACTCACACACGGGACTTTCATTTTACGTCTCATCCGAACGAGGGTGTATGTTTGTGAAAAATGCTCGCCTAACATTTTTCAAGCGGACCGTGTCGGGATTCGAACCCGGGACCTTGGGCGTAGTAGTCACACATATACCAACTACGCCACGGAGCCGCTTCCTTCACATACTACTGCATATCGGGAAAATGGGTATATATTTGTAAAACAATAGAAGAGGAACCGAACTACATCTAACAAGAAAGAGCAGCGGTTATGTTCGAAGACAAGAACCATAGAAACAAGGAGAAAATTGTAGAAAGTATATGTGTGGAGCGTAACACAGAACATTTATGAAATAGGGACAGTAGCAGAAGCAGACAGGAAAACGGAAGAAGCCTTTTGGAATGTTGTGCTTCAGATGTATGATGATGAAAGCATGGACAAAGTTAATAACAAAGGAGAATAAAAATATCTGTGGAAAAAAATATGGAGAAATGGAAGGGCAGAATACGTTCTTATGCATTTTTGGGGAATAGTGCGGGATATGTTGCAAGAAGAGATAGGCAAGAAAGTGCTAGTGTAGACCTAGATCAGACTATTACACACAGATGGTGAAAGATGCAGACTGTGGAAATCTGTAGATTAGCTCAGAATAGCAAACAATGAGGGTACGCGTTTAACCTAACGATGATGAGCCCTATCTTTATCATTAAAACACCTGTAAATGATCTTGAGGGGCTGTGATAACGAGTACATCAAAGATCCCATCCAATCCGACCCAACGAAAGTATTTTCGAACGAGTTCAATGGTTCGTGCGGAAAAGATGACGTAGCTGTTATAAAATAAAAAGTGAACACCGTATTTCACCTGACCTTTTGCATTTGTTGTTTGTTCGTAAATATTTTGAATTTGCTTATATATAAATTATTTAAACTGAGGTGTAAACCCAAAAATATTTGTATTTCTGAGACAACCATCTGCATACTCATATTCAAGATCTTGTTGCATGTTTTAGGTGTGTTACTTTTCCCCTTTTCCATCAAGGTTTATGGCATTTTGTTTAACACCCTGTATACAAACGTATGTCTAGGTGAGCATTACTACACGTCAAAAACAGAGACAAATTTTGCTTAAGGTTTTTTGTATTTATATTAAGAACCTAGCAGATGATATAAAATTTTCAATTCAACCCTCTGAAAAAGTTCAATGATGCATCAAGGATTTTCAAACATTGGTGTTGTAGTGCCGATCGGTCTGCCTGTTACCAAAATAATTACACTAGAATGTAGGTAAGGCGTTTGTACACAAAAGATGATAGATCCCAGTGGCATATCATTTTTCAGATGGTTTTGATTGACAAGTGCAATAGTTATTTGGATTACAATAGGTCGATTTGAGATGTTATTGGCATAATTTCTAGTACGTAGTTTAGAGATTTTGAATATGTGTATAAATTGCCATCGTGGATATTAAAGTTCAGTTCTAATTGAAGCTTTGATTACAATATGTTCTAGTTTAAAACTTGAAAAGTTGCGATATATATTACTGTTGATATAAATTATTGTAGTGATAACATAAATTAATAATTAGTGCTTGGATAGTTAATTATAGAGTTAAGAATATAATACTTGTACTGTTATCGATTAGTTAAAAATAAATTGCTGGGGAGAACTTTTATCAAATTCCTTTGTAACTACGAGTTGCTGAAAAGGCTTGTATAATCAGTTTGAAAATAAAGAACTATTGTTTGTGCAAATAAAGTTCTTTACAATATACAGGAAGCTGCATTCCAATAGTCATAAGAGCTATGTTCTATTTAGTTAAACTTTAAAAATGCTCCAACGCCTTCCTTAATGTCAGCTGCAAGATACTTAATGGAAACAGTCAGTCACAAGAAACTCTCCGTCTTCTATAAACCCCTTACTTTAGGAAATTTATTTAACAAATTTTAATGCCACCGTATTAGTTGTGCCTGAAAATAATTAATTATCTTATTCACTGGAAACTTTCAAGCAAAGCTAGCAATTTAGCGTTAAGCACAATTTCCTCCGCCATTCTGAAATGAATATCAGAAAATAGTTGAGTTTAAGCAAGCTAATGTCAATTATTCTAGAGCATTTTATGTAGATAAATTCTAAAGTATTTTTGCAAAGCTATGTGTTTTAAAATGAATTATTCAATTTATGCAATACAAGCAAAATCCTGAAAGCAGCAAAAACGTACTATATTGTGCAGTACATAAAGCATTTCAACGCTGTTGTTAGTTATCACCAGTAGTGCCTTTGAAAACTGACTTCGGGGATTAATATTTCATATAAACTTTCCTACGCTGATGCCTTCAACTGCAACAAAAATTACAGTAACTACAATGCTTTTGGACGTTGATTGAAAATGGCTATTTTCAAACGCCACAGTTGGAGAAAATTGTTCGCATTTTTTGCAGTAAGCATTTGTAACTGTTGTCTTATAATGCTGACAATAATTCACAAAATTCATTCGCGTAAGTAGCATTGCTTGCCAGACTAGTTGCCTCCTGACAATTTTCCAACAAATCATTTCCAATTCAATCTGCGCTAACCTCCCTACACAAAAAGAATATGCATTTATACCTTGTCCAGTTTTTGCAGACCTATTCTGAACACAAAATTTTTAGTCTATTTAGATCTTTAAATAAGTTGGCAAATATGAAACCAATTAATAAGTAATCCCATTTTGTTAAGTACTGCTTCGGTTCAGAAAATCGGGCTCGATTTAAAGAAAGCTTGTTTAGAGCATAAAGATTCGGAGCCTAGAATATCAGACATGACTTAAAGAAAACAGGTCAAGAGCCTATTGTAATTATACTGTTTGCTATCCAAACTCAGTTTATGGTCAGACTCGTTGACTTTTTTGAACGTATGATTGAGAAGATAAGATTTGGGGTGTTTTGCAAATTGTGCCAGATGTACTGCTACGTACAATGACGTGACCGGACGAAACGTAAGTACCATGCTAGCTATCAGACGCGGAGAGTGGGGGATTCACCTAAGTACCAAAAAAATATATAAATAAAGCACAAAAAAATTAAGTACATCGTCCACGATAAAACCACATGCAGACCACACGCTAACCATGCAGCCCGTGTCGTTCTGCCCAATTATGTGGTGCACAACCAGTAAGGCATACCTGCGGATGGATGCCCCAAGAAAAGGTACCTTTCTGACGACAATCATCGCACCTAGCAACAGGCGATCATGGAGAAGCTCGACGCCGCCGCACAAAGCGAAAACGCAAACGCCGCCACAGGCTCAAATATTTTGACAACAAGGACCCCGCCGCATCCTCACAACAACTTAGCTACGCTACACTTTTCAGCGGGGGAAATGTTGGGTCCCGGGTTCAAATCCCGACACGGCCGTGTGCTTGAAAAATGGCAGGTGAGCATTTTTCACAAAAATTACGCCCTCGTTTGGATGAGAGGTTAAATGGAGGTCCCGTGTGTGAGTGTTGTCACGCACGTTAAAGATCCCTACCTTGCCTGGAACGACAAGGGTTCGGCAAAATTCTAAAATTACCAGGCAACAAAAAACTCGCCTCCTGGCCAATGTAGTACCTTCGGGTGGAGCATTGGAAATGTAAATGAACGGGGGAAATGTTGACTACATCTCCATGTTTGAGCTGAACACAGAACAAACTACAGAATCGCTGTTGACTATATCAAAGTACACGAGTTGAAAACAGAACAAACTAAGAATCACGAGAATTTCCAACTACATTTTATGTGGTACCTAAAAATAAGCACGCTCATTGGTCAAACAAAATTTGGAGATTCTTTTACACTCGAAAATTGAAACGCAATTTCATTGGTTAAAGACATCATTAACGATTTTTAACACAGGAAGCATAGAAAATGGAAGTGTATAAATATAATTGCAAATTCTTTGAAAGACATTCGTTAGTGCTTAACGCAGTCTAAGGAATCATCTTGCAGTGCTCCCCCTAGCCTGCAAAATCTTCAACGAGTAGTGCTCTCTATAGCCTGCTATACTTCAGCGCGCAGTGCTTTCCATAGCCTGCGTAATCTCCGACGGTGACGCTGTCCGCCGCCGTACCTAGGGAACGTCACTATAATTCATCAATCAATAGTTAACAAACTACGTATGGGCGTTAACATCTGTTCCATACTATACCAAGTCGTTATACTGATTGCGTCTGTCAACTCTATCACCGGGACGACAACCCCGTAGAGTTCAACGGTGACGCACTCAACGAGGCCTAAAGCACCAGGACACATTCACCGCAGTCCCGTCCATGACGTCACAAAATATCAATCTCGGCTGTTGCGTGCTTAAAATTGAGAATGATGCCTCGGTTATGTAATTATAAATTTTGTTTGAAACAGTTTTTATTTTAACTATAGAATAATTTAAATATAATATCAAAATTATGGAAATATGAAAACCACTTCAGTTTGGCGAGGGTTATAAAATTCAGAATTTAAGCATTCTACCTATTTTAGTAGGTTAGAAAATAATAAATAAGAAGCTTCCATATTCACATTTACTTTTTATGTAGATAAAAGCTTGGTATTATCTGATTTCCTATAAATATTTAATTTGTGATGTTATGGACGGGACTGCGGTGAACGTCTCCTTTAAGCACCACTCCAACGAAACCTTCCAAAGGGTTCCGAAGATCACTGAAGACATCCGAACCATTCCAAGCTGTACATACGTCCACATCATAATTCTTCATACCCTCACGTTGTCTCACAAGAAAAACACAAAGCCTTCCGACACATTCACAAATAAATTCCGAAGCCTTCCGAAGACAATCGAAGAATTCTGAACCTCTCTATGCTTGTATATATGTTCAATTATTAGTTTTAATTTTATATCATAATTCTTTGTAACTTAACGTTGTCTAGCAATTGAAACACGAAGCTTTCCGGAGAGTTCCGAAGACCGCCGAAGACGTCTGAACTTTTTCAAACTGTAACTATTTTCTAACTACCGCTATTCAAGTTCCTACTCGGCCTCACAAGCAAACTCCGAAGCCTTCCAAAGAGTTCCGAAGACTACCGAAAACTTACACCCCTTTAAACTGTATATACCTTCATTCAATAAGTGTTTAAGTTTATTTTGGTTCCATAAGCAACCGCGTAGCCTTCCGAAGAGTTCCGAAGACCACCAAAGACGTCTGGGCCTCTTAAAACTGTAAATATTTCCTAACTCTCGTTGTTCAAGTTCAAACTGGGTCTCACAACAAATAAATTCCGAAGCCATCCGAAGAGTTTCGAAAACAACCGAAGACTTTTGAACCTCTCTATGCTTGCATATATGTGCAATTATTAGTTTTTAATTTCATATCATAATTCTTTGTAACTTAACGTTGTTCCACAAGTGAAACACGAAGCCTTTTGAAGACCGCCGAAGACGTCTGAACCTCTTCAAGCTGTAAATATTTTCTAACTACCGTTATTCAAGTTCCTACTCGGCCTCACAAGCAAACTCCGAAGAGTTCCTAAGACTACCTAAGACTTACACCCCTTTAAACTGTATATACATGCATTCAATAAGTGTAAGTTTATTTTGGTTCCACAAGCAACCACGAAGCCTTCCGAAGATTACCGAAGACTTTCGAACTGCTTGGAACTGTTGAAATCATTCAATTTTAACTATTTCACTTTTATTTTTATGTATTTATGAAACTTATAATTAATTTTGCTTATATTTATTAAACAAATAATCAAGCCAAGCCTACATGCTTTCAGACGCCGCCCACTAGAACGATAACACTAAGGGCAAGCTCACACAATGCGTTATTTAAAAAATTCATACCCTTACATTAACGCCCAACGCTTTGGTCCTCGAAATGTATAACCATTTACGTACACCATCTATCATAAAAATAATTTTGCTGCAGTTCAATATAAAGTTGTATCTAATAGTTCAGGAATAGTAAAATTTTACATTTATATTATTAATTTTATACCTTTGTTAATGAGATAGATGACAGATTCTTACGCTACAAATTTTACGTTTTTCATAAAAATTTATAAAATTAATAAAGGTGTGGGGCGTACTCCTAACCCGTAATAAAAAATCGCTGTTTGTGCTCAGTACTGTCAAAATTAATCAGATTTAATTTCCTTGGAATTTTTAATCACATTAAAGAATATATTTTACACGGAATTCCTTTCATTTAAGTAGAGGATGGTGTTCGTCCTAGTGCAGCGCTACCGGCACCGCGCCACTGATTGTTTTTAATGGGTTTTCTTATTAAAAACCCATTAACACTAATCGCTTTTTAATGGGTTTTCTCATTAAAAACCCATTACCACTAATCGCTTTCTAATTGGAAAACTCATTAGCTCTAATCGCTTTCTAATGGGAAAACTCATTAACGCTAATCGCTTTTTAATGGGAAAACTCATTAACGCTAATCGCTTTTTAATGAAAAAACTCATTAACGATGTTATCATTTTTTCTTACGTAGATCCACCTTATGGGATCCACCACTCGGGACGTTTTTTCTTAAAGTATGATACATAAGTTTGATTTAGAATTTCCCGGGCAATCTAACCCCGATTGAATTTTTAAAATCGGACTATCCCTTACAAATTTTGTGGATGTTTGTTAAAGCCTCGTACCCCAATTTTTTGCTCTTTGAATTTATATCTATTCCAGATAAGGTTTTCTTCAACTAAGCATTTTTTAGCTCTAGGTATGAATTTTGCTCTCAACACCCTGATCTGAACCGTCATCCTTAATATATGACAGAAACTTGTATGCTTTGGAAATTAAAATTTAGATTAATTAAAAGTTGAAAATACAAACATTTTACTTTAAACAAGAAATTACCAACAACCGAAAAAATTCCAATGCATGCTTAACGATAATGTACAATTGGGAAGGTCAATTATTTTGTTCGGCGAATAATTAATACAGTCTATCTGATTTTCACTGTCTATTACAAGGTAGACAATCATATCAGACTTTATCCAATGCAACATTATTTTAATTAATATATGACTTGCTTTTCATAATGC
This sequence comes from Platerodrilus igneus, assembly GCA_036346225.1. Taxonomy (NCBI): domain Eukaryota; kingdom Metazoa; phylum Arthropoda; class Insecta; order Coleoptera; family Lycidae; genus Platerodrilus; species Platerodrilus igneus. The sequence continues at coordinate 3,179,994 of JARFIW010001031.1, forward strand.
TGAAATTTGTCATTGAACGTATTGTTAATGCAATTATAATAGTAAAAGTGGATGACTACTGCTGCATTCTTTCTTGATATCTTTTATTTACATTTATTTAATTTAAGCTTTAACTCGATCTTAAATTTTTTTGGTTACCAGGTTTTTGTAAATCAATTTAAACCTTTGAAAGTAAACTCAATAAAACACTAAACGTTTTATATTATGCTTATTGTCTACAGGATACGAATTAAATAACTTCTACGTAATATTTTTGGTATTTATGATTGTTTAGTTTCCAAATGAATCACCTAGCAAAAGTTGTATGTCATTTACAAGCGCAGTTAATTAGTGTAAAGTCTAATTTGTTTTAAATACATGACGAAGTCAGTTTAGAAATTATTTGGAAGTGAAACTCGAATATTCTTACAGGTGATTAATTGTATTTACCAGAATTAAAAATTACCATCAGCCATACTGCTCATTTTGGAAAAATTCCCATACTTAACTTTCTAAGATATATTAACCAAGTAATTGCTCCAGGCGGTAATTACCGTTTACGTTTCCAGTATATATTCAAAAAAAACGCGTTGCATGTCTAGTGTTTTTTTCGTTAATTGTGCGGAAAGTGCTTACGTTTGTGACTTGTGATTACCAACCGTTTTATTCTAATTTGAAGGGTGAATTTTTCAATTACTTCTATATTTTTATTTACATTTTGTACCTGCTTGTTTATTACCAATATTTATGTTTTTGTAGAAAATTATATAATAAAACAAAGTAGTCAACAAAATTTATTGAACTTAAAATGTATTACAATGCATTTTGAATAAGTAAAACATTTTGTTTGGCACATGCCAAATGGTTGTCCATATGCATAAAACAATGACCAAATTCTCCACGGCTCATCCTTAACGTTTTCAAATTTGGAAAGTTAAATTCTTCAATATTTTCAATATGGTTATGTTGTAAATATATGGATACGATATTTCGTTTTTGTAACCTTTTCGCATACACTGTGGCACTTGGCGGGATTATCTCTCCTAAATATAAAGTTAAGTGCAATGACGACAGTCCATTGGTCGATTGTCGTGGGTGGCCGAACTGCATCTAACAAGAAAAAACAGCACCTATGATGAAAGACAACAAACATAGAACAAGAAGAAAATTGTTGAAAGCATATGTGTGGAGCACAGCACAGTATGCCTATGAAATACGGGCAGTCTGAAACGCAGACAGAAAAACGGTAGCAGCCTTTTGAAATACTGTGCTTCAGATGTACGAGGAGGATTGCATGGACAGACAAAGATAATAACAAATAGGTTACAGAAATAGTAAAGGAACAAGAATATCTGGGGGAAAAGATAAGAGAAATAGAAGGGCAGAATACGTTCTAAGACATTTTTGGGGAATAGTATGGGATATATTACAAGCAGAGATAGGAAGAAAGAGGTAGATATAGACCTAGATCAGATAGTGATAGATGCAGACTGTGCAAATTTCAGGGATATCTGTAGGTTAGTCAGAATAGGAAACAATGATGGTACGCGTCTAACCAGTTCCAGGACTGAAGACCTAATGATGATGGTAAATTCTTGTTAAAAGTAAAATGTTTGTATTTTCAACTTTTAATTAATCAAATTTTTAATTTCCAAAGTATGCAAGTTTCTGGCACATATTAGGGGTGACGATTCAAATCAGGGTGTTGAGAGCAAGATCCATACCTAGAGCTAAAAATGCTTAGTTGAAGAAAACTTTTAACTGGTTAGATATAAAATCAAAGAGCAAAAACTTGGGGTACGAAGCATTAACGGACATCAAAAAAATTTGTAAAGGATAGTCCGATTTTAAAAATTCAATCAGGGTTAGATTGCCCGGGAAATTCTAGATCTCCTCCAATTAACAGATCAGCCATAGTGTGCGTGTACGTTCGGTTGCAAACATTTAGGTGCCGAGAGACGCTGTCCGTGGATTGTAAAAGTACGAGTCTTTAACAGGATGTAACTTTGCAAGAGGTGGCCCTATTTAAAATCTATTTACAGATTTGGACTCCCTAGAAAAATCTAATATTAGTTGATGCCAAACAAGATAGATTTATCTTAAAAGAAACAAGAAATAATCTTTTATATGTTCGCTAGAGGGTATGTGTGAAAACGGTTAGGGGTCGCCCCGATTTTAAATCTGTTTAGGGATTCAGATTCTGCGTAAAATTTTAGATTGATTAGGTGTATCGCATGCCTAAAAAATTTATAAGGACGGTCAGAAATCGCTGCTGGTGAAAAATCTTAAAATGAGGATAGCGTTTTGGGGAATAATGCAATCTGAAAAATTCCTAGAAACTCGGGTAGCTGAGAAAAATCTAATATTAATTGACACCAAACAAGATATATTTATCTCGAAAGATAAGGTAGGAAGGCGGGAGGAAACGAGTGAGGAAATTTCTAAACTTAATCTATGCGTTATATTAGGTTTCTTAAAATTATCCCGCAGAAAACTTTCGAAGGGTGGTTTGATTTAAACCATTCAAACGGGGTTAGATTGCCCAGGAAATTCTAGATCAAACTTATGTATCATACTTTATAAAAAAACTTCCCGAGTGGTGGATCCCATAAAGTGGATTTACGTAAGGAAAAATGATAACATCGTTAATGAGTTTTCCCATTAGAAAGCGATTAGCGTTAATAAGCTTTCCCATTAAAAAACGATTAGTACTAATGAGTTTTCCCATTAAAAAGCGATTAGTGCTAATGAGTTTTCAATTAAAAAGCGATTAGTGCTAATGGGTTTTAATGAGAAAACCCATTAAAAAACGACTAGTAGCGCGGTGGCGGTGGCGCTGCACCAGGACCAACACCATTTTCTACTCATTTACTAAGCAACTCGGTCCATACCATTAACACGATGAATTATGTAAATAAATTGAAATTCATTACTGAAGGCTCGTGGTTTGTTTCCAATACAATTCTCAAATCATTAAATGACGGAAGCAAGCATTATATAGTGTTCAGTACATAAAGTATATTAATGTTGCTTGGTGGATTTTGTAACTAACACTGCCCTAAGTTGTTTTTATAGATAAAACGTTAGAGATTTATTTTGCTGCCTCATAAATTTTTGTATGCTATTACTTTCAGCTATATCGAAAATTCTAGCAACTGCATTGCTATCAGCCGTTGCTTATACGTGTAGTATTTTTTAACAATTTTTTGTAACCGCTTCCTGTTATAGCTGACTCGAGAATTTCATTCGCCTACGTAAAGAATGTAAATAATTGGTAGTAGCTTGACAGTTATAAAGGAAATCCTTCGCATTTATTTCTAATTGAGAATTCAGGGTAATGAAATTCCCTTTGTACACAAATCTTTACTCCAGAAGCTTTATTCAGCACAATTAGTGATTTCTATCTCAAAATTGCATCAAATTAATGAATCAGTCTTAATGTGTTATTGTCGCTTAAAAATAAGTTCCTGTAGAATAATGAATTAGTAATAATTCGCAGACTGTTGAGTCAAATCAACAGTTGCTCTTATGAGCGGTTTGCAATACATTTTATATTTAAAAGGTCTGCTTGTAGAAGCGACCAAAACGCATTTGATTTGTACATTATTGAGAACATGACAGGAAAGCTTGTTACACCTGTTTTTTTCTATCTACTCCACCTTATAGGCGGCAGAGTCATCACACAACAAAAGGGGGTTCCTGTCTAAAATTGAAGCCCAGGATGAAATGTATGGGAAGCGGCTTTTTGTACAAAAGAACCCTCGAATAAAATCTTCCAGCCAGCTAAGTTTCTTCAACTTAGTGCAGAGCTATGAGTTGGGGTAGCAGGTTGGTATACGATAAAAAAGAGAATATTATGGACGCCACCATATCTTAATAATAGCTGTAATGTCTAACAATCCGAAGATAAGATACGGAAACCTTCAAAAAGAAAAAAACATCTCCTAAACAACCAAAACGTATAAACGTAATACTTACTTACCTTTAACACTGCAAGCTTGAATTGAAACGATAACCTCGTACTGTCTGAAAATATAACCACCTCAAGAAATTCCTAGAACTAGGGCTTCACTGGAGCCTAGTCAAATTATCACAAAAGATTTCAAAAATTATCAATTCAAAAATATAACTCTAAAATATCTTACCCAGAGAATGCTGATGGCCTTTCTCTCTATATTCATGATTTTTGTGAATTTGCTTGTACCAAATGTGAGAAACTGTGATTAACTTCAATAAAAATAAGATTTAGAATAACATAATCCATTTCCTATTTTGTTAAAGAATATATATATATATATATATATATATATATATATAATGCTGTGATATACTCCTTTGAATGCGGGAACTGGGTCCTTTCCACAAAAAAATTCTAGCCCCACCGATTAGGCGTCATAAACTGCTGTGATCCTGGTTTCGCCTCAGCTGCTCACCTAATTTTATAAACCTCCTCATTCATAAAATTAAACAACACATTCCTACCACAAACATCAACGTTAACTCTATTTACATCAATATTCAGAATACATTAAATTTTCAAATTAAATTTCAGCATAAAATTCAGTTTTAAAAAGAATTTCAAGATTAATTTTATTATCACTTTAACGTGCATCCAGAATTAAAGTTCTTGTTGGATGCCTACTAATTAATATAACAATATAAGCAGACCGAGTCTGAGTACAAAGGAGCATCTACCACCCTTTACGTTAATTAACCAGGTTCGTCTAATTGAGCTCAAAGACATACCCAAAGTTTCATCATAATTCAGAACATCAATACTAAATACCCTTTCTACTTAAACAAGCTAATTTCATCTTAAAATTAAAATTTTATGGTTAGTACAATTTCACTAATGTCCATTTAAAGTAAATCAATTATAAAGTTATTCAACACACACAAAATGTCAAACAAAATAGTATAATTTACCTGAAGGTTACTGTCCTCGTAGCTTCAATGTACATCGTCCCTTTAGTTAATCACACCATTCCAACAGGATTATATTTACGGCTTCTAATTCTCAACGCTTTTAAAATTTTCTCCATCACCATTTATTTAAAGTTGTTTCTGGGCTTTTCCGGAACTCATCTGTGTATATCTGACCCTTGTTTCGTGGATCCAGACACGTATTTGAACCATTTAATTATTAACACCCCGAAAAATAGCAAAGAAATTCATGCGTCTTTCACCAATATACGCCAAAACTGCCTATTTTTGTGTATACATTTGTCGTTGTAAATTTTGCTAATTGGTACAGTGATACTAAATTTTATTACCTTGTATCTAAGTGCACTGAAGTACATTCATGTTAGCACGTAAATAACAAACTATTTTGAATCACTAAAATATACGAGCAAAATTTTAAATTATTTTATCAAACTAAAATGCACTGTTTAACATCTTGAATCAAGTCGCGGATGTAAGAGCTTTTAACGCATCAAATAGTCAAAAGTCTAAGAGAGCTTGTTTATATTCACCTCGGTATATATAGCAAAAAGCCTGTCTGTCGGTCTGTTCCCCAAAACGGGTAATTCTAAAGAATTTCTCATGCCATGTTCCCAGTCTGTCGCTCGCGCGTCGGTTTTACGAATTTTCACTCGCCCCATTTAAAACTCAGAAATTCTCACACGGCACGCAAACATGTCCGAGAAAAGCTAATTAATTTTGTACAGAAATCGTTGTTTCTACCTCTGATATTTGCATCCTATTTTCAACCAATTGTGACCCTCGTGACGTTGCTTAAATCACGCCTTTTACTATATGTGTCTTTGCTTGACGCATTTCTCTTTCCTTTTCTAACCTGTTCGTATTGGTGCAAATTGATATTCTTTATTATCGATTATATTTTAGTCCATGTGGACTATCTGGGTTAAATAACCCCGTATCGCACCTTCTCGTGAATATTAAGCCCCGGTTTCTCCAAGATTCTTTGTAAACATTAATTATCTGCAAAATTTTCGCCGAATGAGCTTTTAAATAAACCCTGTTTTATATTTCGTGCTAAAGCATCTGACCGTTTCCAATATCCTTAGAATCGACATGTTTATCTAAACAAATTAAACTGAAATTGCCTTTTAAAATACGCAGGTGTGTTCAAACATCCTACTTCTAACTAACACTTCTAGGATTTGCATTTTATTGGGTTTTACAAGTTTCTGTAGATATTATCTGTACGTTTTGTTCAATACCGGTTACTTGAAATAGAGTTAATTAAGATAAATTTTGCACGTAATTTCCATTTGTTTAGGAATAATTACATTACACGCAGAGCTTTTAATACTGCTTCTTTTGATATAAAGCGTCTTGTACATGATTTAAATCTCTTATGTTTAATGAAACTAATAAATTTTTATGCTTCACGGTTTTAATAACGCGTATTATCTAATAATATTCATTATACACGGTGATTAAAATTATTTGATGTGATTATTTAATTTTCTACCCTGGTCTAAATATGAGTAATATATATATATATATATATATATATATATATATATATATATATATATATATATATATATTGCTATGAACTGCCGGAATGATCAAACCCCTATGTTGGGCTGTTATATTATTTGCTATGTACTCTAAATTATTCGCGCTCCATCATTTGGACGACCATTTTAATATTTACTATGAATAAACAAGATTGTAATTATCTCCTCCGACGTTGGGCTGTCTTATTAATATTGCTATCAATTCCCTCCAGAAATAATAATAATAATTCAAAATAAAAAAATATAGAAAAATAAAATGTCTTATAACTAAAAAATCTGACCTGGTTTATTTTCTTCACATCGACGCTTCCATTTGAATAAAAATTATCTTCCCCAATTCAGTGTTACATTTAAATTATTGCCATTACCCTATGGACTACCATTATTAATTTATGCACCCCAATTTATTGTCGTTTCATTTCAGACTTATTACTTCTTATCAATCAATTTCTTCAAACTTAGAATAGAATTCTTATTATCATTGTCCTCTGACTTGAAATCGTAGTTTACTTTCTTCCCTTACTCAAATTGTAATTTGTTTTCCCCACGTACTTCGAAATTGTAGTTTATTTTCCCCAGACTTCGAAATTGTATTACTGTTTCCCCAGACTTCAAATTTGAATTTTTCTCCCCGGCTTTAGAAATTGTAGTTTGTTTCCCCGGACATAGAAGCCCTATTATTTTTATGTTTTAGTTTAAAATAAATTCACCAAAATGTACTTACGTTTAATCGGCAATTATAATCTTCATATTAGCACTTATTTTATCTTTCACTATTAAAATTATTACGTATTACTTTATTTCATAGCGACGCACTTCGGCCTTTGTTGAGTTCAAAACTGTCTTCGTTATCACTGTGCCTGCTAATATATTATTCCGTTCCCACTCCGTCAGTGGGTATGGTCTAGAGCTCTTCGCTTATTTATGACCAATCAAATAAGTACATTCAAAGTAGTTTCTGATGTAATTCTACACGATTCCCAATAATTGTAAGCTGGTTGCAGCTGTCTTCGTTATCAACATGTGTTTTGATAGATCTAATTGCTTTTCCATAAACAACTGATGCAATTCGACTTTTAATTTTCATATTTACATGTTATTCACGCAATTTTTAATCTCCTTTCTTATCAAAAATGGATAGCTATTTGCACGCATTTACCTATGCTACCTGAAGCTCTATTTCTATCTCTGTATTAATTTAATCGTTTGGAACTCTTTTGAATGCGTGTCTAATTACACTTTATCGTTTACTTATAAATATACGCGTGCTTCCACTGAAAAATATCATTACTTGCTTTACCTAAATTCACTAAAACGTTATCTACAGGGTATTTAATATTTTCTATTTACCTAATGAATGTCTTTCTGGTTTCTACGCTAACTATGCGTCCTCCTATGTTTATCTGCGTCGCTTAAAACTATTTATACTTTATATACAGGGTGTTGACTGCTGACTATCTACAAACTGTCTCCATTTCTCAATTCTTCACTAAATAAGTGCAGTTTTCTGCTGCCTATGGTAATTTCTCATTTCTAAATGACCTTTACTATAAAGTACCCTTAAACAACCCCTTATCACAGTAATATATATATATATATATATATATATATATATATATACATCTTTTATGCAACTTTATGTACACTATTGTTTCTGCAATCAAACTATCAAAGTATTTATACGTTATCTCTTATTACATAAGTGCATTTCAAAGATCTTAATTATTCATTAAAGTCCTTTAAAGAAGATATTGATTTTTTAATTATAAGCAACAACTTTTTAATAATCACCGAAAAAGATTCTGTTTTGGTTTACAAACAAGTGTGTAAATAATTTGAGCTTATTTTATATAAGATTGAATTTGGATATTTATAAAATCTATATTTTGAACGAAAAGTCAAATAGTCTTATGGTACAAAATAATCTGTGTACTGTTATACTTTCGAGTAAAAAAAACTGGATCATAAAATGTGACAAACGAGCGCTAAAATGTCACCTATTAAGTTACAAACAAATTTTCGTTTAACCTTTTCGATTCTCCAAAATTTATCTTTAAATCTTCAACGTTCTTATGAAAATTTATACAAATCCACCTGTTAAATACTGAACTTTGTACCATAGCGCATCAATTTTCATGTTCAACTCCAACAACAGATGCGCGTCCATGCCTAGGACTACTAACTTGATTTCCATTCGAAAATGAACGCTTAAATTGTTTGTTTACAACAGGGCACCTTAATATTTCAACTTTGAAATACTTAGTAACAAAAAACTTGCATTACAAAAATCAAGATCTATTAATTTAAATTTAAAATGAAAATAATTACATACCGTGGTGACGTTGCAACAAAACCATATAATTCATCTCAAGGTCGACTAACCAAAGAAGAATACTAAACAAAAATTTCTTCACGACTTTCTAGCATCTACCCTAGTGATGGTTTCTACTTCAAATCTAAAGGGATTCTTTTTTTCCAAGCCACGTGCCTGTTGGACTTCATGACTTCAAAAAGCTCTACTCAATCAAGCGCCGAAAACCTGTCTACTGTTTCCATCTTCAAATTAAAATAGACTAAAGTATATTGCTACGCGAGCAAGCGCAGTGAACTGAATTCTTGCATCAACACGTTCGCAAGTATCATGGGAACCAAAATGCTACATTAAATTTATCAACACAGATGGAGTTCTACAAGATAACGAATAAATAAAGCTAGTGTTCTAATTTATACTTTCAATACCATAGAATATTAATAAACGAAAATTATAAAGAAGAGTGAATTAACTGGCAAGGAAAGTTATTCAACTACCAGATTTCTTTATAAATTATATTAACACCGAAGCGTTACCTTCTAGATTACTTTTCGATTACAAAAATTATATATTTGCAGCCAGCATACAATATCTGTCATAAATCCTAGTTATTTGCACTTTAAACGCTCTTATCAGAAATTGGCACCTTGATAACAAAATTTAATTTTTATTATTCAAGCTGTGAATTAGCGGAGAAATGGCAACTGTTTTCTAAATTCTGAGGATATATTTGGCGTAAATCGGTAGCGATCCCTTTAAATTTTTAATAGACGCTTAAAGACTGTATGCTTGTTTGCCCTGGTGCTTTAAAAACCAGCACCTACTGAATACCTCTTAAGGAGAACCACAATTCCAACTCGACAAAACCCGGTAAATCAGTATGTACTAATGATATGCACATAGAAAACAGTACCTAATTTGTACTTGTTATTAATAAATATTAAAAACAGATGCAGCGTGGGGCGTTACATACCAATTATTCTGTAGCTTCTAAACGACAAATAATTTCACAACAGTTTATTAATAAAGTATGTCCAGAATAATAAGGCTGCATTTCTAAAGAATTTTTAAACATACAAGGTTTCCCAAAAAGCGTGTCATGTCAAAGTGTGTATTTTTTAATGGAATACCCTGTATTTTTATGCATATCTAAATTATAAACTTGCTACGTATCTAGACGTAGCCGGAAAAAACGTAAATACCAGGCTAACTACCAAACGCGGAGAGTGAGGAGATTCGCCTATATAACAAAAAAAAACAAAAAAAAAACACGTCACCCATGATTATCTATTAACAATAAAAATAAATTAAAATTTCTTGATTCACATAGACAAAGAAAAGTATTAAATTTAAGTTATATGGTAAAGGACAAATTTTATAATGGATCCACGAAGTGCGCATTTCGTAGCTAACATGTAATAAAACTTATTGGAAGAAAAAGTAATGCTAAGATTTTCTCGATGGCAAGTGTGTTAAATTAAAGTATTAAATGTAGGTTTTCTCAATAGCAAGTGTGTTAAATTAAAGTATTAAATGTAGACCAAGTTGTGGTAAGAATTAGAGAAATATAACCAGAAGCACCGGCATAGCTAGCTTTTAAACAGTATGGTGAAGTGGTTTCACAACATCAACCGCTGGTAAATAATAATCCTCGATGTGCATAAAAGAAAACGAGTTACATACCTCTATGCGTCGGGATTCTTATCTTGCAATTCGTCGGGGGTGAGCAACGCCACGCTAGTCAGGATCCATTTGTCCTGCCACCGTAACTGCAGCAGCGGTCTACAGACAAAAGCAGTTGGTCTACTTCAACGAAGAGTTGGACCTACATAAAGAAAGAACCAATTTGGCCTTCAGCTAAGAGATAAAAAGAGAATCTGATTAAAATGGGTAAACGCGAAAAAACTCACCGATACACACAAGATACCTCCTACTTGTCGAACAAAAAAATGTGCATCGCTCTTGAAGTACTGAGACGAGTAATGTAGAGAATATTTCAACGCACAAGTTGCAGAATCAAATTAAAAATTGATTCAAATAACACGAGTTTGAACTGCAATCTTTGAGTTTTCAAAACGTGATTAGCGAACTGGAAAACACGCTATCAAATAATAGTAGGATCTATCATTTTGACAAGTCTTTAGACGGGAAACACAACAGAAAGCAATTAAACGTTTTCGAAATGTTTAACAAGTTAACGGATACCTAAAACAAGGTATTGACTATTTAATTTATCGAATAAATTTTCGTTTTAAAAGCAACATGGATTTAAGTTAAAATTATGTTAAAGCGGGCTTATTCCGAACACGTACACTATATAAGGTATTGTACAAAAATTTAGGAATAGAAATAGAATTTATTTGAGCGGGTAGTGACTTAACCAGGTGAAAAAGCGTATTTAATTTATGTAGAAAAATAAACGTAACAAATCCCCCCCAGCAAAATTAACAGGTTGGGGCAAGAAAACCAAAATCCGGAAATAAGCAGAACTCAAAAAAAACCCAAGCAAAACGAAAAAGGAAAAAAATGCGCTTCAAACTAAAAGAACATTCGTTACGGAAACAACAAAAATACAGAAAAAGAAACAAGGAAACCCCCAAAATAACAACAAAACCGACCGCAATAGATTCCGGATAGAAAAGAAAACAAAACAGACACCAAACAAAATCCGGCTTGAAGTTCCAATAATAGAAAGAAAGAAGAGAAAGAAAAAAGAAGGAAGGAAGGGAAGTTGGGTAATAAGCAATCAAGGAGGACTAAGATGGAACGGCCTCAGCACTGCAGAGTCGTCAAAGGACGGATGTTTCTCAGAAGAAACAGTAAGGTTATCTACTTCTAGAGAAGAAAAGGAACGAGGAAGAAAACCAACAGTGCAAACCAAAACAAGACCCAAAGGTCAAGCCTCAAGTAAAGAAATGGACAACAAGGAAGAACGAGAGGTAGAGAGGGAAAGCGCTGGTAAAAGGAAACGATGTATTACTAATTGTGGTAACCAAAACTGAAGAACCAAAGAAAAGAAATGCTAACTAGTCCTAAAGTCGACTAAGTCGTGGTTTCCAAAAGAAAGAAAAACGGACTAACAAGCACCTACCACAGGAGCGGATGGACGAAACACAATCGGACTAGGAACCGACAGCAAAGAAAACCAGCAACAGGAAAAAGGAGAGAAATGTGGAACGAAAGGAACGAGGAAAAACCAAAAAGAATAACACCAAGCACCAAGTACAAAACCAAAACGAACTAAGAAACGTACAAAAGAAAATATAACAGGATCCCAGTGTAGTTATGTATGAGTATGTGTTTGTGTTGATGTATGAGTATGTGTGTGGATGTATAAAGTGTGTGTGTAGGTGTATGTATGTAAGTGTAGGACCGCTGTAGTCGCCTCTTACGAGAGGCAGGTTGTACCATAGGACTATTCTATTCCCGGACCAATACAGGTGCAAGGAGTACAAGTAGAAAACGAAAGAAAGGAGTACCAAGTAGAACTGCGTGTTTATGAAATATGTGGGTGTATGCGTGTATAAAGTGTATGTGTGTATGTGTTGGACCGTTGTAGTCGCCTCTTACGACAGGCAGGTCGAACCGTGGGGCTATTCTATTTCCGAACCCACACGGGTTCAAGGAGTACAAAGAGAAAGCGAAAGAAAGGAGAACCAAGTAGAACTGTGTGTTTATAAAATGTGTGGGTGTATGTGTGTATAAAGTATGTTTGTGTTGATGTAGTGTGTATGTGTTGGATCGCTGTAGTCGTCTCTTTCGACAGGCAGGTCGTACCATGGGGCTATTCTATTCCCGGACCCACATGGGTTCAAAAAGCAAGAAAACGAAAGAAAACCTAGCAAAACAGGGAAGTAAAACGAAATCGTAACGTCCAAAAATCAAGTATGAAGGAGAGCAAAGTCGGCATAAGGATCTGGGGCGCGAGGACTAGATATTGGGCTTAAGGTGTTTGCGCCGCCAGAAAGAAAATGAAACGAGATCATTAACATTAGGACTTCGCCGACATACATCTTTCGGTTCGGAAGGAGCATAGACAAGTGTCTGCTTCTTATGGGCAGTTTTCCGCAAAACGGACAGCAGGGCGTGTAGTAGTTGTAGCACGCGGTATAGGAAGTGGCAAGGGTATTGTAGAAAATTCAAAACGAGTTAAGGAAGAAAGTTGTTTGTTGTTAGGATTGGAGGTAAGAAAGTCAACGGTAGAAAAGGAAACATCATGGGTTGTCAGAATATCCACGGTTGAATGAGAAAAAGTATTTTTACGAGAATCAACGTTACGAAGAGGAACACAAACAGAGCACACTTCAGTTACGTTAGATAAAGGGACAGAAACAGATAAAATTTGATCGATGTTAGATAAGGGACTAGAAGTATCACAGTTAGGAAAGAAAACAGCATTGGCTGTAGGAGTATCCACCTTAGGAAAAGGTGTAGAACCAGGTAGGAGTTCATCAACGTTACAAGAACAACCAGCAGCAGAAAGAACGTCATCCACAATAGATCAGGAAGCGGAATCAGGTTGACCTTCGTCAACATTAGATAACAGGACCTCAGCTTAGATTTCACCAACCTTAGTTAAAAGAACAGAAGCAAGTAGCATTTTGTCAGCATGAAAAAAATGAGTAGGAGTAGGGAGCGTTTTATCAACGTCCGATAAAGGAGTAGAATCAAGTAAGATTTCATCACTGATAGACAACGAAATAGGAACAGACAGAACTTCAACCACAATAGGAACTGATTCCTTCACAGTGGTAGATAACGAAACAGGATTAGGTAAAACTTTGACGACAGCAGCAACAGGCATTATAGCTACGGGTTCACTAACTTCCACAGGACCTTCTCTATCCGTATTAGGAGTAATCGTCAGTTCAGCTACAGCTGTTATTGTAGACACGACAGAAATTTCTTGAGTATAACAATTTAAGAAAGCAGGAACAAGTAAACTTTTGACAGCAACAGCAACGGACATTAAAGATACAGGTTCATGAACTTCAACAGGACCTTCGCTGACTAAATTAGAAATTATCGTCACTCCAGCGACACATGTGCTTGCAGATACGACAGAAATTTCTTGGGTAGAATCGTTTAAGAATGCGAGAACAAACTCTTGAAAAGCTGGCTGCAAGTCACTAATTTGAAGTATGGGTTTTAATGTTGGTGGAAGCACAGTTTTGGGTGAGAGTGAATAAGTAGTGCGAGCAGAAGGAGGAGTAGAATAGGGTGTAGAACTAGAGCCTGAAGAAATTTTGTTCAAAGCTATATTTGCCGAAGAAGAGTAGGTTTTGATAGTAAGAGCAGGATAACCTGGATGAGGGACAGAAGAGAACGTAGAGTGAGGAGTAGAAGAAATTAGGCATCTAGAGATGAGGGCAGAATTTTAAGGATTATTTGAAGACCTATTAGTAGTAGGATGACAGTATGAACTTATATCCACAACCATAACAATGGAATACTTGAGTACGAGTACAACGTGTCGAAACATGTACAGGTTTGTGGCAATTAAAGCAGATTACCTAACGAGTAGAAGCAGAACTAGGAAGAAGAGCAGTAGAACGTACGGAAGAAGTATCGGATTTACCCGTAGGCGTAGGAGAAATCTTAACAACTCGGTCATGTGAAGTAAAAGTATTTTCCTCAGTAGTATCAAACGTATAAGCAAAATCCGGGGGTTCAAAATGTTGAATCAGTAAATCAGAAATTAGGCAACGACCTCCAGTCAGAAAACCTATGCCGGTAACCACGATACTAAAGTAACGCTTTAGCCTCGAACAAGTCCACTGCAGAGTCAAATAACTACAATTCTAACACATGGTGAGTTCGTCAGAGTTCTTCGATCCGACCCAAAATATCATGTACAGTAAGAGTGTTCGGAACACCTGAAAATTTCAAGTTCCGCTCCCACACAGAAAGACCTTGGTAGGAAGCCAAAAAAGAAGTCATTTTGAATAAGAACAAGAAAGAAATTGGTAGGTAACTAAATAAAGGCTAACCGTAACTCGATAGAAGCAAAAAAAAATATTGCGAATACAGGACAATCTAAAACATATCCGACGGATAAACTTCAGGAACACCAATAGGAGTGAAACACCAAAATAGAAATTAGAATAGGACTGTAGAATAAAAGAAAAATCAGAGGAAAAAAACTAACTCTAGACGTGACGGGGAGAACAAAATATACAGAGAGGGAAGGAAGAAAAAAAGAAAAATCTTGGGCGCCAGCGTTGGCAATGGACTAGGATTATTGGCGAAAACGTAAGTCGAATAATCTTAAATTAGCCAACCAAGGATATTTAGCAATCACGGAAGAGAACAAAATCAAGATTCAAGAAAATCGAACTCCCACAGAAATAAAAAAAACTTATCCTCATTTGAAGAACACCAAGGAGCCAAAAGAAAAAGCAAAATAAATAATAGATCGAACGTAAAGGAAGGAAAAAATGTAGCATCAGGCCGAGAAATGCGGGTAACGTAGGAACTTAGGCACTAACAATAAAAAAAGATCGGAGCAAAAATTAACTAAAACAAACTCGCGGCCAAGTTACACGAAACAAAATTGGAGCACAATAAAATTAACTAAAACAAATTCGAAGGCCCCACGTCAGGGCGTCAGAATTTATGCTACGTATTTAGACGTAGCCGGAAGAAAAGTAAATACCAGGCTAACTATCAAACGCAGAGAGGGGAGGATTTACCTATATACCAAAAAAAAACAAAAAAACAAAGTACATCGCCCACGATCATCTATTAACACAAAAATAAATAAAGGACTCTGTACAAACAAGTGAAAGTAATAGATTAAGTGTTAGTATTTCACAACAAACAATTATATTGTACGGACAATTTAGGAATTTAGATACGAAGCGCGCATCTCGTATTTCATACAAAATAAAATTAATCAGTAGCAAATAAACATGTGAGAGCTTTTGTCAAGCGTTTTTAAAATTTCACTTAACACTTGTTGTAAAATAACTAATTAGTAGAAAAGAATTAACGTGTGAGAGCTTTTGTCAGACATCTTTTAAATTGTACATAGTACCGTTTGTAAAATAAACCAATCAGTATAAAAGAATAAGCGTGTGTCTGTCCAACATTTTTAACAATGATACATCACACCTGTAAAACGATAATATCGATTAGCAGCAACAAACAATAGTTGTACAATGTCACGTTTCTTATCACATAACTGCACCAAACGCAAATACGGAATATGCTATTGACACACACAAAAGAAAACAAGTTGCATACCTGTACGCGTCCGGATACTTAGCTTGCAATCCGTCGGGGGTGAGTCAACACAGAAACGCCGCGGTATTCAGGATCCATTTACCCTGCCATCGTAACTACAGCAGCGATCCACAGACAAAAGCAGCTAGTCTACGGCAACGAACAGGCGGGCCTACACAAAGAAAGAACCCATTTGGCCTCCAGTTAAAAAAAGACGCAAGACATCCTAGTTGTCGAACAAAAAAAAAACAAACGTGCATTGATTTTGAAATACGGTGACGAATAATGTAGAAAATATTTCGACGCACAAGCTGCAGAATCAAATTTAACATTGGTTCAAATACGAATTCGAACTGCAAATCCTCGCTTATCAATGCGCGATTAGCAAACTGGAAAACGCGCTATCAAATAATAGTAGAATCAATCATCTCGACAAGTCTTTAAATGGGAAACACAAGAATCAATTATACGCGATCGTAATGTATACCAAGATAACGGGTACCTAAAACAGGATATAAACTATTTAATTGTAGCATAAACTTGTCGTTTCAAAGCAACTAGATTTAAGTTGAGGAATTATTAGAGAGCGTATTTATTATTAATTATGAAGGATTTAACAGTAGCAACGGAATTTATTCGAGCGGGAAATTTTAAAAGCAAAATTGGAACGTAAGAAGCTTTTAATAAGTTTATAAAAAGCAAAATTGTTTATGCTCATTAATATCGCCGTTATTCTATTTTTTCGTATATTCCAAAATTTGCTTAAAATTGATTTTTTTCGAACACAGTAGAAGATAGGGATAGGGATATTTTAAGGAATATACATTATTTTTTAGTTTATAATTTAAATATGACTAAAAATACAGCACATTCCATTTAAAAAATACCAAGTTTGGTATGACACGTTTTTTTGGGACACCCTGATGTTTAAAAATATTTTAAAAAAATAGCCCTTATCATTCTGGATTTTTGAAATTATTTGTGGTTTAGAAGCTATAGAATAATTCGTATGTAGATCCCCACCCTGAATGTAATATCATAACTTTCTCTTTAAACATTAAAGATAGAAGTGTGTCTATGACACAAATACGATGTGATATATTGATAAAAACAAATCTCATATTTCTCAAAGAAATGATATTTAAATATCGGAAACTGATAAAATTTAAAAAAATTCTTAGACTACGACTGTAACAATTCATATACGAATTCCATCCAGCAAGAATTTAATGCACGCTGCTCTTATTTAGCCGAATTATTCTATTGACAATCTTTGTGATTTAAGATAAAAGGTCTTTTTTAAATGGCTATAAGTAATTAGAGAGCCATTCAATATCTCTAAACAAATATTTTCCAAATAAACACAGTCTTGCGGAATATCAAAAGACACTACCAGTAGGGTTCTAATAAAAGTCAATTGAACTAAAATCTACTTACGTAATACGATGGTGTCCTATATAACGCAATTCAATAGAAGCATTCTACACGAGATGCTTTCAAGCCACGCTATGATATTAAAGTGTCAATTCCCTATAGAGAACGTGCTATTTTGGCGTTATCGTCAGTTCTATTAATCTACTCTATGTCAAGGGTATAATTTCACATACTAAAAGCCATAAATGTTTCACATCCAAAATGTCTTAGATTTCTATACCTATTAATGCTGACTAGAGTATATGTTACATAAATCAGATATTTTTCGCTCACATAATTACAGCACCCTTTTAAAATGGTCGAATTTTGTGGCCATAACTAAAAGCTAAATTTTTACACTCATCTTCGAAAGTACGCTAAAATTTTATTACGCTACTATCGAACGAGATAGAAATCGATCGATTTTTGATAGATACAAAAGTTACTCACCCCATTTGCTCCTTTAGTTGTAATTACTAAGTTCAAAACTTAATCATAAAACAGTTAAAATTATTTTAAAAGTTCATTTTTACAATTAACTAAAGTTAAACAGTTCACCCATAATTCGTGAAATAATGATGTGTCCATGGATATATAGGGATATATTTTTTAATTTTAGCTAATTTAGGAATCGTATTAAAAAGCTACATGAACAATTTTACAAAAGCTCGAGTAGTTTGGAATCATATTGCTAAAATATAGTACTGGAATCCATGGGAAAATATGCAGTACACTTTTTCTCAACTAACAATTAACAATCGGGGCTTTACGATAAACAAACCAAAGTTCGACAAACATCAACACATTAATCTTACCAGCATAGACTCGAGAACATTCCGATGCAGTGCACGTAACTGTAATCATTATATTGAATTAGTCAGGATCCATGATAGTCATAAAATATAAATGCGTAGAAGCAAACCTCGAGGCAAAAGTCAATATTAAATAGTGACCGTGTGAACATTTCAGTACATAATTTTCTTATGCACTGAGACAGTCCTTGACATTAACCACAAGTGCCAGTTCGAACTAACTCGACGTGAGTTAGTGGCAGTCCTTGGTATTAACCATAAGTGCCAGTTTGAACAAAATATTGCTAAAATATGATACTGGGAAAATACATAGTGTGTTCTTTCTCAGGCAACAAATAAAAATCGGTGCTTTACGGTAATCAAATCAAAGCTCGACAAATATCAACATCTTTGTTTAACCAACGTAGAATCGAAAACAATCCCATGCATTGCACGTTACCAAAATCATTGTAAATTATTTAAATAGACCTGATTCATGATACGTCATAAAATATAAATGCGTAGAAATAAATCCCGACTCAGATGTGATTATTAAATACTGGCTGAGTGAATATTTCAGTATATAATTTTCTTATGCACTAAAACAGTCTTTGACATTAACCACAAGTGCCAGTTCGAACAAACTCAATGTAAATTAATACAGCTCGTCCCCGTCCCCTTCTGCACATTATAACTTATATTTTATAACTTTTATATATATATATATATATATATATATATTGCCGTGGAAGTCAGGAACGAAGCTTTAACATCGATCCTTCACCTAAATCATTCGAGCCCCAGGAATTGAGCGTCATTAAAGTGCCGTGGAAGTCGGGACAGTGTCTCTGGATTCTCTATTAAAATTCGTGCTCCACCTGGGCCAACATATAATTTTCAAAAAAAAAATAAAATTTTAAAAATTTTTCATCCCTCTTAATGCGATCGCCTTCGAATTCCTTCAGCTTCCATGGCTAGCTCAGCTGGGCCTCTTCTCGAATACCTAAATTTATTGACATACCTCCTTCACACTCGCACACCATTCAATAAAATCACCAAATAATACAACAACCATACAACCTTTAATCTACACCTATTAACAGATAAATTTTGTTAACACATGGGTTAAAACAGTTTGAAACAATAATTATTAGTTGAATTTATGGTATGTTTTTAAAGTCCTTGGTTTTATAGTGATTTTTAAACAATTCAATTAAATATGAGTAGATGGGTCTCACATGTTACCATAAATTGACTTTACACTGGAGTATTGTGAGCTCATTATAACCCAGTTTAGTATGTATATGCCTTTTAAACCTTGCATAAATTAAAACAAAATTTACAGACCCGTTTACCCTTTACAAGTCAATTTATATTTTGAATAAAATTTTGGATGTTCTAAATACACCCTTTTTCAATATTCAACATCAGTAAATTGTCCAGTACATGTATCTTTTACAATAAGTTTCTACAACCATAAATATGCCACCCAGAGAAAGTTAACCACACAACACAAAATTCCACAAATGTTTATAAAACAACAGAAATTTCAAATAAATTACCTGGACAATTCTTCAGGCTTCCTTCACGTCGAAGATGATTGCCAGAAAACCCCTCGGCGTTGCTTCCATTTACTATGCTGCTCAGTGGATCCACAGGTCTCTACCATCTGATACCTCTGCAAGCTATGCGCCTCGTCTCACAGTACCATTCCATATATCATGAATACAAACTTGATTACTTGTGGTGCTTACCCCCATATATCATGCATCCATTTAATAATTTGTGTTGTAGTAGCAGGACCTTTTTAAATTTAATACACACTACTCGTACTTCATGTCGATAATTAGAGGTCCGCTACTACCGTTTTATACTTGCAACCACTATATTTACAATAACATTATTACATAAACACAAAATACTCACAAAAAGCTTTATTATTATCGTAGTCTGAATCGGTATTCGGCACTTTATCGAAGTAAAAGAAAAGAAAAGATGGCCTTAATAACCTAGCTTGGGTATTTATATAATTCCAAACACCCCTAGTAGACGCGCTTCCTTCGAAAAGCTTAATTTCAAAACGAATTCTAAAAATTTTGATCATAACCGTCGCTGTTTTCCGAAAATTTCTCCCGCCGTACTTGTTGTATACCTCGAATTCGCTTTCAACCTTCTCGTGTGCGTTCGTTTCTAATTCTGTAGGCTTTCGATCAATGACGGAGTTTTCTGTCGTCACCAAACTCCTCCTAAGCGCGATGCATCTCAGTTCTAAGCATGTTTGTTGTCTCGTTCAAAACCCCACTTGAGTTACAGAAAATCGGTATTGTTGACATCCTATCTCAACTTCACGTGTATGCCTTACGTGATTTTCAATCTCAACGCTTTTATATTTGTCTCTATCTGTTGTATATTACCAATCGTTTATTTCACCCGCTCCTTAAGATATTTGTTACCCTAGTTGTTTATACCAACTGACGGTTAAAAATAATTTCTATGAAATCTTATTGTAACATACGCTCGAACTTAACCTATAACAAGCAGGTGTTTCTGTTAATTATCGACCGTTTGAACATAACATATCCTCGACTTTCCACTTCTTCGTATTTGACAAAACTGACGTTGGCTTTTACAAAGAATACTTTTGCCTTGGAAATTATTGATTTTCTTACGCAAGCTCGTTCCCTTATGCTTATATGTGTTTGATTAAATAAATTATGGTTAATTATGCGTATCTTTGAACTTCTATTTGCTTTGAAGCTTTTTTCCTTTAGGTAATTCTAACATTCCAATTATTAATTATAAAAATACCCTAATACTCGTCTGTTTTCGCTAAATGACTTAAATTAATTTGGCTCGTAAATAATTTGCTTTTTTTTTATACACATGGTTGCTGAAATTTTATTGTTTTACCTAATCTCTAGTGTAGTATTTAAAGATTCTAATAAAAAAGTTTATTAAGTATCCTTTTTAGCGTGTGTAAGTATTCTCAAAGAACCTTAAGGATGTTTGGATGCAAAGTAACAAAAACCTTTCTGATCAATTGCAGATGTAGATATGTTAAACGTGCAGTAGAAAAGCGAGCATCTTAAATTATAGCAGATTGGATGTATAGTAGTCAAAAGCTTTTCAGATTTTTGTAGCGTAAAAATCAATAATTCTAAGGTCATAATCAAGGAAGTTGAACTATTAATTTTTATGAATTAACAGATGTAATAAATGTAAATATCATTAGCGGGCATATTTAATCATAGTTTATAAAGTGTAATTGGTAAAACGTTAGCATTTGTATAACTTTCAAAAACTTAATTGGCCGTTACAATGTTTATGAAACAGGGAAAGAGATATTTACTTAGTATTGTTTATAAAAGGTGTGAAAATGTTCTGAGAGAAACAAGCTTAACGGTTACCGGTACTAGTGAATTCGAATAAGAGGGTCAGACAAAACAACACGTTTTTAGTATTTGTTTACGAGTTTGATAGCGTTCTGATAATTGGTAGACAAGTCAACCTTCGTTCTAGCATGTAACGTGCACAAAAGAACATTTTGATTCTACGAAAAGTAGGTGACAGTTAAACAGATAAGGAACGATAAACAATAAGAAAAGATTATTTATAACATGTATTGGAATGGGAGAAAGATAGCAGGTATTAAGTGTTCGTTTGACTTTGAAAAAAACTTGTGCGACAAAGAATGATGAATACATTGTGTATTTATAGGAGTATGATGAACATATTTTGTATATTATTTAGAGTGGTTGATTTCATCAAGGACAGATGAAACATGCATATGAGGGACAGAGAAGGATCATTGGATTTCATATTTAGAAAAGAGACAGACGATAGCTTTAAGATCGTTGAGAGACGGTAAATGTTATTTTGGGGTTTAACAGAACTTGCAAACATGGTGCAAAAAGGATAGAGGATGTAAAATACATGGTAGACTGGGATAGAGATAACTTGTGGCAGGAATATGAAATATGGAGTGAGTACGAAGTAAGAAAGAGAAAATTTTCGTATGTAGGTTAGAGTGAGACGACTTTAATACGTGTATTATAAAGGGCGTGTGTTAACCAAGGAACTTATTTTAGTAGGGGCTAGGATTCGGCGAAAAAAAATCCGTTGCAAAGCTAAAGTGTATTTTCGTGTTAAATTGTTGTTTGTATTGTTAAAATTTCTGAGATTTCGGCGGCGGTTGGTGTTCGAATACAAAATTTATGGAGAATGGTTGAAGGTTAGCGCGTGTGTTGTTGGAATTAGTGGCATTTGAAAATTTTGTTTGTGGAATGGTCTTAACCGTTTAGAAAATTACCAAGAAGGCTAGTTAGTTTGTATTGTTGTATTTACGACAAATTTCAAGGTAAGGGTGTAGATTTGGCTGTATAATTACAAGGACGTGGTGATAAAGCTCTCTTTTGCTGGTCATCGACGCGTACACTAATATTGGTGAAGAAATTACTGTTGGTTATTTTTAAGTGGATTTAGTATTCGAATTAAAGTTGATTATATCTTGCACAAGTTGGTGCAATGTTTTACTAGAGTTCAAAAATTTTATGAAATACATTTTGGCAAATGCCGGGCATGTTTGAGTACTATAAGTAAAAAAATGGCTCTATATTTTGGTGGTTGGTGCAAGTTGTGCACACTAATAGAGTAGAGAGTATTTGATGGGTCGATTTGGTGGTTTACCTATGGCAAATGGACCACTGGTAGAATTGGGGGAATCGGATGTACCGTCACTTGGTAGTCGAGAGTTGAGCTTTTCAATTCGCTTACCCAAGTGCTATCCTCTCATTTGATTGTATCGTGTATTAATCACTTCTGTGCTACGGTAGTACCCACTTGTGCAAATCACTTTTAATTCTGGTACATTACTAACCGCTTTACACACTTTCAAATAAGATGTGATATACTACTTCAGCGTATAAACAATAATTAGCACGTAATAAGATCTAAGAACAAACGCAAGCAAGCGAGCAAGAGAAGAGAAGCTTTAATAATTCTATCCGTGTATTTATACCCTTTTCAAAACCCCCCATAAAACCTATTTTCATTGAAAAGCTTATTTTCTAAACCAATTCTTGAAATTTTTTATCGTAACGCACTCTAACGTCTGAAAATTACCCGTTCATCGTGCTGTTACATAGAAATTCATTCGATACCCTCAACGGACGCGAGCTTTTCAAAAACTGCTAGTCTACGACCAACGATATAGTTTTCCCCCTTTATATCGCTCCACCTCTCAGTTACCTTTCTTCGTTCTACGTATATTTATTGTGTCTTTTAGAACCTCTCTTAATCTACAGAAAATCGATATTGTTGTTGGCCTTCAACTGTCCCGTGTATTCTAGACGTGTATTGTAACCAACCTTTTATTATACGTGTTCTCTGTCCGTTTTACATTATAGGTCTTTTATTTCACTCAGTCTTTAAAGCCCTTGTTATTTTAGTAACTTATATATTGACCGTTACAAACAATTCTTCAGAAATTCTGTCTTAACGTGCATTTACGTTCCCTGAACTTGACATTTAACAAACAGGTGTTTCTTCGAAGCAACTTGTTTAAAATAACAATTCCGAGTTTATCTCCTTCTTAGGATTTGTAAAACGTACGTTTTCGTTTCTTTGAATAGAAATATGCGTTTAAATTATTGATTTTCTATACTTGAAAGCTCCGTTTCTGATTCAATGCGTTTGATTTAAAATTATTACAACTACTTATGCGTATCCTTGAGTTTTTATGTACTCTAAAGCTTCTACCCGTTATGCAATTTTAATATACCAATTTAAAAATAGAAAAATATCTTAATAACCGTCCGTTTTCACTATCTAAATTGATTAATTTGGCGCGTAAATAAATTTCTCCTATTTCCTATATACACAGTGTTTAAAATTTTATTATTTAGACAATTTAACCTATAATTACACGACATAATATATATATATATATATATATATATATATATCATCGAATAAAAATAGTAGAGATCATTAAAACATTGTCGATCAGTCGTGCTTTTCTAGCTGTTAGAAGTCGACCGTCAACCAAATTGAGCGATGACAAATTTTAAGTAATTGAAATACGATAGTTTAAATTTGGGTTTGTCAGTGAAAAACTTCCAAAAACGTGTTCGCAACACGGAACTAAATATATTACCGGTACTAGGTGAAAGTAATCTGGATTAAGTAAAAGCTTTCAGCAACACAAGTTGTACTAAAAAGTGTTACTTACTAACACCGGAAGTTTGTCTTGCTTTGTAAAAGGGTTCGCAACTTTAGTGACTGCTAATGGTCATTGATTGCGGTAATTTGACCAACAAGATCACATTTACGTGCGCGACGCGGACGACCATTTTCAGAGCATTTTCTGTGCAGGTTGACTTTTGCACCGTTTCGTCGACCCCCTCTATAAATTTCGGTTTCTTGTGTTCTTCCTTAAGTCGTTTACATTAGTTCTACGTGTACCTATATCAACGGTTGTGGCCCCGTAACCCATTTTTTCTTCGACTGATGATCACACAGTACACTTTGAATCACCTCCTCTGCGTTCTCTTGGTACCACTCATCTCCAAAGCGTCCTACCTTGCCATAGATTAAATGCGTTGCTTGCTTTTTCCGCCTCAAAATGTAAGGCATTAGGCAACGCATCATGTAAAGTATTTGGTCGAGCCAGCCATAGTATTTGTTCGACTTCCTCGTCGCGTATTACATTAATAAAATTCTGCGCTGCTACTAACTCTATAAAGTTATTCGGTGCTGTTGGGTAGGCTAGTCTCACTAATCGAACAATATCTGCTTAAACCTCTTGCAAATTTTCGTTGGCTTTTGGGTAACGGTTTTTCACATCAGCTTGGAACAATTGTTGCAGATAAGAGTCGTCGTTTCTCATTTCCAGCCTTTTTGGGTGGATTTTTTTCAGAGAATTTGGGTGTTCAATGACTCTCGTGACCTCTTTATTACATCATTGCCAAGAAAATAACGCCATAAGGGCTAAATCCCTACTTAGAGTAGTTTATTATAAGGAGCAAAATATTACTAAAAGCTTTTGGTATATGAAAATGCGCTTTATATAAGTGAAATTGGGGATCATTTTATCTACGTCCTTTCATTCATTTAGCATTAAAAGTTATTAATAAATATGAAGGAGCAAACTTTATAGCACGTATTATTTTGGAGATATTAATAAACATTATATGCACACTTTTCATTCATGTAGCATTGGAAAACTATTAAAGTGATACATACATTTATTTAAGGTGCAAATTGCGTTAATGTAGAATAAATCACGCATATTAGTAAAATTATGCAAAGATTCAAATTCTTATTATAAATCCAGTACTTTCAAATTGTCACGTAGGTTAACTAATTTTTGTCGTATAAACCAAACACTTGACAATGATAAAAGGAGTTATTAAAATAAATTTGTTATTAACACTTGGTGTTTACGAATTAATAGAAATTAAACATTAGTAGAATTTACATATGATAATGACGTCGAACCGATGAGAATCAAAGAATTTAACGAACTGAATCCTGTTTTTAAAATGTTCATCGTTTATTGGCACATGGCGTAGGTGCATTTTACCAAGTTTAGCACAGCCATGGAATGTAAATTTTCTGGAACGAATTGCTTGCTCCATTATCTGAATTGAACATTAAAAATAACAGTAGATTCATTTAGTAGGAAAGATTGTTGATTTTTCGGTGAACCAGTTAAGATTTAAGATAAATTAGGTGCTACGATTGAGCAAGAATAAAAATACTTTATGTTAAAAAATGAATTTAAAGTGTAGTTCGACTTGGCCAATTGAAAATCGGATGTAAATGCACGTTTGAATTTTTTTTGGTAATGGGTTTGTTCTAGGGTTTGGAAAGCACAACCTTAAGTAGCCTTTGAGCATGACGCTAAATAGTATCTAAAGTAGCATTCTGCGTACGACCCTTAGATTTCAAAATCGTTTTGATTGTAAATTTTAAATAGTAATGCAAAACGACTTTAACTATTTGCTTCGCTGGATCATTCTTTACTTTACTGAGAATACTAGTTCTAATTTAATTGGTTTGCTGCTGCTGAAATAAAATTTTTACGATTTAGTTTTGGATTCTAACTGGGTGTCAGTTTTGTGTAAATTTGTTTGGTGATTAGTCCTCGAGATATATATGTAAGCTGTTTAACTGAACCTAATTGTAGACTATTGTAATTAAGATTAGATTAGCTTTTAAGTTGTATGTTTTTCCATAGAGGGTTATTAGAAATGTGCATTGTGCGTTTAATAATTTTAAGGTGAAATTTTGTATATGTAATATCTAATTAATTCAAATATTTATTTAGAAAGTAATTTATGACGAAGAGCAATTGACACGAATTTTTTGGTTCAAAGATATATTTTTAAAAAAATAAAATGAAGTGAGAGTACTCTGACCACGAAAAGTCATTATCGGTATATGCCAAGTGTGTGTTGATACTTTTGTAAACTTCTTGTAAATTTTATGTAATGCTTTGTAGTACTTCTTAATTTTTGTTTATTATTGGTATTAACTATAAATACTTGTACTCTTAAACTTTTTATGAGGTTTAATATGCCAATTTAACGAGTTGGAGAGAGTTTATGTTCTAAGCACTAAATAACAGTTGAGTAGTTTCTTTATTTTCATCCACAACAGTTTTCTCTTACAAGCAATATCCTAAACATATCAGCCAGTAAAATAACTTTTACTCAACACAAATTTTAAATATTAAAAATAGAGTTCAAAACTGCCATAAAGCTTAGTCTTATGAACAAAATCTTAAATCTAACATAAAAAATATAACTTCTGGATAATCACTCACTTAAATAAAAATATGATCTACAATATCTCTTTTATGATTAGAATGAGCACTTACAAATCTTAATGTCTTAATTTTCATTCAGAAATAACTTCCTAATTAAATCTTATTATGAACAAAATTTATCAAACAACTAATAATTTAATAATCTCCCATTAAAAATAATTTTTAAACATATCTGATCAGTTCAGTTTAATTATTTTCTTATATACTGGCGAAAACCTGCACGGAGGGTTTTCTATCCTTCAAGTTAAATTATCGATTTGTACACACACTCTACTCTAAATTCAAATACTAGCACAAAAAACTTAATTAACCACTCTATAAATATGTCCTTTAAAATTAAACAAGATTTATTTTACCGTTACAAATCTGCTAGTCACTGCTTTGGTCCAGAACGTAATTATTAATCCATGTTCCAAAATCGTTCATATCGTTTCAAAAATACAATTAAATACCATTGTTATATCAAACATATCATTCCAATGGTGTATGCTTTTATTACAATTAAGAAACTTGCAGTAGTTCGATTATTATTATTTATTTATTCTCTATTTTTAAAACCATTGTAAGCATTTGAAATAATCTTATTCACTTTTAAGCATTCAAAACACTTTTCCGTCACTATTTCAATAAAATCTTCTATAATAATTTTCACTACTAATACGGTACATGTTAGATCGACCTTTAACTACGTACTGGATCATATGATTAGCATCGTGACGTTTGAATGAACACTGAACAGCGTTATTAACATCCATGGGTTATATTAAAACGAACCCCTGTGACGTCAGCATCTAGATCCCTTTGCGCTCTTTTCCAAACCATCTAATAGATTTATTCTCGAAGGCGGGTGATGCAGCATTTGAATATTTATCATTTCATTGCTTCGAGCTATCAGTAATTAATATCGTTTCCCTATCTTATCAATGTTTACAATTTTATTGCTTAGTTTATTCCTTTCGCGAATTATATCATCACCCCCAGCTCTACTTGTCGATCATTTTATGTTGTATGTTAGCAGTCGATTGTTCAAGAATATAGATCAATAAACATTTTCCATAATACCTGGAGATACGATTTAAAACTTAATATGCTCCTTCGTACGTTTGTTATTAAATGAAAAGATAAAAATTAGATATTATACACAAGGCGTTGATAGTAAAAGTAACTCTTTTAATTACTCATTTAAATTTCTTTCAATGCATTTTTTCACGCGTAATAAATACCGTTGAATATAAACACCTTGTTAAATTATCTAATTCTTTGAAAAATGTTCTCTTACGCGCAGAAAATTGTAAATTCCATTATTCTTATGTTAGAACAAGATTCGTTTGTCATTAAGTTATGCAATAAAAATGAAAACTCTTTTCAACCACGGTCTCTATACATTTATACTTCCTAATTTATAGGAAGTTTCCACAAATACATAATTGGAGTTTTCTTAAATTTTTTCAAATTTTCTGGCGTTTACGACGTTGGATGTTTATGAGATGATGTAGTATGACCTCTCAATGACCTTTAATCACAACTATATTAGTACTGTGATTAAATGTTGTAGCTAAGTCATATTATAGCGTATTACAAAGATATTGTTTTATAAACTCAAGACAATAGGTAAAAAGCAATTTATTTAATCATTCATTTATATACAGGGCATTAGGAACATATTTTTGAAATGCACGTATAAATGTGTTCTTTAAGTTTGCCGCATAAAAGCGCAGTTATAAAAGAAGTTTCATTTGTATTTAAAAATTGAATGATAGTAATTTTCATATAATTACGTTTACTGTTTACTGTATATCTTAAATATTATAAAAGGATTTTCAGTTATAATTAATAACAAAAGCACGTATTTTTAAGTAAAAACGTGTTAATTTAATCAATTTTAATTATTGAAAAGTTTTTAAACCTATATTGTATATCAAATGTATTAGAAAACAATCAGGTTCTTGGAAACACGAGAAGGCGACGAGAATATACACGAAGTTGCCGGAACCTACCAGAATAATGATGTTAGAGCGGGGTTGGTCTATTTAAAACCAAGGCGTCTGGTAGTAGGACGACCAGTATCTTTAAAAACTCTTACGCGGGTCATGGTACTGATATTAATTTATAAGAATGATTATCGTTTTTTTTTAAGAGTGGACTCTGGTAATTTGAAAACAAACAACGCTAGAACGTTTAGCGCTTAAGGTAAGATGTATTAGCTATTTTCTTTCAATTGAGTAATTTCATAATGAACTATTGTCAGATTTTATAGTAGAAGATTTGTGTACCCGTCATTTTAATAATTTTTAGGGTTGCAAATCCACGTAGGAATTTGTGGTAACATAAGGTCTAATAAAAATACTGAATTCTGCACGTTTAGTACGGTTGAGAGTAAGGATATTTCATTAGACGACTTTCTGAAAATAACTGGTGTATATAGTAATTATAATGAAAATTTAATTAAGGATTTATTAATGAATACTTATATGTTTAAAAATTTGTTTATTACGGTAGTAATGTAATGAATAATTAAAACTGTGTATGTGAAAATAAGATTTTGGACTTACTATTTTTGTATTTTGAATTTTGTTTGTAAGAGAAATATGTCGTGGACTTATTATATTTGTTTTTGTCGTTACATTGGCGGAACTTAATCTAATTTAGTTTATCAGAGCGAAGAGAGAGGAGCACCATAGCGCTGGGCGTCAAAAATTCTTTGCCATGCATGATTGATACTAATCGAGCCACAGGTTGGGCGTTGAATTTTTTTACTAAGAGAGGACTAATTGTCCGCACTGCTTGCTTGCTTGATGAATTAATAAATTCTTAGCTTCTGAAATTAATAGAACCACTGTAATCCTACCAGTATAGTAATAAGAATTAATCCTCTTACAAACAATCTCTCAAATACAAAATAATGCATCCACAACAACTCTCTTTTACAAACAATATCCTAAATACAAAATTGATAAAAATTAACTTCTTCATAACACATACTTTACATACTAAAATAGAGTCTAAAATTTTTCTTTAAACCTAGAATTATTACTCATGAACAACTTTTTAACTAAAATTATTTTTTTAATAAATTCAACAATTACCTTTAGAAGTTATATAATTTATTACCCTACTTCTTAAAAACCGTATTAAATGTATCTAAATTCAGTTATGTTCAAGTTTTACCTTGTATAATGACAAAAACTTGTGGGTAGGTTTGCCAGAAACACTTAAAATTAAATTAAATTGACTTCTACATTCAACGCTTACTCTGAAACTTAAATTAAAAACACGAGTCTTTAGAAATCACTTAAAGTATGTAAGCAAATTGGTTTAAATTTTACCATTACAGATCTTCTTGTAGTTGGCTTTTCCAAAACATAATAATTACCATTCAATGCTTCATCTTCTTTTAAATGGTTTTAAAAATAGAAATATTCATGCAAATTGACCATTTCATATGTACGTCCATTGATATTCCATTTAATTTCGTATCTTTAAGTAAGTTTTTTTTACAATAGTTTTGAATTGGTTTCAGGTAGCCTGTCTTTCATTTTAATATATT
Organism: Platerodrilus igneus; assembly: GCA_036346225.1. Taxonomy (NCBI): domain Eukaryota; kingdom Metazoa; phylum Arthropoda; class Insecta; order Coleoptera; family Lycidae; genus Platerodrilus; species Platerodrilus igneus. The sequence continues at coordinate 3,210,580 of JARFIW010001031.1, forward strand.
TAAATAATTATAAATACCAAATACTATGCATTTTATGTACAGTAGAACCTCTCATATCCGACCATGCCGGGACCGGACCATGGTCGGAACGGCCAAAAGGTTGGATATCGGGAGGAGCAAAAAAAACTTCTTTCCTAAGTAGAAAAACAGCTACACAGTACTGTAATACAACTTTATTGTACTTGTAAATCTAATCATACCCCATTTAAAGAACTTAGTAATGGATTTTCGTTTCAATTTTTTAAATCTTGACTTTGCGGAAGTGTCCATCCACTTTTTTGCCCACAATGCGTCATTAGGGTTGCATTTGGATGTTGCTTGTTGTATTTCAGCGCAACTTCGAAGCCGTCCTTAGCAGCAGAATGACTCACTACGTTGTCACTGGTGGTTTCCTCTTCATCCAAGTCAATTTCTTCTTCCATCGCTTTGTTCTGCACAACAGCGATGATTTCGTCGTCGTTGAGATCTTCATTGGTAACTTCCGATACATCAGCTTCAACAAGCCACTCTTCTACATCTTTTATCTGGAGATCATGCTGAAACACTTCTAGATTTTGTAATACTTTTGTGTTGTCTGTCTCAACTTCTGCTTCTGTCTCAGGTTTTTCTTGTTTCAATGTTGGCCAAATCTTTTTTCAAGCCTTCTGAAGGGTAGTTTGATTAATTTCGTCCCGAACTGCAGCAACGGTGTAGATAGCGTCCTTTATGTTGAAACTTTTCATCGCCTCAAAAAGGTTACAATCATCTGTTTTTTCCAGCAGATAGCCGACATATTTTTTTCTGTATTTTCTTTTCAACCACACTATGACGCCCTGAACCATAGGTTGTATTAAAGGTATAACATGGGGCGGTAAAAATAAAGCCTTAATGTTTCCTTTCTTTAGTTCACATTCAGATGGGTGTCTAGGAGAGTTATCTAACAGCAAAACAGCACGAGCAGGTAAGTTTTTAGACTTTAAATGTTTTTTTACTGCGGGGACAAATTCGTCAAAACTTTTTAAATAACTCACCATCCATCCAAGCAGATGATTGATTCCGATAGAAAACTGGTAGTGTTGCCATGTTTAGATTTTTAAATGCTCTTGATTTCTTAGATTTTACTATGACAAACAGCGGCATTTTGTGGCTTCCCGGCAATGCTAGAAATTGCGATTGTGAGCTTGTCTTTAGCAAGCTTTGATCCTAACACAGGTTCATTTTTAGCAGTAAGATTGGTTTTTGGAAGCATTTTGTAATTTAGGCCCGTTTCGTCTACATTGTACACTTGTTCGGGTACAAGTTTCTGTTTTGTGACCAACTTCTCAAATGTTTCAACAAATTCTTTAGCAGTATTATCATCAGCTGATAGTTTTTCCCCTGCAATTAACTACAATATGTCGTATACCATGACGCAACTTCCACTTATGTAGCCACCCTTCTCTAGCGCTAAACTTTTCTAGATCACCTCCCAGCTTTTTATGTAACTTTATGGCTTTTTCCTATACGATGGGGCCTAGCCATGGTGTTCCTTTGCACCTTTCCTGACAAAACCAAACCCACAACGCTTCATCAACAAGTTCAAGTTTTGGGTTTTTCAACATTTTTGTACTTTTTAATGCTTTATCTGTCTCTACTGTCATTCCAGATCTTTACGGTTTTTTTCCAGTCTGTTACCGTAGTTACCCCTACACGCTAACTTATCATGGTCCAATCGTTGTAATACCTCAAGCTTTTGTTGCAGAAAAGTACAAACACGTTTACGTTTTTGAGTTGCCATTGTCACACACGTAACCTCAATTTAAAGCACCTCAGAACCAGAAGAAAAACAAACAGTATTGACGTTAACAAACAGAACAGTACAATATTATAGTCAGAGTACATTCCACATCAACACTTACGGCTGAAAAGACAGTTTGTATATCGGGAGAAGTCGGCTATGGAAAGATTGAATATGAAAGGTTCTACTGTACTTCTTTAATTACGTAATGTATTGTATAATTACATACGCGACATGTCGACGTCAAAGTTTCAATCAGCACTTATCTCCAATATGCGCCATCCGCTTTTAAATATAACGAGCCTCCTCTGAAGTAACAAATTCGAGTGTTCGCTTTTGATTGCGTCGTTTTCCATATGTGTTCAAGATCGTTAAGTTCATTGTTTTACTATACTTTTTATTACCGCTTCAGGTCATTCATTTTGTTTATATATGCTTTATTTCAATATTTAGGTCTATACTAGAATATGGGTTCAATAAACAACCTTTTTAATTGGAAATATATCTCTTTGTTATTAAATTGCATAGGAAATTCTTCATGAATATTTATTTATGCGAGTTTCTCATTGTAATTGAAAGTATTCATATTCTTTTGAACTACAATTTTATAGAAAGCATAATCCTTTAATTTAATTTGAAATCTTCTAATAGCGTATACACAAATATGATTTTTAATAGAAGAAACTACTTTAATAAACGCTTGTTTAGGCGTGTAACGTAATAAATACCTCAATTTTTTATCTAAAACATTGTTATTGTTTTTAAACTCCGCAATAATCAAGGTTTTATGCCTCAAGCGCGAGTAGTATTTCTATACAGGTTTTTTAACAAATATTTTTTATACAAATAAATATGTAAACAATTTGGTTTGTTTGGAATTTTCTCGAATTTACGAAGTCAGATAGTTATCATATGATGTACTATGACCCCGCTATGACTTTTAGTTACATCAAACGTGAAAACAATCCACTTCTGTGTAAGTATAAAACCGTTTTTTACTAATTAGCTCTAAATTTAGTTCAACCAGTCACATGGTAACCTCTGTAATGTGTGGCTAAAGATATTCTATAGCATACTAAATTCTGCGAAACAACTGCAGCTGGCGAGCTGGTAATTTAATGAATGTCACAACTACGCTTTATATAAAGTTTCCAAATCAATATATTGTTATAGAAATGACGGGAAAGTTTTAAGCAAGTACTTTAATAAAACCGAATATGGCTAGAACTTATTTACGTAACACGACGGCGTCTTTTATAAAGCAATTTAATAGTAATATCCTATTACACGAGAGGTGATTTCAGGCGACACCATGATATTAAAGTACATCCAGTAGCTATAATAGTAGCTATAAACGCTTTATACCCCAACTGTCTTCAATATTTGATGTCTAATAACGCTAGCAGAAAAATAGATAAATTCGGTTGTACGATGTTCTAAACAAAATCGATTTTTGTGATATAAACTAAAACGTTTTTTTTCTACTGGTTTCATTTCTGTAACGCTTGACATTGTTACACCTTGCCTTTTATAATAGACTACTAGATAAGGTTTCCATCTGTCTTTGGCACTTGTACTACGAGAATTATGATACAAATATGATACAACCTTAGCAGTTGGAGAGAGGTTGGAGTAGTCTTAATTCTTAAACCAGGCCGGAAAGTTACACCCAAGCTAAATCGTACAGATCGCTCAGTCTTACGTCTCTTGTGTTAAAGATCTTGGAAAGACTATGCGATAATAATTTGAGGGCGAGGATAATGCATTCTTATCTACTTCACCCAAACCTGCATGCCCTCATACCTTGGGAATCCACGGAATCTGCCCTCTACATTGTAGTAAGGCAAATTGAGAAATCTTTTAACAACAGCATGTCAACTCAGGCTCATTTATTGATATTGAGGGAGCGTTTAATAAAACAACCTTTGCAAGCATCGACACAACCCTATGGGAACATGATGCTGAAGACATCTTTCGACAACTAGCTATGCAGTTTTTACAATGCCGACGGGTACATATTAGTGTTGGAAACACATTTAGAATTAGGACGGTAAGGAAAAACTGTCACCACATGGACGTGTTGTCACCACTGCTACCGAATCTAGTAGTGAACTGCATTCTCCAACCTCTTATCAAAGCAGGTTTCAAGACGATAGGTTGCGTACGATATAGCTATTGTGGTAGTTGACAAATTCGAGTAAATGCTGTATAGCTTGATACAGGCAGCACTAAAGCTTACGGAGCACTGTTGCTCCGATAACACCCCCCCCCCCCCAATTAAAATATAAAATTTGAAATCCACGTCATTCTTTCGCATGGATGAGTAATTTTATTATTTTTATTTCTAACTACTTTCTAACTACAACTATTTCTATAAGACATAATACACAAGCATAATTCTCTTCTTACTGTGACTTTTCTTTTTGATAATCTACCTATTTCTATCTTAAAATTAACTAAACTTCCCTTGACGCTATTCTAACATTACCTATAATCTAACATTACTATCCTCTATTTCTAGTTTTCTCATATTGACACACAGTTTCAATAAGTTTCATATCAAACAGCACTCCCTGTCATTTGCGTACACTACTCATCATACTGTAGCAAATTCCTTTCTAAAATATCACAATCTCGGAAGAAAAATATTGAGTATAAAAATTTCATGAAGTTGACCGAGCTATACTTCTCGTCATAAAAATGTGGCCTAGAATGTCCCTATCTAGCCTACTTACATTATTTTCAATTCGGACATCTTTCAATTAATTTTTTTGATATGGCTAAATTTTAGTCTTAAGTGGTTCAGTATTAATAACTTACAATTTGTTTTCATAATCTATGGAAATTCTTGATTCTCTCTTTTCGAATTCATAAGATTCATCGTTTAATTACGATTCCACCTCAGTTTTAACTTCACCTGGACATTTAATAACAATTCCTATTTCTTTTTACGTTATCCTCTAATTCTTTCTATAACAGATTTCCATGTACACTCTTAGCTCCCTTACCCTCTTTCACTTCATCAATCCCTTTCTTTTTCTTACTCTTCCAATTTTTTCTCACATCTGCATAACTAAATGAATGTTTCAACAAACCAAACGCCATTCCTCCATAATTATACATACACCATTTCACAGAAAAATTTAATTCTTTAGTAGAAATTATTCCAAACGAATAATTAAGCGCTGCTTTCCAAATTATTTTATCATTATCTAATATTTTACTACCTTTATGCATTTTATTTTTTAAAGCTTCATGCACAGAAAGTTTCTTTATCTTCTCTTTAATATCTGCTATCATACTATTCTCATCTGTTTCATCTATTATCTCCATCTCTTCAACACTATCTTCTATATTTTCTAATAATTTTGATCTTTTTTCAAAAAAACGATCCAACTTTTTTTCTAACTTCAACAGGACACATAATCTTAAACTTTTGTCTCCTTTAAGTTTCATCTCTTTCTCAAATTGATTCAAATTAACACAATCTCCTTCTGTTTCTGTATGGACTTCCTCGTCCCACCTAAGCTTTTCATCCCCCATAATCATCACTTTATTCTCTGTATCTATTATACCCTTCATCTTCAGAATGGCATCAACTCTTAACCCTGGCACTATTAAAAATTCTTGCTTAACCACTATCCTTCCCAACTTAATTTTCAAAACTATGATGCTGTTGATTACTACAAACTTCCTGTTGTTCAGCGATACTATATTATTTCTTTTAATAGGTATGACCTTCTGCATTAACTCCATTGAATTATCTTTTAGAAAACCTTTAATTACTAATGTTGCTTCAGCTCCTGTGTCTAGATGTAATTTAATCTCTTTCTTTCTACTTGAGATTATATTATAAGTAGTCAATTATTTTTCTCCTAACTTTTAAATCATTTTCCAAATCAAGTTTTATAAATTTACGCGCATGTTTATATTTATTTATTTCTATAATTTCGTCGTTTGATTTGTGTGCTTCTAAAACCATACCTACTTGACTTCCATGCTGATTCACTATCTCTCTCCATCCTATTATCTTTGTAAATTTGTCACATTTTCTTTTCCTCGATGGTACGGGATTCATTGTACTCCTTTCCCCGATCTCTTGATGGCAGTTCCTCGACTCCAATTAGTTCTCTGAGAATTCCCTCTTTCGAATGTTTTGCGTTGGTACCTATTCTGTTCATTATTCCTTTAAAATCTAAATGTATTCATGGACCGGTTCCTTGGTTTGGTCTCCATCCTCTTTGGTTGACGCACCTTATCATATCATTGTAGATATTCCAAAAATACTTCTCTATCTAAGACGATGCATTGTCTTACTTACCTTCGTTTCTAAGTGTCCTGTTAGATATTTTATAATTTGTTTGTCTTCTAAAAGAGGATCAAGTTGTGTGGCAACGCTAAATTTCTTTATGGTATATAACTCCCTTGTTATGCTTGAATCACTACCATACTTACCCAAAAGTAAATTATCTCCAACTCTAAATTGCAGGTTGTCCCCCCAGAAATGTTTTAAAAATTTAATCTCGAAATCTTTAAAGAAATTCAATTCACTTTTAATCAGTCCAAACCAAATCTCAGCACTACCTTTCAACATCGATTTCACGATATTTAACTTGGTTTATTCATCCCAATTCCCATGTATAAAAGTTGTTATGTTATTTAAAAATATCTTAGGGTTAAGTTTCGAATGTTGTTCCAACGGAATACTAGTTGGACTCCATCTCATCGGTTCCCCAACATGAATATTTTTAACCCTATCTTCTAAATCTTCAGACTAATCTTCAAATTTAGCTTCAAAATTCCATGTCTTTTTTGAATGTTTTAAATCCAGTTTGGCAACTTTCATCGATTTCGTTTACCTTTCGATCTACAATTTTAATTTTCCCATTAGTTTCTTGCTCGTTTGAATCCTGATTTGCCTTTACTTGAACAATTTCCTTTTTGACCTCAAACGAATCCTCTAAAATGTGAACCTATTTTCCTCTAATTTCAAATTTAATCTCTATTGTTTTATTAGTTTCTTTTAGCCCCAACGTTATCTTGTCACTCAACTTTTTAATTCTTTTCATTCTGTCATTTTCTAATCTTAGACTTTCCCCCAATTTTGCTATATTCTCTCCAAATTTTGCTCGTAACTCCCGAGTATTTTATATCCAATTTGTCACCTATTTCTTTGATACATTTCTCACAAATTTTCTGTGTATTTTTATTTAAATTTAATAGAAGAGTCATTATCTTTGATTCGCGAGCCTCTCATACATTTTGTTCTTTCTTGACCTCTGGATTATCTTTTTTCGCTTCTTCCAAACACTTTCCTGAGAACCAATTTTCACTCCCTTAGCTCTAAAACTCTCACAAACTTTTGTTCTATCAGTCATACTGGAAACCAGTCAGATATATTACAAAGAAAAGAAAAAGAAAACTTACACACAATTTTAGCAGACACTCTAATTTTCAGACGACTTAATCGGGCCCTAGTTTGGGACGCCGCTAAATGGGCGCTATCACAAAGCCTCACGTTGGAGAGCCGCTAAAAGGGCGCTGTGATACAATCTCTGTAGGAGCGTCACTAATTTGTACTGTGACTGAGGTACAACAAACTGTATTAATGAGAATGCACTAGAAAACATAAAGTTATTGTCTTACCTTCCTGTTCTTTTTCTTTGCCTGGCTAGCTCAACGGAAATTACGCTATGAAATTTACAAAAATGAAGTAAAACACAAAAATCTTAAGATACATCAATACATTCAAAAACAATTTTCTTTCTGTGGATAATTTACCTATCTTGTATTACCCCGCACGTGAGTATAATCGGTCAATGATACTCCACCGATAATTCATTAATGGTCAAAATGCTTCGAACTCTGACCTCAAAACTTGCTGGAAATTATCCTCTTAAAAAGATAATTTTTATCAGATTTAGAACTTATTCTAGCTTACAAATATTCAAATATTTTTATCAGTACATATAAACCATCATAATCTATACCTTCAAAATAGCGCTTACCAAAAACTCATATTTGTTTAAAATCTCCATTTAGAATATTAGTTTTCAAAGTGCATTCACCTTTAATCGATTAAACTCGGCAATAGCTCTCGCATCTGGATTATTTGTCGAAGCTAGTTCAATTTTGTGGTATCAAAATAATTATGCAGTTACTTATTGCATATTGTACAATGAATTATGAATTGCTCAAACTTATACGTTCAAATCTTTACTCAAAGTTACATGTTTGATGTCCTGAAATGAAATGACCCCGTTCAAATTCAGTTCCGTTTTATATTCAAAAGTTAAATCAATACGTCATATTCAAAATTTTCCTGATTTATTTCGAAGGATGACACCCGGTTGATGTAATATTTACAAGAATATTGGCGTTTATTGATTTAATTAGCATAAAGGTATGATTTATGTATATCGTAAGACTTGTGGTCTATCTTTTTCTAATGCAGAAAGTTAACGGTTCGCGATCTCCTTCTTTCTTATTGTAATACGTAGAGCAATTAAATCGCGTTCTTATCTTCTCTAATTTTTATGGATTTTAATGTCCGTCAGAGTTCTTTGAATTAACGTTTATTAATTGATACAAATAATCAACTTATTTAATGGCTTTTAACATTTCTAATATAATGGTGTATTTGAAAATTGTAGAATTAAAATGTTTTGTTTGAAACTCTTAAAATAAATTGAATTACATAATAGAAGCTCACTGGTGCGTTCTTTATGCTTTGCAAATGCAATAAGGTTTGCTTATGCGATGAATGAAGCGAATATCTGACACTCTGAATATATGTTTAGTATTTTACTTCTGATTTTAAACAATCTACACACGGAATTTATCTTTGTCGGAGAGTTGCGTTAAGCTATTTTGTTTTGCCTCTCAATGATGCAATGACTTTATTACTAAGAATGCTTATTTTAATTTTGTTTTAAATCATACATCGACTACGGAAGTCAATTATACAATTAATTAAAGGTGCAATTGCTTTCTTAATAATCGTATATGCAATTTACGTTTCAGTAATGTAGCGTAACACGCATATCTTACAATGAAACTCATTTTTACTAAGTACAGAAGGTTTAATTTACATAAGGTATCACTCAAGAGTAATTATTTATGCATATGGCTGAAAAATTGGGCTTTTTTAAGTTTATGATTTTTGCACAATCTGCAATAAATGTAATAGACGGGATTCAAATACATAATAAGGGCTTCCTTTTATGTTTTCTAATGACGCGAGTGAACTGAATGACTTTGCACTTTAATGGCAATGAAATACGCTTATATCTATACAGAGTAGTGAAATTAAATATTGGAAAATTAAAATTATTCCAGTTTTATTTCTTTTGGGTGGTAGTTTTTCATAGAATTTATATAAAATAAAAAGGAATTATTGGCAAGTGACTCAAATTCAGCCACGAGGGCATCCTGTCGACGCGTTTCGCCCTAATTGGGGTTCATCCGAAAGGAGTACCAAAAAGTTGAAATATTTAATACAGACACATTATAGGAATTACAGCATCACCTAGCTCACAATTTGTGGGAAATAATCGTGAATATTTCGAGAAGACGTCTACTACCACTAGGACATGTTTATTTCTCTTTCTACTAGGCACTAGATTGTTTAGGTAATCTATTACTATCAAATCTAAGGGATTGTCTACTTGAATACTTCTAATGATGTTTTGACATCATGATTTTTATATTTTCCCAGGGTGCGAGATGACACGTGCTTACTACTTTTAACTTGTGTTTATAACCTGTGGCAATTGTGGATTCTGACCCTATCAACTCTGAATGTTTTTCTAATAATAAATTAACCGTACCTTTTATTTCATCTGGACACTTAATTTCTTTCTCTGTAATCCCCCATTATCTAATTCACCCTCAAATTGATTTATATTTAAGCAGTCATTTTCAACTTCTATGTCCCCCTCTTCGCGCCATTTAAATATTCCCTCTTGCATCTTATTTCCTTGCTTTTAGCATTTATTCTTAACCCCAGCTTATCTATAATGTCCATCCCAAAAATAGCGTCCATCTTCAGTCCAAATAAAACCATAAATTAATTCTCAAATTTTACGTTTCCTATTACACACTTCAGAATTACCATATTATTTATGCTCGCAAACTTCTTATTGTTTAGTGCTATCAAATTACACTTTCTTACAGGTATTGTCTTCTCCATTAATTTTCCCCGTTTAACAAAATCTTTCGCAACGAGCGACGCTTCCGCTCCTGTATCAATGAGTACTTTAACTACATTATTCTCCACATTTAAATTAACTATAGGTAATAAGTTTCTGTCTACTTCATTTTCCACTTCATGTTTAATAAATTCGCTCTGATGTTCGTATCTGTTTATCCTTAAAGGCTTGCTTGGTTTGTCTTTGTTTAAAAATTTTGAGTTGGTGTGTATGATCCTGCCCGACCCGTGATTCCAGCGTATGTGCGGTTAGTTCTCCTTGGTTCTGTTCTTTCTTCCACGTTTTCTTGTCTATGCGTATCCTGGTTGTTATTCCCCTCATGGTTGGTCTGCTCCGTTTCTTGCCTTGGCATGTTACCCGTATTCCAATTACGCCTAAAACCATTACTATAATTATTGTAGTTGGCCCTATTGAAATTTCTCTCATACTTGTGATTATTCCGTCGATAATTAACTCTGTCCATTTCCACACTTCTTTGTGTTCTCGCAAAATTTACGGGTTGACTTCTAATTCTACTTTCCACTCTACGGTCCCAATTTATCATATCGCTGTAAATATTCCAGAAATACATCCCGGTCTACGATGTTTTGGAGTGCGATGTACTGTCTCACTTCCACCTCGAAATGTCCTGCCAAATATTTTATTATTTGCTTTTCCTCTAAGGGAGGATCTAGTTGCTTTGCGATACTAAATTTCCTTATTACATACAATTCCCGGGTTATTCCTGTATCGTGATTATGTTTACCCATGATCATGTCATCTCTTGCTTTATACTGTTGGTTGTCCCCCCAAAAGTGCATTAAAGATTTTTGTTCGAACTCCTGGAAGGTTTCTAATTCGCTTTCTATTAAACCAAACCATATTTCTGCGCCTCCTTTTAACATTGATCTTACTAAATTTAGTTTGCATTGCTCGTCCATTGAGTTCTGTATTAACATTTTAATATTGTTCAGAAATAATTTTAGATTTAGCTTATCGTCCCCATAAAATTTTGAATATTCATCTATTGATATGTTCGGTGGGTTTAACTTTATGGGTTCCCTAGCATATTGTATCGTATTCCTATTAAAGTTCTCGAAATCCGTTTTTAAATTTCCTAATTCCCTTTACAGTCCTGAATCCTATCTCACAATTTCACGCAATTTCTTGTACTTTTGCATAAATTCGTAATTCTACCGTTTGTCTCCCTTTCGCATGTCTCTTGGCTTGGTTTAACTCTTAGAACCTCGTCCCTCACGTAGTCGATGTCCCCCATTATCCTCATAATTTTACTTTGCATCTGTACTTTCATCTCCGTGATCATTTGATTAGTTTCCTTTAGACCATCGTTTAACACATTTATTTGTAAGTCTAATGTTTCCCCCAAATTAGCCAAATTTTGCCCATTTTCGTCAATTTTTGTGTCATGTTCTTCACGGCCTTTTCATTTTTACCCATCTTGTCATTTAATGCTAATAAAATCGAAATCATCTTTGATTCTTGTTAGGTCTGCTGTTGCTCGCTGTGGCTCCTTTCAAATATTCTCCCTGTAGTTTCATTTTGTGTATCATGAAGGACTACACTTCCCTGGGATCCTATCTCCACCTCTTCATTTCTCAACGCCTCTCTAGCTTCCCGCATTCTTTTTGCCAATTTTAGCTGAATTATATTTGCAATAGACCTTAAATACTAAATTGAATTTTTAAATTTCTTGGTTGTCTGCCTGTAATCCCTAATTTTAATTAATCTATAATTTTCGAGTTTTTCTAGCCCCTATGATTTACGCGCCAAAATTTTTTTTTGTTCTAGCCCTTACGCTTGGTTAGCCAATTTTCTTTGCTACAATTCTTTTATTTCAAGCCCTTACGATTGGATCGCCCTATTACTTTTTTTCTTTACTTTGAGCTCTTACGATTGGTTCGCCCTATAACTCTACTATGCTTCATTTAACTCGAGCTTCGGCTCTGTATCTCTAAATAATATTCGTGCCCCTACGTTCGGGTCGCCAAATTTTTTTGCTATGATTACGTTGCACGCCGATGTAATTAACGTTCAGCTTTCTACTGCTCGCCACCACTTTGTGTCTCTAAACAACTTAAAATTTAAATATGCTTCGACTAGCTTAGTTTAATCCACATAGAGAGTACGACGTTCCGATAACAAAGAATTTACTCCTCTTATTATCTAATACTTTCCTACTTGAATGAGACAAACGAAATTGACCAAGATTTGTATAATGACAAAGAAAAAATATATACAATTTACAGCTTAATATGATTCACTATTCGACAAAATAAATCCCTGAATCAAAATAATAAAAATATCAATTTTTTTATCCTCAAAATTATAGCTCCCTTTAGTTAGTTTAAAGCCAGTAAAAAACGACACTATACTCTATTGGAAACACCCTTGTACGTTCAATGACCTTTCCTTTTTACGTATAAAAAAATATTTGATGACCCTTTACATAAATATTCTGGTATAATAAATAATTGTTTAATAAAAAAGAAAATAATGCTTTATGCTATTTAGATAATGTTCTGACCTGTAGTTTTCTTTGCGTGTCCCTATTCCTGGATCTGCTACCGCGTGCTGTTGACCAGTACCCCTCTATTGGTTTCAGTCGAGTTTACTTGTTGATTTTATAGTACTGCTTGACCCAACACCCATTTAATGCTTAGAACAATCCTCCGTTTTGTGCTCCGATGCGTAGATGCAAACCAATATTTTTATGCAATTTTAGATCGATTTAAATTCGGATTTATTTGCAAATTTAGATTTATGTACCAATCGACAGTTTTACTTTAATTTCTACTTAGATTTTCCTAGAGTTATGCCTAGATTTTCCCAGAGTTTCCCAGAGCTCTAAATTATAAATATTAAAATTATGCTCAATCAGTAAGCTTTCACGTACGTTATCCAGTTAACGGCAAAACTTTTCTCGTATATTTTTTACTATAATTTTAATTATAACATTATTCTATCACTACTTCCACAAAATATAATTATTTCATTTTTCTATGTTCACTTTTACGTAAATTTTTGAATTGACGTGAATCGTGCTCAGGTTGAAGGAAGATTGCTTGTTTATCAAATTTGAGTGATATATAAAGAAACGCCTCCATCTGAAACCATTGGTAATCGGCCTCCTTCGGTCAAAGTTTAAGGTATGCTATAGGATCTTGTCAATACTCTGGGTTTTCTTAGGTATGAATTTGATAATAGCCCGGCAAAATAATGCTGTCGATCACGTAGTATTCAAGTTCTATGTACGTTCACCTGTCTGTTTTGTGTTATTGTAGGAAATTTTAAATCCGCTTCTCACGTTGACACACTTATCGCTTTATTTTTGTCAAGATAATGTTTTGGGTTTTGAATTTACTTTATATTAAAAATCACGTAGACAAAATTTTTATAATGACGTAAATTGAAATGCGTTTTTTTACTTTCAGCGTTTCGAAAATGTATTTGTTTTAAAAGGTGCGTTTACTACGAGAAAGCTTTGTTATATCTTTGCACCATGGCGTGTTTAATTTTAACAGAACTCGTAGCATGATTTGCTAGCTTTCGATGTTTTTAATCCGTATTTATTTAGAATTTATGAATGCTTTTCTGGTTTAAAATAATTTTCATTGTGTACAGGTAATTTGTCTTACTAAATGTGGTTGTATTATTGAAGGATGAGCAACCTCGCATTAATTAAAATTAACTGTGATCCTTATACAGTGTGTTAAATGTTTGCTTTTTGCATAATTTGCGAATTATGTACTTTTCATGATAAAATTGTTTAGTTTTCTAGCGTTTAGTACTATTTACATGTAGTGTGCGACTCCTATGACTCTATATACCCCTAAATAACTCTATTATCATAGCAATATATTGCTGTCAATCTTCTATTCGAACCCCGCAGTTGGGCTGTCATAATATGCTGTGAATCTTCTATTGTAACGTCTCTAATTCATGCACCACAAATTGGGTGCCATAAAATGCTGTGTTCTTTGAAATCGAGCCCCTTGCTTAAGTTGTCATGAAAAAAATTATAATGATTACCTTCGGAAACTGCTCAAAAGTTTTTAATGTAATTATAAAATTTTCCACCTACCTAAAATTTATACCATCTAATAACAATATCTTCTGAAGATGCTTTTTATTTGGACGCCAAAACTTCCAGCTCTCTCAGAGATATCCGCCACGGCTGTTTACTCGTTCCCTGAAAATCCTAACCTACTACAAATAACGCTGAATGCCAAAAGTACATAAATATTTATTAACATTTCCAATTCGTTACGTATCATTTCAAATTATATCCCTCATGTATTTCATGCTCAAAAACATATTATTACTTGTGGTAAATAATAAGCGAGTTTAAAGAAAATAAATTTAAAATCATACTCCATCAATCCTGAAACAAAGTAACTGGGCTTATTTCCAACCTTTACTTTATACCCCAGGTCAAATACGAGCTCATAGTAAACCTTTTATCTAGGTGCTAACAACGGCACTGCAATTTCCTAAAACCATTTTACTTTTACAAAAATTATAGTTTTTACCTTCAGTTGATATCATCAAATTATTACATAAAATTTTCATTTAGTCCTTTTTAAATTGACTCATCAATTAAAATGTTTTTAAAACATAATAAATACACAAACTCACTAAATTGTCACCCAGACAATCACCAACAAAAACAAACAAAAACTTTATAAGTAGAGTTACTTGGATTTTTGTCTCAAGTGCTCTCTACATGGACACCATCTCCAACGTGATCCTCCTTCTCAATTGCACGTTCAAATACTGTCCTCAGGTGGCCTCTCACCATCAGGAACACACCGTTTCTAATTAAACTCTTCCACACAAGTGCACGGTACTACCATGCTCCCGTACACTTGCTGGTCCATCCATACATTTACTCTGTACTCAGAGTACATACGCCGCCTTCCAACACCCAGTACTAACTTGTACTTACTTGCTTTATAATTTTGATTATTTACTGCACAAGATATAAGAACACCCACTTGTGCTAATTTAACTGAAACTTCACTCAATCACTTAGCTATGTAGTTAGGTAGGCGATCGTAGGTAAAGACAAAATAGAAGTGAGCGTTTCACCACCTCCTACGGGTTTATATCAGCTCCAAAAGCTACCCCCCAACATCAATTTCCAACACCCTTGTCGCACTTTTCCTAGTATTACAGCACAAACAAGCCACCGGTTGAACACTTCCACAAACTATCGCATTATCCTTCAAAAATTCTACGTACACTTTCCTACCCGCCGTCAAAATCTAAGAAATTCTTATTAAAAATTTTACCCAGCGCTGTCTTCCGTGAAACCCTGACAACTGTGGTTTTATTTCTAGCCTCTCCAATACGCCCACAGTATACGCGTATATATCTCCTTTCATTCTCAGTCATTAACAAAATCTTCCGTCTTATTTTATCTTTAGACATTATTCTCCCGGTTACCCACAAGCGCTGTTTTACCTAACCCCCGCTATCGTCGTCTATCCTACCCTTGTTTATTTAACGTAACCGTCGTGCTCTGTTAGTAAAATATCCCCAGATTTCTATTCCCTTACTGCTCGATTTATTCCGAAAGCATAGCGTGTCTTCGTCCCTCTCACTAGCTCCTAACTTCCTTGTCTATTAAACCTTTCAAAATCAAACGTTTCACTAAATATCTGTTATGTTCCCTTCTTTACTAAAGCATGCAAACTATAGTCTTTTATCTATAAATCGATATTGTTTTTGTACATGCTGTCTGCACCTGTGTTTTGTCTTCATTATATTTGTTGACGAGATTTTATGTTTGTCATCTGTTTACGACTATAAAGTTCTTTGAATTTATAACACGCACAACTCGAATAACGACTGCCGCTTTAAATATGCTATCAACCTGAAAGCTTTTATTATTTAGAATATTAAAACAAATCTTAATTATGCTTAATGTAATTTACGTTTTACATGCATTTACGCAATTATGCGCCTCAAATTATGTTTCCTAACTTATTAATAACTAATATTTACAATAAAATTTTATGCTATATTCAACTAACCCTAATATTTACTGGTAATTTGTCAAATACTAACTGATTTTGTTCAAACATGACTCAAACTTCGCGTGACAAATTTATACACTTTGTAATTTGACATAAATATAAATTTGAGCTTGCTAATGCCCTCAGTAATATATATATATATATATATATATATATATATATATATATATATATATACATATATTGTCGTGTAAGTTATAGGCTAAAAGGCATAGATAAGTTGAGAAAATAAATTTGTAACAACCGTGTATATTCAAAATAAGAATAATTTCTTTACGCGCCAAATTAATTAGTTTTAACATTGAAAACGGATGGATAATAGCATACCTTTGTATTTATAAATCGGAATGTTAAATTTGCATAAGGGTAGAAGCTTTGTAGTATGTGAAAACTCAAGGATACGAATAATTAGCTTTAATATTTTAAAAGGTGTAAATCAAGTACATCAAATAATCAAGAAAGCCTTTGGGTATATAAAATCAATAATGTAAACGCATATTTTCCATTTAACTAAACAACGCGTTCGTTAAATACAAATCCTAAGAAATTCTATAAGTTGAATAACTTGGAAAATACGATTTCAAACGGACAGTTGTTTCATAGAAAAGTCTGACAGATAAATAAAGAAGTTCAAGAAACTAAATGAACGTTGGAATATAATTCTGTAGAAATTTAGTTAACGGTCGTCGCACAAAACTACGAAAACAACAAGTGGTTTGAAAGCAAATTAAGACGGAATATCGATGGGGTAAAGCAGACAGAGAGCACATATAATAGACGTTGGGTAGAACACTCGTTTAAAGTACGTGACAAGTTTGGAGGTCAACCACAATACCGATTTTATGTTGCTTGAGTGGGATTGTGAAAGAGACAACAAATATGTGTTAGACGAGGAAGATTGTTGAAGGCTGGACATAAAAATGGGGGAAATGTTTGTGATTAGCTGAGTGCTAGAAAATTTCAAAGAAGCTCGCGACCGTTGTATTTTGTTGACCAGTTTTCGGACTAAAGCGACGATGAAGTGAGAATTCTCAATTGTACAAGTTCGTTACGTATAAAATTTTTAGAATCAATCACAGTAGGGGAGCTTTTCGACTGAAATAGGGGGAGGATATAAATACAATAGGAGACGCAGTAAAGCTCTCTTACTTCGCTTATTTCTTTAACTTTGTTTAGCTTTTACGGTAACATTCAAATGTAAAATTTTAAAACGGTGTTAGTACAGTCCGTCGAAAATTAAGTAAAATGTGAATTGCACGAGTGCGTGCTATTTTATATTAGACGGTGCTGTAACTACATTCAGAGAACTAACGGAGGGATGTTACTAAGGTAAGCGTGCTGAAAAATTGTTGGAACGAGGATGCTTGGTGTTTGGTAGATGTGGAAAGTGATTAACTTGATTTGGACAATTATCTGGGTAGAAACATTGAAGGCGTCTACAGAAACTTGGATAGCGATTGGAAATGGGTTTAACCTACACATAGGAGAGAGGTGAATGGAAGCAACGACGAGGTTTGTTGGGCAACATCTTCAGAGGTGACGACGAAAAAGATTGCTCCAGATAACGAAATTGATTTCTATTGCTATTGCTTGAACATTTTGTGCTATTATTTTGTGCTTGAGTGATTTGACACATTGGGTGTGTATTTTGATGAACATAAAAGCTCATTTGAAGGGCATATGTAAAGGACAATTTGTATTTATTATTTAAAGGTGTAAATAAATGACATAAAAATTCAATGTAAAGAGTAAACGGGTCTTTAGGGATGTTAAAAACAAAGATGCGATGTATTTTGGCATTTAGAGTAACTGGGTTTATACTGAGCTCACCATAGACCAGAGGAAAAGTCAATTTAGGGTTTCGAGACGGGCCCATCTACTCATATAAAACAAAACTGTCAAAATAAATCAAAGTCCTGAAATTTAAAAAACAGTCAATGATTGAGATTGCAATATTTTATGAAGCTGTTTATCCGAATGTGTAAATATTTATTTGGTAATGGAAAATTTTAATTTGTATGAATAAAAGGTTGTATGTTTTGCTGCATTATTTGAGTGGTAATTTTATTTGGCAGTACATGTGAAAAAGAGCGAACTTAGAATGGTAAGTATCTATGAAGAAGCAGATTTTAGAGCTAGCTGTGGTATGCTGAAATAAAAGGGGCATTCCAGGCTATTAGGTCTGCTGGTTAATGAATAAAACTCTTTATTATAAATTCAAGCTTTCGGTTTTTTTATTTTTAAACCTTTATCAAGAATACTAAAAATTGTGAAACGTTATTAGGGCATACAATAATCAAATACTTACTAATGTGAGGTTTTTTAAAATAGAATCGTTGATATAAATAAAATTCATAAATATAAATTAATAGTGTGATAAATAAAGCTTTTAACAAAAATAATGTGATATTCTTATTTAACTTTGAAAGTTACAGACTGACAAATTCAAAGTTAAATAAGAATATCACATTATTTTTGTTAAAAGCCTTATTTATCACACTATTAATTTATATTTATAAATTTTATTTATATCAACGATTCTATTTTAAAAAACCTCACATTAGTAAGTATTTGATTATTGTATGCCCTAATAACGTTTCACAATTTTTAGTATTCTTGATAAAGGTTTAAAAATAAAAAAACCGAAAGCTTGAATTTATAATAAAGAGTTTTATTCATTAACCAGCCGACCTAATAGCCTGTTATTATAGATACTTTATTTTATAATCTGCAAGGTCGTTACACCACATAATTATATATATATATATATATATATATATATTATATATATATATATATATATATTGCTGTAATTATAGGTTTAATTTAGGGGTAAGTGATAGACCGCATAGGTTAGACAAGGACGCAAGTCCAGTCTTAAACGTAGCAAAGCATTTCCAAACACAGAAGAATTAGCACACGCAGTAAACAACTTTATTGTTGTACTAAGTATTAATACAAATAAACTGAATCGTGTAAATAACGTAGGAGCCGACACAGGCTAATTATGTATACATATAGTAAACGATACATTCGTTATTACATAAATAATAAACGATCGCACTCACACCGAAAACAAGTAACCAACATCACGGTAACGCGTCTAGCACTCAACTGAACTGAAAGGGTGGTTCGGGTGTACCGCATACATAACGACACGACACATCAGTGGCGTGGACGGGTTTATATCTAACAGTAAGCTAAGTCATAGGGGTCGTAGAATAAACAAAAGAAACTCCCAAGTAACAAAGGCACATAATTACAGATATTAGAAGAGTAAATAGGTCAGTATAAATATTATTAGTTGAGAACACACTGTACATAGCAGTACAAGCGATTAAACGCATATCCAAGAGTAGCTACGAGCAAAGATAAGAATTTAAAAATGTAACGAAACGCATTGAAATTAAATCAATGAAAAACCTGTATAAATTGGCTAGATAAATGTTCAAAAAATGCGTTAATATATCATCATAAACGTAGGTAGAAATTATGCATTATTTGAAAAGGCGTCCGAGATCAAAAAGTATTACATTTGTTCAAAAATCCAATTTAACTAGGAAATAAACAAACACCAAATTTATTCCATTCAGATTAGAATAAAGCCAACAATAATAATACGTGCTTTAATGAACGAAGATTCCTGGGATTTCTGAATCAAATGTGAGGTATAAGAATGAGTTACGTGACAAATTAAGCATCGTTACATGCAATTAAACTATACAATTGGTAAAGTTTTCTAAAATAACAAGAGATAACACAATTGGTGTCTCCCAGCACGTGGAGTCAACGAATCGCAAACAAAAGGGGCCGGGTCTATAAATATGATGACAATTGAACAACGAGTTAGTATACTTTTGAAACTAGGCAAACACAATACTCGAAAGTGCTAAATATTCAGGCAAACAGTTAATTAGAAGTTTTATTAGAACAACCTCACTAACAACAATTTAGATAGTATTTTGGTTGGATGTCAACTTTCAAATTCGACTCAGAACATTCAGACTAGACACAAATCCTTGGGGATGCAGAGGACCCAGTGAACCAATCTAGGTTAGATATTTTGATATGATTTATTTCTATAAACTGTTTTATTTCAATAATAATTCAAAATGTAAGAGCCGACAAACTGGGGTTTCTTGGATAAATTTATGAAAGGCAATAGGCATCTTAAAACGTTTCAAAAGGTCCTTAAATATAATAAAAGGCTCGTTTTGCTGGCTTCATTTTCTAAACATCTGACAGATGTAAATAATTTAAAAGGGGAAGATATTTTGTAATCATTTAATCATTATACTGTGTATTGTAGAATTGCTTTATTTAATCGAATCAGCTAGTTAAGGCAAAGAGATTTAACATTTTTACAGTTGCTTGAGTAATAACAGGAGTATAACACAGCATAAATATTGCGCTCAATTCGTGGGACGAGAATAACAAGGGTTTTATTTTTCCTACAGGAATATAACACAGCATAAATATGGTCTGCCCAAATCGTGAGGCTAAATATTAATATAATAACAAGGGTCTGACAGGGATTAACACAGCAATATATATATATATATATATATATATATATATATATATATTATATGTATGTATGTATATATTCCATCTATGTTATGCCGCCCGAGTTGTTAGACATGTTCAACAGTAATCGAGATATTTCTGGGAAGTAATTCGTAGTAGGGATGCCTTTATGAGGGGAATTGTTTTTTGTCACGGCTCAACCAACTCCCTCTTTCTCTTAATCTTGATGTGCAAGCACCATTTCTGAGAACAAGTAATAATGATTGACAGGAATTGTCGAAGTTATTCACGAAACAACCCATTACGTGGCAATAAAGATGTACATAATACACCATTGATTTTGGATGCTCTTGCTAAGGACATACGGTACCTTCTTACCCTCACTACCTCACCACCCTACACATCCAATGCAAGAATTGTAAGATAGCGCAATTTTCACAGTTCCTTACATTTGCCAATTCTCAGGTAGATCGACATGGATAATCATGAATTAATACATTTAAACGGTGTTTGTTAAAGTTCGTTGAGACGGGATAACCATTGTATTATCGTACTTCCCCTGATGACATTTTCAGAGTACCAGGTATAAACGATTGGAGCTCCTCTATTAAATTCAGACAATACCTCGGAAATATTAGTTTTGTCTCAACTGACATTCATTTTCTAACGTCTACAAAACGCGTTGTTATTTTCTGATATGCACAATACAGTACAGAAACTAAAGTACAATACAAAATGACGGGTGTCAAACAAACAACCAAAAGTAATGGAGCCACGTCAAACATTAAGCCTAGGAATTTATGCACCAATCTAGTATTTTCACTGTGACCTTATTCTAGGGTAAGCACTTCCATTATACACTACTTGTAGCAAATAGCACTCAGCACTAACAATTGTAGCGAATACTACGAGGGTAAGGTGAAAAGTTCTCGGCCTACAATGAAAGACTGCGATTTTCAGTAAAAAAATGATTTTATTTTTCGACATAATTTCCCTTAACTTCAACACACTTGGTCCAGCGTTTCTCCAACATCAGTATTCCTTCCCGGAAGTGAGAGTCTGGAAAGCTGCAAAAATATTCGTCTACAGCTCTCTCAACTTTTTCATTGGACATGAAGTGTTTCCTAGAAACAAACTTCTTCAAGTTTGGGAACAGATAGAAGTCTCTGGGCGTCAAATCAGGGGAGTAGGAGAGATGGACGTGCAAGTCGTACCCCAAATCCGTCAATTTTTCCATCGCCAACGCACTCTTGTGTGCAGATGCGTTGTCTTGGTAAAAAATTATTTCTTTTCTTCTTCAAGCCAGGCCTCTTCTCGCGAATTTTGGCATCCAGCTGGTCAAGAAAGATGGAGTAATATTCATCTGTAATTATTCTGCTCTTCTTAAGGTAATCTATTAACAGGATCCCTTTCGCATCCCAAAACACGCTGGTCATCATCTTTCCGGCAATTGCGATCGGATTTGCTTTCTTTGGCGCTGAACAACCGGCTTTCACCCATTGCTGCGACTGCTGTTTCGTTTCTGGCATATAATGGTGGACCCATGCCTCATCGATAATAACAAATCGTCGCACAAAATCGTTTGGATCCTTATTGAACCGGGCCAAACATTGCTGCGAAGCTGGTTTTTGCATTTGTTTTTGATCGGCATTCAGCAAATGCGGCACTCATCTTGCGCAGAGCTTTCGCATCCCACTTTTGTGTAAGATGTTTCGCACCCTTTCGTCCGATATCCCTACAGCCTCAGTTATCTTCTTCACTTTCACTCGCCTATCGTCCAATACAATATCATGCACTTTTTCGATCGCTTCCCATGTGGTTACAGTTTTTGGTCGTCCTTCACGTGGGTCATCTTCGAGAGACGTACGACCACGTTTAAATTCAGCTGCCCACTTTTTAATGGTTGACAGGGAAGGGACAGTCTCCGAAAACTTTTGTCGACTTTGAATGAATTTTCTAAAAAATTAATCCGTCCAAAACGAAGAATTTTATGACCGCACGATATTCAAGTTTATTCATCTTAAGGAAACGCGCATAAGACGTCTGTTTGAAAAAATTTGTGTAAACAAACTACTTGAGATAGCAAGTTGAAGCTTGTCATACGAACTAATAACATGTGCACGCAGGCGGGAAGCACAAATTTTTGCTAATTGGAACGCCATCTCTGTGTCAGGCCGAGAACTTTTCACCTTACCCTCGTAAAAGTTTACACATTACTGCTTCATGTAACTCAGTTTGCAGAAGTAATAAAGCAAGATAAACCTATTTACTGATTATAAATTGGCTTGTATCAATGTAATCTAAACAAAGTAAACTCACCGAACTGTCTGTGTAAGATTGCAACTGTGTACCAAATTACTCTTGACAAATAATGTCCTTTAGGAAACTTATTTTCTAAATAAACACGTTGCGATAAAAACACTTCCAGCCATCCTTCAGTAATATTCTAAGGGTGGTTAATTAAAGTAAAATCTACCTATGTAAAATGGCCGCCTTATATAAAGGACGATTTTATACACACACAAAGTGCTTTCAGGCGACACTTGATATTATAGTGTCAAATCTCTATTGAGAACGTGCTGTTCAGCTGTATCGTTAGTTCTATTAATTTACTCATGTCAAGGGTACAATTCCATACACTGCTAGCTTAAACGTACTAAATATTTCATCATATCTAAAACCTCTTGTAAGAGATTGCGAAACTTGAATCGAGCACTTATCGCCGGCACATCTGTAACTATGCTTTTAGCAAAATTAATTCCTGATATTATCAAAACCTTAAACCCTAAATTTCAAACTAAAGTGGAAATTACTCAACTTTAAGCAGCAATTACCAACACGATTTTGGCGGTTAGCTCTTTAATGAAAATTGAAAAATTGGGCTTTTCTCCTTCGTGTTCTTTTAATAACAATTTACGACAACTACAACGCCCGTCTGACATCACAGTCATTTCAAGAGATTCCTCTAACTGTCATTAAAAGCGATTAACTAGTACAATTCTTTCTTGCGTATTCCAAATATGTTTCTAAAAATTGCATTTCTCCTCTCGATAGAAGACAACGCATAAACATGAACTAAATTTCCTTTTTTCCACGATGCGGCCAGTTACATGTCCCCCAAATTAATATGTGCAAATTTAAATGCATTTATTAAGTTTAAAAAATAGAATGTTACATTGTATAATTGATGGACACATTATAAAAGGTTAATGAAAGTTCATAATCAGACGTGAGAACGGAAGCAACTACTTTGTATTCCAGACGCAACATGATACTGTAGATGCTGGTCACAATGAACTATAAGAAAGCAATTGTAATACTTAAGATTACTAAAAAGTAATACATTGTATATTATCAAGAAGTAGCAGACATGAGATCTGCATTTCTCACAAGATGATGCGAGAGCAGGAACTACATAAATACCCCGAAAAGGCCATAATGGTCAGTCAGTCTCGAACTTCATAACTTTAGCATTGCTGGTTGTTCAAGCTACTCACTACAATTTGTCATTATTAACTTTGATTATTTTAATAAGAAGACGTTAATGAATATAACGTACAGGTTGTCAAACCATTTATGTAATTACTGTATAAAAATAAATTTGATAGAAGTGTTTTTGGAAAAAAAACTTTTTAAAAAGAAGTTCCAAAGGACCAAAACCTATCTGGCCTATTGTCATAAATGTATCGGTAAGCGTGTTACGGATCTTTCGTATTTGTAAATTTCCTGCCTCTTTAATTAAAAAACCATTAAAATTTCTACTTATTTCAATATACGGATCGCTACACTTTTATTATGTCAAGTTAGCTCATTTAAGCAAGCAACGTTACGTGTACATTATTTAATTCACAAGTCCACTTGTTTATATTACACTCTCTAGTTTCTTAACTAGGCATGTGGTAGATAAGAATTTCCCGAATGTTGCTAGTTTAATTGTAATTAGGTAAAGTGGCTATGTTATCTTTGAAAGATAGAAATATACTCAAACTTATTTGTATTCTATCTGGAACTTCCGTGATTAATCTCTAGAAAACAATTTTATAAATAGATTGGTACACGAGTTCACAATATTTTTAGCGCTATTTTGCGTTGTTTCTTTTACGATAAATAATATAAACCCAAACGAACAGTTACAAAACCTTATGATGAAAAACGTGGTTTCTTTTTTCATGTGAGTCGGTAGGTAATTGGAAGGTGATGCTCGTTTAATGAAAATTCCCGGTATGTAACCAATATTCTTCGA
Organism: Platerodrilus igneus; assembly: GCA_036346225.1. NCBI lineage: Eukaryota > Metazoa > Arthropoda > Insecta > Coleoptera > Lycidae > Platerodrilus > Platerodrilus igneus. Next base: position 3,235,354 of record JARFIW010001031.1, read on the forward strand.
ATTTTAATGTACATTCTAAGTCGTATATTTTACTGCCATATAATTAGGTTCTTTGAATTAATGCTTACTTGGGCGTAGTACAGAAATTTCACATTATCGTTACCACACATGTTGCATGGCCGCTGCATGTAGATTAAGTCATGAGGAGATAAACACTTTTCAGTTAATCAAGATCATCAAAAGCGTATGTGAACTGACATCATTAAATGCCAGTAGGCGCGATTGCTTCATTTGCTTATGATGCGTGAATTTTCTGGTATAAGGTAAATATTTAGAGATAATGAGCAACACATTGTTGTCTACTTGATACTGTCATTATTAGAATAACGATTTAGTGAAGTTTGGTATGATAATGTTTTTATATTAATGGATAACTGTGTTAATTGTTTCGCAATCGTAGATAGACTTGATAATTAGCCATCAGTTATAACAATTGGTTGATTGCGCCTAAACGCACTATTGGAAATATTTATTTTGTGTACCAGGTTTAGTAGCTGCTAGTTACGGAGCTCGTTATCATTATTGTCAGCGTACATCTAGCAAGTAATTGGGTAAGATTAATTTGTATGGTTATTTAGACTTATTGGTGTATCTGAATTTGAAATTGAAATTGTTTTACGCTTGTTGTGTTGTTTTTCATGTATCGTCGAGTTTAATAGAAGCAATCTATTTTCGTCATTTTATTGTGTAGTGAAGAATTTAGACATTCGTCTTTAAATCAGCAATTTATTATTTTTTGTTATTTAAATTCATAAACGTTATTTATCAGTTATATTTTACATGTGTTCTGTATTTAATAATCATTTCAGGTACCGATGATCCAAGAAAAATGCGAACTAGTTTGTGTGTACTGTCGTTTCGTTCTTTCGAAATTTCGTCAATCGACCGACTGTATTTATCGCGACATTCGTTTTATTTCTAGTTTTTCCTTTTCTTTATTACACGTAACTCTGGCGAGAATTCCGTTACTGATTTGGGTTTTTCTTACTGGCCCGCTAGTCTTACAGGTAGCACATATGTCGTGAATTAACTCGTAGTATGCTTTTCCATTTATTGAATAAACAGTTTCCATTTTCTCGTATTTAATAAACCTATTAGTTTTTGTAATAAAGTAAAGTAATCTCCCTGTTTTCTGGATATGGCTCTGAGTAGGTTATATTATTAGTTACATTGTAGGCTTAGAATGACTTACTACGTATGAATATGATAAGATACTCATGGCAATACTGTGAACGCGGATTATCGAAGTGCCAAGGTTTTCTGTTCCAAATGGTTGTCGGCCATCGGTCAATTTGAATGCGCCAATTCTGGAAGTGGGGAACATATTCTTGAAACGAGTGACGTGATTTGCACGAATCATACGGCTGTTTGGACTGCTGTTCTTGTGGGTGCCATTGATGTAGTTAGTGCTCAAGTTTCTCGTTCTTTTACCTTTTTTAGGGAACTACAGCTACTATCGGCCAGTACTACGTAAAAAAATCCATAGGAAACCGGGCCCCGCTAAAACCCCAGCGATGAACTCTTCACCGCTGGAATGGACGGTGAGCGTTATATTTGTAAGAATTGTGTGTAGAAAATTTCAGTATTCAAATCTTACTATTTAATTAAGGGATACATAATAATTTGCGTCCAACCCTAAGACATAATACTACTTTAAGTGAGCAAAGGTACTGCCCCAGAGTCCTGCTCGACTTTAGTAGGTCGTCGTTCTATTTAACTTCTAAAAAGGATGAAAACCCACTAAATATCATAGATAGAGGTCACCACGAGAAAAAGATAACGCTCTACATTTCAAAGTTTACTATGTGTAAAAAAGTAAAAAGTTCGAATTTAGGAAGTACTAGGTAAGAAATTAGTAAAGTTGGGTAGCTTACAGAAGGGTTGTTTGGGTCATTTGAATTTAGGACGATTACTCGGACTCAGGTAGTGGTCTATAGCAATGGAAGGAAAACGTGTTTAACAAGAGAGTGATAAGAAAATAGTATTGGGTTTATGGGGCTCCAAAAGATATAGTGATAGTATAGGAATATCAGGCGGCTCCGTGGCGTAGTGGTATGCGTCTGACTACTACGCCCAAGGTCCCGGGTTCCAATTCCGGCACGGTCCGCTTGAAAAATGTTAGGCGAGCATTTTTCACAAAAATACACCCTCGTTCGGATGAGAGGTAAAATGGAGGTCTCGTGTGTGAGTGTTGTCACGCACATTAAAGATCCCTACCTTGCTTGGAACAGCAAGGGTTCGGCAAATTTCCAATTTTCCAGGTAAAAAAACTCGCTTCCTGGCCAATGTAGTACTTTTGGGTGGAGCATTGGAAAATCGCATGTAAAGTAGAAGAATATCTGTCTGCATCAGGTCATAAGGGCGAGAAAAATCTTAGGATGACTGGTCATTACCGAAAGATTATTTAGGAGAACAGTGAATTTTCTTAGTCATAGGAGATTTAAAGTCAGCGGTCGGCCAAATCAAAGAGAGAAAGTAGTAAATGTGAAGGTATACGAAACAAAAATTAAAGAGGTTTTAACGTGTGACTTAGGAGAGAGTAAAAAACAAGTAACAAGCTAATTCAACTGTCCATCATAAATGGACTTCTTGTAGTTACTGTAATTTCTAATAATCATAAACGTAGGGTGTATTCCTGGAAAATTTTGCTGATATCGGTAAGTTTCGAATGGATTATATACTAGTTAAGAAAATATTCAGAAATCGGGCAGAATTGTAAAAGTAATCTTGATGCACACAATAATTTCATGATAGCAATATGTTACTACAGGTGTTTGTTGTGAAATATCTGCAATAAATGTTGACTGTGCAAAAAGATATATTGGAAAAAATACTAAATCGGCAAATGTTTAAGTGCTGGGGGAACTTAGTAGCTACAGGCTGCTTACCCTCTTCTGCAACTACTGAATGTCGGAGAAACAATAGAAGGGGACCGAACAGCATCTAACAAGAAAGAACGGCGCCGATGATCAAAGACAACAAACATAGAAACAAGAAAAATATTGTTGAAAGCATACGTGCGGAGCACAGCACAGTATGCCTATGAAATACGGGCAGTAGGAAAAGTAGACAGAAAAACAGTAGCAACCTTTTGGACTGTTGTGCTTTAGATGTATGAGGATGATAGCATGGACAGACAAAGTTAATAACAAATGGGTTATAGAAATAGTAGGGGAACAAAGATATCTGTGGAAAAAATAGGAGACATAGAAGGGCAGAATACGTTCTAAAGCATTTTTGGGGAATAGTATGGGATATATTACAAGCAGAGATAGGAAAAAGTAGGTAGATGTAGACCTAAATCAGGTAGTGATAGATGCAGACTGTACACATTTCAGGGAAATGTGTAAGTTAGTTCAGAATAGGAAACAATGAGGGTACGCGTCTAACCAGTTTCAGGACTGAAAACCTAATGTTGATGAGCAATAAATAACTAAAATTTAAAAAAATAAATACGCGAAAAGGACACAAAGAGAGATAAATTGGAATAGGTTAAAATTGGGGAGAAATTTAAAGACAGAGTGGATAATAGAAAAAGATAAAGTCAGTAATAGTGTACCAAAACACTTGTAGTAGATAAAAATAAATAGTATTAGATAAAACATGTACTCGTTCAGAAGGTGGCTTTGAGAAAATCAATAAATCACTAGACCCTAGATTTAGTAAAAGAATGAAAATATGAAAAGGGGTCGCAACTGAGCAGGGTAAGCAAATCAGACAAATACAATGTGGTTTTTTAGGGTTAAAAATGTAATAAGGGCTTATACGTTCAAAGAGGTTGTAAGGGACCAGCAGTAAAAAAACACTAGACAAAGTTTGGTTATAGTTAAAACACAGACGATAAATTATACGTAACTTCGATAAATAATTAATTCAATAACAAGTACTGAGTTTTGCGGTTGTTGATGTGATGGACCATCACGATGCATCGGAGGTAGCACACTCCACTCTGATTGCACGTTATTGTTTATGACCGCACTAGTTAGATGTCTATCGTGTTTCTGTCTGTTGTGAAGTACTTATCAGATGTAGTATTTCGCGCGCACTTCCAGCTAACAAATCTTTACTGCACTAATTGTCCATTGTGATGGAACAGAATGTGTTAACACATTTAATAAAAATGAGTGTAGAAAAACCATGATTCCATAATTTGAGCAAATAGTGATAGACAGTATAGGGTTTATTAAAAATTAAAACTTCTGCAGCATAGTTGGTAATTAAATGTAGGAGCAAAGATAGATAATCCAAAACAACGTAGAAGCAGAGGGTGATAGGTGAAAAACTATACACAAATCTCTAAATATACCGAACATAATATAACTAACTCGAATTAAAAGGAAGCAAAATTCAAAATACTAAGATGATCATTTCAAAATCGCTAATTGTACTAAGGCAAGAAAAATTGTAAGAATCGATCAATTGTTGACCGCAGAACTACCTAGATATGGGTCGTAAGACAGCATAAGACCTATTATATGCTCATATATAAAATACACAAAAGATAAGAGATACCAAGACCGAAAGAAGCAGATTGGCGACTTTATCCAAAATCCAAAAATGGAATTTCAAAAATTTTTGAAACACCAACCTATAACAATTGTTCGAAAATATAACAAAATACTACATACAAATTTTATGCTTTAGCAAAAGTTTAGCTATAGTATGTAAAATACTGGTGATGTACAAGTAAAATAAAACTACTTAAGGCTAGTTACGACATGTAATTAAAACGAAAAAGAAACTAGTAATTGAAAATTGCATTAAAAAAGATAGTTTTCAAAACTAATAAATAAAATATGGGTTTGACAGATTTTTCTGTAAAAGAAATTTCATGAGCAAATATTTTATTTATATATTTTTAAAAGTAACATAAAGTAAAACATTACTACCTACGAAGTAAGTTAAACATAAAGTTAAATTTAAAAAGAAGCTGGTTATTTAAAATAGCGTTAAAAGAAAATCTATTTTTTAAAACTGTATAAATAAAGTACTGACTTAGACTTTTTTTTTTAAAATCTATCAAGCCGGTATTTTAACTAAAAAGTTTTAAAACGTGTCCTTTCTTTGTAAAAGAATTTGCCAAGTGCATCTTATTTTTGCATTTTTAAACTTTATCTTTTCTTAACGCTATTTGCAAGTATTTAAAAAATTTCAACTGACCTCATTGTAAGTAGTTTTATATTATTTAATTTTCCTTGTATAATTCAACAGTATTTTAAATATTGTAGTTACCTTTACGAAGATGTAGACATTAAAAAAGTTTGCTTATAATCAACAAAACTATAACCCGTAAATAAGCAACAAACATACGCACACACATGCGCGACACACACACACACACATGCACGCACACACACGTACACACACATATGCGCACCCGCACAGTCGCTCACACACACAAATGCACAGAAGCACGTACGCACACACACTCTCACGCACGCGTGAAAGCACACACAAATATATACTGCTGTGATATTGAAACCCCGTTCGTTGAATGCCAAATTCTGTAAAGTAATATAATTCTTTTCACTTACCTACTGTAATTCCTGTCTGAATTTCAAAAAATAAGGTTTTTCAATACAATAGACCCAGAATCCCAAATCTAAATTGAAGAATCCACTTCCTCAACTATATCAGTTAGAAGAACTCTAAAAAGACTCTCCAGCTTTAATAAATTAGTGTTTTAAACTTTTACTAAGATTTTAAAGTACAAATATTCACAAATAATAAAATATAAAAAATGAAGATTTTTACAGTATTAAGTCAAAGTAAAATAAAAAGTCAAAGTTTCAACTTACACCGAGAATTATTTTACGTTGCATTTACATCATCTAAGTATACTAACACCGTCGCCACTACTTTTTAAAAATATTTTTTTCTTACAATACGTGTAAATTGCCCTTTGTTGTACAAATAATAAACTTCCGACATAAAAATCTTGAGATATTAAATTAATTAAACCTAAAAGCTACTACCTCTCACTATAAAAATTATGAAGTTCCAAAATGCCGTACAATCTGCAAACTAAAATATCATAACACAAATCTCTTATAAAAATCACAAATCTTAATACCTATTACAACCTTTATTCACTGGTGCCTTGAAATAATGCCAGATTCGCAAGCCCTTCAATACTTTAAATTACAAACACTACAACTATTAATGCTCCATAAATAAGGATCTCTTCCACATGACTTACTATCAAAGTTGCTTTGCGACATAATTGTTTAACTTCAATTAAATTATATAAGACTTTCACTAGCACTAAGCCGAGAAAATTAATCAATAAAATATAATACAAACTAATAGTATAGACCAGAACTGAAACCCTAAAAATAATCCCCATTACTTACCCTAATCTAAACTTGGCAAAATTTTACTAATTAAAATAGACTCTCTTCAATAATTATGAATATTTTAAACTTGCACTAATTTTTATTAATCAGAGTATTATTTGTAAATAACCTGGTTTGTTAGCAGAAGATCAGAAATATCCCGTAATACTAAACTCATCTTATTTATAACTTCACAACTAGATTGAAAACACTAACACAGTTCAAGAATGCTTCTATTCTATAAGAGTATAAATCTTGTTAGAAATCACGTAGTCTACGCCTATAATACAGGTTTCTATTCACAACAAAGTACTTAATTGGTTTAACACGTTTAACAATGCGAAAATCGACCTTATTGACCAGATTTAAAATCAGACCATTTTAAGCTACTATCTCTCCAAATGTGTCTTTATAAATAGAAAATATCCCGGCCTATCACTGCACTTGGTAAAGGAATAATGAACTAATAAATAAAATTACGTGCTTTCATACATGTTTCGATTTAGAGTAACAATAGTTAATGCAATTTTCAGTGAGATTGACGATTTTTCTTTTTTTAAGGTTTTCCTTAATAATAGACAAGTAAGGCCAAGAAATGTCCATCTATTTGAATAATATAAAACGTAGTTCTATGTACCGGGTGTTTTCAATAATCGAATCACCATTAGATTTATTACTAGTATACGAAAAGGCGCGTATTTCTTCCAAATTTCCTCGCAAACTAACATAAGTGATGCAACCGCTTTTTAAGTCAATTTGCAAGCACAATTTAAATCAAAACAGATTATTTACATGGCGGCATTTCGTGAATTCGTCTCAGGGTCCCACGATGGTTTTGCAGGATGGGTTCACAGTTACGCCATGTTGAATCAGATTACATCCGTCCTCCTTTTACTGCTGTCGTAGGGGAATGAAGGAACACCAGGTAAAGGGACGACACAAGCAAGATAAAAAGGAACCCACATACCTATACCTAAAAGAAAAAACACACACCACACAGGTTGATGTTGCTTGCTCGAGGGCTCGTCGTTTAATGGCGTCTTCTAACACCGCGCGCATTCCGCATCTTTTTGCCCAAACGCGGCTGTCAGGAACGACGGAAGTTGGCGTTATTTATTTAAAAATATACGCGGGAATTTATTTACAAATTAACTCTAAACAGGATGCATGCCAGTTGGCGTGTAACAAATTATTGCAAACCTTCTATTGTTTGGCGCTATTAAATTATTTTTCTTTAAAGGTATCGTATTTACTTCTAATAAATTTTTATGTTGCTTTTAAAATTTTTTAACGTCGAACTGGCTTCCGGCTCAGTATCAGATAGCGTAAATTTATAATCGGCAATATATTTTCATAGCCATTTTCCATCTCATTTTCCATTGTGTGTTCGTTTCGTGTGTTCTTAGTGAGTATTCTGTCTTGTACGTTTCTTTTGTCCCGTATCCCAGAGATAATTAGATTTTCCACTAATAAATTATTCCTAACCATATATTTTTTATTACCTCTCAGTTTTAGTTTAAAGTGTTCTGTTCATATTCTAAGAGCGTACTTATATCCATCTTCACCAATCTACTCAAAATTGCCGTGTTGCCTCTGACCACATTTAATTTCCGATGATCATCTTCAATAGTTTCTACGATAACTTTTAAATTATTTAAGAATAGTTTGGGATTGATTTTCCTATTCCCCTAAAATTTTGAAAATTGTTCTAAGGGAATAACATTACACTATACGTAGTGCAGTCTCCTTGAATTTCTTTTTCACCTTTCTTCAAATAATCTACTTCTACCTCCAGTTTATTAAAATTTTCCTAATTTTGTTATATAATAATGCTACATTCTGCTTTACTTCCTTAAATTTCACCCTCGTATTCTGCTCATTCTGCTCTACAGTTTCTTGGAGATTCCTTATGGTAATACTAACATTATCCAACCACGTATCTATTTCCGTTTTTACCTCTATCATACTTGAATTAGCTATGTTCTGAACGTCCTGTTTAATGAAAAATGTAAAATTATCTAGTATATCACTTATTTGTTTCAATTCTTGACTGAATTTTTGACTTAACGCTTCTTGATTTAATTTCGAATCCCAATAAAATTTTTCTTGTTCTCTGTTCATACTTATTAGCAAGTTCATTATGTCCTTCATACTTGATTTTGCTTCTAGTTGGATATAATCTTCCCCTCCTTCCACTCTATCAAAAACATTTCCCAAAAATTTTACACAAAATGAAAAACAAATTTTCTTTCAAATCTAACTAATTTACAACCCTAATCTCTGACCTATTACAAAAAGTCGAGCTAGTACGTTGAATCGGGCCACTTCGTCGAAACGCCAATTACATTGGACTGTTTGTGTTAATTTCGTAGTGATTTTTGAGCCTCTCAGTAGGGTCGTTAAATATATGGGAACGGCATTGTCATTGAGTTAGGTCTCCACTTTTATCGGATTGTTGTTGCTCTCGAATTGGGTCACAAAATTTATACTATGTAGTTGATACCACACGAGTTTGGTGACAAATTTATCTGCTGTGATATTGAAGCCCCTTCGTTGGACGCCAAATGCTGCGAGTTATATAGCTCGATTCACTAACCAATTGTAATTCCTAACTGAAACACAATAGACGCAGAATCTCAAACCTAAAATTAAGTATCCACTTCATCAACTATCTCGGTAGAACATAAAAAAAACTCTCCACCTCTAATAAAGCGCATATTAAACATTTACTAAGATTCTAAAATACAAATATTTACAAATAATAAAATTTAAAACAATGAAAATTTTTACAGTATTAGATCAAATAAATATAAAGGACAAAGTTTAAACTTACACCAAGAGTTATTTTACGTTGCATTTACAGCGTTTAAGTATACTCACGCCACTCTCGTACCCTCTTTACTTTTTTAATATTCATTTTCCCCACATAGTACAAATTGCTCTTTGTTGTACAAATAGTAAATTTGTTATATGAAAATCTTGAGAACATAAATTGATTAAACCGAAAAGTTACTACCTTTCACAATAAAAATAATCGAATTTCAAAATACTATACAAATTGTAAATTTAAATCTCTTCACAAAATTTCTTATATAAAAAATCACAAATATTAACAGGTATGCTAATCTTTATTCGCTGTATCTTGAAATAACGCCACACTTCAATACTTCAAACTACAAACACCACAAATATTAATGTTCTATAAATAAGGGTTTTCTCATATGAATCACAATCAAACTTGCTTTGCGACGAGATTATTTAACTTAAATTAAACTAAACAAGACTTTCATCAGCCCTAGGGCGAGAAAGCTAAACAATAAAATAAAATAGACACGAATAGTATAGACTAGAATTGAAGCCCTGAACATAATCTCCCATTACTTGAACTAATTCGCAATATGTAGGTCTACTTACAATTTTCCAAAATTGGTAAAATTTAACTAATTGCAGACACTTTATAACAATTATGAATACTTTAAACTTGCACTAATTTTTAGTAAGCACAGCATTATTTTTAAATAACTTCGTTTGTCTGCAGAACATCAAGAATAATCCATTAAATCTAAACTTGTATTATTTATGACTTCATATCTAGATTGAAAACACTAACATGGTTCAAGAAATTTTTTATTCTATAAAAATAAAAGCCCTGCTAAAAATCATGTAGTCTGCGTCAATAATAGTGTTTTCTATTCACAACAAAGTACCTGATTTGTTTTACGCGCTCAACAATGCGAAATCGGCTTTATTGGCCAATCGTAAAATCCGACTATTTCAAACTACTATCTGCCCAAATATGTCTCCTTAAATAGAAAACTTATTTCGATATCTCGGCTTATCACTGCAAATGTTAATGAAATAATCAACTATCTATTAAATAAGATTGCGTGTTTTCAATAAAAGTGCAAGCTTTTATTATGAATTATTATTATCTAAAATTATGCCCTACTTACAAAACGACGCTTAAAATTCTCGGCAATATATATTTACGTGTACGCATGCACGTTCGCACACATATATACATACTTATATACGCAACACACACGCACGCACGCACGTACGCACTCACACCCAACCACCTATCCAGCCACCCCAAACACCCACCCACCCACTGTTAATTACCATGCAGAATATTATGCATTTATGACGGGCAAGCATCTGTAGTTATTATATTCTTGGTAATGTTTGTCATACGATAAAGAAAAATATTTAGAAAAAATAAATAGAAGCAAATATAGTTTGATATTTGCAAAATGAATGACTGCAAATTCCAAACAAATTAAGTTTAGTAATGAATAAATTGAATGTATTATTCCAGCTCGCAAATTTGGAATGCAGAACGGTTTCTAAAAACAATTAAAAATCTTCTAAGCATGATTGTAAAAACACCCCCTTGCAGCTCCTTGCCTTTTAAAAATAGTTCATTCAATAGACGTACGTGTTTCACTTGAGTATGATTATCGTCGATTTTTAAAGTACCTTCGGAAACACAAAAATCTTGGCTGGAATATATTCATACACCCACCATATTCTGCTCACACGTTTATTCATACAGCATAAGTGAATTTAACATTTGGGGCTATATAAGCACAAAACTCATTTCAGCCCAAACATCTCCATCTTCTGTATAAACTTCCAGAAGCTTTGTTTGCCAAACAAACAGTTCACATTAGAGGGAGCTCAAACTATTATATTATTATAATTTACATCAGAATACTGTAAACTTCCTAACATGGGAACCGTATATTGTGAGCAGCTGTTGTAATTTTTGCTTAAAATTCAAGTTCAACATAACTGGCGAATAAAATTAAATGGATCCACAATGTTATAGTACTTCATTCTTAAACATGAATGCTCAATCAGTACTCGAAACATTTCTGTCTTATACCGTTCTAAAATTCTCGTAAGCAATTTAAGATCGCCAAATGTTATTCTTAGTGTTTATAAACTCCACTCCCTCATAAAACACTTATAGTAATGCAATTTTTTAAAAAATAATAAATCCTGTACACGTACAATGTCAGATTTATTTTCTATACATAATCTTTTGAAATAACTGCACGATATTTGTGTAGCATGTTCGCAAATGTGGTTTTCAGAAACAAAATTTAGCTTCGCTTTATCTAACAAACATTCTAAGAATAAAATTATTTACAGAACATTTGTTTTCGCACTGTACGATTTAAAACGTACCAATAGCAAACCTTGATGTACTTGTTCGTCAACTTGTGCAACGTTTAAGGCAGTTGCCATTGTCGTATCACGGAGAAAGGATGTCCCAGATAAATCTCTGCGGTCGATTGGCGTGTTGCCATTTTATAACACATGTCTTCTGAATAGACTCATAGCATTGGCTCGAGAATGAGGTGTTTCACCGGTAGTCGTCCGTTAAACAAATTATGGTATTTATACGATTAATAGTGAGTAAAGCTCGCACTAATTAATCGAAAATTATTTTCAGCCAAAGCACTAAGGGGTAGCTAGAATACACTATGAAATAGTTAAAATGTACTAGGAAACATTTTAAGATGTATTATAAAGGAAACGATACTAAGGTTGTAGTAGAAAAATGTATTAACGATTGTATTAGGATTCTACTACCAATGCAATCAAAATGTTTTGTTGGTAAAATTATTGAAAATTCTCATCTTTACGTCAAACGAAGAACGAGAATCGTCTTGAAAAAAAAAATCCTATTAATAATGTATAATTTTTTCAGATCCCGATTTGTTGATGTTCTGGTAGCATCAGCTGGCGACCTTGACTTTTATGATTGCTTACAATAATTCTTCTTAAACTAGGCTACAGTAGGTTGCTCTACTTACTTATTCTAAATTATCTTAAAATTCTAACACCTTTGTTGGCAATGGGTGAAACTCTTTAGAAATTGCTAGCAAACACGTTTAATTGTAATATTTGTAATGTGGTGCGCCGCAGAAGCTGGCAGGATATGTATTGATTTTAATAAACATAGAGACGACGAGAGTCTCGTACGCGAGACTGTTATGATGTTCTGCGAGTTTATACTTGCATGCGTATATTTTTCTTTAAATATATATATATATATATATATATATATATATATATTATTAATAGAGAAGAATAATCCACATTTGGAATGCAAATGAATGCTTAATATATATTAATAGTTATTAAGATGAAATGAAAACCCAACTTTGTATTTAAAGTTGAATTACCATTTCAAATCGAACTAGTAATTGAAAATCACTAAAAGAACGGCTATAGCAGGACTTGAACCTGCAACGTCTGATTTTCCGGATCAGCGCTCTACCCAATTGAGCTATCTAGCCTAATTGTTTAGAAGATGTTATACTTAATACTACTGAAGCTTGGCTTTTGTTAACGATTTTCAATTACGTCTTGCATTTAAGGAAATTGAATCTAGTTATATACATAATTCATGTACTAATAACTGATCATCCCATTTTGCAACGTTCGAATAATACAAACATGTAATTATATTATTATTAATAGAAGAATAATCCACATTTGGAATGCAAATGAATGCTTAATATATATTAATAGTTATTAAGCTGAAATGAAAACCCAACTTTGTATTTAAAGTTGAATTACCATTTCAAATCGAACTAGTAATTGAAAATCACTAAAGAACGGCTAGCAGGACTTGAACCTGTAACCTCTGATTTTCCGGATCAGCGCTCTAACCAATTGAGCTTTCTAGCCTAATTGTTTAGAGTAGCTTCAGTAGTATTAAGTATAACATCATCTAAACAATTAGGCTAGATAGCTCAATTGGTTAGAGCGCTGATCCGGAAAATCAGAGATTGCAGGTTCAAGTCCTGCTGTAGCCGTTCTTTAGTGATTTTCAATTACTAGTTCGATTTGAAATGGTAATTCAACTTTAAATACAAAGTTAGGTTTTCATTTCATCTTAATAACTATTAATATATATTAAGCATTCATTTGCATTCCAAATGTGGATTATTCTTCTCTATTAATAATAATATAATTACATGTTTGTATTATCCGAACGTTGCAAAAATGGGATGATCAAGTTATTAGTACATGAATTATGTATATAACTAGATTCAATTTCCTTAAATGCAAGACGTAATTGAAAATCGTTAACAAAAGCCAAGCTTCAGTAGTATTAAGTATAACATCTTCCAAACAATTAGGCTAGATAGCTCAATTGGTTAGAGCGCTGATCCGGAAAATCAGAGGTTGCAGGCTCAAGTCCTGCTGTAGCCGTTCTTTTAGTGATTTTCAATTACTAGTTCGATTTGAAATGGTAATTCAACTTTAAATACAAAGTTGGGTTTTCATTTCATCTTAATAACTATTAATATCATATATATATATATATATATATATATATATATATATACATATATACATATATATTTTATATATAATATATATATATATATATATATATATTGCCGTGTAACCTTAGAAAATTCTTGAACGAAGCTGGGACAAAGCTTTAAAATCAGTCCTTTACTTAACTCATTCGAGCCCTACGAATTGGGCGTCATAAGATTGCCGTGGAATCGGGGATTAAGCTTTTATGCTTCGTCAGTGTCATCAAATTAATTTTCAAAAATGCAAAAATTCCAAAAAAATTCCTTACCCTTTTATTTCTGCTTCATAACTCCTTCTTTCCTGGCTAGTTCAGCTGTGCCTCTTCTCGGATACAACCATACCTCTTTCACACTCGCACACCATTCAATAAAATCGCCAAATAATACAACAATCATACAATCTTTTATTTACAGCTATTAACAGATAAATTATATTCACATGTATAAAAAAACAGTTTGCTACACTAATTATCAAACTCAAAATATGGTATGTTTTTAAAGTCCTTGATTTTTCTAATTATTTTCAAACAAATTCAATGAGATATCGGTAGATGGGCTCCACATATTACCCTAAATTGACTGTACACTGGAGTATAGTGAGCTCATAATAACCCAGTTTATTTAGTATATGCCTTTTACCTTACATAAATTAATACAAAATTTATAGACCCGTTTACCCTTTACAATCCAATTTATATTCAGAATAAAATTTTGTAAGTTTTAAATACACCCTTTTTCAATATCTACCCTCACTAAATTGTCCAGTACATGTATCTTTTCCAATAAGTTTATATAACCATAAATAAATCCCAAAATTGACTCACCCAGCACCAAAATTTCACAAATGTTTATCAACAACATAAATTTCAAATAAATTACCTGGAAAATTCTTCAGGCTCCCATTCCTTCAAAGATGATCGCTAGAACACGCTTGGTTACCATTCGCTGTGATACTCAGAAGATGCACAAATGATAACACCAAAATTATTCATTACCCTGTAGTTGGAAACGTATTAGTTTCGGTTGGCCAACTTCCTCAATTAACATTGGCTGTAGTACTTTCTTTGAAGGTTGGCTAATGTTAAGTAGATAATCGACCATTTGTTTAATTATTTTTCACTTGCTTTTTGACTAGTTCTTAAAATTTTGTCTTGCAATGCCATCTATACTATCATACCGATCGTTAGCTGCTTACATTCGAGTATAGGGGGCGCATGAGTTACATTTTGTACATATTAATATACCACGATTTGTGTACAATTTCAAGATGTTTGTTGGTTGTTCTGCAGAGAGAAATGGTGAAAACTGACGAACTGCAATAACAGCGAAACCGCACATTAGATTTTTCTCTTTTCAAAATAACCAACAATTTATATTAATTTTCGACCACTATGCACGAATTACTTTCTGAATGCCAGACAAAATTATTTATTATCCTAATATTGTTCCGTATAATTATTATTTTCCACGTCTCTATATTGTTTTATTATAATTTCGGAAATTCGAAGCTCCGACTTTTTCCATGTCCTTTAAACCTGACACAAAAATCTATATCTTTACCTCCTGTGCAAGATGTTTAACTAGTAAGTGTAGTAATTGCTCTTCCTTCATTTTTTTTTAAATAAAAACACTGTCCTATTCATTTGAAGAAAGAATCTGTTCGACTAATATCTTTATATTCTACGTATTTCAATCAACCAAACATTAAAAGATTTGAATATTATACTCGATAGTTCACATGATTAACCAATAACTTATCAACATATGACAACCCATAAGACTTGAAAAAAAATGAATATCAACTGTCTCAGAAAAAGAAATCTGATTTTACAGAATTGTGTATATCACATTAATAAATTAAATAAATAAAATTACGTGATGCAATTTAAAAAGGAATGCAAGTTATGTATACCCCAATCTATATATGTACAAACAAAATAGAATTTATTAGGAATTATTAGAGAATTATAAAGAAATTATAAAGTTAGACGCAACATTGTATCTCAAGGATAAATATGAAAATGTTATTAAAAATCACAAGCAAGTTATGAGAACGGATGTAATAGATTGTATTCCAGACGAAAGTGATACTGCAGGTGCAGGTCACAGACGGTTAAGAAACCGCGATTACTTAGAAATTAAGATGGTTACATTGTATAATGAATAAAATTAAGAAATATGCAGACATGAGCTCTGCAAGTTCCCACAGACATGTGAGGGGCAGGGACAACATAAATACCCCGGGAGCCCCAAGACCATCAGTCAGTTTGAGTATTTCAGCTATAACATTGCCGTTTGCTTAAGCTACTCGTCCTTATTAAACTCCAAATATTATTTTATTTTCGACTTAGTATAAATTAATCAAGTTTGTCAAAATTCAATTGTAATTTCTGCTTAATCAAAAAAATTGTTACAAGAAGTTTTGGAAGAAGTTTTTAAAAAGACCGCTCCCAAGGCCCGAAACGTAACTTGCATAATTTTGTACAGAATACGTAGTGCTGCATCACAAAATTGAAGCAACACTCCTGAAGATATAATAAAATTAAATAACTCATTAAAGATAAAATCAGATGAAACTTTAATCGTACTTATAACTCTAGATTCATAAACTCTAAAGGAAGGATACGAGATGTAATAATTCAATACGAAAAAGCTTCTAAAATTATTCAAACGCTACTCTCCCATGAGCTTGACAATAAAATTTCATTAAGTTTTCAATATTACTGTAGTACCATTTTTACCTTATGAAAGAATTTTGGTAGTATTCTACTCTTTAAATGTCAAGTATTTTTCCGTTGAAGGAATTTATCGGTTCTAACGACTTCTTATAAAATTCTTCAAACGTTTATCCCAACCTCTTCTATATAAGCAATTAATTACTTCTGAATTCCGTATTTGATATCGAATTTATGAAAAGTTGGATCTCTAAGATAAAATTAATTTCTACATGTATTTCTTATCCTTGGAAAAAGATTATTCATTAGTTTATTGTTAGTTTTGAAAATATTGCAAAAAATTGCGTTCCAGTAATATTTTAGGGCAGTTTCTGAAAATCTAATTAATTCTTCTACATAGGTTAGGTAACGACTGATATAAAAATAGGTTTTTCTACAAGCGGCTCTACCTTTGAGTTCTGAGTTATATAAAACTCAATCCCTAAAAATCATACCTACTATTTTTATACTTAGACTTATATGTATAACAAGCTGACACCAATGTTCATAAGTAGAAATCGTCTCTATTGCATGCGCAAGATCTTTATAAGGATTGTGACGTGCTTTTAAAATGTTTATAATCATATTTCTTTTAATACTTTCTGTATTTGTAAATCGCACCGATAGTGTTAGGTTATTTTCTTTAAGAAATATAATTTTTAGATTACATGCTTTCTGGATCTAAGGAAGGATTATTTCTGATCTTACATTGTTCATAATCAAAGTTTGTCAAATTCATTATAGCACTTTTTAAGATTAAGAAGGATACTCCCTGTATGTTTGTTGTGGTTTGTTTAGCATTCTTCTTAATCTTCGTTGGGAATGAAACCACTCATAGTTTTTAAAATCTATTTTATTTACGTTTCGATCCATGATCTAGGATCGTTGTCAAAATAATAAAAACTTCAAGTTTGACGTTTATGACATAAATTGAAGGTTACTTTGATTTATTGATGTTTGAAATATTTGGTATGAGTACACTAAGCAAAAATTTTTAAAGTTTAAAAGAATGATTGCCTTCAATTTGTGTTGCGACCTGGGATCGACTTTCCTATGGTAGCCAATACGCTTAACGTGAAATCAGCTGATTAATTTTATTGGTGAATTTTATATAAATTCAATAATTTGGAAAACATTTTTTAACATGTTTCTATTTATACAATTGAGAGATTTCTGATTTCATGTCTTATTTTACCGAGATTCAGTGAAGGGGGTTACGCAACCTGTGGCTACCAAGATCCCCCAACATTTATAATTTGCCGAAATAATGGTTTTCTAGTTAATATGCTTATTGTTATGTAATTAGTTATTGTATGTATAAATAGAAATCATGTATGTATGCTGTATTTCATGTTAATATCGCAAGGAAAACCCAGGAAAAACTTGCAATGCTACCTAGATATTGTGGGCATTTGATCTTCATTTGTTATTTCTTTTGTTATTTCTTTTAGTAATGGAATCCATTGTTTACTGAAAGTCACGGATTCGTTTGCAACGCAGTTATTTTTATGTAGGGTTATGTAGGCAGCTTCTTTGATTTTGCGTTTTGGTGGTTTTCTTCTTTGTCGATAATTTTTGCATGTTCCCATTTTATTTTATGACTGGAGTCCCATGCATGTTGGCAAATCATGGATTTTCAAATTTTCTATTTTTATATATGATTTATGTTCTCTTAATCGAACTTCAAATGGTCTGGAAGTTTCTCCTATATAAAACTTATTACATTCGCACGGTATTTTGTAGATACAGTTTTTGAATTTTGTATTGCGTTTTGGGTTTTGTTTTTGTTAATTGTGCTCTTAGTGTATTGTTGGTTCTAAATACTGTTTTAATTCTAAATTTGTTTCCTATTCTTTGAATTTTTCGGAGAATCCTTTTATGTATGGTATTGAGAGCATTTTGTGGTGTGTATCGTTGTTTTGTTTTCTTTTCTTTATTTTTAGGGTTTTATTCATTTCTTTCTCTATTATTCTTTTAGGATATTTGTTTTCTATTAGTGTACATCTGATTAGGTCTTTCTCTTTCTTTAAAATTTCTTCGTTTGATGATATTAATTTTGCTCTATCATACATGGTTTTGATAATTCCTCGTTTGACACATTGTGGGTGGTTTGAATCGAAGTTTAAGTATCTGTTAGTGTGCGTTGGTTTTCTATATACCGATGTATTAATTGTTGTATCGTTTTGCTAACTAGAATATCTAAAACGGAAGTTTTCCATGTTGTTCTAATTCATATGTGAATTTAATAGTTGGTTCTATTTCGTTAATTGACTGTATAAAGTTTTAATTAATTCTATATTATGAGGCCAAATAGCATAAACATCATCAACGTATCTCCACCAGATCAATGGTTTCAATTCTTGTGTGAATATCACATCTTTTCGAATTCCTCCATGAATATATTACTGAAGATTGGGGATAGTGGACTTCCATTGCCATTCCGAAGCTTTGTTTGTAAAATTGATCATTTATTTGAAAATATGTGGTATTTACGCATAAACCAAGTAATTCCATAATCGATGATATACTTAGTTTTGTTCTTTCTTTAAGATTGCCATCTTTTCGAGTTTGTTTTTATAATATTAAGCGTTTTGTTTATAGGGACATTTGTAAAGAGATTTACTACATCAAAGCTTACCATTGTGTGTGTATTTTCAATTTTATGTTTGATAGTTTTTCTAAAAGTGTTGGTTGTTTTAATGAAAGAATCCGTTTTGCCTGCTAATGGATTTATAATTTTAGTAGAAATTTTGCTAAATTATGGCATGGTGAATCTATTGAGCTTACAATAGGTCTTAGAGGAATGTCTTTTTTATGAATTTTTGGTAGACCGTAAAAGTGGGGTGGTTTACTATAATGTGGGACTAGTTTACTTCTTTCTTTGTCTTCGAATTCATTTTTAAATTTAAATAGAGTTTTGTATATTTTATTTTCAATTGATTTTGTTGGGTCCGTTTCTAAACTGGTGTAATTCTCAGTGTTCAATAGTTCGTTGACTTCTGTGTTGTAATCGTTTTTATTCATTATTACTGTTGCATTGCCTTTGTCAGCAGGTAGAATTATAATTGAGTTGTCGCTTTTTAGATTGCGAATTGCTTTTATTTCGTTATTACTTACATTTGGCTTTATTTTGTGATTCTTTTCTATTTCGATCTTACATCGTATTCTAAATTCGTTTGCTTGATCTTCTTCGAGTTGGTTTGCTGTTTTCTCAATACAGCTAATTATTTCAAAGGTTGGTATTGATTTTGGTGTTACTGAAAAGTTAAGGCCTTTTGAAAGAATTGATTTTTCTGTGTCGTTAATGGTTCTGTTTGATAAATTTATCACGGTGTTTAGCATGGTGTTCCTGTTTTCTAACGTTTTAGTTTGTGTGTTATTTTCTCTATAAATAGGTTATTAAATTTCTTTATGTGAATTTCTTTTGTTTGGAAAATACTGATTCGTAGTAGGTTTTGCACTAACGAGAATTTTATCAAAATCATATTTTGTTACCTTTATTCGTATGAAATTTATAATGCCCTCAATATCTTGTTTTAACTTATAAATAATGTGTCGGTGGTTTTGTAGTCTTTCCTCATCATACTGTAACTTGCTCTTTCGAGAATTCTTGATAGTTTATTGCTTGTTTTCCAAATTTGATTCTAAATCCTTTTGGTATTATTTCGTTGTTTCTGCATTTTATTAGGAATGTGAGTGAATTTTTGGAATGCGATAGCTTTAGGTTTAGATTGTCCAACTGTCTAAAACAAATACAAATTTCAGGCCCATACCTGACTTGTAAATACTCCCTGTATGTTTGTTGTGGTTTGTTTAGCATTCTTCTTAATCTTCGTTGGGAATGAAACCACTCATAGTTTTTAAAATCTATTTTATTTACGTTTCGATCCATGACCTAGGATCGTTGTCAAAATAATAAAAACTTCAAGTTTGACGTTTATGACATAAATTGAAGGTTACTTTGATTTATTGATGTTTGAAATATTTGGTATGAGTATAATAATAATAATAGAAATGTTGGGGGATCTTGGTAGCCACAGGTTGCTTAACCCCCTTCACTGAATCTCGGTAAAATAAGACATGAAATCAGAAATCTCTCAATTGTATAAATAGAAACATGTTAAAAAATGTTTTCCAAATTATTGAATTTATATAAAATTCACCAATAAAAATTAATCAGCTGATTTCACGTTAAGCGTATTGGCTACCATAGGAAAGTCGGTCCCAGGTCGCAACACAAATTGAAGGCAATCATTCTTTTAAACTTTAAAAATTTTTGCTTAGTGTACTCATACCAAATATTTCAAACATCAATAAATCAAAGTAACCTTCAATTTATGTCATAAACGTCAAACTTGAAGTTTTTATTATTTTGACAACGATCCTAGGTCATGGATCGAAACGTAAATAAAATAAATTTTAAAAACTATGAGTGGTTTCATTCCCAACGAAGATTAAGAAGAATGCTAAACAAACCACAACAAACATACAGGGAGTATTTACAAGTCAGGTATGGGCCTGAAATTTGTATTTGTTTTAGACAGTTGGACAATCTAAACCTAAAGCTATCGCATTCCAAAATTCACTCACATTCCTAATAAAATGCAGAAACAACGAAATAATACCAAAAGGATTTAGAATCAAATTTGGAAAGACAAGCAATAAACTATCAAGAATTCTCGAAAGAGCAAGCTTACAGTATGATGAGGAAAGACTACAAAACCACCGACACATTATTTATAAGTTAAAACAAGATATTGAGGGCATTATAAATTTCATACGAATAAAGGTAACAAAATATGATTTTGATAAAATTCTCGTTAGTGCAAAACCTACTACGAATCAGTATTTTCCAAACAAAAGAAATTCACATAAAGAAATTTAATAACCTATTTATAGAGAAAAATAACACACAAACTAAAACGTTAGAAAACAGGAACACCATGCTAAACACCGTGATAAATTTATCAAACAGAACCATTAACGACACAGAAAAATCAATTCTTTCAAAAGACCTTAACTTTTCAGTAACACCAAAATCAATACCAACCTTTGAAATAATTAGCTGTATTGAGAAAACAGCAAACCAACTCGAAGAAGATCAAGCAAACGAATTTAGAATACGATGTAAGATCGAAATAGAAAAGAATCACAAAATAAAGCCAAATGTAAGTAATAACGAAATAAAAGCAATTCGCAATCTAAAAAGCGACAACTCAATTATAATTCTACCTGCTGACAAAGGCAATGCAACAGTAATAATGAATAAAAACGATTACAACACAAAAGTCAACGAACTATTGAACACTGAGAATTACACCAGTTTAGAAACGGACCCAACAAAATCAATTGAAAATAAAATATACAAAACTCTATTTAAATTTAAAATGAATTTGAAGACAAAAGAAACAGTCCCACTTATAGTAAACCACCCACTTTTACGGTCTACCAAAAATTCATAAAAGACATTCCTCTAAGACCTATTGTAAGCTCAATAGATTCACCATGCCATAATTTAGCAAAATTTCTACTAAAAATTATAAATCCATTAGCAGGCAAAACGGATTCTTTCATTAAAACAACCAACACTTTTAGAAAAACTATCAAACATAAAAATTGAAAATACACACACAATGGTAAGCTTTGATGTAGTAAATCTCTTTACAAATGTCCCTATAAACAAAACGCTTAATATTATAAAAACAAACTCGAAAAAGATGGCAATCTTAAAGAAAGAACAAAACTAAGTATATCATCGATTATGGAATTACTTGGTTTATGCGTAAATACCACATATTTTCAAATAAATGATCAATTTTACAAACAAAGCTTCGGAATGGCAATGGAAGTCCACTATCCCCAATCTTCAGTAATATATTCATGGAGGAATTCGAAAAGATGTGATATTCACACAAGAATTGAAACCATTGATCTGGTGGAGATACGTTGATGATGTTTATGCTATTTGGCCTCATAATATAGAATTAATTAAAACTTTATACAGTCAATTAACGAAATAGAACCAACTATTAAATTCACATATGAATTAGAACAACATGGAAAACTTCCGTTTTAGATATTCTAGTTAGCAAAAACGATACAACAATTAATACATCGGTATATAGAAAACCAACGCACACTAACAGATACTTAAACTTCGATTCAAACCACCCACAATGTGTCAAACGAAGAATTATCAAAACCATGTATGATAGAGCAAAATTAATATCATCAAACGAAGAAATTTTAACTTCCGTTCACGTTGCCTTATGACTTGCCAAATCGTTTATTTAATCAAATCTTCTAACGTATTTTTCATCTCTTAAATTAATTATGACTATGGTTTATATACAGGGTATTGTCATTTACTTTCCTGCCTAATTGTTTTCTTTCTTATTTTCTTCGTAGAAATGTCTAGTTTTCTGCGCCCTCATGTTGTTTTAATGAAATGCAATATACTATTGGTCCTATCTATCTCTAAATGACCTTATTAATACAGCAATATATATATATATATATATATATATATATCATGCAGAAGTTATTAGATGAGTACGAAGACTTCTGTACGCACTATGTCGATGATATTTTGATTTTTCTAAGAACGAGTTAGAACATTTAGAACATTTAAGAAAAGTGATCCGAAGGTTAGACGAGGGAGGTTTGAGGTTGAATTCGAAGAAGTGTGAGTTTTTAAGGACCAGGTAAAGTATTTGGGGTTTGTCGTTGGCAGCGAAGGAATTAGAATTTGTGAAAAACGCTTGGACGAGTTGAAGAATTTGAAACAGCCAAGAAATTTGAAAGGTTTAAGAGGATTTTAGGTGTATTAAATTATTATCGTCGATTCATACCAAAATATTCAGTTGTGCATTCCATTGTTGGAGTTGTTAAAAAGAACGAAAGGTGGAAATGGAACGAGCAAAGGAGCAGGCATTTCGGGAGTTGAAGGCGGTATTTTATAGGAACTGTCATTAAAATATCCCAATTTTACGGATCCATTTATTTTAAGGACAGACGCTTCGAGTTTTGCAATAGGGGCTGAGTTGGTGCAGGTTCAAGAAGGAGAAAGTGCCAATTTGTTTTATTTCGAGGGCTCTGAAAGACTGCGAGACTAGGTATTCGACAGCGGAAAAGAGATGCTGGCAATCGTATATGCTGTGAAGAAGTTAAGATTTTATTTATTGGGTAATAAATTTCTGGTTGAATCGGATAACACAGTGGTCACGTTTCTGAAGAAGAAAGAGTTTTGAACAGTCGATTGTATAGATGGGCGTTAGTATTGCAAGAATATGATTTTGAGATTAGACATAAACCTGGTAAAGAAAATGTTACGGCTGATTTCTTTAGTAGGAAGGATGAAGGGTTGCTAACGGATAGTAGGAATGGATTCTTGATTGCATTGCAAGTGTTTGAAGATCTGGGAAGATGGTCGAATGCCAGATTTCATCGGATGCAAGCACACGAAGAAATAAGGGTGATCAGAGAAAAGTATTCAGAGAAATTTAGAACAAGACAGAGGTTTTTATATGGTCGAGGAGTTTTGGTGAAAAGGTTATGGGATGATGAATTATTAGTGTTAACGACACAGGTAGCCGTTGAGCTGATCCAGGAAATTCATACTACGTTTGGTCATATAGGGATTCGTAAGACGTTCTTGATATTTAGGAAGCTTTCTATGCCGAAACGATAGAAAATTGGTGAAAAATTGCATAAATCTGTGTGAGACGTGTTTGTTAGGAAAGGATAAGAATGTGGTGTTGCAGAATCAAGTTAGATGTATAAGAGCGGAAGGTCCATTAGATATTGTGGCAATGGATTACTTGAGTAATTTGATACCGGGTAGGAACGGATATCAGCATATTTTAGTTGTAGTTGATATTTTACAAAGTTTGTGCAGCTTTATCCAGCGAGGAGATGTAATTCTAGGCATGTATTGAGTTCTGTAAGAAAGTTTGTAGAACGAATAGGTAAGATGAATAGGGTATTGTTGGACAATGCAACGTATTTTCGTAATCGAAGGGTTGAAAGTAAATTAAGGAAGGATGGAATAAAGATGACATTCTGTAGTATCAGACATCCTCAAGGAAATCCGTGTGAAAGATATATTCGAGAAGTAATAAAGTTTTTGAGGTTAATAACGCAGGAACAACATGATCGGTGGGTAAGGTATTTACCGCAAATAGAAGAATATATTAATTTTGTACCAAGTTCAGTGACAGGAATGTGTCCTGTGACATTGATGAAGAAGGTGATTCCAGCAAGACCGTGGAGAGCTGAACAAAAGTGGAGGATATAACGGAGTTGTTGCATAAAGCCAAACAACAAGTCGAAACGATACAAAGAAGGAGTTGGAGAAACGTAACAAGAAAATCAAGAAGCAAGTGGTTTTTCAGTTGGGGATCTTGTTATTGTTAAAAGATTGAGAATGTCAAATTGGGAAAGAAATATTTGTGCCAAGTTGTTATTTCCATACGAAGGTCCTTATCGAGTGAGAAGAATTTTGCAGAAGGAATACTTACGAATTGGAGAATGACAGGGTGAATGTCAGACGTTTTCATATAGAAAATTTGTATCCATATTTCCATGTGGAAAGTAAAGTATCGCAAGAATAAAATTAACACTGTAAATAATACTAACGAGCTTAAAACTATACAGAACATACAGAAACTAACACTTAATCCTCATACATAAAGAAAAAAAACTATAGTGATTTTAACTAAAATTTAAAATTTCTCAACCATTAAAAGAATTACTTATATCCAGGAAGTAAATTTTCATTTTATTTAAAATCAGTGGGGCCTTATATACTGTCAAGAAGGGGTGGGCTTATAAAATGTTTAAATAGGGCTTCGAAACGACTTTGCTAGAATGGGGTATATTTGGTTTTGTTTGAGTATTTCTTTCAGGTATTTTTGGTTTATAAATTAACAACAACTATTCCACGTTTATAAATTTATAAAGCTTTTGAAACTGCATTGCATTCAACAACATATACCGGCCATAGACCAGGCTAAGCTAGTTATAAGTTTGCATTGTATACGTATTTTAATTGTTATGGTTGCACGTATATGAAATTTAATTTGGAGTTAGCGTTTTCAGAACCATTTGAATGTAAAACAAATATCAAAATTGCTTGGTATACTGCACGCTTTTAAAATTTTAAGGAGTTAAGTGATACTCCCGTAAAATTTGTAAATCAATTTCAGTTTGAATATGTTTTAACAATTAAAGATTGGTTATGTAATGACAGGACGTTTACCGAATAAGACATAAATGTCTGTTGCGTACAATTTAAAAGCTGAACCATCAAAGTTTGTTAGCTATTTTCAATATTGTAAAAAGTTCAATATACATAAATCACTGGATTACAAACCATCTAGAAAATGAATGTATCTAGAGAAAACAACTGTATTATTAATCAATTATTAATAATTATAAATTGCATAGTGTGCGTAGAGATAGTTGTCATGGCAACGGAAACAAAAGAAGACGGTTTTTATTTATAAGGGACTTCAAATTTTATATTACTGAAAAATAGACGTGTTTTTTGTACTGTTATGAGTTTTATTACATTTAAAAAGTTACGAGAAAGTTTTGAAAGTCAAGTTGTACCTGGAGATAGCAAATAGTAGCAGTTTTACGGCGAATAAAAGTTAATTAAAAGAGGGAGTGCTGGTCTGTACCGTTATTGTTTGAAGACGAAAGCATAGTGGAATTGGAGTTATCTGAGTATTTGTATAACATAAAATTTGTAGAAATATTAGTAGTTTTATAGTCTGGAGATTACCAGTTGCTCGAGTTACTTATTATTTACAGGAGGTGCCTGCAGTTGGTCACTTGGCTTCAGGACGGCTGGAAGGCGGCGCTTGTATCTGGATTCCAGGTATTAGTATTTAATATCTACGCAGTGCTTTAATCAAATTTATAAAAGTGGAACTAGTGTTTGGGAATACTTTTGGCTTTTAAAATTATTTGAAAAATCCTTGAATATTTGTTTGGGTGTCTAGTTGAGAGGTGTTTGCTTAGGACGGACCCACCCTAGGTAGATTCCGCCACGTGTTTGACGGCCCTGTAAAATATTTAAGTGCAGCAGCCGTGTAAAATATTTAAAGATAAATTGTGTGGCATAACTCAACAAGGCTCTAAAATAAGACAAGGAGTGACAGATAGAGATATTACGCCTATCACTAATAAGGTAGGATCACAGTATATATAACAATATATATATTTATATATATCATGAAAACATAATTGTGTAATAGTTTTATATTGGTTTTCACAACGAATGTAAAGGTATCATTTTCGGCCTTGCTGTAATTCAATATATTGCAATTACATAGAGACATGATCAATGTACAGCTAATTTAACATTAAATTTTAATATTCATTTGAGATAGCAGTTGTTATGTACATTAACGCTTATTTTAGGTTGGGATTAGAATCAGTGTACTCTATTATTTCTCATGTGTATTTTAGGCCAGAATCACTCCCTGATTTCGGGTTTTGGCACCCTCTTGTTATTTCTTCTTAGGTTTTTCTCTAGAAATCCCTGTATTTCAAGATTAGGTGGCGTCCAAGATACTTCCCGATTAAGACGTATTTCCTACGCGATAGCATTCCGGGATCCTCTTCAAATACTTACATCTCTCTTCCCACTGAGATAGTCGACAACTATTCTTACTAGTACAGTCGAGGTTTTTGATGCTTTATCGAAACAGAATTTTGAGCGGGATACTACACCCCGTATGTGAGCATGTTAAAGATCCTTACTTTGCTTGAGATGGTAAGGGTTCTACAAAATTTAACCAGCTTAAAGAAAACTTGCTCTCTGATCAATGTAGTTCCTTCGGGTGGAGCAGTGGAATGTGAAATGTAGGGGTAGTTCACCGGATTTTTTGTGGATTACCGGCTAGATTTTCTGGGGTCAGTACTGTACGTAACAAAATTCAATGTTTCTGCCAACTGTTACAAAAAAGAACGGTTATTACGGCTGAACTTAATCGAAATAAAGAGGGAAGCCTGTAAATGAAAAAACTATGGTACTAATTCCGGAAACAGGACCTTTCCTGGAGAAATATCGTACTCTAAGTAAATTATAAAAAAAATACAAAAAGATATTTTCAAAATTAGGAAAATTAATTATCTAACCTTTAAAAGAAGCTTCGGCTTATTAATGTCTAAACCAATGTATGCTAAACCACTTTTTATATGTGACAGATATCTAAAATGAAACTTGAAAACTCAACTCTGATTCCCAGAACCAAAATGTATTTCAGTGTAATGACACTCTACCTTTACGAACTAATAAATCTGATATGACAGCTATTTAAATAAGATAAACGTGTAAAATGAAATGATTTTGGAAGAAACTACAACATCCTCTACGAATCAGCTCAACCAGCAAACGTATAGAAGATTCCAGGGATTAATGACGTAAAAACCTTTTTATTATATAAAGCGGTCAGTTACAAATGGTCTGTTTATAGATCACTTGCCGATAATCTGTTTGTCGTTCAACTAACTTAAATTACGTGCAAGTTTACGTTGGATGTTTAAAGAATTTGTCAAGAACAGGGTGTTCGTAAGCTAATGGAGTATAACGTTCGACGTGCAAAGTAAATTTTATTAAAATAAGAATAACTCAAATTGGAAGAAAATAATCTAGTTAACAAATGAAATAAATTTTCATACGATAAATGTAAACCTAAACGAAGGAATGGAATAACGTTTCTCCGATGCATTTATTACTTTACAGTATGGAGATGGAAATTTAATCAAAAATTTGGTTTGACGAATTTAGGAGACCCGTATAATTTAATGCAAGTATATCAATGTTTAAATATTTAGTAGGGCATTTTCATGTTATAGTTATTTTAAGTAGGTTAAACTTGCGTAAGATTTTGGAATATAGATGTTTTTTGAAAATGGATAATTTCCGATTTTCTTAAAGTCGAACTTCAAGTTAATTTGACCATTATAAAGGGGTTTCTTGGGTGCGCATAATCAGCTACACTTAAACGGGGTTTTTAATAAGAGTATTATAGATTATCCATACCCCTACTTAAAGAAAATTTTTGTACATAGTGAGTTACGTAAGAAACGTTTTGGGAATACTAATTACAGACAAAGACTGTGAATTCTTTATCAATATTTATGGTATTTTTAGGTTTAAGTTGTAAACTGTATTTGTAGGTTTTATTGCTTGTGTGTAAGTAATCTTTAGGAAGATGTATGATGGAGAAAGATGTTTGTGGAAATAGCAATTATTATTACTTGAAGGATTGTTTATTAATGAATATTTGATGATATTATAATTTTGATGTTGGAGTTTCTTTGTTTCATTTAACGTGGGCTAGCAAGATATAATATAGACATCTTCAGGCGATTATTCATACCAAATCACTTCTGTTTTTATATAGCACCCTTTATTGGCTTCCAACGTCTGGGCAACATATAGCTACATATCCACAGCAAGATGAATGAAAAGTTTGGAAACTGAGAACAAATTATAAAATAAAATACTATTAATGATATTTTGGACCTTACACTCAAGAAACAGTACACATATATATATATATATATATATATATATATATATTGCTATGATAATAAGGTTATTTAAGGGTACATGGGGTTACAAGGAAGAAATACTTCATGTAAATATCATAAAAACCACGAAAACCAAACACCAAACGTTTAAATCATAAAATGTACATAATTCGTTCATTATGCAAAAGCAAATTTAAATCACCCTGTATAAAATCAAGAACAAGCTACGCACATTCAGTAACAACTTAACCACATTCATCGAGATAAATAATTGCGGACGCTATTCAATCATTTTTAGAAATATTTAAAACATTCTAAGATAAGATAACCATAAAGCGACATTTCTTTCAAGACGCATTAGCTTAAGAAAATAATCAATGCATGTAAATTATACCAGTTGTGAATAAACAAACTTTTTATAACAAGCATATTTCATAACGCAAGAAGTTAATAAGTGCATGTAGATAAAAGTATAGACACTGAAGCGAAAGCGTACGTGCGGTTTGAAATGTATATAAGTGCCACATTTAATAAAACCCAACATACGTAAACAAAATACGTACATTAAAATTCAGAAATACGTGCAGTTTTAAGCATACATGATATAACATTTGTTAACGAATTCCAGTTCTGATGTACGAACAAATTTAAACGTATAGAGTAAGCAATATAGAATGAAACCAAACAAGTTGAAGATATCACACACAATTGCAACGCTTTGCTATAGTCTAATAACAGATAGAGGGTTAACCAATAAGAGCACGTGGAACGTTCGGGCAGGAATTTGTCTATAAAACCAACCAGAGCAGATAAAGGAGGGCATTCCATAATTGACGCGCTGACTGTAATAGTTGAAACCAAATTATTACATGAAAGAAAATTAGTGAAGGTGATATGTAATAGAAAATGAAATACATTAGAAAATAAAAATTACAAGTGCAGTACATAGTAAAAGTGCGCATTGAAATGCGTGTGTAGAAAACTTTGCCGTTGATATAAAACGTAAGTCTAGATTTAATTATTATAAACAAAATCTTTACAATTTATTTAGGGCTCTAAGTACGGATACAACAAATGCGAAACTAAATCAGAACATACTTGACATTTATAAATAATATTAATAATTAATGTCATCTGTCGAACACCAATCCGATTATACATAGACTTTTCTATACAATTGTTAAGATATTCTTTTAAATAAATGCTTTAGTCTTAATTTTTTTACAAATTAAGTAAACATAAGTAGAAGCATCTACCAAAACGAAGTTAAATTTATTCTTTATATTAACTAGACCTCCAAAAGATTGATTTTTTTTTGTATTAGGTCGATGTTCTTGTGTATTGTCGTTTATACTAGTAAAATGGGCATTCCATGTAATTAGTGTTCCTTGCGTATATGATAAGTGTTCTGGCTGCCAAATACATTATATAAAGTCCCACCTGATTTTTAATAATAATAAAAATTCCCGTGACCTGCGTGAGTAAAAGTTCTTACATTTGAAACGTTCTCAAATACAGCTCCGCAAGCGCGGTATATTAGACACCACAGCAGTTGGTAGCGCTAATCTTATACAGATTTGGCGCGCCCATCTGTCAATGACGTCACCCAATCAGCAAATTTAATTACGCAATATATACATTAAATTAGCAACAATTATGTCAGTAAGGTACTCACATAATAGGTCCAGATTTCCACGAAGTCCTTCAAGATAGATAAAGATGGCGTCAGCACGTCCATAAGGGCTGCTGAAGGCCCCCTTTAAGATAATTGCCGAAGGGTACGCCCAACGCTCTTCCAAAGCGCTCGGACCAGCTCCGGCAGTCGCAGTTGCTACCAGGACTCGTTCATCTAGGGTCGTGGCCTTCGGTTCTCCCTAGGCTGCTACAATTTATCTCTACCTATGTAGAGATCGACAAGGAACAGGTATAAGGTTAACAGACAAGATAAACAAAGGAAAGGAAGTCTACATAAATAAAGATAACGATACGTTACCGAAAACGTTCACTGCACTCGAAGTTTCAGGCAAAAGAGCCACGTTACAGAGTCCCACGGAAACACTTCTCCCACTTATTGTCCTTTCACGCGTCGGCGCGAAATTATTCGTCCAACCCACTTTTGACGTGACGGAAATACGCGCACCGTGTCTTTTGAATTTATGGCGCGAAACTTCCGCACATCAAAGCTAAAACTAGGGAATGTTTAGTGCCAATTTGGCACGTAACAATGTTTCAACTCCAGGTAATTTTTATTTTATTGAAATCACAATTATAATTTTTAAACTTTTTAAACCAACCCCTTAAAAAAAACAAAACTGTAAACAAGGAAAAGTAACCCTCTTTGTAATTCTGCTTTTATCTAACCTTTCAATATTATATTTTTAATTACAAAAAATAATTTTTTTAAATTAAATGTCACCTGCTTGACATACGGGTATAAATTTTCTAAATGAATTCTACCCCTGCACTGTCCTCTTTCATTCTTTATTTCATATGTGTTAGCCTAGGCAAAAACCTCCCTAATTCAATATGACCACTCATATGGTAATAAGAACTTGCCACAAATACCTGAATCCCAATCAGATGTACGCAACACATCTACAACTACCAACATAATCACATCTTGACTTATCAAACTACTGCTTTTTAACTTCTCAGTATTCATATCTCTTTGTCTACATATATTAACCATTCCTACATCCGTACTATTCTTAATCTCACTCCTAATATCCTTCTGGCCCTTATTAAATTCCATCCCTAAATCTATGTTACTTTTAATCTCATCCCTATGATATTCCTGCCTAAATTTATTTACCAATTCTAAATATATACTATCCCTATTAACCATTCGTGTACCATAATCATTTATAACACCATCTAGCACCTCACTTGAACTAGAACCTGGTACTACCCATTTCTTTCTAATGTTTAAAATCTGTATGCTCCTATCCTTGTCATCGAGTTTCATTCCAAACCTTTCTATTGCATCCATTCCGATTATAAAATCGAACATAGCTCTTTTGATACTCAAAACTCTGCGTCCCCTAGTTTTAACCCATCTTCCGATATCTTTTTCTTCATAGCTGACTATAAACTTATCCTTTTTATCGTACAAATATTTTCCTTTAATACCTTAGCATGTTGAATTACAATGTCACTTTTTACTAACGACAGTTCGGACCCACTCCTAATCAACGCAACATATCGACATCCATTAAAATTCAAATTTACAAACGGTAAGCTTCGTTTTCTCTCACTCGTTTCTTCTAACAATGAATACAATAAACTATAACTACTGGTTGTCCCCATAGTAACTAATTCTAAATTTAATCCTAAATTAACAAACCTTTTTATAAAATTGGAGTTTTTTTTAAACCAAATTCAATCTTATTCTCAGATTCCCTATTTTTGCCTGTCGTCGTCATGTGTCTCAGTTCTACGTGCCGATTTTCCCTTGAGATTGCATTTCGCTCCCTGTTATAACTATTTTGTTCCGTCTCTACATGTGCCCTGCCAAAATTCTGGTGACCCCGTTAGAATTCATTTTTACGATAACTTTGTTCCCTATTTCCTCGGTCGTTTCTAGTCCAGTTCTGATTCTGGTACTTGTCTCCTTGATACTGATGTCTGTGTCCACTGTTTTGATACGTGCGGTGCCTATAACCGTATTTTTTTTCTGTCTTTGGTTTTCAAGCCTATTCCCCGTCCTAGAATTGCCATTTTGAGTCCTGTTTCCTTGTTTGCATGTGCCTCTCTTGTCTGATTCGAATTCTTTTATTAGATCATAATTCCGTAATATTTCTAGAAATTTCTTTAAAGTCTTTACGTTTTGAACGGCTACCGCCCTAGCTATTTCAGCTTCCATATGTCTAGATAAAAATTGTATAGTTTCTTCTTCCCTAAAATTTGGAGTTACAATGATCTATCGCGTACTCCTGTCTCGATCCCATGTTAGTTTTATATTGTCCTGTAAGTAATCTGGTCCTCACATAGGTCTGTATAGCATTGCCTCAATACTGGTCTTTGAAAAGTGCTCAAAATTTATGGTTATGCCCTGTACAATACAAACGTACTTTTATTCATTAAAGTCCTAAGTAAAAATGCAATTGCGCGTGTATAAATAAAATTATATGCGAATGCAAATCGATCGTTTTAAGATAAACACAAAAGCTATTCGTTTGTAAAAAAATGCCTTTTTGCATAAAAATAAATAATTTTGTGTATTTAAAACCTCAATTTTAATCTTAATTTTGTGTACTATAACAAGTTTTGCCGTAAAAGCAAATATTTTTCTAAAAAAATTTAACCCATTTATATTAAAAAGCAATTAAAGTCAAGTTAATTACCCTGCGTATTACATAAATTCAATTTAAATAAAACATATTCTTGAAAGTTCGAGAGGAATTTAGAAGAAACACGTCAACTTCGTTAAACTCATTAATTAATAAACGTTTATTCTACGAAGCGGTCGGTATAATAAAAAAAGGACCATAAAAAGTAAGAAAAATTGATAAAAGTTGTTTATTACCTTTTGCAATTACTGGATTAGTATGCGAAGCAACAATAACCTTAAATGTTAAACAAAGACGAGCAACACACGTCACTAATAAATGAAACGCGATAACGAGGTAATAAAACGCGACAATTTTAACGCCAATGAAAAATTCTCAGAAAATGACGTCAGGGAAGCGAGTACTATTTAAAATGAAATCGCGTAAACACGACTATATTCTAGAAAATAGATAATCTGTATATAAATGGAAGCGTTTGTTAAAAAGATTCATTCATGAATTCGATCGCGAAATGTTATTTTGATTAAGCCACGAGCATGTTACTTTGAGTATACAATATGCATATCGTAATTAATAATTAAAATATAACGTTGATGATGAAATAGAACAGTGAATAAAGAAGTAAAGTTAAACGTAACCTATATAAAAAATGGAAATTATTAAATTTAATTATATACAAAGAAGAGGGAAAACTCTTCAATATAACGCTACTTTTATTAAATAATTAGAAGGAAGATTTAAGCAAATATGCATTATTTTGTAAACTGGAATTTGAATATCAATTTAAAATAAAGCCAAGAAGCCGAAGATAATTAATACTGTTAATTATCAATGGGGAAAAACGCTTCGTGGATTTTGCAATTATAATTTCCTTAAATATTGTTTGTAACTGATAGTTGAGTGTTTGTCATTTAAATTTAAGCTAGAATGAGTCCTAATCATATAATTTTTTTTTGTAAGGGTATTTATCAGAAAGGTTTATGATGGGAGTTCGAAACACCCTGACTTCTTTATTGTCAAGAATTTTTTTGGCCAAAACAAACCTTACAAGCGTGAGAATCATAACCAGGTAAACTATCCATAAGAGAAGAGATTGAGTACTGTAAATTTAAACCTAGATAAGTTAAGAACCAGTTTAATAATTAAGTAAATAAGTACTTGTTACGAATAATTTGATGTTTGAAAGAAACGATGTTGCAAATGTTCTATATTCTCTTGCGTGAGAGAAAATATTTCATACTGTATAAATGATTTATGACATTGCTGTGTTTGATTTTATTTTATAAATTCCAACATGTCCGTTGAGCTAGCCAGGCAAAGCAAAGTAAGAAAGGAAGGTAAGTCAACAATTTCGAATTTTACAATTTGCTGTAATTGTATCTATATGTAAGATTGCTTGAATAAAGCTATTACACGTTTAACTACGTTCCAGTTGCGGAGTTCTTGTATAGAAAACCTGCCAGTGACAAGCTAATAAGAAGCTATTAAATTCGTTATGATTCGCTAACTGGAGAAATAGGGCATTACTACTTCAGATACAATTTAAGAGCATACTTTCGAGAAAGCAATGGAAACACGATATCCTAGAAACTTTGTTGCAACCTTTAACGCAGTGTTATAGAAAAACGTTCTGCTAATATATTTCTTTGCACCGATTGTAATGATTAATGAACTGTATTACAAACTTATATAAAATGTCAGAATGCAGTTAAAAATTTCTGGAAGTTTCTAACTTCAAGATTAAATCTCTCTTGTACGCCGTACAATGTTACATTCCTGAAAGTAATTAATACATCAATGAATAGCACAAGCTAGCGCTCTATTTTAGGAGCGCCTATAGATACTTTTCTGAATACATCAACGGCAGTTATTCAGTATAGGGAAAAACTATATTCACATACACATATACATATTAACGTACACACTCACACGCAGACGTACGTGCTCACGCACATGCAAACTCAAATGCACACACCATCACACACGTCACCGCACATGCATACGTACACACACAAACACGCGCACGTACACACAACGAGTACTTTTATCCAACGTCTAAACTATAATTTCATCTTATTAACTCATATTATAGTATTAATAATTAACTTACCTTGTGCAATTACCTTTAATTGTGTCTATGTTACCGGTAAAGTGTAAAATTCAGGAATTTTATAAAAAACCTAAGTATTTTATAGAAAGCCTAACGATTTCAGGCAATGTGTGTGCTACGTACTTGGACGTAGCCGGGGGAAAAGTAAACACCAGACTAACTACCAACTGCGGAGAGGGGGGGGGGATTCGCCTACATACCAAAAAAACAAAAAAAATAAAGTACATCGCCGAGGATTACCTATTAACAAAATAAAAAAGAATGAAATTAAATACATAATTCGGTAGAAACAAGAGTACGCAATAAAATAAGCGTTATCATTTCAACGCCAAGAATTTCATTATACGGACAAATTGGATAGTGGATCCACGAAGTGCGCATTTTGCGGCTAACATGTAAGGCACTCAAAAAAAAGGAAAAATTAAAGCTTAAAATTTTCCAATCGCAAGTATGTTAAATTTCGGTATTAAATGTAAATTTACCCCCTAGCAAGTATGTTAAACTTTGAAGTATTAAAGACAAATTTAGTTTATAAATGTAAATTTACTCCCTAACAAGTATGTTAAATTTTGAAGTAATAAAGGCAAATTTAGGTTTTAAATGTAGTGCAGGTGTTAAACTTAAGCATTAAATACAGCCCACGTTGTAGCAAGAATTAACGACGTATACCCAGAAGCACCGGTGCAACCAGCTATTCAATAAGTATGGTGGACTGGTTTTACACCATCCATCGTTGATAAATAAAAATCCTTGACATGCATAACGGAATACAATGTACGTACCTCTCTGTGTCAGGATACTTAACTTGCCAACTTCTGAGAGGAAGAAGTCAGCATAACAACGTAGCTACCATCATAATTACAGTAACTGGTACACGGCAGCGAACAGGTGGGCTACATCCAGAAAGAAGGCCTTCGGCCTGTAGCAGAAAAAAGCTAAAAATAAAATTGGGTTAGATGGGATAAGATCGGGAACACTCACCATATACACGCAAGACATCTCTAATTGACAGGACAACAATAAACGTGCATTGCTTTTAAAGTGATAGAACGAGTAATGTAGAACATATTTCGTCGCACAGGCTGCAGAATCAAAATCAGAATGAATTTAAATGACGCCAATTTTAAATCCATACATCCGTGTTATAAAAACGCGATTTTAAACTGGAAAACACGGTTTTACCGGAGAATAGTGCGCGACCTTATTTCAAGAATTCGTTACTTTGTCACAATAGAGAAAACCCATTACACGCGGTTGTAATGTTGAACAAATTAAAGGTTGCCTACAAACAGGCTATGAGCTATTTAGTTATAGCATAATATACTTTACGTTTCAAAGCGAATAGATTTAAATTGAGGAATTATTCGAAAGCGTATTTATTGCAGAAAAATAAAATATACAAGATGTAAACTATTTAATTGTAGCCTAAACTTGTCGTTTTTAAAGCAAAAGGGATTTATTTGCGTTAAAAATTATTGGACCGCGTATTGATTATTAACCAGTAAAAATATACAGGATGTTCAAAATAAACGTAACAAGCTTTTTGTTCTTGCTGACAAGTTG
The DNA here is from genome assembly GCA_036346225.1 of Platerodrilus igneus. Lineage (NCBI taxonomy): Eukaryota > Metazoa > Arthropoda > Insecta > Coleoptera > Lycidae > Platerodrilus > Platerodrilus igneus. The sequence continues at coordinate 3,272,260 of JARFIW010001031.1, forward strand.
AATGTAAAGCTGTCTATCAAATCGGGTTACATTTTTATAACGACTTGACAGCTCATTAATCATGCGGTCTCTTCCTCCTTGACCGATAGAAATATGAGCTTCATGCAAAACATCAAATAGTGCACTATCACAAACATAGCAGATAATCCACCGTTCCCAGTTTCTTTAACAGGAGAAATAAGTTTGCTTTTCTGATCAATTGTGAGTACATCATAACGTTTCAATGACCAATAAACCCGCTGAGCTTTTAATGTAGTCGACTTAGCAATATTCACATCATTAATTAACACCGATACTGTTTATCCTCAATATAAATACAACTTTTCTCTTTGAATTTCGTATAGTTTTTAGTTCATTGTAAAATTTGGCTTTCATAAGCAGCAACGTGATTCGGACATTCTGACAGAATAAGAATATTATGCTTAGTGACAAGCTAAGACACGAAGAGTACGCGGATGCCTCGCTAACGGCTTCCACCCCCACTACTATAGCTTTTGAATAAATCCTCACCCGTATTGGCGGTTATTAAATTGGCATACTATACAATGCCTAGAAAACGTGTATAATATGATTTATTTTACACATTTCCTGATGATTTCAGGAATTGTATATAATACCTAGGAATCTATACAATGCCGGATTTCATGCTTTGCCGGTAACACATACACATACACACACGCACACACGCACGAACGCACGCACACACGCATGTACGTACGTACGTACGCACGCACGCACGTACGCACGCACGCACGCATGCGCTCACGCGCACACACGCGCACACGCGCATACGCACACGCACACACACACACACATACACACACAAATATTGCTGATGTCTGAAGTTGATTCCAAATGAGCCCCAGGCCGGGCGTTGAGAAAAGTGCTGTGGTCTGAAGATGCCCGACGTGGGACGGCTATAAAAGATTCTGTGGACTGAAGTGTTTAATAAGAGTGTTGTCCTAGTGTTCTCTTGGGGGCTTCAGTCGGGGTGATTAAAACAAAGTCGAAGACCATTTCACATGTTTAATTTACTTGTCACTTTAAGGTACAGTACAACTGTTACATCGGAGGGTTAGACTTATAATGATCTTATTCTATATTAATCCTTAACTGCTAACAATGATTATGCGATTATGCTTATTTACTAATTCCAATTACACCTAGCCTAGAGTTCATTGCACGTGTACTTCCTATCGATTGTCTTCCTGTACAATTTCGCACTTTTCACTTCCTATAACAAGTCACTCACCTTTTAAATGCATAAAACTTAATTCAATGTAATAGCTATAAATTATTATGATATTCGGCTATTACACCATCACACCTCCACGGGGTGCACTAAAAAATTTTTGTTTTTCAAATAAAAAAATTTTCTAAATTACAATACGTTATATAATTTTGTCCTATTCTTATGGATTTCTACTAACTTATTATCTATCTTAACTATAACATTAGGATTCTTATCTAAAACTACTTCATATGGGCCTACAAATATTGGATCTCTTTTATTAAGAGATGTATTCTTAACCAACAACTTATCTCCTAATTTATAATTAACATGCTTAGTTTTGATATCAAACTTATTCTTTCGTTTACTTTTGGATTGTAATAAATTATATCTCGCTTCATTTCCAGCGACTTGCAATCTATACTTTAGTTATGCTGGATAATTATCAAAATTATATAGTGGGTCTACTGAGTTTACCACGTTTGACGGTATTTGATTAATTTTCCCAAACACTAATTCGTGCGGGGTATATTTAGTTTCCGTATGCACTGAATTATTGTATGCAAAACACCAATAAGGTATGCAACTGCTCCAATTATTCGAATACTGCGGACATTGGATCCTTAAATATGCTGCTAAATTTTTATGTGAGTTTTCCAGCGCACCGATAGTTTCATGATGATAAGCTGTAGAATGTAACTGCTTTATATTTAATAATTTGCAAGTTTCCTTAAAAATCTCCGACATGAACTCTGAACCTTTATCCGTTAAAATTTCGCGTGGGATGCCGTAGCGTAAAATAAAATTCTCGACAAACGCTCTAGTTACACTTTCAGTCTCTTTATTTGGTAATGGATATGCTTCTACAAATTTACTTAAATCACACTGTAGTGTCAAAATATACCTGTTTCCATTTGCATCTGGTTGCAATGGTCCAACTAAGTCTAAAAAAACTTTTTCGAAAGCTTCGGAAGCTGTGGTTGTAATTATCATTGGCTGTTTGCTAATATTTGAATGTTTATGTTTTTGACATTCGTCACATTTTTTAATAAATGTTTCTACATCCTTTCGCATACTTGACCAAAAATAGTATCGTTTTATGTTATTGTATGTTCTATTGATGCCCGCGTGACCTCCCGTAGGCAATAAATGAAAATCATTAATGATTAATCTTTGCGTTTCTGAGTTTTGAATATTAGTGACTTCCTAATCACACTAATTCGTATGTCATTTTTTTTAAGTAAATTGCGGCCGGCTTTACAGTTATATAAAAATGACTTCGATTCTTCGTTTTTTATAATAATAAATTCCGGAATTGTAAATTCTCTACGAAGAAATTGCAGGTCTCTCAACGACGCTTCGAAGGCTGACGCTGATCGAGATCCTTGCTTCAAATAAATTATATTTTTACTCCCATCATAAATTGATACATGCATGCAAACAAAATTATTTCCTTTATTGGATTTAATGATTCTGTTAAACTCCTCCTCTGATACAAATCGTAATTCTGTTGCATCCTTCGGATGCTTCAAAAGTTCAACAATGTTGGGGTGATCAGTCCCATCATCCTTTGATGCTTTTGAATCGACTTGAAAGTCGCCTAATTTTCTACTTTGGGCTCTTGTTGTTACATATACTTTTTCGTGAACCGCTCGCTCCATATTCTTTAAATAATCTGAATCTATAATAATTCTAGATAAAGCGTCCGCTGTCACGTTTTCTGTACCCCTAATATACGTTATTGTAAAATCATATTCTTTAAATGTTAACCTAAATTTTGTCAATCGACTAGATGGATTACTCATACCAAATAAGTATACTAACGGTCTATGATCCGTTAAAATTTGAAATTTTTTGCCAAATAAGTATGGTCTAAATTTTTTCACTGCCCATACTACAGCTAATAACTCTTTTTCTATTGTACAATAATTTATTTCGGCTTTGTTAAGTGCTCTACTTGCGTAAGCTACTGGCTTGTCGTCGCCATTCGACAAAACTGCTCCTAACGCGTAACCTGATGCGTCCGTGCGTAAGATGAATGTACTATTATCTGAAAAATCTGGGTATTGTAATATTGGTGGGTTTGTTAAAGTTGTTTTTAACAGTTCGAATGCTGCTTGACATTCATTGGTCCATTGGAAAGTTACACCTTTCCTAGACAATTTGTTTAACGGTGCTGTTATTTCAGCGAATTTTGGAATAAATTTTCTATAGTAATTGGCAAATGCTACAAACCTTTTAACGTCGTTTGCGTTAAGTGGTGTTGGATAATTTTGCATGACTGCAATTTTTCTGGATCTGGTTGTACACCTTGTGCCGTTATAACGTGCCCTAAATATAAAATTTCCTTCTTTAAAATTCACACTTTTTGGATTTAATTTTAAATTGACTTTTCTTAACCTATTGAGTACTTTTACTAAATTTGTATTGTGCTTTTCTAAACTATCTCCGAATACAATTAAATCATCCAAATATGTAAAACAATTCTCGTAATTTAATCCTGATAAGGCTACTGTCATCGCTCGTGCAAAAATACTCGGGCTTACTTTTAACCCCATCGGTAACCTAGTCATTTGAAATTGTCCTTTGTCTGTACTAAATGCCGTACACGGTCTGGACTGTTCTTGTAATCCTATCTGATAATAACTTTGATATAAATCTAAACTTGAAAAATATATCGCACCTCCTAACGAATCTAAAATTGATTCGATACTTGGTAGCGGAAATTTGTCATCTTGCAATTTAGTGTTTAATTGTCTATAATCAATAACTACGCGCCATTTTTGTTTCCTAAACTATCCGGTTTTTCGGTACTATTAGTAGTGGTGACGACCACGCACTCTGTGCGGGTTCTATTATCCCGTCATGTAACATTTTATCTACTTGCTTTCCTATATCATTTTTCTGTGAATATGGTAACCTATATGGTTTAACGTACGTTGCTCTAGCATCTGTTTGTAACTGAATATGCTGCCTATTTATGTTTGACACGGTTAGTAGGTCATTGTCGACATAAAATACGTCTGCAAACTTAGCAGAAATCTTATGAATGGTGGTTTGTTCTTCGCTATTCAAACCTTCGACGTTAATGTCTTTTAATAATTTATCAATACGTTCAACTGAGAATTTTGACTCTTCAAATTTAACTATCTTGTAATCTGAAAGTCGTTCGATGGTAGGTTTAAAATTTCGTAACTTAATTTCGGTCTCGTTCGTATTCAATAACTTTACTGGTATAAAATTTTTAACTGGCTTTACAACTACGTTTGCTAGAAATACACCTTCGCACAATTCTTGTGATTTTATTACGCATTCCTCTTTGCAATTTACTTTGAAATGTTTGATAACCTCGCATCGTGGTGGGATTATTGTATATAAATCTTCGTTTGCTAATAATGGAATTGACGTTGATACATTATTACTTACGAAAGTAAATTTATAATTTTTATAATCGATATTTGATCTGTACTCATTAAAAAAATCTGATCCTATTACTCCATTTACGTCTGATTCGAAATCGTTCATTACAACAAAAGTATGATTAATTGAGATATTCCCTATTTTAATTGGCAGATTTACCGTTCCAATTGCTTTTGTTTTACCCGATACTCCTTGAATAAAAATTTGCTTATTTGTATCAATATTTATCTTAGTTGTTAAACTAGAAATGAAAATAACACTTACTGATGTTCCTGTATCTAAAATTAATTTAATTGTATTGTTATTGTATCCGACTTCTATGAAATTTACACTATTAATATTTAAAATGTTGTGAACATTCCTTAAATTATTCCGGGGGGTCTCGAAAAAATGTTTTCGGTTCCCTAGTTTGGTCTAATGTATTTTCTGTGTAGTTTTTCTCTGACGAGTTGATGTAAAAATTGCGATGGTTTCCCCTATTATAAAACCGATGACCTCTTACAGTTTTACTTACGTATGCATTTCCTCGATCTCTAGTGTTCATGAACGTGCATGGATTATTTCCTCGACCTTGATACCTGGTGTGTGAGGTACGTTGACTTCTATTTGTATTATTGTTATGATATTTTACGCGTCTAGTAAATTGACGACCTTTTCCGGTTGTGTAATACATTTGCTGAGGTTTATTTGCAATTTCCTCTTCCTTCGCGGCTATTATGGCGTCTTTTAATTTATCGTAATTTCGAGCTTTTATAATTGTTTTCAAGTTTTCGTCCCTTATTCCGTTTGTAAATACGTTTAATGCAATTTTTTCGTTAGCGGCTGTCAAAATTTTTAATGATTCTTTGTTACCCTCTGCTTGAGCTATTGTTAAATTAACCATTAATTCCTCGATCGTTTTACCAAAATTTTCTATTGATTTATTATTTTGTCTGGAGTTATGTAATTCGGCAGACAATCCTGATGCTGATTTTTTAGTTAAAAGATGATGTTTGATATCGTTCACAAGCGCTTTTACATTCTTATACTTACTGTCTAATCGCATTTTAGCATTTTGACTTAACTTAATTTTTATGACAAAATTCACTAACAATCTCTTACCTTCATCATCTAACAAGCTATCATATAGTTCAATTGCGTCGACCATTTGCTTGGTGGTATTTTCTGAACCGTCCATGGCTGGAATCATAGAGGCTGCTACTTTTAATTCAAATTTTTCACCCATGGTGTCTTGATTTTTCCTACTTAAAATACTTAACTTCCTCTAACCTATACTCCTCGCATAACCTATTCAAATAATCAAATTTCCTATTAGTAACATCTAAATCGTTTCGTCTTTCTTGACAATCTTTATTTAAATTTTTAATAAAAATCTTAAATTCCTCTAAAATTTGCTTCAAGTGTTCCGTCATTAATTTTAACTCGTACTTAATTTTTATAGCTTAAAATAAAATAATTCTTACTATACAATCTGCTGGCTTCTACTGACCTCTCTCCTAATCTTCTTGTCCAACATTTTCTTGAACATTTTAAAAAGTAATAAAATACCCAACAACGCTAAAATTATACCTGACGTAATACCTATTACCTCAGAATTTGAATAGCCATTAATCGAACCATTTTTCATTCCAGTTTGTGCAATAACTACCTCTTCTTTGGAATTGCTGGTGCCCATTTCAAATTTCGGTTATTATAATTTAATCTGTAGAACTAGCAGGACTCGCAGAATTGGCGGGGCTGGCAGGATTAGCAGGGCTGGCAGGATTAGCAGGGCTGGCAGGATCGCCATGTAGTGTTCTCTTGGGGGCTTCAGTCGGGGTGATTAAAACAAAGTCGAAGACCATTTCACATGTTTAATTTACTTGTCACTTTAAGGTACAGTACAACTGTTACATCGGAGGGTTAGACTTATAATGATCTTATTCTATATTAATCCTTAACTGCTAACAATGATTATGCGATTATGCTTATTTACTAATTCCAATTACACCTAGCCTAGAGTTCATTGCACGTGTACTTCCTATCGATTGTCTTCCTGTACAATTTCGCACTTTTCACTTCCTATAACAAGTCACTCACCTTTTAAATGCATAAAACTTAATTCAATGTAATAGCTATAAATTATTATGATATTCGGCTATTACACCATCACAGACTTTTGTTTAAATGAAACCACTAGAATCAGACATCATACTTGCAATAACGCAAAATGTTCTTTAACGAAATCCTTCAGATAACAATTACTACATCCACAACAGCTTTTCTCTAGCAAGCAATATGTTAAATCTCATCTCAAAAAAAGTTTCATACAAATATTAATATCTAAAATTAGTCTAAATTTTGCCATCGCGGCTTTTCCTATGCCTAACAAAAACATTTTTCCGAGTAATCACTCACTAAATTGGAGTCAAAAGCTTCTTTGATAATTAGGATTAATTTGATTCACCAGTAACCTTTAATTAATCAAATTATGTACAAATTTAGTCAAGATAAGATAGATAACTCCACCCTTTAAAATCGAATATAAACGTATCTGATCACTTAGGTTTAGTAATTATTTATTATACAGGGTGTCCGGAAAATACGTGTACAACGTGAGAACAGAGATTCCTTGGCTCAGGATAGATCAATTTGGGCCAACTCACCATATACACAAGTTGCTTTATTTAGCCGCTAAAGAGCTTCAATGTTTGTGCAAAATTCTTGGTATTTTAAAATAATTCGAAAACGCGTTGATATATTTTGCTATTTTTGGGGTGTGAGTTCTATTTTCAATTGACATTTTGTGGTGCTGTACACAATGGTTTCAACAGCACACGAGTGTCTTAAACATGATGTATTGTATAAATATCTGACCATAATCTTTTTGCTGCTTATGCAGTGACTACCAATTTTTTTTTATAAGTAGTCGACGTAATTTGAAAACTTCTTTGTCTCTTGTAACATTTTGATTAGATGGGCGGTTTGCCAGAAAAAACTATTTTTAAATGTCTGCACACTTTCATCATCATTGCTGCATTAAGCGTAAAGCGGGACAAATAAAAACACATAATAGTTGGCTTTGCTTTTAATTTGTTATTTAACTTGACTGTCATTTAATATCAGTTTGCCTGTCAGGTCGTGAATTTTTGCTTAATTCAATGCAATTTTGCATTTTTCGTTTTTTATCATGGGTAATTACACAAACGCCAAACAGGTAGATATGCTTTTGGTTTTCGAATTTTGTCAAGACCATAGTCGTGAAAGCGTCAGAGTTTACAAGGAAAGATTTCCCAATCGCCAAGTGCCAAACCATCAAACATTCGCAAATATTGAAAGACATCTTCGCGAAAATGGTAGCTTTCAGTCAAGAAATGCGGTTCGAGGACGTCAACGTATCACAAGACGCTTAGGACTTGAACTACAAGTTCCTAAAGGTATTGTTCATGATGTTTTTAAGAAACAGTTCAATGTTCAACATATCTGCGTCTGTTCAAATTAAAACTTTTTCTTGCCGTAGTCGATGATTATTTATTTATTTTACGTACTTCCAATTTATCTCTTCCATTTCTGTACATTTCAAATACTTTTCCGTTAGTCATTTGATAAATAATTTCACTACTGAAAAGTACGTGATATATTATCATTAGTTCGACGGAATGGTGACGTTTTATTAGCAACTCATCAACTCGCTCTGATTCAATTTCAATTGGTGTGATGTCAGCATTTCGAACAATCTAGTAAATTCTAAACGTCGTTTCTATGTTCTCATTGCTTGAAATTATAGGCTCCTTCCTTACGTAAGCTTCTATAATATTCATATATAGTATAGTAAATCTTTTTCGAATGGTTGGATATGAAAGCTTGATGCAACGTTCACAGAACTGCCGTCCTGCGACAGTCCGGAAATATGCCAATTAATTCCGTTTACCTGTGCTTTACCTTATCTTCAAGATTTATGACTGCAATTAATTGTTTTATTTTATATTATATCTGATAAAATGAACTTTCGTTCACCTTTACTGGATCATTTTAGAAGTTCAATACACTTTTTATTTCTTTGAGTAGCGATTGATTTTCTGAATGGATGCGCTTGTTATTAACTGAAAATACAATTTCTTTCTAGACGCATACTCTCATTGTTTCCTATTCTGAACTAACCTACGCATTTCCTTGAAACTTGAACAATCTGCACCTATCACTCTGCGTGCGATAGCCTGATCTAGGTCTATATATACCTCTTTTTGCCTATCTCTGCTTGTAATATATCCCGTGCTATTTCTCAAAAATGCTTTAGAACGTATCCTGCCCTTCTATTTCTCCGATTTTTTTTGTTTTCTGCAGATATCTTTATTCCTCTACTATTTCTATAAACTATTTGTTATTAACTTTGTCTGCCCATGCTATCATTGTCATACATCTGAAGCACAACATTCTTGAAGGCTTCTATCATTTTGGTTTGCTTTTCCTACTGCCCCTATTTTATAGACGCACTGTGCTGTGCTTCACACATATGTTTTCAACAATTTTCTTCTTATTTCAATGTTTGTTGTCTTTAAACATAGCCCTTGTTCTTTCTTATTAGATGTAGTTCGGAGTGATGTGGAAGAATGTGGAATGATGTGGAGGTGGGAGGGATGTGGACTGATGTGGAGGGATTGTGAAATGATGTGGAGGAATGTGGAGGCATGTGGAGGGAATTAAAGGAATGTGGAGAGATGTGGAGTGATGTTGAGTGATGTGGAGTGATGTGGAGGGATGTGGAAGGATGTGGAGGGATGTGGAGTGATGTGAAGTAATGTGGGTGATGTGGAGTGATGTGGAGGGATAAGAATTGAGGTGGAGGTGGGAGGGATGTGGAGTGATGTGGAGGAATGTGGAGTGATTTGGAGGGATGTTGAGTGATGTGTGGGTGATGTGGAAGTGGATGTGATGTGGAGTGATGTAGAGGGTGGTGGAGGAGGTGGAGGGAGGTGGAGGAATGTAGAGTGCTATGGAGGGATGTGGAGGGCGTTGGAGGAGTGTAGAGGGCGGTGTAGGAGGCACCAGAATGGTGTTCTGCGTTTACTGTCTCACTACTAGCGTTTATTACGGCAAATAATGCAAGGAACTCACAATTTGTACAAAAGGCATATTTTCAATAATATCTTCATCGGAAGATTCATAAAATATTTGACTATATGCTTGAAACGTGCTCGTATCTTGAAGTTTTTCGACATTGCAATCAACCCCCTACCTGTAATATTCCTATTGTTCGGCTAAACTAAATGATATTCCAACCGCGGCTTAGGTACTTCGTAACTTCCATTTAAATCTTTTGTTACACTATCGCTAAAATGGACTAATGCATTTTCCTGCAGTTCATCTTTTGTTTCCTTCTTTACAGGATCACAAATGCCTTTAATCTCAAAATCCCACAAATTTGTAGTAGTTGCACTATAAACATACGACTAAACAACCATTAAAGTCACTTTTTCCAGTGGGTTAACAGCAGGAACTTTGCTCATAAGTGTCCGACCTAGCTTCGTTTCAACGGCTATCAGTCAACTGTCTAATTTAGAAATTTTTCCGGTTAAAAGATTACCAACAACATCTGTCTCCGTTAACAACTCAATTTCTGGGCAGTCTCCCCCAACATCCGAAAGGGTGATATTATGACATCGAAGTTCACTCAGTAAGAAATCGTTATGTAACTGTGGGACCGCACCACATATTAACGGTAGATCTAAGGCGGGCGGCTCCGTGGCGTAGTGGTATGTGTGTGACTACTACGCCCAAGGTTCCAGATTCAAATCCCGACACGGTCCGCTTGAAAAATGTTAGGCGAGCATTTTTCACAAAAATACATCCTCGTTCGGATGAGAGGTAAAATGGAGGTCCCGTGTGTGTGTTGTCGCGCATGTTAAAGATCCCTACCTTGCTTGGAACAGCAAGGGTTCGGCAAAATTCCAAATTTTCCAGGTAAAAAAAATCGCTTTCTGGCCAATGTAGTAACTTCGGGTGGAGCATTGAAAAATCACAGGTAAGGTAAATTTAGGGCCTTAAATGAATATCGAACAGATTCGTTATGTGACGAAACTGTAATTCTATAACGAGTATGAACTTTTGGTTCAGACACAACGGCTCGAAACACAATATGACTCGGGTGTTCTTTACCAATGTGATGCAAGACAATAGACCTTGCAGGTTCCCCAAAATGTATATGCTCTGTGAAACTGTATCAATCAGCTCGAATGTTACGGATTTAGCCACCACCAACTAATTTATCGATTACAGTTTGAGCAACACATACTGTTTACTATCCTAAGGCGCTACTATACTTGACGTGCTACCACTACTTTTATCTAGTTCTAGTAATTTTTTGTCATACGATTTAAAAGATCTGCTAGGAGTAACTCTCAGCACAAAAAATGAAATGACGAGCATTGCATAAAGGACATCTGACATTAGTGCTGCATCTTTTCGAGAGATGATCCAATTTTAAACACTGACAGGACAATTTCTTTTCACTGACGAGTCTATTTTTTTCCTACCGTTAAGGAAGGTACCTGCAATTCTGGCTTAAATGCTACTTACCACAAAAAAAATGCAAGTACGGTTTCTTTTTGTTGACTCATTTAACGATAGCAAATCTAAGGCTGTAGATACATCTTTAGTTCGACGACTTTATTAATAGACTTTTCCACGGACCAAAACCACTTCTTGCTAACAAAATACGTTCTTTCTCAACAACCACTTCACACAAAAATTCCATGAGATCCTTTAACCGATTAGAGAAATCATGACCCTTATGTATGCTTTCTTTTCCTATTTCTCAAGACATATTCTGGGAGGCAGGATTAGACTAGGAGATTGAACAATAGAGTACTTATGGGCAGTGATTTCTAAAGTTGCCAGTGCACTTAACTGCGATTCTAATCGGTCATACAAAACGGACAAGGAAGTTCCTTCCTTGGGGTGTATCGCGTTGGCGACAAGCTATAACAATTCACGCACATACACCTCGACTAAAGACATCGTGACGTCCAAAATGGTCTTTGAAATGCTCAACCAGCTTAGGATAACTTTCGGCTGTAGCAGGGAAACTTTCGCATATCTCTCGTGCCTTAAAACTAGGCACAGTTGATTGAAGCAAATATTGACATTTATCTGCGTCAGGAGTTGTAGCGTCTTCATGAATTTTGAGAATTGTCCGTAAAAACCTAACCAAGACTTTATATCAGAATCAAACCCTTTTATCTCCAAAAGTGGGAGTTTAAATTTTGGTTCTACAGTACTGCAACCATTTTACGGTGCAGCTGTACGTACTTGAACAAGATGCTTAGCTATCAAAATGTCTATATATTTACACTGAGATTCTGCTTCTTCAACTAACTTATTCTCCGACATGTCCTTATCAGCCCTTATAACTGCCGTAATTTGTTCATCAACTTTAAACATTAAGTTGGACCTATCTTCCAACTTGCACAACAATTCCCTAATATTTATTAAATCTGCATTCTGGGCCAATGTCGCATCTATACTAACAACAGATTTAGTAAATTGGACCCACATTGCACTGCGCTGTTTTTTAAGGCTCTCTAAGTTAGCCATATCGTATAATCACACAAGGCAAAATTCAGTTATCAACAATCTTAGTCAGCACTTTCCATCCCGTCACGGTCGCCAAAATATGTAGGAAATCGTCAAAACTACCCGTCTCGATCTTCAAGTATCAGGCCCAAAACACCACTTTTCCTGAATATATGAATATTTTCACAGATCTAAAGTTTACCTTTTAATAAAAAACTGACGTTGAGAAAAAACATAACAAACGCACAACTATTAAAAAAATTAAACAACAAATGCATGTCAATTTTAACACAACTATAGGTATGCAATTCTAATTCATTGCGTTTGGTTAGGAATCCAAGTTAACCTTAATAACTTACTTTTTATTTAACCGTTCCCTGCTTTCAATGCTTGAAACTCTCCAATCCTTTTAACCTTTTCAAAGCTGTTTTTAATGCATTTTCAATCCCTGGAGAAATACGCCTAAATAATTTCTTTTTACAAAATCTAAGGATAATTTTTTACATTGAAGTACGCGGTTGGTTATTAAAGCCCCTTAGATAACAAAGACGTTTAGAATTGCTAGTTAAAAAGTTAATTACGAAGGTTTTACGCTTCAGTTGCCGGTAAATCTGCCTTGTCTAAATACATAAAAGACGGACTGAGTATAAAACTTGAAAATTTGCATTTTATTTATAACGTTAGAATAATTTGATGTTGATGAATTATCTTGGTCGATGAATATCTTCGGATACTGGAAGTAAATTATTTTAATTGCAAGTTTAGTGAAGTTAGTGTTGTAATTATTACATAAATTAAAACTTTTTACAAGATCTTTGTTCCACTGTTGTAGGAAATACTTTCGACCATTCTGTTGTATAAGAATACACAACAGCATAAAAAAATGTATGCGAGGTATAGAACAGTAATGTGGAGCTATACCGTTTCAACTAAGTTATAAGAACACCAATAGGTAATTTTTGAGAGGAGTGTTAAACATGACCTTCAATGGAATTTATTTTAACGCACAACTGTATACAAAATACCTGAAAATTAGAAACTGTGTTAAGCTTCAAGTCAACTTTATTGCCAAACACACTATATATATTGCTGTGTAACCTTATAAGAATCGAGCCTCACGAATTGGGCGTCAAAAATTGCCGTGGAACTCGGGTAAAATCCTCACCCACAAAAATATTTTCGAAAATTTTATAAAATTTTCAAAACTCGAAAACAAAATTAAATAATACAAAAAAAAATTTTTCTTACCCGTTTTCCTTCTCTTCCTCGGTTGAATGGCCTTCTTCAACTGCTTACGGCTAGCTCAGTAGGACCTCCTTTTAAATATCTATATTCACTCTCATATTCTATCAATCACGCACACTCCCAATAAAACCACAAAATACAACAAACATACAATCTTTTATTTTTCACTATTTACAAATGAAATTTAATATTGTCCGCATTACATTGATCACGTTACACTTTAGTAAATCTTATTGTGTAATGTCCTGTATTTTATTTTAAAATCATCAAACACATAAAATGTAATCTCGGCACACTAACCGCGTACTAATTAAGAGGCTACCACTATGCAATACAATTTAAATGATTTTATAATACTTACAACTCGTGTTGACTTTCATACGTCGTTTGGGACGATCGAAATATTAAGGGCTTTTACTACGTTGTCCAAAAACATTTATACACTTCGAATGTAACCTCTCCATACCCACCTAACGTGAAATCCTTTATTTAAAATAATAATTCTTACAATTTTGCTCACCCGATTTTTAAGTCCGCGAATTTCAGTGCGTCGTTATGCTATTTTCTGAAAATTAATATACACTATGCTTGTATTTGTCTCGCGTTCAACTAATTATATTGACCAATCGTATATTTCCTAATGTCCTACAAGTTCCTCCTATACTATCGTCGTCTTTTGCTTATGCGTTTTCTACGTCTCTTTCTAACCTGGTTTGAGTGGTAGAAAATCAATATTCCGGACCCTCTGCTATCTAAACCCACGTGGACTTACTACGAGATTTAACTAACCGCTCATTGGCATTTCCAGAGAACGCATGCGACGGTTTACCCAATATTCTCTGTAACCGTTTGCTATCTATAAAAATTAAGTAGAACTTGACATTTAGAATTCTGCAGGTGTTTAATTAACTGACGTTTTACCACAACACTTCCACGAGTTTGGAGTTTGGCGCATTTCTACCCCACCGATATATTTGTTTGTTAGCAACGCTTTTCACCTTGGTATTATTGGGTTTTTACACGTTTTTATGCATATTATACATCAATAATCGTTCAATTAAATTCAATTAAATTAATAAATTAATGGCATTGACTTCTACCATTTATTTCTTTGCAAACGTACTTAAATTTCATTCATTATTTGTAAAATTTCGTTAATACCTGATATTTAAAATGAACTAACTAATATAACTTTCGCACGTAATTTTTGGTTGTTCCTCTATACAGGGTGTTTTGAAATTGCTTCGTTTATATTTATTTTTAATCTTTTAAAACCACTATAATATATATATATATATAATGCTGTGATAAGGGGTTGTTTAAGGGTATATTTTATAGCAATGGTCATGTAGTAATCAGAAATTATAATAGAAAGCAGAAAACGGCATTTATTTAGTAGAAAATTAAGTAATTGGGATAGTTTGTAAATAGTAAGCAGTCAACACCCTGTATTTAGAGTATAAGTAGTTTTAAGCGACGCAAATAGTAACAATAGGACGCATAATCAGCATAGAAATAAGTAATTCATGCATTAGGTAAATAACAGATATTTAACACCCGGTATATGGAGTTTTAGTAATTTTAAGTAAGGCAAATAACTATATTTTTCAGTGGAAGCATGCGTATTTAGAAGTGAGCATAGTTCACGTAATTAAACACGCATTTTAAAGGATTCTAATCAGCTATGATAATACGGAGATTAGAAATAAAACTTAAAGAAGCGTAGTGTAAGTGCGTAGAAACAATTAACAATTTTTAATAGTAAAGGTAATTAAAAATGCGTAAAGAAACAAACATACTTGAAAATCGAAATTCGAATTGCATCAGGTATTTGTGTATAATATCGAAACGCGATTATTTTCTCAAAACATCGCATGGTGTGATAACAAGGCATATGTAAGCAAACAACAATTATTCGAAAGGCCGAGAATGTTACATCAGAAAACCACTTTAAGTGTAGAAAATAGAGAGACCTTATTGGTTAAGATTAGCGACAGGCTTGTGGGCCAAACCCACAGAAGAAGGGGGATAACTCATATATTAACAGCGAGAATGATAACGGAGGTTAGTTTTCAACTCAACAAGGTCAAGCTGTGTCACTATGAATCAAAGAGTAACGCGTACGTAATAATAGTTTGATAGTAAAAGTGTTTAATGACAGATAGTGCTACATATATGAAAATTTATATTGCCGATGAACATAAGTAGATTTTGGGGAATTTATTTAAACTAAAATATAATAATAATAGGGCTCTAAGTTGGACGACAATAAATCTAAGTTGGAGTATAATAATCTGAGTTTGACGACAATAATTCGAGGGAAATGTAATAAATCTAAGTGATGTTATCGATTTAAAGGGGTGCATGATTTTGAGGCTGGTGTAGAATAATTCTAAGTTGGACGGCAATAAATCTAAGTTGAACGACAAAAAATCCAAGTTTGGTGAGAATAAACTCTAAGTCTGACAATAATAATCCAGAGGGTGATGACAATAATTTAAATGTAATAATTCAAGTGTGTGGATAGATAATACTTCAAATGGGTATATAATAATTTCGAATTGGTGAAAATTAATTTCGAATACGATAGATCGTATAATAATGCATAGAGAATTCTAATTGATGCCATTTTTCAAACAGTCGGCCGTATCGGGATTCGACCCCAGGACCTTAAAATCTGTAGTCCTACGCTAACTACATTGATCCACGGCGACACCCCTCTTCACATACAATTGTATGTTAGTAAAGCAGGGCATATAATTAGGAAACAACAGAAGAGGAACGAACCGAGCTGTATCTAGACTGTTCGAATTTCAGGGAACAGTGTAGGCTAGCTCAGAATAGAACTAAATGAAGGTACGCGTCCAACCAGTTTCAATACGGAAAACCTAATGACGAAAAAAGTAATTGCACTAAAACCTGATGGTTATTATAAGTAACTACAGGTAGTGTTGGTTTTGAAATATTTTCAACTAATGTCGATTGCGCTAAAGGCTATGCAAAACTATTAATTCGGTAAATGCTCAAGTATTTGAGGATCTTGGTAGCCGCAGGCTGCTTCACCTACTTCACATATCCTACATTTGATTTTCCAATGCTCCATCCGAAGGCACTACATTGGCCAGGGGCGAGTTATTTTGTACCTGGAATTTTGAATTTTGCCGAACCCTTGCTGTTGCAAGCAAGGTAGGGATCTTTAACGTGCGTGACAACACGCAGGCACACACGGGACCTCCACTTTACCTCTGATCCGAACAAGGGCGTATTTTTGTGAAAAATGCTCGCCTAACATTTTTTAAGCGGACCGTTTCGGGATTTGAAACTGAGACCTTGGGCTTGTAGTCACACGCATACCAACTACGCCACGGAGCCGCCCTATTCACATACCTTAAATGTGATTTTCAATGCTCCACCCGAACGTACTACATCGCCCAGGAAGCGAGTTTTTTTTTACCTGAAAAATTTTGAATTTTGCCGAACTCTTTCTGTTCCAAGCAAGGTAGGGGGTCTTTAACGTGCTTGAGAAAACTCACACACGGGATCTCCATTTTGCCTCTCATCCAAACGAGGGTGTATTTGTATGAAAAATGCTCGCGTAACATTTTTCAAGCGGACCGTGTGGGAATTCGAACCCGGGACCTTGGACGTAGTAGTCACACACATACCAACTACGCCACGGAGCCGCCCTGCTTCACATACCACTGAATATCGAGGAAATAGGGTATATATTTGTAAACAATAGAAGGGGAACCGAACTGCATCTAACAAGAAACAGCAAAGGCTATGTTCGAAGACAACAAACATAGAAACAAAGAGAAAATTGTTGAAAGCATATGTGTGGATCTCAGTAAAGTACGTCTATGAAATATGGGCAGTAGGAGAAGCAGACAGAAAAACGGTAGAAGCGTTTTGGAATGTTGTGCATCAGATGTATGGAGATGATAGCATGGACAGACAAAGTTAATAACAAAGAGGTTATAGAAAAAGTAGGGGAATAAAGATATCTGTAGAAAACAAAAAAAAAATAAAAGAAATAGAAGAGCAAGATACGTTCTAAGGCATTTTTGGGGAATAGTGCGGGATATATTACAAGCAAAAGTGGGAAAAAGAGAGATAAGTGGTTGACCTAAATCAGACTATTGCACGCAGATAGTGTACGAGACAGACTGTTAAAATTTCAGGTTAATGTGTAGGTTAGCGCAGAATAGGAAACAGTGAGTTAACCAGTTAAAGGACTGAAGACCTAATGATGAGGGTATACATTTAGAAAACAATAGAAAGAACCGAGCAGTGTTTAGGTTCTATGAATTTCAGCAAAATGTGTAGGTTAGCTCAGAATAGGAAACAATGAGGTTCGCATCTAACCAGTTTCGGGACTGAAGACCTAATGAAAGCTGTGATGCTGGAATACATATTTATTAATTAAAGAATAAAATTTTTCTGTTTATCAAATATTGGTTGCAAAATTTACCTATTACTAAGTTTAACTATGATAAGGATAGCAACTTTTTTTTTCAGTGTCAGATTTCGACGTTTCTACCACTTTCCAAATACTTATGGGAAATAAATTTTGCCGGGATTTCTTTGAGTCATCGATACTGTTTATATCAATAAATACAAAGGTTTAGATAAGTCTGTAGTTCGAAACAAACTGCTGTTGTGTTCAAGGACAGCAAAACCCTACAGCACAACTGTCGTTTTATTAAACGTCGTGGAAGCGGTCTATAATGTTCGGTTATTCGGTACATAAAGCATTTCGCCGTTTCTGTTAAGCTTCCTCCAAAAGCTGTTGTAAGATATAAATAGGGAATTCATTTTGCAGCAACATAAATTTTGGTGCGCTACTACTTTCCAGTATATCAAGAATTAATATAACAAAGTGCTTTCAAGCGTTGATTGGAATGGGTATTTTCAAAAGCTACACGTTGGGTACCGTACATACTTGGCACTTAATATCCGTAGTGTTTTAATAATGAATGCATTATGGTTCAGAAAGCACATTTCAGCTAGGTGAAGAACGTTAAATATTGGTAGATGTTTGATAATTATCAAATTTCTTACTCTGCAATAACCTCTAGACGCAGAAAAGTTCTCGCTCGCACTGAAAGGCACATAGCGGAAAGTCTGTTTAGTACAACCAGTGATTTCTTGTCTAAAAGTAGGTCAAAATAATGAATTTGTCTTATTGCGTTCTCGTCATTTGAAATTAGATTACACGTAGAAGTAACGAAACACGAATAATTCGCTGACTTTATTAGATGCCAGTCAGCTGAAAAGTATCCAAGAGGGAAACAAGTTAACAGTAGTTTCTAGAAGTTACTCGAGTTATGTAAACGAATGGTGCAGTTTGCGGACCCAGACTCATTTTACATAGCTTTTATGAAGAGTAAAGAAGGATTATTGATATAATTTAAAGAGTGATTGCTACATCCTTTGCCTTTCCTGAATGTTATTTAGCCTAGCAAAAGGAAAATTAGTTAATTAGCGCTGTGGTCGACCAATTCTGATGTCTTCGTAAGACAAAACGGCTTTAATAAAATAAAAACAGAAACAGCATAGCCGAATATTGTTAAACCAAAAAACACTAATCAAGTAGGCGTGTTACTTGTAAAATGAGCGTTAAATGAATTAATATTGATTTGCCCTGAAGGGGCGGGACCAGTAACAATATAAGGGTTCATCGGCTAACGCAGCGGTGTGGGAGTGGGTTGCTATGAAAGATATTACAAAATAACAGAAAAATAAAGATGTTCAAAAATAATAAAGAAAAGGGGTGAAGTACAAACAACACTACCTTGCACTAGCACTTACCCTGAAATATTTTTCTCTGTCATAATCGTGGGGCTCCAAACCGTCTGTCACAGCAATTCCTTTTGTTAGTATTTTTATATGGAAGATTATTTTTCTGCATAAATCAATCTTGGTTCGGTATCCCAAACTTTATAACCTTATACTCTACGTTTCTCGAAAATACCTAAAAAATTTATCAAAATAAAATATCTCTTCCAAATAAAATACCATTACTGGGATAGCTGTATGTCCTTTACAAATGTGTTTATGTACTTCGTTTTTAAATAAATTCAAATAAAAATCTACCTAGCTTAAACTCTATTAACAAAAAAATTATTTCAATAAAATTGCATAAAATACCGCCTTTAGAAAACAATTTTTTTAACCTCAAATTTGGCCAAATGTTGCTAAAAAAGAAAATCTTAGTAAACCTTAAATCTAAGTCATCGACAAAACTAGTCATCCCTCCGCATTTTTCTTGTTTCTAATATTGAACTACGAGATAATTATGAATCTCAATTAGTGGGAATGACTTCAATAATAAAGAAAATAACCAATTAAATACCAACTCTTAATTACATCATTTCATTGTCCATTTCAAACTGCTAAATTTTTACGTCTCATCCAAACCAGGGCGTATTTTTGTGAAAAATTTTTGCGTAACATTTTTCAAGCGGTAGGTGTCGGGAATTGAAACTGGAACCTTGGGATCGGTAGTCATACGCCAACATACCTGATCCACGAAGCCGCCTTATCCAAGAACATCAACGGCTTGGTTTGCAATCATAAAATTATCCATCTACAGAAAACTCCCTCTCGCTAAACACACCACAAAATTTCAATTTAATGAAGTTGTGACTCACCAGTCCCCAATCCCTTTTTCCAAACGGTCATGACGGCATTATATCCGCGCCTCTCGAGTTTGTTAAACTGCCCTGCATTTGTCGACGCATTTCACATTGCATGTCGATTGCCGCCTATTTCCCTGCGGGAATCCAAACAAATTTTTCTTGGAGATTTGTACTTTTAACTTTTTTTTAAATTACCATTATATCAAACATCTTCTCAACGGTTACATCCACCTTATTACGTGTTCGTATAACTATATTTCGATTTTGGCGTACTACCGATTCACAATTAACTTCTTCTTCATTCTCTGTCGGATGTCTAACTAGGGTACTTCTTTTAACACATTATTTTTTATGTTGCCGGGACTTCTTTGTCATAGTCCTCTTATTACGTTTATTTAAAAAAACCCGGGAAGTACTTGTGTTATCATGTGATTTACTTAGAGTAGCATTTACGTTTCCCTCTGTCCCGCAATACAAATGAATACAATATAGCGTATTATATAAAATGGTTAAGTCATATCTGTAATTTAATATACGTGGACTTGACTTAGTCAGTGTCTGGGTTTTTATATTGTATTCTTCCTGATAATTGCAACTAAGTATATTAAAACAATGTGACCATCACATTTAATTTAACTTAAACTTGAATTATGCGTGTTGCAAGGATTTTACTTTTGCGCACACTTAGTTGCTATTAGTAATCTGATCAAGACAAAATTCATTCGAGACTATTTAGAGGTCAATCCTTAATCATCTTCAAAATTTTAACAAATCTGGACTATTAAAACGAGAGAAATTTTAGGTTGAATTTCACGTTTGCGCGTGCGCAAGGTTTTTAATCTGTGAGTTTTAAAATTTATAGAGGAGCATCTATGGCCTAATCCGCATAATCGTTGCACATTTCATCAAACTCTGATGAAAAGAGTGGAATAATGCGGGTTGCAAGAATTCCCGGACACAGAGAAAGACAGAAAGACAGACAGGCACTACCAAATTTGTTCAGAAGGATCTAAAACGTAAAATGCGAGTGGAAATTTAAATTTTTGAAGCAAAATTTTTATCTCCAAAAGTGAACGCGATACTTTCGCTACTCGGTACCAACACCAGAATGGTTATATGGTTAGAAAGGAAAAATACTAATAAAGGAAGAAGTGATTTAATTAGAGGTTATATTTTGAAACATGAATCAAGTGTTAAGGCTGTGATAAAGTGATATATATATATATATATATATATATATATATATACATATATGTATATATTGACGTGATAAGGGGTCATGAGAGGTCTTTTGATGCCCTAATTCTACAAATAAATCCCACTAAAATATAATTGAATAAAAAAACACGTAAACATCCGTAAATTTATGGTTACGCCCTGTATAATACAAACGTACCTTTATTCATCAAAGTACAAGCCAAAACCGCAAATTGCGCGTGTATAAATAATCACTCTGTACAATATAAGCGTATTGTAAATTAATAGCTAGTAGTATATGTAAAAATAATTAATTTTAAGGTACCGTAAAACGCATTTCAATGCGAACGCAAATCGATGCATATAAAAATATAATTTCATTTGCTGTAAATAGCAAAGAATAAATAGTACAGCTTTACGCATTTAACTTAAGAAACTACTATCAACGTGTATTTTAAACCTCAATTTACATATTAAATTTGAGTACTTAAACACGAACGCAAACATTTTCTATAAAACACAGCCCCTTTTGCATGAAAAAACAATTAAAGTTTAAATTAATTACCCTATGGATTATAGCAATTTATTCTAAATAAAGATTTTCTAAAATATAAAACGGTGAGTCATCGGGATTTAGAACTACGTAAATAACCCACTGATAAATAAAAATTTTATTCCTAGAAACGGCCGGAACACGAAAAATCTGCAAAATCTCGGGAATACCTGATAAAAGTTATTTACAATGTTCGCATTTACTGTTGGAGAGAAGAGATACGCCACAATAGATAGGATATGTAAGAGCAGGACATATAGAGCGCTTCACGAATAACTGGAATCAGATAACAAGGTAATAAATGCCGCACTCTTAGACGCTAATTAGTTCCACATTTTTCTAGCAGCTTTTGGATATAGATAGTTTAGTGTATATAAAGAAGCGTTTATTCATTCGTGTAGTCATTCGATTATGAAATTTAAGTCGCGAGCTGTTGCTTTGCCAAGATAATATTTGAAGTATTCATTAAGGATAATGTAATTTAATATTTGCAATATTACAATAAATATAGAAGTGATGTCTTTTTTAAAAAATGGAATATATTAATTAGGCCGAAGAGGCAAAATTCTTCAATATAAAGCTATTCTAAAAAAATTTTTATTAAATAATCGACAGGAAGATTTAACCAAAAATGTACTTTTGTAAATTGCTGTTTGAAATGAAGATCTTTATGGAAAATCTTGTAGGCAGATTTGACGTTAATTGAAAATAAGATTTTTAATTATGAGGAGTGTTTTTGTGGATTCTGCAAGTATTATTTTTAGATTTATTTGTAACTAGTATTAAAGTATATGTATCTAGTTTAAGACATTTTTTTGTGTAAAGGATTTTACCAGAAGAATTTGTGTTCAGAGTTCGAAATACTATGACCTTTTAATAGATTATCCGTCAAGGATTGTTTGGCCAAACAAATCTTACAAGCGCGGAAATAATTATAACCAGGTAAACCATTCTCAAAAAATAAGTTTACTTTTGTAAATTTAAAATAAGGTAAGGAACAATTACTTTTTTTATATAACAAATACTTCTTAGAAATTATTTTATGTTTGAAAGGAACAATGTTGTAAATGCTTTTGTATGCAAGAAAATATTTCATACTGAATAAATGCCTTGTGATATTGCTGTGTATTATTTCATTTTAAAAACTCATTAATTCCGTTGAGCTAGCCAGGCAAAATTAAAAAGGTAGGTAAGTGAACAGCACTCTTTTAGTGACGCTCTCAGTGCGGTCTTATCACAGCACTCTTTTAGCGGCACTTTAACGTGCGGCCATTTTCATATCACTCCTTTAGTAACACCCCAAAGCGAGGCGTTGTCACATCAATATAATATAAACTAGATTAAAAACAAACAAGATGGTTAGTTACAAAACACTGAAGAAGCTAGTTCCAAATAAGAAATAGTGTAGAACTGTTTCATACTAACAAGACATACGGACAATAAAAATAAAAATCTTGAATGTATTCATGTGTAAAAATCTTTACACGTAAATACATTTAAGATTTTTACTTCCATTGGAAAAACGTGTACACGGCCGGTAAGAGATCATAATACAGGACAGTGTCCGATTAATGTACAACCTGCTAATAAGGATTTTATATTGTAAAACTATAGTTCTGATCATATCCATTATGAATTCATCGGTTCTATAGAGGCTATTTTTCAAAATTAAGAATGGTGCATTATTTTAAGGAATTTCTCTCTCTCTCTCTCTCTCTCTCTCTCTTAAGCTAGAAAATTCTGCGCGAACATGCAGTACAGAGTGAGTTGTTATCCAGGTTTCAAATTTTCATCAAACGAAAAAATACATTCATAAAGATTGAAAAATTATATGCATCGATATTTTATATCATAAAAACGAGAACAAATACAAACATTTTTTGATTGAACTCCTTGAACATCAAACAATTGGTGCATTGAACTATATTCGTAATCAATAAAATTTCTTATGGCGGTGTTAAATACCCTGGCTAACAAACTTTAGACGGCTATGTGTATGACAAGTTGGTTGATAAGGAGTTATTAAACTGGAGTAATTATATATAAGAAAATATTAATAAAAATTCAATCTTAAAGCGAATACTGTTTAAGTTGGGTTATGTAAGAAATCTTTTTGAATACCTTAGGAATTTCGGAGATGTTGGTTTTGACTACGACGCTAAAAACGAGTACGAAGATATCATAGCACCAGATAAACGGGCAGAATGATTCCGTTGAACTATATTTTCGTTGAATTAAAAATAGTGTAACGGTAATTAAGAAGTATATACAACACTCTCGAAATTACGCTTATTCGGTTTTTGTTAGAGCGGTCTCATATCTGTTTAGCGATAAGAAACGATGATTCATAGGTATCGTAGTACAATCGAGTTGATGACGCACATTCTAGCTGTTTTTTCTATTTAACTAAAATAAAGGAGTATTGTATATAATCGCGAGCCTGTAGCGATAGAAAAGTATTGGTTTGAATGCTATATTATTTACCTCGCAATTTTTTTCTTGAATTTATTGATTTGAATATTGCTCTAAAATGTGATAAAATAGTTCCCTGTATTTTTCAGTGGCATGCCCAAAATTAACAAATTAAAAACGTTTGAGAAGAGTTTGTAACGCGATGCTTACGCTAGCAATAATTAGATTAGAAGAAAAAAAATTATTCTTGAATGTACTAACTTGTTATTGAAGCACCATGTATAATTGTAATTTCATGTAAAATAGTGTTTAGAATCAAAACATCCGTATTTGTATTTGAATCATTAACTAAAAACCACAAAGATAGTCGTTTTATTTTTATTAAATATATATTGGAATTTAAATATAGGGTTGTAAATTATTTTAAACCACAAGAATGTGGACAAATTAATTATAATCATAAAAGTTTATAGTCTAAATATGTCATGTTTTTAGGAAGCTGACAGAATTGTTAAGAAAATGATAGCAAGTTTGTTGATATGCGTCCCAAATATGAGCTATAGTAAGTTGGTTTAAGGAATGCCATGCAATATGACATAGTTTTAATAAACATTGTTGCAATTATCACAAAGTAATAAAATGAGCAATAAAAGTTTAGAACTATAGGGTTGCAGAGATGATGTAATCGTTTCATTGAAATAGATTATAAGCGTAAGAATGGTGAACTAACCATATGAGTAAACTTGAAATATTGTATTAACCAGTCATTTACTGTAATAAAATATAGAGATCGGTTAACTGCAAGCATTAAAAATATGAAGATAAGCGCGAGAGGAACGGGAGCGGAGGTGATAGCAGGGAGTTTTTAGATGGGGATTTGATAGAAGGTACAGAAGCTCCAAAAAATTGTATGGAATTCCCGAAGGGAAATAATGAGGCAAGCGACATGCAACAAAATGAAATACCCTTGCAAGTGGCAGGGTATGTTCATGAACACGTGAGTGCGGATATAATGTTGGAAAGCGGTTTTTAAATAAAGGAGTAGTACTTGGTGAGCCTTTCCTCCATTCAATTGAAACTTTGAGGCATGTTTTTAGTAAAGTAGTTGTCGTTTTTGGATATATAAGAAATAATGGGAAGAACAATACTGATGGTTGCTGGAAATCCTGGAGTTAAAATAAATTGACTACTCTTATGAACTTTTATGTAACGTTGGAGGGCAATTGTATTTTTGAATGACAATTGTATGTATTTTGTTAATAAGACATTAATTAAGTGAAAATAATTACATATTTGGTTGGACTAATTAGTGATTTAAAACACCAGATTTATTAGTGACACTAGGGTATTAAAAGTATCAAATTTGGTAATTTTGGACTGGATAATGAATTGATGCAGAAAAAGTGGGAATATAACGATCTCTTTGTTTCTTTTATGTACGATAATGCTGATAATTTGGGATTTATAAATGTCTTACAATTAAATAGTAAAGCAGCATAAATTTGGAATGGTAAGTAGATTTTTTCCAGGTTTAGATTAAGATTTTAAAGATTTTTTTTTAGATTTATTTTAGCAAAACTTGGCCAGATTTGACATTAGGAAATTATTTTCAGGAAAGAATATTTGTAAGGGTATTGAAATTATTTTTATGTTAATAAAGGTTAAATTTAGGTTGATTCATATTCAATTCATTTTGGAAATAGTTAAAGCGAGTAATTTGTGAATGATATCCAGCTACCCCAGTGAGAGTCGTATTCGGAAAGAGCATTTTATTTTGTGAAATTTTTTTAATTATAACTATCTTAACGTTAGGATACCAAAACAAGGAGATTTTGTACGGAAAAACAGTATTGCACTCGATTTTGACCGTAGGAAGACCTTTCAGGATAAGTGTTAACGCAATGTAGAATTTTGAATTCAAATCTTGTTTACTATTTTTGTATTTCTTTAATTTTCTTTACAATTTTTTTTCATTTATTCATAGAAACCGACACACGCACCACTGCAGTGTTAACCGATGCACTCTTTATATTGTTACGGTGTCGCTGCTCCGCCATGAGTAAATTAAAATTTAATTCTTTTAACGCCTATTTCACCTGTAACAGGGTTGGCTTGTCAGGAAGGAAGTGTTAATAAACTTATCCAATAGAGTCCACGCATTAAAAATCTTCAACGCAACTGTCTTCATGTGCCTCATGTTTGCCTCAAGTTCATTTTGTTCAAAATTTTTTGCATACTTTGGGTTATCCCACATTATTGAATATCGATTTCTACTCAATTGGAGATACAAAATTTGTTCTTATATGATTTATTACGTGCGGAATTGATGTTAGGTACCTAAATTAATACTAATCTTACGGGGACAAAGTGACGTAACAGTTCATTGTGCCGGTTTGCTTTCAGTGGTGCAAATAACTTTTAGTGGTGTACAAATTTCAACACTTTTAATAAATTTTTCTATGCCTACCTAGAAGGGTCTTTAATCCCTCTTTGCCTAAAAAAGCCTTTGAGCGCCAACCCATCTGGATATTCCCAAATAATGCCTGCCCGAAAGATAGGTGTTCCAAAAGACAGTTAGCAGTTTCCACTGCTGCTCGAGGTGGATGGAGCTTCGATTTACACCTTTCTTAACTCATTCTACTAACCTACTATTAACACAATTAAAAAACTCGAGGTTTTGTACACTTAACCTATATTATCAAACATGGTTATCACAGACAAAAATACTAAGATCTACCCCTACTTTGACTAAATATGCATATAGCTAACATGAAAGAACAACTTAAATTTATGAATGATAGAAATTCAATCAAATTAATTTCTACACACGACTTTGCTTCTACAGCAATACGCTTTTATATGTGAAAACTTGATACAATACGCTTAAGATTTACAGAAGCTTTCAACAACATTAATAATTCTTGTTAAGAATAAGCTCCACACACATCTAAATGTTAACGATCAATTACAATTCTTAGACATAATAAACAGCATGTGATGGTTATAATTCTTTTTACTTACGGGTTTCTGTTTTGTTACATTCTTTCAAAGCTCCATAATCATCAATGTGCAGGAGTTCTCGCAGACAAACTTTCAACTTTGTTATGGTTGATAAAAAGCTTCCAACAAACTGGTCACCTTCTCACGACATCAGTATGTAATCTCTTCATTTAGTCGCGTTCAATGGTCTGTTTAATTCCAAACAGTCTCGATTTATGACTACCGTACCGTCACTTAAGTACCGTCTTGCACCGTGATCGAGTTTTGAGAAGTTGCTCTCTGGTTTCTAGTAATCTGATCCGGAATGATTCTTTCCTTCCGGTGCTTTTATAAGTTACAACGTCTTAGAGTTATTACACAATTTTTTCGTTCTTACGGGGTGGTGCGTTTAAACTATCTTAAAGTCGAGGTCATGTCGTTTTTTTCGTGTGAATCCTCAATTTCTCGCACGGTTTACATGCAACGTATTAATTTTAATGACTTATTTTATAATTATTGTGGTTGTAGGATGTGTTGGTCCAATTGCACGATTCAATGGTTTGTTCTTGGACTCATGTGAATGTGTTCAAATAAATATGCTTAATGTTTCCCCAGTGTCTATCTGAATTTTTCTAAATTTAATACGATGATGGTAGGTACGGATATTAATTAGCGTTTGTGTTTAATATACTGGCCGCTTCTCTGTATATTTCATGATTGAATATTACATTGAAATAACCATGTTAACAAACGTAGACTACCAAAGCTTTTACAAATTTTTCAAGAGAGTTCCTTACTAAAAGCTTATTTAACTAACTAAATTTCCTAAATTCTTTTCTATTACCCAAACTTTTGCTTATAGTAACGCACTTGTTACATACTTTCCTATCTTTTTTTGTGTAACAAAATACCTACGAAAAGTAGCGTTTCCTTAGTAGTTAGTGATAAACATTAGAATACACTTTTGTGCACGTGAACAAACTATGTAGCCCTTTTGTCAGTTGCCGTACGAGACATGCAGCAAAATGCAGATTGGTCACTGGGCGCTTCCGCAGTACTTGATTGTATAACGTAAAACACACAGGAAAGGGTTAAAAGTAGGATAGTGTATGATCTAAACTTCAATGTTGGAACGCTCAATTGTAAAATGTTTCTTGATTTACTATCAAATAAATTTAACAGCTTCGCAGCGAATACAAAAGAAAGGCATTCGCATCTATCGATTTTATGGATTATCCATCGAATGACGTTTTCACAATGATAGCTTGTGATAAATTATGATTGAACGTTCTTGACAACAATCCGTGTAAGAAAAACAAACATAATAAAACTTTTATGTAGTTTTCTTTCTCCTCTCTTTCTAAACCATTAAGCTTTTTCCATTCTTTTAGTTAAAGGGGTGGATTTATGAAATACCACAATCCCTAGATTTTGAGCTATACTTCAAGTTAAATTAATTTCACTTTTTAAACTTAAATAATCAGGGAAAGACTACTCTCTTTCAGTTTTAAAATTCTCCTAACTCAAATGCTTTGGAATTTTGTGCTTCTGAACTAAAAAATGTTTGCATATCGGTAAAACGATATAGGTATTGTAGCGGGCTACTATTAACGCGTTTCACCTATTTAAAATAAGTAATAGCAAGTCTTTATTATTCACTGTTCACAAGTCTAATTAATAGTTAATGCTTTATTTATAGAAGTTTTCAGTCCAATTAACAATGAAGAACTATCACACTAATGCTATTTACAAGCACTAATATCTCCTTAAACTAAATTCCTAACCAAAGGTCTATTAACAACACTAACACTACTATAATTTATTTATTACACTTTTGTCTATTTATGTATTCTACAAGCTGGCGGTACAATATACACGTTCACATAACACAAATTTATATTTACTATTGGACTTCCAAAAGCGTAACTAATTAACTTTACACAATATAATTTATATTCGACATTTAGATATAGACTAACTCTGTACTTGATCAGCGGTCTTATATATACCCTGAATTAAATAGGTGATTCATACTCCAGTATATGCTAGAAAGTTCGAGGCATCTATAAAGTATACATTGCTTACGGCGCTTGTGTGTTTGAGGGGTTGCCTAATAGTAGCTCGTAACAGTATGTTACGTTAACCACAAATATCTGTATTATTTGTCTCTGTATTTTATCGACATCGTACTATATTTTTTGTTCTAGCAGGTCTTAGCTTGAAAATTAAAGAAAAAAAATGTTTTAATGTGTAGTATGTAAACGAAAGCAACAGACGCTATAAGTTTATCATCTGTTTAAGTTAACACCAGTATATACTGTGCAATAGCTCAGCGTTAAAATTCAAGTTCAAATCGGCAAAGCAAAGTTATTTGCATCCTCCTACCCGACTTTTGAGTTTATAAGCAGTCGCTGCAGCCCAGAGGTCGCAGCAATTAATGGCATCCAGAAAGTGGGGCTTGTTGTATTATAGAGGTCAGACAGCAACAGACGTCGTAGAAAATAAGGTAATGCAATTCCTATGTTACAAAGGAAAATGGGGAGGAAACGGATAAAATAATGAGTTAAAATTTCAGAATCAAGACACAAAAAATATAAATTGTCTGTATTTAAAACTGCAAATGTTGACGTTTTCTAACATAGTCATGATTGTCGACCATCATGATTACCTTATTTGAAAAGCATCAACTTAACATCAGGTCCGACAAGCCCTAAAGATTTATTGTGTTATTCGTTCCAAAGATATAACAATTATAAATGCTGGCAGGGTAGGGGGCGAGATGGAGGAAAATGAAATCGGAGTAAAACAATTTTCTTGGCTATATAAAAAAAATTTCTTTTCGAAATAACATAGAAGTAGTAGGCAATAGAAAATAATTAAAGAAATTCGCCAAGTATATATGTTTGCAAATTTAGATATATTTTCAAATTCTTAATAAGTTTTTGATCCCATATAAAAACAACATCCAATTTGTTATTTTCTAGTTTGGTTAAATTGTAAGGCTAAGTTCAACATTGCATACCTACAACCATATAGAAAACAATTCAGCTGTTTTGAAATCTAGTTTGTAAAGTTGTAAATAGCAATATAATCTTTCAAAATTCCGTGTAAACATCTAATTGTTTACAAAATACCTCAAGGTTTTCAACTTGTTTGATGAACCATACGCGTGGGCATTAGACATTTGTTCTGATAATATTTCTCCCGGTTGAACTGTCTTTGTAAGCCACGTTCTCGAACCACTCACTTCTACATCTTCGAATTAAGTAGGACGGAGAGTCGTTGATGCGCAAATTCCATAGGGCTAGCAAATTTTGTAGGCTAACACATCCCGTAGGGCCGACAAAAGTAAGCATCCTCAAGCCGAAATGTGCCTTCGAGCCTACTAGCATCGTTGTTGTGCAAACATCTTTGAACTGATCATCATCTTCGAGCACACCAGTCACGTACTATGAAATCAGTAAGGGACCATCGCCTTTTTCACCGCAAGCAACCAGCTGGAACACGGGCTCAACCAATCTAAGGGTAGCAGTTAGCCGCCATAGGTTACAGGTGAGTTTTTTTTGCTAAATCTCGCAAAGGATTTATTTTACAACCCTTTTTTCACAAACGGCTAAGTTTTGAACTGCAAAAACCTTTATCGCTCCCGTCTGTAAGACCCGATACCCATCTGAATCAAATTCTTTTTTTGTTGATTAATTAATTTGTTTTTACTACAAACGTATATTTTCTTGAAAGTGATGTCTTTGTTCATACCTGTTATATTTGAAATTCTCGCTAATGACTATTTTAACATTAATTGAAATACAGTTTTTAATTAAATTTGTACGTAGTTATTAGATCTGATGTCATTTAAATATTAAGCAATCCAATTTTGTTCAAATAATAATTTTTATTATATATAACTGATGTGTGAGATTATTTCTTCTTTTGTTAAATATTGTTATTTGAAACAAATTATTTATTATAGAATAGAAACATTCTGATTTTACTATGGTCAATTTTTCTAAAGTTTAAATTAAAATTTTTTTAGAATTATCTACTTCGAAATGGTTTCTGTATCTACCCAAAAATTATAATTCTTTTAATACTTGTTAGATACAGTGACGTCCAACTTCACTTTATTTTTTCCGTTTAGCAAAAAATATTTCAACCCTACCCTTCGCATACTCTTCCTTGGGGTAATGGCCATGTTAGGCGTCGGCACAACAGTTTTTTATAATTCCATCTCGTACGCGTAAAAATTTTAAGTCCCTTTAAAGTTCCGAATTACCGTGTCATACGTGCACTATTATTTTAAAGGTGTTTATTATTATAATTAAAAATTTAAAACCGTTACACCCGTTTCAATTCTAAAATTTCAAACAGTTTCGGAAAACTGTTGTATTGTACAGATGAAAATGAACGTTATAGTTACGAAAAAATAAAAACGAATTATCAAAAGAATAACGAAATTTAAGACAACTAATGTATTTTACCTATTTAAATATCTAAGGTAGGTTTTTAATGAGAGGTAAGCGGAAAAGATAACTAAAGGAAAACTGCAACATATATTATGAGCTATAAAACATTCTATAATACAAGATATATTTAAAAGGTAAATAGAAAGTATTAATTATTGTGAAGGAGTATTATTTGCAAATAGTTGTAGACCTTTTATATGACACTTCCCTTGTGGTTTACCACCGAGATCTTCAAGTTCATAGACTAGTAAATTGACAGCCCGTGTCACTTCACGTAAGATAAGTTTCGGATCTAATTGAGCAAAAAAATTTTATGTTAAAAACAAACGTCTTTCGTTTTTAAGTGTAGGTAATTCATCTTAAATTTTTAATTTAAATTTAAAAAAAAAAGGATCTCTAAAGTCAAATTACACGGCAAATAAACTCGGCAAATAAAAATTATCAAATGATCGGTTAATTCAAGTAAACAAAATATGCAAAAAGAAAAATTTTTAAAAATCTATCTAAATAAAAATTGCACCATTTGAACGGGAAAAGGGTGATTATTAAAAATGAAAGTTTTAATGAATAAATAAAAATCATTGCAAAGTATATATTTTTAAGGTTCATTAAAAATTCTAGTATTTGTCCTACGGAAAGGCAAATATCAGAAGAGTTAAAATCGTTTATTAAAAAAATGTTAAGATAGCTACCGTTGTATTAAAAATGAGTTAGTCTATCCAGGACTAATTACGAAATAGCTAATTTATAGGTAACGTACTAAACACGAAATCTAAAAGCATTAATAAAGAAAAATTTTAAATCCCTACATTCAGAAAGATGTAAATTACATTAAGGCATTCATAAAAAATTACAATATTAAATCATTAACTTTAAGAAACGCTCAAACATTAATTATCACTTTAAAAAGGTATTAAAAACTATTAAAAGCTGCACAAGCTTTGCAAAGACAAACGGAATTATTATGAAATTTATTCTTTTAAAAATTTAAAAGCACTAAAGAAAGCTCCATTTTATTTTAGTGCTTATGAGCATTTATTTAATTACGAAATTTAAAGATATTTTCTAGTTGATGTTTCTATTCCGAATAGTAATTTTTATTCCACACGAACAAGTAAATATATTTTCCCGAGTTTACAAAGAAAACATTCTATTTTAATAGCCACAAAGAATAACGTCTTCCATAATTTATAACAGGTTATTATATATAGCTCAAAATTAAAACGGTAAATTTTTATTAACAACAAAAAAAAAGGAAAGAAACACCTTGATATTTTATAATTAACAAGCAATGTTCTATCATAGAGAACGCTCTATAGATCGTAGCGTCATTGTTGCCGTTTCCTAGACACTCTTACTTAATTAATTTTTAAAGTTTAATCATCCAATTTTCTTTCTACAAGTTATAAAGGTATAATCACTTAGGTACATGGCTTTTTGCAGCGGAGCCAACCTTTGAGGGTCTTGGAAATTTGGTTTTCTCAAATTTCTTTTAGGTTGTTGCCTCCTATATCCCGGCAGTACTCTATAGGGAAAAGTAAGAAAAAGTAGGAACGGGAAACTCGAGCACTACTGCTACGTTTACTTTACGATGGTCAGTTAAAATCTACCCCTTTTTGGTATTTCATTATTCATTTACGTAGATTCTGCTCAAATCCTCCAACAACCGGCATATTAGACCTTCCTACAATAAATACGCTTTCTAATAATTTTCAACTTAAATCTATTTACTTTAAAACAAAAAGTTTACTCTATAATTTAAATACTCGGCACCTTGTTTTTGGTGTCTACTGGCCGGCTACACAGTACTATAGCATACAATTAAATTCTTATACTGTTGCGACCGAAATATTTGTCGAAATAATAGATCATACTATTATTTGATAAGCATGTTTTGAGTTTCTAAAAAACATTTGATACCGCGAGGATTGAAGTTCGAATTCTTGTTATTAAACGAATTTTAATTTGATTCTGCAGCTGGTGCGTTGAGATATTTTTCTACATTACTCGTTTTAGTACTTCAAGAGCGATGCACATTTTTTTGTTCGACAAATAGGGGGCATCATGAGTGCATTGGTAAGTTCTTCTGAGCTTACCCATCCTAATAAGATTTTCTTTTTAGCTCTTAGCTGTGGGCCAAATTGCTTTTTATGTAGGCCCGACTGTTCTTTGTCATAGACCAACTACCGACTACCGTGGCGATGCTGTGCTGATTCACTTCCGATGGCGTGCAAGTTAAGTATCTCGACACGTGCAGGTATACAACTTGTTTTCTTTTTGTGTCTATCAAGGGAGTATTTCTTATCAGCGGTTGGTGTAGATACATGTTAAGAGACGTGAAACTGTAGGACTATTGTTTGTTTCTGGGAATCAATATTAGAATCGCTCTACAGGTTCGATGTACCATTTTTAAACATGCTTGTCAAAAGAACGCACA
Organism: Platerodrilus igneus; assembly: GCA_036346225.1. Taxonomy (NCBI): domain Eukaryota; kingdom Metazoa; phylum Arthropoda; class Insecta; order Coleoptera; family Lycidae; genus Platerodrilus; species Platerodrilus igneus. Next base: position 3,306,389 of record JARFIW010001031.1, read on the forward strand.
CGTTTATTCTCTTTACTGATTAGTTTATTTTTCAACAGGTATTATGTACAATTTTAAAAATGTTTGACTAAAGCTCTCACACGTTTATTTTCTCTATTGATTAGTTTTTTTTAAATCTAAAATACGAGATGCGCACTTCGTATCTAAATTACTAAATTGTGCGTAAAATATAATTGTTTGCTTTTAAAAAGTAACTCTGAATGTATTTCTCTTGCTTGTTTGTATAGAATCTTTTATTTATTCTTGTTGTTAATAGAAATCGTTGGCGATGTGCTCTTTGGTATTTATGTGAATCCCCCACTCTTCGCGTTTGGTAGTTAGCCTGGTATTTCTACGTTTCTTTCGGCTACGTATACGTACGTAGCACTACATCGAAACACGCAGTAGCACTTTTGGAAAAATACAACCGTTTCAGTAAAGTTCGGCACTAAAAGTCTTCACGTAATTATCCCATTGTTACAGAACTCGTTAGTTTCTTCACAAAATTGGGCTATTCGAACCGGCTGATGTGTTACAACCAATTAAAATAGAAAATTTCGTCACTGCCATAGCATGTATTGGCATAACTTTACCAAGAGCAATAAAAATCCCTGAGGCGGTATCTTAACATATTAATGCATTTGAAATTATTTTATTCTTACAATGTAAATAATAATTTACAAAATAACGAGAACCGAATTGTTCCAGGTCAAGTTTAGAGCTTGCCCTTCTTAAATATTTTTTTTTAGTTTTCTTCATAATACGCCACTGGCCTAAGGTGTATATATAATTGTGTCCTAGCAAGGAAGATTATAAATTAAAATATTAAAGTTGATGGCGTTGTTCGGGGAACCGTGATTGGACAGGATCAGGGTTAAGTGTTGAAGGGTTAGAGAGAGTCAAGCTAGATGGCACGTGTGTCTAAATACATGGGGGGTAGCGAGTTTTGTTCTTCAGTAGTGTTTTCGTTGAATCGGAGCTCTGCGTTTAAATTGGCGATGTCCTGTGGTTGCGTGTAATAATTAAGAATATCAGAACTAAATAAATGCAGGTAAAATAAGTATACATCATTAGTTAATTGGCCTTGGTCGAAAGATTTGACCTTTTATAAACTGCGTGGTATTTAAATATCATTGTTACCTACGACTACAATAATTAATTACTGCATTAATTATTAAAAATCATAATTTCTTATTGACTGTATGGGTTTAGTTGATGTCACTGGACATTATATTTACATTAGTGGCAGTCTTAGTAGAAGAAAACCTGTAACCGATTGTTGAAAATGAGAACTTCTTATTTTGAAAGTGATTCATCCACTATCTGCTTTCTTTGCTGTGACTAGTGCTTCCGGTTGTATTGGGTTACGTTTCATTGCGAGCTAAAACTGTTGTTGTATTAATAAACATGTTATTTGGAACTTAATTATACATATTTAACCATAACTACTACCTAATATTATACATTTTTTATTAAATATTACGTTGCATATATTGTTTAGAGTAAGTTTTTACTAAATTTCAGAAATATTTGTTTCATTTTAATTGCAGTGTTTTGCCACGATTAGGTTATGTATGACATCGACGCGAAACCTTCTTAATAAAATAATTAAATGCTAGAGAGTGTTTGTTTTGCAATTCAAGGTTTGATTTATACCCTAACACGTACCCACTCTAAATTGTATCGTAAATTAATGGCTTGTTCAGGATTCAGGAAACTGAAGACATTCCTTTGCTATTATACAAAATACCATAGATTTAATAAATATAATAGACAGAAACTTGGATATCCAATAAATGAAAAGGGTATGTTACTAGTTAATTAACTTAACATGTAACAGTGTTTACAATTTTCAATCTCATAAGAACAAGGTGCTCTCTTCTGGAGAGTGTTGCTTCTTTGTGCTAAGTGCTATACAAAAATTCGCACCCATCATCAAAATCTTCTTGTTATTTAAAATATACGATGTGAGCAAGTAACTCTTTTAGATTTACTACAGTCATAGTTTCTACGTCCATTACATAATTAGCTGCTTTATTACAACATGGTTTAGACACCAGTTAAAAACAAAATTACTTGACATCTTTTTAACCAATGCAAAAATGAAGGATTGTCAGCGATTGGGTTGGTATCGAACGGGCTACCAATTGTTGTAATTGCGCTTAGCGAACCTGTGCATATTGCTATTTGCGATTCTTCTACAGATTCCGCGTACTCTTCGGTGGTATATATGCTACATATGTGGCTCCGTGGCTTAGTTGGTTTGCGTGTGACTAGTAAGCCCAAGGTCCCGGATTCAATTCTCGACACGGACCGCTTGATAAATGTTAGGCGAGCACTTTTCACAAAAGTACGCCCTCGTTCGGAAGAGAAGTTAAATGTGAGTATTGTCCCGGACGTTAAAGATCCGTACTTTGCTGGGAAAAACAAAAGTCCGGTAAAATTCACAATTTCAAGTAAAAAAACACAATTTTTGGTCAATGTAACACCTTCGGGTGAAGCATTGGCAACTCAAATGAAGGAATATATATGTCCCTGCAGGATGAAAGCTTCCACGAGAAGTCCTTCTTTCCACAATAGTACGAGTATTTATAACTTTATCTTAAAAATCGCTTCAAAACATCTGAGTTTTCTAAGTATAATGAAATATCTTTCTTGTACTATTTCTTTGTTGTAGCTTTGGGACAATCTGAAAAGGTTGCTGAATTGAGTTAAATGAAATTTCTTATTGTTAGTTAAGTGGAAAATGTCGTTCTCTAACCTTTATTTGAAAGTGTTTGTATGAAAACGAAATTTGATGGGAATTTTATACCGTAGTGTTCATAACTTAATAAAGGGATTTCTTTGAAGTGAAAGAACTTTTATTTCTTCTCGTATCATTAGTAAAGCTAACATAAAAGATTTTGCGAATTTCTTCTAACGCCAGGAGTGCCGTAATTATTCAATTCTCTTTATACCATTTTATTCTAACATAACCGTTTTTATTTACTTCAAAACTTTAAGCAAAATGAACTAATGCTTGTTAAATTGCAAATTACAAAAGAAGTATATTTAAATAAAAAAATAATAGTTGTTCAAATCATTTAGAGAAAATAAATTTAATAGAGTAATGTGTTTTTATGCTCTAATTCTGAATGACAAAAGTCTGCCAGGCATTATTAACAAAAGAAAATGAAAGAATTTGGACTATTATTACATGCCAAAATGGTCATGTATCATGTTTTAGATTAAGAGATGCTTCGTACATTAATTGCCGCGTATTTTTTGAAATGATTCGCTAACTTCCGCCGTTGGTGACGGTTGAGTCTGCACATAAGGGATGCGGAAGTGCGCGTGTCGAGGAAACGACATTAAGCAACGGGTCAGTGACGAATCAACAAGTGTTGAAGGTATGGTGTAGTTTCTAAAAAGAAAAAAGGTATGTATTTCCCTTTATCTCTTCCTATCGTTCCGCTACTTCTTTTCTTTCAAACCCCTACGAGATGTAATAAGAAGTTCAGCAACGGATAATAATATGATGTTCAAACCGGCGTAATCACGAGCACCTTTAACCACGTGGTGGACCCTGAGATGAAGTTCCGAGATATACCCATCACGTAAGTAATTTGAATTTTACCTAAATTGTGCATGTAAATTGACATAGCCATTGCGATTGCATCATTCTGTAACAACGTGGTCTGAATAAGTTATAACAATGGCGTTAGGGCCACGCCTAAAGTGTAATTAATAATAGCGCGTAAATCGTAATGCGCGCAACGGTAACACTGTAAGTCTAATTTTCCAATCATGTTACCAAGTGCGTTTGAGCTAACACTTCAGTCCTTAAAGCGCATTGTTTGTTTCAGTGCTCACCATTGCTTCTCTTTCAACTCACCAAAAAAAAAACAATTTTTTTCTGAGTGCAATAATGATAATAATGAGAGCTGTTACTTGTTGGCGTTGTCAAGTATGTATTTGACTCTTCACAAATAGCTCCCGAATTTGACTCCCACGAACGGTACCTCTGAAAAATATAAGGCAACCGTATGTTTCAACTAATTTGCCCTCTACTAAATAAGAAGTATTCATTCATGTCGATCCCGTGCAGGAAGAAGCGTCGTCTTACACGTAAATGCTCTCTACCTTATTTGGGATAGCAAGCAATCTGCAAATTTCTAAATGAACAGGGTGTAATAGTTGTTATGGGCGAAATAAGCATTTAATGAATAAAATTTTGATTAGCCCCGAAGGGGCGAGGATCCCGTAACAATAAAACTATACGCCGGCTCATTGTAGTGGTGCGGGAGTGGGTTTCTATGGATAAAATGTAAAAGAAAATAAAGAAAAAATAAAGAAATGCAAAAAATAATAATTAACAAAGCTTTAAATTAAAAACTCTGCATTACGCTAACATTTACCCTGAAAGTATTGTCTTTGTCAAAATTAAGGGGCGCCAAAGAGTCTGCCGCCGCAAGATTTTGATGTCCTTTCTATGTGGAAGACTGTTATTCCGCATAAAACTCCCTAGCTTTAGTTTCTAAAGTTGGTCATAATTAAATTTCTTAAAATAAGAAGTCTCCTTCCAAATACCACTATCAATGGAGTAGCTGGATGTTCTTTACAGATCATCAACTATTCACCTATTTACAAAATCAATTCGTAATGTTATTCATAAAACAAAGAAAAAACCAGTTCAGTACCAACTTTACACTATAACGGTGTTTTTTTTTCCAAAATACTTAACATTTACATATTTTTTAATATTTTATCATAATAACATTATCCTTAAATTTAATCACCAATCGTTCCGTCGATAAATCCTTAATCAAAAAAATACTCAATGTGATGTTCGATAATGTCCTACGTCGAAAATGTCGAAACATATTTACGTCCAAGCTCACATATAAATTTGTTACGTTTACTTTACGATGGTCAGTTAAAACCGTACCCTTTTTTGGTATTTCATTATTCCTATACTTAAATTCTGCTCAAATCCTCCAACAACACCCAGTTTATTAGACCTTTCTACAATAAATACGCTTTCTAATAATTTTCAATTTCAAATTTATTTACTTTAAAACGAAAAGTTTATTCTGTAAATTAAATAGTCCATACCTTGTTTTAGGTATCCGTGAACTTGCTACACATTACGATAGCGTATAATTACTTTCTAGATTGCTCCAATCTAAAGACTCGTTGAAATAATGAGTCCTACTTCACTGGTAAACTTGTTTCCAATCGCTAATCACTCCTGTGTTTGATAATGTCGGCATGGATGTGAATTCGTGCTATCAAAGGAATTAACATTTATTTTTCTTTTCTGCATACGATCAAGAGCAATTGTCGTTTTCGTTCTCTGAAAATATTCGAGCACATCCTGTGTGCTTCTTCCTCCGGTGGACATGATAGTCTCTTGAGTTGCCGCTCCTTTGGGTATGGAAGGCTGCACCAGTTACGTGGTCTCAGGGCCATCTGGCCATCTCCGGTCGCAGGAGCAAATGAGATATCCAACACCGTAGACACGTGGGTGAGTGTTTCTTTCCTGTTTGTGTGTAGACTCTGCCCACTTAGATTTTACTGCTTGGGGCTCATACATGTCTCGAATTAATTGTATGTGCAAAAATGAATTAACTATTTTGAGAGCTATTGCCATGGGATTAATGTATTACGATTGACTTTAAAAAGAAAAAACAAGAAATATACTATCTATTAATGCGTGAATGGGTTAAAAACTTGCTGGCACATTGGAAGACGTTATCGCCATCGCATTTGTAACTGTATATTATATGTTAGGATTATCAGAGCTTATGTAAGGTATCATAATATTATGATTACTAAACTAAATTATGAAATCTGGCATACAAATACACTAGATAGCAAATACTAAAATAGATTGTTTATTCTCACTTACTCAAACCGAGTTAATGCCCGTTGTAATGTATCCAAATATTGGGCAGTAAGAAGGTGGAAAACGTTACACAGGATAGTCATTATTTTTGCAAAGTATTAGCTACACGACAGGGATTGTAATGGTTTTTTCCTTTTTTCTGCTAATTAGAGTTCTTTTGTTAATCTGTTATATCCTTTGTTTTTTTGTATTTAGGTATAACAGGTGGGGATTTCTCCTACAGGTTGTACTGAACGGTTAATAATTTTTTATTTTAGGCCCTGTCTTTATTTTTGTATTTGTAATACCCCGCCTACTCGCCAACTAAGCCCAAAATTTTTTTCTTTTGTCTTTTAAGCTACGTCAATGTACGCAGCAAATTAGACCGAATCATAAACAAGGCTATAGTATTACTTACTAATTCATCTAATTTAGGTAAGGTTCAAACTACACCAGCTTTCGATTTCCCTAAACGGCAGTTACAACACAACCCCAAAATTCCAAATTAAAGGTGGGATAAACAAATCCAGTTTCACTACCTTCAACGGTCATAACGATGCTAATTCCACCCGCAGGTGTTTCGAAATTACTTTGCAGAACCGTAGCGGAAGATCAAATAATTCCTTGTATGCCGCGTATTTTTCCATTTCAGCTGTGTTTCGTATCCGCACCACACTCCATTTTTAAATCTTACTCTATATCCTTTAATTTCTTGCTTTCCGAATTTAACTTCTCCAGAGCCTCGCACAGAACAGCCCCTCTCCCCGTCTGCGATTGTGCGTTCTCGTAACCTTCCATAATTGACGTCTTCAGCTTAATGAGTTCGATATAACGCATTTCTATCAAGACCAACCTCTCACCCTCTACCCTCCACCACCTGTTCTATTCGCACGTAGACCGATTTCTATGTGTTTATTTCTACCTCCGTTGCATCCAACAAAAATTCATTGTCCTACCACTGTAAATCGTATTTTATTACGGTTAGCGTCTGCTTAATACTATGTTTTAAGTTAACTTTATGCTATTTTACCATTCTCACGTTTTGAGTTTATTATAATGAAACAATTACATCCTCTGTGTAAACATATACCTCTGTAATCTACTTTTTCAATATCTGGTTAATACGTTGTAGTAAAGTGTATTTGTGATTTATTTTATGATAAATGCAACAACGGCTGTGGTTTTTCTTTATTGAAAGTGTCTATTAACAACTGTCATATTGTATTGAATTTGTTAAACCAACTTCCTAAAGCTTACATTTGGGATGTATATCAACGAGTTTTTTTTATAATCTGAAAGCTTTTTATGACACTCTTTTACTACAAAATATGATGGTTATAATTAAATTATTTATATTCTTGCGGTTTAAAATAATTTACAACCCGCTACTCAAGTTTCTCTATGTATTTAACAGAATAAATCGATTGTTTGTAGTTTTCGGTTTAATTAGAATAAAAATATGAATTTAAATGCAGTCTTGTTTTAAACACTATTTTACATGCTAATTAAAATTATACAGGGTGCTTCAATAACAAATTAGTCCATTTAAAATAATTTCTTTCTTTCGATCTAATTTAATCTTAGCGTAACGCATCGCGTAACATAATTTGTCTCCCGGTTTTAGGTGATTAGTCGCAATAGCAAAAGCATGTCAATATGAAATAAGTGAATACGTAATTAAATAAATAAATTAACAAATAGACAGATAATAGATAAATAAGTAAATAATAGTACATTGTTCAACTACGCTATAATGAAAGTTATTATTCCCGAAGATAAAGATTACAACACGAGCAAGCAATGTAATCATATGAGGTAATAATAGTCATTGTAGCAAATTATATACTATACTTTTTCCACGACTAAATCTATTGATACATTTAATATCACATTGCAGTTGTGAAACAAATTTCAACATAGAATAGAAACACAATAGAGTTGATGATTTGTATTTTTCTGATAAATCCACAAAACACGCCAAAAGCACATTTTTCAGCAAATAAAATTGTTTTCTTGTCCGCCTGCCAGCTCGTAAAATTATTGTTACAATTATTGTTACACTGCCGTCATCGTTTGGTCTACCGTTTTTTGGATATCACGCTGGGTACTTTACATACTGTCATTGTCGCTATCCATTTTTAAGTTAAAATAAATATGGAAATATAACGAACTCAACTATACAAAGGTTTTTGGTTTCCGATCTGATTTACACAGATTTGACAGTTCAATGGTTGCCATGGTTGTACTAATTTTTACAGAAACTATGGTTCAAATAATATTTACTAATTGGTTTACAAGTGAGAATAATGACCATTATACCCGACTAATTATCTCCGTTGGAAATTAATAAATAGCATTATATAGCAAATACATATAGAATAATATGCGATTTATATATTTGTCGTGAATAAATAAATAGATGTGACGGTTTTTTGGAAATGCTTATAATCATATTTTATTTTAGTAGTTTTTGTATTAGTAAATCCCACCAATAAGGTTAGGTTACTTCCGTTACGAAGTATAATTTTAAGGTTACATATATTTTGATCTAAGGTAGAATTATTTCTGTATCATATATTGAACATACTCAAATTCATTGTTAGTTTTTAAAGACTATAGATGATGTCATTGTAACTTCGAGCTAAATTATTACAGCTTCACAATTTATTTGTTTTGATTAATAATGTATTACGTTGGCACCCTAATGGTTTCATCGACTGAGCATGAAGACTAAAGAGGCAAATTCGTGTTGGTTCAAATAAATAAAAGGTTCCGATTTCTGGTTTAATCAAGATATCCGTAAGTTCATTATACATACAGATTGGATAGAAAATAATATTTCAATATATTATTCTATACGGTTGTGTTTTCAATGGTATTGCACAAACAGGTTGCTTACAATTACGTGATAGACATCCATAAGCAAATATTAGAAATCAAATATATCACAAATTTACTTAACTAAGTTCTTAACCTAATCGCACTGGCGTTCTATAAGTTCGTTTTATCAGTTTATACAACGACTGATAAAATGTTCAGTTATCTTACAACTTTTTGCGGATATAGTTTTAGATAGAATCATAAATACCTGATGATTGATTGACTGCCGTTAACGTGGATACCATGAGATGCGTACGGTGACTGCAATCCTCAACAAGCTTATCTCCAACATAAAGTTGTCGATCTGGAAACAAATGCGCTCTAAACTTGAAAATAACCAACTTGCCAACAAAGCCATTTGTTCTAGAAATCTTTCATTTCACGCCTCGTGTAAAACTTAAAGAATGACGTACATGGTGTTGCATAAGTGATCAATCTTTTAAAAATATAGGTGTTTCTGTTAGGGTGTGCCCTATATATCGCCAGTTCGAAGTCATTATCATATATAAATTCCACTAATATTTATTTTCAACTAACTCCCTAATCACCGAATGTAAACAACAAATTTGTTTTGATATCAACGTTATGATATGTAAGTATTGCCCTATACCACGAAAATTTGCTAGTTTATGTGACCAACTACCTATCGTGTTCTTGTACTGAAAATTTGTAACATGTTTAATTTGATCAATATTTATTCGCATTGAATTACGAGGATAATGCGCTAAGTGTGCCTTATTCTTTATTAAGATTCCATATAGTACATAACGGAACGCTTCGTTTTAATAATCTTCTTATAGTAAAATATCTGTGTCACATAAAGCTATTTTGGCGAGCACCTCTATGCAATCCTGCTTCTATCGTATTTCCCCACCTCTAACGTCGCTATCGTTCGTTTTTCGCCTTGTCAAGTTAGTCGCTCCCTAGCAACCAATTTATCAAGATGTATTCTAGGCTAGAGGCATGCGACCTTCGGTTGAATTATTTGTGTGAGTGGTTCGACTCATGCTAGACTTGGAACAATTCCAGTAACTTCTACTAACGGTTTGTAATTTATACATTTTACGAACTAATTTAATTTTGTTTCATTTATTGAGCGCGCCTACTAAAAACGATAGAGAAGGACAAGTGAAGATTTTGGTTTTGTAAGTTGTATGGTTTTGTACAAGAACATGAGGTTGCAGACATGTGTTCAGGATTGCTGTCGTCCCAAGTTTGAAATGGCTTGTAGTATTGTTTGGAGCTTATGAAATTTCCGTTCGGATTTGTCTTGGAGAATCAGAGGCAGTTTGGTTCGTTATTACATTTAAGAAATTTTTGCATGTGTTAAGAATGTCGTTAGCCTTAGCTAAACAGACGATCATATAAAAAGCACGAAAGTTGCTATCATGTTTACGAACATAAAATCTGTTTCATTTTCAATTATTGTTGAACTGGTTTTACAAGCCGTAGAAAGAAATTTTGTTAGGTTAGGTTTATATAATTGTAAGCTTTGTTCCATTTGAACTTCAGATAAATTTCAAGGTATATTTTCGACGTTATAGTTTTTTTGTGATGTAGCACATTTGACAGATGTTGCCGTGAAAGCAGATGTTTCGTGCAGCTTTCATAAAATTCAAATTAAACATTCTTCAATTTTGAGATTAGCTTTTATTTACAGATAAATTATAAAAACTAAGTATAAAAATTTATAAATACTCGCTGCGTACTAATTATGAAATTGTAATCTACCTGATAAGATCTGCTCAGGATAGAAATGATAGTTCAATGCATTGTGGTTATAAATTATTTTGATCAAATATTTAAAACAAGCTTATATTTAAGGAGCAGTCTTTTGCTTTAAAAAAACAAAATTTTGATTTTGATATAAACTTTATTGTTGAGAATTCTTTACCTGTTAAAAAGTTTCGAAATTTTAAAAGAAAGCTTTTTACTTCAGTAAACAATTAGTTAAACTTTGAGACTCATTTTGGTCAAATGCGATCAAATATGATAACATAAAGGTAGAATTTTTGAGTAATAATTTTGTGCCAATATCTTATTGGATATACATTTTTTATTTTTGATACTTTTATAGGACACAAATGGTGTTCTACATTTTATTTATTTAATCTTTGTAATTTCTTACAGGAGCTGCGTCTTATTTTTATAAGACAGGTTTTTGTTAAAGAAGGCGATCTTTTTATCTTTGGGTTTCCACGTCCGCCCTTAGAATTGTGCTTTGCTCTTATCGTGATTATCTCAGGACTTGGTGGCGCCTATTTAACTTAGTTTAGCTTTGGTTTGCAAACAAAATTCGACTTACTCCCCCACTTCTTATTGCTCTACCAAGGAATAGACCCCTAGCAATGTCGGAAAATTTTTGTTCACTGGCGCCCATTTAGAAAAATAAGTTTCACTAGCGCCTACCACAATAAAAACTACAAAATTCGCATCACTGACTCACAACGTGGGGCTAGCAATATAAAAATTCGTAACAAATTGAAGCTTTTTTATAACATTAATATTTGCATGATGTTTCAAAATAAATGCAATTTTTCAGTTTGAATAATTGAATAATTGAAAATTACTCAATGTCTCCCAATTAAAGCGCATTTTCATTACCAAAGATTTTTATAAAAGTTTCTTTCATAGTTAAACACTTTGTGTTGGTATTTAGCTTTTACGGACTAAGATGGCATCCTCTTCTCAGCAATATATATATATATATATATATATATATATATATATAGCAGTGACACGGCCGAACGTTAGAGTGTCGGTAAAAGAGTGCTGTGACACGGGAACAAAAATGGGAAATTTGAAATTATTATCTTACCTTCCCTTTCTTCACTTTGTCAAGCTAGCTCAACGGAAATTTTTACCATGGAGTTACAAAATAAAATAAAACAGCATTCACAAGACAGCATCTATACATTCAAAAACATTTTTCCTTCATTCAAAAGAATATAGGCAGTTAACAACTTGAGTTCATACATAAAAGTATTCCTAAATTATTACTAAATAATTCTTACTTAATGTTTGCTAACGTTTACAGAACTCAAATCTCTTTTTTTTTTGTGGATAATCTAGCTATCTTTTATTAACATGCTAATAAGAGTGATTGGCCAATAATCCTTGACAGATAATCTATTAAAGATCAAAATGCCTCGAATTTCGACTTCAAAACTTTCTGGTAGATAATGATTATCAGATTAAGACCTTATTCTTCTATTTTACAAATATTTGAATACTACGAACCAAGAAATTAAAATTATATACTTGTAATGGTAAAATAACGTTTATTCAAGTTGTAATTAATGATATTAAATACCGCCTGATTCCATTTTACATTGACGATAAATGCCGGTTTACCAGTTTGTCCACATTATCACAAATCTCCTTTTAGAATACTATTTTGCAAAAGTGCATTTTTTATTTTTAATTAATTAACTTTAGAATAGCTTTTGTGTAGAAGAACGTTCAATCTCATTGGCATTTTTACAATACGAATAAGGATCTATCAAATAATTGCATTTAATAACTGTTTTTATGTTTGATACTACTCAAACGTATAAATTTCATTGCAACTCTGCATATTATTTGGCTTTTTAATTAATTTAGAACGGAATGAAACGCAACGAATAAAATAAATCCCATTACTACAGTTTCGGCTTATATATATATATATATATATATATATATATATATATATATAAAATTTTAACTACGTCATCACTTTTTTCCATACTATTCCAGATATAATTGGAGGAATCACTCACCAGGGTGATGTAATTTTAACAACAATGGCGCGCTTTAAGATGTAACTAGCGTCAAATGGCGTGATTTATGTATGCTGTAAGACGTGCGATATAATGCACGGAATTACCTGCTACTACTCCTTCTTACCTATAGAGTAATTGAACTTGTCTTATCTTATCTCGGTTCCATTTTACGACCCTTTAATGGTCGCAGGTTTCTTTGCATCGTATTTACTAATAATTAATTGGCTTTTAAAATATTTCTTAGTAAACGTGACGCATTTTAATCTGAATAAAGAAGGTCGTGGATTAATATTTAAAACTCATGAAATGTTATTATGAACAAAATGAAATAATTTTGTTTTAAATGAAATTGCGTTAAACTAACACTATTCTATGCCATTTACGGTGATGAAAGCGTGTTCTAATATATTTTTATGGTAATATAATACATGGTCCTCTACTTGCAATTAGATTCACTTCTATGGCGATTGAAGCGTGTCCTAATGCATCTTTATGTACAGAAAATTTATTTCGCATTATAATTAAGGAAGGCAATAAATTGATATTGTTCTTAGGCGGATTAAATGGCTTGTATCTATATCTTAAAATGATTATTTACGTACTCGAGAAGGGTGTTTTATGATAAATGAAATGAATAACTTAGATCTAAATTATTTCTGATACTTTAAAAGTATATGCAATAAGATTTGTTTCATACACGGAAAATTGCTTTTTATTAAAGCGAATGAATCTAATGGCTTATATACATGCAATACGCATATTTTTATACAGGGTGGAACAATGAATATTCAAAAATTTTAATTTTTCCGGTTTATTTCTATTTGGGTATGTTTTATTTATCGAATTTGGATATCAATGACCTCTCGTGAATATATATATATATATATATATATATATATATATATATTGCTGTGATAAGGGGTTGCTTAAGGGTGCACGTTATAGTAAAGGTCGTTCGGGAAGGAGTAATTAGAATAGGCAGCAGAAAACCACACTTATTTAAGGAAATAATTAAGAAATAGACATAGTTTGTAGATAGTAAGTAGTCAACACCTTGTATATAAAGTAGAAATAGTTTTTGGGCGACGCAGGTAAACATAGGAAGACGCATGGTTGGCGTAGGAATGAAAAGTACATGTATTAAGTAAATAGTAAATATTAAATACCCTGTAGATAAAGTTTAGTTAATTTAGGTAAAACAAATAAGGACATTTTTCAGTGGAAGTACGCGTATATTGAGAAATAAATGATAAAGTGTAATTAGACACGCATTAAGAAGAAGAGTTCCAGACGATTAAATCAATACGGATATAGAAATAGAGTTTCAGGCAGTTAATATAAATGCGCACAAAGATCTAACCAATTTGATAAGAGAAATGATTAAAAATTGCGTGAATCACATGTAAACATGAAAATTTAAAGTCGGGTTGCATCAGTTGTTTATAGAAAAGCAGGTAATCTATCAAAATACAGCATGTTGATAATGAAAGACAGCTGCGGGCAGGTTGTGATTATGGGAAAGCGTGGAGCATTGCATCAGAAACTGCTCTAAAAGCAATTATTTGATTGGTCAGAGACAAGCGACGAGTTCTAGACCAGACCCACGGATGGAGTGGGAATTTGAGATTATATTAGCAAGCACCTTGATAAGAAAGTCAGTTTTGAACTCAATGAAGGCCGAAGTGCATTGCCATTAAATAAAGTAATACGTAACAAGTATAAAAGTGAAAAATAAAATGAGTGCGAATATGAAGATTACAATTGCCGTTTAAACGGTTTCGAGGTCTGAGGAAAATAGACTAGGATTCTGATGTTAAGAAAAAATACAGTAATACAATTTAAATGTCAAGGAGAAAAGAAGAATAATACAATCTTGAAGTACAGGGATGAAACAAACTACAATTTTAAGTCTGGGGCAAGAATGATAAGAGTCTAAGTTTGAGGAATTGAAATAAATTGGGGTATATAATTTAATGGTGGTGGTTCATAGTGTAATAATTTGAATGGAATCCAGAATTGGGGAAGATCATTTTTATTGGAAACGTCGATGTGAAAAAGATAAAACCAGGTCAGATTTTTAGTTATAAGACATTTGTTTTTCCATATGAATTTTATTTTATTTTTAATATTGAATTTGCTAAATATGATATGCTTGTGAAGAAGTCAACAAAAGAGGTTGCATACGTATTGAATGAGTAATAAGAAAACAGGTTTAGAATATTCTACACTTTGTTGGTAAAGATAATAAATTTTCTTTGGTGACTTTGGGTTTTTGAATACATACTAGATGGTTGTTAATAAATGAAATTTATAAGAAATGTATTACAAATAATTTCAAAAGCTGTACATAACATATTGGTTTCATTATATAAAATCTAAATTTACTGAATTTTGTAATTGCAAATAAATGCTAGCCGAGGTCATAAGATTTAAATAGTACAAAGGCGGAGCCACAAGTTGAATAGGAAAGCGATAACCCGCAAGGCGGTAACGTATCGAATTTTGCCATTGGTAGATAGAGTTGTTTAAAGATAAAGTCCAGTTGATAGCAACATTAAGAAAACAGCTGGAGGAGGAGATATCGTGAATATTAAAATGGTGGTCCAATAATTTAGAATTCATAGCAAAATAAATAAAACAGTTCAACGTAGGGGCATGAGAATTCTTCGAATACCATAGCAAATAAATATAACGGCCCAACGTCGGGGCTCGATAATCCGTCAGTAGCATAGCAATATATATATATATATATATATATATATATATATATATATATATTGCCGTGGCAACTCAAAAACATTCGCTCCCCACCTGGGCCAACATCAAATTTTAAAAAATTCAAAAATTTCAAAAAAAATTCCTTACCCTTTTATTTCTCCTTCAAATTCTTTCAGCTTCCCTGGCTAGCTCAGCTGTGCCTCTTCTCGAATACCTAGATTTATAGACATATCTCTTTCACACTCGCACACCATTCAATAAAACTACCACTTAATATCACAAACATACAACCTTTTATTTACACCTATTAACAGATAAATATATTCACATGTGTTAAAACAGTTTGATACAATAATTATAAACTTAAATTATGATATGTTTTAAACTCCTTGATTTTTCTAATGATTTTTAAACAAATTCATTGAGATATGAGTAGATGGGCCCCACATGTTACCCTAAATTGACTTCACATTGGAGTATGGTGAGCTCATTATAACCCAGTCTATTTTGTATATGCCTTTTATACCTTGCATAAACTAAAACCAAAATTTACAGTCCTGTTTACCTTTTACAATTCAATTTTTTCCTGAATAAATTCTGGAGTTCTAAATACACCAATTTTTAATATTTAACATCAATAAATTGTCCAGTACATGTCTCTTTTACCACAAATCTCTACAACCATAAATATGCCACAAAAAAAAAATCAACCACACAGCACAAAATTTCACAAATGTTTATAAAGCAACACAAATTTCAAATAAATTACCTGGAGAATTCTTCAAGCTTCGGAGATGAGGGCCAGAACACTCCTCGGCGTTGTTTTGATTTACTGTGCTGCTCAGCGGATCCCTAGGCCTCTACTATCTGCTACCTCGGTAAGCTATGCGACTCGTCTCACAGTACCATTCCATATATCATGCTTACAAACTCGATTACTTGTGAAGCTTACCCCCATATAACATGCTTCCATTTAATGATTTTTGTGTTTGTAGTAGCGGGACCTTTATTAATTTAAAACGCACTATACGTACTTCACGTCAATAATTAGAGATCCGCTACTACTGTTTCATACTTGCAACCACTATATTCATATATACTCACAGAAAGCTTTACTGTTAAGGTGGTCTGAATCGGCATTCAGCACTTTACCGAAGGAAAAGAACATAGAAGACAAGAGACAAGAGAGCGTTAATAACCTAGGTTGGGTATTTATATTCTCCCAACACCCCCCTAGTGGACGCGCTTCTTACGAAAAGCTTATTTTCGATACAAATTCTACAAATTTTTAATATAACCGACGCTTAATTCTGCAAATTTCTCTTGCCGTGCTTGTTGTATACTACGAATTCGCCTACAACCGTCGCGTGTGCATTCGTTTTTAACTCTTGACTTTCGCCAATGATAGAGTTTTCTGTCATCACCCAAACTCTTCCTAAACGCTATGCATCTTAGTTCTACGTATGTTTTATAAATGTTTGCTGTCTCGTTCAAAACCCCACTTGAGTTACAGAAAATCGATATTGATGACATCCCATCTCAACTCCACGTGTATATGGTACGTGCATTTTCAATCCCTTGTTTGCTTTCTATCTGTCTCTATCTGTTGTGTATAACCGATTGTGTATTTTCCTCGCTCCTTAAGATGTTCGTTACCCTAGTTGTTTATACCAAACTGACGGTTGAAAATATTTTCTATGAAATCCTATCGTAACATAGCTCAACTTCTTTGAATGTAACCTTTTAAAACGCAGGTGTTTCTGTTAATTATCGACCGTTTTCAACATAACAATTCCTAGACTTCTCTTTCTTCGTATCTGTTAAAATTGACGTAGACTTTTACAACGAATAGATTTGCCTTGGAAATATTGATTTTCTTACACAGCACGTTCTGTTTTGCTTATATGTGTTGAATTAAAATAACTTATAGTTAACTATGCGTATCCTTGAACTTCTATATGCTTTGACACTTTCTTCCTTAACGACAATTTTAACATTCCAATTATTAATTATCAAAATACGTTAATACTCGCCCGCTTTCACTAAATAACTTAAATTAATTTGGCGCGTAAAATCTTTGCTTTTTTCTATATACAGGGTTGTTGAAATTTTATTGTTTCACACTGATTTACCCTTTGAATCCACAACATATATATATATATATATATATATATATATATATATTGCTGTGATATCGTTGCAATAACCCGGTGCCCTTTTTTTGTGAAATAAAAAGGTTAAAATTTTTCTTTTTGTCAATTTAAATATTAATTTTAATTTTTAATACCTCGACTAGCTCAGTTTTAACCACGCACGGAGCTTGCGACAATACGACAACAAAGAATTTAAATTTTCCTTTAACATACTAAGCCTTTGAGTCAAAACACTATTAAGGACACCTACTATAACTTTCTGAAAATATTTACAATGTATAAAAACGTTTAAGAATTCTTTGAATAGAACCTCTTTTTAATAATTGAATTAAATTCTTTCAACAATTATGATTCCAAAAAAGTAAACAAAAAGCCAGCAAAAATCATTCTTATTATTATTATTTGAATCCCTATAAACGTTCATTAAACTTCCTTCAATATTTACGTAATGTATATCGTGTATTAAAACGATCTTTGTTGACCCTTACATAAAGTTTTCATGAGATCAATGTTTAAAATATTCATAAGCAAAAATACAACAAAATATTCAGATTCGCTAACCTGTTCTCTTTAGCTAGAACCAGTTCCTGCACCAACTGATCTTGTATTCAACTTAATGATTTAAATAGTCTAACGTTAAATCCGGATCTACTTTAGATATGGTTTGCATTTTTCTTAGTATAGCTTCTCCTGATTAATTTATAAATTATTTTAGCGTCCTTGTTAGTCCTCCTGGTCGAATCTAGTAATTAATAATTGAATTAGATACTTGTTGAATTTCCACATTAGATTCAGTAATTAATCAGAACCCTTTTGTTAATGTATAACTTAGAATTTTATTTAAAAACATCCTTTTGTTACTTAAGTTTTTAAGGATTAAAACGACGAATCACGATTCTTACACACAAGATTTTGGGTATTTCTATGGATTTTTGATGTATAAACGAAATTGATGCGCTATTTCCTGCACGTAGAACTTCAAGTTATTGCATTGTTTCTCTTGGATTTTCTCTTTCCCTAGTCACGTACGT
The DNA here is from genome assembly GCA_036346225.1 of Platerodrilus igneus. Lineage (NCBI taxonomy): Eukaryota > Metazoa > Arthropoda > Insecta > Coleoptera > Lycidae > Platerodrilus > Platerodrilus igneus. The sequence continues at coordinate 3,324,780 of JARFIW010001031.1, forward strand.
TTTGTTTGTACAATAAATTTGATAAACTTTACTTTTATCGCCATGCCGTAATTATTCCTAATCTAGCAGGTGTTGGATTTTGCCTTTCTGATCACGTAGTCTTAATTTAATTTATGTATTAAATTATATGCGTTTTGTATCTTATGCATTTTTAAACCTGCTTGTTTAACTGAGATTTTTAGTGTTATGATGATGATGCATTATTCACGCGTATTGTGTTGTAGCTTTCGTTCACGTCGTTTTATGACTTGCCAAGTTGTTTATCCAATTAAATCTTCTACAGTACTTTTTATTTCTTAATATAATTATGACTATATTTTATATACAGGGCGTTGGCACGTGCTTTCTTGCCTAGTCATTGTATTTCTAATTTTCTTCGTAAAATGTCTAATTTTCGGAACCCTGATGCTGTATTCATGAAGTGCACCATACTAGTGATCTAATCTACCCCTAGATGACACTGTTAACAAAGCATTCTTTCCCAGACGTTGGGCGTCAATAAAAGTGTTGTGAAATATGGCGAACGATGCCTAAAGATTTCCGTATTTTTCTGTTAGCTGAGATTAAATGAATCAACGAAAATCCAACATCAAATATTCATTAATAAACAATCCTAAAAATAATAATAATTGCTACATCCACAAACATCTTTCTTCAACACACATTATCTAAAAAGATTACTTACATACAATCATTAAAATCCACAAATAAATAGTACATCTTAAGTCTAAAAATATTGCATACTTAGTAGATACTAATATGGAATTCATACACTCTCTCTTTGTAATTAGTATTCCCAAACATTTTCTTATGTAAGTCAGGCTATGTACAAATTTTTAAAAATGTACATGGATAATTTTAATAATCTTTCTTACATCCGTAAATAGGCGTAGCTGATTAGATACATCTGAAAAACCTTTTATAATGGTCAAACTAAATCGAAATTCGATTCAAATAAAACGTAAATTATCCATTAACAAAAACAATTTACCTGTTTAAACTAAATAAATAGATAAAGCAATTGTTTTTCTAAAGATTTTAAAAACAATGATTTACTTGTGTTTCACCATTAAATTATGCTGGAATTCATAAATTCGTCCATGATCAAATCGTTGTTTAAATTTCCACTTCCATATCGTTCCATTGTTAGAAGTAATTTACCAATAAATGCATTAGAAAATCCATGTTGCATTCCATTTGTATATAAATTTTTCGCATAGGAACCAGTTTTACTTTAAACTGCGTTCTTCGTATTTAAATAAAAATATCTTTGAACGTCAATTGTTATATTTTCTAATTTTAAAATTCCTTGTTCTAACAAATATTTTAAACGTCTAGTAAAATACTAATGTGAATTTAGACCTTATCCATTGACAAATATAATCTGTAATTCACCGACAAAAAGGTAATCGGTAATTGATCCCGTTATTGATTATTTATTGGTTTATATAGTATCAAGGTTCCTACGGCACAAACCTCTAGAAATCTCGATAATTTTCTGCTTCGTGTGATTTATAAGTTGATGCAATTTCGTTGAATTTATTGTTAATTGATACATTGTTTTATCTAAATTTACTGCCATTCTTGATTTATTATGTTGTAGGGATCTCAATATAGTTACTTAATTGGTAAAGTTTTAAGAATGAATGTAAAAGTAGCTAATGTTTTAGATGGCAAGAACAAATAGGGAACTTATATGCAAGACTGAACTAGAAGCAGTAAAACAGAAAATATATTGAAAAGGATGACTTCAGATATCCTATACCTAGAGATGAGTTTGGACAAGCATTAAAAGTCTGAAAAATAATAAACACCGGGTATAGATAAGGTACAGCAGTAACAGAACGTCTCTTACAACTTGTAGGTTGTATGTATGAGACATGCGAGATACTTAAAGATTTCAAACGTAACACCATAGAAACTATATCAAAAAAGAGAGCTGCGGATAAATGTATATATTTTCGAACAATAAGTTTGTCAGCACGTGTCAAAAATATTAACTAGAATTGCACAAAAACGGAAGGAAGAACGGGCTGAAAGAGCACTAAGGGATGATCGATTTGGATGTTGGAAAAACAGGAGAACAACGAGGTCTTTCTAGCTTTAATGGTGATGCTGGAGAAAACAATAGAAAAAGAAGAAAGTGTGTATATAATGTTTGTAGATCTTGACAAAGCAGTCAACAATTAAAATGGGAAACAATGTTCGAAATACTCAAAAAGATAGGTATTAGTTATAGGATAGACGGATAGTATATAGCATATACAAAGTGCAAACAGCTGTAGTAGAAGTAGAGCAGGAATGTAAAGAAGTAAATATTAGGAAAGAGATGAGACAAAAGTGTTCTTTATCACTGTTAACTTTTAACTTGTATATCAAAAAAGTAATGATGGATATTGCCAAATGCAGGAGAACATTTAGAATTGTTATGCAGGACCATTTATATAGCTCAGATTTGCAGATGATATTGCAAGAAAGAGTTAGAAGCAGCTTGTTACCGTGTTACCTTATATGATTTATGGGTCGTAAACCGCTTATAGCCTCGCTAATTGGAATGTTCATTCATGTCATTCGTTCTAATTACCTGTCACGATTGTGCTTTAACTTTATTTATTGGATGTTTTCCGCTACCGAATGAATATTTTAGAAATTCAAAAAACTCAGAAATATTGAGTAGTAGCAATTTAAAATACATGATTTCGTTGCATTAAAATACTTTTAATGAATAGAGGCATTTAATCTTGTTATAAAATGAAGTTATAAAATGAACTAGAATTGGTTTTTAATAACATTTGTTCTGTATAGAGCGTGTTTTTAGAATGGTATTGCTTAGTTTTAGTGGAGGATTTTCACAGACTTTAGTTGCGTACTATACTGTTTATGATATTATTGTGCAAAGTTTATCGTATAACGGTAATAATAAACAGTGTTTCTTCACTGAAAATAGGTATTTAGAGTATTAAAAAATTTCTTAATACACACACACACACACACACAGTCGAATCTTACGTTAAAGGCTATTAATTTGTACTAAAACACTTATTAACTATAAAAAGGAACCGATTCTTTTAATATAGATTTTTATGCTTTTGCTTAGTCACATGAACACGCAACTGGTTAAAAATAAACTGAACAGTATTCAATAGAAATTTTAGGTGGGGTTTCAAGACACATGACTCTGAATTAGGCAGACATGGATACGTTGCTGCACATGTCAAGTAATGGTGTTACACTTATTGATTTTATGCAGGTAATTATTTTGTTAAATACTAGAATAAAGGTTTTCTACATTTGTATTTGGTAATAAAACAGCGGTTGATGTAGCACTGTGTAGCGTACAACTTACAACATCTAATATAAATAACAAAATTTACGTCAGTTAGTGAAGTCATTGTAATTTTAAACAAGTAAAACTTCAACTCCTTTGTGATTCATGCGACAAGCAAATCTAATCTAAGAATTACGCAAACTTACGCTTGCGAAACGTTGTTATCTAACCGTATTACAACCGAAACTTTGTTTAAAAGTAGAGTTAAATGAATTTTCTGTAAGATGAGGATGTTCATCAAGCAGAATAATTCATCAACGTCCAGCTATTTTGCTAGTAATAATGAAATGCAAATTCTCAAGTTTTTCACACTGCAGTCGCTGGTTGATTTAACTGCAGCTAAAGTGAAACTTTAACAAGCATTTCTTAATGTTTTCAAGGGTTTTCTTTACAAGAGAGTGTTGATATTTAGTTAGCTGAGGTAACTACCCTTGAACAGAACAAGATCTTGTTACCAAGGCAACAAATAATGACAATAAAATTGTCACCGTGAAATTTTACTTCAAAAAGTTGCAGCAATGATGTGCAATACATTTTGAAGGAAAACATGTCAAATGCAAATATAAAGATCGATAAATTAGACTATCGAGCCGTCGTCAAATATCTACATTTGAAGGTGTTAAGCAGTAAGGAGGTTTACGAAGATATGCTTAACATACTTGGCGATCAATGCCCATCATAACTGACTGATTATTGCAAGTGCTTTAGCTCTACTAGAAGTCACGCCCTTAGCGGACGGTAAAGCGCGTGCGTAAGAATATTTTGATCAAACCTGTTCATTGATTTAAACTTTTTCGTTCTTCATTCGCACCCTAGAATGGTGCGGGATTAAAATACAACTATTAAAATTCCATCTGACAGCTTCGTGGATCAGATAGGTTTGCGTATGACTGCCGATCCCATGCCTCTAGGTTCGATTCCCGACACACGGACAACTTGAAAAATGTTAGGCAAGCATTATTCACAAAAACACGCCTGTTTCGGATGAGAGGTAACATTAAGGTCCCGTATCGTCACGTACGTTAGAGATCCTTACATTGCATGTAATAGCGAAAGTTTGGCAAACTTTAAAACTTCCAGGTAAAAATCTAGGTTTCTAACCAATGTAGTGTATATGTGTGTATTTTGATGTGTGTGCGTGCGGGTGGGTGGATGTGGGTGTGGATGTTTCCGTGGGCGTGTGCGTGTGCGTGGGCGCGGTGATGGCCCGGCGGCAGAGGGCGCGGATGCCGGTGAGAACAGGTGTGGATATGGGTGTGGGTGTGGGCGTGGGCGCGGGAGTGGACGTGGGCGTATGTGGGTGTGTGCGTGGACGTTGGCACAGACGCGACGAGCAGGCGGTTGGGAACGCGGGTGCGAGCAGGTGTGGGTGTGCGCGTCGACGTGGGGGTAGGCGTGGGTGGGTGCACGAAACGGGCGCAGGCGCCAGTGCGGACATGGATGCGAGTACGATCAAATGTGTGGGTTTGGGCATAGGTGTGGGCGTCGGAGTAGGCGTGGGTGCGAGCAGGTGTCGGTGTGTCTGAGGGTGTGGGCGTGTGTGTGGATATGGGTGTGGGTGTAGGTGTGCGTGTGGATGTGGGTGTTTTTGTGTGCGTGCGCGCGTGCGTAGGCGCGGGCGCAGTGATGGCCCGACACCAGCGCGGGTGCAAATGCGGGTGCGTGTAGGTGTGTGCATGTGGGTGCGTGCTTGGGCGTGGGCGTGGGCGTAGGCGTAGGCGTGGGCGTGGGCGTGGGCGTGGGCGTAGGCGTAGGCGTGGGCGTGAGCGTGAGCGCGGGCGTGGGTGCGAGCAGGTATGTGGGTGTGTCCGTGGACGTGGTCGCGGGCTTACGAGGACGTTGTCGCAAACGCGGGTGTGAGAAAGTGTGTGGGTGTGGGTGTCGGCGTAGACGTAGTCGTGGGCGTGTGCGTGGGAGCGGGCGCGGCGCGTGCGCGGGTGCCAGAGCGGACGTGGACGCGAGTGCGAACAGTTGTGTGGGTTTGGCCGTAGGTGTGGGCATCTGAGTGGTCGTGTGTGGGAGCAGGAGTGTTGGTGTGTGTTTGAGGGTGTTGGTGGTGATGTGGATGTTAGTGTGGATGTGGGTGTGGGTGTGGATGTGGGTGTCAGTGTTGGTGTCGGTGTGGGGTGGGGTGGGGTGGGCGTGGTGGGTGTGGTGTGGGTGTGGGTGTGGGTGTGGTGTGGGTGTGGGTGTGGGTGTGGGTGTGGGTGTGGTGTGGGTGTGGGTGTGGGTGTGGGTGTGGGTGTGGTGTGGGTGTGGTGTGGGTGTGGGTGTGGGTGGGTGTGGGTGTGGGTGTGGGTGTGGTGTGGGTGTGGGTGTGGGTGTGGTGTGGGTGTGGGTGTGGTGTGGGTGTGGTGTGGGTGTGGGTGTGGGTGTGGGTGTGGGTGTGGGTGTGGGTGTGGGTGTGGGTGTGGGTGTGGGTGTGGGTGTGGGTGTGGGTGTGGGTGTGGGTGTGGTGTGGGTGTGGGTGTGGGTGCGGACGTGGGTGTGTGTGTGCGTGCGCGTGTGCGTGGGCGCAGGTGAGGACGCGGACGCAGTTGGGAGCAGGAGAATTTCTGTGAGCATGAGTGTGGGCGTAAGCGTGGTAATAGGTGTGGCTCTGTGGATGTGTGGGTGTGGGTGTGGGGTGAGTATGAATGTGGGTGGATGCGTGCGTGTGCGTGTTTGCCTTCGTGCGTGTGTGCGTGCGTTTGGGTTCTTACGTACATTCCTTATTACGTGCACGTCGGCGTACGGGGTGCAAGCCGACGTACGTGTGTGCGTAGATGCGTGTGTGCATGCGTGCGTGCGTGCGTGCGTGCGTGCGTGCGTGCGAATACATAACTCATTTCAAACTATGCCTAGGACATTATCCCATTCTAGTCGCGTAATTTAATACAATGGATAAATAAAATTGAAATTGAAAATAAAACGAATAAGTAATTTTAGTAGGACTTTTTTGACCTTGCAAGAATCTCGGTCAGCTGATGAGATTCCGGCGAAGTGGGATTTTTTTTGTTCCGATTCAGTTATTTTTTAGCACTTATCCTGTGTTTTGTTATTGTTCTTGATGTTCTTGAGTAGCCGACATGTAATTTTCCAATGCTCCACCCGAAGGTACTACATTGGCCAGAAAGCGAGTTTTTTTTACTTAAATTTTGAATTTTCCCGAACTCTTGCTGTTCCAAGTAAGGTAGGGATTTTTAACGTGCGTGACAACACACACACACACGGACCTCTATTTTACATATCATCCAAACGAAGGCGTATTTTGTGAAAAATGCTCGCCTAACATTTTTCAAGCGGATCTGTCGGGATACGACTGTTCTTGAGTATTGCAAGTTAGTGGTTAGAGTGGGAGATAGGTGTTTGTTTGTTGTAGAGATCTCTTAAATGAAGTTATTTAGAGATAGGAGATGTTACAAAAAAAGTTTAGGTCTGGAAAGAATCTAGGTGTATACTATTTTTAAAGTCATTCCGAAGGGTAACAACGTAAGGGTAAATAAAACGTCATAACATAAAAATATAAAATTGATAAGCAAATATAATCTTAGAATCTAGACACTTGCTTAAAACCATAAATATATACAAAAGAAAATTAAACATAAATTTTACAGTAATTCTAAGAAAAGAAATATGCATAATTTATACATTCTGCATTGTGAAGTGCACCTCCTCAAGAAATAGCGTATCATTAAACTTATACACCCTAACTTAAATTATTAAAGTGTGAACTACGTTTAAGCTGACGCGCAAGTTGTTGACGTTAACATCTATGCAAAAAGACGAAGGAAACAGTAAAACGAGCTCTAACACAAACTTTGATTGACCAATTCTTAACTTGAAGAATTATTACATAGTTGCTTGTGCATTGTGAAGGTGAATTTTCTAACGTGGCGTGTCTATTCTTCACAGCGTCAGAAAAAAAACCAACAAAAAACAGAAAAAATGCACCTTGAGCTATCGATTCCTTGCTGGCATCATCTTAGGATGAGGGAATGCGGCTGCTTTTTTCTATGGGCACAGAAAACGTTTTAATAGCGCGACTTTACATTACATGTGATTTTCCAATGCTCCACCTGAAGGTACTACATTGGCCAGGAAGCGAGTTTTTTTTTACCTGGAAAATTTGGAATTTTGCCGAACCCTTGCTGTTCCAAGCAAGGTAGGGATCTTTAACGTGCGTGACAACACTCACACACGGGACCTCCATTTTACCTCTCATCCGAACGAGGGTGTATTTTTGTGAAAAATGCTCGCCTAACATTTTTCAAGCGGACCGTGTCGGGATTCGAACCCGGGACCTTGGGCGTAGTAGTCACACAGCGCGACTTTACAACATGTCTTTTCGCTAAGAGGATGTTGTATTCAATGTACCGCTTTCAAAGCACCGTCTTTATTTAATAAGGGAAGAACCATGTACGAGGTAGATATTTAGCTTTCAAAAATATCGCCAAAGGATCAAGTGTGAAGGATTCTCAGACGCAGCTGCAAAAATCTACAGCTTGCCAACAAGGAGATAACGTATTAAGAAAGGATTTTTAAACAAAGAAAACAATCTTCTTACTTTGAAACATCTGCACAGCTGCAGAATAACAGATAACAAACCAATTGCAAGTATTCATTTACTAGGCAGATGATTAAGTAGCCTATCTTTTAGAAGAAAGCTGCGCATTTATGCGCAACTATAATTGAAATGTAGTGATTGCAGGTGATAGAATTTATTTATAGCGACCTTGTGATGTGAATTTATTTAAGCAGCTGTTTGATTTTATAAGGCAAAATTTTATAGAGTGATTACTTGAGAAATTTTATAAATTAACACTAATTTCAAATGGCAGGAAATTGAGCTTGTCGATAGATGACTTTAAAGAATTTGTTTAGAAATTTTAGGACGTTTTAAATAGAAGTAGGATGAATACATACTTATGCAGAAAAAATTACTTGCGAGGTTTTGAACGTAACAGGCTGTTTGAAGGATAATAATTTTTGGGCAACGCCGTGCGTGAAGAAAGCCTTTTGAGGGGTAGCATTTTGGATTTGGTAGAAGAAATAAGTTGTCTGTTAATGAGAAACCAGGATTCAATGCTATGTATCAGGATATTGAGTTGTGGTTTCTAATTTAATTTTGAGTTACCGTGAACAAAGAAGGTGAGGTCATCAGCGTAGGCGAAGCTTTCAGTGTTTAGTAGACTGGAGGACATTCAATGGAGAGCGTAAATCGAGAAAAATGAATAGGACGTATTTGTTGTTTGCAAAATTTGACTTTGATGATTAATGAGTAAACGGTTTGCTCTGCACTGTGACCCTGACAGAATCCGTGTTGGTTTGTGGATATGAGGAAGTGAGTTTCAATATGGGTGTAGATTTTCTAGAGTATGAGTTTTTCTAGAAGTTTGCCAACGGTTCGGAGAAGAGCAGTTGATCTGTTAGAAGATGAATCACTGAGGGTTTGGTAGGTTTCAGGATCAATGTGGTATTTGCTTGTTTTAGGATGGTGAAGAAGGATCCAGATGTGAGATATTTCCGGAATAGGGTATGGATAGTGAGTCGGATTACAGACCATAATTTCTGTATAATAGTGTTGGATATTTGGTTTGGGCCCGGTGATTTTCAGAGAATTAAGTTGGAAACATTTGTACCGAGGCAGTTGATATCAAGAAAATCATCGGCAGGAGTATTGAGGGGTATGCAGTTGTTGATTATTTACTATTGCAAGTAGATGGTTACATCAGATGATATTGTAGGTATTATTGCGTTTAGGAGTAGGGATAAGGTGTTTTGGATAGATAGAGACTGTGTAGAGAGGTAGCGCTTGATTGCTTGCTAGAAGGAATTTAACTTTTCTGCGGTATGTTGTCAATGGAACGATGTTAGGTTTGTCAATTATCTTTTGAGTGTGGCGTTTCTTTGCCTTGCAGATTTCTATTTTAAATTTTGCTTCTTTGTACTTGGTTGTTAAGGTACTCATCAGTTGCTCATTTACATTCTTCGTCTCAGTTTTTGTATTGTGTGGCCTAAGTTATTGAGCTCGTTTCTTGCTTCTTGGAGCAGTGAATTTCACTAGGGTAAAGTTCGTGTTACGTGTAATAGTTTTGGTGTTGTGGTAGTTGCGGCACGGTGGAAAGATTGGATTAGATTAAGTAAAATGGCGTGAGGATCTTGATTAGGGGCAAAGGAATTATGGGATTTGGTAATATGTTTATTTAAATACGTTAGCAAAGGGGACAGTTTGCTTTATTTGCGTTGTAGGAAGGGGTTTTGTGGTATTGACAGGGTGGTAGGTTTGAAAGGATTTTGAATATTGTAGGATTATAATCGTTGTTTCGAATAAGGTGGGTTTTTGCCCAGGAGTCTAATAAACTTTTGGCGGATGGAGTAGCTAATGCTGTAGTAATATTAGGCTTGTGTTGAGAGGATTCCCAGAATGGGGTGGGGGAAGAGATATTTAGGATTTTTAGGTAGTGTTGTGGATGAAGTTATCAAAGAGAGTTCCTCATTCGACTGTTGTGATATTGTATCAAAGAGTTGATTTGATGTTGGTGTCGGAGCAAATGATGAAGGGGGGAAGAAGTTCTAATAGTTTGTGGCGTGTTGTTTAAGTTTAGTTAGTACAACTGTACGTATGCGTTTTACTAAAATACATTGGGATTACGTGCACTCCCTGTTTTCCAATGTGTATGGTTAGGATTTTCAGCGTTGAGAGGGATAGGAGTACAGATGGGGTCGATGTATGGTTCGTTGACAATGATGGCGGCAGATAAGTTTCGGTTAGTTAGGTAAGGGTGTACAATGGATCTAGCCCGAGGGAAGGGGGGGTGATTTGGGATTTCGTTGTTTACAAGGTACGGCTCTTGGAAACTAGCTAAGGAAAATTGATGTTCTTGGAGGACATGGGAAGTTCTAAAGTTGCGAAATGGGAGTTTTGGAGATTGATTTGCACGGTTCGTAGACTGGAAAGGAGGGGATGTTGGTTTACTTGGTTGTACACAGTGACATAGTTCTGAGCATGGCATTAAGCTGTTCGCAGCAGTAATGAAGCAGCCACGATTAATTGAAGTCGTTTCAGGGTTCACCTAAGTTAGCAGCGAGTTCTCACGATGATTTTACCCATTGAAGAGGATCAGCACAAGATCAATACCGTCATCATAACAAATAATCTCCCTATAGAGCATCAGTTTGCTCACGCAGAAATAAGCTTATTGCAGTGCACTGCGGTAATCCTTCTCCCAAACTTAAAATAGATTAATCTTCGTTAAAGCTTTAACAACGAACACTCTAAATAATTTTACAATAAAGGTTCTGGAATTATTTGATATAAAGTTTTTAACTATCGTGAAGTCGTAGGTTTATTTGGCTGACAAGATACCATCGCAAACAATAGGATTTAACAGTTATAATTAAGAAGACACTTGTATTTCAAAACCAATTTCCAACAAAGGAGAAACTACTAACTCAAGTATCATCTGATTTAAAAAAGTACATTCTTTCGCTCAGAAACATCAAGCTCAAAGCAAATTTGTTTTTATCTAGCTTTGTTAAAAAAAGATTTCGAATGTTTGTAGTATTGGAAGTAAACAGGGGTCGGTTTTATTTAGATTACTGAAGTAATTGGAAATACAAGCGCTTAGTATAAGCTCAGATTCAGAAATACAAAGGAAAATAAGTAAATATGTCAACCCTAACTTAAAGCTTTTAGAAACTCTTTTATGTTTCTTAATGATGCTTACTAAAACCGAAAAGCTTTTAAATTGCTAAGAAAACCAAATCAAACTAAAGACATTACTGTATAATACATCTCCTATATTTCTGTTTTTTTACAAACGCTTCCTTACAAAAGTCCAGTAATGGCATTTTCTACAGAACCAACGATCAGAAAGTCTATTTAGGTCAATATTGAATCCGACACAAACTGATCGAAAGCTAAAATGAGGTAATAGTGCAGGATATTTCATTAAGCTTTGGCAACTTATATCTAACAAGCTGTTTAAGAAATTGAAGTGTGTTCTTTATCATCGAGTCTTCTACGTAAATATGATTTCTTTCACACTTAGTGCACTAGAGGTGCTCTTTCAGTCTCAATTTCTATGGATTAAGTGGGACTAAGCGGGAACCTGTTTACGAACAATCTCGGCGTTTAATACCGTCACTTGAATTACCAGATTGTCAAACTCGTCCCGCACAGCTCTGATCTATGTTCTTGAACAACTGAAGATGATAACCTCCTTCTGCATTATTTGTGGTTCTTATAAGTTTCAACATCCTAGGGTTATTACCCAAAGTCTTCATTCTCACAGGATAGTGCGTCTAAACTGCTCGATTTTCGAGGTCAATGTAGTTTTATTTATGTGAGCAGTCATTTTGTTTTCACACTTTTACGTTAAATATACGAAGCGGCGCCATTTGTTTACATTTTCAACACCTTTTCTATGCATTTTTATGAGTATATATTACCGGGGCTGTATTTCCCATGGTTGCAGTTTCTTTCAATCCGTGTGTATTTGTACAAATAACTTTAATATGTCAGTTATTTCCCGAGTGTCTATCCCATAATTTTTTCTAAATTTAATACAAAGTAGGTAAAATGCCGATAACTATTAACATTTGTGTTTAATATATTGGGTGCCTTACTATTTTAATCCTGAACCTTAATTTAATATTACTTAGGAATAGCAACGCTGCCAAAGCTTCTACAAATTTCTTAGGGCGCTTTCCTGCTAACAGCTTATGTAACTAACTGAAATTGATAAACTCGTTAATGTTTCATTAAATAGCACTAGCGTTACATGTACTCTTTGCAAAAGTGGGTTAAATTTACAAAAATTAAATCTACAACGTTACAAATTATGTATGTTAGTGTTGATAACTTGTTACAATTGATTTTTCGTGTCCATAATAGGAAAAAATATTCAAAATCTTCTCCGTAATTAATTAAATTTCTTTCCAAAATTTTGTCCTAAATTGTGAAAAGTGGCAATATATATATATATATATATATATATATATATAAAATTTAGGGTAAACAATAAAATTTTATCCACCCTGTATAGAGAAAAGAACAAATTATTTACGCGTAAAATTTATTTAATTGGTTTAGGGAAAACGGACAAGTATAGACGTATTTTTATAATTAATAGTTGAAAGAATAAAAGGTACATGAAGAAAAACAGTTTTAAAGCAAATAGAATACGCATAATTAATTTTAATTTATTTTAATTCAACACGTAAAAGCATAAGAAAACCCACTAGGGGAAGAAAATCAATAATTCCAAGGCAAAAGTTTGTTGTAACCAGCAAACGTCAGTTTTATACAAATACAACGAAATATAAAATCTAAGAATTGTTGTGGTAAACGGTCGATAATTAACGAACACCTGCGTTTTTAAAAAAGGTTACATTGATCGAAATTATGAGCATATTAAGGCCGGACTTCATAGAATATATTTTCAACCGTCAGTTTGGTTTGAACAAGCTAACAAAGTTCTTAAAGAGCAAGGGAGATGCACGATCGGTTATATACTACAGATAGAGATAGAAATAAAAGCGTAGATATTGAAAACGCACATACTAATACACGTGGAGTGGAGATGAGCTGTCAGCAATATTGATTTTCTATAACTCAAGTGGGGTTTTGAACGCGACAGCAGACATGCATCAGACAGAGATAAAGATAGTTTAGGCAGAGTTTTATGACGACAGAGAATATTATCATTGGTTAAGAACTGACAGTTTTACAAACGTAGACAAACGCGACAGGTGGAAGCGATTTCGGATACGTACAGCACGTAGGCGGAGTAAATTTCAGTAATTTTCAACACGGTTGTATCAAAATTTGTAAAATTTAAATTTGAAAATAAGCTTTTCACGGGAAGTGTGTCCGGGGGTAGCATTTTGAACTAATATAAATACGGGATAGAAATTATTAAGGGCTGTCTTTGTCTTCTTGTCACTTTTATACTACTTTACTACAATAGACCAACATTATAGTAGAGTTTGAATGCGTAGAAGTAAGATAGAAATATCACGTATTAACATAGACATGGTTTAAACTTAAGAAGAGAGGGGAATTTGTCCGTTACAATAGAACTTGCCAACCAGTAAACAAAGAGCGATTGTGTTATAAAGTGGGTATGAGTGAGATAAGCAGAGATAGAACTTTAACGGTCAGGAACAACTGGGATAACAGATAAGGCAGACAGGTGTTTAGCGCGTATGTATCGAAGCGAGATAGAGATAACGAGTATTATTAGGGGCGTGTTTTAAATGTTTCGAAGAAATGTAGTATATGCGTTGTTGTGCCGGTAAACTTAAATTTTCAGAGAAAATCGATGTCAGTTGGGAGTGATTCGAGAAGGAAATGTGTGGAATCAAACAAAATGTAACCGCTTTAACGGGGGATCGACCGAGGTTTTATACAAATAATTAATCGTTTGATCAGCACATGAAATTTTTTGGGGACAATCTGGTAAACCATCAAATATTTACTAATAGTGTTCGAGTGTTAGTACACAATTTATATGATGAACCAAATTAAATGAAGTTAAGGCATTACTAAAAGAAAATGCAGAAGCGTGGTACAATCTTGTGGGACAGAATAAAGAATGATACTTAGATATTGAAGAAAAATTTCTAAAACATTATTGGGCAGATCTTAAGCAAGACCAAGTGAGGGATGATTTGATTACGGGAAAATATAAGGGGGAATTTTCAAGATCTAGGGAGCAGTATGCCATTAACAAGTATAGTATAGCGAAACAGTTAAGTCCGCCATTAACGGATAGGCAAATCATTAAGTATTTATCTAGGCACTTTGAGGTAGAGGCTAGAGAGCACGTAGCATTGCAAAACATTACCTAAAGGAAAACATGGTTATCGCTAGCAGCCGTTGTGATCGCTATCCAGATTGGATATTGTTGTAGGCAGGAGTCGTTGATGGTATAATGTCAGTCCTGGAGGGAGTGATAGAATCCAGGTAACTATTATTTTGTTTGCATGTGTATAAACAGGTGTTTTGTGCTGTGTGGTTATACTGTTATGAACTAACAAGATAAAATTGAACTTTTTCTGTTGTAGTATTGAATTGGACTTTTAAGTGAAAATTTAGGTTTAAGAAATAATGGATGATATTAATAATTTTTGGTATGTACAAGGTAAAAGGGAACTTTTGGGGGATTGACGTGCCTTATTTGCACGAAGGTTTAAGAATTATTATGAGCTTGTACTAAACCGGAGGTAAATTAAGACTGTGGGAAAGCCCTGTTACTTCTTTTTGACAGTATAATTGTAAATATTGGGTAATTATTGACTTCTAAATGTTTTGTGAAATGTGTTATTTTAACAAAGAAGATGTACATAATGTGTAATTAATGAGTGAAAGGAAGGTTTTATGTTCATTTTGGCATGTTTTTCCTACAAAATGTTAATAAACTTAGGCGCTTTTACCGTAGCAGATTTTTTTGTAGTTAGCTTGTTTTTCAGAAAAGCAGCTGAGCAGCCGTGGCATACTTTGTTGCGAAGCAGTTATTGTAAACTTGCGTAGGTATATAAGCAGCATGCAAGGTTTGTAGCAATTTTGTATCTTAGGAGCCCGCAGCTTTCACAACAAACTGGCGTCCAAATTGTAGGGCCGCAGTAGTAGCATTTCTTTTGTTTAGGCTGTCTTTAACAGACCGAACTTCTTAGTAATTTATGGTGTGGGGCTTAAATTTCAGAGTGTTTATGACACCCAAAGGTAAGGCTTGAAAAGTCAATAGAGGAAATTTCGCAATTATATATAATATAAAATAGCAAAATGCATAAGAAAGTAGCTCATTTTGCAATAATTAGATAATATTTAGCTAAAGTAATAATGTGTACGTCTTATAATACGCTTTAACTTAAAGAAACGAACAAAGATAATGTTTTAAATACATCAAGTTTCATCAAAATAAACACGTAATCGGGAAATATAAACAACCTGGTATTCTAGCTATTTAAGAATTTCATTAAAAGTGTCAACGCATAAATAAGAAAACGCATTCACATACAAAGATAAGTACGTGACTGGAATATCATATTTACATGAAAGTCGAACATATTTGAAATAACAAACCATAAACAACAGGCGGTCGGCGATATGATAAAAATTTGGACTATAATCGACAAACATGAAAGACGTGACAAAATTGCAATGGATGTTTGAAATTTCTAAGAACATACTGTGATATACAGAACGCTTATGTGATCGGCAGAGCATTTCATCGAGAATTAAACCAGGGAATTTTGAGAAATACCGGGTTTTACAGAGATAGGCGCAGAGTACAAGCCTTGATCCACGAACACGCCACTTAAAACGTTAGAAGGTGGGGCTTATAAATACCATAGGAAACTCGAAAATAAACAGTATATCTTCAAGGCAGAAACCACGTCGATTTAAAGTGGAAAATTACGTACCAGTAACAACTAGTGAAAAGTCAATAATTTATTAAAAATGAAAAATTGAAAGTGCTAATATTTGCAACGAAGAATAACCGTTCTATGTGTAAACGTTAGATGAACCATTAATTGAATTGTATTTTAATATTTAACAAATTTAGGGCTCCGAATAAAGATCCGAATATAGATCTAAATGTAGATCAAAAAGTATATCTAAAGATCTAAATGTATCTCTAAATGAACCTATAGATGAAAATCCAAATATACTTTGAAAATACCTACAAGGAAGTAAACGTAAGGATACTAAAAGTTACTCCAGAAATCCGAAGGGAAAAATACAAGCAACCATTAATCCATCATTCTAGCCGACAAGTGCAGCAAGTCAAACTGTAACAATCAAAGGGTGCTGCCCACTGATACTATGAGGCAATTCCAGTGACAAGCAAGGAAAACGCAGGTTAGAGATGTTAAATTTTTTACTAGTTAAAGACTGTTTTAATTTTAATATTTGCTATATATTATATGTCTGTAAGAGACAACAAAAAGGTCTATTGAGAATTTGAAAAATAGAGAAAGCAACTTTGAACGTTCGAAAGGTATTTAAGAGTAATTACAAAGATATTTTTGCTGGCTTTCAGGAAAATTAAATTTGGTGAATGTACATGAATGTATATATTATCAATCATTATACTGTGTAATTTTGGATTGCTTCATTTAAATTATTTCAACAGATAGAAAGAAAAGGGGTTAAATAATCTTTATTGTTGTAAAGTAGGACGACAGAGAATATTATCATTGGTTAAGAACTGACAGTTTTACAAACGTAGACAAACGCGACAGGTGGAAGCGATTTCGGATACGTACAGCACGTAGGCGGAGTAAATTTCAGTAATTTTCAACACGGTTGTATCAAAATTTGTAAAATTTAAATTTGAAAATAAGCTTTTCACGGGAAGTGTGTCCGGGGGTAGCATTTTGAACTAATATAAATACGGGATAGAAATTATTAAGGGCTGTCTTTGTCTTCTTGTCACTTTTATACTACTTTACTACAATAGACCAACATTATAGTAGAGTTTGAATGCGTAGAAGTAAGATAGAAATATCACGTATTAACATAGACATGGTTTAAACTTAAGAAGAGAGGGGAATTTGTCCGTTACAATAGAACTTGCCAACCAGTAAACAAAGAGCGATTGTGTTATAAAGTGGGTATGAGTGAGATAAGCAGAGATAGAACTTTAACGGTCAGGAACAACTGGGATAACAGATAAGGCAGACAGGTGTTTAGCGCGTATGTATCGAAGCGAGATAGAGATAACGAGTATTATTAGGGGCGTGTTTTAAATGTTTCGAAGAAATGTAGTATATGCGTTGTTGTGCCGGTAAACTTAAATTTTCAGAGAAAATCGATGTCAGTTGGGAGTGATTCGAGAAGGAAATGTGGAATCAAACAAAATGTAACCGCTTTAACGGGGATCGACCGAGGTTTTATACAAATAATTAATCGTTTGATCAGCACATGAAATTTTTTGGGGACAATCTGGTAAACCATCAAATATTTACTAATAGTGTTCGAGTGTTAGTACACAATTTATATGATGAACCAAATTAAATGAAGTTAAGGCATTACTAAAAGAAAATGCAGAAGCGTGGTACAATCTTGTGGGACAGAATAAAGAATGATACTTAGATATTGAAGAAAAATTTCTAAAACATTATTGGGCAGATCTTAAGCAAGACCAAGTGAGGGATGATTTGATTACGGGAAAATATAAGGGGGAATTTTCAAGATCTAGGGAGCAGTATGCCATTAACAAGTATAGTATAGCGAAACAGTTAAGTCCGCCATTAACGGATAGGCAAATCATTAAGTATTTATCTAGGCACTTTGAGGTAGAGGCTAGAGAGCACGTAGCATTGCAAAACATTACCTAAAGGAAAACATGGTTATCGCTAGCAGCCGTTGTGATCGCTATCCAGATTGGATATTGTTGTAGGCAGGAGTCGTTGATGGTATAATGTCAGTCCTGGAGGGAGTGATAGAATCCAGGTAACTATTATTTTGTTTGCATGTATAAACAGGTGTTTTGTGCTGTGTGGTTATACTGTTATGAACTAACAAGATAAAATTGAACTTTTTCTGTTGTAGTATTGAATTGGACTTTTAAGTGAAAATTTAGGTTTAAGAAATAATGGATGATATTAATAATTTTTGGTATGTACAAGGTAAAAGGGAACTTTTGGGGGATTGACGTGCCTTATTTGCACGAAGGTTTAAGAATTATTATGAGCTTGTACTAAACCGGAGGTAAATTAAGACTGTGGGAAAGCCCTGTTACTTCTTTTTGACAGTATAATTGTAAATATTGGGTAATTATTGACTTCTAAATGTTTTGTGAAATGTGTTATTTTAACAAAGAAGATGTACATAATGTGTAATTAATGAGTGAAAGGAAGGTTTTATGTTCATTTTGGCATGTTTTTTCCTACAAAAATGTTAATAAACTTAGGCGCTTTTACCGTAGCAGATTTTTTTTGTAGTTAGCTTGTTTTTTCAGAAAAGCAGCTGAGCAGCCGTGGCATACTTTGTTGCGAAGCAGTTATTGTAAACTTGCGTAGGTATATAAGCAGCATGCAAGGTTTGTAGCAATTTTGTATCTTAGGAGCCCGCAGCTTTCACAACAAACTGGCGTCCAAATTGTAGGGCCGCAGTAGTAGCATTTCTTTTGTTTAGGCTGTCTTTAACAGACCGAACTTCTTAGTAATTTATGGTGTGGGGCTTAAATTTCAGAGTGTTTATGACACCCAAAGGTAAGGCTTGAAAAGTCAATAGAGGAAATTTCGCAATTATATATAATATAAAATAGCAAAATGCATAAGAAAGTAGCTCATTTTGCAATAATTAGATAATATTTAGCTAAAGTAATAATGTGTACGTCTTATAATACGCTTTAACTTAAAGAAACGAACAAAGATAATGTTTTAAATACATCAAGTTTCATCAAAATAAACACGTAATCGGGAAATATAAACAACCTGGTATTCTAGCTATTTAAGAATTTCATTAAAAGTGTCAACGCATAAATAAGAAAACGCATTCACATACAAAGATAAGTACGTGACTGGAATATCATATTTACATGAAAGTCGAACATATTTGAAATAACAAACCATAAACAACAGGCGGTCGGCGATATGATAAAATTTGGACTATAATCGACAAACATGAAAGACGTGACAAAATTGCAATGGATGTTTGAAATTTCTAAGAACATACTGTGATATACAGAACGCTTATGTGATCGGCAGAGCATTTCATCGAGAATTAAACCAGGGAATTTTGAGAAATACCGGGTTTTACAGAGATAGGCGCAGAGTACAAGCCTTGATCCACGAACACGCCACTTAAAACGTTGGAAGGTGGGGCTTATAAATACCATAGGAAACTCGAAAATAAACAGTATATCTTCAAGGCAGAAACCACGTCGATTTAAAGTGGAAAATTACGTACCAGTAACAACTAGTGAAAAGTCAATAATTTATTAAAAATGAAAAATTGAAAGTGCTAATATTTGCAACGAAGAATAACCGTTCTATGTGTAAACGTTAGATGAACCATTAATTGAATTGTATTTTAATATTTAACAAATTTAGGGCTCCGAATAAAGATCCGAATATAGATCTAAATGTAGATCAAAAAGTATATCTAAAGATCTAAATGTATCTCTAAATGAACCTATATATGAAAATCCAAATATACTTTGAAAATACCTACTAGGAAGTAAACGTAAGGATACTAAACGTTACTCCAGAAATCCGAAGGGAAAAATACAAGCAACCATTAATCCATCATTCTAGCCGACAAGTGCAGCAAGTCAAACTGTAACAATCAAAGGGTGCTGCCCACTGATACTATGAGGCAATTCCAGTGACAAGCAAGGAAAACGCAGGTTAGAGATGTTAAATTTTTTACTAGTTAAAGACTGTTTTAATTTTAATATTTGCTATATATTATATGTCTGTAAGAGACAACAAAAAGGTCTATTGAGAATTTGAAAAATAGAGAAAGCAACTTTGAACGTTCGAAAGGTATTTAAGAGTAATTACAAAGATATTTTTGCTGGCTTTCAGGAAAATTAAATTTGGTGAATGTACATGAATGTATATATTATCAATCATTATACTGTGTAATTTTGGATTGCTTCATTTAAATTATTTCAACAGATAGAAAGAAAAGGGGTTAAATAATCTTTATTGTTGTAAAGTAGGGCACAATAAAAATAGCAAAATAGCAACACCAATCATAAAAGGGCATTATCACAGCAATTAAAAATGACACTTAACGTAGTGGCTTGAATCGTAGGAGCTATATCACAGCAAATAAAAATAATAATCGTAGGGCATAAATGAATATAAAAAGTATATCACAGGAATAAAAAAATTGCGCACTAATCGTAGGGCATATATATATATATATATATATATATATATATATAATATATATATATATATATATAATATATAAATATAAAGTAAGTATCTTCCTTCAATAACGAACGTATTTGTTATAAACTATTTTAAACAAAACTAAATCAAACTAATGAATCACAGTTACAACCCAAAGACAAAACAAGTTATGCACCACACACATCGTGCGCACACACACACACACACACACACACACTTAAATTTACACAGGAGGAACAACACACACACACCAACACACATACAAACTTAATAAAGATTTGTTGGTCAGATAAAACAAGAATTTCTAAACAATCATAACATTTTGTATTTAACAAATATTAAAACTAAAAAAAGTTTTGACAAACATCACTTGTAATAACAACTTTCAATGAAATGACGTTACATGTCAAAACAGGTTTTTACAAAAACACATTAAGTAAGTGATTTATAACTTTTATATATGTAATTTAATGCTATCCACTTTGTAGCTTATGATTAAGGAAACAAATTTTTCCGAAACGTTAAGTTGAAGAATATTTTAAACTAAACCACAAACTTTAATCGAACGAAATTTATCCCAATATTTATATAAAAGGTCAATTAGTTTATATATATATATATATATAAATACGAAATAATAAATAAATATAAAATTTAAAAACAACAGAAGTAACGTAGGATACTTACAGTATATCGAAACCAAAAGCGCTCTACTACAGGACAAGATGCGTAGCAATTAAAAAAGGGCACTTACACCACAAACTACACTGTACCAAAGTTATGGCAGCCAGAGATATTCTGAGGTATACATAAAAAATATGGATAATAAAAGATATCTTAAATTTAATAGAAGGGAGGTGATAATACAAAACAGACCAGACGAAACAGTAAATGGAAATAAAAATCTATAAAGTGGGAAATTATTCGCAAATGCAGGAAAGCTAAAGAACAATGAATTGCTGAAAAGGACAAAGAGGTATAAACTAAGATAAAAATAGGAAAGACAGACGAAGAATACAAATTAATTAGCACGAATTTTAGAGATGTAAAACCGTATAGCAAAAACATAAGAGATGCGGAAGAAGACATCTTTATAGAAAATGTAGTGAAAGTGGTTGAAAGACAAGAATATATAGGAAATTAATATGCATAACAGGAACTAAAAGCACTAGAACAGGAATCAAACATTGAAAAGAAGGACTTGGGACATCCTATACCTGAAGTTGAGTTTGAATTAACAATTGTTCTTAACCTTGTCTGTCCAAGATTGTAATATAAGATTTCAAAATCTTTTTTCTATTCGCTTCTCCTACTGTTCACGTATCACAGCTGCACAGTGCTGTGCCCCACACATATGCTTTCAACAATTTTTTTCTTGCTTCCCTGTTTGATATCTTCGAATATAGTAAATGCATTTTCTTGTTAAATGTATAGCACGACCTAGTGCTTCATTTTCGTTTTACATCTTTTGCACTCTTACCATCATTTGTTATTTAGCTTTTTAAGTAACAGGAATCCTTAACCTCTTGTAAATTCTCGTTTCATATTTGCATTTTGGATTTTGACTTATGTTCCCTTCCTTTACATACTAGTACTTTAGTTTTATATATTTTTAATTTTCATACCGTATCTCGCTGTTGGTATTGTTTACATTTCATTAAGCGCTACTTCCCGGCTAGATGTTAATACCGCTGTATCATCTGCAAATCTAAGAATATCAATCGTTTGCCCCTTAATTCCAATTATCTTTCTGCATTTGACAGTATGCAGTGCCTCTTCGATATGTAATTAATGGAGATAGCGCACATCTCTGTCCCACGGCTTTCCTAATATCTACGTTTTTGTTCTAATTCTATTGCCACTGTTTACTCTTTGTATAAGCTTTGCACTATCCGTCTATCCTTATTTCTTATTTATTTTTGAGTATTCTCAACATTCTTTTCTCATTTTTACATTAACGTATTCCTTTTCCATCTCTACAAACCTTATATACACGCTTTCTCCTTTTTACATTGTTTCGTCCATTATCGCCCTTAAAGCTAAAATGACCTGTTTCCCTATTTCGCCCAAACCCTAATTGATCTTCTCCTGGTATTCTTCAACCCGTTCTTCCATCTGTCTTTGAATAATTCTGGTTGAAGTTTTTGACACGCGCTCTGTCAAATCTACTGTTCGAAAATTTTCACATCTATCCGCAGCTCTCCTTTTTGAAATAGTGATTATGCTGGTACGTTTGAAATCTTTGGATATCTCGCCTCTTTCATACATATAGCTCACAAGTTTGAAGAGACGTTTGTCCAGCTGATTTTAGAGTTTCTGATTGAACGTTTTCCACGTTCATAACCTCCGAAGTAGTCCTCTCCGGAAAATCCGAAGGGGGACTATTTTAACTACAGAAAATTTTACCCCAGAGGATGTCATATTTTTTGAAAACGTTTTTGGTACGCTGTGTGCTTGAGAAGTAATGTGGTGGTTTCCCATTGCCTACTACATCACAGTAGTGAGTCTTAGAATGACATACCGAATCCTATGGTCCCTGCTATTCTAAATACTGAAAGAACTGCTGTTCTCTTTCCGGTATCTGTCTTAATCTGGTTCTTCACTAAAAACCCCACTAATTTAGTTAAACGTGTAGTTTTGCACTTTAGTTCGCTGAAACACGCAAGCCTTTGTTCCTGTTCTAGTATTCTAGCACTTCTTTAAAGCGGAGGTCCATTCCGAACGGTTTTTATATTTTTATTGATCATTATTTTTATGAGTTTTATGAATTTGTAAGAGCTATCCGTAAGTCTTATTCTATTTCTAGAAGTTTCCTGTGTTCACATTGAAAAAGAATTCTAAAATGAACTTCTTAGAAGTTCTATCAAATGCTGAAATACACCCACAACTTCAGATTTGTTACAGTTTGTTAAATTTGTTTCTAGGCGAAAACTTGGCAGAGTATATTTCTAAATGCAGAATTCTTTGAACGACCATCAATAAAAAATTCATTGTGTATTTTGAAATCTGAGGAAAATATAGCCAAAAGTTTGCTGGCTGAGTTTCAAAATGTCAAGTTCATGGACATGATACGTAGCCTTCGTTAATAACGCGAACGCCCAGTGCATTACCCTACTTTTAAAATGGCTTAATCTAGTAGTTGTCGTTTCTTAAACAAACGTTTGTCTCATTTCTATAATCGATTAGGGTCTCATAATTCATATTTCGTAAACGTAGTGAACAATAGCATGTTTACATGCATAGAAACAATGAATAGTAAAAATCGTGACTTGATTACGAAATGTCATCGCATTGTTATAAAAAGTACGATTACTATGAAACACGCACTGTATTAAAGAATGAAATGGTAACTGTATAGAAATTATTCAAATATTTACATGTAGGGTTATTTTAAGCTAACTGAACACGTGCTACATATTTGTTTTACAATCGAAGGAAGTAAATGTGTATGTATTTATTATAGTCTTTTTATAGGTCTTAAAGGCTTAACTGTCAGTAATTTAATGGCATAGGTTTCTAATATAAGTGATTTAAGTATTACAGGATTAAAATAGAGGGCAACCAAAAATAATTTAAAGAGATTTACCAATTGCTAGACAAAAACTGTACCTACGTTTCCTCTCGTAAGAATACGAGGGTAAGGTGAAAAGTTCTCGGCCTGACACAGAGATGGCGTTCCAATCAGCAAAAATTTGCGCTTCCTGCCTGCGTGCACATGTCATTAGTTCGTATGACAAGTTTCAATTTGCTATCTCAAGTAGTTTGTTTACACGAATTTTTTCAAGCAGACGTCTTATGCGTGTTTCTTTAAGATGGATAAACTTGAATATCGTGCGGTCATAAAATTCTTCGTTTTGGACGGATTCGCCCCTCAGGAAATTCATCCGAAGTTGACAAAAGTTTACGAAGACGGTTCCCTGTTAACCGTTAAAAATTGGGCAGCTGATTTTAAACGTGGTCGCACGTCTCTCGAAGATGACCCACCTGAAGGATGACAAAAACCCGCAACCACATTGGAAACGATCGAAAAGGATATCTTAAATTTAATAGAAGGGAGGTGATAATACAAAACAGACCAGACGAAACAGTAAATGGAAATAAAAATCTATAAAGTGGGAAATTATTCGCAAATGCAGGAAAGCTAAAGAACAATGAATTGCTGAAAAGGACAAAGAGGTATAAACTAAGATAAAAATAGGAAAGACAGACGAAGAATACAAATTAATTAGCACGAATTTTAGAGATGTAAAACCGTATAGCAAAAACATAAGAGATGCGGAAGAAGACATCTTTATAGAAAATGTAGTGAAAGTGGTTGAAAGACAAGAATATATAGGAAATTAATATGCATAACAGGAACTAAAAGCACTAGAACAGGAATCAAACATTGAAAAGAAGGACTTGGGACATCCTATACCTGAAGTTGAGTTTGAATTAACAATTGTTCTTAACCTTGTCTGTCCAAGATTGTAATATAAGATTTCAAAATCTTTTTTCTATTCGCTTCTCCTACTGTTCACGTATCACAGCTGCACAGTGCTGTGCCCCACACATATGCTTTCAACAATTTTTTTCTTGCTTCCCTGTTTGATATCTTCGAATATAGTAAATGCATTTTCTTGTTAAATGTATAGCACGACCTAGTGCTTCATTTTCGTTTTACATCTTTTGCACTCTTACCATCATTTGTTATTTAGCTTTTTAAGTAACAGGAATCCTTAACCTCTTGTAAATTCTCGTTTCATATTTGCATTTTGGATTTTGACTTATGTTCCCTTCCTTTACATACTAGTACTTTAGTTTTATATATTTTTAATTTTCATACCGTATCTCGCTGTTGGTATTGTTTACATTTCATTAAGCGCTACTTCCCGGCTAGATGTTAATACCGCTGTATCATCTGCAAATCTAAGAATATCAATCGTTTGCCCCTTAATTCCAATTATCTTTCTGTATTTGACAGTATGCAGTGCCTCTTCGATATGTAATTAATGGAGATAGCGCACATCTCTGTCCCACGGCTTTCCTAATATCTACGTTTTTGTTCTAATTCTATTGCCACTGTTTACTCTTTGTATAAGCTTTGCACTATCCGTCTATCCTTATTTCTTATTTATTTTTGAGTATTCTCAACATTCTTTTCTCATTTTTACATTAACGTATTCCTTTTCCATCTCTACAAACCTTATATACACGCTTTCTCCTTTTTACATTGTTTCGTCCATTATCGCCCTTAAAGCTAAAATGACCTGTTTCCCTATTTCGCCCAAACCCTAATTGATCTTCTCCTGGTATTCTTCAACCCGTTCTTCCATCTGTCTTTGAATAATTCTGGTTGAAGTTTTTGACACGCGCTCTGTCAAATCTACTGTTCGAAAATCTATCCGCAGCTCTCCTTTTTGAAATAGTGATTATGCTGGTACGTTTGAAATCTTTGGATATCTCGCCTCTTTCATACATATAGCTCACAAGTTTGAAGAGACGTTTGTCCAGCTGATTTTAGAGTTTCTGATTGAACGTTTTCCACGTTCATAACCTCCGAAGTAGTCCTCTCCGGAAAATCCGAAGGGGGACTATTTTAACTACAGAAAATTTTACCCCAGAGGATGTCATATTTTTTGAAAACGTTTTTGGTACGCTGTGTGCTTGAGAAGTAATGTGGTGGTTTCCCATTGCCTACTACATCACAGTAGTGAGTCTTAGAATGACATACCGAATCCTATGGTCCCTGCTATTCTAAATACTGAAAGAACTGCTGTTCTCTTTCCGGTATCTGTCTTAGTCTGGTTCTTCACTAAAAACCCCACTAATTTAGTTAAACGTGTAGTTTTGCACTTTAATTCGCTGAAACACGCAAGCCTTTGTTCCTGTTCTAGTATTCTAGCACTTCTTTAAAGCGAAGGTCCATTCCGAACGGCTTTTATATTTTGATTGATCATTATTTTTATGAGTTTTATTAATTTGTAAGAGCTATCCGTAAGTCTTATTCTATTTCTAGAAGTTTCCTGTGTTCACGTTGAAAAAGAATTCTAAAATGAACTTCTTAGAAGTTCTAACAAATGCCGAAATACACCCACAACTTCAGATTTGTTACAGTTTGTTAAATTTGTTTCTAGGCGAAAACTTGGCAGAGTATATTTCTAAATGCAGAATTCTTTGAACGACCATCAATAAAAAATTCATTGTGTATTTTGAAATCTGAGGAAAACATAGCCAAAAGTTTGCTGGCTGAGTTTCAAAATGTCAAGTTCATGGACATGATACGTAGCCTTCGCTAATAACGCGAACGCCCAGTGCATTACCCTACTTTTAAAATGGCTTAATCTAGTAGTTGTCGTTTCTTAAACAAACGTTTGTCTCATTTCTATAATCGATTAGGGTCTCATAATTCATATTTCGTAAACGTAGTGAACAATAGCATGTTTACATGCATAGAAACAATGAATAGTAGAAATCGTGACTTGATTACGAAATGTCATCGCATTGTTATAAAAAGTACGATTACTATGAAACACGCACTGTATTAAAGAATGAAATGGTAACTGTATAGAAATTATTCAAATATTTACATGTAGGGTTATTTTAAGCTAACTGAACACGTGCTACATATTTGTTTTACAATCGAAGGAAGTAAATGTGTATGTATTTATTATAGTCTTTTTATAGGTCTTAAAGGCTTAACTGTCAGTAATTTAATGGCATAGGTTTCTAATATAAGTGATTTAAGTATTACAGGATTAAAATAGAGGGCAACCAAAAATAATTTAAAGAGATTTACCAATTGCTAGACAAAAACTGTACCTACGTTTCCTCTCGTAAGAATACGAGGGTAAGGTGAAAAGTTCTCGGCCTGACACAGAGATGGCGTTCCAATCAGCAAAAATTTGCGCTTCCTGCCTGCGTGCACATGTCATTAGTTCGTATGACAAGTTTCAATTTGCTATCTCAAGTAGTTTGTTTACACGAATTTTTTCAAGCAGACGTCTTATGCGTGTTTCTTTAAGATGGATAAACTTGAATATCGTGCGGTCATAAAATTCTTCGTTTTGGACGGATTCGCCCCTCAGGAAATTCATCCGAAGTTGACAAAAGTTTACGAAGACGGTTCCCTGTTAACCGTTAAAAATTGGGCAGCTGATTTTAAACGTGGTCGCACGTCTCTCGAAGATGACCCACCTGAAGGATGACCAAAAACCCGCAACCACATTGGAAACGATCGAAAAAGTGCATGATATCGTGTTGGACGATAGGCGAGTGATAGTGAAGGAAATAGCTGAGGCTGTAGGGATATCGAACGAAAGCGCGCGAAACATCTTACACAAAGAGTTAGGGATGCGAAAGCTCTGCGCAAGGTGGGTGCCGCATTTGCTGAATGCTGATCAAAAGCAAATGCGAAAACGAGTTTCGCAGCAATGTTTGGCCCGGTTCAATAAGGATCCGAGCAATTTTGTGCGGCGATTTGTCATTATGGATGAGTCATGAGTCCACTATTACACGCCAGAATCGAAACAGCAGTCGAAGCAGCGGGTGGAAGCCGGTTGATTCAGCGCAAAAGAAAAGTTGATTGCATCTGCCGGAAAGGTGATGGCCAGCATGTTTTGGGATGCGAAAGGGATCCTGCTAGCAGATTACCTTGAAAAAGGCAGAACAATTACAGGCCAATATTACACCACCCGTCTTGACCAGCCGGATGCCAAAATTCGCGAGAAGGAACCTGGCTTGAAGAAGAAAAAAATCATCTTTCATCAAGACAACGCACCTGCACACAAGGGTGCGTTGGCGATGGAAAAATTGACAGATTTGGTGTACGACTTGCTCGGCCATTCCCTATTCCCTTGATTTGGCGCCCTCAGATTTCTATCTGTTTCCAAACTTGAAAGAAATTTGTTTTTGGGAAGCGCTTCATGTCCAATGAAGAAAAGCGCTCGAAGGACAAACTAATACCAACGCTGACAAAACTATACCACGAATGTTTACGACAAACTATCTACCCTGACATATGGAAATAGGCAGAATTAATCATCACTCTGAAAGGAAAGGACAAAGATCCCAAACAACCGGGATCTTACAGACATATCTGCTTGTTAGACACTATTGGGAAAACATTCAAACGACTCCTACACAACAAAATTCAAACACACAGACAAACAATAGGCATACATCCAGGACAATACGGCTTCCGAAAAGGACGCTCAACAGAGAACGCCATCAACCGCGCACTAAATACTGTTAGAAACTCACAACACAAGTACGTAACACTAATCATGATCGACATAGAAGGGGCTTTTAACAACCTCTGGTGGCCCACATTATCTAGTATAGTTATAAACAAAAATTACCCACAACAACTATACCATATACTAAGAAGCTACTGTAGAGACAGATACGTCACATTACATGGCACACACACAATAACGACACATACTAGCAAGGGATGCAAACAGGGCTCTGTCTGCGGCCCCATCTTCTGGGACATTGTTATTGAAAATCTACTGGAGAAACTGGATACTGTTGGAGAGGTGTCGTCTGTAGTGGTGTACGCAGACGACATCTTACTAGCGGTTGAAGGTGACTCCAGAAGGAAACTCGGAACAAACGCAAACAAAGCACTACATACAGTACAGAAATGGTGTACAAAAAACAAAATGAGTATTGCCCCACAAAAAACAACCTACATAATCATGAAAGGGACCCTCGCACGAAACCCAAACATAAAACTACACGACTCCAAAATCAAACGAGCAAATTCCACAAAATACCTAGGGGTAATACTCGACGAAAAACAAAATTACGAACAGCACATAAACACCGTAAGCACAAACGCCACAGTCACAATGCATACAATAGCGAGCCTAGCACAAAGACAATATAAAATATCACTCCAATGCGTAAGACTTTATCTCAACAGCGTACTTGCGGCCATGATTTGTCATGCTGCAAGTGTCTGGGCGGATAGGACAAATTATATAACACCCACATCGAAAATAAACAGCGCACAACGAATAGCACTCATACGATTGATCAGCGGCATAGAAAGTCACGATGTTAGACAGGCACATGGCCTGTAACACGGTCCGCAAGAAGATAGAATTGTTTTAACCTTCGTGTCGGAATGTGGTTCTTGGCAGTTGTAGCGTACAGATTTTAGTTTGTGTTCCATCTGTAGCTGCTCAATCGATTCCTGCTGGCCGAAGTATTAGAGGTTCCCCCATCATTAAAACAGTTGGTATAATTAATTAAATAAATTTTATTAATGCTTTCCTCTTAGTGCAATATCATGGAAGTAGGTAATATCAAGGAAGTAAGCAATATCCAGGATGCAGTTAATATCAAGGAAGTAAGTAATATTATGGATACAGTTAAAATCATGGAAGTAATATTATGGCATATAGTTAATATCACGGATGTCGTTAATATCGTACTTGTCGTATATAATGCTGAAAAGAAAATTTAGTTTGAGATTCGAAATACAAGAAATTTATAGGACGTACTTAAGGAGGAATTGGTTTGGTTAAATAAAGTTTTGTTCAAAAGATTTCTCATAGTTCCAGCGATAAATTCATTCATAATCATGTATTTCCTGTTTGTGCATCGCACATGGTTATGGAATATCCCACATTTGATGTCATAGTTCAATTTCTTTTGGTGGTACTGTACTTCGACACGTGAGTGATACTTAGTCTTTAATCCCTTTTATAATTATTTAAACGTTTTACGAAAGATAGAAAGTTGAAACTTTACCTTGATTTAAGTAACTTAAAAATGATTTAGTAAAAAAAAGATTTCGTTATAAATTTGTAACCTTGCAAAATTTTTAAAGATGGCTATGCGGTTTGCTTATCGTAATTATTTCACAAGCAGATAGCGTTAACTACACTGAAAAACTTGTTATTGACATATGATGTTAAAAAGATCTAATTATCCAATTAAAATATCACATGTTATTTTACTCTAATTTAAAAATATATTTAGTAATTTTGAGTTCATGTAATTTGATTCTTAAACAACGTGATGATTTTTTTATACATATTAAGTAAAACTAACTCTATGTTGAAAGATGCAATTTTATGAGAAGTTAAATAATTAAATTTAATTGTGAAGTCAACGTAGTACTACAGATGGCTAAAGATTAAAATATGCAATATGAATTATTAAAAAGCTCATACTTTTTAGTAAATTTATTCAGAAATATTCAATTTAAAGATCTTTGTTTTTTTTAATACAAAACCATATTAATTTTCTGTTCTATAAACATTTTAATTGAAAAAGATTATGTTAAAACAAATCAAGTGAATTTAATTGAATAGAATCCATTTTTGCATAACTCTTTATTATTAAAAAATTCAAGTAAGATTTATAGGTCATTCATGAGCGAACATTGTGTGTAATGATAACAAATACCCTGAGTATATACTTTTGGAACTTAAATTCTATTACATTATTTTTGGTAAATATTTTTGAGGACACAAACGGTGTCCATGTTGTGCATTTGTTTGTTCACAGGTTAAGTCGAGACATCTGTATGACATCTGGTAATTGAGATTTTGGTAAGTGCTTTACAAAGGTAAAATTCAGGTTTTGTGGCTATATTAGTGGTGTAAATTTAAGGTTTCCGCATTCCCCTAATACAAGCACAGATAATTTTTGTAGGTTGTATTGAAAAATACGGTGGCGCACATTATCTATATTTTTGGTCATTTGACAACCCATGACCCAAGCTCATGATCTACCCAGAGCTGACACCCTACTAGCCGTTTATGTCTAAAGAGTTTTTTTTTCCTCAAGCCGTTTTCCATCTAACTTTACCTTGGGCTTCCATTGTTAATAAGAAATTCTCGACCTTGTGATATCAGGTAAGGGTTTATGATTTATGGTGGTCCAATTTAATATCTGATACTCACAAAGGTTTTTTGTTTTCAACATTACCACTAGACTTAAAAGTCAAGCAAAGGGCAGCAACATATTGGTTACACAAAATGAACCGGACAGAATCGCACAACTTCTCAAAACGAATAACATAAAGACAAAGAAACAAATAAAGGACAAAATACTTGACGAATGGCAGACACGATGGACAAACAGCAGCACAGGAAGACGAACATACACACTAATACCGAACATAAGAGAAAGACTGAACACAAAACACATCATACCGACGCAAGGACTAATACACTTTATAACAGGACACGGACCGTATACAACATACAAATACAGAATGAAATTAACGGACGGCAACCAATGCACATGCGGACCGGTATAGGAACGCCTGAATACTTAGTATTAAACTGCACAAAATTACAGCAAGAACTACAAACTGATAGACGAGCACTACAATATATGAACACTAAAGACATGATTTGGAACGAAGACAGCTTCCCACACATAAACAGAGCTGCACAAATAACAACGACAATACTGCAGAAAAGACACCTCGAAGAGAACAATTAAACTAATATAATCAATCCCGGAAGTGACTAATTTACCGGAAGTGACATATAACCGGACGTGACAAGTGCTACGGATACTAAGAGTAAATACTCCTCAGGAACCGCGCACTCAACGGACTCAAAATGCCTAGTGCATTGCAACAATGAGAGCCAAAGACATAAGATATGCACCAATAATGGCATATCGATTAGGTATAATTAGTCATAAGAAATTACTAACCTGGTGGAAGAAAATAAACTAGTAGATTAAGGCTTTTTACTAACAATAGAATAAGAGTAATATTAGGTATCAAATAACCAATATGAAGCAAAAGCTATCAAACAATATCTTTTAGAATTAGTGTAGATCGTATCAAAACAAATAACACTAGAATAAGGTATAGACCAAAACTCAAAAAATAGCACGTAAGAAATCACAAAATGTAATGTACATATAAAATTGCAGTAAAATAGGTAAAGTAGCACAAACTAACCTTTTGAAATAACAAATAGCACTAACACTAAACACCAAACAACACCTACACTGCCTGCGTACTGGGATCGCAAAACATCATGAACACTCACGCATAAAGCACAAACGCACATAACCTGCACACAACACAACACAGACACAAACCACACAAAGTGCTATAGTCGCAAAGCCTGCGATGCATCCGTGATTTCCGGCTGCCGATGGTCACGGAGCACGCAAATAGGCCAAGTCGATGCCAACGATCCCAATTTCCGGCTGCCAATGGTCGGGAGCGAAGGCAAAGACTAACAGAAACAAGCAACAAAACAACAAAGCCAATGGTACATATACAAATACACAGATCCACAAACAAACACACATACCCACATACAAACGCAAACACAACACACTACGTTCAGCACATACAACAATCATATTACAAACCAACACCAAAATAAGTAAGTGCTGCCTCCTCGATGCAGGGACCGTAACGAAGTCTAGGTCACAGACAGACTGTAGAAGGGGTGAGCAATAACCGTTGAGAGACAGCAGATGCCCTGGGGAACACATAGACTCCGCGACTATAGTAACGGAGTAAGGGTGAACCATATCCAGAACAACTGCAACAACTCAACGGTGCACACAATGTCTCCACGCTGCAAGACTGGAATAAAAATCCTAGACACGGTCAAAGCACCAACGTAACCACACACACTACACTAACTCTAAAAGCCCGGTCTATCGTAATTGTTAGACGATATACCAAACAAAACTGTTAGAAAATAAATAAATAATAAAATAAAATGTCCAATGAAGAAGTTAAGAGGGCCGTAGACGAATATTTTCACAGCCTTCCAGACTCTCACTTCCGGGAAGAAATACTGATGTTTGGGAAACGCTGGACCAAGTGTGTTGAAGTTAAGGGAGATTATGTCGAAAAATAAAATCTTTTTTTTTTACTGAAAATTGCAGTCTTTCATTGTAGGCCGAGAACTTTTCACCTTACCTTCGTACAAAGATAAGACAAACAATTTCTAATCATAAAAATACATGAGGATCTTCTCTGACAATACATGAGAGTAGAAGAGCTAGATATATTACAATCACACTTATTTGATAACTAGTCTTAAGCTAAATATCAAAAGCATTTCTTGGCATACGTACTATTACAGCTCATAAAATTTTTAAAATAATTATTTTTCACACATATTTATTTAATTATTAGTCGCAGGTTAGATACTTAACATTCGTGAATCACTTTTTAATTATATTCAATTGCGTATCTTACACGTCATAACAATAATATTACCTAATTACAATAACCTTGAATTACCTGTAGCATAGCACAAAAGATATCCAAAACATTAATTTACCGATACCCTTATTTAATTACCATCCGCTAAATAATGATTTTAATGGCATTATTTAATTACTGTCCAATTACTCATGATTATCTATCTCGCACATTCCATAATTACTTTTTAATGGTATTTGGCCATGAAAATCTTCAAAACAATTTATATACACTTTTTTAATTACTAAACACTAAAAATATTTTCTAATTACACTTGTTACGTTCATTTTCGGCAATAATTGGTTATTTTATTTACATACATTCCTTTTCTAGTATTAAATTCTCCAACAATACCCAATATATTGTACCTGTTCAGATAAGCTCGCAATATAATAATTTTCAACTCAAATCCCTTGTTAATTCAGATTATTGGACTTGTGTTTTCGCCAATAATCCTAGTCCAT
This sequence comes from Platerodrilus igneus, assembly GCA_036346225.1. Classification (NCBI taxonomy): domain Eukaryota; kingdom Metazoa; phylum Arthropoda; class Insecta; order Coleoptera; family Lycidae; genus Platerodrilus; species Platerodrilus igneus. Next base: position 3,358,627 of record JARFIW010001031.1, read on the forward strand.
GTTCTCCCGAACAAGTCAATAGCCATTTTTCTTTTACAATTCCACAGACCACTAATTTTATTTATCTTAACGCTCTATTGGTGTTCCCGAAGTATATCCGTCGTATATGTTTTAGATTGTCCTATATCCGCAATAACTTTTTTTTTTTGGTTTCTATCGAGTTACGGGTAGCCTTTATTTAGTTACTCTCTATCATTTTCTTTCTTGTTCGTATTCAAAATGACTTCTTTTTTGGCTTCCCGTCAAGGTCTCCCAGTATGGGAATAGAATTTGAAATTTTCTGGTAACCCAAACACTCTTACCGTACATAATTTTTTGGAACGAGTCGAAACACTCCGATGAACTCACCATGTGTCAGAATTGCAGTTATTTGAGTCTGCAGTGGATTTGTTGAAGACTAAAGCGTTACTTTGGTATCGTGGTTATCGGCATAGGTTTTCTGACTGGAAGTCGTTGTCTAACTTACTAATACATCATTTTGAACCCCCGGATTTTGCTTATACGTGAGAAAAATACTTTTACTTCGCATGAACGAGTTTAAGGTTTCTCCTACGCCTGCGGGTAGATCTGATACTTCTTCCGTAGTTCTACTGTTCTTCCTCCCATTTCTATTTCTATTCGTCAGGTCGTATGCTTTAATTGCGACAAACCTGGTCATGCTTTAACAAGTTGTACTTGTCCTCAAGTACTATATTGCTATGGTTGCGAATATAAGAGAGTTTCTCGCCGCAACTGTCCAGATTGTCATCCTAATACTAATAGGTCTTCGAATAATCCTTCAAATTCTGCCCTCACCTCTAGATGCTTAATTTTTTCTGCTTCTCACTCTACATTCTCTTCTGTCCCTCATCCAGATTATCCTGCTACTACTATCAATTCATACTCTTCCTCGCCAAATATAGTTTCGAATAAAATTTCTTCCGTTTCTAGTTCTACACCACTTTTCTACTCCTCCTTCTGCTCGCCCTACTAATTTACTCTTATCCCAAACTATGCCTCCATCACCCTTATAACCCATTCTTCGAATTAGTGACTTGCAGCTAGCTTCTCAAGAGTTTGTTCCCGCTTAACGATCCCCACTTTAACTTAGCATGGCAGAGGTTAGGTTAAATTCGAAATCTTTAGTTAAAAACCTAGCATACTGACTGAAAATTATTTCCTGAACGAATTTTGGTTTTACCAGAACCTCGCCTGACTTCGAAAATGAAAAATAAATACAAAAACTTCAACCTAAAGGTATGAAATAAACCAAAAAGTTGTCTGTAAGTAAAGTGTTTGTATATGTATGACAATGTTAAACTTAACCTAAGTAAAATTTCAATTCCGCAGGTGCCGCGGAAGGTGAGAGGTCGTAAAGGTCCTCCTCTCTTCCTTTAAAAGAAGAGAACACCTATGGTGAGCCTAATTCTGCGTGGCAGGCCTGCGGTCACGCTCCAGGGTAGGTTTAGTAGAAGCCAAACTCCCCCAAAGTATTAAACATCAATACCTCTTGACCTTGATCAGAAAACGCTTCCAAAAGAAGAAAAGAAAATACATGTCATAATCAGTAAACAAAGTAAATGAGAAGTACACAAAATTTATATAAATCCAATTAAACGTCTGTTATAAAAGAAAAACATTTAATTATAAAGGAAAAGTGAACAGGGAGAGGTTAGACTAATAGGCAGAATTTACTTTCAAATATTTGCCGTGCCAACGACCCCTATTCACTGCCGTTTCATCTGTTAATTTATAAACATTAGTAAAAGATTTATTTTTCATAAAAAATAGCCCTGCGGTTACATAAGAAGCAAGTACAGTCTTGAGTACTCAGTTTATCCTTTCCAATGGCAAATGTTGTGGTTAATAATGTGCAGTAAAAATATATTTTGAATTATATTTTGACATAATGTTTTTGGAAATATGACTACGGAATTGAACGCCATTATGTACTATAACATAAAGTGTTCCAAACAATAAAATCGCAGATTCCTCAATTTTCTGTGCAACAGCCGATGCTGTTGCATTTCTAAGTGGAAAAAATTATGGAAGATTTGTAGAAGTATCAACAACAGATAAAACATAAGACTTTTTTGGATTTAGGCAAAAGTGGATAATATACCTGCCTTCTGGCACACCCGTACCTCACTTGATCGAACCCCTCCACCCTGCCTAATTACGTTGCCGGTTGTTGAGGGATGCGTGCTTTATGACGATTCTTATGACTCATTTGAATTCTTCATTACGTTTATTAGCTTGGGGTGCCCTATTCGGCCTTTGTGGTCTAGAAAATTTTTAACGATCCTTATGACTCATTTGAATTTATCCTTGCGGGTGCCCCATTCGGCATTTTGCGGTCCAGAAACGATACCCTTATTTAATTACCATCCGCTAAATAATGATTTTAATGGCATTATTTAATTACTGTCCAATTACTCATGATTATCTATCTCGCACATTCCATAATTACTTTTTAATGGTATTTGGCCATGAAAATCTTCAAAACAATTTATATACACTTTTTTAATTACTAAACACTAAAAATATTTTCTAATTACACTTGTTACGTTCATTTTCGGCAATAATTGGTTATTTTATTTACATACATTCCTTTTCTAGTATTAAATTCTCCAACAATACCCAATATATTGTACCTGTTCAGATAAGCTCGCAATATAATAATTTTCAACTCAAATCCCTTGTTAATTCAGTATCCATTCGTATAAATTCCATGTTTGTTGTTAAATCCTTCCGCATAATTAATAATAAATACTCTTTGTAAGAATTTCTTAACGTAAATCTAGTTGTTTTGAAACGACAAGTTTATGCTACAATTAATTAGTCAAAAACCTGTTTGAGGTATCTGTGAGCGCGTTATACCTTCCGATAACGTATAATTGCTTCTTAATGGATTTCCCATCTAAGGATTTGTCGAAGTAACATATCCTACTATTCTCCGGTAAAACCGTGTTTTCCAGTTTCAATCGCGTTGCGATAATGCGGATGGTTGCTTTGCAAGTTCGTGTTATTTTGAACTCATTTTAAACTTTGATTCTGCAGCTTGTGCGTTAATGCACTTGTAGAAACTACTCGTTCTGTTACTCCAAGAGCGATGCACGTTTTTCCTCTATCAAATGTGTAGATTTTGTGTGTATCGGTAAGCGCTCCTGAGTTGTTAATTAGTAAGATTTTCCTTTTTTTAGCTCTTAGCTGGAGACTAAATTGCTTGTTGCGTAGCCTGATTATTCCTTGATGTAGATCAACTGCTCTTGAATGTAGACCGCTGGCGCAATTACAGTATTAGCATGGTTGTTGCTGACTATCGCGGCGATGCTGTGCCAATTCGCTTTCGAAGTATGACAAGATAAGTATCCCGACACATGTATGTGACTTGTTTTCCTTTTTTAACATATCCAGGGATAAACCCAATTTGAAATTAACTACGCTAATATTTGTTCTGGTAAAATCCTTACTATAAAAGTATTGAATTTTAACGCTTTTGCTTTTTGTACTTAACTTATCTGCTTATACGAACGTATCAACAGTATTCTTTTTTTTACCGATTAAACTTATAACAAATGCTTCGTATCTTAAAATCCTTACTAGAAAGGTTTCTAAATTTAATGCTTTTTTTTTAATTAACCCATCCGCTTATACGAAAGTATCAGCGTTATTCTTTTTGGGACTGATTATGTTTATTGCATGATAGCTACGAATTGCACACTTCGTGGAACAATTAGTGAATTTGTCCAAAGAGTAAAATTGTTTTATTAAATAGTAAGCTTAGTTAATTTTGTTTTGCTGTTTTGATAGAAATTTCTATATTTGTGTTCTTTGTTGTAAATAGAAAATCGTTGACGATGTATTAATGTTGTGTTGCTAGAACGCCCCCCCTCCCATGACGCATTGGTAGTTAGCCTGGTATATTTACGTTTTCTTCCGGCTACGTCATTATACGTAGCATAAATTCTGCCACCTTGGCGTGGGGCCGCGATTTGTTTTTTGTGATTAATTTCTTCTCCGAGATTATTTTAGTTAATTTTTGCTCAGATTTTTTTTATTTGTTAGTGCCTAAGTTCCTACATGACCCGCATTTTCTCAGCCTGATACTATTTATGTTTCGTTCCTTACGCTCAATATTATTGGTGGGTTAATTTCAGATTATTGGACTTGTGTTTTCGCCAATAATCCTAGTCCATTGTTCTCCCGATCAAGTCTAGAGTTGAGTATCCTCCGATTTTTCTTTTATTCCACAGCCCTATTCTAATTTTTATTTTGTTGTTTCGCTCCTATTGGTGTTCCCGAAGTATATCCGTCGTATATGTTTTAGATTGTCCTATATCCGCAATAACTTTTTTTTTTTGGTTTCTATCGAGTTACGGGTAGCCTTTATTTAGTTACTCTCTATCATTTTCTTTCTTGTTCGTATTCAAAATGACTTCTTTTTTGGCTTCCCGTCAAGGTCTCCCAGTATGGGAATAGAATTTGAAATTTTCTGGTAACCCAAACACTCTTACCGTACATAATTTTTTGGAACGAGTCGAAAAACTCCGATGAACTCACCATGTGTCAGAATTGCAGTTATTTGAGTCTGCAGTGGATTTGTTGAAGACTAAAGCGTTAATTTGGTATCGTGGTTATCGGCATAGGTTTTCTGACTGGAAGTCGTTGTCTAACTTACTAATACATCATTTTGAACCCCCGGATTTTGCTTATACGTGAGAAAAATACTTTTACTTCGCATGAACGAGTTTAAGGTTTCTCCTACGCCTGCGGGTAGATCTGATACTTCTTCCGTAGTTCTACTGTTCTTCCTCCCATTTCTATTTCTATTCGTCAGGTCGTATGCTTTAATTGCGACAAACCTGGTCATGCTTTAACAAGTTGTACTTGTCCTCAAGTACTATATTGCTATGGTTGCGAATATAAGAGAGTTTCTCGCCGCAACTGTCCAGATTGTCATCCTACTACTAATAGGTCTTCGAATAATCCTTCAAATTCTGCCCTCACCTCTAGATGCTTAATTTTTTCTGCTTCTCACTCTACATTCTCTTCTGTCCCTCATCCAGATTATCCTGCTACTACTATCAATTCATACTCTTCCTCGCCAAATATAGTTTCGAATAAAATTTCTTCCGTTTCTAGTTCTACACCACTTTTCTACTCCTCCTTCTGCTCGCCCTACTAATTTACTCTTATCCCAAACTATGCCTCCATCACCCTTATAACCCATTCTTCGAATTAGTGACTTGCAGCTAGCTTCTCAAGAGTTTGTTCCCGCTTAACGATCCCCACTTTAACTTAGCATGGCAGAGGTTAGGTTAAATTCGAAATCTTTAGTTAAAAACCTAGCATACTGACTGAAAATTATTTCCTGAACGAATTTTGGTTTTACCAGAACCTCGCCTGACTTCGAAAATGAAAAATAAATACAAAAACTTCAACCTAAAGGTATGAAATAAACCAAAAAGTTGTCTGTAAGTAAAGTGTTTGTATATGTATGACAATGTTAAACTTAACCTAAGTAAAATTTCAATTCCGCAGGTGCCGCGGAAGGTGAGAGGTCGTAAAGGTCCTCCTCTCTTCCTTTAAAAGAAGAGAACACCTATGGTGAGCCTAATTCTGCGTGGCAGGCCTGCGGTCACGCTCCAGGGTAGGTTTAGTAGAAGCCAAACTCCCCCAAAGTATTAAACATCAATACCTCTTGACCTTGATCAGAAAACGCTTCCAAAAGAAGAAAAGAAAATACATGTCATAATCAGTAAACACAGTAAATGAGAAGTACACAAAATTTATATAAATCCAATTAAACGTCTGTTATAAAAGAAAAACATTTAATTATAAAGGAAAAGTGAACAGGGAGAGGTTAGACTAATAGGCAGAATTTACTTTCAAATATTTGCCGTGCCAACGACCCCTATTCACTGCCGTTTCATCTGTTAATTTATAAACATTAGTAAAAGATTTATTTTTCATAAAAAATAGCCCTGCGGTTACATAAGAAGCAAGTACAGTCTTGAGTACTCAGTTTATCCTTTCCAATGGCAAATGTTGTGGTTAATAATGTGCAGTAAAAATATTTTTTGAATTATATTTTGACATAATGTTTTTGGAAATATGACTACGGAATTGAACGCCATTATGTACTATAACATAAAGTGTTCCAAACAATAAAATCGCAGATTCCTCAATTTTCTGTGCAACAGCCGATGCTGTTGCATTTCTAAGTGGAAAAAATTATGGAAGATTTGTAGAAGTATCAACAACAGATAAAACATAAGAATTTTTTGGATTTAGGCAAAAGTGGATAATATACCTGCCTTCTGGCACACCCGTACCTCACTTGATCGAACCCCTCCACCCTGCCTACTTACGTTGCCGGTTGTTGAGGGATGCGTGCTTTATGACGATTCTTATGACTCATTTGAATTCTTCATTACGTTTATTAGCCTTGGGGGTGCCCTATTCGGCCTTTTGTGGTCTAGAAAATTTTTTAACGATCCTTATGACTCATTTGAATTTATCCTTGCGGGTGCCCCATTCGGCATTTTGCGGTCCAGAAAATTTTTTTAACGAACCTCATATGTTAACTCGATTTGGAATTTTTTAAACCGCAAAATGCCGCCTGGGGCACCCGCAAGGCTGATAAACATAATGAAGAATTCAAATGAGTCATGGTGATCGTTAAAAATTTTTTTTACTCCGCAAAATGCCGAATGGGGCACCCGCAAGACTGATAAACGTAATGAAGAATTCAAATGAGTCCTGAGGATCGTTAATATTTTTTTTCTAGACCGCAAAATGCCGAATGGGGCACCCGCAAAGCTGATAAAAATAATGAAGAATTCAAATGAGTTATGAGGTTCGTTAAAAATTTTTTTCTAGACACAAAATGCCGAATGGGGCACCCGAAAAGCTGATAAAAATAATGAAGAATTCAAATGAGTCATGAGGTTCGTTAAAATTTTTCTAGACCGCAAAATGCCGAATGGGGCACCCGCAAAGAAGAATTCAAATGAGTCATGAGGATCGTTGAAAATTTTTTCTAGGCCGCAAAATGCCGAATGGGGCACCCCCAAGGCTAATAAAGGTAATGAAGAATTCAAATAAGTCATAAGAATCGTCATCAACAACCGGCAATGTAAGTAGGCAGGGTGGGGGTTCGATCAAGTGAGGTACGAGTGTGCCAAAAGGCAGGTATATTATTTACTGGCAAAAACCATAATAAACCAACAGAGATTATCTGCCAGGGTTTTGACACAACAGGACGACGATACATTTTTACAATTGGTAATTTTCGTTCTGGTTTTTCGGACAAACGGGTTTTACATTTATAAACGTATCTTGCAACATCCGCTCGAAGTTGAGGCTAAACATATTTATGTGCAATTGTTTCATACGTTTTCTTAATTCCAAAAGGACCCGAAGTTGGTTCATCGTGATAACGTTTCAAAATGGTTTGTCGCTAAGATCTAAGAATACTTCTTTCCAGGCATAGCTTGTGTTAATTTGGATTTTTCCACGAATGTGTTTTGTTTTTGCCAGATCTTTCCGGTACTTGGAAAGTAAAACTAGATATTCTGAACCAACAAACTTCTGTCCAACTTGCAGTTGTCTATTTAATGGAAACTAACGTGTCCCTAAAACAAAAAGCAACTAACCTAGTAGAGGACTTATGGACTAATTGCAGTTAGTTCTATACCTATTCTTCAAGGTTAGCTAACCTATTCAAGTTACATGTTAATTGTTTTTTATGTTAAAGACGATTAAATTATTTTTCTTCCATAAAACGATTCGAAATATCTTTGGTAGAATTTAGACAGATAAATTGAGACTGAAAACCGAAACACGCTGTCGTTTTATCTATTTAATGTATGTAAAATTAGCTTAGGAAAATCTTTTTATAGACCCATTTACTTGACTTCCATTTATTTGCATGTGAACGTCTTCGTAATCAGACGATGAGGTCATAGGCGTTAACGTGTTACAGTATTAATCAAAACAAATCAATAGTAAACTGTAATCATTTTAGAATATATAGTTTCGTTGTTGTTATCATTTCTAACAAGTAACACACATAATTTACTTGCTATCTTTACTGTACTCGTTAGAAAATTCGTACATATGTCTCTTCTAGATTCAAGTAATAATCACGCGAGGGTCTTCTTTCGTTTTCCCGACTATTCCTACACTATTTAAGTAATTTCTACTGTCGGTGCGGAGTGTTATTGACTACTTATTCAAACTATTTTCTACAATACAATGAAAGTTAATGGCAGTTCTAGAATTAATAAGTTTAACAACACTTGGTTATGCAGCGGTAATTGCCTATCTGGCCAATTCACAGAATATATAACTACCAAAAAACAGTTCTAGTATTACACGATTAAAATTTATTCTACCACAACTAAAAGAAGATTACCTCCACTTCCAGAGATTAAAATCCGACTGCTATTGAAGAAAACACGACTGCACTGATTTATATATTCACTAGGGTTCAATAAAACCAAATACAAACATTTTGCGTCCAGTAAAATAACTGAATTACGCAACCACAAGCAACGTGCACTCAATGCCAATTTATTATATAAGCAACACATCATCTTATAAATATTTTTCTTTTGAATGCATTAAATATAATTAACCTTGAAGATATGATAATATATAATTCTATTGGTGTCACCTTCTGCTAGTGAAACCTGAATAGCTTCGTACATTCATGGTGTATGGGGATTTCTATAACATATTATTTTCGTATTAGAGTTGTATCTAGTGTTTTGTATCCGCATCATACGAGGGATATCTTTTAAGTTTTGCATATATAGCTGGAATAAAACAGTAGATACGTTGTAAAGACTGTTGTTTTTTGAAGCATTCTCCACAAAGATTAATGCACCTTTGCATGCGCGCGAACCGACTTTGGAAGCAGTTAATTCCACTCGTTTGTTGGTACAGTAAAAATTGCATTTTTTAAGGCATCGATCGACTGCTTCTTCTGACGACTGGAACATTTGGCTACACAGGCCGTCCTTGATTACCGGAATGGTATAGAAATCGTTGGGGTGTGTCTTTCCAAATCTGCGTAACAAAATTTATTTGGTTAAACAGAAATTACAATTGAATTTTGACAACCTGATTTAAATTACTCTAAATCGAAAATTAAATAATAATTGGAGTTTATTATGATGAGTAGCCTAAGCAAACTGCAATGTTAAAGCTGAAATACTGTAAACTGACTGATGGTCTTAGTGCTTCCGGGGTATTTATGTTGTTACTGCCCCTCACATGTCTGTGGGAACTTGCAGAGTTCATGTCTGCTTATTTTTTAATTTTATTCATTATACAATGTAACAATCTTAATTTCTAAGTAGTCGCGGTTTCTTAACCGTCTGTGACCTGCCACCTGCAGTATCACTATCGTCTGAATACAATGTATTGCATCCGTTCTCACAACTTGCTTGTGAACTGTTAATAACCTTTATTTAATTATCCTTGGGATACATTGTTGCATATTACTTAAGTTTCTTTGACAATTTCTAATAACTCCTATTAAATTCTATTTTATTATACATACATAGATTGGGGGATACATAACTGGCGTAGGTCGGGACTGTACGGAGAATGGTCTAATAATTCGACGTTTTGTTGCGTTAAAAATTCATTTGTCTTGTGATCTGTGTGTGAACTTGCATTGTCTTGATGGCGGATGATTCGTCATTTAGGGTTAATTTTTCGAGGCTATGTGATGACTTGCAGTAAACAAATGGATATACTAATTGGCAGTAACAGTTCTTTGATATCGTAAAGAAATTGTTGACATGATCTGATTTCGAGACAAATGTTACGACCATCTTTTTGGTGATACTTCGAGAACAGATAACTTTTGTTGGCTTTTCTTCATCTTGCAACGATTTTATTTTCTGTCATTATATCTACAGATAGTTAACCTATGTAATTAATAATAATCAACTTAATGCATAATGATGCTACACAATCTAAGAAATACATATTACATATTGTCAAATACAATATTAACTTTTAATTCGGAAGTGTATAATTTTAAATTATGCGGCGACAAAAGATACTTTTCTATTAGTGTCATTCTTAGAGCTCCCTCTGTTAGACGATTGTAGCGTTGGGCTTGTTGTCAGGCGGTAACCCGCGTGATATGATCACTTCCAATACAGCTGTCGTCAGAAGAGGTCAATTGTTCCTTGAACGCAAGGACGATGACGTTTATTGAATCCACGTGTTGAAAGCACGTGAAATTTAAATTGTTTTCTTGAGATAATATCGTCTCGGACGCGCACTTTAGTTGTCCACACTCGCTGGAAAATAACTCGCAGACGACGAAACGTTATTTTTGTTTGAAGGGCCTTTGGTTAACAGTAAGTACTACTGCTTTTGTAATCTTACTAAATAAATATTTTCAGTGCAACTTTGAAATAATATGCAACTTTTAGTTAACAGAACTTTTGGTTAACGTAAAATTTTAAATAACATGCAAATTTTAGTTAGCATGTAGTTTTATTTAACATGCAACGTAATTTTAATTAACATGCAACGTAGAAAAATTTAGAAAAATTTAAGAAGTATTTAGTAAAGTTTAACCTTTGTACGAATATGGATTTGGCGTGCATCAATTAGTTAGTATGGACGCTGTGATATGGTTTGGAACTTCAATAAGCAGCAAACTTGGTTGTATCGAATTGGAGATTTTCTGTATTTAAATGCTGAAGCTAGATGCCTAGCAGGTATTTTTCCATCGGATAAACATCTGGTATGTAAATTTGTTTTCATATGTCAGCTGTAGCATGGATATAGCAGACAAATAATTTTTTGTTTAATCACGTGATCTGAACTTCAAGTTAGGTGAATGACAGACTATATATTTTTCATATTAAGCAACAGAAACCTGTAAATTTTCATTTTAAATCTTTTTATTAATACATTGAATTTACGGTAGATGTCATTATGAGATAAGGAAAGTTAAATTCTATATTTTATGAAAATTGATTTAATTATTTGAAACATGATTTACTCGAATCATTAGAAATTAAATTTATACGTTTCATATTTTACTAATTGCTGAGTGGAATATTTTTGTGAGATTAAAGTAGTGCTACTCAAACCAACCGAAATTGTTACATATAGTTAATTATTCAGAAAGTAAACTCATGCTCACTCATTTTTAAATAACTTTTGCTAGACATTTCTATTAGAAATTACCATGTTTTAACGCTGAGAAGTACTTATACTATCAAGTACTTATGTACATATTTTTCAAGAATTTAAATTAATCAAACTTATATTAAAGAAAAAAGATGTCTTGTAAATAACATGCTAAATACTGAAGGAATAGATTTTTATTTTGGTCAAGACTATTCTTTTTAATTGGAATGAATGAAGGTTGATTAGAGTTAATTTTTAAATTTTGGGTATAAATGCACAAACAGTGCTATCTTTGTTTAATCTGTTCACAGGTGTAGCAGTGGATCTATAAAGGTCAAAGTCGAGCCATAAGGTAAGAAACTTTAGGGATCGTGTTGTAGTAATAAATTGTATAGCGGTAATTGAATAAAGGTTTCCGCATTCGCCGTATACTTAAGTAAGGTCTGCTTTGTATAGAAAAATTCGGTGGCGCCATATTCTTTACATTTTTGGTCGCAGTCCAACCCCGACCCACAGCTCATGTTCTACCCAGAGCAAATAGTTCGACTAGCCGCTTAGCCTTTTGAGGTTTCCTCATCTACGAGCAATTTTCCACCGAAACTTGCCGTGGGCTCTATACACTTACTGGAAATCCTCGTAAAACTTTCTTGTGCCTTTCAGCTGGTCACATAGAAAAAAAACTAATAGGAAAAATCCCTTAATATAATTAAAAAGGCTATAATCTTGGAACTATTAAACAAACAAGTGGCGTTTATTTTCTGGCTGGTATGAGTAAATTCAAGATTTATCACCGCTCATGATCTGATACACGTTTGAGTTTCCTGCATTGAAGTAGTCTAGAGTTTTTTGACACCAATTCACCTTAGCTGCTTTCTGTTCTTCGGCCCAAAGATGCGGTATCCAACGGGAAACTAATTTTTTTACACACAATTCCCCAATGATGTGTCTCATGTCGATCTTCATTGATGAGCTTGCGCACAGCATCGACTATTTTCGTTTTTGGTGCACCTGTACTTGGATCGTACCGAAGACTAATCCGTCTACGTTTGAATTCTTCATACTGATGTGGTGCTTCATTGCCGAAAACAGTAACCAATTCGACAAAGCATTCTTGTTGAGATAATTCTCTTCGAAAATTATAAAAAATTGTTGTGCGAAAATTTTCAAGATTTAATTCCATTTTTCGATTACCTTGGTAACTTTGACAGTTCGTTGTAGCTACAACACTATACGTATCGCACTGAAACTTTAGATTTAGGTTAATGGAAGATGGGGGTTAACTTTTAGTACTGGCATGTATATTTTCAGTAACAGTTTTAGCTTGTAATGATTACAGTCATCTAAAGAGAATGACTCGTACCCAGGGCCGCCGCTAGGCGTGTGCCACGTGTGCCCAGGCACAGGGCCCTGCGATCAAAGGGGCCCCGCGCCAGCGGTCAGATAAATTTTTCGCGTAGGCACGAATGGGAACAAGACTGCGCCCAACCCACTTAGCGAGCATCCGTTCTTTGCGTTTCATTCTGGAATTCTAATCTTTAGCCTAGTGTTGCACTTCAGTTAGTGCGTGTGTATGATGTGAATACGCGTATTGCGCTTGAATACCTGTGTGTGACGTGATCATTAGCAAATTCGTAGCGATAAGTTATAAAATGCATAATCACAGTAAATTTCCTGTTGTACAGTCTTCTACTGTTGCCAAATTTAGTTAATTTTGTTTTTTGATGAAATAATTATTTAAGCATGAATCGAAACTCATTTCAAATAATGAAGTACCTATTTGTGTAGTTCTTAAAGCAACAACGTGTTGTCAACGGATATTATCAAGATGAACTCAAATTCAGGTAGAGATAGGGATCTAGGTAGAAATTATCCTTCGGGATTTGAAAAAGAAATAAGGCGAAACGTATAAAACTGGAAAAAGACGTTTTGAAGAGTTCTTTTCTTACATTTACGCAGCCTATAGATAAAATGAATGTCAGCCATCAAGTTCAAATAAAGATGAAAATGAAAACATTGCCAAGATTAAATGTGAAAGAAATAACCATAGCCCTTCAGATAAAGAAAACACAGAATCCGACGTGGTAACTAATATAGCGTTTCGAAGGGTATTAGAGACCGTTGAAGAACCAATGAACAAATTAATATTTCAGTATATAATGACGCAGAAAAACGGCCAAAATTGTAACAGATGAGATGCGCTGCTATTAAGTAAATAGCATGCCTCCACAAATCAGTGATTTCTTATTTCCGACCAATAATGATGGCCGCAAATTCAACCCTTTATTTTATTGCCGAGTTTTATCGAATGGCTAACGACTTCAAAGAGATTGGTTGCTCTATTCAGTATTTTTTAACAAATGATTCTGCTGTGTATGTAAATTATTTTCTAATGACGTCGAGAAATCTTCATTGGCAGCAGAAGGAAATTTAAATTGGGGACATATTGGCAATATCTTAAGTTCCCACGAAAGATCTGTAACTCATGAAAAATCCTATAATAAGTTTACTGAATTGCAGAGTAGGCCCATGAGTAACAAAATTGATAGTACACAACCGAGATTGATTAATGCCGAAATACTTCGTTGGAGAAGCGTTCTAAAACGAATTATATCTTGCATTCAAGGCATAATGGTGCACTTGGAGGCTTTAGTAGCAAAATATTTACAAAGGGCAATGGAAAGTTCTTGGGACTTATGGAGACAATGCTCAATTTGATGTTGTTATGTCTGAGCATTTAACTAGGATTAAGAACGATAAAACGAACGCCCATTATCTTGGCTGGGATACACAAAAAGAAATCATACTACTCATGAGTCAAAAAGTAAGAGATGAAATTATTCGACAAATAAAGAAAAGTAGATATTTTTCAGTGCAATTAGACGCAACGTCTGACATAAGTCGCATTGAGCAATTGAATTTATAATCAGAGTTGCCAAAACTACGGACGATTGGACTCCTTCAATAAATGAATACTTTATCGATTTTATCTGTGTCGATAGCACTACGGGTTTGAACTTAAGTGAAGTTTTGAAAACTCATATTCAGTCATTAGGATTAACTCTGAACGATTGCTGTAACCAGTTTTACGATAATGGTGCTAATATGGTAGGCAAACATCAAGCTGTACAAAGCAGAATGCTGGAGGAGTATCCCAGAGCATTTTTTCTCCTATGCACAGATCATAGTTTGAATTTGTTGTTAGATGATATGGCTCAATTCGTCCCAAAAATTATTACTTTTTTCGGTACAGTTCAACGATTGTATACCATTTTTGCAGCATCAAATGAACGTGGGAGTATTATTAAGAAACCTCTTCTCGACATTACACTCAAACCGTTATCAACAACACGATGGGAATGTAGAGTTCAAGCAGTGAAACCAATACGATACAATATTGTAAAGATCCGAAATGCTTTGGATGAAATGAGTAAATTTTCGAAAGACCCGTTGAGCAAAAGTGAAGCCACCTCCTTGTATGAACACAAGATAAATTTTGAATTTGTATTATCTTCTGTAATATGGTGTGATCTTTTAGTCGATGTGGATAAAGTCAGCAAATCAATTCAGAGCAGTTCCATCAACGTTAGTGACGTCGTTTTGCTATTGAAGGGCTTAGAAAATTGTTTTTAAATGTATTGGAATGTGTTCACCTCGACTATAAAAACAGCTACCATGATTTGTGAACACAGTGAAATATTGCCCGAATTCAAGACAACCCGAAATCGCAAGAATAAACGCCTATTTGACTACGAGGGAGAGGATACAGTAACAAACGACGAAAAATCTCTATTCTTTAAAACCTATTTCTACCAATTGTTGACCATGGTCTGACATCTATTAATGAACGTTTTAAACAAATTGAACATTACACGAATTATTTTAGATTTATGTACAATATCAGGAACCTGAATGAGATGCCAGACAACGAATTGAGGAAATATTGTGACAATTTAGATTTCGTATTACGCGACGGTGATGAAATATATACATATGGGGATGATTTATTTTCAGAATTAAAAATATTCTCACTTCCTGTGAAGAGTCAAAATATAAAATACAATTAGAATGTTGGGCATTAGCTGAGAAGACAAAAACAGCATTTTCAAATATTAGTATAGCTCTGCAAATTTTACTGACGCTGTCCGTAACAACAGCAAGTAGTGAACAGAGTTTCTCAAAATTGAGAATAATTAAAAACTACCTGAAGTAACTTTCATGCGTTTTTTTAATAGCAATTGCTAATAATTACATTTTTAGGTCCACTATGATCCAAGAAAGGTTATCAGCAGTGGCAATGTTGTCCATAGAAAGTAAAATATCTGGCAATCTCAACTACGATGAGCTGATTGATGCATTTGCAGAGAAAAAAAGTCGAAAAATTCAATTTGTTTAAATTATTGGTGAGATATAAATATTCAGAGTAGAATGTTTTGTCTTATTTTTTGATGTATAATAAAAATAATCAAAAACAATATGTTTATTAATTGCTATTATATCAACTTGATATTTTTCGTCTTATTCACTGCTCAGGATCGGAAGAAGCCCGCGTTTTAAATTGCATAGGGCCTCGCATTTCCTAGCGGCGGCGTTGCTCGTACCTATCACCCTAACTGCAGTATATCTGGTTAATGGTTAACTTTGATGACCACAAAACTACTAGAAAACGAACTTTTGCCAGATACAACAGAATGATTCTAATGTAGTCAGTAGGTGCACGTTTAGAGGTATACGTCAGAGTAGTATAGGAACTTCATGAAATACAAAAAAAACTATAAGCTAATCAAAAGACTAGGAGTTTTGTGGTAAGTTTTAAGATACCTTATAGGAAAGCGTTGTAATTTGCGCGATTAGAATTGTAGGGCCATTTATGTGTTTAGAAATCATAAAAGAAAAAATGAAAAAAAAAATATCAAAGAAATCAGAAACATTTAATGAACTGCCGGAATCGGTGGAAATGATGGTGTAAGAGAAAATTGACATATGAATAAATCCAACCGACTGCAAGAACGAAAGAAATAAGAAAACTAGGAAATCACAGAAACAAACAAAGGAAGATAAATTAAAAGAAAGGATAACCAAAAAAAGCAGAAAAAATTAGAGAAGTCTGAGCATTCTATAAAGTAACGAAGAATTACGTACAAAATCAAAATAAGAGTAATTAGAAAACGAACGAACCAGAAACATCCGAGAAGATTGTAGAAATACGAAAAAACAAGGTAAGTAGGGCCAACACAAAACCCTGGAATATTTTAGAATTCAGAGAAATTAACGAAGTCAGAAAAATCAGATATCCAAGAAATCAGATAAATTGGTGAAGTTGTAACAGTAGAAAAAATTAGAGAAGTCCAAAAATCAAAGAAATCACAAGAAGTAAAGAAATCGGAGAAACTAATGGAATGATAGAAAACAGAAATATCAGAAGAAACCCAGAAATCAGTAGAATGAGAGAGGTCTAAGTAGTTAGAGAAACAACACATGGCAGAACTGCAAGAAATCAGAGAAATCAAAGTTAAATTGAAGGAATTAGTGAAATTAGAAGAACCAGAAGAATTAAATCCAGGCGTACCGGAATTATCAGTGAAGTTAGAAATCCAGTGAAATCAAAGAGGTTGAAGAGATTAGATTCGTAGGAGACTCTAGCAAAGTTGTAGAAAGCTAATAAATCGGTGAAACCTAAGCACTTACAGAAATCAGAAAAATCAACGGACAGCATGAAAATTATTTTTAGAGGTTTTAAGACGAAATATTGTAACTATAGAAAAAGAGAAAACAATGTTTTTTTTTAGTATTGAGATGTAGACGGTTTTATTAAAAATTAAATTGAGTTATGAATTATGAGTTACAAGGTGAAAGATAATAATGTTTTGACAGTTACCCAATTGAGAAAAACTTTGGGGCAAAAATAGTTATGATTTACGATGGCTTGAAACTAGTTATTTAGTCGGAAATAAAGTTGGGGGAGGGGTTCCTTTCAAATGCGACGCACTTCTTCCAGGCGGGATGGGTACTTAAATTTTTAAGGTTATTCACACTTGTTGATAAAGTTTTTACAAAGATGTGTAAATTAGTGATGTATAGGTCAGTCTTGAAAGATTTGGCATGGAAAAAAGTTTCAAACCGACCGGGACATGTAACGAAAATAAAGAGAATTTAGATTAAAACATTTAAAGTTGAAACATAGATTAGAACAATAAGTTATTTAATTTAATTTTTTTTTGGGGAAATAATTTTTATAGTCGGTGTGTAGTTTGATAACTTTAGCCAGTTTTTTATTTTTACAATAGGGAATTACATTTTGAATTGAACTTGACTGCACTGGACTGCACTGGACTGAACCAACATTTATTTTAATTTGAGAGCTAAATTAAGGATTCCTTCTTCTTTCATTGCTTAGATAAAAAAAAGAATAGAGAGGGTGATAGTTGGGTTTGATTTCCGAATGGACCTTCTGGCCAATCCCCTAAAAAATTATACCCAGACAATTGGAGCAACACTTTACAGGGGGTATGTCGTAGCATACTTCATTTCCCAGGTGGTATTATCCTAGTACTTTACCGCCAGGAGATGAAGAACTCGACCCCTATTTGTGTCCTACTCCCTTATGGAGTGGAAAAGGCCGATTTTTGATCTTTTGCCTTCAGCGGCACTTGCAGTATGTTTTTTAAGAGTTGTAGGACTTTTTAATTTCTAACTTTTACTTTTATTTTTAATTTTTTAATTCTCTTTGGACTTGATGAATTGATTACATACTCTTGGAAAAAATCTCGTTTGTAGAGGTGTAATGCGTTGCATTACGCAAGAGGTAAATTAAATGAGCGAGGAAAAATTAGTGAAATTGAACGAACAGATTAAATATGGACGTACCCTGTATAATAGATCTCGCGAATGATTAATATTAATTAAGCATGATTATTTAATTCACTTGTTTTTAGAAATATAGTTTTGATTAGAGCAGTTAGTATAATTAAAGCAATAAAAAATTAATTTTCTTAAAATAAGATAACGCATTAATCATTAAATAGGATAAACTTCGCGATATTAAAAGCCGTTGAAATAAAAAGTTTCGTAAAGCAAACAATGTAATAAGCATGTGATACAATAATGTTAAATAAGTATAAAATGCAGGGTGTCATATAATAAACAAAACCACAGGGTATACATTAATGAAATAAATTAATAAGTGAGAAATGTAGAAACCGTTAGCAGCAGAGATTATATTGAAGGCATGACTGAATGTACAAGGACAGTTGTAAAAGTACGCTACTGTTGTGTAATTAACAGAATAACCTTTTCTATTAAGCATAGATTAAACTTTATACATTGTATTAACTGATGCTGACCTCAATTAATAAGATTTTACAGAGGCAAAAATGTAAAATACCAAGTTCAAATTTAGAAAGTTCATTAGAACCGTATGCATATAGTCATACAAGTAAGTAGTAAGGTGGAAGGCCGCACTGCTACGGTTGGTACAAGAACAGATTAGAATTAGTGAATGAAACAAAGCAAACAGATGTGACTCTAGATTCCACACAGGAATAAATACGCGACGTGAAACATAAGGCTGAACTATGCTTGCAATAGCATGATAGATATTACACCGGGAGGGTTTAATGTCGGTACGACCGGTTAAAAGAGGCTGGCTCCTGGAGAGTTCACCTTCCAATGATGTGGATCTTTTGGTATGTTGTGTTAAGGGAGCTGCTGCTGTTGGATAATTTAAGTAATTGTTGCAAGATAGATTGATGTTGCTGGACAGCCTTAAATTTTGTACAAATTGTGAGTAGTTATTACCAGGTTTCCTAAGAGTTACGGCGGATATCAGACAACTTCTATTACGGCCCACTATGTTCAAAGGACAATACGGCCCATTTTCATAATGGGGCTTGACCCCAATATTGTATAGAGCATGAGACTATTTGAATTACAATGGGGGGGGGGCTGGTGAGCCTAACAGTATCCAAAAAATACTAAGACTCAGATTAAATATATTTACTTATGAATTTAATATAAACAGAATGCAAAAGAGGGCGGAATGCCCAACAAAATACAGTTTATGATACTTATTGCTGATGAGGTTTGACAATTCAGCTATTAAATTATTATAAAAAACATATGGTTACCTTAAATAACGTACCTGTTAGTTGTAGCTTAATGTATCTTATACTAAATGACGAACGATCACCTGTCTGAGACAAACATCAGTAGTAGTTGTCCAGGATCAGATTTTCCGTTAAAACTATTCGTAGTGATGTGTGTGCGTTTAACAGGTAGATAAGAAGATTCTATGGTGGGAAGATGATATCAAAGTTGTGAGGATGCCCAGTACTGACGGTAAAACCTTAACGTATGGATCACGCTGCAAACAATAACACAGCAGCAGTCCTTTAACATGAACTAAAATGATGGAGTCTCCAGAGGAACAGTATCCCACGAGGTAGATGATAAGATTCCAAAACCCCAAGTATTCGAGCTCACCGTGTCACTTCAACGACACCAAAACGGAATCGGTATCTATCAGAGAAACTAGTGGAAGAATCCCAAACGGTAAAGTCAACAAAACGACTTAAATGCTCTACTTGAACCAAATCCTTTCTGGAGTTGACGACTGATACAACCGATACTCTGCGGAAAAAATAGCGGAATCAATTTTCATCTTATCTTTAACCAATTCTACACAGGACCTGAACTAAACTTTCATAAACTAAATTTTCAGGCAACAATAACCAATCGTCGGTTGACACAACGTAAATTGTAACCACACCTAAGCAGATTAATACAAAACCAGAATTGCAGCACAAAACCCTAATATCTCTAGCATAAAAATGCAAGGACAATTAAGTCAAACATAACCAGCGGCGTCTGTATAAAAATCCAATACAACGCTTAATAGCTTTAAAACCCGGTTATTAATAAGAACTAACAC
Organism: Platerodrilus igneus; assembly: GCA_036346225.1. Lineage (NCBI taxonomy): Eukaryota > Metazoa > Arthropoda > Insecta > Coleoptera > Lycidae > Platerodrilus > Platerodrilus igneus. The sequence continues at coordinate 3,378,704 of JARFIW010001031.1, forward strand.
AACTTGTATAAATTCTATAAATATTATTAGAATCCTTGCAAGTATCATGCAACTAATGTAACAATTACATTGAATACTCAAAATCCCACAAGTACGCTAATGTGAAATAATGTAAAAATAGAATATAGCAGGCTTACCAAATATTCCAACTATGATCAAGGTTACTGACAATCATTTCAGCGGCAACAGCAATCATAGAGCAATACACTGTACAATAGCGCATAGAATTAAAATAATAGTAGAACTCTCTACAAATACATTGTGAATTGCATGCAGAGTTCAAAGTTGAAAATAAACACGTAACATAGTATGAGCTTGCATGTATAGATTTATTAATTATGTACATGTATATTGAAATTATAAATGGTTTATATTTAAGTAATTGGAAATTAATTAAAGTGATAGTAATTATTTTTGGACTAAATTAGTGACAGAATTAGTGTATATTGATTTTAAATGTAAGTTGTATTAGTAAAATTATTGTTGGTAAAAGAGTAAAGAATTTAGTATTTCTAATAAACATTGGAATTGTTAATGAAAAGTTAGTATTGAGCTTTTTTTTGATACATTGTTATAACGCGCATTTTCAGAAATGGGATTTCAAATGTCGTATAAACCAATCCTGGAAATTAGAACAATCATATGATAGTGGTAGTTATGGAGTAATGTTTTTGTTTTTAGGGCTTTTTGTTACTAATACTTAACCTGTTAAAAATGTTGCACTAGGGTTATTTTTCTTTAAGGTTAATTAAGATGTATTTATACTTTAGGAATTTGTTGTTAATAGAGTTTAATTTTACCTAAAAATTTATTTTAAGTTATTTATAATATATATCAAGGTAGGTAAATTTGTGAAAAGACATCCAGCTACCCAAGTGATGGAGTCGTATTCGAAACAGAATTTTATTATGTAAATTTCTTCTACTATAAAAAAATTTAACAAATGTTTTTAAGCTACTAAAGAGAAAGGTAAGATATAATATGATAAAGTTAGGAAACTGAAAGCACAGGTCATCTATTCGGAATGACTGTCTTCTGTACAGGGTAATACTGAAGAGGTTACGGTTTAGCGCCCTTTAATTATGACAAAGAGAAAAACCTTTTAGAAAACATGAATATAATAACGTAGTTTTGTATTTCAGCCATATTTATTATTATAATTTTTTTATTTATATTATGTGTTCCATAAAAACCCACTCACGTACCACAGAAGCTAGCGGGTGCACTCTAAAATTGTTATGGAGTTCTCGTTCCTTTAGGGCACATCTAAAGTTATAACGTAACGTTGATTTCACGCGTAATAAAGTATTTGTTTGTTTAGCCTTAGCCTTAGAATTTTCATATTTCTTTTGAGTGTTGGAAAAATAGTACACCAGAATATGATAACTTAAACAAAATAGTCATCAAGGTCTTCACACTATCTGATAACACCAGCCCAGCCGCAGTGCTTAAGCTGCGCTTACTATGAAGGCAAACAACTTTTGAATCTAGTTGCTATATCACTGAAATACAAGGCATTTTATTTCACATTGCATAGTAAAATAGGACTCCCACATAAATTTCGCACTACAACTAGCAAATTGTTTTCATTAATGCTAATTACAGGAAAGAGAATGGGTTAATTACTCTAGCTTTCCGATTTCATTTAATTATAAATCTCTCTGTGATCTTCCCACCTTTACGCTTACCTGTGTTTTGGGTTTATAGATAGCACTGGAATAAGCTCAAAATCAAATTATTCCAAATTCTTCATAAAGCTGAAATTAAATGTCCTGTTTAACTATAATTAACACCACTTAAAACCGGTAATTTAATTATTTATTCGCTTATGAGTACATGACCTGTGAATGTTTGACCTGAATATATCAGTAGTTTACTTGATTAAGAAGAATTCTTCTCTATTTCTGAATAAAGAATACATACACGAAAAACTAGTTACGCAATTAAAACTCCGATTCTTGCTGCTCACAGCTTATTTTTTGATATTGCTAAGTTACAATATTCCAAGCAACAAAAAATAAAAATCACAGTCTCCCTAAAAAATACGATGATTTTATTTTAAAATTATAGAAGCGTTTTGTTTAGGAATTTTATTATTGCTAACTCATTTTCCGCAGAAGAAATTTTGAAGGGGCCTGAAGTAGATCTATAAAAGAGGAGCCACATTTTAAATGTTAATGATAAAAAGTCTTAAACAAGTGTCAACTTCATACTCAAAACTGTAGCGCCCTTCAGTCTATCTCTTGCTAGAACAATTACATTAGAACGTAAACAAAGCGTTTGTACACAAAAGATGATTGATAGGCCCTGCGGCGCGACTCCTTTCAGATGTTATTAAATTAAGTGAAAACTTTAATCGAATTCATAGAAACAAATATGGACCACAACACAGAATTCTTTCAGATGGACTTGATTGACAGATTACAAGTGCTTTATTAACCATACAATCTCGCGAATGTTATTTACATAATTTCTGGTATGTTATCGAAATAATTAGAACAATTGAATAGGGTATATATCGAGCATTAAGGGGTGCGTTTAGATTTATTAATTGTGTACAAGTGGGTTGAAATTATAAATTATTTGTATTTATGTAATAGGAAATTAATTAAAGTGATAGTAATTATTTTTGAACTAAATTAGCGACAGAATTATTGTATATTGATTTTAAATGTAAGCTGTATTAGTGAAATTATTGTTGTTAAAAGAGTGAAAAATTTTGTATATTTCATATTCAGAGTTAATTTTTTTAGTGTTCCGTAATTATCTTTACATACTTTTTTTATCTGGTCAATTTATTTGAGGGTATCCTTTCTTCTATGTACTTTATTTTTAGTTTCAAAATATGACTTTCATGCTGTCACGTATTTTTTAGCTACACTTAAGCTTTCTACTTTAGCACCACACCAAAGAAGTCTTTAATTTTTTAACATCTTTTTTGCCCAATATCCATGTTTTGCAACAGTATTACACTGCGTTCTAAATAAAAGTTTTAGGTGGTCTATTCCGGCAGTTAGAATGTATCTTATTCTTTAGCATACCGCCATGCACCACGAAGGCTTTATTTTCTTGGACAAATCACTTTTTAAAATCTTTTACCTCTGTTGTTTAGTATTAAGGTAACAGGAGCAGTAATGGTTCAGGAATACATGCACCACATCTAATCATGCGGATGAAAAATTAAAAAGATGTATGATCAAATTCAAGAGATGTTATTGAGAGTATCAGAAAAGGAAAGGGATTGCTAGTTGCAGAAAACATTAATGAAGTTATAGGTCAAGATAAAAAGAGAAAGTAATAAGTTAGTGTGGTTTAGGAGTGAGAAGTTATAAGGAGTGATAGGACTCGAATTGTGTATCAGAAACAAATTCTTCGAAGTTAATGCAATGTTTAAAAATTATAAATGTAAGTTACTCGGGTGGAAAATTCCTGGTGATAAAGGAAGGTTTCAACTAGACAATATAAAAATTAAGGACGACTCAAAAATAAGGCCAAAAGTCGTAAAAGTTACCCAAGTGTAGATATAGATAGTGATCACAATTTTATAGTCACAAATGTAATGTAAAGTTAAAGAAAATAAAACAAAATGTTAACAGCTGTTCATATTAGATAGAATAAAAAGGTAGATAGTGAACTAAAAAAAAACGGGCACTTTTAAGAAAAAGTAGTATTAGAAAAAGCACACATTGTATTAAGAACTAAAAATTATAACGCATAAAAATAGATATAGCTAAGTACTAAGAGCAGAATTTCAAAAAAGGACGTACTCAGTTAAAATTAAGAAACGCCGTAATAATAGATCAACTGCTACCAGAGTTAATTAGATATTGGGTGTAAGAAATATTAAATAACTTTGTAGATAGTATATATCAACAAGCAGAACTACCTTCAGGTTATACAAAAAATGTATAAAAGATGTTTCCATTGACAGCAGAATAAAAAGAAAGCAAAATTTTAAGATTGTCAGTGTGTTAGACCACAGTTTAAAGACATTAATTAAATTAATATATAATAGCATTTAGAATAAAATAGAAGAGAGGTAGGAAGAAGGATATTTTGGATATAGTAGAACAGTAATACCATGAAAATACTCAACACAAAAGGTTAATCTTAAAGGAAAGAACGCGAGTAGGAAAAATTACAGTAGTAGGCTGTATATTGCTATGATAAGGGGGTTATTTAGGGGTATATTAAGTCATAATGGTTACACAATACATGTAAATAGTACTAGAAGTTAGAAAACAACATTTATTTAGCATGAAAATACGTAATTTGTATATTATGCAAAGAGCAAACATTTAACACCTTGTATAAGGATCGCAGTTGACTTTAATTAATGCCGGGAAGCATATCATTCAACAATAAACAGACATTCAGCAAAAGAAATAACTCTACACGCAATCAAACTTGTTCTAAACCAAAAGTATTCATAAATTGTAAATCAATACGCGTTAAATTCAGTAAAAAGATAGAAAACTATAATACAATTCACATTAACATGCGATAGTAAAAGCAGATAGCATAGCATCCTGATAAGAAACGCATCCTTCGAAATAAATACTCTTCGGAAACGCAAAAATGCAAACAGAAATATGTTAATTTACATCACTTTGGCTACGTGATTTTCTACATGGAGTTAATACAAATCCCAAAGTATTATCTTGACAAAAAAAGCCATAAGTGAAATTACGTGCCAAGGCAAACTAGAAATTCTTGTAACAACATCAAAACAGACGGTATCAAATAAATACAAACTAGAAATCCACTGGTACTAACATGATCAAGGAATCGTTTAGACAAGGTATTATCAGAGATAAACCTGTAAAAGCCCAAAAATATCCAAAACAGGAGCTCAGATAAACCAATAAATTTTTAGATGGGTCGTAGACTATATAACGCGCAAGTTTGATAAGCAGAGATTCTTAGTTTGAACCAAGTACAAGCTGAATCACTGATACTCAAGAATTTACGCGTCGAGTAAATATTCAAATTAAACAATAAAAAATTTGTGAAAAGTGGTGTTATAAATTTTTTTAAATAAATTACAGTGAAAATATATGAGACAAGTTTAGACGTTTGCTGAAAAACGTGAGTAGAAATTTACTAATTAATATAGGTTAAATTTTTATAATTTAAGACTCTAAGTCTAAGTGACAGTACAAGATCTAAGTCTAAGGGACATTACGAAATCTAAGTCAGATTACAAAAATTCTAAGTGAAATTACGTAAATTGAAGAGACATTACAAAAATTCAAAGGACATTACGACATTATGAAAATTTAAAGGAGATCACATTAAACGGGGTAAAATTTGGAGACTAAATAAATTAAACGGAGCAACTCAACTAAATATAATATTGGGGTACTGATCCACAGCACGAAGCAGAAAGACACACAGGAAAACTACAGGTCAGAACTATCTAGCATAAGGCATTATTTTCTATTTATTATTTTGAACATTGATCATATTTTATTCTTAAATATTTTATGTAAAGAGTCGTCAAAAATTTATTTTATACACGAAAAATTTCGTAAATAGTGGAAAAATCTTAAACGTTCAGAGAAATTCCCAGTAGAGTACAATGTCATTTTGCTAGCTTTAAAATAAGGAAAGGGAGCTTTAATTTTTTGAAATAAACAATTTAAAATTTATTGTTATTTGATTCAGGGACTCATTTTTGTCATACAGTCAAACAGATTAAGCTGTGAAGTGTATATGATTTTTTTTTCTTATTATACAAATATTAATCGACTTCGTTTTATCATTCAAAGCAGGAAATGTTATAGGGAAAAAGGGGTAAATTATTTGATTATCGTAACGTTGTGCACTCTGGGTGAATTAAACTGGGCTAGCCGAGGCACATTTAAATTTTAAGGTATTAAAGTACACAGAGCGGCGATGATCAGAAGGAGACTGAAAGTATAATTACATCGACGTGCAGTGTTATCATATCAATATATATGGTCGGGATATCGGCTATGCAAATTAGAGTAATCTTTTTGGTATTTTATAGGAGGCAAGAATAGATTACAAACACAAGTTGATAATTTAGAATTTATATATAAGGAAAAACTGTTCTGAACGGATTAGCGCTTTGAAGAAGTTCTAGAATACTACGACGGGCAGTATGGCTTTCACGTTTCAGTAAATTAAAGAGTCGAAGTGTAGGTTTAACGAAATTAGAAGGGGCTTTAGTGAAGAACCATACTAAGACAGGTCCTCCAGAGAGGGCAGCAGCTCTTTCGGTACTAACAGTAGAAGACATTACAGGGTTTGGCATCGCATTCAAAACACACTACTGCGATGTGAAAGGCAACGGGAAGCCATCGCATTTCCTTCCAAGTACATAGCGAACCAAAAATGATGGTATCGTCTGGGGTAAGAGATTCCGGAGTTCAAATGGTCCCTCATTCGGATCTTTGAGAGACAAGCTCGATAAGAAGAAATGAAGAACCTAGAACACCTTGCTAGTAGGGGGGAGGAATGTTAGAAGCATGAACAGGTAAGTAAGCTAGAGAATTTGAAAATTGAAAGCGATAGGTTAACATTAGACATAGCAGGATTAGCGAAGTTTGGAGGTTAGAAGTGAGGGATTTTTGAAGCGGAAACTAGGGTAATTCGGCGAAATCGGAGAAAGAAAATAGATTATATTCTTGTTAGAGAACGGTTTAAGAATCAAGTAAAAGACTGTAGAAGCTATCCGAAAGCAGATATAGTGAGGGACCACAACAAAGTAATTATGAAAGCCTAGTCAAAATAAAAATTAAAACATTTGAAAAAAGGAACGGAAAAAGACACTTTGACTTCGAAAACTAAAACATAAAGATGCCCACAAAAGATTTGAGAAAAAGTCAAACGAATTGTTGAAAGACATCCGGGAAAATTTTTGATACTAAGGAAGTAGAAGCTGAGTGGAATAACATTAAATCCATCTTAGACAGTGCGGTCAGAGATATTCTAGGGTATAAGCAAAAAGAAGATAAGAAACTATAAGTGACAAAAAATGTTCTGAATTTAATAGAAGAAAGGCTAAAATACAGAAATAAACTAGAAGAAGTAGAAAAAGATAAATACAAAGACATAAAATGGGAAATTATTCAGAAAAGCTAAAGAACAATGAATTGATGAAAAATGATAAGCGGTACAAACTAAGATATAAATAGGAAAGATAGATAACGCATACAAACTAATTAGAGTGAATTTTAGTAACATAAAGCCGTATAACAAAAATATAGTGAACGCTGGAGAAGACATCTTTATGGAAAATGTAGCGGAAGTGATTAGATTGCAAGAATATATGCGGAATTTATATGAAGGGGAAGAACTAGTAGCACTAGAACAGGACAGAGACATTGAAAAGGATGACTTGAGATATCCTGTACTTAAAGACGAGTCTGAACTAGAATTAAAGAGCCTAAAAAATAATATGGCATCGTGTACAAATAAGGTGCAAGCAGATATTCTAAATGTCGCTGTATAAGCAGTAACAGAACTTTTGCAACTTGCCACTATATGTATGAGAGAAACGAGATGCTCAAAGATTTTAATGATAATATCATAGTTACTGCATCCAAAAAAAGAGGTGGGGATAGATGTGAAAATTTTCGAACAATAATTTAACCACACACGTGTCAAAAATATTTATCCAAATTGTAGAAAGAAGAATGGAGAAACGAACTGAAGAAATGCTAGGAGAAGAGCAATTTGGATTCAGACGATACAGGTAAATATGATAGGTCATTTTAGCTTTAGGGGTGATCATAGAGGAAACACTGAAAAAAGGAGAAATCATGTATCTATCTTGTAGATCTGGAAAAAGCATTCGACAAAATAGAATGGCAAAAAATGTTTGAAATACTCAAAAAGATGGGAACGAGTTAAAGGGATAGACGGATAGTGCATAGAGTACACAAAGAGTAAACAGAGATAATACAATTAGAGCAACAACGTAGAGAAGTAAATATTAGGAAAGAGGTGAGACAGGGATGTGTGCTATTATTCCCACTAATTTTATATCGAAAAGGCCATTAATACTCTCAAATGCAGAAAATTATTTGGAATTATTATGCAAGAACTGGAGGTTAATATGCTCAGATTTGCAAACGATATAGTGGTATTGACATCTATCAAAAAAGAGTTAGGGAGAGATTTCAATGAATTTGGAAAACAGTACTAACAGAGAGATACGCAATGAAAATCAACAAAAATAAAAGTAAAGTTACTGGTATATAAAAGACGGGAAAATAAGTCGAAAACTAGAATAAAAATAGAAAACGTGAACTTACAAAAGATTAGGGATTTCTGCTACCCAGGAAGCTAAATAACGCACGATAGGAGAGATACAAAAATATATAACAAAGATTAGCGCGAAGCCGTGCTGCATTTAATAAGAAAAGGCAACTACTATGTTCAAAGACAACAACATAGAAACAAGAAACAGTTTGCTTAAAACATATGTGTGGAGAACATCATTGAACGGTTGTGAAACGTGAACAATAGGAAAAGTGGACAGGAAAAATATAGAAGCCTTTTAAATGTGGTGTTAAGGCGTATGATGAAGATAACATGAACAGACAAAAAACAAAGAACAAAAACAAAGATGTACCAGAACTTGTAGAGGAAGAATGAAAAAAATGAAAAATAGTAAAAAAATAGTAGAGAGAATGATAGGACACTTTCTAAAGCACAAGGAAATAGTGCGGGATAGAGTAAAAGCAGAGTAAGGGGATAATAGAGAGTTGGGGGTAGATTCAGATTAGACTATTGCACACAGCTAGTAAAAAATGTAGGCCTGTGGGAATATGAGGAAAATACGCAGGTTAGCTCAGACTAGGAAACAATGGACATAAGCGTCCAATCAGTTGCAGGATTGAAAACTTAATGAATATGGGAAAAAGCAGTTGTTATACAAAAAGATCATGAAGTATCAGAATCGAAAATTGGTAGGTGTATAAGACAGGGATGTTCTTTAGCACTTGTATATGAAGCAACCAATGAATAAAATTATATAAGTAGTAAGAGATAGTTATCTTAATTCAAAAGCAAAATTTTCAAATTTTGAGATATGCGGATAATAAAGCCATATGAGCAGAAATAGATATGAAGTTAGAAATAGGACTAAATAAAATGAAAGACATTTTTGAGGGAGATTTAGATAAAAAAATCAATAACCTTAAGACAAAGGGAATGAGATGTAGTAAACAGGATAGTGGTAGAAAAGTGATAGTATAGATAAAGTTTAAAGGAAGCAAATGAGTCTTCTATTTAGGAAGTTGGATTATAAATAACAAAGAACCAAAAGAGATATAAATGAAATAGTTCACGGAGAGAAAGCCTTTAAGGTGTAAGGAGTGAAACTAAAGTCTAGGATAGCTGTAATTATTAGAAAAAGACAATTGAAAACCTATGTTTGGCACATAATACTATCTGTAAAAGGGAACCGTAAGCAAAGAAGGAGTGAAAAGGCTGAGAAATGGTGGTGCCATAGAAAAATGCTAGACAAATAAAATTAATAACGATTGTGTCCTAGATATGATTTGATAAAAGTATTACGAGAGTCATTAGACGAAGGCGGCATAGGGCGATATGTAATATTTTGAGACATGAAGGAATGACCCGAGTAGCAATAGAAGGCAGAACATAAGATAAAGTATGTAGAAAAAGGCCTGATTAAGAAAGACGTAGCACTGAAAGAGTTAGATCAGAATAGAAAGCAGTGGAGAGCTGTGCTACGTCGACTTTCAGACGTGACTAAGGAATGATCAATGACAAACTATTTGATAAAAGATTGTTTCAGTATCAAATTAGAAAAAGTGTTTCCAATGCATAGTACGGATATATTTGCTGTTAGTGAATAGTTCTACAAATGTTTTTTGTGTTGACGCAATGATAGTTAAGTTCAAGTGATACATAACTTTAGGACAAAGAAACCCACACAGTTATTCACGTAAAAGTTGCAGACTTAGAAATATCAACAACGGTTATCTCTGTAGACAGAATTACACGAGATTGAAGAGTTTTAAACGTACTTGAATATATACCGCTACTCTTCTATTTTGCAACACACTTCCTTAAACCTATTTTATCTACATATTTGTTAAGGTATAATTCGAAGAGAAAAGAATAATACAAATGAGATTAATCTTCCAGAATTTAGAGATTTAGACTTTGCCAAAAGGGAACAATATCTTAAGTTTCCTACATTTTTTGCCCAATCACACAGACACATGTTGGAATATATTACCAAGATCGCAGATTGTCAATCAGGTAAAGGTTGTACCTAGAAAGCATTTTGTGTATTTTTAAATGTGCATTGTCTCTCTTCTACATCTGAGTATGTATGGTACTCTAATAATAACAGGTGAGTAGCAGATAGAGAAAGACTAGAAAGTATGGCTAAAATTAGTAACTTTTGAAACCTTAGAAGGTGAGTAGATTTTTATTACTTTAGGTATCGCCAGAATATTTAAAAAGGCATAGATCTTATTTTTTGCAAGTTTTCAGTTTTGTATTGCGTGTAACGAACAGAATCAGTACAAGATGTTCCGATGCAGTGAAGTCAGGTTTCATTAAAATTGAAAGCGTACAGCATTTTTCATTCTTATGTATAACAATTAATAAAAATAACACTAACGGAGAAGTTTCCACAATAGAAGAAGGTTAAATAAGAACACTTGTAAAACTTGTTGGAAAGACTGAAATAAAGAAAATACTGCTGGTTTTTATAAATTGAGTGTAACAAAAAACATTGACTTCGCAGTATAAACTTTGGGATTTTATAGCCCAAAATTATCAAACTTAGAGGTATTATTCCTTGTGTATTGAGTGTTCGTCATGAACGTTGCATGTTTTAGTAACCTTTAGGTGTAAAAATGACTTTATTTTGCAATTTTAGCACACTGGTCTAAAGTTCATTTATGTTTTATTAAAACTTTTGGATTCTAATACAAAATTTAAAACTTTTTATTCGCAGTCCCTCTAAAAAGAAATCTTAGAAGAGTAGGATTTGAACACGTACGGCAATCATCAATACTGAAAGACCTGGCAGAGTATATGACGCTTCTACGTGCCGCATGTGCAAGATAAATTAAATGATACAACCTTCGTATTTCAGTTTATAAATTTTAAAAAGCGAGCGTGATTTTTCCAAAACTGAATTTTAGTACATGCCTACTTGCTGTAATCGAACTCTTCCACCTTTGAGTTTCATTTACTCCCTTCTCTTTCATGAGCGCAAAAATATTTTAGTCTTGAACGATGTAGATTGTGACAGGTATGTAGGCATGAAGGAACCGGCGTAGTATAGGGAGGCCTGGAGTTAGGCACTAAATCAGCCAACCGATTGATGATGAAAATAACTTAGGTAATAACAAGAGTTAAAAATTATTTAGCTTGATCTAAATCTGCCAAACTCGATCTAATTTTGGTTACATACTTTACATGAAAATTTTTTAACATCGCAATTTTGCAATATTCTAGAAATCTTCTTTCCGACTCTTCGGTTATTACGTCGTAATAAACCACTTTTAGTTAAAAAAATTTAACGTTCGGGTTTCTTAATTAAAGGCCTTGCCTTTGTTAAGCACAAAAACTCTATCATTAGAGGAAAGCGAAAACTTTTTGTGGAATTTCCACGTTATTTGCTACAAAGGATTTATATATCTTTGATTTTCTAGAGCTTTGTACGTCTGCAATCGTTAGGGATTACTGCAGCAGGAGAACAAAATATACGGAAAAGAAATAAATAATTGTTATTCCACTTACCCTCATCATCATGCGTTGCACTACAGTCACGACAAACAGCAGCTCTTTGTCCTTTTCTCGCCATTTGCTGAAGAGCCAGTAATTGTTGTTCTCCCAATTCCATATCCTTATAACCTTCAGGTGGACTAAGCGTTACAGAATCTACAAATTCTAGCGGAGGTGCAAACTTAGGGCTTTGAGGAGTTTGCTCGTTATATTCGTCATATGCAGAACAATTACAATTAGGTTCGCAACAAGTTAACCGCACCATTTCATGGTCATTGCACGTACACACACCGTCGTCGTCTTCATCATCATAATCACATTCTTCGCGTATTAAAATTATATAATCCGCGTCAAAAAATTCATTTTTAGTTTCGTTAAACACCACTCGATTTTTCTTCGCGTCTTTTTCACGACCCGGCTTTTTAAGCAATGATTTTAAGTTTTCGTGATCCGGATTGTGTTGTTTAGCACGTTCTTCATCAGTGGTTCCCATGACGTCTTTCTCTGAATTGTCTGTGTTATTTATATGGTAATTTACCTCATTTTCTCCTTCTTGGAGAAGTTCATCGTATATTAAGCAATAATTAGATGCGAACGTACAGACTTCGCGCACGTCGAATTCGCAGTTTTCAAATTCCTCTAAAGCTTCTTCTTCGGAGTCTTCGCTAGCTTCGTCTTCATCATCGACCACCTGTTCTTCGCACAAATCCTTTCCATCAGTTAAACCAGCTTGTTTAAGTTTGTTTTCTAAAACCTTAAGACGCGAAAGGTGGTTTTGTGAGCGTTTGTTTAGGGTTTTGCTGCTTAGAATATCGTTATCATTACTTAACTCACTTGTCTCAAAAATTAAACGACCGTTTACAAATTTCCAAACTAAATGGGTGGAAGTGGCACTAGATTCGTTTTCATTGATTTTGTTAGTAATAGTTGAACAATCGACCGAATCACAGTCACTGCAACACTCATGTACTTCATTATTATTATCATTCAAGAGCGAATTTTTAAAAGATAAACCAGCAGGTTTCGGAGAGTTCGCTAATGATACAGCACATACCGTCGTGGCGGAGATGCGACTGCATCGCGGCGCCTGTGCGCATCCCACGACGCCAAGTTCGATCGATGCCTTTACAGTCGCCAGAATTTGTTCATTTACAGCGCACGCAGCGCTGAGTTGTCCTTCGTTCTTGTTATATTCGCATGTAACTAAATTTTCACTACCGTTAATTCCACCAATAAAATCTCCCACTTCAAACAAACTTTTTAAATCACCTTCAATCCACGAGAATACATCACAAACTGTTTGTTTTTCAGAAAGCACGCATTGCTTTTCTTGATTATTTGTAATGCAAATTTGTACTGGGTTTAAATTAGGAGCGTTGCCCGTCTCGATCCCACGCTCAACATTCTTTGAAGTTATGTCTTTGTTTGATTCCTGTACGTACATACTGATACTATTCACTTCCGGCGATGACTTTGTTTTATCGTCATGGGTTGGTGAGTTCGAATTGAGGCCGCAATTGGTTGTTATATCACGAAACGTCTGAAATTCTTCAGGAGCTTCCAATATAATTTCAGAGTGCCGCGGCTTCGATTTTTCGTTGTTAAAATCAGATGGCACGGAACACTCGCCCCTATTTAACATAATAAATCCATTCTGTGAGCTATCAAGTTGAGGGCGAGCTTTATCTGGGGCTTTTTCATCTGCAAAGGTTCCAGGTGAAGGCGTGCTATTTATGGCATTTGATTGGGTCGCTTGGTTTTGCAATTCGCAGCTGCTTATTTTAGTTAGAATGTCAAGTTCAAGAAGAGCGTTATTGAAATTGGAACTAGGTTTCTGGCTCACGCTCGTCTTTCGACATTTTCTTATTAGATGTACTGGTATTCCTGAAGGTTTTTCTAATAATTTGCGGCTGGTAGATGTCGTTTCCTGATCGTCTTCGGATGCTGATGTATTGGGACTTGCCTCGTTCGATTCTCCATCACCGCTTTCGCGTTCAGTTTCTAACAAACATCGATTTTCATCAGTCGACATTGTTCAAATTTCGCGTAGACTTCGTTAAGCTTTATTTGATTTTAGAGTTTACAATTCATATTTTTCACTGTAAGTATAATGACGCGCATGTAGTTAAGTAGATTAAAAGTCATAGCTGAACCGAATTACTATTTTCACTAACGAACCTGTTTATTTAAAATGAAGCCAGTGGATACGATGTTCAACGTTGGGGTGGTCAGTCAACCTGCAAATAATAGAGAGGAAGTATTTTAGTAGGTTAAAAATGAAATCACATAATAAAATAAAATTTTTTGTAATTTTAAATTCTTTACGAGTCTAATGTTGCGTTATAATAGCGCAAAGAATGCATGAATAACGTAATTACACGTACATAAAAGAAATTAATGGTTATTCGGGTTTATAATAATACAGGGGCCACGATAAGTTCTTTAGTTGGATTTAAATGCAACTAGCAGTTCTAACTCGAGCAACGCTTTTGTCGCCAAAATTTTAAAAAGCTACAATTTGGCTTAGCGTATTTCGGTGTAGTTTACTTAATTAATTTTATTCCGGGTATTTTACTAAGCGTATTAAGCTGTTGCATATCATAAAAGCAGTACCGGTCAGATTGGTATTTCTGCTGACCTACCGCAAAAAAATTGGGTGGCAAGTTGCCACGAAAAACTAAGGTGGGATGAGGATGGGTGTGAGTTTAGACCTAATCTCTAAGCTAATCGCTGTAACAATCCATGCATAGTTTTTGCTTATTGGCAGTAGAGGATAATTGACAATCCTAGAACCACATTTCCTCCAGCATCCAAATTCCTCACACATTTTACATGTAAATTCCCATAAGGAGGATCTCAGGCGGAGGGATTTCCTCCTTGCTCGTTCCTTGCTCGGACACTCCCACATCAACCATTTTGATTACGTCACACACGCCTTCTTTCCACCCGCGAGATAAATCTTTCTCCACATTTCCACCCACGAAATAATCTATCTCGTTTGGTATCAATTAATATTAGATTTTTTTCAGCTACCTGAATTTCTAGGAATTTTTCAGATTGCATCATCCCCCAAGGATTCACCGGCATTTTAAGATTATTTTTACCAGCAGAGATTTCTGACCGTTATTATAAGTTTTGTTAGCTATACGATACATCAAATTAGTCTAGAATTTTACGCAGAATCCGAATCTACAAATAGATTTAGAAATCCCACCACCCTTTACCGTTTTACACACATACCCTCTGGCGAACACATAAAAGATTATTTTTGTTTCTTTCGCGATAAATATATTTGTTTGGTGTCAATTAATATTAGATTTTTCTCAGCTACCTGAATTTCTAGGAATTTTTTAGATGGCATCACTTCCTAAGGCGGTGACCCAATTTTAAGATTTTTTAAAAAAGTAGATTTCTAATCACTTCTCCTTTTTAACATTTAGAGTCCTTTAGCCAAACACTTAAAGGTATTAACACAAAGAAATTAAGCACACAAAAGTTTAATAATTTATTTTATCCGATTTACAGTTTAATAAACTAGTTTTTCCGTTTATATTGTAAATTTTACTGCCAATTTTATTAATACATCGAGTTTGTTGGTTATTTTAAACTCGCCGCGGTATATTTAAAATTATTTAAAGTGAAATGTCCTTGGTTTATTGAAGCACGCGCCAATAGTGCCGTGAGCGGTAAACGTTGTTATTTCGCATGTGCAAACAGTGTAGTGACAGGGATATCCACGAAGCTTAACAGAGTATCGATTCGTCGTACAAACACACCACATCTCTATCTTACACGTTCTACATAGTAGAAAAATCGATTTGTTTTTTAACACCGCTATCGTTATAAATGTGCTTCGCTTCACCCGCAAAAGAGAACAGTATTATTTGTTAAATCGTTTTTTGTTGGCAGGGCTGCATAAATTACCAGGTGAGTGACTTTAAGTAAACGCTTTGAACTGATTAAAAACATTAATTATTTGTTGTTTGTTCAATATCATTAAATTTTATACAGTCCACTTTTCTCTCCTAATTAGCTATCGAAATTTGCACCGCAATTATTTTACACTGGTAGAATACAATTTTTACATTGCAAAGTATAACATTATTTTATTTTCTTTGTGTAGCCGAATTTAAGCAGCTGAAAGTAACCTGTAACAAAAAAAAAGATTCATGTGTTGTTTAAAAAAGAGGATACGTGTTATCGGTCAATAAGACATATTGTCGTTAATCTAACAATATGTTTTACCGTCCAGCGACACCGCGTGGAGGTAAACACACACTTACATGTTACTATATACATACACAATATATATATATATATATATATATATAACTATCCTATATCTTTGTGCCCCCATGCGTAGGTTGATTATCTTCCGGGGATGATATAACGCTTGTCATCTTCGCCCGAAAGACTAATTTTATTAATCAACTGTATATAAAACTGGTGTGTAATAATTACAACTGATACGCGTTGTTAGTCAACCAACATTTTGGACATTACAAAGACAAAGATATTGATTTCCAGCGAACACCACGTGGAGGTAACACGTACACTCTGTCCTCAAGGATAGAAGCAGGAAGAATTTGGAAAAAGGGAAGGAGGGAGAAGAACTTAAAAATTATAAAATCTTAAAACTAATGTATACAATAGATTTACAAAATCTATACAAATATAAACAACTATCTTACACCTATATCTTTATGCCTCCATGCACATGTTAATACATATCCAAGGATGACGCAACGCTTGTCATCTTCGCTCGATAAACTAATTTTATTAATAAGCTGCGTGTACAAATCGTGTTTTTACTCCGGATACATACGCCGGCAAGTACTCGATACCACCCAAATAAAGAATTAGAAGTTTGGTGACTGTTGACTTCCGCTTTCTTCGAATACACCCAGACACGTCCCTGCCTATGCGCACCCCTGCCCATGCGCACCCCTCTCTGTGTGACTGCTATTTTGTAGTGACGTCATAGCCTTTTATAAATAAAGAGCAATGTAATACCATTCTAAAATTTCAATTCTGACATTATATATAACAAAGTTTTAAAAATATTTAATACCAAGCATGGAGCCATTTAAACTTAATTTTAATACAAAGTTATACACAGAAAACAGTCCTTTCTTTAAGTTTGTTTGGAGTGGTTTTAATTTATCTAACTTTCTTCGCAGCTTAAAATTTAAATCGACACCCAAGTCGTCTATCTTCTTTTCTAATCAATAGTTTGATACATAGGGACCGTCTAGGTTTTCCAGTTGTAAAATGTACCGAAGTTTGTCTCTATATAAAATCTTTTATTCAATCGACAACCAGATCCATTCCTTCGTGTAGTTCTTGCAGCTTGTGACAATCTTTTAATCGCGGCTCTCTCACTATATCCTGCATACGTATCTTGTTAGCTTGATCGATTTCTTCTTGTCAGTATTGGAGGGAATCCTTATTCTCCCACTCAGGATTGCGTAGTTGCAGGTCCACCACTTTTGGGAATGTATGGTCCTTATAGGTTGTAGGTACCTCGGTGTTAAATGATCCGAAAGGTTCTTTACTAGGCAAATATACAATTTTTAGCGGAATCCCTTTGCGTGTGGTGTACACCAAGGTTACGAAACCCGCATTCTTTAGTTCGTCTTTGTTATCTGCCATTTTGATAAATACGTTTTTAGAATATACTTTTAAAAAGTATACGGATTTAGTACCATCCTTTTCCGCAAGGATGCCTACATAACTAAAAGAGTCTTTCTTAATACCACAAATGCATACAGCTTGTAGAACCCGGATGTATCTAAGTCAGTCTATCGGCATATAAAATAATCTCTTAATTCTTCCTCATTTTCTCTAATAAGATGTTCTTTGTCTAACACATCTTTGTATTGTTCGCATATTGTCGCAGTGTTTTCCATGTAGTCCGATTTTCGCTTTTTTGCATACATTTCCTCTAATTCCAGCTATCTTTTTCTTCCACCTACAGCGTATGGCATGCATAATGGGGCAATCTCCTTTAGCGTAAACGGATAGAGTTTACTACCAATATTTACGCATTGTCGTACAACCTCTGAGCGAATGTTTATCAATCCCAGTTCCTCTGGTTTTTCGAACAACCTAAGTTGGAAGCCAGTCAATTTTTTGTATTGCTATTCCCCCAATACACGTACTGTCGTAGGTTATTATACACTAAACAGCAATGTAGGATGTTAGGATAGGGTAAAATTGTCTTATAGGGTAAAATTGCCTCCCACCTAGGTCGGATGAAAATTCGACCTAGATCGGATTAATCCGACCTAGGTCGGATTTAGACCGAATGTAGGACATATGTCGGACATATGTCGGACATATGGCAGAAATGGCTGACATTTGTTGAACATATGTTGGACATATGTTGAACATATGTTGGATATATGCCGGATATATGTAGGATGTATACTGGACATATTGATGTACTTCAGAAAAATTGATAGGCCAGGTTAGTGCCGCGGCGCTGTCCTAACCTATCAAATTTCCTTTCTATCTAACCTAAGTCCACACAAGTCCAACTAACCTAACCTAACTCCAGACAATACCGACTAACCTAACTCCAAACAAAGTAAACTAACCTAAACCCTCTACCTCTACCATAATTTGTCATTCTCTCTCCTCTTGCATACGTATGCCATATATCCGACATGCATCCGACATGTGTCCAGTATACATCCTACATATATCCGAAATATATTCGACATATGTTCAACATATGTCAGCCATGTCCACCATATGTCCAACATTCGGACTAAATCCGACCTAGGTCGGACTAATCCGATCTAGGTCAAATTTTTATCCGGCGTAGATCGGAGGCAATTTCGCCCTATAAGGCAATTTTACCCTATAAGGCAATTTCACCCTAACCTAACATCCTACATTGCTGTTTAGTGTATAATAACCTACTACAGTACGTGTATTGGGGGTAAAGCAATACAAAGAAATTGACTGGCTTGCAAATTAAGTTGTCCGAAAAACCAAAAGAAAGGGAAACATTGATAAAGTATGTGCTTTCGGCTTTTAGTTTTAACTATTTACCTGTTAACTATTTGGAGATAGTAGAGGAGGAAAACAGCCAAGGTAAAATAAAAATCTTACACAAGTGCTACATTTACATTACAGCAGGTAGTACATATTTTACACAATCTGCAACACTATATTCTACAATTCCAAAAGAAATAAACATTTCGGAATTGGGATTTATAGACATTCGCCTAGAGGTTGTACGACAACGCGTAAATATTGGTAGTAAACTCTATCCGTTTACGCTAAAGGGGATTGCCCCATTATGCATGCCATACGCTGTAGATGGAAGAAAAAGACAGCTGGAATTAGAGGAAATGTGTGCAAAAAAGCGAAAGTCGGACTACATGGAAAACACCGCGACAATACGCGAACAATACAAAGATGTGTTAGACAAAGAACATCTTATTAGAGAAAATGAGGAAGAATTAAAAGAGCATCCTTGCGGAAAAGATGGTACTGAATCCGTATACTTTTTAAAAGGTTATTCTAAAAACGTATTATCAAAATGGTAGATAACAAAGACGAACTAAGGAATGCGGGTTTCGTAACCGTGGCGTACACCACACGCAAAGGGGTTTCGCTAAAAGCTGTATATTTGCCTAGTAAATAACCTTTCGGATCATTTAAAACCGAGGGTCCTACAACCTGTAACAACCATATATTCCCAAAAGTGGTGGACATGCAACTACGCAACAGTGAGTGGGAGAATAAAGATTCCTTCCAATACCGACAAGAAAAACTCGATCAAGCTAACAAAATACGTATGCAGGATATAGTGGGAGAGCCGCGATTAAAAGATTGTCACAAGCTGCAAGAATTACACGAAGGAATGGATCTGGTTGTCGGTTGAATAAAATATTTTATATATAGACACAGACTTCGGTACATTTTACAGTTCGAAAACTATTGGTTAGAAAAGGAGATAGAGGACTTGGGTGTCGATTTAAATTTTAAGCTGCGAATAAAATTAGATAAAATTAAAACCACTACAAATAAACATAAAGATAGGACTCTCTTCTGTGTATAACTTTTGAATTTTGTTATGTATAATGTCAGAATAAACATTTTAGAATAGTACTACATTATTCTTTATTTTATAAAAGATATGACTTCACCACGAAATAGCAGTCACACAAAGAGGGGTGCGCATGAACAGGGGTGTTTATGAGTAGTCGTGCGCATGGTTAAGGATCTGTCTCGGTGTACACGAGGGAAGCGGAAGTTACCAGTCACCACGCATCTAATTCTTATTTGGGTGGTATCGAGTACTTGCTGGCGTATGAATCCAGAGTAAAAAACACGATTTGTACACTCAGCTTATTAATAAAATTAGTTTATCGAGCAAAGATGACAAGCGTTACATCATCCTTGGACGTGTATTAACCTATGCATGGGGACATAAAGATATAGGTGCACGATAGTTGTTATATATTTGTATAGATTTTGTAAATCTATTGTATATATTAGTTTTAAGATTCTATAATTTTTAAGTTCTTCTCCTACCTTCCCTTCTTCCAAATCCTTCCAGCTTCTGTCCTGGTGGACAGAGTGTACGTGTTACCTCCCCGTGGTGCTCGCTGGACGGCTAGTATTTTGTTGTCTTTATTATCTGCAAAATTTTGTGTAAAGGTTTACCTTGTTTAAAATTTTAAAAGTCGTGTTTTAGAATATTCTAATTAAAGAGTGTGGTTCTTGTTGCTAAACTCTACCTTCCTATTTATATATTAAAAACACATTACATTGGAATGTTTTACATTATTATAAAAATAGAACATTACTGTTTGAAAATGGTTTTAAATATCAAACACTCATGTCTTATAAAGGGTTCATTTCTAAAATTCCAGCCGTTTTAGATTTCTCGGGAAATGGTAAGTTAAAGCGTATGTATTGGGTAACGAAAAAGGTTTTAATGGAGTTAAATATGGATGAGCAAAAACTAGAGGTTAGGGCCTTAGAAGGTGTAACTCGGCAAGGGGTGGTCCTATTTAAAATCTATTTACAGATTTGCATTGCCTTGAAAAACTTAATATTGGTTGATACCAAAAAAGATATATTTATCTTAAAAGAAACAAAAATACTCTTTTATGTATTCGCTAGAGGGTATGTGTGTAAAACGGTAAGGGGTGGTCCTATTTAAAATCTATTTACAGATTCGGATTCTGCGTAAAATTCTAGACTAATTTGATGTATTGTATGGCTAAAAAATTTTATAAAAACGGTCAGAAATCGCTGCTGGTAAAAAATCCTAAAATTGGGGTACAGCTTTAGGAAGTGATGCTATCTAAAAAATTCCTAGAAATTCAGGTATAGCTGAAAAAATCTATTATTAATTGACACCAAACAAGATATATTTATCTCAAAAGATGAGGTCACAGCACCACCTGTTGGGACTCACCCTAAACACTGCGAGTGGCGTATCTGGTGGATCTGACGTAAGGAAAAATGATAACATTGTTAATGAGTTTTCCCATTAAAAAACGATTAGTGCTAATGAGTGTTTATTGAGAAAATCCATTAAAAAGCGATTATTGTTAATGGATTTTTAATGAGAAAATCCATTAAAAAGCGATTACTGCTAATGGGTTTTTAATGAGAAAACCCATTAGTGGAATGGGTGGATTCACCTGGCCCAGACTCTCCAAAAATGCTCTACGGACATTCTGCCTGTTTAAACAAAACCTCTTATGAAAAATAACTTTCCCACTTTTAAACCAGTTTTAAACGCGAGCCTCTATGATTGCACATGCGCGACGCATGGAAACAACATTATCCGGTTACAACTAATTATAATAAAACAAAATCAACTGGAAGGTTTGCAACTCCAGCTACACCCCAGTGTTGTAAATAGGTATTCTAATCTTCTAACGACGACCCTAATACATACCATTTTCTTTTAAACAAAATACCATAAAATATTAATGAAAGCGGAAATTTAACGAATTTAGCCATATCGCAAATTGTATACGCTACAACTATACGTAACAAAATTTTTACTGGAAGAATTTACTTTGAATGTAATAAATGTTCTGTACCCCTCCTCCATAGAACTGTTTTAAAACTTTTCATTTGTACGGGGGTAAGGTGAAAAGTTCTCGGCCTACAATGAAAAACTGCAATTTTCAGTTAAAAAAAGATTTTATGTTTCGACATAATCCCCCTTAACTTCAACAAACCCGGTCCAGTGTTTTTCCAACATCAGTATTCGTTTCCGGAAGTGAGAGTCTGGAAGGCTGTGAAAAGTTTGGAAACAGATAAAAGTCTGTGGGCGCCAAATCAGGGGAATAGGGGGGATGTCCGAGCAAGTCGTACCCGAAATACGTCAATTTTTCCCATCGACAACGCACCCTTGTGTGCAGGTGCGTTGTCTTGGTGAAAGATTATTTCTTTTTTCTTCAAGCCAGGCTTCTTCTCGCGAACTTTGGCATTCAGTTGGTCAAGAAGGGTGGAGTGATATGGACCTGTAATTGTTCTGCTTTTTTCAGGGTAATCTATTAACAGGATCTCTTTGGCATTTTAAAACACGCTGGCCATCACCTTTCCAGCAGATGCGATCGACTTCGCTTTCTTTGGCTCTAAACAAACGGCTTACACCCACTACTTCGACTGCTGTTTCGTTTCTGGCGTGTAGTAGTGGACCCCTGTCTCATCCATAATGACAAATCGCCGTACAAAATTGCTCGGATCCTTATTGAACCGGGCCAAACATTGCTGCGAAACTCGTTTTCGCATTTGCTTTTGATCGGCATTCAGCAAATGCGGCACACATCTTGCGCAGAGCTTTCGTATTCTTAACTCTTTGTGTAAGATGTTTTGCATCCTTTTGTCCGATACCCCTACTGCCTCAGCTGTCTCCTTCACTTTCACTCGCCTATCGTGCAACATGATATCATGCACTTTTTTATCGTTTCCGATGTGATTGCGGTTTTTGGTCATCCTTCACCTGGGTCATCATCGAGAGATGTGTGACCACGTTTAAATTCAGCTGCTCACTTTTTAACGGTTGACGGGGAAGGGGCAGAGTCTCCGTAAACTCTTGTCAACTTTGGATGAATTTCCTGAGGGATTAATCCGTCCAAAATGAAGAATTTTATGACCGCACGATATTCAAGTTTATTCATCTTACGGAAATAAGACGTCTGCTTGAAAAAGTTCGTGTAAACAAAGTACTTGAGATAGCTAGTTGAAACTTGTCATACGAACTAATGACATGTGCACGCAGACAAATTTTTGCTAATTGGAACGCCATCTGTGTCAGGCCGAGAACTTTTCACCTTACCCTCGTAATCAAGCTTGTAAGATATTGAACTTTTAATAATTTTAGAACTTGTTTTGAATAAACAATTTCGATTGCTTTACATTTACTTCAATAAATTTTTCAGTAAATTTTCTGCCATCTTAGTTTATGTATTTCATACTTCAATTGGAAATCGATTGAACAAAGTTTTCGCTCAAAACATAACAGTAATTTGTGCGATGAGTTGAAGTGAGTGCATTGATTACAAGCTTTGATGAATATTCTAACAGGAACTTTCTTTCCTCCTCATCTACAAGCAAACCTTTAAAAGAGAGGTCTCGAGAAGTTATCATAATATTGAGGATATGAAGTGAATGCACGGGTATAAGACCTAAATTACATTTAGAACTCTGCGATATGGCTGTAAATTCCCACGTTATTTTTATATTCTGCCTTAAAATGGTACACAGAAGTGCTGTTTGAAAACTTACCGGAACAAGCAAAATTCGACTTTTCAACTCTGCACCGTGTATTACATTACAAGAAACAAACGGCTATGTTTTACGTACATTGCAGTAGATGTAAATCAAAATTATGTATCACATTACGTTCCCTCCGCAAAAATATTTTAACGAAATGTTTAGAACATTGTTTGAGATTCCATAACTTTAAAATTCCACAGCAGCAGCAATATTATTTCCACCCACGTTAATTAAAAGAAGTTGGTGGCTTGTGGGAGTTACTCTGGACAGACAGATACATATTACAATAGTTTGGAACTTGACAGTATTAAGCTTTTGCTGCAAATCCCTTCTTTTTGTAATCTGAATTGTTCGGTCGTCGAGTCTGATTTTACGATTGGACTTGTTTCGTTTAAGTATCTCATGTAATTTTAAAGCCCCAGCGCACTTTAATCCATCCTATGTCGTGAAAAGGACCTCGGATTTAGACTGACCAGGCATCGAAAGCAGTCCTGAGATTAGGTTAAGCTGATGATAGCGTATGATATCTGTACTTATTTTGATTATGTAAAGATATTTAGTGAGGCCAATCGAGGGAGGATTGTAACGCTAAGGCATTCATTAAGCAAATGTATGTAGAAATGTATGTAGAAAATCGTATTAATTTTAGTTGAATGAGTTTAAATACAAAAATACTCTGAAAAACTTATAAAAGTCTGGGAAGTATACATTTAATAACATGACTATTCTATTACGATGTTAAAAGTACCTAGTATACTCTTTTACAGCCAGCAATAAAGACCGGGACTTCACATTGTGCATATCAAATTAGAAAAATATCAACATATCTTAGTAAATTACCAACCTAGGAAAGTGTATTCCTAAACATTCACACGAGTTTAAGGGCATCGATACCATATTATAATAGCTCAATAGTAGTAAGCTCTGAAATTTACAGTCATAAAATTTTAGTTACGAACATAAGCAACCACGGCTCTTTCAAAACCCAATAACTGTGGACCTAAATAGAATGACATAAAACTTAAAATAAAACCGCTTTAGACACACTATCCGTGTGAACGAGAAAAATCAGATGCTTTCCCTCAACACAAATTGGAATAGTGAACAACTCTATTTCTGTCTTGCATGACAAGGTTGATCAAGTCTTGTACAAGATCAGCGGTATATATGTAAGTCATTAAATTTTTCTTTGCCACCTGCTACATATTTCATGCTGATGTATATTTAATAATTGGTTTTACAAAACTAGTTTTCATTAAGTAACTTATACGTTGTTGAACGCTTAATTAAATGTGTATTATAAACTAGAAATTTCTATGATATTTACAAAAACAGGATTTATAGCGGAATACTTCATTGAGTTTGTCTGTAGACTTCTCCCTAGATTTTTTTGTGCCAAAACTGTACGTAACAATGTGTAACAGTAACGATTTGTAGATTAAAAAACGCACGTATCAGACAGAAACAGAAACGACAATTAAGTATGGACCCGACGAATCACGACTACGTATAAAAATAAAAGAAATTTAGAAAGAGCGGACTAACTAAAAACGCGGAGAGTGTGGTGATTTACATAGACAAAAAGTACATCGCTAACGATTTTCTATTTACAATGAACTTAAAAATTTCTATTTAAGCAAGCACAAAATAAATAGAAAGATACTATTTAAACAAAAGTAAATAGAGAGTTATATTTTACAGGCAATTTTTTAAAAATTGACGTACGAAGTGCGTATTTCGTTGTTTACATGTAAGAAATCTAGGTAATGAACAAAAAAACAATTTAAAGTTGAACATAGTACATTTAGAGCGATTTTAATAGCAATTAAAAATAATAAGTAACACCAGCAAAGCTAGTCTTTAAACAGGTTCGATACACGTGTTTCGCTCGTTCGCATAATGCAAGCTGGGTTTATTCCTGGGTATGTGAAAAAAAGAAAGAGAACAGGTCACATACTTTTACGTGCCGGGATGCTCATCTTGCAGCCAAATGATTTGAGGCAAATCAGTTAAGAATTGCCACTGTAATTAGGATCCATTAATGCTGTAACCATTCTCGCAACAGCGGTCTACAGACAAAAGTTGTTGGTCTACGCCTAAGAACCATCGGGCCTACATAAAATGCAATTTGACCTAACGTAGGAGAACCATTGGGCCTACATCGGAGAGCTAAAAAAGAATCTTACTAGTAAAGACTGGCACTGAAGAACTTACCGATTCACCCAGAATATTCACTTCTGGTAGAAAAAACGTGCATCGCTCTTGAAGTAGTAGTATTATTCACGTAGAGAGTATATGTTATGACCGTGAAAAGTAGGATCAAAGCGATAGTGAAGTTAGGAAACGGGATGATAAGCAATTTAAATATTTGAGTAACACATGTTAAAAGAATACTTCCAAAGTCATTGTAATGTATAAACAGATAACAAAAACCTGCAAATTCGAATACAATTGTAGAAAATTTACGCTGTGCAAATTTTCTTATTTATAAATAAAAAAAATGTATTCTTTTCAGAAAATAAAGTCAAAAAGTCAAAAATCACTCATAAGGTATTTATGAAAATCTCTGAAACTATAACCTGCAGTAATTCTAAATGAATAAACATTTTTAATTAATTGCATGAACTTATAAACGTAACCACAGTACTTTCTCGTTACTAAGTTATGAATTTATATAGTAATTTTGTTTGCCGAATATCGTACCGGCAGTGCTAACGCAAGAGTTGTTACCCCACCTCCCTTACCTTTCCTTTAAGGTCTCGCAAGAGGAATTTCTGTATGATAACAAATAAATAAAAAAGTGGTTTGTTTGAAATAAGTTTCGTGTTTTAGCTGAAGAATGTATATAAAGGTTGCTTGTACCTTTAAGGTGAGTGTTTTTAAAAATCTCTTATTAGAATATGTTTACATAACCCCACTTATTCACAAGTGCTACTTAAAATATATATGAATTTTCTCTAAATTCTTACCTTTTATTTGGTTATTGTTCCAAAATTACTACAGTTGTGAACCTTGTTGACCTATATTTCGTCTGAACAACCCGGCGAATCGTTATGACCTATCCTTAGCTGATGCTTTGTTAAGGGGGTACACATAGGATCGTTATCTATACCCCTGTAGTAAAAAGTCAGTTTTAGCAGTTTGCAAATACAGGGAACTCCTATTCGCTGTGTTTTCTTACACCATATATTTCAATCATATACAATATTTTCGTTATCAATCATTTCTATATCATAGGAATGCTAATGCATACTTTTCTTTTTCCTAAACCTGTTGGTGAGAGGCTATGGCCTTTTTGTTTTAAATATTATTACCTATCTTATTATTGTACCGAAATTTCTTATTTTTGTTTTTAAATAACAGTCTATCGTACAACTACCGTTGTGATTTCATGACAGTTATGTTTTTGAAATTATCGTGGGGTATAGTAAAGTTGTTTATGCTATCTCTGTTTGACTTTCTTATAGGAAGATGATTTGTCTGAGTTTATTTGGAATTTAGATATTTTCAAGTACCTACTTAGTGATAAAAGTTTTATCGTATCATTAATATCGCAGGTGGCACTTTAGGCCAATCTGTTTTAATAGGGACATTCTCTTCTCTCTACCGCCTCTCTAGGATGCATATCCAAAAATCTCGACTGTTTCCTTATCCCGCTATCTCCATCTTAATTTTTAATTTTTCTTTTAATAAACCTGTCTTAAGTCCCGAGGCAACCGTTTATCGCATAAGAGTGGTGTTCCTCCATTTCAGGCTTCTGACCACACTTTGGCTGGTTGAATAACACTTGGCTATCAACCATTTATATGTCGCTTTTTGCTCAATGCGAGTCTTTCTTCTCATCTTTTCTACCTCGGTTACCACATGGCTCCTAACCTCCCACTTCCCTCTTTTATCGTACCCTATTCCTCTGGTTACTTTCTATTTTTTTGAAGTCGCTGCATGGATAGAGGGTTGTTACTTCACAACATGGCCCAGGTTTGTGGAGGACGTCCGCCATCCTGACACGGTCCGCTTGCAAAATGTTAGGCGAGCATTTTTCACAAAAATACACCCTCGTTCGGATGAGAGGTAAAATGGAGTGTTGTCACGCACGTTAAAGATCCCTACCTTCCTTGGAACAGCAGGGGTTCGGCAAAATTCCAAATTTTTCAGGTAAAAAACCTCGCTTCCTGGCCAATGTAGTACCTTCGGATGGAGCATTGGAAAATCACATGTAAGGAGGACGTCGGTCTAGCCGTGCTTTGCCACTGTATACCGTCGATATACCGAGATGCACTCCCGAGCGAATCAGTCCCGCATGTGTTCAAGTGAACAAGCCCGCTTCTCGGAGCTCTTCCCTTCTAGAGAGCATGTGTAAGAAACTCCCAAATTTAAATCCACCCGTATTTTGTTATTACATTTATAGGTGGTGCGGTGTGCCTCAGGAAAGAGGGCCCCGAACCAAAATTAGGTTCTATGCTTCAAAAAATTTTCTTTTATCACAACATTTTATTCTACCTTAAGTTCTAGATTAAATCCTAAATGTATAGTATGCATCGTTTATTAGAGAGTGTCTTAAGGATTTTATTTTACCGACCTATTAGGTGGCCATGAATAATTCATTCTTTTCTCGAAAATATCTTGGAGACATAGATGGTTAGGTGTTTATCGTTATCTTTGTCTTTATCTCTGAGATGTTATCTTTACCGTGCCGTTACCAATAAGTCAATTAACAATATCTTTTTTAAAATAAAATACCTTGAGAAATCACTTTATGGATTTTAATGTTCCAAATCTTTGGTATTCCTGACCAAAGGTAGGATTTATTATTATTGTGTAAAGGAACAAACTCGCACTGTAGTATTGCATTTGATAGGATAACCTAAGAAATTACGTATTATAATTGCGGCAGCGTTGTTAATTTGTAAACGTAACGTTGTCGCTGCCTCATTATACCTGCTTTATTTTGCTGAAGCTATTTTAAATTGGTTTAGCTTTCAAAAATGTCTTTAACGAGACGGATAAAAATTTGCATCCATTCATAATTAAAAGTGCAAGCAAAAGTTTTGTAATTAAATTTATAGTGTAGTAATAAGTCTGCAGTCTCATGCCTCGGACGAAATTTGTGCGGTGGGTAGTGCAACGAACAAGATCTGTGCGTACTCAGTTCAAGTAAACCTTAACATCAAGTGGCTGCTTAATTCCGTTTCCTGGTATTTCAACTTTTACTACGGTTTAAAAACCAGGTGGCGCCTATAGACAAAAATAGTTTAGGTCACCGTGAATATGTAAGCTCTCCTACAAAGGGGTTTTTTTCTTTTATTGAAATTCTATGGCGATTGCAACGTTTTATTTTAAAGCATTCAGGAAGTAAAATTTTTTAATTTTAAAGTTAGGGACTTTACTTTAGTACTTATGAATATCCCCGTTTAATTAGTGCATTTTTGCTGATGTTGTGAAACCCTGGGATTAGGCTTATCATTGCAAACGTGAGCAATAATGTAGGATTCAGCTTGAGAAAATGTTTACCTTACTATGAACTCCAGCGAAGTGCGTCGACCTGGGTTGGTGGGAGAAGACGTAAATGGCTAGGACCACCGATTATTCAAGGAACCCTCGAACTTACCGTCACATATACCGCTTCGATAAGATATCGTACCGGC
Organism: Platerodrilus igneus; assembly: GCA_036346225.1. Lineage (NCBI taxonomy): Eukaryota > Metazoa > Arthropoda > Insecta > Coleoptera > Lycidae > Platerodrilus > Platerodrilus igneus. Next base: position 3,407,860 of record JARFIW010001031.1, read on the forward strand.
AGTGCTAATCCGAGTGTTGTTACCCTACCTACCTTACCTTTCCCTTAACGTCTCGCAAGAGGAGCTCTACCGTTGGAAGCAACAGCCACTTTTAACATCAGGACCAAGCATAATGAACCGCGTCACCCTGGGATTAAGAACAGTACAATAAAACCAAAGTGCTTTAATATTCTTAAATCGTTTGCCGGGGATTTATTGTTAGTAAGGAGCATTTAATCATAATTAATTTGAGATTTGAGATTTTGTATTTATAGTCGGGTAGATTTAGAGATTACAGCTGATAGGTGTTAATATGTTATCTTAAGATTAATTTTAGCTTTAAGACAATTTAGTCTGTTATTTCTACTAATTTTGTTATAGTGTTATTACTAAACTTTTTGGTTTAGTAGATTTGTTGAAAAAATGTATGTTTAAGTATCACCATTTCTTTACGTTTGCCACATCATTTCCCTTGCATTGTATTTTAGTGTAAGATATACCGATTTGACCCTACCAAATATGACTTTTTCTTATTTGTATCTTACTCAATTTGATTTCCTTAGAACGTATTGTACGCGAAGTTACTACTACACTCATTTCTTCGTTTTATAATTGATTTTCCGTGATTTGGTTGATTAATGGCCGGTTATTTTTATGTTGTTGATTTCTTTAGATTCTCAGATCAGAGTTAGAAGTTGCATGTTTGATTGTGGGTTGTGTAAATATCTGTTTGTAGAAGTATGAGTCAAGGTAACAAAATTTATAAAACAATCTTTAAAATCGATTTTTTTCTTTTACGAGCGAGGCTGTGTAACATATACAGTTTGCGACATGGCTAAATTCGTTAAATTTCTGCTTTCATTGATATTTTATGTCATTTTGTTTTCAAAAAACAATAATGGTATGTATTGGGGTCGTCGTTAAAAGATTAGAATACTTATTTCACACTACAGTGTAGCTATAGTTGCACACTTTCTAGTTGATTTTGTTCTATTATAACTAATCGTAACCGGTTAATGTTGTTTCCATGTATCGCGCATATGCAATCATAGAGGCTCGCGTTTAGTACTAGTGTAATTGTGGGAAAACTATTTTTTATAAGAGATCTCCTTCAAACAGGCAGGATGTCTTTGAAACCCTGCCATCAGAAAATGCGAATAGCATTTGGGTGATAAGTGCCAATTCTTTGGGTTCCAGGCAAAACGATTCAATGGTAAATATGCTATTGTGTACTTTCTTTTTGTATTCTTTATAGCGCACGTAGATTAGTTAGTCAATTTAGAAGGTTACACGCGTGGTCGGTAACAAAACGGCTAAGTTCAACTCTCCTGTTCCCACTTTTTAATTTTTAATAATGAGGAATTTGCTGTTTGTCGTTACATGCAAGATAGTATTTATATGTAAATTTCAAGAATGCACATGGTTATGGATGTATCACGGTTTTTTCATTTAACCTTAATGACTTCTGCTGGCAATTTTTGTAATAGTTTTAACATATTTTCCTTAACAATAGCTTCAATTTTCTTTAGCATACGATCCTTAATACTTTCGCATAAATCATTTTTTGCACATTGCGGCAACAAAACTTTTTTCACACGCCTAACCAAATCATCCCAACCCTGTAGCGATCCCTTTTTACGCCTATACCAGACTAAATCATTATTTTGAAACATCTCAACCGCTGTGGAACCACTCTGTAGAACTACTAACTCACATACTCTATCCAAAAAATGAAGCAGTTGTTTGGGCTTAGTTGTAAACTTAGCAGAGAACGAACCTTTAGGTGGGGGTTTTTATTTTATTACTTATTTTCTTTTTCTTGTTCTGATGAAAATCCTTAGAAAAGTGGGCGAAACGTCGACCTTAGTTTATAATATGACACGGTCCCCGGAACCATCAATATTTACAATTGAACAAAGTTTTCGCACGAAACAAAACAATAATTTGTGCAATGAATTGAAGTGACTGGCTTGATTACAAGCTTTAAACAATATTCTAACAGAACTTTTTTTCCTTCTCATCTACAAGCAATCTTTTAAAAGGGAAGTCTCGAGAAGTTATCATAATATTGAGGATATGAAGTGAGTGCACGGGTATAAGTCCTAAATTACATTTAGAACTCTGCGAGATGGCTGTAAATTCCCACGTTATTTTCATATTCTGTCTTAAAGCAGTACACAGAAGTGCTGTTTGAGAACTTACCGGAACAAGCAAAATTCGGACTTTTGAACTCTGCACCGTGTATTACATTACAAGAAGCAAACGGCTGTTTTACGAATATTGCAGTAGATGTAAATCAAAATTATGTATCCATTACGTTCTCTCCGCAAAAATATTTTAACGAAATGTTTAGAACATTGTTTGAGATTCCATAACTTTAAAATTCCACAGCAGCAGCAATATTATTTCCACCCACGTTAATTAAAAGAATTTGGTGGCTTGTGGGAGTTACTCTGGAACGACAGATACATATTACAATAGTTTGGAACTTGACAGTATTAAGCTTTTGCCGCAAATCCCTTCTTTTTGTAATCTAAATTGTTCGGTCGTCGAGTCTGATTTTACGATTGGACTTGTTTCGTTTAAGTATCTCATGTAATTTTAAAGCCCCAGCGCACTTTAATCCATCCTATGTCGTGAAAAGGACCTCGGAGTTAGACTGACCAGGCATTGAAAGCAGTCCTTAGATTAGGTAGAGCTAATGATAACGTAGGATATCTGTATTTATTTTGATTATGTAAAGACATTTAGTGAGGTCGATCAAGGGAGAGTTGTAACACTAAGGTATTAATTAGGCAAATATTACTATGTAAAAAACATGTATTAATTTTAGTTACATGAGATTTAATACAAAAATACTCTGAAAAACTAATAGAAGTCTGGGAGGTCGTTACGTTTATTTTCGCGATAAATTAAATACCCATTTTTCTTTTGTTAATTCATAAGCCCGCTTAATAATAATTTTGTTAAACCGATTCCGTTGCTATTCTTAAATCTTTCATCAACATTCTATCTATTTTACCTGTTTATCATAAGCCCGCTTTGCAATAATTTTTAATTCAACTCTAGTTGCGTTGAAACGTAAAGTTTATGTTATAATTAAATAGTCAGTACCTTGTTTTAGGTATCCGTTAACTGGTTATACAGTACGACGGTGTATAATTGATTCTTATGTGATTTCCATCTAAAGACTCGTCGAACTAAGGTCGCGTACTATCCGATAAAACCGCGTTTTTCAGTTTCTAATCGTTTGATAACACCAATATTATCTTTTGAACCCTCGTTATATAGTTAAATCAATTAATATTCACTTGCTTTTTCTTACACACAACGAAAACAGTTGTTATATTTTTGCTGTTTCCGTTTTCTTCGTGGGAATTTCGCCAACGCAATACAGCGTGGTAAGTAATGCTGGTTTTACAATATACTTATCGACGACAAGAAATTAATTTTATCTATAACTATTCTAGCTTCTTCCGGTGGATAGGCCTACCTGTTACCTTGGATCTAATTGAGGAGGCGATGGCCGCCCCTTTTTATATGGCACCAATTGCGTGGTTATAGGCCCTGCTGCCCCGCTGCGGCACTTAGGAAGGTGTGATAGGTCCAACATATTCGACACGTGAGTGTTAATCCACTATTTTTTTTTGTATGGGTTACATGAACTGGTTGAACCAGTATATTTCATTTCTGTTGGAGGATTACACTTTGTGGTTCTAAAATGGTTATCAACTGTACGGGCGGGGGTGGGGGTGTAGTGTTGACACGTATTATTGATATTGTAACGATTGTATATACTTAATTTTATATTTAAGATAACGATTTAAAGCTACGGTTTTTAAAGTTGGTGGTAGATACCTAAAAACGGCAGCTCGCTATGTTAAGACGTGATTTTTTTCTTGGTTCTTCCTGACATGCATATTGTGATTACTACTTATTTTTGTTTTTATTTGTTTTTGGTACTACTGTACTGATATAACATGCTTTTTGTTTAATTATAATTTTTTATGTTGCGTGTGGCTCTTATTGAATGAGTGCGTGTATTTTTATTTCAGGCCTTCTTTAATTTTTGTATGTATTATACTCCGCCCACTCACCGAATGAGCCCAGTCAATTTTTGTACTTTCTTTCTTCTTCCCTTTTTTTGTTAGGCTACGTCAATGCACGCAGCAAGGTATACATTTAGTAACATGACTATTTTATTACAATACTAAAATAGGGCATAAATAGTAAAGTACCTAGTACATTCTTTTACAGCCAGCAATAAAGACCGGGACATTGCATCAAATTAAAAAAATATCAATATATCTCAGTAAATTACCAACCTAGGAAGATGTATTCCTATACATTCATACGAGTTCAAAGATATCGAAATCATTATAATATCTCAATAGTAATAAGCTTTTAAATTTACAGTCATAAAACTTTAGTTGCAAACATAACCAACCACGGCTCTTTCAAAACCAAATAATTGTGGACCTAAATAGAATGACATGAAACTTAAAATAAAACCGCTGTAGACACACTATCCGTGTGAATGAAAAAAATCAGATGCTTTCCTTCAACATAAATTGGATTAGTGAACAACTCCATCTTTGTCTTGCACGACAAGGTTGATCAAGTTTTGTACAAGATCAGCGAACTGTATGTAAACCATTGAATTCTCTTTTGTCACCTACTACATATTTCACGCTGATGTATATTTAATAATTAGTTTTATAAAACTAGTTTTTATTAAGCAACTTATACGTTGGTGCACGCTTAATTAAATGCGTATTGTAAACAAGAAATTCTTATAATATTTTACCGAAACAGGATTTATAGCCGAATATTTTGTTGAGTCTGTCTGTGGACTTCGCGTTAGGTTCTCTTGTGCCAAAACTGCACGTAACAATGTGTAACAGTAAAGATTTGTAAGGTTAAAAATGCAGTGTCAGACAGAAACAGAAACGACAATTAAGTATGGACCAGCACGAATTACGATAACGTATAAAAATAAAAGAAATTTAGAAAGGCCGGCCTAACTAAAAAGGCAGAGAGTGTGGTGATTCACATAGACAAAAAGTACATCGCCAACGATTTTCTATTTACAATGAACATAAAAATTTTTATTTAAGCATGCACAAAATAAATAGAAAGCTACTATCTAAACAAAAAATAAATAGAGTGTTATATGTTACAGGCAATCTTTTAAAAATTGACGTACGAAGTGCGCATTTCGTCGTTTACATCTAAGAAAACTACGTAATGAACAAAAAACAAATGAAAGTTAAACACAGTTCATTTAGAGCGATTTTAATAGCAATTAAAAATAATAAGTAACACCAGCGAAGCTAGTCTTGTAAAAGGTTCAATACACGTTTCTTGCTCGTTTGCGTAATGCGACTTGGGTTTATTCATCGGTATGTAAAAAAAAGAAAAAAAAACAGGTCACATACCAATACGTGTCGGGATACACATCTTGCAGCCAAACCATTTGAGGCGAATCAGTTTGACATCGTCACGGTAGTCAGGATCCATTAATGCCGTGACCATTCGCGCAACAGTGGTTTACACACAAAAGCAGTTGACCTACGCCGAAAAATAATGAGGCCTACATAAAAAGCAATTTGGACTAACGTAGGAGAACCATTGGGCCTACTTCGAAAAACTAAAAAAGAATCTTACTAGTAAAGATTAGCACGGAAAAACTTACCGATGCACCCATAATATCCACTTCTGGTGAAAAAAACGTGCATCGTTCTTAAAATGATAGCATTATTCACATAAAAAGTATATGTTATGACCGCGAAAGGCAGGAGCAAAGTGATAGTGAAATTAGAAAACGGCATGATAAGCGATTTAAATATTTGAGTAACACATGTTAAAAGAATACTTTTAAAGTCGCCGTAATGTATAAATAGATCACGAAAACCTGCAAATCCGAATACAATTGTAGAAAATGTACGCTATGCAAACTTTATCACTTATAAATAAAGCAAATATATTCTTTTCAGAAAATAAAGTTTGTAGATAACCGAGTAAATTTGCTGTGTTATCTCCAACAATAAAAATAGATCGAAGTACCTTCATTCACACTAAATACGTTAATAACATTCTACCGAGTGTTGAACAAATACTGGCTTCAACGGTATTAGGATGAGCTTTACAAAAACAAATCGTTTCATTTAATTATAAAGCATGATCAGAGACTTCTCTCATGACTGGTAGTTACACAAGATATCGGAAAGGGAGCGTGTGTTTAAAAAAAACTTAAATTAAATGAACATATTTTTAAAGGTAAAATTGAACGTAACACATTTGACATCCGAGCAAAGCATTTCCTGCACCAACTTCGCTATGCAACATGGGAACGCTTCTAAACTGTTTCACAATGGACGAGATTTATTTTACATGGAGATTTTATTTCTTTATGTTTTATGTAAACATTTCAAGTACATCTTTAATTAGTTGTATTTTTGCACCATCCCGAAATAGCAATAAAAAGTGTTTCATTTGTCCTCCCAATGTTGGGCTCGAGAGAAAATCATTTTCGTTTCATCGACTTCAGAGTGAAATTTCTATTTTCGCCTCACTAACTATCGCGACGTGGGGCTACGAATAAAAATAGTTTTACTGGCTCTATTTTGTTTTACTGGCGTTGATTAAGTGGGGCACGTTTTGTTTTTTTTCTCGATTTGTTTCACTGGCTCCATTTTGTTGTAGTAACTTAATTTGTTTCACTGACCGTTTGCTTTACTGGCTCAATTTGTTTTAGTGATCGATTTATTTTAGTGGCTCAGTTTTGTTTCACTAGCAGTTAGTTAGTCTAGACAAGACTCGTGGTCAGTTGGTCGTGCTAGCAGTTTACATCGTTTTCTTCTAAGTGAAGTAAACTGTATCTTTTTTGGTTTATTAGTCTAGGCGAGACCCGTGATGGGTTAGTCGGCCTGGCAGTTTACATCGTTCTCAAGGTTGGGAACGCTGTAGTGTTTTAGTGTGTTAGTCTAAACGAGACTTGTGGTGAGTTGGTCACCTTAGCAGTGCGTTGGTCTAGGCGAGACTCATGGCGGATTGGTCGCTCTAGCAGTTTACATCGTTCGAAGTTGTGAGTTTTGAACTTGAAGCTTTGTCCTACTGAAAATTTTTTTATTAGGCGTGACCAGATTAATTACAATTCTTTTGAAAATAAAATTTGATGGCTCACCATTATATTCTGCATAACTGCATTTAACGCTTCATTAATTTCTTCTCGTTCCTTAGAATATTCTAGATAATACCCCGATATATCAATAGGATAACCAGGTTTCCATATTTCTGTCACTATCAATCTCGCTAATATTTTTCTTTTATCAACTGGCTTACTACTATTAGTTCCTCTAATTTTAAGTTCATATTCCAACTCTACTTGATTTTAACAAACGATAGAATAATTCTCTGCCGGAAAGGCCCTGGTAAATCGACTTCTTGGACGATACTAGCATGTCACTGTCAGGAAAAAAAGGTTTTATTCTCTCTACAGATGTATTTATATATTTCCCATAAGTTCCTACCTGCAGATGAATGCAGAGCTATTGAAACGACTAAAACCGTATGAAAGTTCTACTAAAGACGAACAGTAGATGTTTATTGGTGTTATCAGGACCACATTTCCACCAGAATCCACATTTCCACACACATCTGGACCAAATAGTTTTCTTCTACTAGCCAGTTCATCTTTCGCGATAAATGTGCCTTGTTTGGTATCAATTAATATCAGATTTTTCTCAGCTATCCGATTTTTTAGGAATTTTTCGGATTGCATCATCCCCCAGGGAGCTACCCTCATGTTAAGATTTTTTACCAGCAGCGATTTCTAACCATCCATATAAATTTTTTAGCCATGCGATACATTAAGTTAGTCTAGAATTTTACGCAAAATCTGAATCTGTAAACAGATTTAAAATCGAACCACTCTCTAGCTAACTTATAAAAGATTATTTTTTGTTTCTTTTAAGATAAATGTACCTTGTTTGGTATCAATTGATATTAGATTCTTCTAGGGAGTCCAAATCTGTAAATAGATTTTAAATAGGGTCGCCTCTTACAAAGTTACACCTTTTAAAGACCCAAACCTCTAAATTTTTGCTAATTTATATTTAACTCAATTTTTATAACGTTTTTCGCTACCCAAGACATATGCTTTAACCAACCATTACTTGAAAATCTAAAACCGGTGAAATTTTAGAAATAAACCTTTTATAAGTCATAAGTGTTTGATATTTAAAAACATTTAAAAAAATACCAGTCTAGTCCTTTATAAGCCATAAGTGTTCGATATTTAAAACCATTTTCAAACAGTAATGTTCAGTTTTTAAAATAATGTAAAACATTCCAATGTAATGTGTTTTTAATATATCAATGGGAAGGTTGAGTTTAACGTCATCATTGCCCGAATTACATGTGAAACCGTTGTATAATTTCTTTTCAATAAACTTTCTATTAATTATATCATTTACTGCGTGTTTTTAAGATATACAAGATATATGTTTCAATGTCATACATTAGAAATCGACGCATAATTGCTTGGGGGTTATTATTTACTCAAGGTGCTGGAAAGTACTGTACTTTGACAAGTCATAATAGATATTAAGTAGATCAATTAAAGGATAATTATGTCAAGTGTATATCACCCGGCCTATTTTCCAAATTCTAATTGTATCGGGTATCCCGTGTTCTTTGTTTAGAGTTTCGCTGCAATTTGAACAATCGTTTCGTGTTTGTGCAGTGATTTTCGTTAAAATTTTTTGAAGATTTAAGGTAAGCCTGCATTTTTTTATTAAAACAAAACTGAATTTATTTGCAAACACCAATTATCGTGTATTTTACTATTGTCTCTGATTGTATTTTAAAAACATCTAAGATTAATTTAGAAATATTCTAAATTGAATCCGAATTCTATTTATTTAAATATTTTATATACAGCGCATGCAAATTTATTTGGGTTTTGTTTATATTGACTAATTTATTTGTCGCTATTAATTTTTTCAAAGTAATGCACTGTTTTACATATATTATATTACGTTTTTCAAATTTTAAATAATCTTTTAGCTAAGTTAATAGAAAACAATTTCCAAAAATATTTTATTAAAAATTAAATACATTTAAACATCAACAAAGGGCTGCAACAGTATAACATTCTCCTTGGAACAACTTAAATTATTCAAACAGTGGTTTAAACAGTGGTTGCACCTATTGCCGAATCTTCTTAATTCTTTGAGTCTAGGGACTGAGGATACACCTTCCATGTTTAAAATGTTGTTTGATAAATATTTCGATAATAGCTGCTTCTTTTGTTCTTCTTTAACATAGACAGTGGCCCAAGGAGGTATGATTTCATTCAGCAAATTACCCATATTTGTATAACCACTCGTAGACTGCTCGTCCCAGCAGTCCATAAATTTTTTCTTTTAACCATTAAACTTGCTTTTTGAAATCATCACTTAGGGTGTTATATTCAACCGCCATGTTCAGTATTTCATGCCATATTACATTATTCACTATATCCAAAATGGCGATCTCCTTGCAACAGAAGTCGCTAGTTTTGTATTGATATCCTTGTAAATCGATTATGTAACACATGCTTCCTGCTTCAAACCATAAATGTAAATGCGCTTCAAAGCAAATTTCTCCTATCTATCCAACTAGGGGTTTTTACCCACACCCACCGGCTCCTTTTATGATTTTTTCAACTAGGTAAGTATCTAGAACTTTAGTCGGTTGATACTAAAGCAAGTATGTTTTCTTCATCCGACACGAAACGATTGTTTAAATTGCAGCGAAACTTTACACAAAGCACACGGGATACCCGATACAATTAGAATTTGGAAATTAGGCTGGGTTATATACACTTGACATAATATCTGGTAATTAATCTACTTAATATCTATTATGACTAGTCAAAGTACAGTACTTTCCAGCAACTTCAGTAAATAATAACCCCCAAGCAATTATGCGTCGATTTCTAATGTATGACATTGAAGCATATATCTTGTATACCTTAAAAACGCGCAGTAAATGATATAATTAATAGAAAGTTCATTAAAAAGAAATTATATAACGCTTTCACATGTAATTCGGGCGATGATGACGTTAAACACAACCTTCCCATTTATATATTAAAAACACATTATATTGGAATGTTTTACATTATTGTAAAAACAGAACATTACTGTTGAAAACGGTTTTGAATATCAAACACTTATGGCTTATAATGGACTAGACTGTTTTTTTTAAATGTTTTTAAATATCAAACACTTATAGCTCATAAAGGACCAGACTGTTTTTTTTTTAAAATGTATTCTAAATATCAAACACTTATGGCTTATAAAGGGTTTATTTCTAAAATTCTAGCGGTTTTAGATTTTCGAGAAATGGTTGGTTAAAGAACATGTCTTGGGCAGCGAAAAAACGTTTTAAAAATGGAGTTAAATATAGATGATCAAAAATTTAGAGGTTTCGGTCTTTAAAAAGTGTAACTTTGTAAGAGGCGACTCTATTTAAAATTTATTTACAGATTTGAACCCCCTAGAATAATCTAATATCAATTGATACTAAACAAGGCATATTTATCTCGAAAGATGAAATGGCTAGTCGAAGAAAACTATTTGGTCCAGATGTGTGTGGAAATGTGAATGCTGATGGAACTGTGGTCCTGATTACACCAATAAACATCTACTACGAACAGCAGTAGTATACTCGATGTTTGCAGCTTCATTTCAAGAAACCGGGATTGAACTACAAGAGTGCCTTTACTTACCCAAAATAAACGTAAATTTCGTGAGCTATATTGAATTAGTCCAACATGTTCTTAGAATTGCTTTCAATATTTGTTCTGCCTTAATTCAAGTTTCGTTTTACGGCACAGGGAAGTTGAAAGTTTGCTGGGCTTTTGAAACGGTATGACCTATTTTAACAGAAACAAGGCCAGTCGTAAAATTAGACCTAGAGGAACGAGAATTTCAGATAAACGATAAGAGGGTATAGAAAAATACTGTCAAGTTTTCAAATAATAGCAGTATATTTTCGTCAACCATTCAGTATTGAGCTGACACGAACGACTAACCTTTTTAATAATGTCGGCCCGAGTAAGTTGCTTTGTTTTATCGACTAGTGAGCTTTCTAATGTTCTACAAAATATTTTGAAATCAATTTTTGTGCTGATTATATGCTAGTTAAACTAGTACATTGAATTTCCGTTCACAATAATATGGATAAAATCAATTTCATTGTCATGCAATTAAAACGGTGTAACGTTTGCCACTTTTCCTGCGATGAAACGGTCTATTGCGGCTATTGAAATGCGTCTGAGAATAATTCTAAATTAACACATACATTCGATCTGACAGAAAGTGCGCGTCGCGCCAAAAATACTTCTGTATTTGAATTTATATAAATGTGGTAATATTAAAGTAATCTTTTATTATTATTCGCAAAATTGAAAATACTGCTTTATTCCAGAATCGTATAATATTTTATTCTTGTTTAAATACTAAAACATTTAGTGCAAGCATTGGAAGTGATTGGTTACAGAGGGAGAAAATGGGAAAATGTCCGTTTGGTACAAGTAGCACACTAATTGGTTGTCACGTGGCAATTTAGAATAAGATGAATTAATGGTAAACGTGCCTTTACAAAAATAAAAAATTACTTTAAATTTTGTCCCTAAAGTAGGGGATAAAGAATACTACTATAGTAAGCCTGCTTATCGTAAAAGGCGATTAAAAGGCGCAGCAAGGGGCAGCAGCCTTGCTGGCTAAAAGATATTGGAGGAGGGTCGGTTGGTCTCGGCGATCCTCAATAATTTACAAGCTTGTTGGGGTTGGCCGTGACGGATACGGCTTTTGCTAAAATCTTTAAATACTGCGTTGTGGAAAGATATGGGAGCCTACCACAATATTTCCCAGGTCTGCGTGGCCTAAAACACGAAAAACATATGATGGAGAGCTCACAAGTAAAATTCTTGTCCGAGGTAAAATACTCCTCATTCGGATCTCCGGGAGGGGTACTTGGGGCTCGTCATCGTAAGAATATAAAACAACAGTTCGATTTAGTGATAGGGACTTGGAATGTAAGGTCATTACTTAGAGTAGATAAGTTAACGAATTTATTAGTAGAAATGAGAAAGGAAAAGCTGGACATTTTAGGTATTAGTGAGGTGAGATGGCCAGATAGTAATGACTTTTGGTAAGATAATTATAGAATAATTACAACTTCTTCAACTAATGGACAGGCAGGCGTAGGAATAGTGTTAGGTAAAAGATTAGGGCATAAAGTTAAACAGTACTTACAATTTAGTGATAGAATAATTATGGTTAGATTGAGTACAAAACCCACAGACACTTTTAGTTCAGGTTTATATGCCTACAACTCAGTACGAGGATGAGGAAGTAGAAAAGGTATACGAGGATACAAATAGTATAGTGAGAAAAGTAAAAGGAGATGGGAATTTAATAGTTATGGGCGATTTTAATGCGTCAGTGGGAGAAGGTAGTGAGGGAAAAATGGTAGGAAAATTTGGGTATGGCAGACGAAATGATAGAGGAGAAAGATTAGTTGAGTTTTGCCAGGAACATAGATTAGTAACTGTAAACACCCTATTCAAACAACATGTTAGGATATACCTGGAAAGCGCCAGGTGATAGGGCTAGATACCAAATAGATTATATTTTAGTTAAACAAAGATTTAGAAACCAAGTTAAAAACTGTCGTAGTTATCCAGGGGCTGACATAGATAGCGATCATAACTTAGTTAAAATGAAGTGTAAACTAAAATTCAAAAAATTGAGATATGTTAAAAGAGAGGGATGAGATCTAGGTAAGCTTAATGATAGTAGGGTAAAAGAGGAATATAAACAAGTATTAGATAATAAGAGCAAAGAGATAGCTGTAGGAGGGAACGTAGAAAATAGATGGAAAGAAATAAAACTGACTGTACATGATACAGAAACACGGACTATAGGTAAGAAAAAAATAGAAGCGAGAAAACCGTGGGTAACAAAGGAGATATTAGATGTAATAGAGAATAGAAGAAAGCTTAAACCTTTCAGAGAAGTAGATAGTGAAAGTAAGCAAAAAAATAATACAGTTAGAAATAAGATAGTACATGAGTGTAGAAAAGCTAGAAATAAATGGATGGAGGAGAATTGTAAGGGAATACAAGATGATTTGAGAGTAGGTAAGACAGACAGGGCTTACAGGGCAGTTAAAAAGTTTTTTGGGGAAGATAGGAAAAAATATAATGGTATTAGAGACGAGAATAATGAGCTTCTAATAAATAAAGTTGAAGTAGCAGATAGATGGAAAAGATATTTAGAAGATTTATATAAGGGCGACGAAATGGATGAGTTAGAAAACGATCAAGAAGAGGATGTAGAAATAGGGTTCTCAATATTAAGAGAGGAATTTGATAGAGCTGTTCGGAATCTTAAAATAAATAAAGTGCCAGGGATAGACGATATTCCCGCAGAATTAATAAAATATGCAAGTCGGAAAACTTTAGATAGATTATATGAACTAGTAAAAGCAATATATGACACAGGTGAGGTTCCAATAGATTTCGAAAAAAATATTATTATCCCAATCCCAAAAAAGTCAGGAGCTGATAGGTGTGAGAATTTTAGAACGGTTAGTTTAACTTCTCATGCTTCCAAAATACTAACAATAATAATTAAAAATAGAGTAGAAGCTTTGACTGAGAATTATTTAGGCGAAGACCAATATGGTTTTCGAAAAGACAGAGGTACTAGAGAACCGATACTAATGATTAGGGTAATTATCGAAAAAAGGTTACAAAAAAATAAAAAGACTCATTTCGCGTTTGTAGATTTAGAAAAAGCATTTGATAGGGTTAAGTGAATTGTTATGTTCAGGGTTTTGCAAAAAATAGGAATCTCTCATAGGGATAGAAAAATTATTTACAGTCTATATAAAAACTAAAGCGTAGTAACTAGATTTGATGAAATAGAAAAGGAAGCTTGTAACATTATTTTGTAATGTTAACGATTAAACAAATTAATTAATTAAAAATTCAGTAACTTGAATAAAGTATAAACAAAAATTTACACCAATAAATCACCTCATTTTATTTAGGATCCTTTATAATAAAAGACCACATTTACCGATAGCTTCGGGCTAGTAAATTCCAGCCGCAGGTCATCATTTAAAGCTCTAGACCCTCGATAACAATAAACCTCTTAAAAGTTAGGTCGGGTACAGACTGACAAATCCGATAAAATTAAAATGTATTAGTACCTTTTTAGCGTAAATAAAGAAAACCAATTTCAGTTTGAAAAGCTTAACCTTCTTAATACTTCGTTGATTGACAGCGGGTTAGACAAAACAAAATATTATAAATAGCGCAAAACTATTTCCAATTTGATTTGTTCAAATATTACAAGTAATTTTAAGTAGTCTGGAGACATCCATTGTATTTAAAATCCATTTCGGCTCAAGTAGGTTAGCCGGTCTTTGTTAATGCCAGACTACGGCCGCCATAGGTAGGTTCCACATTGCAATAACTAAGTAATTCGTAGAAAGTAAAAGATAATTTAAACCCGTGGGAGAATAATTGCTTCCGTGATTCTCATCTAGAAAGGGGTTGGATTTGGTTTCTGAAATCTTGTTTTGTGGGAGGTTCTGTTCAGTCATTGGATAACAGAAAATGACGTACGTAATTATTAGGGTAGGAATTTAGTCTATATATTTGAAGGCTTTAGCCAAAGACAGGGAGTTTTTCCAATAGGGCCGTCCGTGGTCAAGAAGTAGAGAGAAACGTAGTTTGCGGGTAGCGTTTCTCCGGATGACATAGAATATTCCACTTCGTATCACGTTAGAAAAAATTGGAAAGAAGTGTTACTCTTCCAGTTTCGCGAGGGTTATGCCTATATGTTCGCGGATTTATAGTGTTGCAAGATAAATATTAAAAGCTTGTAGGCGTGTGACGCAGCAAGTAAGTGATATTGTCAAAAATTCTGCCGAGTTCGTGTGCCAGTCAATTTTCTTAAACATTACAAACAGAAGCAACAAGCAAGATTCTCTTCCCAAAATTAAGAACTGTTCTACGTTAGAAAACCAACCCTCAAATAATGGACAATCTTTAGTAAGTAAGTTTATATAGTTAAGTAGCATGACCAATTTTTAGTTAGTTTATTTGTTAGGACGTTTTGGCCATAAACCGTAGGATTAATTTAGTGTACGATTTATAATATAAGTTTCTTTCATATACAAGTGTTTGATAACTACTTATGTACTCAAAATTTTCATAAATTCCATAGTCACCTATTCACTTAAATTTCTAAATCAATGCATGTAAGAGGTTCACGTTTATTGCTCTGTGAATTAAATAGTTTTGTTTGCCGTTGATTAAGTCAATAGTTTTTCTTATTTTTTTTATATAAGTAGAAAAAAAGTGAGGAATTGATTAAAAGAAACAACTGTCCTTCTTGGGATGACAAGTCTCTCAAGGTATTGTACGAACATTTGGACATTCTCGACTTGTCTGGCGCCCTTGGCAATTGTCATTAAGTCACAATATTTTATGAAAGGTAAGTGCCAAATCTTTTGTAGTATATTATAAATTAATTTAACCCTTTTTTCAAAATTTTAACCCTCTATATGATTCACGACCTTCCGCTAGCTAGTGCCGGTGACCCCCCCTTTAAATTTTGTTTTACAGGCCGCCCCCATTTTATAATTTGACTGGAAAAGATACACTTAGTAGCTTTTCCGCCTGTGACAAGCTAAGATTAGAAATGGTGTTAGACGGGGTTGTATACTGTCTCCCTTGATTTTTAATGTTTATATTGAGGACGCTTTAAACTTAGCTAGCGAGAGAAAAGAGATAGGTATTAGTGTACAGGGACAGAAAATAGACATGTTACGTTTTGCAGATGATATAGCCATTATAGCAGAGTCTAGAAAAGAGTTAGGAGAGTTTTTAAATATTTTAGATGAGATACTACGGAGTAACTATAGTATGAGAATTAACTCAGTAAAGACAAAGATAATGACAAGTGAGTTACAGCCTAGTTCTAAACCAAAATTAAAAATAGGTAATACCGAGTTAGAGGAGGTGGATGAATTTTGCTATTTAGGTAGTATAATTACAAAAGATGGACGTAGCAGAAGGGATATAGTAGCTAGAATAGCTCAAGCTAGAAAAATGTTTTTAAAAAAGAAAAACTTACTAATAGCTAATAGTATTAGTTTAGATAATAGAAAAAGTTTCTTAAAGTCGTACGTATGGAGCGTTCTACTATACGGTAGTGAGACTTGGACAATTAAAGAAATAGATAAGAAAAAGTTAGAAGCTTTTGAAACTTGGTGTTATAGGAGAATGTTAAAGATTAGTTGGACAGATAGAGTAACAAACGAGGAAGTTTATAGAGGGATAGGTGAGGATCCCTGTATATGGAAACAATTGAAGGTCAGGAGAGATAGAATGATAGGGCACCAGTTAAGATATGAGGGACTATTTAGTAAAGTCTTAGATTATAGACTACCAAATAAAAATAGAGTAGGAAGGCCTAGACAAAGCTATATTAGTCAAATTTTTAGAGATGTAGGTTGTGAAGGGTATGTAGACCTTTTTAGACTAGCTCAGAATAGAAAAGAATTTAGAGCTGCGTCAAACCGACTTTAAGTAAGTTTGAAAACAAAACAAAAAGAAAAAGAAAAATCAGTTAACTAAATGTCACCAGGACATGACTCACAATTGGTTAGCGGTCTGGCATGTTGGTAGCGTTTCGTTGCTTAAGCCTTACCATAACATAATTTAATAAACGTCACCATGGCATAACTCACAATTAGGTAGCGGTCTGGCATGTTGGCAGCGATTCGTTGCTTAAGCCTTACCATAACATATAATTTAACACTTTTCCTTTTTGAAGCGGATAACCAGGTTTTATTTCATTTCCTTATAAATGGGAATCATGTAAACATGTTAGAGTTCTTTAACAACCATCAGGTTGCTAATATCTATGTAGAGCCAGCTGGATAGGAAAAAGTTAGAAGGATATAGGAAGACCTAGACCAAACTATATTAGTCAAATTATTAGAAATTTAGGTTGTGAAGGGTATGTAGAGCTTTTTAGATTAGCACAGAATAGAAAAGATGTTAGAGCTGCGTCAAACCGTTCTTAAGTAAGGTCGATAACAAAATGATGATATGACTTTAAATTTCTGGTTAGCTATTAAAATGCACCATAAAAATACAAAGTTTCAAATATCCCGAAAGACAGCAACACACAAATCACTTCTCCAATGGCAGTAAACAAAGTAAAACATCGAGCTAGGACACTAGCGAAAGTTATACTAAGTAATTGTTTTTCAGTATCTAAGTCTCCAAGACCATGCTTTGAGCTTCTGGAACTACGTATTAGAGCCGCAGAGAGCAAGGTTGAACACATCTGGCGTATATCATGTTTCAGCATTTACAGTTAATAACCGAGGAACTTATTTCTATGTAGAATTTCTTGCAATAAAGAATAGGCATAATGTTGGAGATAATGTAGAACAGTTTGGTATTCGCCGATCTTGCCCCGCCACCTATTATTACAAAAGGTCTATTCGACAGACAAACATGTTGTCTTCTTTGTACGTTTGGAATCTCAAGTTAACATGTATGTAAAATGTTTAATATACACTTTATAAAAAGTTATATTATTTCAAATACAGTCCACTAAAAATTAAAATCCAGCGCATTCTTCCAGGGAAATGTACATCACCTTCAACAAACGCGTTTAGATTGTATGCCCAAACATTAATTGGTCATTTGAGCCGGATTATTAAGCAACAAGTGCTAGTGTAAGATAGTTTACGAAGCTACAGCTTGCAATTCGTAAAATATTTCAAGATAGTTTTCAATTGCATTTACTTGCAATTATCAATTCAAGTCGAAACAAGAAGTTATGAATGGATGCACAATATTCGTCTGGACCACATTCATCAATCGTAAGCAACAATCCAGTATTTCAAACATACACATTGTAGAAAGTTGCTGAAATTAATCGTACAAGGGTGAGCAGTAACATTCGATAATTTAAGCGTGAACAAGTAGGATAACTATAGACGCAACCCTACCTTGCTTGCAACGTTCAATAGCTGGTTTGACTTCAGGTATATCGTTCATCGATGCGATCGAGCAGTGGTTCCAAACCAAGAACTCATTCCATAACTCCATGAAGGTACGTTAGAATTTACGCTTCTGCTTGTGTTTGCATGTGCAAAGCTCTTGATGTTAATAAAAATAGAGACGATTAAATTAGTGTAAAGCAGGTTAAGTAATACTTTCGCTACGTAACTAATAATAAAAGGTTTATTCACCACAGTTTATGCTGCAACTAAGTGGCACATAAATAAAATAATATTGATAAGTTTGTGTAGCAGGGCTACGCACAATCCTATACCTTTATTTTTTATATACATTGTTTGTACAAATTAATTATTCAGAGGTTTAAAGCTTAATGGAGACTTTAATTCGTTCTCGTGGTGTAACTAAAGTAAGTGGACGCGATTTATAGAGCATCTGAATGCACTGAAGGTCATTCACAGTGATATAATTCAAACGGTTTCGAAAACACAATTTTAGAGTTACAAAGGAAGCAAGCCAATGCCTTAGCTTTCTTATCAAATTATGATTCTATTCATGCTGAAATTATTGCACCAGCGGATTCAAATGCCACATCCGAGGTAGAAACCTATTATGAAGAATTCGAAGCTTGTTATTTCTCTGCTCTGTCAGAGGCAGAGAACTTAATGGTGGCTCACGCGCTGGGTTACCTATCGGCTCAGGCCGGGACACGCGGAGTTCCAGGGCCAATTCACGTAAATCCAGTTCACCTTCAAAAGAGTCGCCTAGGTTCAATCTGCCAAAAATTAGCATTCCAACTTTTGAAGGGGATAATCTAGAGAATTGAGCCGAATTTAAAAGCATTTTTTTTAGTCTGATCAAAGACAATTTAAGTCTAAACGACGTCCAAAAGCTCCATTACTTGAAAAGCTGCCTCAAAGGACCTGCAGGGGAGGTTATTCAGTCTTTAGGGTTTTCTGATGAAAATTTTCATATTGCATTTCAAGCATTAATTTTGAGATATGATCAACCAAAGTTGTTGATACGTAGTCACTTAAAATCCATTTTGGAATTGGACTCATTAGCGAAGGAGTCAGCTTCTGGTCTAAGACAGGTAAATGATACGCTGTTCAAACATGTCACAGCTTTGCGAGCATTTGCTAATTCAGAAGAGTTGAAGCTTTCATTATTCATATACTTTCAGGGAAATTAGATACTGTTACTTTCCGCCAATGGGAAACTCATCGTAACAAGTTTACATCTGATTTACCTACCTTAACCGAGTTTAAGGATTTTCTCACAAACCAAGCCAATCTTTTGGATAGCTTGGGAACAAAACAGATCAAGGTTGTTCCAGATAAAATTAAATCTCTTGTAAATCGTTCATAGCCAGTAATGCTACATGTTTACTGTGCAAAGGTGATCGATCATAATCTATTCAAGTGTAATGATTTTATTAAGTTAAGTTCTCAAAAAAAGACTATAAAGGTAAAAGAGTTGAAGGTGTGCTTCAACTGCTTAAGCAAGGGTCATATAGTGTCCCATTGCCAATCAAGGTTTACTTGTAAAATGTGCAAGTCTAAGCATCATACTTTATTGCATACTGATTCATCGTCGAGTCAGAGACTAGAACAATCAGGTACGATAGTGTCTGCACCCCAAATTCCTATTCCTTCTGCACCTACTGTCTCAGCGTTCTGTTCAAACATAGCAAAGGTTCTACTTCCAACAGCTATCTGTAAGATTCTTGATTCTTATGGAAATGCGTGTTTTGCTTGACTCGGGCAGTCAGCCAAATTTCGTGCAGTCTGACTTCTGGAGCAAGTTAGGTCTGTCTTCAAAACAAGTGAATATTTCAGTTTCGGAATTAAGTGGATCTCTCTCCCACATTTGTTCAAGTTGTGATGTGGAACATAGTGCTCACCATTCTTCTTACAAAATCAAACTCTTATGCCTTGTGTTGGATGAGATCACAAGTAATATACCCTCCTTTCAGGTAAACAGTTCTAATTTCAAAGATAATATTCGATTATCTGATGTCTTTCGATGGACCAGGAGGAATCGATTTATTGATTGGTTCTCCAGCGTGCTTTGAGCTTCTTTGCATAGGACAGATAGGTTGCAGTCCCAACCTGCCAATTCTTCAGAAAACGCGTTTTGGTTGGGTCGTGTCTGGTTCAGTGTCATCTAAGTACTCTCGACGTACAAGATCAAAGGGTTTTGGGAACTTGAAGGTTATCCTGCAGACAAGATTTTTTCTACAAAGGAGAATGCTTGTAAACTTCATTTCACACAAAATACCTACAGAAATTCTAATGGAAGATTTGTTGTTTCTATTCCGCTTAAGTTGCCCACAGAAATGTTAAGTGATTCACTAGCTGTGACGCAAAAGAAATTCTTTGCCCTGGAGGAACGTCTCCAAGCTAATCCTGAAATTTCAGATCGTTATTCTGCATTTATGCGTGAATATTTGGAGTTGGGTCACATGTCGGTGTCTAATCCAAATACCAGCTTGTTCTACTATTTACCTCATCATGGTGTCTTAAAGGAAGTCAGACTAACCACTAAACTTAGAGTGGTATTCAACGGTTCACAAGTAATCACAACCGGTCATTCCATCAACAGTATACAAATGAATGGGCCCACTATTCAACAGCATCTCTTCTCGATCTTAGTTCGCTTCATAAAATATTTTTATGCCATAGCTTCAGATATAGAAAAGATGTATCGGCAGGTTTAGGTGGATCCTTCTCAGAGACCTCTACAGCGCATTCTGTGGCGGTTTTCACCTACAGATTTGAATACAGTCACTTACTGAATCTTTTGCAGAGAAGTTTAAGCAACTCAATCAATGCAAATCCTTAAAAAGTTCGTTATTGAGGAGTCTAAATCCGTTTTTAGATACTTAAGCCATTATTCGCGTCGGAGGACGACTGCCAAATACTCAATTTCCTTATAGTAAGAAGCATCCTATACTACTCTCAGGAAAACATTACTTATCGAAACTAATTGTGGAGCGTGAACTTATCCGATTGTTGCACGCTGGTGCTCAGCATTTGCTTTTTTCTTTACGTGATAGATTTTGGAACACTTCAGGCAGAAATCTTACGAAACAAATTGTTCATCGTTGTGTTTGATGTTACAGGTTTTCTCCGAGTCAAACTCAACCTATTATGGGAAATCTACCTGCTCCTCGGGTAGGTCTTTCTCATCTATTTCATATAATTGGCGTCGACTTTGGTGGACCCTTATTGATCAAAGATAGAAAAGGTTAAGGTTTCAAGACCTCGAAGGCATATATTTCACTATATGTGTGCGTTGCTACAAAAGCCGTTCGTATTGAATTGGTGACAGACCTGTCGTTCGAATGTTTCTTAATATCATTTCACAGATTTGTAGCCCGGCGTGACAAACCGCTCCATGTCTATTCTGACAATGGAACATATTCCATTGGTGCCAACTCCGAGCTACAAGAACTTGGTAAGTTTTTTCAAACTCAACATAGCATAATTCCCGAGGCAGTTGTGAGCGAGGGAAGTACTTGGCACTTTGTACCAGCAACAGTCCTCATTTTGGAGTATTGTGGGAAACAGGGATCAAATCCTGCAAATTTCACTTAAAGTGCATAGTTGGTGGTTGCGTTTTGACCTACGAAGAACTTTGCACATTGCTTTCGCAGGTGGAAGCAACCCTAAATTCCACACCTTTGTGTCCTATTTCATCCGATCCTAATGTTTAGCCACTTCTCATTCCTGCCCATTTCTGGGTTGGGAGATCATTAAGCGCTGGTCTTGATCCTGATGTAACTGGGATAGCAGATACCAGATTATCAAGTTTTCAACGTGTTCAACAATTCCATCAATATTTGGGAAAACGATGGGGTTGCGAGTATATTTCAGAGTTGCAAGTACGCCAAAAGTGGCGGATTGATTATTCTGAGCTGAAGCCAAGAACTTTGGTTCTAATTAAGGAAGAGAATCAACCTTTTATGAAATGGAAGCTCTGTAAATTTTTACAATTGTACTCTGATACTGACAACATTAGTCGAGTTGCGTCCGTACAGACCTAAACGGGCATAGTGCGACGTTCCTTTCCAAAACTGTGTTCACTACCAGTGGTACCTTCTAGTGTGTGAGTTTAGTGCTCCGGGGGCTTGTTGGAGATTATGTAGAACAGTTCGGTATTTGCTGATCTTGCCCCGCCACCTATTATTACAAAACGTCTATTCGACAGACAGATGTGTTGCGTTCTTTGTACTAATAATCAAAATCCAGCGCATTCTTCCAGGGTAATGTACATCACATTCTACAAACGCGTTAAAGTTGTACACCCAAACACATAAGGAAGTGTATATTTTCAGGGAATTTTACAAAACCCAGTTTAATAAGATGCATGATGCAAGAGAAGAGCTTACAAAAGAAGGATAAATGTTAATTCCTTTTACGGAATGGATTTGATTGGTCTGCTAACAGAAGAGCATTTTGCAACATTTAGAACAAAAGGTATTACAACATATAGCGATCACTCACTTTCGATAGTAGGGGCTAAGGTTCTTTTCAGATGTCTAGAAAAACATAGAGAATGGATACTTTGCACAGAAAGAGATAGAACAAGTTGACGAAATTCTAATGCAGTATGTAAGAGGGCGACGTGTACATATTACGAAACGTCGGTGACTGGAGCAAATAGACAGAGGAACAGAACTTATTAGTACCAGAATTAAATAAAAAATAGAGCACAGAAACAATATTCGTTATATTCTTCAATTCGAAAATCAAGTCGCGCTGTACATATCCAATTATCGGTTACAAAGGTGGTACAAAAGTGGTTCCTGTTTTGCAGAAAACTGTCCAATCAATATGACCACCCAACCTAGGAAACCGACTAACAAGAAAAATAAGAGGCGGAAAATATTCTATATTGATTCAGATCTTGAAGATGTAGGTCGGCGAAAATTAGAACATTTGACACATCGGCGACTTCAAACCTGCCCATATCGACCACTCTAATGTTTCTTATCTCGCTTCGTTTTTTACTGGCGACGCAAACGTCTTATACCCATTCCTAGTCCTCTGAGTTCTCAGATTTCTACGCTGATTCGGCCTCCTTGTGCTATTTGATTCTCGAATTTGGTGCTCACTTTTGGATGGTTTACTTGTTTTGTTTGGTTTTGCTGTTTCCTTTCGCTTCGTTTCTAGTACTTAACTCCGTGTACGTATGGGAGAGGGCGAGAGGCAACTAAAGCGGTTCAATACACACTCTCAACATACTTTTCCGCGCGTGTGTACGCGCACCCACACACACATACTCACACGCGCACACACTCTATATTGGGCGTGTGTGTAGGTGCGCGTTTACGCACACATACATATTTTTATTTATCTTTTTCTTTCTTTTGTTTCGCTCCTCATAATAACCCAACCCTGTGTGGGTGCGGATTAGAATAGCCCCACGGTATAACCTGCCTGTCATAAGAGGAGGCGATGAAAGCGGTTCAACACACCTTCTGAACACATTTTTCGTACACAATTACGTACACGCTCCATACACACACGCGCGCGCACACAAACACACACACATTCCAAACCAACATACACAAATATCTTTGTTAGTTTTTCTGGTCTTTCGTTTTTCTCGTCGTATCCAAACCCCGCGTGGGTCGGGATTAAAATAGCACACGCGCACACACGCACGCGCACACACTCTATATTGGGTGTGTGTGAGTAGGTGCGCGTTTACGCGTGTACCCATTCCTAGTCCTCTGGGTTCTCAGATTTCTACGCTGATTCGGCCTCCTTTTGCTATTTGATTCTCGAATTTGGTGCTCACTTTTGGATGGTTTACTCGTTTTGTTTGGTTTTGCTGTTTCCTTTCGCTTCGTTTCTAGTACTTAACTCCGTGTACGTATGGGAGAGAGCGAGAGGCAACTAAAGCGGTTCAATACACACTCTCAACATACTTTTCCGCGCGTGTGTGCGCGCACCCACACACACATACTCACACGCGCACACACGCACGCGCACACACTCTATATTGGGCGTGTGTGTAGGTGCGCGTTTAAGCACACATACATATTTTTATTTATCTTTTTCTTTCTTTTGTTTCGCTCCTCATAATTACCCAACCCTGTGTGGGTCCGGATTAGAATAGCGCCACGGTATAACCTGCCTGACATAAGAGGAGGCGATGAAAGCGGTTCAACACACCTTCTGAACACATTTTTCGTACACAATCACGCACACACACATTCCAAACCAACATACACAAATATCTTTGTTCGTTTTTCTGTTCTTTCGTTTTTCTCGTCGTATCCAAACCCCGTGTGGCTCAGGATTAGAATAGCCCCACGGTATGGTCTGGCTGTCGTAAGAGGCGAGTAAATATCTCAATACACTCTTCGTACATACATACACACATACCCACACACACACACACACACACATACACACACACACACACACACATACACATACACATCCACACACCACACACACTTCACTGACACACACACACACACACATACACATATGCGCACACTCCACACCCACAGCCACACATATTTTTGATTATTTTTTCCCTTCGTTTTATTTTCTTCTTTTGGTTTTGTTCTGTTTCTTAGTGTTTTTCTTTAATTCTAGTTTTGCTTCTTCTTTCCTTTCGTTCTGCTTTTGCTTCCCTTTCCTTTGGGTAGTTTTCTTACTGTTAATGCTCATACTGACTTGATTAAAATTTTCGACCCTCTTCCTGTTGTATGTGCTTTTTAAACTTTTCTCGTTTTTTCGGAAACTACAACCTAGTCGACTTTTCGGCGTAGTTAGCTATTCTTTCCTTTGATCGTTCGTTTAATACGATTCTTTGTTACTACTGGTTGAAGTACCTCAACCTTTCCATTCAGCATTCTTCACGTTCTAGGGAACTGCGAGGCTTGACAGTTATTGTCTCGTTTTGGCTTTCTTCCTCGTTCCTTTTCTTATTTTTAGGTTTTTTCGAGAAACGAATCTTTTGCTTGAGGTTGGAAACTTTACTATTTCTTTTACTAGAGATATCCGTCTTCTGACAACTTTCGCAGTGTTGGGCCATTCCGTATTTGTCCTCGTTGCTTGCTACCTTATACCTTTCCTTTTCCTATATCCTTTACGTTTCGGGATTTGGTCTGGTGTAATTATTCAAAAGCCGATGAAATTTTTTTTGTTGTTTCTGGTCTTCCTTGGGTTTTCTGAAACAAATTTTTTTTTGGTTCGCCCTGTTAGTGTATTGCTTGGTCCGTTGCTTCTACTTCCTATCACGACCTTTTAATTTTTCTGGGGGAGATTTGTTACGTGCCGTCCCTGCATGTAAATATTTTTGCTCGTACTCTATTAAAATTTCATATTCCTTACTGAATTCACAGTCACTTGCGTATTTATAAACCATTGCTTACCCATTACACAATATAATTTTGATTAAAGTATTTAAATACTATTCCATTTCAATGTAGCATTAAAAACTGGCATTTTATTATTAGCCACATGTGATATTTTAAAGATTATAATATGTTCACGAACGTGGTATTTGGTTATGAAAACATTTGTTTTCAGAGATAATCCAATGTGGTATAGCTATTTCTACGAGGTTATTTTTGCTTTGCTTATCTTTACACGGTGTTATTAATTGATATATTAAATTCCACAATTTTATGCGAAAGCTAGACAACTCTCGTTACGCATCGTCTATAAGTCCTTAAATTGAATATACTTTCGTGTTGCTTAGAACTTTACGACCGGTTCTAATGCATAAGTAAACGTGATTTTTGCATTTATCGATTGTAGCCTCGTTTTCTTGAAGTAATATAATGGTTTGGAATACAAGTAAAATTCAATTTCTTTTTGATTATGTCAGTTCATTGCTCGAGGAAAAGTTTGCTAATGCGGCGATTTCGGGTGTTCATTATCTGTTATTTTGGGTGATTGTGGCGCAGAATTGTGTTATTCAAAAATGGCGTAAAGTGTTTGTCTTTTTTTTAGTAGTATCAATAACGTAAACTAATACATACGCTTTTGAATGCTAGTATAATTCGAGTTATGTCGTGGAAATAAAATCTATCGTAGTGTAAAATAATGTGTTTTGTGTAAACAACAAATATCGAATGACTAACGCTAGAGCAATTGACCCTTTTTTCAAAATTTGAAATATTTATGTTGGCGTATTTTAATACCGAATAAAATAATGCTGTATAATGGAAGTAACGTAGACGAAAGTATAAGGTGTCATGTATTCCATCAGATGTCGACCACAAAAGGTTGTTGTGCCTCAACAATGAATTAGCAGAACTTCCACGATAACGTTTAAACCAGAACGTTGGTTCAAGCTATAAAACTGGCCGGCTTTTTCCCTCTGCATCGTTAGATGACTTCCATCAGTAAAATAAGTTGGGTCTGGATTTTCTCGGTCACGTTTTCCAGGTTATTTATCGCGTACCTGGAGATGGTACGGGTTATGCGTTGGTCCAATTTTAAATTAATTGGAGATTTGGACTTCTAAGGAAATTTGGGCATATCAAATGGTTTGCAAGCTGAGAAAGTATTTAGAAATAAAAACTAGACTCTAGGGGTTGAAAAATTGTTGGGGTTGGTCCTAGATTAAAATAATGTCGGATCGGGGCTTCCGAGAGAATTTGAGCCTATCTAATGCTTTAAACGCTAAGAAAATATTTATAAATGTAACAGTTCGAAAATTTGGGTTTAGGGGTTGTACCTCGATAAGGGTGGTCCAAGTTAAATATTAATTGCGCATTCGTACTTCCCGAAGAACTTTAGGCTATCTAATGCTTCACACAGTATTGGTTAATTCGGAGTTTACTGAATCTGGCAGTTATCCCAATATTTTCAATTAATTGAAAAGATATTACAGTGGCATTTTCGTTAATCTTAAACACCCTGTATAATCCTACACTCAGTACCATCCATAATCTATGATTATAAACAAACAAACCCTTTTTTATTTTACTTGCCTCTGCATATTAAGCTTTCTGAAGCGTATATCGTCTCCAAGATATAAAATAAGTGCACCATTCTAAGCCGTAAACTAAATTTACACTTCTGCGGTATGATCATAAATTGCTAGGTTATTTCCTATTTGCCATAAACTTCTATATAGAAATGCGTTTGGGGCGACATAAACTTATCGCAAGACATATCGGCTTCTACATTGGTTGAAGTTAAACGATAGTTTAGAACTGTTATTACACGTATTTTAGTATCGGCAAATTGAACATTTTAATACGTAAGCTGTGACGATAGTTACCTTTCAGTAATAGCTTCGTGTAACTAGGACGATTCAGTCAATTTGCAGTCAATAAACGCAAAATCGGATGTGTATATTAAAGTGGCAATTCTGTTAAACAAAAACTAATTCTTTTAAAAGTATCTGCAGTAGTACTAGTAGATTTTTCAACGAAACGTCATCTACAGTCTACTTTCTTTAATTCATCTTTGCGCTATTTCGGCCGTATAATGATGTGGCGTTTTCAAGCGAGGTTAAGCATATTGTATCGAATTTTCTAATTATTTTTTGGTCTTTAGTTCTAATAAATACAAGTCTAATAATTATTCTTTACAATCACAATCATTTGCAGTCCTGTTTACATTAGCGTAGCTTAATCACTATTTGTAGGCACTAATTTAATCTTCTAAATATGACGAATTTAACACTACTACAGCTCTAATCTTACTGGTAATTTATTTATCTAGCACATTTATATCACGTAATCGAATTTACATTTACATTATTTTATATACTAGAACGTTTATTAGGACGAAATTGAATCTAATACTGAACTATCGCAAAGAGGGGTGTGCCTTTATATGCAATAATTTTTTGTTTAAGATAAATACAGAGAAATCTAGAATGTGAGTCATCAAACCTTTGAGAACAACTATCGCATTAAAATATTAATATCCATCCTTATCACTAGACAGATATTATTGTATTATGATACCTATAAATTATCCTTTCTTATTGCAAAACAAATATAAGCTTGCTTTAGTTAAAACCGAATAAATGTAATGTTTTATATACTTCTTAATTACTGTTATACTGCCCCTCTCTTAAAACTGTTCTGTCCTAGAACATTTTGCGGGTGAAAATCTGAATGTCCCTTTGACGATAAAAACAACCGGAGCCATTTTTACATTTCCCATACTGATAGAAGTAACAATCGACACTCTTAATAGCAGATGACGTTCCATTTAGGTTAAAGTCGTCTAGCAAAATTTAGACTCGGTCTTCTGGAATAGTTCCCCGAGCACGTTTTTTCCTACGATCTAGTTCAATCTATCGAACCCGCAACCAATCTTACATATGACTAACTTTTTGTCCCCAAACTTCATCATCTGGTCTTTGATATCTACTAATGCCTTCTACAGGCCCTAGTGACTGGTTTTCCCAGTAGACGATTGCTTTGTCTCTAGGTAGTGAATGCGACGACATTCATCTCTAAGGTGTATAGTCTTGCCCATCTTTGGTTGTAGGTAAAGCTGGTCCCTATCACCAAATTTACTTTTGAACAGCGTAGTAATCCCTCGGGTCATATTGAGATCCACCCCGACGTAATGTGCAAGAGAGTATTTCGACGGCACATCAAATAGATTCTATCGACGTATTCGGCAATCCCAGACTTCGCCTTGTCGGTACCATTGCACAGGAAAATAAACCAACCATAATTTGAGCCAGGTCCTAGTTTGTCTTCCTGATTCCATAATTGCTTTACTTTAACATGTCCTCGGGCATTATCGTGTGCCAGGCTGTTGATGTTCATCACTATTCTTTTGCCAATTAGGAGCTAACGAATCCTATATACTACATCGTACATTTGTTCTGCATTTTTCTCTTGAATCTCTCAACATAACTTGCGCCTACTACGCCTTTTCCAGGCTTCCTACCGAACTCAAGGTCAAATGATAAACGTATTTCGAGATGCAGCATAGCACATACAGAAGTCTGTCCAATACTCCGTGAACCGTAAATCGGTAGAACAATAAAAATAGGCGTATGTATTGCTCCCAGTTTCTTTGATGTTCAAAGACTACTTTGGAGAGTTACTTTCCTAAGGCGTGGTTCAGGCGTTCTACCATACCATTTGATTAAGTGTGCAACGGTGTCCTTCGGATTTTTCTCATACCCAATAATTGGCAAACTTTTTGATAGCAGCGACTCAAAATTTTCACTATGGTCAGGGTGCAGTTCCAAAACGGCAGAAAAACTCTTTGAATAATAGGTCCGTGACTTCTTATTAGGACGGAATTCTAACTATTACTGAACTATCGCAATGGGGTTTGCCATTGTATACAACAATCTTTTATTCAAGATATATACAGATGAAATCTGGAATGCGACTCGTCAAACTTTCGAGAATAGCCCTATTGTCTTGTAATGTCAATCATCAATTCTTATCACTAGACAGATATGATTGTATTATAATACCAATGAATCATCCTTCCTTATTGCAAGACAAATATGAGCTTGCTTTAGTTAAAACCGAATAAATGTAATGTTTTATATACTTCTTAATTACTGTTATAGTGCCCTCCCCCTCTTAAAACTGTTCTGTCCAAGACCGTTTTGCTGGTGAGGACGTAGATGTCCTTGTGACGACAAGAACAACCAGAGCCATTTTTACATCTCTCATATTGATAGAAGCAGCAATCGACACTCTTAATAGCAGATGACGTTCCATTTAGGTTAAAGTCTTATACCAAGATTTAGATCCCGGTCTTCTGAAATTGTTTCCCATACACGTTTTGTACTACGATCCAGTCGAATATATCGAACCCGCAACCATTACTATGGCTAACTTCTTGTCCCCAAACTTCATCACTTGGTCTTTGAGATCCACTAATGCCCTCCACAGCTCCTGGTGACTGGTTTTACCAGTAGACGAGTGCTTTGTCACTAGGAAATGAATGCGACGACATCCATCTCTAAGGTGTACAGTTTTGCCCATCTTTAGTTGTTGGTAAAGCTGGTGCCTATTACCAAATTTACTTTTGAACATCGTAGTAATCCCTCGGGTCGTACCAAGATCCACCAAGACGTAATGTGCAAGAGAGTATTTCGACCCCACATCAAATAGATTCTATTGACCAATTCGTCAATCCCAAACCTCGCCTTGTCGGTACCCTTGTACACAGATATGAACCAACCATAATTTGAGTCAGGCCCTAGTGCGTCTTCCTGATTCCACAACTGCCTTACTTTAACATGTCCTCAAGCATTGTCGTATGCCAAGCTGTTGATATTCATCGCTATTCTTCTGTCAATTGGGAGCTTACGAATCCTATATACGACATTGTAAATTTGTTATGCATTTTCTGCTTGAATCTCTCAACATAACTTACGTCTACTACGCCTTTTTCAGGCTTCTTACCAAACTCAAGGTCACATGATAAACGTATTTCGAGACCCAGCATAGCACATACAGGAGTCTGTTCAGTACTCCGTGAACTGTAAGTCGGTAGGCCAATAAAAATAGGTGTATGAATTTCTCCCAGTATCTTTTATGTTCAGAGACTACCGTGGAGAGTTACTTTCTTAAGGTGAGGTTCATGCATTTGATTAAGTGTGCAACGGTGTTCTTCGGGTTTTTCTCATACCCAATAATTGGCAAACTTTTTGATAGAAGCGACTCGAAATTTTTACTATGGTCAGGGTGCAGCTCCAAAACGGCAGAAAAGCTCTTTGACTAATAGGTCCGCGACCGTTTATTAGGACGGAATTCAAAGTATAACTGAACTATCGCAATGGGGTTTGACCTTATATACAACAATCTTTTATTCAAGAAAAATACAGATAATATCTGGAATGCCACGCGAGTAGCCCTATTATCTTGTAATATTAATCATCCATTCTTATCACTAGAGAGATATGATTGTATTACGATACCTATAAATTATCATTTCTTATCGATATACAAACATGAAACCGCTTTACTAAAAATCAAATAAGTGTAATTTCTAGAGGGTTTTATAAACTATTTAACTACGGCTACAATATCATTGCAAATTTTACGCGCAAGGAAAAACCGTACATTTACTTTGCTTGTTTAGTTGCCCGCTGCCTCAATTATAGTAGTATACGTTTCGACGCCGAATTGTAGGTAACTTTTAACTTTGTATTTTTGTAATTGCGCATGCTGCTCAGATAGGGTTCATTTGTTTCTTTCTTGTGCGTGGAAGATATGGTCAAAAACATATAACTTTTACTGTAGCTTAAAAAATAATACTTCAAAACAACTTATAGAAGCGAAAAGTTAGTTAACCTGGGAAAGGAATAGGATGCTATGAAACAACATAAGAGAAATAGTGATTCAAAGGCGAGAAAAATATTAAAATCTAGAATATTTCTTCAAGTTGGCGATAGCCGTCACGATCGTACAAGCCGTACATACTTTTTTGGAAAATCTTTATAAAAAAACAAATTTTTGTACAAAAACCCATGAAAAAATACAATTTACAAGTACGCAAATGTTTGTAGGATAAACACAAAAGCTGCTTTTAAATTTGCCTACTATCTTTAACGCGTAAGATACTAGCATGTGAGGTTTCCTCGGTCGAACCATATAGAGAAGATTTAAAACCTTTATTGGTGGTTTGGATTTAAGTCAACCCCATGTATATGATTTCGACGAGATTACTTTATTTTGAGAACTTTTGGCAAAATTTGTTTACTATGCTGGAAAGCTAGTTCCTAAGGCGAAAGATGGATAAGAACATAATGTCCTTCTTGTCTTCATGTGTCGTCCGAAAGCTGGTGGTACGTATGACTCTACATTTGATTTTTCAATGCTCCACCCGAAGGTACTACAGTGGCCAGGTTTCGAATTCTTGTACCTGAAAATTTTGGATTTTGCTGAACCTCTGCTGTTCTAGGCGTATGTGATAACACTCACACACGGAACCTATATTTTACCCTCTCACCCAAACGAGGTGTATTTTTGTGAAAAATTTTCGCCTAACGGTCCGTGTCGGGAATTATATCCGAGATCTGGGGATCAGCAGTCATACTCAAACCTGTCTGATCGACTAAACCGCCATGTAGCATATATCTCACCAAATAGTATGCAATTTGATTCAAAGTATTGAACTAGTCTTGGAACACTCATTGGAGAAATCAGTTCTGATGGTGGATGGTTTGTAGCAGATTCCTGAAGTGATGGTAATTAATCGTGGTGGGTTACATTACTGTTGAGGAAGGAGAATGGGTGAAACGGCCGACAAGATGTATTGTGAATATTGAATTTTCGCCGAAAACGTTTTGCGTAAATAATTTACCAGCTTCTTTACACAAACCGTTTTGAAACAATATTTGTTTAATTCACTGTAAAAGGGTAGTGAAAAGTACTACAATCACATCAGTTTCAAAATGATTTAAGTTTTTAAATAATGAAACATAAGATATCCAGTGTTGCGTTTTTTTTTTTGTTGCGGAAGCTTTCAGTATATCTTGTTTTGCCTTTATGGCGGCACTTATTTAAATAATTAAACATAGGGGATTTCCATTAATAAATTGGGAGTATATTTTTCACCGTAACCTAGCTAGTACTAGTAGGTTAGGACAAATAATAATGCGGTACTGAACTCCCATGCACTGTACGGAAACTTACAAACAGTTTTATAATGTGTATTTAGCCGTATGAGATGTTTCTTACGCTTAGAAGAATGTGCATCATTGCTTCAATCAATGAGCATGGCGATATAGAAGGATTGGTTTTTACAAGTTGGTGTAAAACAAGCGCCATGAGGGACAGACTACCATGAGCTACTTTACTCAACAAACGAGTGGCAATTAGTGTTGTAACATTTTTATTTTCAATAATAATTATTTGCATAGAATTACAAGAATAATGCGCTAAGCGTGCATCGTTCCTTATTGATCTACTTGTGTTAATATATCTGTGTCACGTAAAGCTAGTTCCAAGCGCATCTCGAGTTGTTTATTTCGTATTACACGCCTCTAACGTCGCGACTACTCGGTTCTAGTTTCGACAAGTCAGTCGGCCGCTGGCAATAGTTTGATTAAGATGTATTTTCGGCTAGAAGCTGGCAATCTTCGCATCAACTATTAACTGTTGAGGCATCTTCTACTAACGCGCGACAACGAAGAATGGAACAAATATAATTCGTTATGTAGGATCTAAAGATTTAGAATTACCGTCATTTAGGAACAGTCGATTAGAAATTATAGATGTAATTTGGATGCAGTCATATTTAATTAGGAATGGCTGGCAACTTTGTTTGGAGAACGTAATTTCCATCTCAATTCATCGTGAAACAACAAAAGCAGTTTTGGTTCGTTATTATTTATAAGATATTTCTTGCATGTGTTTAAAAGGTTAGAGCACAGAAACTTGCTATTATGGTTACAACATGTAAGTTGAGTAAGTTTCAATTATTGTTGAACTGGTTTTATAAGCCACAGAACTAAATTTTGTCAGATTAGTTTCCTATAATAACAAGCTTTGTTCCATTTGAACCTTCGATAAATTCAACGTATGTTTTCGACGTCATATTTTTTTTGTCTTGCACAGTTGACAGATGTTGTTTTGAAAGCAGATGCTTCGTGCAGCTGTACTGGAATTTAAACAAAACATTCCTATTTTTGTGATCAGCTTTATCTATACATACATTATTAAACGTAAATATGAAAGTTCAAATCTACGTTATATAAGATTCTAGTAATTGTAATCTACCTGAAAAGATCTGCCCAGGTTAGAACGTAATTCAGTGTGTTATGCTTATAAATTATTATCACTCTAATACTTATAACAAGTCATATTTAAAGTATAGTTGGTTGTTTTGAAAAAAAGTCAAAACTTCAACTTTGTTGTAGTTGATAACGACAATTTTTTTGTTAAAAAGTTCCGATATTTTGAAAGAGTTTTTTTTAGTAAAAAAAATAGTTCAAATTTAAGGCTTTTATTTTGGTCAAATGCGATCAAATCTAAATACACAAAATACACAAAAATAAAATTCTGAGTAATAGTTTGGTGCCAATATTATATTGGATATGCATTTTTTTTATATACTTTTATAGGACACAAATGGTGTTCTACTTTTTTATTTATTTAATCTTTGCAATTTCTTACAGGAGCTGCGTCTTATTTTGTTAAGACAGGTTTTTGTTAACGAAATCGATCATTTTATCTTTGGGTTTCCACGTCCGCCCTTAGAACTGTGCTTTGCAATTATCATAATTATCTCAGGACATGGTGGCGCCTATTTTGATTTAGCTTAACTTTGGTTTGCAAACAGAATTTGACTCCCCCCCACTTCTCATTGCTCTACCCAGGAATAGACCCCTAGCTATGTCGAAAGATTTTTGTTCACTAGCGCCTTAATGTAGAAAAAAGACGTTTCAGTCTTTTGTAAAACAGAAATCGTTACAGTGGCGCTGCAACGTGTAGGGCTTCGAAATTTGTTTGCTCAAAATTTATTTTGCTTCAAAATTTGTTTGCTTAAGTTTGCTATTAGCTTCGAAATTTGTTTGCTTAAATTTTCTATTGTTCTTGAAATTTGTTTTGGCACAAATTTAGTTGAGACATTGATCTTCCTTCAGTCAGTTAATTACCTTAGTCAAATTTATTTTTAACTTTAATTTTATTTTGGCCTAATAAAGATTTTATTTGATATTGTTTTGGCAAAAACCTATTTTTACCAAATTCACTTTTTTGACTTTGACTTTTCGTTGCCCGAATTTGTTTTGACAATTTTCGTAAGGCTTAAATCATTGAGATTTATCAATTTAATTTCATTAAAATATTAGACTATCACCATCATGTCTGAAAGATTCCAAATTGTTTGTTTACTTAAAGAGGAACTGGAATATGAACTGAGAATCAGAGGAGTAGTGGGTGAGAGACCAGTTCTAGAGAAAAGAAAAATTTTAGGTAGACTATTAGCTAAAGAAGTCGATAAGCCTGGTTGTCTGATTGACCTTTCGAGTTATGAAGTAGATTTTGCAACGGAAATAAAGAGATTTCTGTTTCAGTTGAGTCAGTTCGAAATGTTTTGTCTGAATTTGAAGGTGATTCGTTGGATTCAATTTTTAGGAGAGTTTGTTCAAGGTTGATTCACCTTTCTGGTCGAGTTAAGCGTATGAAAATTCCTTCAATAAATTCAGAGGAAACCATTAAGTTCAGAAATGAAACCGTAGCAACCATACTAACCCTAGAAGCTGAGTTATATAAGTCAATAAGTCAATAAGAGTACAGAGTCCACTAATTTTGATCGGTCTTGTTGTAGTATCATCTTCAGTTGATAGTGTGCCTACCCATTCTATTTCGTATGTAACACCTTCTTTATCTAAAAATTTTCAGGAGGCTCTAAACAATTATATTCATTTTTAGATAGAGTCAGCGAATTAGCACAATCTCGTAAGGTACACGAAGCTGATTTATTTGGATCAGCATGTAAACTTTTTGTGGCAAATGCTTTGATTTGGTTTAGAACTGTAAAAAATTCGTTGAAGAATTGGAATTCATTATTAGAACGTTTAAAGGAAGATTTTTTACCCGGTTTTTCAGATGATAATATTTGGGAAAAAATTTAAAATCGTCGTCAAGGTAAAGTTGAAAGTATTGTTTTATTTGTTGCGCATATGCAAACTCTATTCGGCAGACTTAATAATGAGCCAGCAGAAGTAACTAAAGTTAAGATGATAAGAAAAAATTTGATTCCTGATTTTATTTCGGCACTTGCGTTGTCGGACATTCAAGATGTACCTACCTTAGTAAGGTTGTGTAAAAAATTAGAAGAAGCTTCTTTGATGAAACTAAACTCAGTTTCTGCATCTTCTAGTAAGCCTAACAAGTCTAGTAGTTCTTCTAAACATCCTTTAGAGATTAAACATCCCGTTTCGAATGAAAAGTTTATGCAGTTAAGAGTAGGGTTTATCAAAATAAATTAGTTAATCCTCAAGTACAAGTAGTGGATAATGGTACTTCTGAGCCTTCAGTTTTTAATTCGTTTAGTCCTGATAAGAGAAATAATTTTGCTTGTTGGAATGGCTCCCGTGGTGGACATTGGTTTAAAGATTGTAGAGCACCCAAAAAGATTTTTTGTTTTGGATGTGGTCGAAAAGGTGTTAAGGCAACATCGTGTCCACAATGTTCAAAAAACTAGTAAAGCGGCAAGTGCATGGTGGTCGGCATTCTGTTTCGCGTGATAAGGCTACAGTTATGTTGTGTAAACAAGAAAAATAATTTTGCAAAGATGATTGGTCGAAATGGCTTGCAGTTGTGAAAAATTTTTGTCGGATTTCTTCGAAGCATAAGACTAATTCGTTGTTCATAGAAAAGCAGTGTGATAATCGACCTTACATTATGGTGAAATTGTTTGATAGAGATATTACCGGTCTTCTAGATTCAGGATGTACTACCTCCGTGGTTGGATCGTTAGCTCTTTCGATAATTGAAAAGTTAGACTTAAAAATTTTTAGTTCAGCAAAGACAGGAATTACTACTGCTGATGGATCAGTAAAGTGTTTTAGGTTCTGTTGATTTACCAATTTGTGTGGGTAATGATTGTCGTATTCTTAATGCATTGATGGTCCCGTGACTACCTCATGCTTTTATATTTGGTAGTGATTTTGCAAAATTATTTGGAGTAGTTGCAGATTTTAAGAACAATAAATGGTTTATTCAGAGTAATATTCTGAATAGTATTGTGTATTTAGGTTCATCTTCTATCCCTTTGAGCACTAATGATTACTTGTTTGATTTGCATGACCTTT
Source organism: Platerodrilus igneus (assembly GCA_036346225.1). Lineage (NCBI taxonomy): Eukaryota > Metazoa > Arthropoda > Insecta > Coleoptera > Lycidae > Platerodrilus > Platerodrilus igneus. The sequence continues at coordinate 3,444,692 of JARFIW010001031.1, forward strand.
CGGATGTTCAGTGTGTGCAAGCACAAGAGATTATAGATTCATTCAATGAAATTAGCAGTGATGATAGGTTGGGACGTACTAACCTGATCGAAATTATAGATACAGGTAATGCTAAGCCCTTCCATAAGAAACCGTATGTAATGTCACCGTATATGAGTAAGATATTGAATGATGAGTTGGACGACATGCTTAGACTCAAGGTTATAGAACCGTGTATTAGTCCGTGGTCATCTCCAGTATTGTTGGTTAAGAAGGCAGATGGAGAATATCGTTTCTGAATGACCTAACTGTTCACGACTCGTATCCGCTTGCAAATGTAGATAGAATTCTCAATATGCCGAGAGGTGCAAACTATATTTCGTCACTTGATTTGAGAAAATCGTTTTGGCAAGTCCCTCTTAGTGAGTCATCTAAAGATAAGACTGCTTTTAGTATTATTTCGCGAGGACAGTATAGATTTACGTGTATGCCATTTGGGTTGAAGAATGCTGCGCAGACGCAACAGCGATTAGTAGATGCGATTTTTGGTCCACGTTTTGAACCTCATGTATTTTGCTATTTGGACGACATAATACTATGTTCGTCGTCGTTTGAAGAACATCTGAAATTATTGTCGGAGATTAAGCAACGTTTAAAAGAGGCTAACCTTACTATAAATATAGGAAAATGTGAATTCTTCAAAAAGTCACTTAAATTTTTGGGTTATATAGTAGGTTCAAATTCACTTCGTACAGACCCCGATAAAGTATCAGCTGTGGTTAACTTTCCTCGACCGAAAACAACGACAGAAGTTAAGAGGTTCATAGGAATGTGCAGTTGGTATCGTCGCTTTATAAAGAATTTTTCGTCATTAGTTTCGCCCATTAATGATCTCGTCAAGAAAAAGAAAAAAGGTCAAACTGTAAATTGGAGCCCGGAGGCAGAAAATTCGTTTGTGTTAATTAAGCAAGCCTTAGTTTCTGCACCTCTTCTTTCGCAGCCAGATTATTTGGCCCCCTTTATTGTCGAATGCGACGCCAGTAACACTGGGTTAGGTGCTGTGCTGATACAGAATATAAAAGGAGAAGAACGTGTAATTTCGTACGCAAGTAAAACCCTAAGCCGTACGGAGCGCAATTATTCCACCACAGAAAAAGAGTGCTTAGCAGTCATTTTTGCAATTGAAAAATTTCGTCCGTGGGTGGAAGGTGTTCGATTTACAGTTGTTACTGATCATTTTTCGTTACTTTGGTTGAGTAATCTTCAGAATCCCACTGGAAAACTTGCCAGATGGTATGTTCGATTAAGGCAACATTCATTTGATTTAGTACACAGTAAAGGAAAATTTAATATAGTTCCAGATTGTCTTAGTCGTGCTGTTCCTATAGAAAATCCTGAAATTAATTTAGTAGAGATCAAACTTGATAATGTAGGCTTGTGGTATAAATCTTTAAGAAAGAAAATTTTGTCGTCACCCAAAAGCTACCCACAATGGAAAGTGGAAGATGGTTTTATTTTTAAGTTTTTTCCTTCCAAATTACCTCATTCGGCGAATATTGTAGAGTGGAAGCACTTAGTACCGAAATCTCAGCGTAAAGATGTCATCAGATCATGTCATGACCCCCTACTGCAGGACATTTTGGTTCTTTGAAAACTTTGTCTCGTGTCCAAGAATTGTATTATTGGCCAAAAATGATTTTTGATGTACGTAAGTTTTGTCGGAAATGTTTAATTTGTGGTGCTCAAAAACCACCAAATAAAGGTCCCCTGGGCATGATGGGAAAGGAAAAAGAGGTTAGATTTCCGTTCCAAACCATTGCTTTAGATTTGATGGGTCCGTTCCCTCGTTCCAAACGCGGACATAAATGGCTTTTAATTGTTGGTGACTGGTTCTCGAAGTATTCGATTTTACAACCTTTGCGCAGTGCCAAGGCACATTTGATTAAAAATTTTTTAGAAGAAAAAGTGTTTCTCGTTTACGGCGTACCACAATTCGTTATTTGTGATAATGGTCCACAATTGATTGGTCGTCTTTTTAAAGCTTTGTGTGCAAAGTACGAAATCCAAAAGATTTAGTACAACGCAGTTTACGCTCCTCGATGCAATTTTGTGGAAAGGATTAATAAGACAGTTGCTACTGTACAGTTGGTATTTAATCTTTGCAATTTCCTACAGGAGCTGCGTCTTATTTTGTTAAGACAGGTTTTTGTTAACGAAGGCAATCATTTTATCTTTGAGTTTCCACGTTCGCCCTTAGAACTGTGCTTTGCAATTATCGTAATTATCTCAGGACATGGTGGTGCCTATTTGATTTAGCTTAACTTTGGTTTGCAAACAGAATTCGACTTACCCCCCTCCCCACTTCTCATTGCTCTACCCAGGAATAGACCCCCTAGCTATGTCGAAAGATTTTTGTTCAGTAGCGCCTTAATGTAGAAAAAGACGTTTCAGTCTTTTGTAAAACAGAAATCGTTATAGTGAATTGCCTGTAAAACTCCTTTATCCTTCCATCTTGATACCGTTCGTGTGTTCTATACTGCTGTAGAGAGGCAACAAACTTTGCTGCAAATCTGCTGATAAATAAACCATCGATCCAAATTGGACATGAACGTACGTGCTAAGGGAATAGCACATAGCACTTGTAGCGCAGAAATAGACATATTATAGGATGCAATAATTTGATCTATTTGCCTTAACTATTTAAATTAATTAAGGCAGCTAGATTTTTACTCATTGAGTTACTTTATTCATTTTGTATTAAAAATTTATATAATGTTATTATACCGTCAGTACAGTAACGCAATAAATCATATTGCTTTCACACCTGTTATTTAACCAGTAATAGTTTGGCGCCAGAACGTCGTTTTTATTCATAACGCACTGGTTGTTCATCTATTATAGTTTTATCGTAAATTTGCACTTTTTAAATTTTGAATATTAAAAAACGATATACTTAAAAAAAGAATTATTTCGTCTATCTATATTTAAATTATCAAAATTACAGTTTATTCTTATGCCAACTAAATTGGTGACCGCAATATTTAATTATATATTTTTAACTGTTGGGATGTTTATCTATATTATTTGTGTATTAATAATTATCTAATGTATGTACAAAGAAATTACCGGTTGTGTGATTAATTATTTATAGTTTTGCCTGTTTTGTAGAAACTTAGGTATTAAAATGATAATTTAGTGTTTTATGACACTAAGCTTGAATATTTTCTTATTCACGCGACATAGTGAGTAACTTTGACTTTTTATATTTTATGTGCCTGCAACTGTTGTCTAAACATCAACAACTTCTAACTTCTAATTCTAACTTCTAATTACACCTTGTATAGTGCATAAAATATAGCTACCACATTAATTTATAAATTATAAGATTTTCATAATAAATTTTATCTCTAACAATTAACAAGCAGCCATAACAGTCGTCTTACATATAGTTAAGTATATACCCTGTCTTCTCTACCATTATTTGAATTTAACTCACGTTTACCAAATTTATGTTTGCGTATAAATGCATCCTACCCTAGAACCTGGAATCTTTTCAAACCTTTCCATTTCACAAATACTTTATTCGTTTCAAAATGACAGTTCTCCCATTTTAGTTTATTTTTAAAATAATTATTTGTCAATACACTTAAATAATTTCATTTCCGTTAAATTTTCACCCTTCATTTCGTTATTATTGGAATTATTACATAACCCACTTCACTCTTTTATCGTGATTGTCATATCTTCGTTTGAACAACTCAGACAAACGTTAGGGTTTGTACTAGCTGATGTCGAATTGTGCTTTACCTTTTGGATACCCATGGGATCCCAACCTATGTTTTTGTAGTAAAAGTTGCAACTACAAAGAATTTCTATTTGGTGTGTTTCCTTTCGCAAATCTCTTTCATTCATACAATTTTCGCTATCAACTGTTTTTCTGTACCACAGAGACGTTTGTACATGTTTTTTCTTAAACGTGATGTTGTCTGTGGCCTTTGTCGTTTCGGTGCTAATTCCTTATTGTTTTTCGGTATATTGGAAAATTTTCGGCTTATATCCTTAAATAATCGTCTATTGTATAGTTATTTCCGTATGTCTGCGGTAGCTATTTGTTTTTGAAATTACCGTGTGGGTATATTTGAGTTGTTTTATTTTTTGTCTGATTTTTTATTGCAGTGGATGCGTTTAGTAGGAAGGTGATTTGTGTAGGTCTCATTTGGAACTTAGTTATTATTAATCATCGACGTCTTTGTAGAGGATTTATTTTATCGCTTTGTTGCAGGCGGATCCTTAGACCGATCTGAATTAAGAACATTCTCTACTGTCTACGATTTCTCTAAGATGCTTTTTTATATGCTTTTCTCTACGGTTTAACTTAATTTTTTTCCTTCGTAGTACTTGTCTTAGTTCCGAGACAACAGTCTATCACACAAAAGTGGTTCTGCCTCTCTTTCGGCTGCTGACTATATTTTGGTTCGTCGAGTAGTGCTTTGCAACCCACCGTTTCTTCTATCACTCTTGCTCAATGCGAGTTCTTCTTCTTCTATCCTCTACCTGGCTGCTATAAAGCTCCGAACCTACCATCTGCCATTCTTATCTTTTTCATTTTTTCCATTTTTCCTTTACTTTCCAATTCACTGCGTAGGTAAAAGATTGCTACCTTACAACACTGGGACGTGGGTGTGAGTACTTGCGTCTAACTTTGTATTGCCACTGTCTTCCGCTGGGCCAACATTTAAGCCGTCAGCGGTGAATTTCTTATTGATTTGGCTTGCGGGTTAATCTTCTCTTAATCGATTCAGGAGTGCAGGGTCTGCAGCCACATTATTGCCTGGTCATAAATTCTTATAAACGGATACCGGTTCATGAAACTTTTCCTTTTGGTGGACACGAGAAAAAAATCCTTTTCAGGATCCTTAGGAGTCCTTTATATTATATTATATATATATATATATATATTATATTATATTATATATATATATATATATATATTATATTATATATATATATATATATATATATATATCATATATTGACGTGAAAAGGGGTCACGAGAGGTCATTAAAACCCAAATTTTGAAAATAGATCTCCCTACGGTTATAAAGGAATTCGGAAAAATAGAAATTTCCGTAAATTCATGGTTACGCCCTGTATAATACAAGCGTACTTTTATTCATTAAGGTGCCATTCAAAAACGCAAATTGGACGTGTATAAATAATAAGTTGATTTGTAAAGATAATTAATTGTAAGGTACCGTAAAACGCACTAAATGCGTACGCAAATCGATCGTTTTAAGATAAATACAAAACCATTTATTTTTACTTATTAATTATTAATACATTTTTGATAAAAATGTTTTTGATTTGCTGTAATTAGCATAGAATGGTACTAGCTTTTCGCATTTAGCATAAAAACTACAATCAACGTGTATATAAAAAACTTCAACTTTAATATTAATTTGTGCACTGAAACACGTTTTGCTATAAAAGCAAATATGTCTATAAAATGCAACCCCTTTTGCATTAAAAAGCATTTAAAGTTTAAATTAATTGCCTTGTGGATTATAAAAATTTATTTTAAATAAAGAATTTTCTAGAATATTAGCAATATAAAAAAATGTGTCATCAGTATTTAGAACTACGTAAATATCTAATGAAACATTTATTCCGAAAAGCGGTCAGAACACAAAAACTCACAAAATCCATCAAATATCCGATAAATTCGATTATCTTTTACATTAGCATGCGACGCCACAGTAATGGTAAATGGGTTAAACAAGCGCGTCACTAATAAGTGGAAAAAAGATAGCAATGTAATAAAACTCTACAAATTTGAACGTTAATAAGGATTTCCAAGAACATTAAGTAAAATGGGCGTTTATTGTTTAGAATGGCATCGCGCACATTCTACTAGGTTCTGGAAGCAGATAAATTTGAATATATAAGGAAGCGTTTATTAAATAAAGGTGGCATTCATTGATTTGATTTATTCGATTTAGTCGATTCTTAAATGATTTAAGTCGCGAGCTGTTGCTTTGCAAAGATGATATTTTAAGTATGCAGTAAGCATACTGTAATTTAATAATGACAATGTTACAAGGAATATAGAAGTAATGCTTTAAACGCAAATTACATAAAAAATGGAATTAAGTAATTACAATTCAATAGGGAAAATTTTTCAATATAACGTTATTTAAAAAATTTTATTAAATGATTGAAAGGATGGTTTAACCAAAAATGTACTTTGGTATTTTAAATACGGAAAATCTTGTAAGCTGATTTGGACATCAATTTAAAATAAGAAGACATTTAATTATGAGGAGCGTTTTTGTGGATTCTGCAAGTATTACATTTTGATTTATTTTTAACTGATATTGGAGTATTTGTATTTAATTTAAGGTAGAATAATAAGTGTTAATCATATGATATTTTTTTAAAATAATTTTTACCAGGATAGCTTGTGATCGAAGTTTGAAATACTCTGATCTTTTAATAAATTATTTGTCAAAGATTTTTTTGGCCAAAACAAATCTTACAAGCGTGAAAATAATCATAACTAGGTAAACCAACCATAAAGGGAGAAGATTTATTCTGTAAATTTAAAATATGGTAAAAAACTTTTTTTTAGAAATTATTTTATGTTTGAAAGAAACGATGTTGTAAATGTTCTATATGCTTTTGTATGAGAGAAAATATTTCATACTGTATAAATGGTTTGAAATATTGCTGTGTTTGATTTCACTTTGAAAACTCCGTGAATTCCGTTGAGCTAGCCAGGCAAAGTTAGAAAGGAAGGCAGGTGAACAATTTCAAATTATACGAATTACTGAATCTGTATGACAGCACCCTTTCAGCGACGCTCTCAACGTGGGCCTTGTCACAGCACTCTTTTAGTGGCACCTCAATGTGCGGTCTTTTTCATATCACCTTTTTAGTAACTCCCCAAAGTTGTCACAGCAATATATAGCAGGGTGTCTTGCCAAGAATAAGGCCTCTTAATCAAAATAACTGTTATCTCATCATATTTTTTGAAATTTTTTTCTGAGATCTTATCTTGTTTTATTATTGGATTAAATCATTAATGGTTAGTTGTTTATCTTTCTCTTTGAAATCAACTCAGAGGCTTGATTATGCCTAATTAATATTTTAAACAACAAATGATATGCTACTTACATTTTTTTTTAAATTAACTTGGGGATTTTAGCTTAATTAAATAATATTTTAAACCATAAACCGTTAGTTTGAAATTATTTTGGAGATTTTACCTTTATATAATTAATACTTTTAAGCCGTATCTATCTTTCTACGTGTTACCTTATCTTACCGTTGCTGCAAAACAAAAATTATCTTTGTATCTTTCTCTTTGAAAATATCTTCGAGAACTTATATCTTATCTAGTAGATGTTCTGAACCTTTGATATTTATCACCAACGGTAAGATTTATTGTATACGTGTATAGAGCTAATCTGTCTTTTAGCTTTGTATTTGGACGGGTAGGATTAAGAAATAACGTACCTTTAATGCAGTAGTACTGGCTACTTTCATAATTTAACGTTTTCATTGCTGCAACGTATTTTGTCTGTATTTTGCTACTTGCCAGTGTTTTAATTTGTTTGATTTAATAGAATCCTTAGATGTATTTATCAAAATTTATATGCACTAATATGCATTGTGGAAGATAAATTTTATATTAGTTTTAAAATGAAATTAAATATTAGTTTTAAGTATTTGAGTCTCATACTCTTCGACTAATTTTGTGGGGCTACGTCTCGAAAAACAAGACTCTTGCACGCTCAGATGATGTAGCTCAAAGATCGGATGGCTAATTATTTCCGTTTCTGGGTAATGTAATGATTGCTATGGTTTAGAAGCCAGGTGACGTCTAAAGACATTATTTGATATAAGTTTTCCATGCATGTACGCTTGCTACGGTAAAACGTACGGGTTAGGCAGAAACCGAAAGAAAAGTTACGTAAGAACCTGCACGAACAACGATAACGTATAAAATGATAAAAAGAAACTTAGAAGTGCCGTGCTATCTACAAAAGCGGAGACAGGAGGGTCCAAAAACAAAGAAATGACATCGCCATCAAATTTTTATTTACAATAAACCAAAAATTGCTATTAAAAAAAAATTATATTCTACGGACAATTTTTAATAATTGATCTACGAAGTGCGTATTTTGTATTGTAACATGTAAAATTGATCGGTAATAAACAAAAAAGGTAATGCTGATGCTTTCCTTAAACAAGCATTTTAAGTTAAACGTAGTCACTTTATAAAAATTTCCAGTAAGCAATTTAAAAGTAACAAGAAACACCAGAGAAGCTAGTTTCGAAACAGATTTTGTAAACTTGCTCCTCCCATTGGAGTAACGTGACCTGAGTTATTTGTGGTTCATTTGGTTCGAACCTACATCAAATTCTGATAAACAATAATTTCTTGATATGCAAAAAAACATGGCAACATACCTTCATGTGTCGAAATACTTATCTTGCACCTAAATCAAATGCAGCAAAACAGCTAACATCTTGATCTCGCTTACTGATGAATCGTCACAACGGTAGCATGTTGCAAACATAGCTGAACCAGTGGGCTTACGCAAAAGAGCAATGCACAGAGAATACAAACATATCCGAGGAAGTGTACGTCGGTCTCAAATTAACAGCATCAGGAACGCAGAAAGTACATGTCAGGACGGAATGCAGAATAAAACTGAACCCAGGTCGATATGATAATCGATTAAAAAATTTGGATGCCACATGTCAAAGAACACTTCTAGAATATTTGTAACGCATATGTAGATAAAGAAACGGGCAAATTTGAATTCAATCGCCTTCGTTAATCACACGTGTAGAAAATATATTCTAAAGAAACTTATGGTCCTACTTTTAATAAAGCGTGCATATCCTTTCATAAAGTAAAGATTGTTGATAACCAAATACATTTGCGGTGCCACATAGAGATGGATTGATGTACTTTGACTTAACTTAAATATACTAATAACATTCTGCAGGGTGTTGAATAAGGACTTATTTCAAATGGTATTCGAATGAGTTTTACGGGAATAAATCGAGTTATTAAATTATAATACGTGACCAGGGGCGTCTCCTATAATAGGTAGTTATACAAAATATCGAAGTGGAAATGTGGGAATATTTGAAAAAGTTGTAAATTGAACGAACATATTTAGAAGGACTAAAATTGAACGTACAAAGAAACTTTTTTTTTGTTTTCCTTTTTTGAAGATTTGACGCAACTGCTACGTGTTTTGATGTTATAAGCTATCACCATCATCATTAGGTCTTCAGTCCTGGAAGTGGTTAGACGCGTACCATTATTGTTTCCTATTCTGAATTAACCTACAGATTTCCCTGAAATTTGCAGTCTGCATCTATCACTATTTGATCTCGGTCTACATCTACCTATCTCTGCTTGTAATATATCCCACACTATTCCCCAAAAATGCCTTAGAACGTATTCTGCCCTTTTATTTCTTCTATTTTTTTCACCAGATATCCTTGTTCCAATATAAGCTATATTTTAATAATTTAACATAGGGGGATTTCTAATCCTAAATTGGCAGGATATTTCTCCATCGTAGTTTAGCTAGTATTAGCAGATTATAATGCATAAGAATGCCATTTTGAATTCCCATGCACTGTTCAGAAGCTTTTACAAATAGTGGTATAGTATGTATTTAGCTGTGTAAGATGTTTCTTAGGCTTTGAAGAATGTGCGTCATTGTTTCAACTAATGACAACGATATAGAAGAAGCGGGTCTTACAAGTTGGTGTAAAAGAAACGCCATAGTGGGCAGATTATCTTGGGTTACCTTAATGAACAGACGAATGGCAGTTATTGCGTTAAATGGGGTGAATTGCTTGTGAAACCTTTATCTTTCGTTCTATTTTAATCCCTCGCATGTGTACCATTCTGTTGTAAGTTAGCAACAAACTTCGCTGCGAATCTGCGGATAAATAGGCCATCGACCCAAGGAGGACCCAAAACTACGTGGTAAAGGAATAATATATAGCATATACCACGCAGAAATGGCCGTATTACGAGGATGCAGTAATTAGTGCTATCTAGCTTAACTATTTAGATTAATCAAAATAAGCATGATCTACTCATTGAGTTGTCTGTTTATTATGTATTAAAAATTTGTGTAATATTATTACGCCCTCTGTATGACAACGGAATAAATTATATTACTTTTACATCTGTCATTTGACAAGTAATAATCTGATGTCGTATAATTGCACTTTGTCTAATAATCGTGGTACATTTTTGCACACGTCAATCTACAAAAACAAAAGGATTTGGTATCTTCCTTTCACTGAATTTGCTGTTAATTGAGAATAAAGTCGCCAGTATTCAAAATACACTTAGTTAACTCATTTCATTTCAGAGTTCATCTGCTATTATATTACTGAAGTCAACGTCGAGACAGTTTTTTTACAATACATTAGGATAAAGGTCAAACGATGTCTTTGAAGTGATTCAGACAACTGAAACATAAATGAAACCACTCACAAAATTGAACACAGCTAAAGTAATTGTTTTATACGTATAAGCAAAGTTTTGATCAAAGTTTATATAATGTTAAACTCATAAAGTATTATAGCTTTGACGAAATACTGATAACATATTGGAATACAATTGTTATTTGACAACTCTCTTTTGGCCTCTAGTTTCTTTGGTATAAATGATACAATCCGTTTTCGAGCTAGAAATTTTTTCCAGAACAACGCCTTAGTCGAATTTATTTCAAAAGAATACATTACTACGCTGCACAATAATCTCATAGAAAAATAACTAGTTTTTCTATATAGCGTGTTTCTAAATTTGTAGAGGGACTATATACGTATAAATGTCAAATCCCCAACTTCATAAAAACAAATCTGTAATCAAATTGGGAGTGGGAATTTAAATAACAGAAAAACAGATTCACATAGATGCCAAATCGCTAGTTTCCGAAATAAAGTACAATCCATAACCAAATTATAGCCGTTAAAAAAAAGGGTCACATGATTGCTGAAGATATATTGACATATAAGTAGGGCATTACTGAGAGATTTGGCACAGTTTTTGCTCTTTGTATTCATATCTAACCTAGGTTTACATGTAAATCCCATAAGGAGGGTTGAAAGGGAGGATTTCTTCCTTGCTCCCTCCTTGCTCTCTTCTTGCTCGGACGCTACTACATCAGCCAATTTGATTACGTCACACCCGCTTTCTTTGATTACGTTACAGCGCCACCGACTCAAATTACTTTACGTTTGTGGGGAGTCTGTCGCAGATCCACCTTATGGGATCCACCCATTGGATCCACCAGATCACCTGATCCACTGGTTCCACCACTCAGGGCGTTTTTTCTTAGAGTATAATACATAAGTTCCCAACCCGAAATTTTCTTAAAACTTAACTGCAGAAACGCGAATACTAACTACACCATGTGCGACAACTCCAAACTTGTCCTTAGCGCCATAAGATTTTCAAGAATTTTTGACATAGCTTTTTCCACACTTTATTTCTTTTCGTTTCTGTTCACCTGTCTTATATCTAGATTTTCGTTAAATTATAACTTTCCTGCAGTTTATACCTAAAAGAAAATCCAAAAATCTTTCCTGTTACAGACAATTTTTCACCAATGCAGTTTAAATTTTGTAAACCACTTTTCTAAGTACATATTCCCAATTTTTATTCTTAACCTAGAACTCCTCACATCGGTTTATGAAGGGTTTTCCAATGGGGACTTTCGAACTTTGACAATTGGTAGCGTTCATGTTAAAGCTAAATCTGTCAAAGTGGCTGTCATTTATTCGGTCTGCTTTGCCAAATTACCATGGACAGATACAGCGTCCAACAACACGTGCAAATAATAAAATTGTTATATAAAAGTGGGTGTTCTGTTCGGGCAACGTTTCGCGTGCTTCGTCTATTTTACGGTCGCCATAATAGTCCTACCGAAAGCACTATTCGTAGTGTGGTTGATAAATTTGAGTCCACTGGTTCAGTAAACAATCCACCAACACTCGTACGACAACGAAGCGCCCGATCTGCCGAAAACTTTACCGCTGTCCGTAAAAGTGTGCAGGAAAAATCCGAGACAGTCGATTTCGGGTCGCTCACAAGAACTACGCCTTTCGCAGACCACAACTTGGCGAATTTTTGCTTTGTGATTTGTGTGTGCACCCGTACAAAATTCAACTTACCGAGGAGCTGAAAGTAAACGACCATACACAACGACTTGTGTTCGCTGAATGGGCTCGGGAGCAGTTGGAAACCGACCCTAATTTTTATCAAAAAATCATCTTTAGCGATGAGGCCCAGTTCTGGATGAATGGGTGCGTCAACAAACAAAATTGTCGAATTTGGAACGACACCAATCCACAGAGGATCCTAGAGCGTCCAATGCGTCCCGAAAAAGTCACTGTTTGGTGTGGATTTTGGGCTGGCGGCTTCATCGGTCCCTATTTCTTTCAGCACGACGTTGGACAGGTTATCACTGTCAACGGCGAGCGCTGTAGGTCGATGATTACCAACTTCTTTTGGCCTAAATTGGATAATATGGACAGAACGGCATGTGGTTTTATCAAGATGGCGTTACGTGCCACACAGTTCATGCCACATTGAACATTCTGCACGAGCGATTTGAGGGCAAGATCCTCTTACGTGGAGGTGATATGAACTGGCCACCGAGATCGTGCGATTAGACCCCGTTAGACTTTTGCTTGTGTGGTGCTCTTAAGTCGCAGGTCTATGTGAATATGCTACAAACCACAGCCGCCCTTAAAGACAACATATTCCATTTCATAGGTCAAATTTAGCCTGAAATATGCGCCAGAGTCATGGAAAATTGGACATTTTGAATGCGCACCACCAGTACATTTGTAGGATGTTATATTCCGTACATAATAGCATCTATATACTTTTCAAACGAATAAAAAGTTTCGATGATATCTCACACATACTTTGTTTTATTTAAATTTAAAGATAGGAAGCGCTTAATAAAAGACTCTTTACTCATTAATATTTATTTCTTGTTCCGTTTATATTGTAAACAGCTAAATTTATTTTCCGTTGAGTTTGTTGATTATTTACGTCCGCCTCTGTATATTTAAACTTCTTAGAGTAAATTTCCATGTTTTACTTCAAGCACGCGCCAACAAGTGCCACGAGTGATAAACTTTGTTATTCGCATGTGCAAGAACCTTGTAGTATTATCTGGAAAACACACGAAGCAAGTATAAGTATCGATTTATCGTTCGAGCAGGCCGCAACATTGCTTACATGTTCTACGTAGAATTCTTGATTAGAAGAACCGCTTTCCTTCTGAACACCGTTATAGACATAAATGTGCTTCGTTACACCCGCAAAAAGAAAAGTAGATTTTACGTCGTTTTTCCGTTGGCACGGCTGCGTAAACAACAGGTGAGTGCTTTGAAGTAAATGTTTGATCTGGTTAAAATCATTAATTATATGTTATTTGTAGATTATCATTTTTCTGTTGTATACATTTCCACTTTTTTTTACCACAAAGCTATTCGAAATTTACCGCAATTTTTACATTTCTATATAGAGAACTTTTTCCAAAGACCAATCGGACCCAGGTGTTTCAAATTCCTCTGATTTTGTTCTCATGGTTTTGCTTAAGAACTCGTACATATTTTTCAGATTACTAGAAGATGTTATAATAATATTTTTGTGTTAAAAGATTTCACATCGGTAGTCTTTTCTCCCATTTTTGTGTAGATGCCGTGGAGTTCGCAATTAACTTCTATTGCTGTATGTTGTGTTCATTTTTCATTAATTAATCGAATAAACCGCTCCTTCTGCTTCAAAAGAAACTTGGATACTCAATCGTCGGCACTGAAGTTCTTTATGCGATAGCCAGTTATACGGTTGTTAAACGCTGTGCTAACAATTTCTACGTCATCTTTGTCAATAGCGGTAATTGTTGCATTTTTGTGTTTGTTGCTCCTCAAGTGTGTGACATACGTAGTTATTTTCACTTTCAAATCGCACACTATACACAGAATTTGTGGTTGTTTCGAACAAGACCCTTCGACAGGTGACGGAGCTGGACGTTTACGGCTTAATGACATACCGTGCTGTTTTTCCTTGTGGCGCAGTAAGTTGTTCATTCTCGTAAAAGCGATACCGCAAGTCCCACAGTTTAAGTACTTTGCTGCCGACGGATGTATAAGCTTAACCCTGGACGATGATACACCACGACATTTGTTCTGATGCCGTTTGAGATCATTTTCCACGTATAGGAAGCATTGTAAGAGTTGCAACTAAAAATATTTTCGAACAGCATTTTTCTTCGACCAGCTTCCAAGGAAGCTATACACGAAACGCCATGGTTTATATACATTTGAAAACAACCGAAGATTGCCGAAGACGCTCGAGGAGTGCGCAAGCGCGGTCACTAAACCAATTAGCATTAATACCTAGTATTCCGTACTTGCGTAGGTTACTCATTTTCTAAAACCAAATCTTCCGCATAACGGTCAGTAGCACGTGATTATTTCTAGAGCCGGCAAGTACTCGACACCACCCAAATAGAGAATTAGATGCTTGACGACGGTTAACTTTCGCTTTCCTCGTAAAAACTAAAAAAATCTCGGTCAATCAACGTCTAACTTATACTTCGACCCGATCCCATTCCAAGCTTTTTCAAACAACAATGGTCTTGGAATTTTTAAAAGTTATGTTAAAAATTATTGGAAATTTTAAGGCGCTAAACAAAATTTTGGAGTTGTCGCGCATAGTATAGTTAGTATTTGCGTTCCTGCAGTTTAGTTTTAAAAAAATTCGGGTAGAGAAACTTATGTACCACACCCTAAGAAAAAACGCTCTGAGCAGTGGACCCGGTGGATCAGATGGATCCGGTGGATGCAATGGGTGCCAGACTCCCCACAAATGTGAAGTAATTTGAGTCTGCGGCGGTGTAACGTAATCAAAAAAGGCGGGTGTGTCGTAATCAAAATGGCTGATGTGGGGGCGTCCGAGTAAGGAGGGCTTAAGGAGGGAGCAAAGAGGAAATCCACGGTTCCACCCCTTTTTATGGGAGTTTACATGTATAGTTAGGTTGGATATGAGTGCAAATGCCCTACTCATATATTGCGTTAAATTAATTTTTTAGTGTGCCACCATAGTAATCAGTTTAGCGCTCACATAAGTTTAATTTGAAAATAAACTTTATACTAAAAATTTATGATTACAATGTGTATTAATAAAATTTGTGCGATTAAAGACATTTCTACAGATCTGCCTAATCAGAAAAGTATTGCATTAATAATGATCGTTGCGTTGTACTGTCGTTATTGGTAAAAGCCTTATGACTCATCAACTGAATCATCGAGACATTTATAAGGCGTTATTTTACGCTAGTTATAAATTAGATGGGGAAAGAAAAAGTTAGTAAATTTGAATCGACAGACTAGGTACGAACGCATCCTGTATAACAGATTTCATGAACAGTTAATATTAATTAAGCGTATCATTTTAAATCTTTTGTTTTTAGAAAATACAACTTCAAATTAGGGCAGTTAGCATAATTAAAACACAAAAAATAATATTTTCTTAAAATAAATTAGTATAATTTAATAATATAATAATATAACGCACTAGTCATAAAGGATAAACGTTGCGATAACAGAAACCGCTGAAATAAGAGATTCCAAAAATTATACAATGTAATAAAAGCAGGGCTCCTTACAATAAATTCAAACCACGAAATCAGAAAGTTATTTTTTGGAAAAATACGTATTAGGATGTAACTTTGATTCATAAATTATTTTAAAACTACAAACAGAGAAAACATATTTCAATGTTATGCATTTTTTACATAAAATATTAAGAAAGATTTTGTACATCCCTGCATAGAAGTAATTCTATTTAAGGATACACGGAAACAATTAAAGCTATAGTATACAATGTGGTAAGAAGAACAGACGCTTTGTTGGTAAGATTCGCAAAAATTAGATTGCAAATAATGTAATCATTTTATTTGATGCAATGCAATGTATTCGTTTATAAGATTAACACGTAACATTAACTTAAATAAACCATAAAAATTTATGCATCGTTCCTGTGATAAGGTTTTATAGTTCAAGAATTGGACTAGCTACATCTGACGGAAAAACGAATGATTTAATTATCCGCGGTCACCTAATTAAATACGTCAAAAATGTAGTTATACGAAGAATTAATAAGGCGGAGTGGGTCGCGTTGTTGGAATGGTGGAAAACAAGTTAAAAGTTTAGTCGAAATGGAACGAAACCAGCTTCAAGATGTAACTTTCCAAATGGGTAAATTTTACGACGCGCGAGCTTTTGTAGGGCGTCGTTTGCAGATTTAATAAGGAAGATAAGCATGTGTGGTATTTTGCAAACTCGTGTATGGGGCTATCTGCACATATAGTTAAAGTAGGTGGATTGTGTTGAATAAAAGAGTTGTGTTAGTTGAATAATCTCTGTAATTATTGTTTGAAGGACAAGAAATTGGAAAGCTAAACGGTCTGTACATTCTTAACCTTATAACAGGTGAATTAATCCGTAAATAATGATAAGCTTTTATGTATATGTTATATATTTTTTATGTATGTGAATTCTGAATGTAGATATGGATAGTATTTTATGACATAAAACATTAATCAAACATGAATGTGATTATATTGTTGAATGATGACTTAGCGATGGACCAAGTATAGGTTAAATTTAAGTACAATGTTAACATTTCCAAATATTAAGAAATATGTACGGATTGATTTTAAATTATTTTGAAATGGACAATGAAAGGATAGAACGAAGAAGCTGACGTTTATCTGTTTTTATGTTGATTATTAAAGACATCTCCAGACATTGGGATTTGGAGTGTTATCTAATTTAATATGAGAAATAGGTAACACTTGGAGTGATAGTATTATTGATGAATTTAATTCAATAGTTTTTTTTAGGATTTTCATTGTATATTACCAAATCAAATAACTGTATTTAACAATTTTCATATTTATGTGCAGGTTACGTTTAACTTTATCACTTCTCTACTTATTGTAACATCATATTTATTAAATTACTGTAGGCCTACTGCATACTTCAAATAACGTCTTCGTGACTTAAATAAATTAAATCGAATTTCTTTACATGTTGCTTGGTTGACACAAATTAAGGAATTGATTCCTTTTTAATAAAATTTCTGGTTTATATACAATTTATCTATATTCGAGTTTGTTCGAACTTCGTATTGAATTTCATTCCAAAGAGCACGCGCCTATCTGATGCAGGTTTCCGGGAATTCCTCGTTTTATTACCTCATTCGCGCGATCCTCTTATTAGTGACGTGTAGGGTCCGTCCTACTCTAACACATATAAGTTTATTGTGGCGTCGCATACTAATGCCAAAGATGATCAATACATCTTATTTATTTTTATAAGTTTTAACGTTTTTGTTGTTTCTTAGAATATATGTCTATTTGTTTAGTTAAGTATTTCCCTAGTTCTAAGTACAGATGACTCATCCGTTCTCTATTCCTAATATTCTAGAAAATTCTTTATTTAAAATGAATTTATGTGATTCAAAAATCAATTTATATGATTAATTTAAAGCTTTATAATACAAACGAGGTGCTATTCTATAGAAAATATTTGCTTTCACAGTAAAACTTGTTTTAATACACATAATTAAGATTAAAGCGTTATTTCTTTAGCAAGATCGATATGATTGCTTACGAAAAATGCTATTTACAGCAAATGAAAAGCAAAAATATATTGATAATTAATCAGTGAAAATAAATGGCTTTCTATTTATTTTAAAGTGATCAATTTGCATTCGCATTTAATGCGTTTTAAGAAACCTTAAAAATAATTATTTTTACTTATACAGCTTACATAATTCGCTATGTACTTACAATACGCTTATATCATACAGGGTGATTATCTTTACACACGCAAATGCATTTATGTTTGGCATTCTAATGTATTATACAGGGCGTAACCATAAATTTACAAAAAAATTTATTTTTTCGGATTCTTTTATATCTTGGTGGGATTTATTTGTAGAATTTGGGTTTCAGCGACCACCTTTCGTGACCCCTAATTACGGCCTTGTTATAGCGATATATATACATATATATATATTACTCATATTTAGACCAGGGTAGAAAATTAAATAATCACATCAAATAATTTTAATCACCGTGTATAAGGAATTTTATTAAATAATACGCTTTATTAAAACCATGAAGCATAAATAAATTCGGTCGTTTCAGTAAAAATAAGAAATTTAAAATCATGTACAAGACGCTTTATATCAAAAGAAACAGTATTAACAAGCTCTACGGGTAATGTAATTATTCCTAAACAAATGGAAATTACGTGCAAAATTTATATTAATTAACCCTATTTTAAGTAACCGGTAGTAAAACAAAGTGTACACATAATAATTAATAGTTAACTTGTATTCGCTAAAAATGAAAGGATAGAAGTCAATTTTAATTGGAGTTAATTAAACCATTATTAATAATAAGCATAAAAGTGTGAAAATCCAAGATTATAATACCAGAAAATAAAGCTCTGAGAATTAATATTATTTTGAACACCTGCGTAGTTTAAATATCACGTACGGCGAAAATTGGGTAGATAACAAATGGTTTCAAAGAATCTTGAAGAAACCGTGGCTTAATATTCACGAGAAGGTGCGATACGGGGTTATTTAACCCAGATAGTCCACATGGACTAAAATAAAATCGATAATAAAGAATATCAATTTGCACCAATGCGAACAGGTTAGAAAAGGAAAGAGAAAATGCGTCAAGCAAAGACACATATAGTAAAAGGCGTGATTTAAGCAACGTCACGAGGGTCACAATTGGTTGAAAATAGGATGCAAATATCAGAGGTAGAAACAACGATTTCTGTACAAAATTAATTAGTTTTTCTCGGACATGTTTGCGTGCCGTGTGAGAATTTCTGAGATTTAAATGGGGCGAGTGAAAAATTCGTAAAAACCGATGCGCGAGCGACGGACTGGGAACATAGAATCAGAAATTCTTAAGAATTGTCTGTTTTGAGGACAAAAGCGACGTGCCGGCTATTCGCTATATATACCGGTGGTAATATGAATTTCGGCCTCTTAGACTTTTGACTATTCGATGCGTTAAAAGCTCTTACATCCGCGACTTGATTCAAGATGTTAAACAGTGCATTTTAGTTTGATAAAATAATTTAAAATTTTGCTCGTATATTTTAGTGATTCAAAATAGTTTGTTATTTACGTGCTAACATGAATGTACTTCAGTGCACTTAGATACAAGGTAATAAAATTTAGTATCACTGTACCAATTAGCAAAATTTACGACGACAAAAAGTAGGCAGTTTTGGCGTATATTGGTGAAAGACGCATGAATTTCTCTGCTATTTTTCGGGGGTGTTAATAATTAAATGGTTCAAATACGTGTCTGGATCCACGAAACAAAGGTCAGATATACACAGATGAGTTCCGGAAAAGCCCAGAAACAACTTTAAATAAATGGTGATGGAGAAAATTTTAAAAGCGTTGAGAATTAGAAGCCGTAAATATAATCCTGTTGGAATGGTGTGATTAACTAAAGGGACGATGTACATTGAAGCTACGAGGACAGTAACCTTCAGGTAAATTATACTATTTTGTTTGACATTTTTGTGTGTGTTGAATAACTTTATAATTGATTTACTTTAAATGGACATTAGTGAAATTGTACTAACCATAAAATTTTAATTTTAAGATGAAATTTGCTTGTTTAAGTAGAAAGGGTATTTAGTATTGATGTTCTGAATTATGATGAAACTTTGGGTATGTCTTTGAGCTCAATTAGACGAACCTGGTTAATTAACGTAAAGAGGTGGTAGATGCTCCTTTATACTCAGACTCCGGTCTGCTTATATTGTTATATTAATTAGTAGGCATCCAACAAGGACTTTAATTCTGGATGCACGTTAAAGTGATAATAAAATTAATCTTGAAATTCTTTTAAAACTGAATTTTATGCTGAAATTTAATTTGAAAATTTAATGTATTCTGAATATTGATGTAAATAGAGTTAACGTTGATGTTTGTGGTAGGAATGTGTTGTTTAATTTTATGAATGAGGAGGTTTATAAAATTAGGTAAGCAGCTGAAGCGAAACCAGGATCACAGCAGTTTATGACGCCCAATCGGTGGGACTAGAATTTTTTTGTTGAAAGGACCCAGTTCCCGCATTCAAAGGAGTATATCACAGCAATATATATATATATATATATATATATATATATATATATATTGCTATGACAAGGCCGCGTTTGAGTGCATTGCTGAAAGAGTGAAAATGGCTTTGCGTTTTGAGCCACTAAAAGTGTGCGGTGACAAGGCCCGTTTGAGAGGCATTACTAAAAAAGTGCTGTGATACAAATACAACGATTTGTAAAATTTGAACTTATTTACTTACCTTCCTTTTTAATCTAGCTTGGCTAGCTCAACGGAACTGACGAAATTTTTCAAAACAAAATCAAACACAACAATATCACAAAGCATTTATACAGTATTAAATATTTTCTCCCATACAAAAGCATTTAGAACTTTTACAACATTGTTTCTTTTAAACAAAAATAATTTCTAAGGATAAAAAAATATATTCTTTACCTTATTTTAAATTTACAAAATTAAACTTATTCTTTTGAGAATCGTTTACCTGGATACAATTATTTCCACGCTTGAAAGATTTGTTTTGGCCAGAAAAAATCCTTGACAGATAATCTATTAAAAGGTCAGAGTATTTCGAACTCTGATCACAAACTCTCCTGGTATAACCTTTTTACATAAAAAATATTATATGATTAACAATTATTATTATTATAGCTTACACTAACTATAAATTAGTTAAAAATAAATCTACTTGCAGAATCCACTAAAACTTTCGTTGTAATAAAATATCTTCTTATTCTAAATTGATATCCAAATCAGCTTACCAGATTAAAATCCTCGTTTCTAACAGCAGTTACCAAAGTACATTTTTGGTTAAATCTTCCTCTCACTTATTTAACAAAATTTTAGAAAAATAGCTTTATATTGAAGAAT
The DNA here is from genome assembly GCA_036346225.1 of Platerodrilus igneus. NCBI lineage: Eukaryota > Metazoa > Arthropoda > Insecta > Coleoptera > Lycidae > Platerodrilus > Platerodrilus igneus. Next base: position 3,465,777 of record JARFIW010001031.1, read on the forward strand.
TTAGCGTGCAAGTTATCTTTTGGCTGCAATTTTCGCCTGCAACACATTTTGTCAGAAAGCAAGAGGCTTTTCTTAACCTAAAATGTTACAGTTCTAAATGAAATTCTAAGTCTTGAGATATAACTTAATTTAATTAGCTATTTCTTTAATTTTTTTTGTATAAACATTTTGATATATAAAGCAATCTTCAGAAATATATACAAAAATACAGATAAGTATCCAAACCATACCCTGCCTATTTGGCATCTGAATTAAACAATTTTAGTTATTTTCTTAACTGCCTTAAAAAATTATAAAGCTAAAGCCACTTAGGTACTTTTTTCACCTTTTACTCTTCACTGAAGATACATACATTTTGGTTTCAAAATACTAATTATATAACTTTTCCTAGAAATTCTGCTCAGTTATAAGAAAAAAAATAGATAATTTCACAAGATTAGCTCAAGATAGCAGTAAAATCCTAAAGATAATTCGCACAGGTAATCCCAAGATAAAGGTAATATCCCAATATAGTTTCTAAAAGTAGTCCCAAAACAAAGGTATTATGCTAAAGGTAATCCAAAGATAAAGGTAAAATCCACATGTAATTTCCAAAAATAAACTCAAGATACAGATAAAATTATAAGATAAATAGGTAGATATGCTTAAAACTAAATTCTCAGAGAATGACCCCGTAAAACCGATAGAAAGGGAATTTCCTTGTGCTCAGAATGGAGGTTCGCGAAGCGATAGTCGTTCTGTTGAACGCACAAGGGTCCAGCTTACCATAGCTATAGGATCACCAATGTCCAAGGTGCGGAGTCGATAAGATATGCCAAGGGCAAACAAATTATCTAAAACACTGTCACCGCTTAAGGAAAGGATAGTGTCGACGCATGGCTGCCTACAAGGTCTGCACAACATGACCCAGTGCCGTGGGTTGCTAGGTCCCACAGACCCTACAGCAACTAACAGAAAAGAATATAGAATAGGAAAATGTATTAAAATAAGGAGGTTGCGTTTATTTTGATGCCACAGTAGCTTCCAAAGCGAAAAGAGAAGAAGAAAAGCTTGCATTGAGCAAACCGGGGTCAGTATCCGGGGGTGTGGGCACCACTCTTACGTAACAAGCGGTAGTCTTTGAGACTTAGAACAGGCCCGTCGGAGGAAAAATAAAGCAGAAAGGAGACAGTGGGGTATAAAAAGTTACCTTCGAACAAGCGTTTTACAGGAAAGAGACAGAAATGCTCCCAAATTAAGGGAACAGGATGTTTGAGAACCCCCTACCTAGCAAAAGAAACAGAAATAAAACCACTTGCTGCTATTTTCAAAAGCAGGCACACTTGTTACACCTGATTGGCACCGCAGTTTTATTTTAATATAGGTTAAGAGATTTTCCTGAGAGCGATAAAAATTCTCATAACAATATCTTAGCGTATTTAAATATAAAAAATGGATCTGGTTGTCTAGTGATTAAAAAAGGCAGGATACGGGTAAATTTACAACACGTAATAATGTTAAAAAAAATAAAAGGGGTTACCCAAAATAGATAGAGCTAAACTGAACGGTATTATACTCAGAAAGTATAAAACGACGCAAGTTAGGAAAACATTAGACAAAATTGGCATATTTTTAAGAGAATAGTGTTAGAAAAAGCACACTTATTAAAAAACAGTAAAAAAATAAAGACAACGTACAAAATCTTATATTTAGCAGAAGAAAAAAAATTGTTTTAACGAAGGAAAGTATGAAAACAAAAACTTAGGATTAAGATAAATAGTTTGTGAACACAATTAGTGCAGAATAATTGTAACGAAATGGAAACAGTTTTAAAAAAAGGCGAACCAGACAGTTTATCAAATATTAAGAACCTCTGCTTTAACATTAATTGTTACGTATTAAGTGAATTAACTTATAACATGGCCCTTCATTTATTGGATAGCCAAGTTTCCGTTTCTATATTTATTAATTCTAATATATTTTTGTATAAAAGTAAAGGAACTCATTTTGTTTCCTAAACTTGGCCCTAATTATTTTATAAATTATCTACATTGTAAGACTAAAATGGTCCAACCATGAATAAATATGTTCAGATATCTTCTTAATTCTTCTTGGGTATTAAACCACTCACAGTTTTTATAATTGTCTTTATTTACGTTTCGATCCATGACCTAGGATCGTTGTCAAAATTATTTTGACAACGATCCTAGATCATGGATCGAAACGTAAATAAAGACAATTAAAAAACTCGAAGTGGTTTAATACCCAAGAAGAATTAAGAAGAATACAAAACAAACCACAACAAACATACAGGGAATATGTTAAGATACCCTTGGGGATTTTTATCGCGCTTAGGAAAATAATGTAAAACGCGCTATTAATATGACAAAGTTTTCTATTCTAATTGGATGTAAGAAATCAGCCGGTTTAGATAAACCAATTCCGTGAGGAGTAATTGCTGAATCAGTAGATTAATTACATGAATAATTTTAGTACCGAACTTCGGGAGAGTGTGATATTGCGTGTTTTAATGTAGTGCTCGGGTTTCTTGTTCCTACGTCCTTACCTTTTCCGCTTAGGGCATTATAGAGATATTGGAAGCAACAACGTTATAGTGTTTGCGAAATCTGAATCACCGCTAATCTGAAGAAAATTTCGTTGCCGCAGACCATGAATCGCAAGTATTAATAACTTTATAATTTGTAGTTAGGAATTTGTACGATTGAACTTTAATAATTATTTTAGTAACAGGTTGGGGTGACGGTAATGTAGTAAGGGCAAAATGTAATTATTTAAAGACCGCTAGACGGTCACGTCCCCTATGCAACTCCGATTCCAGTGTCTACTAGAATCGTGCTCTCCATAGCATGCACGATGTATAGTAGGTAAGTGATAATTCTGAATAGAAACAGAGGATTAGGATATAGTACTAAATAAACTAAAAGAAATTTTATATATTGATTTTGGCACAATAATCAGCAATAACGTAACAAAGAATAAGATGTAATAAAAAAGATAGCGATAGAAAAATCTTAGTAAAGTTAAGATTTTCCTGAGTAGTCTTACCAGAGGAATAAGAGTTTACTTCCGAAATATTTCATTAAAGAGAGTTTAACTTTTAAAGTTGTAAAATGTCAAAAGCTGATATTACATTTCGTAATTATCTATTTTCCAAGATACATATTTCTATGCAGGAAATATCGCATTTTGCAAGCCATTGCTTTTCTAGGAACCTTTGTAACAACGACAATTTCACACTAGAATTTACTAAAAGGGTAACTTAGAAATTTTAGCAAAAGTATTTGAATAATATGTAACCTTTGGAAATAATATAAGTCTGCTACGATGAGGTGATAAGAACTTTAAAGTTCAACAGCGTTATGCACGTAAAAGGTAACAAGAAGCACTTGCACGAGTATTTATAATTAGAATGATGCTTATAGCCAAATACCTCAAAAGGTCACCAGGTGAAAGACTGAATTGTATAAAGGTACGAAAATATTTTTCAGTAATGACACCCTTTCAGAGACAAAATTAACCCTACGTATTTATTAAAATTTTTCGCCAATTTAGTACTAAAGTAAACTTTTAATTGAATTTGTAAAGAGAGCATAAGCATGTAAAGTTAATTTCTAGTTCTTAAAACCTTTTTTAGTTAAATTGTGGATTTTATATCCCAATCAGTTTTTCTTAAACTTAGAACAACCCACGGTATAGTAGCTGTTGGAAAGGAAACTTCATAGAAGGGCGTTAAACTAAATTTCAGTTTGCGGTGGAGTAGAGAGCGGTTGTGGGTTGAAATATGGAACGGCTCCGTGGCGTAGTTGGTATGCGTGTGACTACTACGCCCAAGGTCACTGATTAGAACACCAATATGGTGCGCTTGAAAAATGTTACACAAAAATACGCCCTTGTTGGAATGAGAGGTTAAATGGGGGTCGCGTTGTGAGTGTTGTCACGCACATTAAAGATCCCTACCTTGCTAGAAACAGCAAAGGTTTGGGAAAATTCAAAATTTTTCAGGTAAAGAACTTGCTTCCGGGCCAATGTAGTACTTTCGGGTGGAACATCGAAAAAAATCAAATGTGGTGTGGGTTGAAATATGGCAAAAGATAGATAAAAAACGTTTCAATATAAATAGAAGAAGTTGGCGCCATTACATCTAGTAGAACGTTTACCCAAATTATTTAACCAGCGGTGCAAAAATAAAAATAAATACTATAAGGATAGCTACCATAGTCTGATAATTGAAGCAGAATCTGAAAGGAATATACAAGAAATTATTTCAAATGAAAGGTTAATAACAAACTAAAATGAGAAACGTCCCGGAAAAAGACAACGTTTAATCGTAATATAGGAAATTCCAACCAACCTGAGAGAAACTAAAATTAAACAAATGATTTGCAAACAAAGTCTTGAGGAATTGGTAACGGTAGAAGATTACAAAAACAACTTCTATTGAAAATCTAAAACGGGGTCTAAAGATAGCGCGATACACAACTATGCAGCAAAGGTATCACCAGAAATAAGAAAAATAATATTACAACTAGGGAAAATATTTAAGTTGCACGGAACTGCCTGTAAAAGATTATATTATAGTTTAAAATGTATACAGTGTCGGAACTTGGGACATGTTTTCAAGTACAAAAGAATCTTGTGGACACTGGAATAGAAACAAAACCAGTCGCAAATTATAGAAAAACCAAAACCCGAAATAAAAACAAATAAACAACATATATCCTATGTCATCGAAGAAAGAGAGGAATTATAAGACGGACCAGACAACTTGCAAATAGGCAAAACATTGTTGGAAAGACATCTTAAGAATCAAATATAGAAATTAGCCTAAAAATAGTTGATTAACACCAACAAAAATTGAACTGTTAACCGGGGAACTACGGTATATTGCTGAAAATATAACAATAAATAAATAATCATGGCGGCGAAGGAACCTCAAACTGTCCAAAATCAGATAAGATGGACACTAACAACAGCAAAGGATATAACAACAGTACACTATCTTCTAAACCATTTTGATTATGTACAAGAAAGATATAACAACTATGATAAATACACTTTATGAAAAAGGAAGTACAAAAGCAGGCTTTAGGATAATAATTAAATTCTGATCCAGGTTAATCGTATTTAACAATATTAGCAATAAAAATTGAGCAAGACGTCACGCAAATAATTATTATGATTGTTGTGCCTTTTTTAATATAAGTCTTCACGTTCTATTTTACTATTTAATTTTAGGGGAATTTTATATCCCGCTTGGGAAAGTTATCCATTTTTACTTTTAGTTTAAACTTTGTGTGTAAATCCCACGAAGACTAGGTTCTCACGAATTTAACGTTGGTCTACGTTTTGTGTTGTATAAACCGGAAATGTTACGTTCTCAGCCCATGAAGACGCAGATGCGTTAGTGGTTTTAGCGCTGGAGCATAAAAGTTGTGTAGAGGCGACGATTGTTGATGGGAACTATGCCTTTAAAAGGACATGGGACTTTACTATCGACCATCATCGAAAACAGACGTGCGGGCCGACAGTTCGAGCCGACGAAGTGAGCCTTTTCCTTCGTTACCTTTTTCCTTTATCGAAATGAAACATACATGTGCTACGTCGACTATGACCACCGGACGTCGTCGAAGAGAACAACTACTGATGAACGCATAAGCCCATTATTTCCACTGGGTAAGTTTTTGTATTGAAAACAAAAAAAGTTTTACCTTCGTGAATATCAGATAACAAATTGCACTTTTATATTTCCTAAACCCTTACCTGATATCACAAGGTCGAGAATTTCTTATTAACAATGAAAGCCCAAGGTAAAGTTGGATGGAAAACGGCTTGAGGAAAAGAAAAACTCTTTAGACATAAATAGCGAGTAGAGTGTTAGCTCTGGGTAGATCATGAGCTTGGGTCATGGGTTGTCAAATGACCAAAAATATAAATAATGAGCGCCACCGTATTTTTCAATACAACAACCTACAAAAATTATCTGTGCTTGTATTAGGGGAATGCGGAAACCTTATATCAACACCACTAATATAGCCATAAAACCTGAATTTCACTCTTTTAAAACACTTACCAAAATCTCAATTATCAGATGTCATGCAGATGTCTCGACTTGACCTGTGAACAAACAAATGCACACCGTTTGTGTCCTCAAAAATATTTACCAAAAATAAAATAATAGAATTTAAGTTTCAAAAATATACACCCAGGGTATTTGTTATCATTACACACACTTTCTGATCATGAATGACCTGTAAGTTTTACTTGTATTTTGAATAATAAAAGAGTCATGCAAAAATAGATTCTATTTGATTAAATTCCTTGATTTGCTTTAATATAATATTTTTCAACTAATAATTTTTTTTTATAGAACAGAAATATAATAAGGATTTGTATTCAAAAACAAAGATCTCTAAATTGAATCTTTTATAATAAATTTTATAAAAAGTTTGAGCTCTCTTAATAATTCATATTACATATTCTTCAGCCATAGTAGTACTACGTTGACCTCACATTCAAATTTAATTACTTAAGTTCTGATAAAACAGCATGTTTTAACATAGAGTTAGTTTTACTTAATATGTATAAAAAGAATTCGTCACGTTAATTAAGAATCAAAGTACATGACCTCAAAATTATTAAATATATTTTTAAATTGGCGTAACATAACATGTGATGTTTAAATTGGACAGCTGAATATTTTTTTATTTGACATTATATGCCACTAACAACTTTTTAGTTTAGCTAACGTTATCTGTTTGTGCAATAATTATGACAAGCAAACAGCATAGCCATTTTTAAAATTTATGCAAGGTTATCAATTTATTACGGAATTCTTTCTTTCCTTAAACGATTTTTAAGTGACTTTAGTGTAAGTAAAGTTTCAACCTTATATTTTCTTATTACGATTAAAGAATTATGAAAGTGATTAAATGCTAAATAACACTGACGTGTGGAAATACCGTACGACCAAAAGAAATCGAACTATAACCTCAGATGTGGGAAATTCCATTAACTCTGCGTTCTGCGATGCACAAATAGAAGCCACGTGAATACGTACAAATTTATTGCTGGAATTTTGAAAACTCTTCTGAATAAACAGTATTTAACGAAACCAATTTCTCCTTAATTACATCCTATAAAATTTAGTATTCCAAATCCCAAACTAAATTTTCTAAATATTGCTTCTGAGTTATTTTCTAGATCCAAGATATTATCTACTTCCGTGGTGTTGCATGTTTTAATGATGGTGACTTCTATATCTCCTTTTACGAACTCGGCAGCAGGCCATGTGCCTGGAAACCATCTTGACTTTTCTACGCTGCGGAGCAGCTTACCCGTTCGGACGCTGATAGAGAAGTGACACGAAACGACAACTCGACGAAGCTTATTAACGAAACTTAGACCTCAAAAGTAAACGAGTCTATATGTTATTATAAATTTTATGAATTATTTTTATTGTACGGAAATTTACAAATTATATTTTTATATTATTGCTGTATTATTTTAGATTAATAAATGAAGTGTAACTACGTAAAAAAATACGTTACACAGTCTCTTTCCAAGAGAAAAAATTTGAGGTATCTATAAAATCGAAGAATTTTTTCTACCAAAACTTTAACGACAGAAGAATCAAAATACTCATATTAACTATATAAACACCTAACTAATCAAGACAAAACAGCACAATCTTTTAATATAACTAAAGACAAGTTTAACCAAAAAAATAAGAATTTTTCACTAAATGATATGGGGAGATATAAATGCATGGGAATGAGTGATCAGTAACTACGCGTACCACACGCCAATAAAGGGACAAATTCGAGAAGTCACAATCGGTATTTACACTTAATCAGTTAAGAATATTTAGGGGATTCCAACACTCACTAGATGCATGTTACAAAAAAATTTCGAGTACAATAACCATATCAAAATCTTAAATTTAATAAAAAGCAAAAACATTTTTAACTATAAATCAGAACAAGAATGAACAAAATTGATAATATGACAAAATCACTACTAAACAAGAATCTGTACAACAAATACTCTTCCTAACTTTATTCTACTTGTTATAAATATTTATATACATATATTTCTAAATGCTTACAAAATTTGCACAAATTGATGAATTAAATAGGTACCAAAGCATGTTGATTACTAAGTCCATTTACGAAACAAATCACTAATAATCGAGAAGCAGACAAAGTATTAACAACACCTATTCATCAACAAAATATTTTCAATCCTTAAGTGAGTACCTCATAATATTTTCTGTATTACCACTATCATACAGACTCAACTATCTCACTCAAAAATTCTATGACTTCAGTGATTCAACACTAAAGAACTTCAAAATCACCAATAAACTATAATTTGAGCCAACTGGGACATATTCACCAGCAACTCACCAAAAACTACTCATGAACTATCATAGCTCATAAAAACTCTCAACTAGAATAAGCATATCAAGCTTAGTCTCAAACCACTAAACCAAAATTAAGCATTTCTTTAATGCTCACTATACCATCTCACATTCACTATATCACTAAATGCCTACTACATTACTAAATATTCTCTATATTCTCAAACATATACTTCATCACTAAATACCTACTTCATCACTAAATACATGCAACATCTCTAAACACATGCTGCATTCTTAAACACCTCATCAAACACATCACCAAACACATCATTATCCACTTCATCAAACGCATCATCATCAAAACCCATTAAGCACATCATTAAACACTTGCAATATTAAAAATCATCAAGCACTATTACTACCAAAACTAATAATCACTTTAAGCAAAATCAAAACTTTCTACTAAGTTTAATCTCATCGTACTTAGGAATTCAAAACATGGACAAAAAAATCACGGCCGACATTAACTATAATTAGAAAATACTTAAGGAGCTGTAACATTCGGAACATCTTCATCTTCATTATCACTTATCGCTGAGTTATCGGTACTAAATATTTCCATTCACTTAAATTTGAAGATAAGGGTAGATTGGAGGGGAGAAATTTAAATACAAAATTATTTTCTACTTTACATTATGATCACTTTAAATAAATGTTCTGGTACACTCTTACACTACTCATAATCACACTGTCGAGACAAACTAAAGTGCTTCACAACGCATAAATTTGCTAGAATGACAAGCTCCTCTATGAGCATCACCTAGGCTTATAAACAAAATTGCTAGAATGACAAACTCTTCTATGAGTCTCACCTAGACTGATAAACAAAAAGAATTACATCATAACTGACTTCAAATAATCTCAAGTAACGATGCCAAAACTGCTAAAGCGACAGACTTATCACGAATCTCGTTTAGACTTATATAACGCTGAGCGACCAACTCTTCCTGAGTCTCGTCTAGAGTAACATAATGCTACGCGACAAACCACAACGACAAGTCTCGCTTAGATCAAATACGACTTAACATACTACGTTGCAACGCGAATATAAATAAAAAATTGCTACCAAATCAAATCAAAAACGTGCCTATGCACAAGAGCAATTTTCAAACAATATTTCAACAGTAAAAACTAGTGTACCATATAACTATATAACTATATAACATAGTATAACATAGTGTAACATATAACTAATATAACTAATAGGAATGGAAGATAAACCTACTATCGATGTAGTACACCCAGAATCAAATAAACCTGTAATATCTACATCAAACAACTTAACTATCACATACGGGCGATTATCATAAGGCTTTTTTTCAAATAATGCATTAGCTTTGAGTTGAACTCGAGTCTTGCAAAAATTTCTAACTACCTGAAGCCATTGCGACCACTCCTCCTTACAACATAGACCTTTTTGATCATACAACATAATAGTAGCTTTTTGTCTAGAAACAGGAAATTCGCTACTCAACGTCTGTTCCTTTACTCGTTTTGTTAGACACGACGAACAAGTGATACTTGTTACTCTTTTACGACCACAACCATAACAATATAATCTTTTAAAAGATCTACAAACACTGAAAGTATGCCCATAACGTTAACAATTCCAACATACCAATTTATGTTCAAAAGAAGGGTTACCTACTCTACTCGTTTCTGATATTGGGGTAGTAGAATTAAGAATTTGAACTGGAGAGTGCGAAGACTTAGGGGTATAAACACGACTTGAAGCATTCTCAAATGAACTATGGGGCTTACTTCTAAAATGAGGATTAAAATTATTAATAGGTTGCTTGTTACTATATGACACAACTGAAACAGATTTTTGTTTACTTAAGGAAGCTTCTTCTAACTTCTTACATAATTTAACTAAAGTACGAACATTTTCTATCTCTATAAGAGCAAGGTGCTGAATAAAATATGGCAATAAATTTTTCTTGACTATTCTAACTTTAGTATGTTCTGCAGGAATAATAGGTAATCGGTTAAATAAACTTTCCAAATTAGCAATAAATAAAACAACCGATTTGCCATTTTTCTGAAATCTATTTTTAATTTTTCCCCAAATATCGTCCTCAGGATGTGCTGGTAAAAAATCTTTCTTTAATCTATTAACCAACGAACTCCAATCTGTTAATTAACTACGAACGCAACGATACCATACTAATGCATCACCAGTAAACAATTCAACCGCAGAACTAAACAATTCTACTTCAGATACTTTTCGTGACTGTGCAATGTCACTAATATTTTCTAAAAATTGATATAAGAGGGATGGATTTCCAGAATATTTTATAGACCAAGATCCAATAGGAACTGTCTGTGTGACATATGCGACCGTTGGAATGGGCACATTAGATGCAGCAATAGAATTTATACTTATATCATTCTGATTCGAACCTAAATCTTTATTTAATCTCTCATGAAGATCTGCCTCCACAACAAGAATAGTAGCCAAACTTTCATTTTTAAATAACACAACTTCTTCAAAATTTTCTTTAGGGAACCTTAACCGTTAAATTCTACCTGTAAGATGTATTAATCGTGACCGTATCCTTTTAAAAATAGAATCGGCGGGATCTTCAATAAATTCTAACAAAACATTTCTTACTGACTCTATACTAGACTCAATTTCTTCTTTTTCTATATCGAAATCCACCTTATAACTTGAAAGATCAATTAAACAACCTAGTTTATCTCTTTCCTTGGCCAACAACCTAGCTAAAATTTTCCTTTTATCTGAAACTGGTCTTGAATTTTCAATGCCTCTAATGTTCAATTCATATTCTAATTTATTGTTGAGTAAATGAACGATGCTATATATTTCTGCCATAATTAAATATCTATATTTCTCTAATAATATAATCTTTGAAGATAAATTCACAAACAAAAAGATGTCCTAACAATATTGAGAACCCACAAGAAACTGTAACAGACTGTAACAAACTGTAACAAAAATGAAACTACAAAATCACATTAGTAAAATCGATTCCAACCTCAGTCGCTGAGTACAAGTGTAATGAATATAAGTGCAAACAATCTAGCCCCAGTGTATAAATGAAATTATTCTAGCCCCAGTGTACAAGTGAAATTATTCTAGCCCCAGTGTGCAAGTAAAATTATTCTAGCCCCACATTGGGCGCCAGTGAAAACAAAAAAGTTTTACCTTCGTGAATATCAGATAACAAATTGCACCTTTATATTTCATAAACCCTTACCTGATATCACAAGGTCGAGAATTTCTTATTAACAATGAAAGCCCAAGGTAAAGTTGGAAAGAAAACGGCTTGAGGAAAAGAAAAACTCTTTAGACATAAACGGCCAGTAGAATGTTAGCTCTGGATAGATCATGGGCTTGGGTAATGGGTTGTCAAATGACCAAAAATATAAATAATGAGCGCCACCGTATTTTTCAATACAACAACCTACAAAAATTATCTGTGCTTGTATTAGGGGAATGCGGAAACCTTATATCGACACCACTAATATAGCCATAAAACCTGAATTTCACTCTTTTAAAACATTTACAAAAATCTCAATTACCAGATGTCACACAGATGTCTCGACTTGACCTGTGAACAAACAAATGCACAACATGGACACCGTTTGTGTCCTCAAAAATATTTACCAAAAATAAAATAATAGAATTTAAGTTTCAAAAATATACACCCAGGGTATTTGTTATCATTACACACAATTTCTTATCATGCATGACCTGAAAGTTTTACTTGTATTTTGAATAATAAAAGAGTCATGCAAAAATAGATTCTATTTGATTAAATTCCTTGGCTATAATTAACGTAGTTGTTAATCGACCACTGATCTACATTGGGTTCATACTCGCATAGACTTTGGGACCAAAGTATCACACTCTCAGTTGGACGACCTACTTTGGGTTCTTAGTCACGTTGCTTTTAGTCGAACGACCTACATTGGATCCGTAGTCTCGTTACTTTGGGACCAAAGTATTACACTCTTTTAGTTAAATGAACTACTTTAGGCCCATAATCACGTTGGTTCCATAGTCGCATTGACTTTGGAACCAATTTGACCTACTGACCTACTTTGGGCCCAAAGTCACATTGACTTTGGGACCAGTTTTCTTACTGACCCATTTTAGTTTAACTTACTGACCTACTTTGAGCCCATAGCCGCATTGACTTTGAGACCAGTAGACCTACTGACCTACTTTGGGTCCAAAGTCACATTGACTTTGGGACCAGTAGACCTACTGACCTACTTTGGGTCCATAGTCGCATAGTATTGCTACTGACGACATGTGGTTAAAATTATATACTTACAAAAGCTTAGAGTTGCCAGCAAGCGAACAGAAACCGGATAAATGCACTACTAGCTGCAGAATAGTTTGATATAAATCACCGATTTTTTCTAGGTAACAGCTTGACAAATTTTGTAATTAACGGGAAATCTAATTAAAAAATAAAATTTATTAAAGAACGTGTTTTTCAGTTGCCTCTGGAAAACACCTAGTAAGCATAAATGTTCACACATTTACTATATGTTCGCAATTCATTGTAAATTTCTTAGCAGATATTCATGTAACGTAGAACATTAGTCTGGAAGTACGTCAGTATAACCTAGAATAATATAACGTTTGCACTATTTAAAGCAATTCCACTATTCAAAGTGCATATTTGAATGGAATGCAACCTCTTCGAAACCGTCCAACTATAACATTGCAGATAACAACAACAAAGTTTAAATAGCATTTTCATAATGCAGTACCTGGAACGGCTTGGCTTGCACGTATTTTAGGAACAAAGGTTGCATATTTAATAGCGTTATATAAACTAAAGTCTTTTATGTGCAATACGCCATTCAAAGCCAATTCTCAATTTAAAGTTTAGATTGTGTTAGCTATAAAGTGATCTATCCAACTTTAACACAGATTCCGTTTCTGCTTAATGGTGGGATGGTAACGGGTCCAAACTCGATTTTTTGACGTCTGCTATGTAGAACTCCGTTCCAGAAAATCCAGATATTGCACAGAGAAGCTTGTGTAGTTATCTGGAAAACTACCATTGACTGCGACGATAAACAACACGTTGCCATCTAACTCAAGTGGAAGTGCTTGCAGACTGCGACGATAAACAACACGTTGGCATATAACTCAAGTGGAAGTGTTTGCATATGGCTGAAGTTCTGTCAGCGAAAACCTGTCTAAGTCGAGCGTCACCTAAGTTTGATTAGTTTCAAGGTTTTTCGAAAGCATCCCCAGCTGGAAATATAGATGACCAGAATACAAAATCAAAAAAGTGTGATGAAGCTCGACTTAGTTTGAAAGTACAATAGTAGAAATCTGATTTCTATGTAGCCGCAAACCCCAAATCTTTACTTAGTAAATTTCATAATCCAAGCGTGCAAATTTCTACGTTAAAGTTATAATATGCTATCGCTTACGATTGTTCTCTTGCAGCGGGTTATCGTAGTGTGATTCTCAGCAGATTTATGACATGGTGTTTGTTGGTAATAGCTGATGTACCCTAAAAGAAGGGAAGAACGATTTAGGTGCTTCATCAGCACTTGCGGTAACACACCCCGAAACGCAGTTGCTTCCTCGGACTCCGGTACTGAAATGATCAATTTAGGTTCATGTAAATAACCCCCATCGTTAAACACCCATTCGTCACTCCACCGGATTTGCTTATTCAAGTTGGCCGATTTCCTACAACCAATTGGAATTGAGAATTTTGACACTTTAATAATGCGTGCTCGCAGTACGATCCCAACAACGATAAACCCCGAGAATATTTTAACGTATTTATATATATATTAAAATCATTCCAATCCTACAATGTAACCAATAATTTATATAATAAACAGGACCAAATTTAGGAATCAAGGGCAATTAATTTACCTTTATACAAAAATAATAGATTTATCAAATATAAGAAATGGTAAAGGCACGTTAGGGGTTAATTTACTTAACACATAACAATGTAGACTTAAGAATATGACTGATTAAAAACTTTAATTCCATATTGAATCGCTTAGGTTAATAAATCTAATGCCTTTGTAATTAGTTAAGCAAAACAATTCAAGTTTCTTCATCGCTGAAATTCTTCTTTGGGACTTTGTTTCCATCTAGTAAAGATTTTACCAGAACAAACATTAGCGTATCTAATTTCAAATTGGGTTTATCCGTGGGTATGTTAGAAAAAAAAACAAGTCACATACATGTGTCGGGATACTTACCTGGTCAGCCCTCATAAGCGAATTGACACAGCATCGCCGCGGTAGTTAGCAACAACCATGCTACTACCGTAATTGCAACGGCGGTCTACATGCAAGAGCAGTTGATCTACATCAAGGAATAACGGGGCTACGTAACAAGCAATTTAGACTCCAGCTAAGAGCTAAAAAAACAGGAAAATATTACTAATATTAAGAACTCAGGAGCGCTTACCGATACACACCAAATCTATATATTTGATAGAGGAAAAACGTGCATCGCTCTTGGAGTAACTGAACGAGTAGTTTTTACAAGTGCATCAACGCACCAGCTGCAGAATCAAAGTTCTAAAGGAGTTCAAAATAACACGAACTCGAAAAGCAAACGTCCGTGTTATCGAAACGCGATTGAAACCGAAAAACACGGTTTTACCGGAGAATAGTAGGCTATATTATTTCGACGAATCTTTAGATGGGAAACCCACTAGAACGCAATTATACGTTATCGTAAGGTATAACACGCTCACGGATACCTAACAGAAACTTGACTAATTAATTGTAGCCTAAACTTGTTGTTTCAAAAGAACTAATTTACGTCGAGATATTCTTAGAAAAAGTAGAAAAAAATTTATGTAAATAAAATAACCAATTATCGCCGAAAATAAACGTAAATTAGTTTCTAGTAAAAGGAAATGTTTATTTAAGTGCTCTCTATCATTTCTGAAAATTAGAAATGGTTATTCTGTGACACCCGGTATAGAGAGTCAGTTAGACCCAGTTATATAATTTGGTATCCTAAAAGGTTTTGCGATTTAATTATGCGACAATACATCAATGCAGAATTATTTTGAATCATCAAGTTAGAACCCAGGACTTTTATATTTTCAGCTTACATTGAGATAAAAATTCCATTTGCTAATCGAAAGTTGCATCAACAGAAAACGAATATGCTTGTGCATTTATTAAATTTAAATTCCACTTCGGAAGACACATTTCGAATGAAATGAATTAATGCAGCACCACTGCAGAGACGATCTGAGATATACACTTATTGAAAGTTATCGATAGATTTAAGATAAAGCTATCGTAATAAAAATAAAGTGCTTGCTGGTCGTTTCTTTCAAGCCTTTGTACCCACGCCCTATCGTAAATTCTAAATATTACCAATGTAGAAGTTTTTAAAATGTCCTTCCGGGTTTCCAATCGCATAAGTTTGTAATCTACGAGATTTTTGATATACAATTCTTCGAGTAAATAAACATAGTAATACAGAAATGTATGAAATTGTAGATGATTCCGTGAAAAAAATATTATTTGTAACTTGCTCTTCCAGACATAATAAACATTATAAAAGTGTAGTTGCTTCATGAAGCGTTTGCAAAGGAAATTTTTTGCTTTGAAATTCAATTACGTTCAGGATACAATTTCTATTATGATGACTTATTGGGTTTCTGCTTCTACATTCACTCAATCGAATGCTGACATGATATCCAGAGAAAATATAAATTTTCCTACGTTACGCTTATTTGGATTCTATCAATTTCAAGTTAGATTTGTAGGAATTCGTTATTCTATAAGGTACCAAAAATACATTTCCTCAACGATTTCTAACCACTACGACACCAACGGAATATATTCGTTTCAGGTTCAAAGTCAATTTTCATTTTATCATTGGGACAATTGTAGATTTTAGATTGTGGTGTTTTATGTTCGTAATAACCGATTTTTGTTATTGGCAAACCCGTCGTACGGTCTAATTATCACTTCAAACTTTAGTAGATAAACTGGGTACGTACGAGGACAAAGAGTGCAATTTTTACATGTATTTTCTTAAGGAAAAATTTAAGGTCTGTTCTGGTCATTTTTGTACCATACATTGAATTCCCCATAAGGAGGCGAAAGCATTCCCAGTCCTTTTTTGTATCTAATCAAAAACGGTATAACGTTATCTAGACGAGTCAGTATCTTTACACTTTTCCCCCGTAGTTTTTTACCCAAGGATTAGCCCCTACAACTCTCAAACCCCAAACCTCAAACCTCAAATTCTATTATATTTATAAACATTTTCTAACGTCTTCTGTTCCAGTTAGTTTTGTGAAATTGAAAATAAAAAATAAATCTTAAAATTTTATTAAGAATTATATATTTACAATAAATATTGTATATTTACAGTAGTATTATATTTCTTAATGTTCCATAATTGCATAACGTACAACAGATAGTGTTGCATACAAACCAGGAAGTAAGTGGCGTTTATCGTCATGAGGGCTTAGAGCAATCTTCTCCTGAGCGATGGATGATTGGATGATTGGATTAGATTCTGCGTTACGAATACTTCCTTGTAATCTTCTATGCACTCTACATAATCTTGAAACGTGATTCTATTTTTTATTACAGATCTTTTAATTCCTTTAATTTTCTTTGTAACACCAAAGTCTCGGATGCCAGGTGATTCTTCTTCTTCTCGTAAGAGTTCAGCTTCTTCTTCTTCGACTGTCTTAAATATCCTCGTCGCATACATCTTTGATCGTAGCCAAATAAAATCTGTCATAAGTAGCCCATTATTTTCATCTCTCATCATCGCCAATACTTTTTTGTTAATTAGCGGAATTCCAGAATTGTTGTTGGAAGAATAGTCAGAAGTATCAAAACGTTGCTGACAGTCCCGCTTCATAGTTTCATAACGATCCAGATTTACTATTTTATAAATTAAACTATCCGTATCTGTGTAAAGAACTCGGCACCCATATCCAAAGGCGGCGTTCATATATCCATAGTGAAAATCGTAGATTGTCAACTTGGCTATATCGAGGATACACATACAAACATATATAGGTTTATTAAAATATATTTCAGATTTAAGAAGTTCCACTGCCACAAGGTTTTCATCGAAGATTGTAACATTTTTGAATAACGGGTTGGATATCCCGGCTTTGGCTCCACATCTACCGTCCCAGTTTTGCACAAGCTTCACATTGCAATGTTTTCGCTTGTTCTCCATCGTTTTCCCAAAGATAGCATTGTTCATTAGCTTAAACAAGTTCTTCTCAAATCCATTCCTTACTTGTTTCCGAAGTTCAGTATTGAGATCAATGTATGATTTTAACCAGCAGCCTTGTTTAAATTTCAGCACCTAGCTTTTAATTTAAGTCCATTTTCTAAAGCTTGTTTCAGATTTCTATAATGGATCATATATCATCTTTTAGCATTTAGTGTAGCCATTAATTTGGTACTTTGAGTTTTTGATACAGGCAGTTTTCTAGTCTTCGGATCAATGTACTCCGGACAGAATGGGATGTCTTTATGTACATCATGGATAGATTCAGGATACTCCAAATCGACCTCCAATATATGGCCATCATTCGCATTATTATGAACTGATGTCGCGTCGATGTTGGTGTCCACCTATTCAAATCCTCCATAGAGCAAGGGCTGACTCATCGCCCATCCGTACTGATTATTAACGTCATAGTACATAAGATACACATCAGGTTTCTAAGAATCATAAGAGGGTAGATATTTATTGTTTGCCGATGCACGCCGTTCCGAACACTTGACTAAGTCCTCCCCGCATATCCTTTTCTATAAGCAAGAGCTGATCAATGTCAGTCAACAACTCAAGTTCCTGCCGTGTATGCTTCAACATTCCATCCCAAGTGTATCCTGGAAGGGTGTAATAGTGGGCGGGGTCTAGTCCATGAGTTAAATGACAACGTCACGGATCTTCTCAGAATAAACAATGTTTGTTACATATCCCCAAAAAAGATCGGTCCCCTTTCTAGTTCGATATTATCTATCTGTGGGAAAACGTATAGTTCGAGGATTTCACAATATAAATATCCCCATTAATTGTCTTCTCTGCGAAGACGAAAGTTCCTACGATACGATCATGCATCAATCCACACCAAACATTGACTTTGGGAGAGTCGCTGATGCCAAATAGCAAAGACAAAAATGCTAAGGGCCAGGGCTCTTACAGACCAATTTGTCTACTTAACACGTTAGGTAAAACATTCGACATACTCTTATACAACAGAACACCCCGATTTAGACAAACAATAAAGATGCACTCAGAACAGTACGGATATAGGGAGAAACTGCCTACGGAAGACGCCATAAACACGATGCTAGAAACCGCACAGACAACTGAACAAACATACTGTATATTTGTATAATGGACATTGGAGGAGGCTTTAACAAACTGTGGTGGCCCGTCTTATTTAACCGATTTTTAAACAAAAACTACCCACTACGGCTATACCATACGTTTCGAAGTTACTGCAGAGAATGGACAGAAACACGACCGGAACAACAAAAGAATGGCCACAATGCTCGGTACTCGTTCCCATGCTTTGGGACATCGTGATAGAGGACCCACTAGAGAACCTGGATCGTACCGTTGAGGTGAGCTCTGCTGTAGCATACGCGGACGACATCTTGCTGGTGGTAGAAGAGAACTCCAGACGGGCTATGACGACAAAGACTATCAAAGTACTACACCCCTTACAACACTGGTGCATGGACAATAAAATGAACATCGCAATACACAAAACCACGTACATCATTATTCCTGAAAAGGGACCCAGTCATGAAAATTAAGACGTAAAAATCAAACGATCACAAACAAGGAAATATTTAGGCGTCACGCTAGACGAAAAACAAAATTACCATACACAGATAAACAAAGTCTGCATAAAAATAATGACAACGAAGAGCAGTATAGCGCCACTAGCACAGTGACAAAACAAAATCTCACTACTCTGTACCAGACTGCATCTGAACAGTGTACTGGCGGTAATGGTAGACCATTCCAGTGTCTGGGCAGATAAACTTAACCTGATGGAACCTAAATAAGAAGTCAACAGCGCACAAAGAAGCATACTCAACCGACTGACAGACGCATACAAGACGGTTTCACGTGACGGCACTGTACGTGACACTGGGCACGCCTCCACTGGACCTACGCATGAAACACCGCGCAGCCACATACTGGTTACGTAAGAACGATAAAGACAGAATCAAGAAATTACTAAGAACTGAAGACAACATTAGGACTAAAAACGACATACAAGAACAAATCACAGACAAATGGCAGATCAGATGGACTAACGGAAGCACATGAAGACGAACATTCGACATTTTCTCGAACATTAGAGAAAGAGTAAAAGCTAAACACATAATACCGACGCAGGTAATGACACATTTTATCACAGGACACGGACCATTCCCGACATACACATCACGTATGAAACTAAGCAACGATTACGAGAAACACCCCATAATCTGGTGTTCCATAGAAAATACCTTCAGAATGAACTAACACACAAACGACGTACACTAACAAACCACAACATAATCTACAACAAAACATCTTCCCATTAATGAACGTAATTGCACAGAAAGTTACCAAAATCCTACAACAGAGATACATCAATCGGAAGTTCAACAACTAGTTAACATACAGATGACAGCACCAACCGATTTACCACGTACCGTATATCAGGAATCAAACGACTCTGACTCCTTAGGAACCGATATCCTACTCATAAAGATAGTGAAAAGTGAAAAGGAATTTTAGATATATAGGCCTAGAATATTGGTACACATTGCAGTAGATATGTCGTATATATAAACAGGTGGAGGGAAATACTAACAATAGTAAAATAAGTTAACTTACTAACAATCTCTTAGTATATAATCAATAACAGATGAATGGCACAATTTCTCGAAAATAATATTTGTTAGATTTGTGTAGAAATCGCAGAGAACCTGTAATTAACGAAGGCATGTAACCAATTCTATTTGCAAAATTAAAGAAAAACAATGTGGCAAATTAACCCCTAGTAATAGGCTGAATAACCAAACAACACACAAAAAGGCATACAAATAGACACACATACACACACACATCCTCAAACACATACAGACACGTAGACTCGTACACACACGCACATACATGTACACACACATGCACACACACACACACAAACGATCACATCTCCGCAAACACATACACACACCAGTCACAAAGTATCAGCGCCGCAAAACCTGCGTGGATCCGTGATTTCCTGCAACCGATAGTCACGAAGCAGACCAAGTTGTCACCAATGGTCCAGATTTCCGGATTTTCGACTGCCGAAGGTCTGGATCGGAGGCAAAAACTGATATGACCAACCCAGTAAACAACAACGCCAATGGCGCACACACACGCGTGCGCACACAAACAAGCACACACACGCAAGCAACACAAACACACACAAATGTACCGATGTAGCAATGCTTGCGTGCATCTGTGATTTTCAGCTGCCGACTGTCACGGAGTACGCGCATACAGGTCAAGAAAAAGCCAATGGTCCTGATTTCCGGCTGCCGATGGTTGGGAACGGTTACGAAGTACTATATAAATACAAGCGATCAAGAAACAACGCCAATGGTTCGCGCATATACACACGTCTCACACAAACACGCACACAACACACACACACACACACACACACACACACACACAAAGAAAACCCGGACCAACGTACTTCTTTCTTGTGGCCAGGGACGAGAACGAAGTGTAGGTCATAGGCAGAATGGAGAAGGGGTGAACAATAACCGTCAGGGAAAGGACCGTCTTGGAACTAATATTGATTCCCCATTCGAACTAGAGAACAAAGTAACAGTGAATCACACCCAGGGCGACTTCGGAAACTGCCTAGTGCGCCCAAGGTCACCACGCTGCGTAATAAAAATCCTAGACACGGTCAAAGTATAGCTGCAAATGCACTAAATCAACAACTGGGTCTGTTTAAAATTTTAGATAACAACTGTTATCAAATGTTAGGTAAATAACTAAAAAATAAATAAATTGAATCTATATAGAAGATGCCCGGCTACTAATACAACTGCCGAGAAGACTCCCATTGGGCAAACGCAAAGAGGCCGAGAAAAGAATTAGAGATATGGAGGGACAAGGAGTGACTGAGCACTCTGATAGTTCTTGGACATCGCTTGTTGTGATTGTTAAGAAGAAGGACGGGCCGACAGATTTTGCGTGAACTACAGACGATTGATTGATGTGTCCAAAGAAGGATATTTACCTACTTCCGAGGATTAAGGACACCCTAGATACACTTCCAGGATTACAATGGTTCTCAACGCTAGAGCGGCTACAGGCATGGGGATAGGGAACCCAAATATCGGAGAAGGCCACTTTTGCTATTAGTATTGGCCTATGGAAATTAACAGTCATATCATTTGAGTTCTGCAACGCTCGAACGTTTAATGGATAACATTTTGTGTGGGTTACTGTGGAAAACGTGTTTTGTGAATTTGAATGACGTATTGGTGATTAAGAAGTCGTTTGGGGAACACGTGTGAAATTTAGAAGAAGCGTCTTGAAGACCCAGAGAAGCCAATCTGAAGTCCAAAGAAGTATCACTTGCTAGGAGGAGTTGAAAAACGTAGGGCATTTGTACTGTTAGAGGTTAGCTAGAATTAATAGTTGTAAGAGGTTTTCGAAATTTTCACTACAGCTACGAGTTGTATAATAAGTTTGATAGTCTACTACATATAATGCTACATATAATTATAATTAAATTTACTCGAGATTAAATTCCCCGGGGTGCCAAATGCATTGCACATTCTAAAAATACACTTACTCCGTGGTGTCATGATTCCGATTCGTCATTACTCTAGGCGTGGCGCCCGGGTGTCTCTTGGTTTGGTTGGCCGTAGCTCTCTTCCAATTGACGAAACGCCGATATTTCGCAAAACAATAGCGTAAGGGAATAAAAAGGAAATGGACCACTTCGTCGACTGTCCAACTCTACGAAAACACTTTTACACTCGAGTAAGGCTGGTAGTAAAGTTCCTTAGTTTCGACGCATCCACTCTCACAAATAATCGTCTCCCCTTTAATAGAGCTTAAAGTTCTGACGCAAAACTACTTGGTACAGCTGCGAGCTAAGCATGAAAACCGCAATCCTAGCACTTTCCCAAAGCACAAATCATAAATAAATATCCGGACTTACGTGAGAACGAAAGCTATGAGTGGTTTCCACCTAACGCTTTTATTAAACATAGTAATGCTGGGGAATTCCCCGTGCGGGGTTTAAAAATCCCTCGAACCTAACTAATACAATAAAAAATAAAGTATTTTTAAAACAAAAACACAACAATTAAAGAACTGTTGCTTGTGCAAATATAGTTATCGTTGAAATATCATCTTGATGAGCCTTTGTCAATCCTTAAACCGTTTAAAGCATTTAGTATACTTTACGACTTACGACAGTTTTCAACATCCTCTAGGCTGTTTCCGCTACGCTGTCGCGCAATATATGCAACTACGATATGCGCAAACACTTTTGTTATATCTTCAATGGACTAGGATCAATTGTCTATTTGTAACAGTGTAACGATTTTATTTCCTATCAAGATGTGTACATATAATTAATCTATTTATTTAATACAATATAATGCATAATAATGCTACACAATCCGCTAAATAAATATTACCTATTGTCCAATAAAATATTAGCTTTCAATTCAAATTAAAATTTAATTTATACGGTGACAAAATAAACTTTTCATTTAGTGTCATTCCTAGAGCTCCCTCTGTTAGACAGTTGTAAGGTAATCTTGTTGCCGGGCGGTAACTCGCTTGACCTGAGCACTTCCAAAACAGCTGTGGGGAAAACAAGTCGAATTGTTCCTTGAACCCGAGGAATGGCGTTTGCAGTTTTTACGTGTTGGAAGCACGTGCGATTTAAGTTGTTTTAGGAGAGAATGTCATCTCCGAAAGGCATTTTTGTATTGTCCACTTGCTGGAACATAGCTCGTAGATGACGAGAAATTATTTTGGTTGAAGGGCCGTGGTTAACAGTAAGTAGAATTGAATCTGTAACCATATTAAGTAAAGATTTTCAGTGCAACTTTACTTATAGTATTTAACGTTTGATATAATATTTAACTTGGAAATAATGTTCGTAATTTTAATTTATACGTAACGCAACTTTAATTAATATGCAGTTTGTTAATGGTATGAAAATTGGAAATGATGTTTAGCTTTGAAAAAACATGCAACCTTTAGTTAACAGAAGTTTGGTTTAACGTAATTTTAATAAATGCACTAGAAGAAAATATAAGAATTTACGCTTTGGTCGAGTGTGGATCTGACGAGATTCAATTACTTAAAATGGATGCCGTGATGTAGTTTGAAGCTTCAGGAAGCATCAAAATTACTTGTAATGATTTGGAGATTTCTTTATTTAAATGCTGATGCAAGACGCCCAGCAGGTATTTTTCTGTCAGATGAACATCTGGTATGTAGAAATTTGTTTTCGTATGTTAGCTGAATTATGGATATAGTAGATAGATAATTTTTTGTTTAATCAAGTTATTTGAACTTCAAAATAGGTCAAGGACAGACTATATATTTTTCAATATTAAGTAACAGGAACCTGTATATTTTTCATTTCTAAATCTTTTATTAATACACTGAAACTACGGAAGATGTCATTATGTGATAGAGAAAGTAAATTCTCCTATTTAAGAAAAATTAGAAATTAAACTTCTAAGTTTACTATTTCAGTAATAGCTGACTGGAATAACTTATTGTGAGGTTACGGTAGATCTACTTAAACCGACAGATATTGTTATTTGTAAGTAATTGTTCAGAAAGCAACTTCAGACTTAATCATTCTTAAATAAAATTTGGCTAGATATTTCTTATAGAAATAATCACATTTTAAACTGGAAGGTACTTACTATACCTAGTGCCTTTGTGAATTATTTTCATGAATTAAATTAATTTAAATTATATAAAAAACTGAAAAGAAGTTTTGTAAAAAGCACGTTAACTGAATACAAGAGGAATAGATTTTTATTTTGATCAAGACTATTCTTTTTAATTAGAATGAATGAAAGTTGATTCGAATTGAATTTTAAAATTTTGAGTATAAATGCACAAACAGTGCTATTCTTTGTTTAATCTGTTCACAGGAGTAGCAGTGAAGTACAAAGGTCAAAGTCGAGCCATAAAGTAAGAAACTTTAGGGATTATGTTGTCTTTAATAAATTGTATAGCGGTTATAGAATAAAGGTTTCCGCATTCGCCTTGTACAAGGGACTTAAGTAAGGTCTTCTCTGTATAGAAAAATACGGTGGCGCCTTATTCTTCATATTTTTGGTCGCAATCCAACCCCGACCCACAGCTCATGTTCCACCCAGAGCATATAGTTCGACTAGCCGCTTTGCCTTTGAGAGTTCCTCCACTTCGGGCCATTTTCCATCAGAACTTGCCGTGGGCTCTATTCGCTTACTGGAAATTCTCGTAAAATAAAATCCCATAATAAGTATGAAGGCTATAACACTGACAACTATTATACTATGTCAATTTTAGATATGACATGTACAACTTCAGTGCTGTAACATTAATCTGAAAATAACAACCAAACCTCATCGATTATTTTATCAAAAGCGATAGTTTGCTCAATTATAAATTACTCAATCAAGTGACAGATGAAATGCAATTTCCTGTAAAGTTTTCTATAGGATTTGACGTCGCTAGTTGAGATTTTTTATTAAAAGGTATTCTTGGTTTAAAAGAAAGACAAAAGCAAGCATGTTCGTTGTACGTTGTATTATGAAAGCTCAACGAATCGAATTTTATCTAACGGAAAAATAACCTCATAAATGCATACAAGATGGATACACGTTCCGTACTTCCATCAACGTCACCTAGATAAAACGTTTCCAACATAAATATAAATATCCATCATTTACTACTTCCTCATAGTTGAACTACAATTTATTCGTGTCTTCAGCACCTTTTGGTATTATGTGAGTATCGAAGTTGGTATTGCTTTGTGAAAATGTGAAAATTTTAGAGACGTCGCCTTCTATTTAACCTAGCACTTTGCGATACCCTCTCTAAATGTTAATTAAGTAAATTATGAATCTGAAAATCATAAATCAAAGTCGTTCTTACGTTAATTTTCCTAAGATGATAAAAGATTAAAATATTATTTTAGGCAAGGAAATAATATCTTTTAGTATAAACCAATCTGTCACAAATGTCTAAGAATGAGCACATCTAGACTTCAGTGGTAGGTCATCATCAATTATTTAACTCGATGGAAACTTCAACTTGATGAATGAGGTACAAAAGTTCCATCAGCAAAAAGCGCTTTCTAATAAGTGGCAATTGTTGCATTTATGATAACGATACTGTAGTATAACAAAAAAAAAACTGAAATTTTTTAACTGAAATGGTGGAACAGAAGTTTATGCTGCATTTCAAAATAATAGCAATTAGTGTTTCTATGATCTAGAAGCTTGTCGTAATGAATCCTGAAATTAAAAATTTTAGAGACTTCAGTAGAGGAGCAGGATATGTAACAAATCACTTTCCCATGCGGTTGGTTACCCATTGGGCGCGTTTCCAGGTGGCGGGTAGGAGAAAATCCCAGGATATATGACCAAGGGATTGGCTATCCACTCTGGGAAAGATCGTGATAAGCTTATCTCTTCCAGTGACCCAGTGCCTGAGTGGTATAAAACCCACAACATGGTGGAGAGCAAGGGACTGTGCTAGAGTGGGATATAATCCTAAGTTTTGGGGATGTTGAAATCTAATTTTATCTGAAAGTCGTTCGGGTAGTGCATTTAGATAGGTATCTAATGCCATCTCGTGATACATTTTCGTTTTTAAGAGTCTTACGTTTGGGTCGGTTTCTTCGATTTTGAGTTTTGTCAAGATTAAGCTTCTTACATCTTGGCATTTCATTCCAAATTGATAGGGTGACTGGTTGTGTTCCATACTTAGGTTGGCTAAATCCCTTACTAAACATTTTGAGTTCCGTTGATCGCCGAAATATGCAATTAATATGCGTTTGTACTCTTCCCATTGGTCGACGTCCTCGCGACTGGCAATTAATGTTAGTGCCCTTCCGGTAAGTTTACTGGTAATAAGGCGGATAAGCAAAGTGTTCCTGTCGTGATCACCTGACTTATAAAAGGTTTTTAGGAATATTTCGCTGGCTGAAATATACGTACTTAACATACATTGATCTCCGTTAAAGTTTGGGATCATTTCGAGGTACAGTTTCATTTCATTAGTCATCTTGGCTTGGGTAATTTTTGGGTAATTTTAAAAAAGTAATTTTTTTTTTTTTTTGAAAAAAATTGGTTTTATTTTGTGGTTTTTCGGTGGTATTTAATGAGTTTTACGCTTGGTATTAGTTTGGTTGAGTTTACTTTTAATTTGCCGATTTTTAATTTTAATTTCCGAAGTTTTAATAGGCTGAGTAATTTTTGTGGTAATTTATCGGGTTTGAATGTTTTGCTTTATTTGCGTCAGTTATTACTTTTCTATTTTTTAATTATCTCGATATTAGTTAGGTGCGTAATAATTATCTCTTTGGTTTATGCGATTGTAAGGTGTTTGCAATGCTTACAATGTTGTCAATTAATTAGTTGCGTTAGCGTCTCTATTATAGGTTATTTTTAATTATACGGTGGGTGTTATTTAGTACTCACAGTGATTTTATACAATGAAATTTGTGAGTCTTTATTTACTGAAATGTTTTCACGTTTGAATGCGTTCTCAGTATCGTAATTATTTATCCTTCCTGAGTAGTTTAAATTGATACTTTAATAAAGTTTCCGATCGTAATTTTATGCTGGTTATAATGCTTGAATTCTGAAAGGTTTCGCGATGTATTTAAATAGTTTTTGTTATAATTAGATTTTATGCGTATTTATTCAAGGTTAGTTTTTATTCACTTTTGTAAAGATGATACGATGAGTGTTGGTTTTGCGTTCAATTTGAAATTGCGCTTCGTTATTTCTTGTATTAAGATGTGGTTTTTAATAATAGATTGCAAATTGTCTATTTATGGATGGTGTTCGAGTTTGAATAGTTGTGTTGTTATAAGGATTTCGGTTTTAATAGCTCGTGGTTTTAGCTTTCGCGTTTTTATTCTTGGTGTATTTAAATTATTTTTATGCGTCAGTTAATTCTTTTATTGTGGGATTAGAATTCGTTTCATGCGTTAGTTGAGATTGTAGAATTAGAAATTTTAAAAATTTCTTGCGCCAGTTAACGCTGTTGAATTAGAAATTCTAAAATTTTCTTGTGTCAGTTAAGATTGAATCAGTAATTCTAGAAATTGTTTCGCGCCAGTTAAGATTTAATTCAGCAATCTTAAGAGGTTTAGTTTGTTTCTAAAAATTTTTTCTTACGTTAGTTAAAACGTGATCTAGTCTCTTGTGCGCTTTGCGACTTTTTTTGATTGTCTCTAGTTTTTTGTTTCAGAATAGTTTTTCTCAGTTCTTAGTCTCAGAATTTTTTGTGTCTCAAGTTTTTATAAATCTCTCTCATATATACAAGTAAAATAATAATAAAATTTCAATAAAGGCTTGAAGATAATCTCTAGCAATTGCTAAGTCGATTATTTTCAAAAAATGGCATAAAATATTTGTAACAATAGTTAATATATACATATATAAATCATAAACTAGCAAATATCAAATGTCTTTGTTAATAATAAAATAAATTTCAATTGGTTTAGGAAAATGAACTTACACTAGTTGCTTTGTTGCTTTCATTGATTTCTTTCTTTGTTTCTGTTTTTCTTTTGGTTTCTTGGATTTGATCCATGCTTGTATCGCCTCTAATTTTTCTTTTGTTGAATTCGAACTATGCTTGTTTCTCCTTCAACTGCTGGACTTGAACGATGCGTGTTTCTCCTCCAACTTTTTGTTTTGTTCTACCAAATTCGGAATTGAAATTCCCGGACCACCAGTTTCTCGAAGTTGGATTCGCTAGTGCACTTTTGACATCCGTTACGCTGCGCCAGTTAAGGTTCGTGGCTTCGAGCGGTCCTTTTTAAAAAAGACTTCTTTGTTCCTTAAAACGTTTATTTGTTTAAACAGATTTGAACATGGAATTCTACAATCTTGAATTAATTTATTCTAAGTCGAAATAGTTAATACTTAATTGTACAAGTGAGTTACCGACGGACTGCAATGTGAAAGCTGAACGTTGATGAACTGACCGTGAGTGCAGCTCCCGGTCTTTTTATAATCTCCCTACCTCTTTACAATTCTGTGGGAACTTGCAGACCTAATGTCTGCTTACACTTGACTCTATTCATGATACATAGTTGCTATCTTAAAAGCTATTCATAATTACAATGTTGCAGGCTTATTCTGCGTAATCTCGGTACGTGACTTCTTACGACCGTCTGTGACCTGACATCTGCAGTGTCACTTATCCTTGTGCTACTTTGTAGCGCTTCCATTCGTGGGAAACTGAAATAATTGTAATAAATTGTAACAAATTACATTGTTGCTCATTTCTTAATATTTCCTAATAACCTTCTTAGGTATTAGTTTTATTTAGGTATAACAAATGGGGATCACATAACTTGCATTTGAATTTGCTGTTTTTTTTTATATAGACTGTTGAAATTATTTGTGATGTGTGAGTGAACTTTGATGGTTATTTTTGGTAATTTAACGTATTGAAAAAGATACGTATAACTGACTATTATTATGGTATTTTGGAATATAAAACAAAAGGTGTACGTAAAGCTTATTAAATTTCTTGATAAATTTAAATTTAATTGTTAAGAGTACATGGTTTTTTTTTTAAGTTTGTAGTAATAGTATGCAAAGTGGAAAGCATACATTAATAGACTGGGTTATCATGAGCTCACCATACTCCAGTGTGTAGTAACAAATAAAGATAAGGTATTCTTTTGGGGCCCATTTACTCTTGTTGCATTAAATGTGTTTGAAATTTCAATTTTAAAAACAAGGACTTTACAAAGATAGCATTTATTGAGGTGTAACTTGAGCACCGAAATGTAAATAATCTTGAAGTTTTATTTGTAAATAGTGGTAAATAAATATTGTATGATTGTTGTATTATTTTGTGATTTTATTGAATGGTGTGTGAACGGTAAAGAGAATGATAGTAAATTTAGGAATTAGAGAGGAGGCACAGCTGAGCTAGCCAGAGAAGCTGCTGAAGAAACTAATTTGACGAAGCAAAATCCGGGTAAGAAATTTTTGTAAAATTTTATATTTTGAAAACTGGTGAGGTACGAAGCTAAGCTGAGTTCCACGGCAATTTATGACGCCCAATCAGTGGGGCTCGAATGTTTTTTAGAAAGTACCAGTTCCTGTGATGTAAAGGCACATACCACGGCAATATATATATATATATATATATATATATATATATAAAGGAAAACCACTTAAAATATTTGTAAATGTATTTTTTATGGGTTATTGAAATCACAGTATTTTTGTCACCTGCTCTATTGAATAGGTAGTAGAATTTCCAAAACAAAATACTGTACGCAGCTAAAAACACAAATTGCCTTCAGTCCCCATACCATATAAAAATTATGTTAGATCACGCAACAATATTCTTTATTTTTCAAAGTTTAGTTGAAAGAAATTGCTTAATACCTGAAATTTACCCTTACATAAATAACTTTATAGAAATGTAGGTAAAATTATTTGGAGAATGCGTTGTTTTACTATATAAACAAAAATATAACATTTTCTGAATTAATTTTTGTATTTCAATGTTTAGATTTATATTTGTAGGGGAAAATTTTACTACGCCCAGTAATAATCTGTTAGGTGTTTCCATAACAGAATCCTAACCCTTAATAAAAGACTCTAGAATTATGTTTAAATTTATGTTTATGGTATATAGGTTTTTATGTTTTAATAGTTTGTTAACTTGTCGTTTCATTCGCCCCTTGTGTATCTAAAATTTAAATTTTTCGTGCGGTAATAAGGGTTGTAAAGTGTGATATGAAGAGTTATACAAACCTACTTAAGACTAAGCATTTTATTGCCGTCATAAAAGGTCTTAAATATAGTGAAACCAATTTAATTCGTAAAATTTAATCGTTGAGTAATTTTCAAATTCAAAATCAAGTTACTAAATGCAAAAAGAAAATTTAGTTCTAATGGCAGTGCTCAATTCCTATTTTAACGCGTATTTAAGAGTATTTATGAATAATTGTGGCGTTCCTTTTACTTCGAAGACTCGATAGCTGAAAGCTGATGTTCGCATTGATATAAAACTATACGAAATTAGTTGCATTCCTGCTGTATCTTTAGCCGCTTTGTAACACAAAGCGCAAAAATTTCAGGCAGAAATGCCATTATTCTTGATTCCCTTTGTGCTGTATAGATTTGAGTTCTTTGCCAATGTTGTAGTAAACAATCTTGTTAAAGAATAATCACTCTATTTCGTGCCGACGTTAAAATCGCATGTTTGTGGAATATTACTTCCAGTTCACACTTAATGTCTCAACTCTATAATAATATCCAACATAAGTGATGCTCCAGATTTATTGTCCGAAAAAGCTTTTTACAGGAACAGGCTTTCTGTTATCATGAAATAAAATTTTATTATACATAAAAGCATGCGTCAGAACTAAAACCTATAAAAATAAATACATAATTTTGAACCATCGGCAAATAGCTCCCGAAAAAGAAATAAAAGAAAAGTTATTGTCTGTAAACCTGGCTTATTTTATCTTAATAAAAATGCTATATTTTAAATTTTGCAGAGCAAGGATTTTGCAAAGTGTTTATATTTGTAAAGAGTGGTAACAAGGGAATTGTTCGACTTAAATAGTTTAAAGTATACAAAAAACGTCAAAACTGGTTTCATAGTAAGCTACAAGGGGGTTTCATTTGGAAATTATGCTGTTAGAAAAATTAGACGATTGTGTTCATAGCAATCCACTTGCTCAAAAATTAGTAACTTATTTTACAAAAATATACAGGATGCTACAATTTAAAACTCTTCCCAGCTTGACACTCAATTTGGCATGTGAATTAGAAAGTGCATATCATGATGTTGATACTTATATAAGGAAACTATTGGCACGTAAAACGAAAATGCATATCTCACTAGATGGCACTGCGTACAAAAGTAATAAAGGAAGGTTCAAGAGAAAGGGATGGACAAGTACATTCAGTATATATTTATATTACGCAAACAACTTATGACGCTAACCTAGAAGGTAAATTGGTTACGTGCATATTTTATCAAAACGTTTTTGGCGTGATCTGCATATTTTTTGCTTTTGAAAGGGTACTTATACTGTTTTAAAAATCACAACGTAATTCACACAATTACTTTTAGTTGTCAAAAATATTGATCAAGAAGTACGCTGAACTGGATTCAAAACAATGTTATAATATTAATAATATTAAAACAACTATCTTTGTTTAACCTTTTTGATGCATCAGCATTTCACTGAGATGATGACTTTTGTTTGGTCTCTTTGTCGCACGTTGTCGTGTTTAATTTTAAGTCATTGTAAATCAAATAGCAAAGTTGTTATCTATTGTCCCGTTATATCCTGTCATAAAACCTCCTCTGTGCCTGTGGAAATTAAGTTGCAAAAGGGGCAGTGACAGACACTTGCTCATGGACATCGGAAAGAAACGGTTGTTTGTTCGGTAAAGTGATGTAAGTCAGTATCTCCGAATGTGATTTTATTGATAAACCTCTAAAAAACACAGTGAAAACGCAAACGTTACACGTCCAATAAATTTGCCATAAGTCCACTTAGTTGAAGAGTAGGAACTGCACTTATAGAATAACGCGAAGGTAAGTCGATATATAAAATTATAAGACGCCCCGCGCATTAAGCAAAATGGCTTTCTTACGCCGGATTATTTGATTAATTAATTAATTAATTCCTATTCCTGTCGTTCCTTATTAATGCTTTTAATTTAATAATTGTCGTAGTTTTGATAAGTTTGGGCGTGTTACAAAGAGGCTAACATCTTGTTTGCACATTTAATAGTATAAAAACGTTTGGGTATAACGGTAGATGTACAATACATCTCTTTCTCTTTGTCACAAAGATTAGTGGTCGGTCGGTTTACTTTATATAAACTAAATTCATGTGGGTTTATTTTAAATCCTTTCCTTATTTTTCGTCGTTAAGTTTGATGAACCACTCGGGTCATCCATAACAAAGGGATTATTTTTTTGGTATTTATTTTGAAACATAAAACGTTTTGTCGGGCGAGCATTGTAATTAGTTGCATTTGTCGATTAATAATCTAATTTCGTAGATTAATTGGTTGTCGTAGCGTATTTGAGGTACGCATTGTTTTTAAGTTAATTTTATTGTCGTTCATTAATCAGATATGGTTATATCAATTGATAAAGCTAGATTTGTAGTGAAACGGTTGGATCATATATACAGTAAAATTAATAAACCGGAAAATGCATCTATTGCTATAATTAGAGCATCGTTGAAAAGTGTCGAGCAAATTGAAACTCATTTCAAGTTTTTTGCAAGAGTATTTTCTTTGATAAAGAAAGACAACAATTGGACGAATTTTTGGCTCTTAAGGTGAAAATCGATGATTATCTATTAGATATTCGTATTATCGCTGAACAATGTGAATTGGATCTCGTAGAAAATAAGCCGCAGGTGGAAAATATGAATAATCCGTTGTCGATAAATTGTGGTATTAGCTTGAAACACCTATCAGTCCCGTGGTTCTCAGGTCGTATTTCGAGCCTTGAAAATTATCATGCAATTTATAAGCGATTAAATCATGATAATGTCAGTTTTTCCTCTGTTGAAAAATTTTGCTATCTCGTAGATACACTAGATGATTCGTTGTGTGCGTTAGTAAAACATTTGCCATTAAACGATTGTGCATACGGGGAAGCCTATAAAATTATTACTAATCGTTTTCAGTCTAAGAAATTATTACTTTTGACATATTTTAATGCTCTCGAAAAATGCCTTAAAGTAAGTTTCTCAGACTCGCACACGGAACTCCGACAATTAATTAATTGTTTTGATGAAACTATATTCGCGTTAAAGCAGATGTAAATAGATCTTTTAGA
Organism: Platerodrilus igneus; assembly: GCA_036346225.1. Lineage (NCBI taxonomy): Eukaryota > Metazoa > Arthropoda > Insecta > Coleoptera > Lycidae > Platerodrilus > Platerodrilus igneus. The sequence continues at coordinate 3,499,298 of JARFIW010001031.1, forward strand.
TTTCATGTTGTTTAATCTGTTATCGTAAAAATTAGATACAAACGTTTTAAAGCGTTTCGAATTAGAAAATAGTGACAAGATTTCCTCGTTCAAAGATTTAAGATCGTATATCGAAAAACAATGTAAAATATTGGAAATAAATAACATTGCTTTAGGAACATGCTTAAAATCTCAAAATTCCGTGAAACAAGGGCAAAGAAGAAAGTTCGTTAGCACTTCGGCAAAACTTCTTTACTTGGTACCACCAATGATGGTTAAAATTGTAGTTTATGTCAAGCTGTGCATCTTATTTATAGATGTAAGCAGTTTCTCGTTAAAATCCCTCAAGACAGATTTGAGGTGGTAAAGTTTAAAAATCTTTGTATTAAATATTTAAATAGTTCACATTCGGTGAAAAATTGTAAGTTAGATTGGTCGTGAAGAAAATGTCAACAGTTACACAATTTGATACTTTACTTCGATAAACGAGGAAAATTGGTGTCTCCACGCAGACAAACTTACCGTCAAGAGTCAGCGCCTTCTCGAAGAGCGGCGTCTAGACTTGCTTCTATTAGTAGACCTAGTGAAGACAATCTGTCGTCAGCGGCTGTGCATGGACAACCTGCCACTAGCTCGTTAATTTCGACGTCATTAGAACATACAACCACGCTATTAGCTTTGGCAATGGTGTCGGTGCTTGATTATACAGGAAAATTGCAACTGTTCGTGTAATTTTAGATAACGAATTCATGGAAAATTTTATGACTGGAAGGTGCCGTCAGAAATTAGGTTTAAAGAAACGAAGAACCAGTTTCACTGTTCAAGGGTTTGGCTAGAAATTGTCGTTGGTGTCTGGTACAGTATCGCGTGTAGTCAGCCTCTCAGAAGCAAGGTATCCAGCATATAAAATTGATTGTTATATTATACCTAACATTTGTAATCAATTACCTTCGTCGTTTATAAGGGCCAAGGAATGGTCGCATACTCGAGGTTTGGCCTTAGCTGATCAATTTTAATATTCCTTGTAAGATTGACATTCTACTCGGAGCGGAAATCTTTGCTCAGGTTTTGTTGAACGAATCTCTTTGAGTTGTCGCTAACGAGTCGGTTGCTATTAAAACAGCCTAAAAGATTTTTGTCATTAGAACGTCATATTTTGTCAGCTATCGCAAATTTTTTATCCTCTCGGTTTGATAGTGCCTTTAGTACTTTTCGCTAAACGTTTAGTTCAAGATCTTTGGCTTTTAAGCCTCGGTTGGGACCAAGAGCCGCCATTGGAAGTCGTCGGAAAATGGAAACATTTTTTGGGTGAATTGCTAGCGGTTTCGAATATTGAAATTCCGCGTCGCATCGTATGTAATAATTTAAAAAAGGCGGAGTTGCATGGGTTCTGTGATGCTTCTGAAACCGGGTATGCAGCTGTCGTCTATTTTTGTCCGTTCGATTCAGAAGGTAATATTCACATGTCATTAGTATGCGCAAAATCTAAGGTTGCTCCTACTAATCGCGTTTCATTGCCCCGTCTCGAATTGTGTGCTGCCGTACTCTTGGCAGATTTAATAGATTTCGTCAAAAATACTTATACAGATAATTTATCATTTAGTAGTAATTTTCGCGTGGTCAGATTCCATGTTGTTTTGTCTTGAATTCGATCATTCTCGCATAAGTGAAAGACATAAGTTAGCAATCCATCTTCGTTGTTTCATGTTAAGTCCCAGGATAACCATGCGGATTGTGCCTCACGTGGACTTTTGTCTTCAGAGTTGGGTCATCATCCATTATGGTGGACAGGACCTTCCTGGTTAGTGCGTCGTAGCGGAGAATGGCCAGTAACGTTTCTGCCAAAACTTATCGACTCATTTCAGATGGACGTCGGATACCGTACTCTGTCGTTAACAGTCGTTATGCCTGAGAATTTTTTAGATTTGTTGTGGGATCAATTTTCAAAGCTACGGAAAATTTGTAGAATTATTACACGTATTCGTCATTTCATTCGTAATGTTCAATGTCCGGCGAATTTGCGTTTAAAATATTCTGATGGTTTGTCCCTAGTTCAGCAGCAAGAGACTATACATTTATTGATAAAAAGAGTTCAAACAAATGTTTTGCCCAAGACATTGTAAATATTAAAACTAGAAAACTTGTTAGTAAACAACTACGTAGCCTTAGTCCGTTTCTAGATAGTCGTGATTTGTTGACGGTGGACGGTCGCCTACGTAATTCAGAGTTATCACATGATGAAAAATTTCCAATTTTGCTTCTTCAGTCGCATCGGTTGACTGAAATTATTATATTAGATTGTCATGAAAGACATCTACATCCTGGATATCGAACAACTGAATTTCATTAACTCAAAATTATTGGATCTTGTCTGCTAAGAGGACTATTCGGCAATTTTGAATCCTGCATTCGTTGTTTTCGTGTAAACCCTATGGGGGATTTACCAGTTTCTATGTTTACTCCAGCTAAGGCGTTTTTACATACGGGCGTCGACTTTGGTGGACCGTTCTCTGTCACGATGAATCAGTGTCGTGGCACAAAATCATTGAAAGCGTACATTTGCTTATTTATTTGCTTCAGCACTAAATCTATCCATTTGGAATTTGTGTCTAACTAATTAACAGACGCTTCCTTGGGTGCTTTACGTCGATTTATTGCTCGAAGAGGCAAATGTATTCAAATCCATTGTGATAATGGCACCAATTTCGTTGGGGCCTCTAATGAAGTCTCTCAATTGATGCACCATTTGGCAGGCGTTGAGGGAATCGAATTTTTGTTTAACCCTCGTGCTGCTCCTCATTTTGGTGGGTTGTGGAAGGCCGGGATTAAATCGGTAAAATCCTATTTGAAAATAATTATCGGTGAACAAATTTTGTCGTTTGATAAATTCTCGACGGTATTGATTCAAGTGGAAGCGATTCTTAACTCACGTCTACTATGCACACTGAGTTGCGAATCGCATGGTTTTTCATATTTGATTCCCTGTCACTTTCCTAATGTTGAACCAGTCTCGGTGTTACCAGATCCGGATTCGTTGTGAATAAACCACTCTCGTTTAGATCGCTGACAACTGTTGCAGCAAATCCAACAAGGGTTTTAGAAAAAATGGAGTGCTGAATACCTGCACACGCTACAACAGAAAGGTATGTGGTGAAGAAATTTCGCTACCCGCCAGTAGTACATTATGGGCGTAATCACCGCCACATTTCCACCAGCATCCACATTTCCACACACATCTGGACCAAATTTACATGTAAATTCCCATAAGGAGGAAATGAGGAGATTCATCTCCACATTTCCACAAGCATCCACATTTCCACACACGAGATAAACCTATTTTTAAGATTTTTTTACCGCTAACATTCTGGACCAAATAGTTTTCTTCGACTAATCATTTTTTTTTATCTTTCGAGATAAACCTATCTTGTTTGGTATCAATTAATATTAGAATTTTCTCAGCTACCCGAATTTCTAAGAATTTCTTAGATTGCATTACCCCCAAGGGAGCTACCCCAATTTTAAGATTTCTTACCTGTAGCGACTTTTGAGCGTTCTTATAAATTTTTTTAGTCATGCGATACATCTTGTTAGTCTAAAATTTTATGCAGAATTCGAATCTGCAAACAGATTTGAAATCGGACCACGCCCTGCAAAGTTACACATTTACCCTCTGCGAGATAAATCTTTCTCCACATTTCCACCCACGAGATAAACCTACCTTGTTTGGTATCAATCAATATTAGAATTTTCTAAGCTACCCAAATCTCTTTAAATTTTTACATAGCACCATCCCCAGAGAGCTACCCCATTTTAAGATTTCTTACCTGTAGCGACTTTTGAGCGTTCTTATAAATTTTTTATACATGTAGCACATCTTGTTAGTCTAGAATTTTATGCACAATCCGAATCTCTAAATAGATTTAAAATCGAACGATCCCTTACCATTTTACACACACCCTTTAAATTATAAATTTCCTGCGGCTCATACCTAAAAGAAAATCTAAAAACAATTCTTAAAACTTTTTTATTACAGACAATTTTTACTAATACAGTTTAAATTTTGTAAAACCACATTTCTAAATACATATTTACAATTTTTTATTTTTAACCTAGAACTTCTCATATCGGCTTATACTTATTAATATTTATTTCTAAATAGAGCACCTTTTCCAAAGACCAACCGGACCCGCATGTTTCAAATTCCTCTGATTTTGTTCTTATGGTTTCGCTTAGGACCTCGTACATATTTTCCAGATTACTAGAAGACGTTATAACAACATTTTTTGTGTTAAAGGATTTCACATCGGTAGTCTCTTCCCCCATTTTGGTGTAAACGCCGTAGAGTTCGCAGTAGACTTTTATTGCTGTATGTTGTATTCTTTTTTCATTTATTAATCGAATAAATCGCTCTTTCTGCTTCCAAAGAAACTCGGGCACTCCATCGTCGACACTGGCGTTCTTTATGCGATAGCTAGCCATACGGTTGTTAAACGCTGTACTAACCATTTCTACACCATCGTCGTTAGTAGCGGTAACTGATGCATTTTTATGTCTGTTGCTCTTTAAGTGTGCAGCATAGGTAGTCTTTTCCATTTCGAAATCGCATACTTTACACATAATTCGTAGTTGTTTCGTACAAGTTCCTTTAACAGCTGGCGGAGCTGAACGTTTAAGGCTTAATGACATACCGTGCTGTTTTTCCTTGTGTCGCAGTAAGTTGTCCATTCTCGTAAAAGCGAAACCGCAAGACCCACAGTTTAAGTACTTTGCTGCGGGCGGATGTATAAGCTTAACCGTGGACGATGTTGCACCACGACATTTGTTCTGGTGCCGTTTGAGAGCATTTTTCCAGGTATAGGAAGCACCGCAAGGGTTGCACTTAAAAACGTTTGCAGATACCATTTTAGTACAAAACAAAATCCGCACTATAGCACTTTGGTTAAACTTGTAAGCGAACTAACTTATAACTAAAGAGTTTATTCTTGCGCACCGGCTTTATGTACCCTATAGAATGCAAACCGAAGGTTTCCGAAGACACCCGAACGAAGTCTCGGATTCAGCGGGGGACTAAATGAGGTCATAATCTTTGCTGCTCGTCCAATACATTTAGCGCCAGAGCATGCATCTGGGTCGCATCGTCGATGGTGCGAATGCCGTTAGTAGAAACATCGGAAACGTCTTCCATGTTATACGGATCGCGTGCATATTAAAAATCCAAAAGGGTGATATAACACGCACACAAATTGTCTGCAAGTCGTGCTGTAGAAGATGCAGTGCTACTATAACCAAAAACTTAATAAAAACACTTTAAACTTTTGCTAAGGGAATACCAAACTTGTCTACAGAATACTTACTAATAAACCAATTTAATTTTAAATAACTTCTACGTCATATTTTAGGAAATGGACGGCTTGAATATTTTCTAAATGAATCACCAAGCGAAAGTATATGCTTAGCAGTATTAAAATTGACCATTAATTTCCAATTTTTACGACCGTGGTTAATTATAGATTAAAATTTAATTTGTGCACGTTCGAGCTTCCCGTAAACTAACATATTTTAGAGCAACAATGCGCTGTATAATACATGCATACCCCTTCGCCGCGCTACTGCTATTCTTGTAATTGCTAGAAAAAGTCACTCTCCTTCTTACTGTTAGGACCGATGCAAAGCACCAATTTTTTTTATACTTTCTATAGCACATCGCGCGCTTTTTTCGTATGATAATTAAATTTGCTTCTGTAGGCTTTTACACTTTCGCATGGCGGTCGATCGCACGTAATGATTTCTAGAACCGGTAAGTACTCGATATCGCTCCAATAGAGAATTAGATGCTCGATGTCTGTCAATTTCCGATTCCCTCGTAAAAGGTAGGAAAAACCCAGTCAATAATCCATTATACTTCAACCCGCTCCTGTTCTGATAATTTACAAACATTTTTCAAACGACAATGGGCCGACAATTTTTAAACCTCCGAGGGATCTTTAAGTCGTGATCAATTACACATCCGAGCTACGCGTAAACTAACATATTTTGCAGCAACTGTATAATACATGCATACATACCCCTTCTCTGCGCTACTGCTATTCTTGTAGTTGCTTGAAAAAGTCAGTCGCCCTTTTTACGGGTAGGGCCGCTAAACAGCACCATTCCATACTTTCTTTATAAGTGTAGCACATCGCGCACTTTTTTGTCGGATAATTAAATTTTTGTTTATGTAGGCCTTTACACTTTCGCTTATTTAAACATCTAATACAATTGATTAACCACTTTCGATTATTCTAACGGAGACCACCATACGCACCGTTCTTTTTAATTCCAACGATCCTATGGGCTTCCACGCACTAACACCTGACGTATCTTTCCTACTATTTGTTAAACAAAAACTACCGGTATTACCATTGTGGACGTAAGCAGATGTTTGTGGATGTGTACGAGTATGTATCCATATACATTAACCAGTCTAAGCTATTTTATTTAGTCCACGAAAACTACTATTTTCTAAACCACAATTAATAATCGCCTTTATAGGTTTAACATTTCTACCATTACCCAATGACTGGTGCTACGTACATGGAAACTTTAATTTCTTATTGGAGAGAATTCTTATTCTCCCACGCACTGCAGCGTAGTTGCATGCCCACCCCTTTTGGGAATATATGCTCGTTATAAGTTGTAGCACCCGCGGTTTTACTTAACTACACTTCGTGAGACCCCTTTAATCTTTATAATCGTATCTTTCTCGCTTACAATACACTCGGACTTAGCCCTACTACCAACAAATTCTAATACTGGACCCCCATTAAATATGTCTTTAATTTTCCCTACAACTTTTTTTGCTGACAAGTGTTATATTGTATTTATTATTTGCGGAGTAGTCACTCTTTTAAGATAAATATATTTTGCTAGGTATCAACTAATATTAAATTTTCTAGGGACCCCAAACCTGTAAATGGATTTTAAATAGAACCACCTCTTACAAAGTTATGCGTTTTAAAGACCCCAAACCTCTAATTTTGCTCATCTTTATTTAACACCATTTTAAAACCTTTTCGCTACCCAAGACATATGCCTTAGCCAACCGTTTCCCAAGAAATCTAAAACCGCAGTGTCCCGCGAATACCACGTGGAAATAACACGTATACTCTGTCAACCAGGATAGAAGCCGGAAGGATTTGGAAGGTGGGAGAAGAACTTAAAATTATGGAGTCTTAAAACTAATATATACAATAGATTTACAAAATCTAAACAACTATCTTATATTTTTACACCCTCCATGCGTAGATTGTTGTACTATTAGGAATGATATACCTTTTGTCATCTTCGCTCGATAAACTAATTTTATTAATTATCTGCGTGTACAAATCGTGTTTTTACTCCGGATACATACACCGGCAAGTACTCCACACCAAATAAAGAATTAGATGCTTGGTAACTGTTAACTTCCGCATCCCTCGTGTACGCCAAAACACACCCCAGCCCGTGTGCACCCCTGCCCATGCGCACCCCTGCGCATGCACACCCCTGCCCATGCGCACCCCTGCGCGTACGCACCCCTTCCCATGCGCGCTGCCCATGCGCACCCCTCTCTGTGCGACTGCTATTTCGTGGTAACGTCACAGCCTTTTATAAATAAAGAACAATGTTATATACTATTATAAAACGTTTATTCTGACATTATACATAACAAATTTAAAAATATTTAATGCCAAGCATGGAGTCATTTAAACTTAATTTTAATACAAAGTTATACACAGAAGACAGTCCTTTCTTTATGCTTGTTTGGAGTGGCTTTAATTTTATCTAATTTTATTCGCAGCTTAAAATTTAAATCGATACCCAAGTTCTCTATCTCCTTTTCTAACCAATAGTTTGATACATAGAGACCGTCTAGGTTTTCGAATTGTAAAATGTACCGAAGTTTGCCTCTATATTTAAAGTCTTTGATTCCGCCGACAACCAGATCCATTCCTTCGTGTAATTCTTGCAGCTTGTGACAATCTTTTAATCGCAGCTTTCCCACTATATCCTGCATACGTATCTTGTTAGCTTGATCGACTTCTTCTTGTCGGTATTGGAGGAAATCCTTTTTCTCCCACACACCGTTGTGTAGTTGCATATCCACCACTTTTGGGAATATATGGTTGTTATAGGTTGTAAGACCCTCGGTTTTAAATGATCCAAAAGGTTCTTTACTAGGTAAATATACAATGTTTAGCGCAACCTCTTTGCGTGTCGTGTACACAAAGATTACGAAACCCGCATTCCTTAGTTCGTCTTTGTTATCTGCCATTTCGATAAATACGTTTTTTAGAATAACCTTTTAAAAAATATACGGATTTAGTGTCATCCTTTTCCGCAAGGACGCCTACATAACTAAAAGAGTCTTTTTTACTAACCACAAATGCATACAACTTGTAGAAACCAGATGTATCTAAGTCAGTCCATCGGCACATAAAATAATCTTTTAATTCTTCCTCATTTTCTCTAATAAGATGTTCTTTGTCTAACACATCTTTGTATTGATCGCGTATTGTCGCAGTGTTTTCCATGTAGTCTAATTTTCTCCTTTTTGCATCCATTTCCTCTAATTCCAGTTGTCTTTTCCTTCCACTTACAGCGTATGGTATACATAATGGGGCAATTTCCTTTAGCGTAAACGGGTAGAGTTTACTACCAATATTTACGCGTTGTCGTACAACCTCTGGACGAATGTTAGGCGTATCTATCAATCCCAAGTCCGAAATTACTATTTCTTTTGGAATTGTAGAATATGGTGTGGCAGATTGTGTAAAATATGTACTACCTGCTTTAATATAGCACTTGTGTAAGATTTCTATTTTATCTTGGACATCTTCCTCTACTATCTCCAAATAATTTACAGGTAAATAGTTAAAACTAAAAGCCGAAAGCACATACTTTATCAATTTTTCCTTTTCCTCTGGTTTTTTGGACAACTTAATTTGCAAGCCTGTCAATTTCTTTGTATTGCCATTCCCCCAATACACGTACTGTAGCAGGTTATTATACACTAAACAGCAGCTATTTTGTAGCTTGTCCGATAGCTTACTCCACATTTTGGTAAGTGGTACCGAGTACATTTGCGCCTTTAGGAAGTATAACTTACTATCTTCCAATAAGGTTAAACAGTCTTTTAAGGGTTTATACACCCGTTCCGCACTGACATAGCTTCCAATTGCACAGTTGTATATTGTCGCTTCCAATCGCGTAATACCATGTTCTTTGGCCAAAGTAGACGCAAATGTTTCCCTTAAACGTACATCTGGACAACGTAAAAATCTAGTATATGATCGCCAAGTTGTTTATTAACACCAGGACTTGTTATCTGGCACACAAATTTGTTGTAAATCTTAATTCTTGCATTGGTTGTTAGCCATGTTAAACAATCAATCCCCGCTGTTTTATCGTTATCAACTATAATATTACACTTTTCTTCGTATTCGCCCTTATAGCAAAAGTTATGGTTTGTAGTTAAATAATTACACATCTCCATCTTGCTAAATATACCCGCAAAATCTTGGGTTACATCCATGTCAAAAAGATAGAAATAATCTTTTTCGACTTCGTCTAATATATCTGGTAGTTCCTCCAATAAAGTTTCCAACTTAACATCTGCTAGTTCCACTTTGTATGGAACACATATAGGATTTTGGAATTTTTTATTAATGCATTCGAGGTCTTCTTTTACTCTCTGGCCTATCTTGTTACTGCTTTCCAGAGAAAACGGAAGCTTAGCTTTAACACCATGCCTAGCGGAAACAAATCGGTTGAACTTTCTTCGTAGATAGCTGTTAAATGCACCACAAATTTCTTTTTTAGGATAAACATCCGTTTGTTTGCAGATGCTTGTTCGGTGTCAGAAAGATCGCAAATTTTAACCAACATTATATTGTCACAAAATGGTTCTGTAATTGGTGTGTGTAGTCCACCAGTCAGCATCTTTTCGCCTTCGACAAAACAAATATTACCAATATCTGTCACCAGATTATTGTTGCACATATTTTCTGCCAACAGCCATAATCCAAATCGCTCATTTGTCGGCTTCACTTTATTCCCAAGAAGTTGAGAAACGTTAATCACCTTGGAGACGCTCATGTTTACCGTTCTAGCTACCGTCAAATACTAAATTGAATACGAAAATTTGTTCCCTTATGTATCCTACAGAGTGGGGCGTATATTACCGAAAATAGTCGAATATGTCGGACACCGCCATATCGCTTACATTCTCTGGTTTAGGAACTGTTTTGTTATCCGACCTAGGTCGGCAGGGTTGCGCATCAACATATGTCCGGATATAAGTAGGTTCCTTATATACCAAATTTAATCTCCCTCCTCACATGACCATATGACCACATGACCATATGAGCATATGACCACATGACCATATGACCACATGACCACATGACCACAATCTACGCATGGAGGGTGTAAAGATATAAGATAGTTGTTTAGATTTTGTAAATCTATTGTATATATTAGTTTTAAGACTCCATAATTTTTAAGTTCTTCTCCCACCTTCCAAATCCTTCCGGCTTCTATCCTGGTTGACAGAGTATACGTGTTATTTCCACGTGGTATTCGCGGGACACTGCGGTTTTAGATTTCTTGGGAAACGGTTGGCTAAGGCATATGTCTTGGGTAGCGAAAAAGGTTTTAAAAATGGTGTTAAATAAAGATGAGCAAAAATTAGAGGTTTGGGGTCTTTAAAACGCATAACTTTGTAAGAGGTGGTTCTATTTAAAATCCATTTACAGGTTTGGGGGTCCCTAGAAAAATTTAATATTAGTTGATACCTAGCAAAATATATTTATCTTAAAAGAGTGACTACTCCGCAAATAATAAATACAATATAACACTTGTCAGCAAAAAAAGTTGTAGGGAAAATTAAAGACATATTTAATGGGGGTCCAGTATTAGAATTTGTTGGTAGTAGGGCTAAGTCCGAGTGTATTGTAAGCGAGAAAGATACGATTATAAAGATTAAAGGGGTCTCACGAAGTGTAGTTAAGTAAAACCGTGGGTGCTACAACTTATAACGAGCATATATTCCCAAAGGGGTGGGCATGCAACTACGCTGCAGTGCGTGGAGAATAAGAATTCTCCAATAAGAAATTAAAGTTTCCATGTACGTAGCACCAGTCATTGGGTAATGGTAGAAATGTTAAACCTATAAAGGCGATTATTAATTGTGGTTTAGAAAATAGTAGTTTTCGTGGACTAAATAAAATAGCTTAGACTGGTTAATGTATATGGATACATACTCTCGTACACATCCACAAACATCTGCTTACGTCCACAATGGTAATACCGGTAGTTTTGTTTAACAAATAGTAGGAAAGATACGTCAGGTGTTAGTGCGTGGAAGCCCATAGGATCGTTGGAATTAAAAGAACGGTGCGTATGGTGGTCTCCGTTAGAATAATCGAAAGTGGTTAATCAATTGTATTAGATGTTTAAATAAGCGAAAGTCTAAAGGCCTACATAAACAAAAATTTAATTATCCGACAAAAAAGTGCGCGATGTGCTACACTTATAAAGAAAGTGTGGAATGGTGCTGTTTAGCGGCCCTACCCGTAAAAAGGGCGACTGACTTTTTCAAGCAACTACAAGAATAGCAGTAGCGCAGAGAAGGGGTATGTATGCATGTATTATACAGTTGCTGCAAAATATGTTAGTTTACGCGTAGCTCGGATGTGTAATTGATCACGACTTAAAGATACCTCGGAGGTTTAAAATTGTCGGCCCATTGTCGTTTGAAAATGTTTGTAAATTATCAGAACAGGAGCGGGTTGAAGTATAATGGATTATTGACTGGGTTTTTCCTACCTTTTACGAGGGAATCGGAAATTGACAGACATCGAGCATCTAATTCTCTATTGGAGCGATATCGAGTACTTACCGGTTCTAGAAATCATTACGTGCGATCGACCGCCATGCGAAAGTGTAAAAGCCTACAGAAGCAAATTTAATTATCATACGAAAAAAGCGCGCGATGTGCTATAGAAAGTATAAAAAAAATTGGTGCTTTGCATCGGTCCTAACAGTAAGAAGGAGAGTGACTTTTTCTAGCAATTACAAGAATAGCAGTAGCGCGGCGAAGGGGTATGCATGTATTATACAGCGCATTGCTGCTCTAGAATATGTTAGTTTACGGGAAGCCGATATGAGAAGTTCTAGGTTAAAAATAAAAAATTGTAAATATGTATTTAGAAATGTGGTTTTACAAAATTTAAACTGTATTAGTAAAAATTGTCTGTAATAAAAAAGTTTTAAGAATTGTTTTTAGATTTTCTTTTATGTATGAGCCGCAGGAAATTTATAATTTAAAGGGTGTGTGTAAAATGGTAAGGGATCGTTCGATTTTAAATCTATTTAGAGATTCGGATTGTGCATAAAATTCTAGACTAACAAGATGTGCTACATGTATAAAAAATTTATAAGAACGCTCAAAATTCGCTACAGGTAAGAAATCTTAAAATGGGGGTAGCTCTCTGGGGGATGGTGCTATGTAAAAAATTTAAAAAGATTTGGGTAGCTTAGAGAATTCTAATATTGATTGATACTAAACAAGGTAGGTTTATCTCGTGGGTGGAAATGTGGAGAAAGATTTATCTCGCAGAGGGTATATGTGTAACTTTGCAGGGCGTGGTCCGATTTCAAATCTGTTTGCAGATTCGAATTCTGCATAAAATTTTAGACTAACAAGATGTATCGCATGACTAAAAAAATTTATAAGAACGCTCAAAAGTCGCTACAGGTAAGAAATCTTAAAATTGGGGTAGTTCCCTTGGGGGTGATGCAATCTAAGAAATTCTTAGAAATTCGGGTAGCTGAGAAAATTCTAATATTAATTGATACCAAACAAGATAGGTTTATCTCGAAAGATAAAAAAAATGATTAGTCGAAGAAAACTATTAGGTCCAGAATGTTAGCGGTAAAAAAATCTTAAAAATAGGTTTATCTCGTGTGTGGAAATGAGGATGCTCATTTATCTCGAAAGATGAAAAATTTAAGATATATTTATCTCGAAAGATGAAAAATGGTTAGTCGAAAAAAACTATTTGGTCCAGAATGTTAGCGGTAAAAAAATCTTAAAAATAGGTTTATCTCGTGTGTGGAAATGTGGATGCTTGTGGAAATGTGGAGATGAATCTCCTCATTTCCTCCTTATGGGAATTTACATGTAAATTTGGTGCAGATGTGTGTGGAAATGTGGATGCTGGTGGAAATGTGGCGGTGATTACCCCCATAATGTACTACTCCCGCCTATTGATTCGCTTGTTCTTTTAAAGGAAGAAAATAACCCCCCTCTACAGTGGCGTTTAGGAAGGGTAGTGGATGTTCATCCTGGTAGGGATGGTATTGTTCGGGTAGCTACAGTCTAGACAGCCCAAGGGTTAGTTAAACTATGTTTACTGCCAGTTACTTAATATTTAATGATATATATATATATATATATATATATATATATATATATATACTGCACTGTTCTCTTATGAATGGGCTCACTACTTCGTGTCCCTCACTTTGTGCGTCATAAATTTGCCCTGAACTTCTGTAATTGGCTCGCTTATGAATTTTTATTTACCCTAGCTGACCTCAAAACCAAACTCCTCTAATCTTCACCTAAATATAACAATTTGTGCTTCCCCAAGCTAATCTTCCACGGCTACTCATTCTCTCAACACCTTTGTATTAAAGAAAAATAAAAAAATTCTAAAATAAAATCTTTCGATGAAATATACACCCTTTTATTTATATATTACAAATTATGATTCACACAATCTCAATATTGAGAAATTATTTACAATTATCTACACTTCAGTTAAATAGAAATTCACGTGCATTTTATGTTCTTTTATACATCAACATTTTATTTAAAAGTAGAAGGGCCTATCCTGAAACCCTAAATTTACTTTTCCCAGGTCTATGATAAGCTCAGTATAAACCTCTTTTATTCTGAATGCATAAATTATTGCATTATCAAATTACGCTAGAAACCCGTTTACTCCTTACATTAAATAAAAATTTTAATCATGTATTTACATGCTCAGATTTAAAATAGAAAAGTGTCTTTCCATATGTTAATCAAATTTATTTTCAGTTCATAAAATTTTCACCAAGTAACTCAAATCACTCATAGTTTTTATAATTCAGCACCAGCACAACAGTTCAATAAAAAAATTCGTTACCTGGAGTTTTCTCAGGAATCACCACCTGTAGATGACTTCCACCAAGCTCCCGTTCCTGGATTACACGTAAATTCTGCTTTCTAACTAGGACAACCAGTCCATCTTGACTCGTTCATCCAATTCCCCCAACGATTTGTGGATGCCTTTCATACAGCTCCCCATCCAGGGTCCAAACTCCAATTAAAGTCCAACCAGCACTCTCGTTTTAGATGTAATTCAATCGCTTACCTCAGTAACATACAGCATTACTCGTTATAATTATTTATACAAATATGTTCAGCCCGTTTACTTCAATTGCACCTACTTGTGCTTTTATAACACTGAAAAATACATTCGGCGAACTGCACTATTACCTGGCTTTTAAACTAGGATGTCTTCTCAACGGTACTCAATGTAAGCGAAGTAAATCAGAAAATAAACGAAAAATAATAGAGCCTTGCCACCTCCTTCAAGGCTTATATAAGCTTAAAACCCCTTTTTTGTGAAGTATTTTCACTTAGCTTTTCTTGAACTGTGGCAACCGCCAGACAATTCCTCAAAATTCTCCCGTACAAACAACATAACGAACTTTCCAAACTACGAATTTCACCACTCCAACGACACTTTACTTCGAAAAACTAATAAAACTAGTCAACCGTTCGCATTATCCGTGTAAAACCGTCCCTCTACTATTCCTTCTAACAAATCCTAAACACACTTCTTATGTCCGCGTCTATATTGTTATTGCACTCACGCTCTAATAATCACCTTGTCTTGTCTCTGTCTTGTTTTCCTACTTAAAAAGTCGACGTTATTTCCACTCTACTGCTATGTTTATCTAACGCATATTTTCCGTCTTTCTTATAGTCCCACTATTGCCATGTCGTCTACAGTTAGTCCCTTTCCTACACGTGCGTCTTGATAAATTAATAACGTTCACAAACATGTTGCATCTCCGTCCCGCTTATTTGATTTTAAAACTCTCTTCTGTCCCGCGCTTGAAAACTGTTTGTCATATAGCCACCTGCTATATTTTCCATCTTACTCTGTTACTTTATAATGATTCTCCGTCCCTTAATTTTATTGATTTGTTTGCATACTAGTCGTGTGTTTGTTAACCTTGTATCTGTTCGTTGGACACTATTTTGAAATGTTTTCATAACGTATTCTAGCCTTCACTAGAGTATCTTATCTCCCCTAAGCGTTTATTACTTAAACTCCTTGGTTGTTTTGCTGTCTCAAACATTGTAGCATTCTACGAATTTAATAAATGTGCGTTACTAAATTATTTATTTTTACCATGCAGCTTTAATACTGCAAATCTTTTGTACGCAATTTTCAACCTTGAATTAAATTAACGTATACAAATTATTGATTTAAACCTTCATTAAAATATGCCCTTTTATCCTAATCTAATTAATTATAAGCGAAATAAATTATAGATTTCAACCTACACATTAGACTGTCCGCCTTTATACCAATTTAATTAATTCGAAGAGTAATAAATAAATTCTTGTTTTCTATATACAGGGTGCTTACATAACTGCATGCTTGACCTATTTACACATGTAAACCTTACCCATCACCACATTATATATATTCACTTATATAAGTTTGTCGGTTTAGGTTTCTTAGTTAATAGCTATAATTATTTTTAAATATAAAATAAGTTAGTTCATACTTATTTTAGTGGGCGGGATGTTTTGTCTCTTTGTTGCACGTTGTCGTGTTTAATTTTAGGTCATTGTAAGTTCGTAGTTGTAAATCAAATAGCAAAGCTGTCTTCTCTTGCCCCGTTATATCCTGTCATAAAACCTCCTTTGTGCCTGTAGAAGTTAAGTTGAAAAAGGGGTAGTGACAGGCACTTGCTCATGGACATCGAAGTGAAACGATTCGGTTCGATAACGTGAGCTAAGTTATTAGTGTCGCCGAATGTAATTTTACGTGATAGCCCCTAAAAACACAGAGAAAGTGCAAACGTAACACATCCAATAAATTCGCCATACAGTCCACTTCGTTGAAGAGTAGGAACGACACTTATAAAACAATAGAATAACGCGGAGGTAAGTCGATATATAAAATTATAAGATGCTCCGCGCATTAAACAGCTTTTATAATATAATGTAGGTAAACGATTTTGAATAAGTATTGTATAATTAGTATTGTTCATCAGGGCAAATGTTACATCTAATTAATGTGTTTGTATTACTGCTCTTGGCCAATATCAGTTTTAAAATTACAAAGATTTAATTTCAAATGTTGTGGTAGATAGTTACTCAATTTTGAATTTGTTATGATAGAAGTTGATAAGCGGCTTCAATCTGTAACACTGCTACAAATTAACAATGTTCTTTGAATAATAATCTATAGGAACACTGTGGCACGATTTAAATAAAATTAAATAAAAACCCTTAACCACAGAAAATATTTAAATTACTAGATACGTATTTCGACCACTATGTGGTCATCATCAGTAGAAAACCTGTAATTAAAAAAAAAATAACTATTGTTCTGGAACACTTCAGAGGATATTCTCCTCACCACTTAGGCTGAAGTGAACCTTTCCAACCTATAATTTACTATATTGTTGTTTTAAACACTATCGAGGATATTCTCCTCACCCGCAGGCTGGTGTTCTCAACAACAAACAAGTGAATTGTCCCAATTACAGGTTTTCTACTGATGATGACCACATAGTGGTCGAAATACGTATCTAGTAATTTAAATATTTTTTGTGGTTAAGGGTTTTTATTTAATTTTATTTAAATGTTCTTTGATCAAAAAATATTGTGTATTTCAGCATCTTTTATAGAAAGTGTTGATAATATAACACTATTTCAAAATTTAGTAACACTGTAACATGTTTAATTTTAGCAATAATTATTCGCATTAAATTACGAGGATAATGCGCTAAGCGTGCCTTATTCTTTATTAATCTACTTATATTAAAATATCTGTGCGACATAAAGTTACTTCGTCAAGCATCTCTAGCTGTTTCTTTCATATTCCCCACCTCTAACGTCGATATCATTCGGTTCTCTCTTCGTCGAGTTAGTCGCCCGCTAGCAACCGCCTTATCAAGATAAATTACTTCGGATAAATTACTAATGTAAGCAGGTCAGGTCGTGCTAAACCTGAAACTATTTTGATACCTTCTACTAACGCGCGTCATTTAGGATTCGTCATTTAGGATTTGTCATTTAGGATTCGTCACTTAGGATTCGTCAACTTAGAATTTGTCAATTTAGAATTTGTCTACTAAGAATTCGTCAACTAGGAGTTTGTCAACGAAGAATGATAGATGTTGGTTTTGATTGCAGTCGTCCCAAATTAGAAATGGCTAGTAACATTGTTTGGAGATTATGAATTTCCATCCAGATTTGTCTTGGGGCAACAGCGGCAGTTTGGTTTGTTATTAGATATAAGAAATTTCTTGCATGTGTTTTGAATGTCGTAAAAGTTTGATAAACAAACTATCATATAAAGCACGAAAAGTTGCTATTATGTTTTCGAACATGTAATCTGTTTAATTTTCAATTATTGTTGAACTGGTTTTACAAGCCGTAGAACGAAATTTTGTCAAGTTAGGTTTATATAATTACAAGCTTTGTTCCATTTGAACCTTAGATAATTTCAAGGTATGTTTTCGACGTCACACTTTTTTTTTTGTGTTGCACAGTTGACAGATGTTGTCATGAAAGCAGATGCTTCGTGCAGCTGTCATAGAATTTAAATTAAACATTCCTATTTTTGTGATTAGCTTTTACCTACAGATCAATTATGAAATCTAAATATAAAAATTTAAAGACACTTTGCGTAAAAATTTAGAAACTGTAATCTACCTGAAAAGATTTGCCCAGGTTAGAAACGTTAATTCAGTGTATTGTGGCTACAAATTATTTTTAATCAAATGTTTAAATAAAGTTTATGTTTGAAGAGCAGTTGTTTGTTTTAAAAAGCCAGAACCTTGACTTTGTTATAGATGTTAATGATGAAATTTTTTTAAAAGGTTTTGAAATTTTACAAGAGAGTTTTTTTAGTAAACAATTAGTTAAACTTTGAGGCTTCATTTTTCTTAATTTTCTTTGGGAATTAAACCACTTATATTTTTTAAAATCAACTTTATTTACGTTTCGATCCATGACCTAGGAGCGTTGTCAACGTAAATAAAGTTGATTTTAAAAAATATAAGTGGTTTAATTCCCAAAGAAAATTAAGAAGAATGCTAAACAAACCACAACAAACATACAGGGAGTATTTGAGGCTTTTATTTTGGTCAAATGCGATCAAATCTGATAACACAAAAGTAGAACTTTTGAGTAATAATTTTGTGCCAATATCATATTGGATACACATTTTTTTTATTTTTGATACCTTTATAGGACACAAATGGTGTTCTACATTTTTATTTATTTAATCTTTGCAATTTCTTACAGGAGCTGCGTGTTATTTTTATAAGACAGGTTTTTGTTAACGAAGGCGATCGTTTTATCTTTGGGTTTCCACGTCCGCCCTTAGAATTGTGCTCTGCTATTATCGTGATTACCTCAGGACTTGGTGGCGCCTATTTACCTTAGTCTAGCTTTGGTTTGCAAACAATATTCGACTTACCCCTCCACTTCTCATTGCTCTACCCAGGAATAGACCCCTAGCTATGTCGGAAGATTTTTGTTCACTGGCGCCCATTTGGAAAAATAAGTAACACTGACGCCACAACATATATATAAAAACAAAATCAGTTACACTGTTGCCGGAACGTGGGGCCGGCATAAATAAAATAAAAAAAGTTACAACACTTTTTCACAATATAAAATAATTTTATATAATATATATATATATATATATATATATATATATATATATATATTACTCATATTTAGACCAGGGTAGAAAATTAAATAATCACATCGAATAATTTTAATCACCGTGTATAAGGAATTTCATTAAATAATACGCGTTATTAAAACCATGAAGCATAAATAAACTCGGTTGTTTCAGTAAAAATAAGAAATTTAAATTATTTATAAGACGCTTTATATCAAAAGAAGCAGTATTGAAAAGCTCTGCGTGTAATGTAATTATTTCTAAACAAAGAGAAATTACGTGCAAAATTTATCTTAATTAACTCTATTTAAGTAACCGGTAGTAAAACAAAGTGTACATATAATAATTAATATTTAAGTTGTATTCGCTAAAAATGAAAAGGATAGAAATCAATTTTAGTTGGAGTTAATTGAACCATTATTAATAATAAGCATAAAACTTGTAAAAACCCAATAATAGTCAAATCGTAGGAAGGTTATTTAAAATGTTACGTTTGAACACCCCTGCGTGTTTTTAAAAGGCAATTTCAGTTTAATTTGTTTAGATAAACATGTCGATTCTAAGGATATTGGAAATGGTCAGATGCTTTAGCACGAAATACAAAACAGGGTTTATTTAAAAAGCTCTGAGAATTAATATTATTTTGAACACCTGCGTAGTTTAAATGTCAAATACGGCGAAAAGTTTGCAGATAATTAATGTTTATAGAGAATCTTGGAGAAACCGGGGCTTAGTATTCACGAGAATGTGCGACACGGGGTTATTAAACCCAGATAACAGTCCGCGTGGACTGATATAATCGATAATAAAGAGTGTCAATTTGCATCAATAAGAACAGGTTAGATAGAGACAGATAATATGCACAAGACCGAGACATATATAGTAAAAGGCGTGATTTAAGCAACGTCACGAGGGTCACGATTGGTTGAAAGTAGGATACAAATATCAGAGGTAGAACAACAATTTCTGTACAAAATCAATTAGTTTTTCTCGGACATGCTTGCGTGCCGTGTGGAAATTTTCTGAGATTTGAATGGGGCGAGTGAAAATTCGTAAAAATCGACGCGCGAGCGGCAGACTGGGAACATGGCATGAGAAATTCTTTAGAATTACCCGTTTTGGGGAACAGACCGATAGACAGGCTTTTTGCTATATATACCGAGATGAATATAAACAAGCTCTCTGAGACTTTTGACGATTCGATGCGTTAAAAGCTCGTACATACGCGACTTGATTGAAAATGTTAAACCGTGCATTTTAGTTTGATTAAATAATTTAAAGTTTGCTAGTATATTTTAGTGATTCAAAATAGCTTGTTATTTACGTGTTAACATGAATGTACTTCAGTGCACTTAGATACAAGGTAATAAAATTTAGTTTCACTGTACCAATTAGCAAAATTTACAACGACGAATGTATACACAAAAGTAGGCAGTTTTGGCGTATATTGGTGACAGAAGCATGAAGTTATTTGCTATTTTTCGGGGGTGTTAATAATTAAATGGTTCAAATACGTGTCTGGATCCATGAAACAAGGGTCAGATAAACACAGATGAGTTCCGGAAAGGCCCAGAAACGACTTTGAATGGATGGTGATGGAGAAAATTTTAAAAGCGTAGAGAATCAGAAGCCGTAATTACAATCCTGTTGAATGGTGTGATTAACTAAAGAAACGATACTTTGAAACGACGAGGACAGTAACCTTCAGGTAAATTATACTATTTTGTTTGACATTTTGTGTGTATTGAATGACTTTATAATTGATTTACTTTAAATGGACATTAGTGAAATTGTTCTAACCATAAAAGTTTAATTTTAAGATGAAATTTGCTTGTTTAAGTAAAAGGGTATTTTGTTTTGATGTTCGGGAATATGATGAAACTTTGGGTATGTCTTTGAGCTCAATTAGACAAACCTGGTTAATTAACGTAAAGGGGTGGTAGATGCTCCCTTTATACTCAGACTCCGGTCTGCTTATATTGTTATATTAATTAGTAGGCATCCAACAAGGACTTGAATTCTGGATGCACGTTAAAGTGATAATAAAATTAATTTTGAAATTCCTTTTAAAACTGAATTTTATGCTGAAATTTAATTTGAAAATTTAATGTATTCTGAATATTGATGTAAATAGAGTTAACGTTGATGTTTGTGGCAGGAATGTGTTTAATTTTTATGAATGAGGAGATTTATAAAATTAGGTGAGCAGCCGAGGCGAAAAGCGTAGTTCACGGATTTTGGAGGTTACACAGCAATATATATAATATAATATATATATATATATATATATATATATATATATATATATATATATATATATAATATAATTTTTAATAACAGAGAAAGATCAAGAAACGAATCTGCATTTATTTCAATTTAAATAATTTAATAATTCCCGCTACCCCGCAGTATTTAAATAGTTTTAAATTTCGCGCGCCGGCTGAAATGTGGACGCACATTTCACTGGATGGCGTTTTCGTGCCAACAAAATTTCAGAAGTGACTTATCTATACTGTACTATCTAACCTATGGTGCATAGTTTTGGCGACAGCTTAGTACTCATTTTTCAAAACTAACAGCCGTTAGAACAAAAAATGGGTTGCTAAAATTATTGGCTGATAAGCAGCATCTCATTCTACTGAATACTCATGTGCCTACAGAGGAAGCCCATGCACTCACTTATTGAGTTACTGCAAAGTATGTTGGAGCTGGTTATAGAAATAATGACAGCAAAATATTAGGCATTTAGTACCCAGCGTGATTCAGCAAATGGCGCAACTCTAGACAAATTCAAATACAATGAAAGTAATTTTCAAATAAACAAGAGCTTACCTTTAATTAAAAGTCGTAATTTAAAGTAGGTTTTGCGTCCCTTGCTTCTCGGAAAACCTAATGCTGGCGTCTAAATGTTCAACGGGTTTTGTGAGGTACCGATGTTTGTTTTTCTTCAAATTCCTCACAGTGAAGTTTGCTATTGAACCTACAACGTTAGGGAACTAGCGATATTAATATAAAGGATACGACTTCAATGTGTTTAACGCACTAACTGCTCACGTCGAAACGGTAAGATGGTTGTAGATAAAGTGTTTAAAGCTAGTCTTTCTCATGAATTCGTCGTAGTTTCCGTCCACCAACTAGCGTTTTCATTGCTTAGGACGATGACCACACATTCTTCAAGGCGTGTAGAAATGCATGTTTGACGCTATACATACAATAAAATTGCAGGTTATTCCTCTACAGTGCATGAAACTTGGAAACCGCAATTTTGTGCATAATACTCTAATTTACACTACTTAAACTAATTATGGGAAATAATACTTACAAATCGCCTATACCAAATATTAGAGTAAAACTATGTGTTGTCTAAAAATCGTAACAAAACTTTTAAAGGAAACATAAACAAAAAGACAAAAGTCTCTTTGTTCAAGAGAACTCGCGTGCACGGAAAACTTATATTAAACAATGTCTGTAGCTGCTTTCAGTTTTTGAATAGTAGCAATCTTTGCGATACCTGAAAACAAAAATAAGTAACCACCAGTTATTCAGGCTACATCATCTGAACGCGCAAAGGTCTTGTTTGCCGCCACACCGACCGCACAAATTTTTCGCATAGAATGAGACTCAAACACTTAAAACTAACACTTAAATTTACTATAAAACTTTTTATCATTGCATATTTATGCATACAAATTTTCATTGATACCTTCAAAGTGTTCTTTTAAGTTAAACAAATTACATACTTGTTTTAACAAAACAAAGACAAAATACCTTGTGTCAGTAAAAGGTTAAGTTAACAAATTTACTTGTACTACTGCATTAAGGATACATAATTCTCTTAATCCGGTTCAGAATTAAGACGTTAGGTCTTTTCTTTTTACAATAAATTTTGCCTTTGGTAATAAACACCAAAGGTTCTGAACATCAAATAGGTAAGTTCTCAAACGTATTTTCCAAAAAGAAAGATGTAGATAATTTATTTGCTTTACAGCAGCGGCAATATAAAATAATATTTCAAACATAATACCGAAGAGAAGCATAAACACCTTGCCTTTCGTGGTTCAGAATATTGTTTAGATAAGGCAAAATCTCCACGATAATTTCAACAAGAAAGATAAGTAACAAACCATTTGTGGTTTGAAACACTAAGTAAGAAAGAAAGAACCTCATTTTACAGGAAAAAGATAGCTAACTAACCATTGATGGTTGCATACATTAATTAGATGAGGTAAGATCTTCAAAATATTTTTAAAGAGAAAGATATGCACAAAATATTTATGCTGTAACTTTATAATGAGATGAGATAATGTCTTAAGAAAAAATTCAAAAAAGAGTTTACGGAACCATTATTTTCGTTCAGAGGCCCTACACTTGGCGAGACACATCGCTTCTCTTACAAATATGAATAACAGAAAGGATTTCCAAGGGAGTAGAGTGATGCCGTAGAATCCTAAAAAGGGATTTTTTACTCATGTTCTCCAAAATTAGGAATTCCATGAAGCAGCACTCGTGCATATGAACATCATGAGGGACTAGGTAAACAATGGGATGCAATCCCTGCACCTCTGCATTAATTAAAAAAGGATCAGCCCACAGGCTAGATCAGTAACAAATTTACCGTCTACTGCTTTAAGTAAATTCAAGAAAAGACAGTGGCGACACAAAGGTAGACGGAGGTCCCCCACACCCAAGGCTCAATGTCGTAATCTAACAACCCTCTAAATATGCTGCGACTTAGAAAGTATAAGAAAAATAGAAGATATACAAAAGATAAAGGAATGCAATGTTTTGAATTTTATAGCAACCAGGTATAACAGAGAAAAAGAAGGGCTCGGATCGAGCAAAAGCGATAGAAAGAAATGGTAGATGGCGACGCATTACTCGACCAGCCAAAGTGTAGTCAGCAGCCGAAGTGAGAGAGTGCTTCTCTTATGTGATGAATGGTTGTCTCGTGACTCAGACAGGTCCATCAAAGGAAAAAGACAAGGTCGAAAACGAAGATAGATAGATATAAGAACGTATAGTTTTAGGATAAGCATCGTAGAAGAAAAGGAGAGAGTAGAGAATGTCCCTATTAAAAAAGATCGTTCTGAAAGACAATCTGCAACGTTCATGACAAAATAAGCCCTACTCCAACACGACGAAAATTAAAAATAATTAGCCCCTAAATGAGAACTAGACCGACCATCTTCCTACCGAGTGCATCCACTGCTATGAGAGAATCAGACAAAGGTAACAGACTAACTTAAATATACCCACACGTTAACTTTAAAAAAATAGCTACTGCAGCCATACTAAAATAATTATATGGCAAGCAGCTAATTGAAGATAGAGGTAGACAAAATTTCAATATTCCAAAAACAATAAAGAAAAACGTAGAAAACGACAAAAATGACAGCCCTTCACTAACACGTACAGGGAAAACCAGAAAAAAATTGTGAACACCATTATGATATAAAAGCAGTTGAAAATGGAATTGTATCAAATGATTGAAATATTCGCAAAAGAAAACAAGAATAGAGATTTTTTGCGAGTCTAAGAAGTAAAGCAGAACCCGACATCAGCTAGTACAAGTTAGAAAGGTTCGTTAGTTGTTCAAATGAAAAATATGTCAACCAACATAAAACAGTGTGTTGATTTATGGAACAATCAGAATAATAGCGAAATAAAAAATGAAAATTTAGGAGAAATAGAATTATCTACATATAGTGACAAGTAAATAAAAAAATTTTTAAACTAAGAAAGAAGAGCTATCTTTTAGAAGTGAATGAGCTGTTTATGAAATGAAACTGTCGGAAAAGATTCAAAGTTTAAAGGCAAGGTATATTTATAATCCGTAGGATAAATGTAAAAGGTATAAATTGGATCCAGGTGGAAGTTACAAAATAATAGTTTGATGGTAATATTTATATTGATAAAACAATATTAAAAAATAGAAATTTGATTGAAATTATGGTAGGGAGGAGAAAATATATGTAGGTATAGGTTCGAACATAGATATTAGTAAATACTACTCGTTAGGAAAAGACGAAAATAGTTTTAGATTTTTAATGAACCATTATTTTTGAAATACACCGTCAAAATCTATGATTTTATAACTTAATGCAGGGACTGTATGATATAGTATGGTATAATTAGAAGTTAGTTTTAGAGGGAGATTCTTAAATTGTATTTAGTAGGAAATGATTTGATTGCAGTTTTAATTTTAACATGTCAAAGGTAATTTTACTCAAGTTCACATCACATGATTCATACTGGTATCGTAAATGACATAGCAATTAAGTTAAAACTAGATATCGTAGTTAATAGAAACAGTGAGCTATGTTTATTTATTAATTGAACAAAATTAGAATACAATTTTTTTCCCAAGACAAGGTAGCTAACAATGTATATATACTTTTTCTAGAAAAGGATTTAAAATATTTGTTCATGCAAAAATGGTATTAAAGGTAAAAACAGGATCACAGTTACTAAAAAAGCATAGATATATCTCTTTGTTTTCTTTTAGAATGAAATTTCCGCAGTTTTTTTTATAGGAAGGCTAAGGTTTAATAACCTCACTTTGCAGTATAAACTCTTTTTTTAATTGGCTGTAATTTTCAATTAGTTTTGTTTAATGGCTTTTGCGTTCTGATCTAATTCTCCTGTGAGATTTACGGCGGTTTTCTGTAATTTATCCGTAAATCTCCTGTTACTTTCTTCTAACTTTGCTGCAGTCTGGTTAAGTTTTTAATAAGATTTGCTGCCGTTCGTTTTTGTTTCTTAGCATTCTGTACTAATTTTTCCTCCAAATTTACTGTCTAGCTTGCAGAGTTTTGATCATGTTTTCGCGCGTGTTCAATTTTTCTGTAAAACTTTCTTGTAGTTTTATAAAATTTTTAATCAAGCTGGCAACACTTGACTGCAATTAGAACTGCTTTGTAATAACTATGTCCGTAAATTGATATACATTCTAATTGTTCTCTAGCACATATCAGAAATGTTCTCAAGATTTCCTATTGTAATCTAAATAACCTTTAAATGTAAAAGCCGTGTACCTGTCATTCAAATAATCTCGCACCGCAGGACCTGTCAATCATCTTTGTTTGAAGACGTCACGCCACCGGCTGTTTACCAACTATCTTTTGTATTCAAACCCTTCGTTTACGTTTTAGTGTAATTATTGTGGTTGGTAGCAGACCAATTGGCGCTAGAATATGTTACATGTTAATGTTAGCATAGAACTGTATACTAAATTATTTAAAAATTAATTTTTAATCAATAACGGTCAATTCTTATGTTAATTAATATAGTGTTATTGGATATCTTAAAACCATGAGCACGAAGTTCGTGTAATATTTTTCACAAGTAAATTTTATAGAAAATATAATCTACACTTGCGTAATTCCTGAAAATATGTTCTAGTCTAGTAATGGGGTTCCCATAAAAATTCGGAAAGTGGCCTGTAATTCATATAATGTCGCCAATGATTATATTTACGACAGGAATAAGGGAATCACATTATTGCTCTGCCAAATTGTGGACTCACATGTAGAAGGATATACAACCCAAACTTAATCGTATAATTTAATGATACGATAAAATTAAATCCTAGGATTGTAACTATTTTTGCTAGGCCTTACGTTGGATGGGTGCCACTGAAACGACTTCTGTTTTAAAAAAGACTGAAACGTCTTTTCCTTTTTTTTACATTAAAGCGCTAGAGAACAAAGTTTTCCGACATAGCTAGGGGTCTATTCCTGGGTAGAGCAATGAGAAGTGGGGGGGGGGGGAGGGAGTCGAATTCTGTTTGCAACCCAAAGTTAAGCTAAATCAAATAGGCGCCACCATGTCCTGAGATAATTACGATAATTGCAAAGCACAGTTCTAAGGGCGGACGTGGAAACCCAAAAATAAAATAATCGCCTTCGTTAACAAAAACCTGTCTTATTAAGATAGGACGCAGCTCCTGTAAGAAATTGCTAAGATTAAATAAATAAAAAAGTGGAACACCATTTGTGTCCTATAAAAAAAAATATAAAGAAATAATAAAAAAAATATTTCCAATATAATATTGGCATCAAATTATTACTCTGAAAAATTTTAGCTTAATGTAATTAGATTTGATCGCAATTGACCAAAATGAAAGTCTTAGATTTTGAACTAAACGTTTACTAAAAAAACTCTTTTAAAATATCGGAACTTGTAACAAAAAAATTGTTATAATCAACTACATCAAAGTTAGAGTTTTAACTTTCCTTTTTTTTTTCATTAACAACCAACTTTGCTTTAAACATGAACTTGTTATGCAAATTAAAGTGATAATGATTTGTAAGCATAACACAGTGAATTAAATTCTAACCTGGGCAGATCTTTTCAGGTAGATAACAAATTACTAGAACCTAACAAAATGAGAATTTGAACTTTCATATTTACGTTTAATAATCTATGTACAGATAAAGCTGATCACAAAAATAGGCATGTTTGTTTAAATTGCATTACAGCTGCTCAAAGCATTTGCTTTCAAGACAACATCTGTCAACTGTGCAAAACAGAAAAATATGACGTCGAAAACGTACGTTGAACTTATCGAAGATTCATATGGAACAAAGCATGTTATTTTAGAAAGCTAATTCGACAAAATTTCGTTTTACAACTTGTAAAACCAGCTCAACAATTAATTGAAATTTACACAATTTACGTGTACTAAACGTAAAAGCAAGTTTACGTGTTCTAAACTTTAAAAATCTTACAGCTAATTACCAACCAAAAACTGCATTAGCCGCTTCACAACAAATTAAGACGGGATTTCCGTTCTTCAAGCAAAGTTACCAGCCATTCTAATTTGAAACGACTGCATACAAATTATCTTCCATAATTTCTTATCAGACAAATTTCTTATGAGGCAAATTTCAAATCAACTGTTCCTAAATAACGGTAATTCTTTGGATCCTAGATGACGAATTATATTTGTTCCATTCTTTATCGTTGCATTCTACATTGTCGAATTATATTTTGTCGCATTCTAGAGGTCGCGTTCTACAGGTCGCATTCTACAGGTCGCATTCTACAGGTCGCGCTAAATAAATTATCTCAAATTACATTAATTCGTATAATATATACTTTACCAACCGTTATTAGAAGATATCCCAACGATTAATAGCCGATGCGAAGGTTGCCAGCCTCCAGTCGAAAATACATCTTAACACAGCTGTTGCAGACGGCCGACTGTTTGGCGAAACCAGAGCCGAGCGGTCGCGCCGTCAGAGGGAGAACACGAAACAATCAAATAGAGATGTACGTGGAAATAGCTTTATGCGACACAGATGTATTAATATAATTAGATCCCTAATGAACAATGCACGCTTAGCGCATTATTTTTGTAATTCAATGCAATTAAATTACAACTGAAAAATAAAAATGTTACAGGATAAGAGAGCTATAATAGAATATGTTAGTGAGTCTTTACCAACATGCATACACACCATGGTTACACCAGGAGGAATGTTTCAAAAAAGTATTTGCGTAACCTGCTCTTTTAAAATTTTTCAAAAAACTGTTACTAAAGAATAATTGTATATTTATTTTTAAACACAAAAGAAAGTAAAACAATTCCAATAATGACCTTTTATCAATTTTAGATAGCATCTTTTTCTCAAACTTGAATAGAAAACAGATGCTAGATAGAGAAGTTGTACAATGAGCAAACCAAGGTGCTTTGATGAATAAAAGCCAGTCGTCAAATAATGAAAGAACACGGAGTAAATTGTGTTGCCCCGTTTAAAAGTATTACAAATTTATAATAGCCAAAAACTAATTGATGCACTTATTTACAATTCTGTAAACAACTTTAGTGGTACAAAAATTGAGCGTAACAAAAAATATAACATATTGTTCTGTAGACAAAATATATTAATAATTGTGGTAGTAAATTATAGCAGTTACTAAGTTACCCTTTACATTTTAGGAAATTGGTTTAGTTAACGAAGTTATAAAAAGTTTATATTTAAAAGTGTTTGCAAAGGGATTGTCAGTCAATTATTGGAAATTCAGCGAGGCATGGCCAACTGTAATTGAATTGAAATACTTTAAAACTACACAAAGAGAGTTGGAGGCTTTAAAGAGCACGCAAAATTTAATTTTCTCAAAACCACTTGAATTTGATTATGTTTTTTTGTATTCTGAAACGAATGTATTCTTTTTTCACTAAATGTAGAAGAATTCAATATAGAATGAGGATGATTTGGAAGGTGCCGATATTTTAATTACCAATAATGCTAAAATAAATTTTTTGAAGAACGATTCTTTGTGGTATTTTATGACAATAATTTATTTTTACATACAATGAAGCTTGCTCTGCTAGAGTCGAACAGTGACGTGAACTAATTTACTTCAATACGATTTCGATAAATAGCAAGCGAATTGTTTACATATTCTCTTTGCAAAAGAAAACAAAACGCAAAGTGGCAATTTTTTTCTACGCACAAAGCATGAAAGTAAAAAACGTGCGTATATCTAGTGGGGGTATGTATCTATAAAATATGATTAATTACTAAAAACCGTGTTGTAACATTTCTAACTATCTATCATGATGAAAACTTTGTAGTGTCTTAAAGTAATTTTCAAAATAGCTTTGTTGACAAAATAATGGAAAAATTACACGTAGTGTCGCGAGCTACGTTTCAGGCCTTGGGGGGCGGTGTTTTTAAAAACTACTTCCAAAAACTTCGTAACAATTTATTAGATTAATCAGACATTAATTATGAAATTTCAACGAACTGTTGTAAATTACACTAAGTCGAAATAAAATAATTAATTGAACTAATATGAATCAGTAGCCTAAGCAAACTGCAATGTTAAAGCTGTAATGCTTGAGACTGACTGCCTGGTCTTGGGACTCCCAGGGTATTTATGTTGTCCCTGCCCCTCACAATTCTGTGGGAACTTGTAGAGCTCATATCTGTTTATTTCTTAATACTATTCATAATACATTGTAACAATCTTATTTTCTAGGTAATCACGGTTCTTAACCGACATGCGACTAGCCACCTGCAGTATTACTATCGTCTGGGATACAATGTATTGCATCCGTTCTCATAACTCTTAATAACCTTTTTATATTTATCCTTGAATTACATTGTTGTACTTGACTTAATAGTTTCTTCTTTCTAATAATTTCCTATTAGATTCTATTTTGTAATACATATAAAGATTGTGTGGGATACATAACTGTTTCCAACGTAAATGAAAAATTAAGGTTTTCTTTGCTTAATTTTTAAATTCATAAAATTCATTATTTAAAATTTATTGTCCCTAAGGATATATTTGCTTCTTGTAAAGTATTGTAAAAATCTTTGTGTTACGTCAATGCTATTTTTGGAAGTGATGGTATTGCTTGGCCTATTTTGGTGAATGCATCTACAATTGTTAAATAGTTTTTTTCTTCTACTACTAAAGTATCGGCATGTAATTTTTGAAAAGGTTTGTCAAGTGTTTTTGTTAACATTAAGAGTATTTTTGGGGGTGCTCGGTCGTATTTTATCTTGTCGTATAGCTGACATTGGTTAATAAAGTCTGTAGTTAATTTCTTCATATCTTTAAAATAATATCGTCTTATAAGTTGTTTTATTGTTCCATTAATTCCACGATGGTTGGTTTTTCCTTGGTGTAGATTTCTAATTACATCGTTTATTTCGTCAGGGCAGACAAATGTTATTAGTTTTCTTGTGCATCTGATAAGTTCAGGGCCAGAGTTATTAAATAATTTAACATATAATTCAGAAAATCGTTTATATAAATGTTCGGTGTTGAAGTAAAAGTAAAATCGTTATTTCTCGGTGGTGTATTCTTTTATAATTTTAATTATTTGTTCCTCGTTGTCGTCTTTTGTTATTTGAATTAGGTATATTTTCTTGTTGTCTGTTTTTGTATATTTTACGGGATTGGGGTTGGTTAAAACTTCGATAATTATAAATTGATTGGGTTTTATATCGATGGCTTCGTTCAAAATTTTTATCGCAGTTTTTGGTTCTTCATTTTGTGTTGAATGTATAGTGCCCATCTTGTCTGGATCTTCTCTTATTTCCGTTTCATTTCCGTTTTTTATAATTGATTCCGTTTCCAGTGCGTTGTTTTTGTATTTGGTCTGGTGTTACCAGATGATATATTCATGGGTGTGGGTATATATTAACTGTTAGAGTTTTTATTATTGTTATTTGTCATTGGGATATTTCTAATAGGGTTCACGCTGAATACTGGTATTTGTTGGTTTACGTTTTGGTTGAATCTTGGTATGAATGTGGGTTTCGTGAAATTTGGGTTAAACCTTGCTTTTAGAAATTGTTTATATTGATTTTTAAAGTTCGCGTTATTAAAATTTGAGTTATTACTTCGCGGTTGATACATTTGTGCATTGAGTGGTGTGAATTTTTGTTAGTGAATTGTTTGTCTCGCGGTTTGTATGGTTTTTACTGGTGAATAGCTTTTATTCGCGTTGGGGTTGTATAGCCTGTTTTAGTAGAACATTATGTTTTCTTCTTCTATTATCATATTCATCGCTTCTTCTAAATTTTGGGAACGTTGGAATCTGATTTTCTCTGATAGTCGTTCTGACAGTGTATTTATGTAGGTGTCTAGTGCTATTTTGTCATACATTTTTGTCTTTAAAAGCCGGCTATGTTGGTCGGGTTCTTTGATTTTTAATTTTGTTAAGATTAAACTTCTTACATCTTGGCGTTTCATACCGAATAGGTACGGGAATTGGTTATTTTCCATTCTAAGATTTATTAGAACGCGTGTTAGGCATTTTATGTTACGTTGATCGTCATAATATGCAATTAATATACGTTTAAGGTCTTTCCATTGTTCTAAGTCATCTCGAATGGCTATTAGCGTTAGTTCCGTTCGGTCAGTTTACTTAGTATCAGGCGTAAAAGTAATACATTGCTTTCCTTGTCTCCGATTTTGTAGGTGGTAATTACTTTACTTTGTATATTTTTGCGTCAGTTATGATTTTACTTTATCTCAGTTCTGCTGATTAATTGAGTCTGTTACAATTATCTCTTCTTTGTGGGTGTTGTAATTTATAAATGCATAAAATGTTTCCTGTCAACTGTACTTTCTCATTATCTCGAGTCTAAATATAGAGTTTGCAAGTTTTCAGTCTACTGTTTCGTTATAGTAGTTGCATCAATGTCTCATTTATAATCTATACAATTTGTTAAATTGTAAGTTTTGGTCTACTGATAGAATTTTATTTCAGTTTCTGTGAATAGTTTTAAATTTTGTTGCATTAAATTGCGTGGTGCTTTTGTATAATTAGATGCATACAATTATGCTTTACGAGGTTGCGATGGTTTTCTAAAAGGTTTTGTTTGCAGTATCGGATAAATTAAATACGTCTTTTCTATAACTATATACCTCGTTAATTGCTAAAGTATTTAAAAATAAAATGTTACGTTTAAATGAGTCTTTTTAGTAATGCAAATATAAAGTTTATGATGAACGTTCCTAAATACTTTTTAGTGAGATGAGATGAGATGAGATGAGAGTTTGCGGTGAGAATCGCGCTACAGATTTAGCACGCTTTGTTTCCATTTGTAATAGTTTAATGGTTTTAATTTAAAAATAATAATTACAAGGTGTTTCTATACTTTATAGAAGTGCGATAAAGGTTACGTTTGAACAATCGTTTCTATTATTAGTTGCGTTTTATACATTAGCTTTCCGTATTAAATTTTCTGTACATAAAATTGTAAATTAATTACGTTCTATTTTTGGTAATTTAGAATCGTTCTCGTTTTGTTTTGTTTTAGTTTGTTTAATAATTGTAATGATTATACTAATAGTTGCGTAAAAATTCTCTTGCTTTAAGATAAATTCTCTTTTGCTTTAAAAATAATCTTTCGTATTTGAAAATAATTCCCTTAATATATAAGTAAATTATTTTCATTAAATGGCATAAAATTGCAGTAATAATAATTAAAATCTGAACGTACATAAAATAATAAAATGAAAAAAAAATTTCTATTACTAGCTAATATCAAATAAATTTGTCAAAAATCCTATTGGCTTTAAAAAAATGAACTTACATTAATTTCTTTGTCGATTTTATGGACCTTGTCAATTTTGTTTGGATTTGATCGTTGCTTGTATCACCTACAAGGTTGGATTTCATCGGTGCTTGTATCTCGTCCAACTCTGTTTGGGTTCTGCCAAATTGGGAATTAAAATTCCAGATCACCAGCTCTTCGATTTTGGATTCCCTAGTGACATTTTAACATCCTACCGGCTGCGCCAGTTACGTTTCGGGTCTTGGAAGCGAAGTTTTTAAAAACTACTTCCAAAAACTTCGTAACAATTTATTAGTTTAATCAGACATTAATTATGGAATTTTAACAAGCTGTTGTAAATTACACTAATTCGAAACAAAATAATTAATTGAACTAATATGAGTTAGTAGCCTAAGCAAACTGCAATGTTAAAGCTGAAATACTTGAGACTGATTGCCTGGTCTTGGGGGTCTCGGAATATTTATGTTGTACCTGCTTCTCGCAATTCTGTGGGAATTTGCAGAGCTCATGTCTCCTTATTTCTTAATACTATTCATAATACATCGTAGAAATCCTACTTTCTAGGTAATCACGGTTTCTAACCGTCTGTGACCTGCCACCTGCAGTATTACTATCGTCTTGGATACATAGTATTGCATCCGTTCTCATAACCGTTAATAACTTGTTTACATTTATCCTTGAATTACATTGTTGTATTTGACTTAATAAATGACTTCTAATAGTTTTTTATTAGATTCTATTTTGTAATACATATAAAGATTGGGGGATACATAACTCGCGAACTCCCTTCTTGTTTCCCGCATAGAGCAAGTGGAATGTGAACTTGGCTTTATATTGCGATAAAAAATACTCTGCGATAAAACCAACAACCATATGCACTTATCTTCCATGTTCAGGCTAGTGACTTCTACAGGAGTGACAAAAGCTTCAGCAACACCCACATACACAAGCATGTGTATGTATAATCCAAACACGATCACACGGGCCACGGACATTTGTCGAGTGTTGGTGCTAAACCGATGATAGATAATACCTCCTTGGTTTAGCACAAACAAACGGAAGCGGTACAACCTTATTAATTGCTTGTACTGCGTCATCTGAGGATGTTTTTAACCGAGCTACTGTAAATATACCATCTCTCCCGGGTATCGACTTTTTTACTCGAGCCAAAGGCCAACACACAGAAAGCGTACCTAGAGTAAAATAAAGCATGATATACCGTCTTCTAACCGTTTGGCAGGGGTTGACCATTTAGGTTTATTTTGAGAAGTATGCGAATATTCATTTGACCAGAATCCCTGCATTTACTGTTGACAAAGCCGCCAACGGGCAAGTCTGCTAGTAGGAATGTTTATCATGTTTACTTCGGCTTGTGCCAAAATGCGACCGCCTGTCAAAAAATGTCCAGGGGGTCAAGCCATCAGTTCTTCATCTGGAGAGCCATGTAACGAGCAAAACGGCCGGAGGTTCAAGATTCCTACAATTCTGATAACAATCGCGTTAAATTCTTCCAATGTAAATTGGTTCCTACCAATAATCCTCTTTATTTGGAATTTAAAAATCTTGATTTCCGCTTCCCACATTCCACCAAAGTGAGATGCGTAGATAGGATTAAAACATCATTCGATATTCCGGGTAGCTAAATAATGTGCGACCTCAGGTTTAGACAAGTTAAAAAGCTGTGGCAGTTCTGCGACAATACCATCCTTGTTTGAAATAAAATTTATCTAGAAGCCCGCGTCTAGAAATGGATCTATTTATAACGACCAGGCATGTTTCGGAGGTCACCGATGTGACGACTTCAATATGAATTGCACGTGAAACCATGCATATAAAAAAAGCAGTCTAAGCCTTTTCATACCGAACTGAGTGCAGATTAGATACTTTGACCATAACTGGTCCCCCAAAATCGATACCCGTGTGTGTAAAACATGTCCCCGGTTTGAATGAGTAAGCTGACAGGTCCGCCACAGGAGGTTGAATGGGTTTCATCTTCAATCGGCAACATATAAGGCGGCGAAATATTCTATTTCAAAGTAAAATGTCCTATTTATGAGCAAATGAACTAAGTGAGTTCCGCGATGGTCCGAATAAAAGTGATAAAAATCGCATATCAAGATAGCTAACCAACTTTATCGAGAAATTAGATAGAGATACTTAGTCGTGATTGGCAGTTTCGATTGGCGCAAACGGCCTCACCATGGCTAAACCCAATGAGGAAAGAGAAGGAGAGCTCTGACGATAATTTTTCGAGCAAGGTTGGCCCTCCTCCAACAATCAAATTTCATTTCGAAGATGCTCGTATTGAGAGATTTTAATAATAAGATCTAAGGCATCATTATATTCGAATGTCTTTAAGTTGCTAGTACACCATTGATGCCTTGGCACATTATGAATTCTAGTAAGACAATTAAACTTGAATCTAAGAATGTACGCGAAAATTCGTTGTACCTTTAAAAGATTCGAATATCGCAACAAAATCTCTTATAATTGTCGGACATCGATCGTTGACAACAATGCTTGTCGTGCAGGACTAGCAATTCTTCTGCCAAATATTCGAATTTACTGCCAGGCCAATCAGAAATATCATAATATAAAAAAATCAGATCTTTTCCAGTTCGGAGGGTATTAACCCGCGGCTAGCTGAGTCCATAGTATTACCAGCACTGGGAACGTATTTTCAACGAGCCGTAGATTGATTTTCGTGGATTTGAACAACCCTGTTGGCAAAAAATATCGTTAATCGGCGCGGAGGGGTGTAAATCTATGGGCTTAAAAAGGTGTAGCGAATTAAATGCTGGAGAAATAGATTTCTTGAGTTTTGATAGAAGATATGCAGCTCCTAATTCAAATCGTGGTATTGTCCTTGTTTTAAGTGTAGCCACTCGAGTTTTTGAGGTTATCAAATTTACAAATGTTTGATCAAGAGTTTCTAATCGCAAATAAATAACTGCAGCCATGCCAAGTGCGCTTGCATCTGCAAAACCTACCAAAAAACCTTCTACTTTACCTACTTTCCATATGCAACGCGAAATAGACGCGTTTTCAAGGAACGATAGTTCGAACTGTATTTCCCTGCCACTTCTGTAACACTGCGGCATCGTCCCATCCTACATTAAGCAGCCATAATTGTTGAACAAGGAATTTAAGGGTAAATGTAAATAAACTGATGTACCTGATAATGTCAAAAATTCTAGCAGTACGAGAAAGAATGCCTCTCTTTGAGGGCATGTTCTCAAAAAGTTTGGTGACTCTTATTTTAGATTTCTCTCTTTCCTCGGAATAAAAGATTATCGCATATAAGTGTAAAGTCCGTTGCGACAGTTTTATTATTAGTTTGAATTTCGTCTTAATAAACGTTCGGTGTACATAAATTAGTGTAAATATAAGTTTGCTTGCGAGATATAAACGTGTGAGATAAATAAATTACCAGTAAGAAGATTAAATTAGTACCTACAGATAGTAATTAAGCTAGTCCTAATGTAAAACAAGACTGTAAATTTTTGTAATTGTGAAGAATAATGATTAGACTTATTAAAGGCAAAAGGACAACTAGAGAATTCGCTACACTTGTGTTAAGTTTGCGAGGTTGTAATGAAAAGGACAATTGAACCAGCCAACAACAAAAAATGGACAGCAAAATTCTTTTCTCTTGAATGACTTCAAGTCGGGCGTACAGTAACACGTAGGAAAACAGGACCAAATCCCTACAAGCCTGGCGACGAAATTAGATAGAGATGCGGAAAACCGAACCAGACCGCAGCAAAATTAGAAGAAAGTAACGAGAGTTTTACAGAGAAATTACAGCAAGTCGCCGCAAAACTTAAACAAGAACTAGATCAGAACGTTAAAGCGGTTTACCACAAGTTGATGAAAAATTACAGCCAATTGAAAGAGAGGCTTATGCAAGAAACTATAAAACCTGCAGAACAGTGGCAAACTAAATTTTCCGGTGGTTTATAAAAACTAAAAGCAGAGTTATAGGAAAAGTTGTTAGAAGATTCGCGCAAAGTGCAAGAAAATATGGTAGAGACGAAAGAACTGATTAACTCCATAACAGTACAAGCACAGAAACTCTCAACCCCGTTGATACAACAGCACATCCCAGAATTTAAGAATACCGGAGAAAACGAATCGTTGCCATTTAAGTTCAAAGTAAAACCATCTACCCTTGATGGAAACTCGCATTGGGCGACATATTTCAAACAATTTGAGGCTGCATAACGGTCAACAGCTGGAACGATTGTGAAAAGGTAACTGCGTTTATAGTCGTACTACAGGGCGAAGCCTTGAGTATCCTACAAACTATACCGGACTATTATCAAAAAAATTACTTGGCATTAACATCAAAGCTGGAAACTACGATGATTCTCATCTGCAATAAGTGTACCATGCGTAAAGAACCATTACCGGAATGCCAACGTAAATTTACAAGATTTCAAAGCAGATATTGCTCGCTTGGTAAGACTAGCCTAGCGAAGGGCTTCGGATAGTTTATTAGAACAGCTGCGGTACAAATCTTTGTCGATAAAATGCAGGAAGAAGATTTCAGCAAGCATTATAGTCTAATGCCCAGGATAATGAGCGCTGGCTCATGCTTTGGAGTTTGAACGAAAAGAATTGGTTTCTCGTGGAATACCAAAAATTAAGAAAAGAAACGATGAAGAAAACCAATAAGAAAACAACATCCAAACGCGATGATAACTGTCGAGCCTCAAAGTATGCTAGAGAACGTTAAAAAC
The DNA here is from genome assembly GCA_036346225.1 of Platerodrilus igneus. Lineage (NCBI taxonomy): Eukaryota > Metazoa > Arthropoda > Insecta > Coleoptera > Lycidae > Platerodrilus > Platerodrilus igneus. The sequence continues at coordinate 3,537,083 of JARFIW010001031.1, forward strand.
GCTGGATATAAAAATTGACGTACTTCATGCTGTGGTAACAAACAATCGTATCAAACAAACAAGTGAAAAAAAAGAATAACTAGATAGGCCGAAAAGTCGACTAAGTCGTAGTTTCCAAAGAAAGGAATTAAGGTTCAGAAAGCATATAACACAGGATGAGCATAGAATATTAAGCAAAGTCAGTGTCAAAACTGACTACAAGAAAATCTAGCCAAAGGAAATTGAAATGAATGTGGAACAAAAGGAACGAAGAAGCAACTACTCTCCTATTTCTGACGCGATATCCATCTAAGCTCACACTAAATAGAAACTGCTTTGTCTGCAAGATTGTTTTTAAACCCAACAAGAACAACGAACACTTTCTATAAACTGAACTTCTTTAAACGACAAATTTATAAACTTGATCAAAATAGAAGATATTGATAGTCAATTAACTTCAATTCTTTTATATAAAGCGCATACAAATGAATTTATGCAATTTGAACGTGACCATATTAAGGCGATTTCAAAGCACGTTCCAAACGCACCTTAATAACATACATTTTCCTATTGTAATTTGTAAAGGCGACATACAGTTGAGATTGGTTGACCAACTGTGCTTTTCTACACTACATTTGATTTTTAAATACTCCACCCGAAAGTACTACATTGGCCAGGAAGCGAGTTTTTTACATAGAAAATTTTGAATTTTTCCGAACCTTTACAATTCCAAGCAAGGTGTGTGGCAACACTCACTCACGAGACCTCCATTTTATCTCTCATCCGAAGGAGGGCGTATTTTTGTGAAAAATGCTCGCTTACAGTTTTCGAGCGGACCGTGTCGGGATTTGAATCCGGTACCTTGGACATATTAGTCACACGCATACCAACTACGCTGCGGAACCGCCTTGTGTTTTTCTAAAGCAACAAAAGGGTAACAATTTGTTCTCATAGCTGATAATGCCGGTTCACTTCTGAGAAATTTTAAGGAAATTTGTTAACAACATGTCTATTGACACCGCCGTTTTTAAACTAGAATGGTTTGCATACTTCCTTTAAGATCATTTAATTGAGCATGCATGGTATGCATTAGAATGATATGTAAAACGATTTATAGCACCCAGAAGAATTTCAGAACTTGAAGTTTTATTTCAGCGTGGAATGAAATGTAATTTTGAAGGAATTATTTGATGTCCTAATCCAGTCCATTCTTTCACGTGTTTAGTGCTTATAACTGTTCGTGATGTTCATACACATTATCAATTTTCATTTTCATAAATATTTTTAAACGTAAATTGTGCGAAATTTTTTTCTAAAACTACGATGAAACCTTTTGTACTATGCCCAACGTAATTAAATTAAAAATATATAAACTCGTTGATGTGCTCAATAAAAGTTTACAATTATTGGCAATAAAACTGAATAATAATACTTGCTTTAATTTGGATTTGCTCGTTTGCAAATTTATTATTTTTTAATCGTTTTGAACCGTGTATTTTGTAATTAAAATTTCAAAAGCTTGTTACGTGTTAAGTGAATTAACTCGTAATACGCCCTTTCAATTATTAGATAATCGTTTCTATTTTTTATATCCATCAAATTTACTGTATAAAGTTTAAAAGAAAGGTAAACCCCTTGTTTCTTAGATCTGGCCTTGAATATGTTATAAATTATTAGTTACACTGAAACAATTTATTTGACGTTTATAAAAGCTTATAAATTTAATAATAAAATACACTGCACTGTTTATTCAAATAAACAACTAATATTATGATGTTAATAAATGCTCAGATCGGTACCGTATAGCCCAATCGCGAGGCGTATATTAATTAATAATAATAGTATAAGCTCCGTTTGCAAACGTTGGTCATTTGAATTGCACTTCCAATGTCAGACAATTCGTGTGCCATGTGCGCATCCCGTCAACAGTAAAATCAATCTGGCTCAACCACTCATTGCAGTTACAAGCATCATGGAGACCATTAAGGTCCGAGCTAGCAATCTACGCGTGGCCATAAACGTGGCAGCGTAATCAACTGCTGAATGCATTAGACTTTTGTTTGTTTCTAATAACGGTAAGCAAGTTAAATAATTATTAAAGTAAGCTAAATGATTTTATTATAGCGCTCGCCCTCATCCTCCCGCTCACGCTCATTTACACCTTCACCTATACCGATTTTTAATTTCACTAATTCACAACTTATAAAGTTATGAAACTGTAAGTTCAAATATCATTTTTAATTTTTCAATTTACCGTTAAATAATCTTGCTGTAACAAAAGTTAAAGAAAAGTCAAGAATGATGCACATTGAATAGTTCGTTTTATGGATTGATTTTATGTTTCGATTTACATCGATTGATTGCACAACAAATTGATGAAAATGGTTCCCAGTAATGGTCCAGTATTATACGCAGTAATGCATTTAATTCATCATTAGTTCAAAAGAAGAAACTCAAGCTTACGCTTTGTAAAACGCAGTTGTGGAAAGTTCGCCTACGTCATTTGTTTGTCGAAGAATTGCAGGCTAACACATGTGGTCTCGACAAGGTATTTGTTACAATAAAGTTCAAAGTTCAACCAAATTGCTGAGGTAAGCGTTAGCATAAGGACTTGACCTAGCAACAGCTGTTCTAAATAACTTGACAGCGAGGCAAATATTTAAAACTTAAATGGTAGCGTTTTTAAATTTGTTTTACAAGGAAGTCGATTAAACTTTTATCGTTTGGATTTCATTATTGTGTAAATTATTGCTTACATTTGATATTACTGCAAGTAATTAAAATTATGAATCTTTTTATTTAATCTGGAAAAGTATTTCTTTGAAGTTCAATAACACATAAAGTAATTATGAGAACTAATTTTACTTAGCTTTGAATATACAACACATATTTGTAAACCAAGATCAACAGATCTGTGTATTTTGGGTATTTAAAAACTTTACGGTCATATTTAATTTATTGCTGACATTTTGATTCCTAGTACAAATTATCAAAATTCTCATATTTGGATAAATGAGTCTAAAATATTAGACTACCTTACTGTTATACATTTTTGTATATAAAATTTTACTACAGAAAAAGATAAATTTAATTAAAGAACCATCATATGATTTAATTAAACAAGTGTTTTATTTTAGACAAGTGCGTCCAAAAAGTAGAGATAAATGAGTTAAAAGGTAAAAGAAATATACCCTTTTATAATAATAGGTTATTGGCTGTGACTCAATAAAGAAGTACCAAACAGCGCTTTTTAGAAGTTTGATATCTAAATTTCCTTTTGCTATTTATACTTAAATTTTTGGTATTAATAACTACTCTTTTTCTTTATTGTATAAGGTAGCAAGAGTGTATCTCTTGCGTTCTTCGTTATTATAATAACATTGTCTTTTTTCAGATCCTGCGTGTTCGCAGTAAAAGTGATTTTTCCCTCTGAGGATTTTCAAGGTCTCCCTTAGGGTAACCCGTTCTTTATCTATTCAAGGACTTGGTAGTGCCTTTTTTGCACCTCCTATTAATTATTTTAGAATCAGTACAGAAAACAATAATTTTGTTGCGAAACCCATGACCACTCCTCATAAGCTCTACCCGAGGAATAGACCTCTAGATTAGTCGAAAGACTGTCGGTTTCCCTTCATTATAAGGGGTTTGAATAAATGAGCTACATAATAACATATTTAGCAATTTTGTATTAACATGGTGTAGCAATTTTTTTTGGTGTAACAAAATTTTTTTATAATGTAACAAAGCTGTTTGAAAGAAAGAAAGAGACAGAAAATAATTCCCTAATAATTATTTATTTGCAAACCTAAATAAGTTTTCGAATTCATAATAAGTCTTTGGTCTCAATGAAAAACATCAAACGATACTTTATTTCCTAGTTTAATCAAATCGCAAGGGCAAACTCCACATTTTGTTGCAACAATAAAATTTAATATACTTCAGGTGTTTTTAAACTTTGCTTAAAACGTTTTAAATAGCATTCTTATCATTAAAAGTCCAGGTTGTTCACAAATACGTCAAGGTTTTCAACTTGTTTCTTCAACCGCGCAAGGCCGTTGAGCATTTGTTCTGATTAGCGTAAATTCCAGGGAGATAAAAATTCCCCAGGTCAAAACTGTTTTCATAAATTGCTTTCCTAATCTGAGCACTTCTATTCTATATTTTGAGCTAATTGGTTTGAAGGTTTATCATGGTAATAAAATTAGTGGTGAAAATCAGACAGCGCCCTAATTTATATTCTTTCGTCGCAAAAATGCTCAGGACAATAATAGCACCGTTTAAAGTCACTCTGGTGTCCTTCGAATTAATTACCTGCAATTGAATACCGGAAGAGGATTAATGAACTGAAACCTGATCATATCCAGTGCAAGGGTAGCAGTCGGCGACCTGTGGTTAAGAGTGAGTCTTTTACTTTTGCTGAATCTTTAACCGGATTTATACAAAAAACCAGTTGTATTAAACAGACCCCTTCTTCATTTATAGTCAAATCACTTTCCGTTAAAACTCCATCGCTTCAGTTCACGAAATCTGTTTATTAAAAACTGTAATAGCACTAAATATTACCAATTTTAAGTAACAACAGATTTTTTATGAAAGAAAAATGACTCCTTAAATTTATGCAATACTCGCATCTCTCTCACCTACGAAAAGCCCAAATGCAATTAAGTTTTATTAATAACCAAATAAGATTTCTATTAAGATTGCTTAAAATTCCAGTTTTTTAAATTAAATGTTCTAATTTGTAAATGATTGACAAACTTTAATTCATAAATATAACAAATATGTAAAGAAATCTTGTTCATGTACGTAAAACTAAAAAATTTGTGATATAATTTAATTGTTAAAGTATGGACATTATTTGATTAGATTATTTGTTATGAAATACACATATAATCAAGCAATTATATATGTTAAACATGTTGCTTTGTTGAAGAAGTTTGATCAATTATACTGTAAGTTAATCCAAGAATTTAAATAGAAAAATTTAGAATTAACAACTTCGAAAGGGTTTTCTGTATCTACATCTTTAAATTGATTAATAATTGTTAGATACAGTGGCGTCCAACTTTAGATTAAATTGTTTTCCGTTTAACTAAAATTTCAGGCCTGAACTCTCCTTTGGGATAATAGCCAAGTTAGCCGTCGGCATACAGTTTTTAGTCTTTATATCTTCTAACTTTAAAATTTAAATTTTTAGAGTTTAATAGTGAACCGCATACAACGTGAAAATCTATACAATAATTATAAAATTATAGCAAGGCCTTAATTTCTTTCTTTAACACGCCTGATATTATTAAAACCTGTTTTATTGACGCTTACAATAAGGGGCGTAGTTTTTTCAAACACGCATTATATGTAAGACTATTTTAATTGTAGGACTAGAATGATTTACTATGTAAAAATATGTTAAGATTCCGTTGTTCTCAGGTAAATGATATGAAGTTATTATTGGATCTCAAACTAATTCTGCTTGGAATTACATCGATTCTTTAGTTCGAAATTTGACGAGGGGCGGTTGTGTTTTGCTGAAGTGCCGCGTTCTTTTTGGCGCGGTCCATGTAGTGCTCGTTTTCGTTTCTTCTTTCTTACCTTTAGGGCACAACGACTGCTATTGACCAGCACAACGCTAAACAAATTTACAGGAACCCTAATCCTACTAAAACCCCTGATATAAGCTCGTCACCGCATGACTAAACGGGGAGTGTTATAATTTTAAGATTTGTATTTAAAAAATTGCTGTATTTGAATATATTTAATTAAACAAAGAGTTATGTAATTGTTTGCGCTCACAATTGGAGTGTAGCTACGTGCTTAAGTTTAATAACCTGCGGAAGTCACTATCCTAGGTATTTTCTCTCGTGCGCAGAAAGTTTAATATTCGCATATTGAACTTTGTCCGAGGCATTTTAACTTCAATCAGTGTTTACCAACCTGTAAAGCGCTGCCCTTTAAGGAGCGCATCTTTGTTTTATACCTTTTGTGCTTTTCCTATTTTGCGTTATTTGGCTTCCCAGGTAACAGAAATCCTTAACCTCTTGTAAATTCTGGTTTCCTATTTGTATTTTGGCTTTTAACTTATTTTCACTGTCTTTGCGTATTAGTACTTTAGTTTTATTTTTGTTTTCATACCGTATCTCTCTGCTAGTATTTCAATAAGAGCTTCTTCTAATTCTAACTCTTATTTGCTAGATGCCAGTACCGCTGCGAGTCTGAGCATTTTAACCGTTTGTCCGTACATTATGTCAAATGTTTTTCTGCATTTGAGTTTATTCATTGCCTTTACGATACACAAGTTAAAAATTAATGGGTATAGCGCACATCTCCGCGTCGCCTTTTTTCCTAATATTTTTTCTCTACGTTTCTGTTCTGAATCTAGTACCGTTGTTTGCTCTTTGTATAAGCTATATACTATCCACCTATCCCTATAACTCATTCCAATCTCATCAAGTATTTTGAACATATTTCCCATTTTACATTGTCGAATGCTTTGTTATGTTTATTTACGGCCGATGAACTATAAAACCACTCTTCCTGCATATTTTACCTGTTCACAATAAGTACGCCTCCTAATAATTTTCATTTTAATCTAGTTGTTTTGAAACGAAAAGTTTATGCTAAATTAAAAAGTTTATATCCTGTTTTGAGTATCCTTTAACTTGTTATACATTACTATAGCGTAAAATTAATCTTTGTACTGCTACGACCGAAAGACTGGTTGAAATAGTGTATTGTATTATTTGATAAAGCTTGGGTCGAGTTTTCTAATATCCTTTTTGGTATGTTGTGATAATGCGAGGATTGAAATTATTAATTCTTGTTATTTAAAACAATTTCAATTTGATTCTGCAATTCGTCATCATATGTATCTTTCTAAACTACTCGTTCTATTACTCCAAGAGCGATGCACGTTTTTTCTTTATAAGAAGTGTAGACTTTGGGTGTATCGCTCTTAGCTGGAGGCCAAATTGTTTTATCTAGGCCGATTATTCCTCTTATGTAGAACCAACTGCGCTGGCATGTGTTCTGTGTGCAGTGAGTGTCGCAGTGCTCAACATCTGTCGACCGTGGTGACGCTACATCTGGACACCAGCATTCTGACGCGTCGCTGATTCACCTCCGTGGATGCAATGGGCACACGTTAATATCCCGGCACTTGGAGGTATGTTGTATTAGTATTCCTATATATCGGAATCATCTCTTTTCTTCCTACTTTTGTCGTTCATGCGTCGCTGGTGCTCCATAGTACTTTAAAACACGATTATTAAAATTTGTTCTACTGGTAATATTTTTAACTTTAACATCCTGGTGCCATGAGCAAGTATAAATAGTAACTTTTTCTCTTTCTTTCTTTAACTAATGAATTTCACATGTTAAACGAAATACGCACTTTGTACGTCAATTTTTAAAATTTGTTCCGTGCATTGGCTCGACGCGATGCTCTCAGCGTCGCTATAGTGCCTTCTAACTCGAGGAGTTTTTTGGCATGTTGGTGATCTTCTTATTGTTGTAGTGTTTCTTATAAGTTTATGTTCTTGAGTATATATGTAGGTCTGGATTCCAAAAGACCTGCTCCTGGAATCCTCTTGTTTTGATGCAGTGAGCAGTTTGCCGAATCTTCCCCTTGGTTGTCCCCCAATCACACGATATCCGGATGCTGGTTACACTGGCCTGTGGTTTTCGACCGACAGGATGGATATTCGCCACAGGCCGCTCCATCGTCAGGTAGCGCGTCTAAACAGGACTGACGGATGTGCATACCCGACGACTTCATTTGTGTACCCATTCCTCGGCACCCTGCATAGCTGGAGAACTCCGTCAGGACGTCACCGTTCCGCTGCTCACCTTTGATCGCCCGGAGGCGGTGGTAAATATATGTTGCTGCCTCGTCGGCGTCTGGGCAACAACTAAAAAAAATTTGTTCCTTTGTAATATAACTATTTATTATTTATTTTTTATTGATTCACACCGAATTCTTTTTTTTAATTAATTGTTATTGTAAATAGAAAATCGATGACGATGTATTTTTTGTGTTGCTGGGAATCCTTCCCTCTCCGCATTGGTAGTTAATCTAATATTTCTACGTTTCTAGTGTTCTGTTTCGTCATCGTGATTCGTGCGGGTCCTCACTTTAAATATTCTTTCTATTTCTGTCTGACCCGTACACTTCATAACGGTGCAGCTTTTCCAGATATACAAACCCTATATACACGATTCCTCCTTTTTTTACCGTTTTCTCAATTATCACCCTTGATGCTAAAGCGGTCTCCGGTGTTTTCCTGTTTCTCCTAAACCCAAATTGATGTTCTAACAGTATTTCTGCAACCTGTTTTTTTATTCCCCTTTGTACAATTCTAGTTAATACTTTAGACACGTGTGCTGTTAAACTTATTGTTCGAGAATATCCACACTTATACGATAGTGAAACTAGCGGCCAAAAGTAGCGACCGATTCTAATAGCAGTGATTGTGAACCAGCCACACTCTATAGTATAGTATACTCTAATGTACAAAAACATAACTTTTAACTACGATAGCTATTGAGGCGCGCCTAATTATTGTAGTTATAGTGAAATTCTGCCGATACAACACGATGCCGATTAAGATACGCTAAATGATGATTCGTAGGGGCACTTATAAATAGTTACTCCAGAATGTAGCTTGCAATGTGCGCATTTCAACCAAGTAAAATAATGTTCCAAATGGTTCAGTGTATCCATAAATAATAGCGCAGCTAAATGCTGAGGCGTAGGGATACCGAAAAATATCCCGAAGGTGTAGCTTACGTTGTGCGAATTTCAACTAAGCAAGATAATGTTCTAAATGGTACACAGTATCCATAAGTGATAGATCAGCCAAATGCTGAGGCGTAGGGATACCGAATAATGGTCCGCGGGTGTAGCTTGCGTTGTACGAATTTCAACCAAGTGAAATAACGTTTCTAATGGTACAAAGTATAAATAAATAATAGAGCGGCTAAATGCTGAGGCGTAGGGATTCCGAGAAATGGTCCGACGGTGTAGCTTGCATTGAGCGAATTTCAACCAAGCAAAATAATGTTTCAAGTGGTTCACCGTATCCATAAATATTAAAGCAACCAAATTCTGATGCGTCGGGATACCAAAAAATATCTCAAGGATGTAGCTTGCCTTGTGCAAATTTCAACCAAGTAAAATAACGTTCCTAATGGTACACAGTATTCATAAATAATAGAGCGGCCAAATGCTGAGGCATAGGGATCCCGAAAAATTGCCCGAAAATGTAGCTTGCGTTGTGCGCATTTCAAGCAAGTACAATAACGTTCCTAATGGTACACGGTATCCATAAATAATAAAGCGGCCAAATGCTGAGGCGTAGCGATACTGAAAAATACCGCGAAGATGTAGCTTGCGTGGTGCGCATTTCAACCAAGTAAAATAATGTTCCAAATGGTTTAGCGTATCCATAAATAATAGAGCAGCCAAATGCTAAAGCGTAGGGATACCGAAAAATATCCCGAGGATGTAGCTTGTGTTGTGCGAATTTCAACCAAGTAAAATAACGTTCCTAATGGTACACAGTATCCATAAATAATAGCGCAGCTAAATGCTGAGGCGTATGGATACCGAAAAATATCCCGAGGATGTAGCTTGCGTTGTGCGAATTTCAGCTAAGTAAGATAATGTTCCAAATGGTACACAGTATCCATAAATAATAGAGCGGCTAAATGCTGAGGCGTAGGGATCCCAAAAAATATCCCGATGATGTAGCTTCCGTTGTGCGAATTTCAGCTAAGTAAGATAATGTTCCAAATAGTACACAGTATCCATAAATAATAGAGCGGCTAAATGCTGAGGCGTAGGGATACCTAAAAATATCCCGAGGATGTAGCTTGCGTTGTGCGAATTTCAACCAAGTAAAATAACGTTCCTAATGGTACACAGTATCCATAAATGATAGCGCAGCTAAATGCTGAGGCGTAGGGATACCGAAAAATATCCCGAGAATGTAGCTTACGTTGTGCGAATTTCAACCAAGTAAAATAACGTTCTTAATGGTACACACTATCCATAAATAATAACGCAGCTAAATGCTGAGGCGTAGGGATACCGAAAAATATCCCGAGGATGTAGCTTCCGTTGTGCGAATTTCAGCTAAGTAAGATAATGTTCCAAATGGTACACAGTATCCATAAATAATAGAGCGGCTAAATGCTGAGGCGTAGGGATACCTAAAAATATCCCGAGGATGTAGCTTGCGTTGTGCGAATTTCAACCAAGTAAAATAACGTTCCTAATGGTACACAGTATCCATAAATGATAGCGCAGCTAAATGCTGAGGCGTAGGGATACCGAAAAATATCCCGAGAATGTAGCTTACGTTGTGCGAATTTCAACCAAGTAAAATAACGTTCCTAATGGTACACACTATCCATAAATAATAACGCAGCTAAATGCTGAGGCGTAGGGATACCGAAAAATATCCCGAGAATGTAGCTTACGTTGTTCGAATTTCAACCAAGTAAAATAACGTTCCTAATGGTACACACTATCCATAAATAATAACGCAGCTAAATGCTGAGGCGTAGGGATACCGAAAATATCCGAGAATGTAGCTTACGTTGTTCGAATTTCAACCAAGTAAAATAACGTTCCTAATGGTACACACTATCCATAAATAATAACGCAGCTAAATGCTGAGGCGTAGGGATACCGAAAAATATCCCGAGGATGTAGCTTGCGTTGTGCGAATTTCAGCTAAGTAAGATAATGTTCCAAATGGTACACAGTATCCATAAATAATAGAGCGGCTAAATGCTGAGGCGTAGGGATCCCGAAAAATATCCCGAGGATGTAGCTTCCGTTGTGCGAATTTCAGCTAAGTAAGATAATGTTCCAAATGGTACACAGTATCCATAAATAATAGAGCGGCTAAATGCTGAGGCGTAGGGATACCTAAAAATATCCCGAGGATGTAGCTTGCGTTGTGCGAATTTCAACTAAGTAAAATAACGTTCCTAATGGTACACAGTATCCATAAATGATAGCGCAGCTAAATGCTGAGGCGTAGGGATACCGAAAAATATCCCCAGAATGTAGCTTACGTTGTGCGAATTTCAACCAAGTAAAATAACGTTCCTAATGGTACACACTATCCATAAATAATAACGCAGCTAAATGCTGAGGCGTAGGGATACCGAAAAATATCCCGAGGATGTAGCTTGCGTTGTGCGAATTTCAGCTAAGTAAGATAATGTCCAAATGGTACACAGTATCCATAAATAATAGAGCGGCTAAATGCTGAGGCGTAGGGATCCCGAAAAATATCCCGAGGATGTAGCTTCCGTTGTGCGAATTTCAGCTAAGTAAGATAATGTTCCAAATGGTACACAGTATCCATAAATAATAGAGCGGCTAAATGCTGAGGCGTAGGGATACTTAAAAATATCCCGAGGATGTAGCGAATTTGCGATTTGTGCGAATTTCAACCAAGTAAAGTAACGTTCCTAATGGTACACCGTATCCATAAATAATAGAGCAGCTAAATGCTGAGGCGTAGGGATACCGAAAAATATCCCGAGGATGTAGCTTGCGTTGCGCGAATTTCAACTAAGTAAGATAATGTTCCAAATGGTACACAGTATCCATAAATAATAGAGCGGCCAAATGCTCAGACGTAGGGATCCCGAAAAATTGCCCGAAGATATAGCTTGCGTTGTGCGAATTTCAACCAAGTAAAATAATTTTTCAATGGTTCACACTATCCATAAATAATAGAGCAGCCAAATGCTGAGGCGTAGGGATACCGAAAAATATCCCGAGGGTGTAGCTTGCGTTGTGCGAATTTCAACCAAGTTAAACAACGTTCCTAATGGTACACAGTATCCATAAATAATAGAGCGGCTAAATGCTGAGGCGTAGGGATACCCGAAAAATATCCCGAGGATGTAGCTTGCGTTGTGCGAATTTCAACCAAGTAAAATAATTTTTCAAGTGGTTCACCGTATCCATAAATAATGGAGCAGCCAAATGCTGAGGCGTAGGGATACCGAAAAATATCCCGACGACGTAGCTTGGGTTGTGCGAATTTCAAACAAGTAAAACAACGTTCCCAATGGTACACAGTATCCATAAATAATAGAGCGGCCAAATGCTGAGGCGTAGGGATACCGAAAAATATTCCGAGGGTGTAGCTTGCGTTGTGAGAATTTCAACCAAGTGAAACAACGTTTCTAATGGTACACAGTATCCATAAATAATAAGCAGCTAAATGCTGAGGCGTAGGGATACCGAAAATATCCCGAGAGTGTAGCTTGCGTTGTGCGAATTTCAACCAAGTAAAATAATTTTTCAAGTGGTTCACCGTATCCATAAATAATAGAGCAGCCAAATGCTGAGGCGTAGGGATACCGAAAAATATCCCGACGACGTAGCTTGGGTTGTGCGAATTTCAAACAAGTAAAACAACGTTCCCAATGGTACACAGTATCCATAAATAATAGAGCGGCCAAATGCTGAGGCGTAGGGATACCGAAAAATATTCAGAGGGTGTAGCTTGCGTTGTGCGAATTTCAACCAAATGAAACAACGTTTCTAATGGTACACAGTATCCATAAATAATAGAGCGGCTAAATGCTGAGGCGTAGGGTTCCCGAAAAATTGCCCGAAGGTGTAGCTTGCGTTGTGCGAATTTCAACCAAGTAAAATAATTTTTCAAGTGGTTCACCGTATCCATAAATAATAGAGCAGCCAAATGCTGAGGCGTAGGGATACCGAAAAATATCCCGACGAATGTAGCTTGTTGTGCGAATTTCAAACAAGTAAAACAACGTTCCCAATGGTACACAGTATCCATAAATAATAGAGCAGCCAAATTGCTGAGGCGTAGGGATACCGAAAAATATTCCGAGGGATGTAGCTTGCGTTGTGCGAATTTCAACCAAGTAAGATAATGTTCCAAATGGTACACAGTATCCATAAATAATAGAGCAGCTAAATGCTGAGGCGTAGGGATCCCGAAAAATATCCCGAGGTGTAGCTTGCGTTGTGCGAATTTCAGCTAAGTAAGATAATGTTCCAAATGGTACACAGTATCCATAAATAATAGAGCGGCCAAATGCTGAGGCGTAGGGATACCGAAAAATATTCCGAGGGTGTAGCTTGCGTTGTGCGAATTTCAACCAAATGAAACAACGTTTCTAATGGTACACAGTATCCATAAATAATAGAGCGGCTAAATGCTGAGGCGTAGGGATCCCGAAAAATTGCCCGAAGGTGTAGCTTGCGTTGTGCGAATTTCAACCAAGTAAAATAATTTTTCAAGTGGTTCACCGTATCCATAAATAATAGAGCAGCCAAATGCTGAGGCGTAGGGATACCGAAAAATATCCCGACGACGTAGCATGGGTTGTGCGAATTTCAAACAAGTAAAACAACGTTCCCAATGGTACACAGTATCGATAAATAATAGAGCGGCCAAATTCTGAGGCGTAGGGATACCGAAAAATATTCCGAGGGTGTAGCTTGCGTTGTGCGAATTTCAACCAAGTGAAACAACGTTCCTAATGGTACACAGTATCCATAAATAATAGAGCAGCTAAATGCTGAGGCGTAGGGATACCGAAAAATATCCCGAGGGTGTAGCTTGCGTTGTGCGAATTTCAGCTAAGTAAGATAATGTTCCAAATGGTACACAGTATCCATAAATAATAGAGCGGCTAAATGCTGAGGCGTAGGGATACCTAAAAATATCCCGAGGATGTAGCTTGCGTTGTGCGAATTTCAACCAAGTAAAATAACGTTCCTAATGTTACACGGTATCCATAAATAATAGCGCAGCTAAATGCTGAGGCGTAGGGATACCGAAAAATATCCCGAGGATGTAGCTTGCGTTGTGCGAATTTCAACTAAGTAAGATAATGTTCCAAATGGTACACAGTATCCATAAATAATAGAGCGGCTAAATGCTCAGACGTAGGGATCCCGAAAAATTGCCCGAAGATATAGCTTGCGTTGTGCGAATTTCAACCAAGTAAAATAATTTTTCAACTGGTTCACCGTATCCATAAATAATAGAGCAGCCAAATGCTGAGGCGTAGGGATACCGAAAAATATCCCGACGACGTAGCTTGAGTTGTGGGAATTTCAAACAAGTAAAACAACGTTCCCAATGGTACACAGTATCCATAAATAATAGAGCGGCCAAATGCTGAGGCGTAGGAATACCGAAAAATATCCCGAGGACGTAGCTTGAGTTGTACGAATTTCAAACAAGTAAAACAACGTTCCTAATGGTACACAGTATCCATAAATAATAGAGCGGCCAAATGCTGAGGCGTAGGGATTCCGAGAAATGGTCCGAGGATGTAGCTTGCATTGAGCGAATTTTAAGCAAGCAAAATAATGTTCCAAATGGTTCACCGTATCCATAAATAATAGACCAGCCATTTGCGGTACCCCTAACCCTCAGCATTTGGATACTCTACTATTTATAGATACTGTGTACCATTTGGAACATTATTTTACTTGGTTGAAATTCTTACAACCTACGCTACATCCTCGGGATATTGTTCGGTACTTCTACGCCTTAGAATTTGGCTCCTCTATTATTTATGGATACGGTGAACCATTTAGAACATTATTTTGCTTGGTTGAAATTCGCACAAAGTAAGCTATATCGTCGGGCTATTTATCGGTGTCCCTACGCTTCAGCATTTGGCTGCTCTACTATTTATGAGTACTGTAAACCATTTGGAACACTATTTTCCTTGGTTAAAATTCGCACAATGCAAGCTACATCTTCGGGCCATTTTTCGGAATCCCTACGCCTCAGCATTTGGCCGCTCTATTATTTATGGATACTGTGTACCATTAGTAACATTATTTTACTTGGTTGGAATTCGCACAACGCAAGCTACATCCTTCAGATATTTTTAGGTATCCCCACGCCTCAGCATTCGGCTGCTCTATTATTTATGGATACGGTGAACCACTTGAAACATTATTTTGCTTGGTTGAAATTCGCTCAATGCAAGCTACATCCTCGGACTATTTCTCGGAATTCCTACGCCTCAGCATTTGGCTGCTCTATTATTAATGGATACGGCGAACCATTTGAAACATTATTTTGCTTGGTTGAAATTCGCACAACGCAAGCTACATTTTTGGGATATTCTTCGGTATCCCTTGCCTCAGAATTTGGCTGCTTCATTATTTATGGACACGGTGAACCACTTGAAACATTATTTTGCTTGGTTGAAATTCGGTCAATGCAAGCTACACCCTCGGACCATTTCTCGGAATCCCTACCCCTCAGCATTTGGCCGCTCTATTATTTATGGATACTGTGTACCATTAGGAACGTTATTTTACTTGGTTGAAATTTGCACAATGCAAGCTACACCCTCGGACCTTTATTCGGTATCCCTACGCCTCAGCATTTGGCTGATCTATCACTTATGGATATTGTGTACCATTTGGAACATTATTTTACTTGGTTGAAATGCGCACAACGCAAGCTACATTCTCGAGTAGCAATTTATGAGTGCCCCTACGAATCATCATTTAGCGTGTCTTTAGCGACATCATGTTGTATTGGCAGAATTTCACTATAAATTCAATAATTAGCCGCGCCTCAATAGCTATCGTAGTTAAAAGTTATGTCTTTGTACATTAGAGTATACTATACTATAGAGTGTGGCTGGTTCACAATCACTGCTTTTATAATCGGCCGCTACTTTTGGTCGCTAGTTTCACTATCGTCACATTTATTCTGAATTCTCTTTGTTGGTATATTGACTATGGTAGTGTGTTCGAAATTTTTTGGTATCTCGCCTGTCTCATACATATAGCTGGCAAGTTAGACGAAACGTTCTGTTACCGCTTGTCCAGCATCCTTTAGAGTTTCTACTTGCATTATATCTGTACCCGGCACATTATTATTTTACAGGCACTAAGCCACATAAATATACTACTCTCATTCCCTACAATGGCATTAAAATATCCTGTAGTTAATAAGTTTTCATAGCCTGTTATGAATCTTAATTTGTTTTCGATATTTTTTTAGATCGCTTGTATCTCTTCTTCATTGTAGTTAGAAGTAGCTGTGTAAGCTTGTATTAGTACTAGGACTGGGTCGTCGTATCGATATATCGATACGTATCGATACGACCTCCGTATCGACCCCCCCGATACAGAGAAAAATAAATATCGATATATCGATAATCGATATGTATCGATACGCAAAATCCCGTATTGCTCACCCCTATATATATATATATATATATATAAATATATATATATATATATATATATATAATATATATATATATATATATATATTGTTATGGATTCAAAGGGTTAAATTTGGGGTAAGCAATGCAATTTCAAACACCTTGTATAGAGAAAGGAACGATTTATTTACGCGCAAAATTTATTTCATTTATTTAATTTAAACGGACAAGTATTGACGTATTTTATAATTAGGGATTGAAAAGCAATAGGTTTATAAAGAAAACCAGTTGTAAAAACAAATATAAACGTATAATTAATTTAATCTACTTTAATCCAACGTGTAATGACGTCAGAAAACGCATCAGGGTATATAAAATCAATAATCCTAAGGCGAAAAGGGTTCGTTGTAACAAACAAGGACGTTAATTGTATCGGATACCTTGAAATATAAACTCCACAAATTGTTATTGTAAACGATCAATAATTAAGAACACCTGCATGTTTAAAAAGGTTAACTTCGTCTAATTTATAAACATAATAGCGCGGGTTTCATTGAATATATTTCCAACCGTCAGTGGCTTCGAATGAAAGCTAACAAGAGTTTCTTAAAGAGCAGAAGGGATGCACGATCAATAAAATGCTACAGATAGAGACGGGTATAAAAGCATTGGTTTCAAGACGCACGTATTCAATCCACGTGGACGCGGTCAGCAATATCGATTTTCTACCACTCAAGTGGGGTTGAAACGCGACATCAAATATGCATAAGACGGAGATAACAATATTACAGGCGGAGTTTTACGACGACACAAAACTGTATCATTGGTTGAAATGAGTAGTTTATAAACAGACAAACAAACACGCGACAGGTGAATGTAATTTTTCGGATTATACGGCGAGTTCACGAGGCAAATTTCTGGAAGCTTTAAGGCGGTTATATCCAAAATTTGCAAAAATATTATATTAAATTGAGTATTTAGCGTTAAGTGTGTCCGGGAGGTTACATTTTGAACCGTATAAATACGGAATGGAAGTTAGTAAGTTTCTCTTTACTACTCTTTATTTTCGCATTGCTTTAACTACGTATAACAATAAACCGACGTTATAGTAGAGTTTTTGTGAGTATTAAAATTTATTTGTAATATAGTAAGGTAGTACTAGCTCTTATAACTTGGTATTTGGGGCCTTATAGTTATTAACGCAAGTAGTAGCGAGTAATTTAAGTTAACTGAGGTCTATCGAATACCATACCAAGCTAGTAAATTAATAAAGCAATAAACACAAGTATAATATACGTGAATTTGGATGCGGGGATTCGAAAGGTAATTGGTAGCACGGAACTCAGCGTAAACTGAGTTATCATCTATAAATATCTGGTGGACCAGAGCGCATAGTCACAAAGATAAAGATTTCTGGAGGACAGCGTCATCGACGGAGATAGAGTCTTGAAGCATTTGCCAGGTAACTCGTTTGAATTTGCTGTTATTTGATAAACTGTTGGAATTATTTGTGATGTGTGAGTGAACTTTGGGGGTTATTGATGGTTATTTAACGTATTGTAAAAGATACGTGTACTTGACTATTATGAGGGTATTTTAAATATTAAAAAAAAAAGGTGTATGTAAAGTTTACTAAATTTCATTACGAATTTAAATTAGATTGAATTTTGTAGTAATTTTACGCAAGGTGGAAAGTAAGCATACATTAATATACTGAGTTATCATGAGCTCACCATACTCCAGTGTGCATAAATATAGGGTATTATTTGGGACCCATCTACTCATGTTGTATTAAATGTGTTTACAATTTGTTACGTTCTTTTCGTCGTGGCATCCACGTTGGGCGCCAAATTTATGTTACGTAACACAAAGAAAGTCAAAGCAATGACCCGGCTCAATCGGAGAGTAGGGGGGGTTTTAGAAAGCAGACTGACCTATGATGTATGCGGCGGTAAGGAGTTAGTAACAGCACCTGTAATAAAAGAAATCAGAATAGCAAACCTGCAATAAAAAAGATTAGTCCTGCAACCCTGAAATAAAGAAAAAACATAGATTGCTCAGTACTTGGTAGAATAAAAAAAAAAGAAACTGTTTAGATAATCTATATAATATAACAACGGTAAAAGCAATACAAAATTTTTTAGTACAAAGTGAGGTAATATTGGGGAGTAGCAGAAACGTTTCCTCACACACCAATTAGACATAAAGCAGATAAAATTTTAAGAAAATATAAATAGATAAGACACAATTGATATGAGTAATTCAGCAGTATTGAGTATTTTTTTTCCTTTCTTTTTTTTTTCTTAATCGCAGGCAAGTCTATTGGGAAAGATATCAGAACGACGAAGATATGGCAAAACAAACGAATAGATATTTAAAGCAATAACAAGTAAGAAATAGTTCAACTTACAAACAGTCCTTCAGGAACGCTCTCTTGCATTTGAAGTGTGGGATTCACGAGGTCCTGCACTAGCGAAGCACTTCACCCTTGATTGTGAGGTGTTGATGGAATTTCTTACACTTTACACTAATCACACCTACCTATTTCACTGGTGTTAGCAGCAGACATTATCATGCAGATGGAACTATGTAGCATTGATAAATTTCTTGTTAATTCGATTTCCTGAGACAATAATTTCGAAATATTTTGTAACACAAATCCAAGAGAAAAAAAAAGGTAATAAAAATTTAGAATTACGGGCTTTCAAGGCACGATGTAATGCATTAAAACTAACAGGAACGTGAGGTGTTTTATTTGCCACCTATGGTAACAAAGAAAAATCTAATGTTTTTGAATAACGAAATTTGCACAAACAGTTCCAATTTAAAAAGATAAATCAACAAAAACACCATTAGTAAGGCACGTGCAAACACTAAGCAAGTCCGTCAAATGTTTCGTAAACAACATTATACAAGAATTAAACACCTAGGAATATAATTGAATAGGTTATGATTACCAATTCAAACTCCGCGCCAACCACATAGACATTTAGAACGACCTCGTAAAAACGAAGATAGGTTCACAATAAAAAGAGCGATTTTGCAGATTTCACCTTGGGTACCCCAAACGAGTAAATATTACTAATACGCAAAACCACTTTAAATACACATTATAAGCACGTTATAACAAATTATATACCGTTCTTTGTATTTTATCACAGTTTATTTAGTGAAAAACGAGCTTGGGTTCAACAAACAACATCGCATTTTTCCACACTCTCTTGAAAGCAAAAGCAAACAGTAAACAAACCACAGCATAATAAACATTATAGTAACGACAGCGAATACCATTAAGTCACAGTTTTTCAAAGCAACAAGTAAACAGTATTTTTAACGTAAAACAATCTCTAGGAACGAAGCACGAAACTCACAACCGCTCGCTATTACAACCGCTTATCGACTTATTATCTAGACTGGTATAATAACAAAAGCAACATACAAAACGTGAAATGTAACAATCGTATCTAACAATTAATTACAGGCTGTTTATCGTTTTCAATAAGTTGGAATTTATTTATTAATGAGAATTAATCATCAATTTATCTATCTTTTAAAATTAATACACGCGAGTTAAATTGCATACAATATGAAAACTATTCGGACGTGTTTACATGATACAAACAGCGATTCAAAGGAAACTATGCAATCCACTCATTACAATACGACACATTCGCCTAAGGAGTTAATAAATATTAAATATAGAAATAGTAATTTGTAGAAATGTATTTATAAATTGGGAAACAGCGTAAAAAGGTTAAAACTACAAAAATGCCCGTTACAAATTAAAATTTTAAAACAAGGACTTTACAAAAATAGCACTTATTGAATTGTAACTAGAGTACCGAACTGTACATATCTGTGAATAATTGTTTGAATAGCGGTAAATAAAAATTGTATGATTGTTGTACTATTTTGTAATTTTATTGAATGGTGTGTGAATGGAAAAGAAGAATGATTGTAAATTTAGGTATCCATGAAGAGGCACAGCTGAGCTAGCTAGGGAAGCTGCTGAAGATATTTTGTTGCAGCAGAAGATTCCGGGTAAGAAACTTTTTTTGTGAAATTTTTTTTTGAAAAGTGTTTGGTAAATGACTCGTTCTCGATTCGTAAACATTAAGTTCTCGATGACAGCAATATATATATATATATATATATATATATATATATATAAATATATAATATAATATATACAATAACAGGCTTTTAGGTCTGCTGGTTAATTAATTGTACTCTTTATTATAAATCTAAGCTTTCGGTTTTATTTTAAACCATTTTCAAAGATACTAAAAATTAGAAACATTAATATGGGCTAAACAGTTAAAAACTTACTTACTAATGTGAGGTTTTACAATGAAATCGTCGATAAAGATAAATTTTTGAATATAAACTGAAAGTGATGTTGAAAGCTTTTAAAAAGAACACAGTTTTGTGTTTTGTTAATCAAATTTGAATGTTATAATGACAATTCCTTTATAATTTTGACAATGTTTGAGATAACTTTCTAGATTGTAATTAATTTATTTTATGATTTGACTGAAATTTAGATATTTTTTGTATGTATGTATGTTTATATATGTATGTTGATGTATGTATATTTGTTTACGTATGTATTTCAGTGTGTTTATGTTGTTTGTGCGAATGTATGTATGTCTGTGCATGTGTGTATGTGTGTGTGTGTGTGTGTGTGTGTGTGTATTTATGTGTGTGTGGGTGCATGTGGATGTTTGCGTATGTTTGTTTGTGTATGTTTATGTTATGTTATGTTATGTTTTATTAAGTGATTTGATCAGTTATGTTGAATTTGTTTTTGGATTCAAAGTGAAGTAGATAGGTGTATATAGAGCTTAGTGTGTTAATGTCAGTTTTTTTATTAATAGTGTTGAGGTTTTTAAATATGTAACACATTTCTAGGAATTCTCTTTTGGATTTTTTATTTTCAATTTGTAATATTATAGGATTATCAAAATCTATTTTATGCTTGTTTGCGTTTGCGTGTAAGGTCAAAGCACAAGCGTTTGGTTTAACACGAATGTCGCTTTTATGTTGAGTTAAGCGTTGCTTTAATTGTTGCGAGGTTTGACCAATGTAGGCAAGATTGCAGTCTGAACAATTTATTTGATATATAATATTCCGTTGTAGAAGAGTTGGGGTTTTATCTTTTAATTTGGAAAAAAGGATGTTTATCGTTAAAAGGTTTCGTTTAGCAATGTTGATATTGAATTTTTTGAAGACGTTTTCAAATTTAGTACTTAAATTTTCAATGTAAGGAATTATATGGTATGTAGGTGTATTTGCAGAAAGTTCAGTATTGTTGTTTAAGTGTTTATTAGAAAGGTCAGTGTTTAAAGGAGCTTTATGATTATATAAAAGGCTTTTTATTAGTTTTGGTGGGTAGCTTTTTTTTAGAATAATAAATAGTTTTCTAGATTTTTGAATATAGTGAAGGATGGCATAGTTTTTGATCCTATGTTTTAGGCCTAGAATGAAATTTATTTTTATTTTATATTGATGATATGAATGATAATTTAGATATCTACCAGAATTGGTTGGTTTTGATACCAGTCTAAAATAATAGTATTATCATTTTTCTAATTAGTAGAGTGTCGAGAAATGGGATGGATCGGTTGTTTTCTAATTCTACGGTAAATTTAATTTTATCATCGTAACTATTGAAAATTTCAAGAGTTTCGTTAATTTTGTCTTCTGGTACAGATGTTATGATATCGTCTGCAAATTTTTTAATGAATGGAATTGTGAAGTTTAGTTTGGGTATAACTTCATCTAATAAATCTTCCATAACAATTCTGGCAAGTACAGGACTTAGATTAGATCCCATTGGACAACCAAAGGTTTTTTAGAAAAAATTCATTATTAAAACTAAAATAACTTGTATTGAAAACTAACTCTATGATATCTGTAAAAACAGATTTTGGAGTAGTGCAATTAGTATTGATCTTATACCATAGTTTTTTGATAACAAACAATCTTAAGTGAAATATCGAATTGTCAGTAAATACATTATTTTAAAACGATCTTGTGATTTTATTCCCAAACAAAAAGTAGATAAAATATCGATGCGTATCGATTCGTACCGTTGCGTACCGCTACGTCTCGATACGTATATTTAATTTAAACATCTAAACGTTCCAATACGAATCGCTATATATATCTATACGTATCGATACGCATTGATACGTATCGATACGTAACGATACGTATCGATACGCACCGATACGCATCGATACGTATCGGTACGCATCGATACGAATCGATACGTATCGATACACACCGATACGCATCGATACATATCGATATATATCGATATAGAATATGTATCGATATTCGATACGTAAAATCCCGTATCGCCCACTCCTAATTATTACCGATATTCTAGTTTGAATTGTTCCACAGATACACTGTAACTGTAATTAAATGTTACAGTTTTATAGCAATTTTAAAAACGCCGTAACGTAACTTCTAGACACTATTAAGCAAAACACAAGTAAGTTGAAGTACTTAGAAACACTGTATTAATTTTCCGTATGTAATAAGCTTGAAGATAAGAGAATACCGTCAGTAAATTTATTAAAGAATTTCTTTACATACGGAGTTCAATATACTAGAGAAAGTTCCCTATGTTAAATAATACCTTTAATAATTAATAGATTCTTTTCCCAAGTGAACAGCAAACAACTAACTTCTGAAATTCCCTCTATACAGAAAATACTAATTGAAATTGAGCTTGAATTCTAACATCTTCAAAGGAACATTATACACCTAACCAGTGGCGTAACTACACCCCTGCCAGCAACCGCTATGCGGGGGGGCCCCAAGTGCAAGAAGGCCCAAACGATAATAAACTCAACTTATTCATCTTCAACGTATTTGGCAGGTAAGAAACGGTCAAGAAAATATTGCAGATAATTCAGAAACCGCAGGTTAACGAACGTTTTCTTGATGTTACTACCAGGAACTGCTGAAATACAAGAAATAATAATTAAGATAAATACTGAACACCACCTGAAGCCTGCATCCTTTCTTCTTTCTATTCGTTCTGTCCTATTTTGTAAGGGTTAATAAACAGATGAAAGAGACTGTAAACTTTAATAACAAAGATGTCTATATTATTCTTAAGTGATAAGTTGTATAAAGTGGTAAAGCATTATTAAACGACGTATAGTAGGGTTAGTTTGGTTTGTGGGATTTTAAATAGGAATAAAAGGGCTATTGTCTGTACAGTACAGATTCACAGGATGGCAGGTAGCTTAGTAACCTTCGCTTTCTAGAAATATAATACTAGAAAGAAATTCATTTTGTGGTTTCTAGTCAGCTGGTTGCAACGTATTTGCATTAGCTGCATTATATATAACGGAAAGGAAGTAAAAAGCATTCCAGTACGTTTTACTCAATAGTGTTGTGTTCGTATTACAGGAGGTCTTTCATATTTAAACGTAAGTATTTATATCTATTTTTATTAAACTACTATTGATTTGATCATAGTTGAAGTCGCGCTGAGAAATACATATAAATAAATCTTTAAGCATTCAATAAAAATCATTTATATTTTGTTAATTAAAGCATTTAAAGCAAAGTATGTACGTGTTATTTGTAATTTCAAAAGGCTTTTAAATAATTATTACTTATCTAATTACATTATAATTAATTTCATTCAAAATTGCAGGAAATAATATACAATGAGCACTACAAGCGGCGCTGCAAAAAAACGAAAAAGGAAACTATTGGAAGAATCAAAGAGCAAGATTCCAAAAATAAGTTCCTTTTTTACTTCTAAAGAGTCCGAAAAACAAGAACAATCTATGAAAGAAATTGGGCTTTCGACAGTAGCATCTACTAGTTCCGCTACAGACGAACAGCAGTCGTCAACAATTTTAAAAACTCTCACCCAGGGCGCAAGTACATCACATAATGACGGCCGCGATAGAAATTTGGAACTAGATACCACTACAATTACAGAGGTAAATGTGAGTAGTACTTTTTCACTTAATGAACTATCTATGGATCTGACGAAAGAATATCCAACCGATTTTGCACATTTTTTAAAAATCAATGTTTTACAACATGACAATTTAAGAAAAGAAATATTTAATTACGGATTGTGTAGACCAGATGGTGCGTTTCCTAAAGATAATAAAAATAGAAGTTTTTCAGTTCACTATTATTACTTAATAACTGCAAGCGAAAATAAAAGCAATACGTTAAACTTACCACACAATTCAAATGGGTGGTTGTGTTATTCTAAATTAAAAAATTGTGTTTATTGTCAACCATGTTGGCTGTTTGCTTCAGTAAGGTCAAGTTGGACGACCGGAATTAATGATTGGCAGGGTTTATCAAAAAATTAAAGAGCATTTGCTTGCTCAATCTCATTTAACTTGTTGTTTTATTTACGATATGTGGAAAAAAATTATACCATAGATAAGAAAGATACTCTACTATTAAAACAAGAAACTGGATTTTGGAAAATGTTTTACACAGACTTTTCAATGTTACTTTAACACTATCCCAGCGCATGCTGTCATTTCGAGGACATAGAGAAAGTTTTTCTGATTCAAAAGACAGTTACAACGGTAATTTCTTAAGTTTAGTTCATTTAATTAGTAACTATGATCCTATATTACAAAAGTGCTTGAACGACCCAAAGGTTCAATTAAATATCTTTCCCCAAAATTCAAAACGATATTATTAATACTTTAAGCGCACACTTAAAAATATTTTATTAAATAAAATTAGATCCGCTCCTTTTTCTCAATCATAATAGACACTACACAGGATATAACTAAGATTGATCAATTAAGTAAAATTGTAAGATATATTGATTTTAAAAAGACAGCTTGGGAGAGGTAACCAAAATAGATATTTGTGAAACTTTTGTGGGTTTTACAAAAGTAGAGTCCCAATCTGCTGAAGGACTATGTAATACTATATTAAGCAATTTAACCAACATGCAATTAGATATAAATAAATGTAGAGGGCAGGGCTACGATGGAGCTAACGTTATGAGCGGTACGTATTCTGGCGTGCAAAGAGAATTTTAAACATAGAGCCTGCAGCCTTATATATGCACTGTAGTGCCCATAACTTAAATCTAGTCATAAATGATGCCGTTAAAGGTATAAAAGAAATAGAATCGTTTTTCTACTTTTATAAAACATATATACATTTTTGCTAATAGTATAGTAAGATGGAATTGGCTTTCTGTTTTAAAGAAAATTTCACACAATTGAAACGCTTAAATCCGACACGTTGGGCGGATCGAGTAAAATCTTTAGCTGCCATAAGAATTCGGTATAAAGATATAGTAATGTCTCTTAATAAAATTATTATGATATCAAAAAAACAGATGAACGAAATGACGCAAAGCAAATATTAACTAGCATGGATAATTTTAATTTTATTTTTTAAGTGTTTTTAAGTCAAATTCTAGAAAAGCTTAACAAGCTCTCACAAACTGCTCAGAGTGAAAAGGCGAATATTAATCAGATAACTCTCTTATTTCAAAAAACTTTAAAATTTTTCAAGAAAACAAGAAATAACTATTCCAACATCAAGGAGGAAGCAGCGAAAGTTGCAGGGCAATGGAATATTAAACCGGAATTTATAAAAAAAAGGCAACCAAAAATAAAAAGCATTACGATGAATTATCCAATGATTATCGATTTAATGATGAAGAATTTAAATTTAAAATAAATGTATTTTATCGCGTAATGGATATTATAATTTCACAGCTGTCGAATCGTTTTAAATCGCTTTTTCATGTAAACGAAAAGTTTAATTTCTTAGAACCTAATGTATTTTTGAATTTAACTGCAGACGATATTTTATCTAAGGCAAAACAATTGCAAAAATTTTACTACAAAGATTTAAATGATGCTATAGGTATAGAACTTACTACACTCAAAATAATAGACTTATTTGTGATGAATTAAAAATGTTAACGGTATCTTACAATTTTAGAATATCTAGTACTTTCCAAATCTACAGGTTCTAGCAGTTCTCCAAACACCATAACAGCCTTAATGTTATACCTAACTTTACCCGTTAGCGTTGCAAGTGCGAGAGATCTTTCTCAAAATTAAAAATTATTAAAAATTATCTTAGGAACCGCACTTCACAAGATAGATTAGACGATTTATCCCTCTTAGCAGTAGAACATGACACTGCCAAAAATATGAATATAGAGGATACAATAAACGCGTTTGCAGCAAAACATGCAAGAAAAACAAAATTTTGAATTTGATTTGGAATGTCTGCTAGCTCATAGGTTTTTTACTGTATCAAATTTTTAGGTGTAAATAATTTTGTGCGGCGTATAAATATGTAGATTTAATATTAATTAACTTATAAGTTTGAATTTATGTAATTTGGTTTTATAATTAATAAAGCACTTGATTAATATAGTATATGTATTTAATTCTATACTGCTTCCTTCTCTACATGTACTATAATTTAAAAATATGGCTAAATATAAGCCAGTAAAAGTAATACATTTTAAAGAGAGCCCACTTTAAAATTTTTGCGGGGGGGCCCAAAAATCGTAGTTACGCCACTGCACCTAACGGCTTAATTGGGGTTGCAGTCTGCGAAGTAGTGATCCACGTCTTGTCCTGATGATGTTCTTTAGTAGTTTCTCATATGACACGATTCAGACTCGAAGCACGTAAAACGTCACCTACATGATTGCGGCACGCCTCTGATAATATGAATGAGAATTATCTACACTATATTTCAATTGACGCTCTTATCACACGCTAGTGACTATTCAGTGAAATAAATTATATTTATTGGTTAAGTAGATCGTAGGCAATTAATTAAATTCAAGCAGAGTTAAGAAATTTTAACTTTACAAGCCATTTAAAACTTCCAACTCTATTTAACCATCTCAGTTATAGCTTACCATGCTTCACTGATTTTCCAGTAATTGACACTCTATCGTTTTACAAACACTTTTAAATATAAACTCTCTATTATATTTTTATTGATAGGTTTTCGTAAAAGGTGAAGGGTTGCCTGTTGATTTAGATAAAATACGACAGGAACTATAAAAGGATCCCACCTACAAAACAATAGTCATCGTTTGTTTTTTCGAGATAAACTGAGGTTTAACACTGAACATAGTATACGAGAATTTCATAAATTTCTGTTACAGGTATGTTTATACTCGCTCTGAGATTTTACTTTATTTTCACAGAAGCTTTACTTCAGTGAACGTATTCTATTTTATTGTAGCTCCTGGTATTAAACTGGCGAATATTGTTTTCGCTAAAAGAATTCCCATAAAGGAGTTGCGAGTTAAAAGATTTGTATTATACAATACTTTATGTACTTAGATCTGTGGTTGTAATAGAATAAAGGTTGATTGATTGATTAAATTGGGAAGGGTGATTTAAAGCCACGCGCACTTAGGCCTCCTGGTGTGCCCATTGTGCTGCCTTTCTTGCCCTAGGTTGGTCCCTCATAGCTCAGGTGAATTTGAGGATGTCGGACCAGGGGGTGTCTTGAATTCCGGCCTTCTCGGGCCAGAAGTCCCCCAGCATGGATCCTCGAAGTCGGACGAGTACCGGACAGGTGCACAGATGTGCTCCGCCGTCTCATCCTCCTGTTGACAGTCGCGACAGGTGGGGTTGTCTGACAGACCCATCCTGTGCAAGTGCTTCCTTAAAGTGCAATGCCCGGACAGAATACCTACTAGAAGCCGTAGTTTCTGTCTCGGCAAGCGTATAACAAATTTTTCTATTTTGGTCATGGGAGACCTTATGAACATTTTTGCCTGCCGGCAGCTTAATGTACAAGCCCACCTATCCTTGTGACGACGGTGGGTTATTTGTCTCATCATGGAGAACACCACCGATGGCGCAATAGCAACTGATGGCTCAGGGCCGACAAAACCCCGAGTCGCTTCCTGCCTTGCCAAAGAATCGGCCTGTTCGTTACCATGTACTCCTGGATGTCCTTTGATCCAAACCAGCTCAAGGGCGTTTGTATTAGAAGCAAGCTCGAGAACATGGCATTGGTATACCACCCCCGAGAGAAGCTTCTGCTTGTTTAAGCTCAGAAAAGCTGCTCTACTATCGCTCAAGATGCGTATAGCTTTGTTTTGGATTCCACGTTCCAGTATGGCATTAGCGCCATGCATGATGGCTATGACCTCCGCTTGGAAGACAGTTACCAGCCTGCCCAGCGCAACACTTTCATGAAGGTCTAGATCATAGGAGAAGATGCCTGCCCCGGTAGCTTCATTTGTTTTGGAACCATCTGTGTAGATGGAGATCTCCGTTAAGGAGGCGTCCTCAGTATTTAGGCACACCTCAAAACGGTTCCTGGAAATCATTATGGGTGCGATCGAATCAACCACTCCTCCCCAGATAGGGGTGTTCTGCACCGCCTCTCTTAGTATGTTGTGGTGTCTACCACCGCCTCCCTTATCAATCCATAGACCTTTGAACCGCAGCTTCAATGCCGCTCTCAAAGCCATCTCCTCCACATGTAGGTCCAGCGGAGTGAGGCCTAGGATGGCTTCTAAGGCTGCAGTAGGTGTAGAACACATTGCATCTGTATTGTTTATACAAACCACTCTTTGGATATGCGTAAGATCTTTGACTGTATGGGCCAGTCTGGTCCTGGGCCACCAGACTACAGCACCATAGCAGAGCATCGGCCTTACTACCATGATGTATAGCCACAGGACAGCCTTTGGTGGAAGACCCCAAAGTTTGCCTATGGCACGTTTGCATTGCCAGAACACTTGGTTGGCTTTGCTAGTTTTCATTTGTAGGTGTTTGGTCCAGTTCAGCTTCTTATCAAGTATAATGCCCAGATACTTGACTTCTTCTGATAAGGGCAAAAAAGTTTGGAAGAACATTGGCAATTTGGTTACCGTCAGCTTCTTTTTATTGGAAAACAACACCAGCGCCGTTTTGTTGGGGTTGATGGTTAAAAAGTTGTCGGAGCACCAGAGCTTCGTGATCCTTAGTGCTGCTTGCATCAAATTGCACAGCACTTGTTCGAATTTGCCGACTACTAGGATGACTATGTCGTCGGCGTATCCTATCGTGTCGAAACCTGCCTCATTAAGACGTTGGAGAAGGCTGCCCACTACTAAATTCCATAGTAGCGGTGACAGCACGCCCCCCTGGGGACAGCCTTTACCTACCGCCCTAATTACTGAGGTTTCCCCCACATTGATGTGTATCCGTCGACATCGCAGAATCTGCATGGTAAACTGCCGAAGGGCGTCCTCAGCTCCATGTGTCCGTAGAGCTCTATCGATGCTTGCGAAAGTGGTTTCGCTGAACGCATCCTCAATATCAATAAATGCGCCTAAGGCGGACATGTTATTATCTAGGGTTTTTTCAATCCATCCTACAACAGCGTGGAGGGCAGATTCCGTTAATTTTCCTGGTATGAAGGCGTGTTGATTTGGGTGAAGTGGATAAGAAAGCATTATCCTTTCCCTCATATCATTATCGCACAGTCTCTCCAAGGTCTTTAGCAAAAAAGACGTGAGACTGATCGGTCTGTAGGATTTAGCCTGGGAGTAGTCTTTGCAGCCTGGTTTAGGGATGAAGACAACTCTAACCTCTCTCCAACTGCTGGGGATGTATCTAAAAACAATACGGCCCCTAAAAAGTACCACGAGGAATGGTGTCAGCCTCTCCACTCCCCACAGTAGTTGGGCGGGGAAGATGCCATCCCTTCCAGGGTACTTAAACGGTTTGAGAGTTGAGATAGCCCATTTAATTTTCCTTTCATCCACTACCCGGTTTAAAACCTCTCAGTCGGCCCCGTTAGGAGCCAAGCTGGGTTGATCCACCCCGTATTACGAAGGTTGTGTTACACTACCTGGAAAGTGCGTGTCCGCAAGTAACTCCGCTGTTTCTGCCTCGTTGGTGGTGTATGTACCATCCACACGTTTCAGACAGCATGGGTGATGACGCGGGTCTTTGGACAAAATCCTGTTAATGCGGGAGATCGCATTGGTAGACTCGACTGAGTTACAGAAGGTCTTCCACGAGTCTCTCTGTCGTCTTCTAACTGTCGTTTTGTATAGTCGCTGGTGGCTTTTATACGCCTCCCAGTCAGTCATACTTCTGGTGTTCTTTGCCTTATTAAACAGTTTGCCCAGGGTCTTTTTCAGCTTCTGTAGCTCCGCGCCCTACCATGGGGTAATGGAGCGAGTAGAATCTGTCCTAACCGGGAATGCTTGTTCAAAGGACTCTACGATGGAGTTTTGTAGAGAGACCGAGTATCTCTGTAGCTCTTCTATTGTTTTTGGGTTGTCAGTACCTTGTAATGTCAAAAGGCGTTGCTCCAAGCTGTCTAGGTAGACAGACCTGTTGGTCGCTTTTGGGTTCCTATATTCTTTACAGACAGCTACTGCTGCTTTTAAATTAAAACTTAGCAATCTGTGATCTGACAGTGTCGCTTTAGGCGTCACCTGCCAGTTCAAGATATGCCTTGAAATGCCTGACGATGCCAGGGTTAAGTCGATGACTGTCTGGAAGCGAGATGTCACAAACGTGGGTTTGCTGCCCCAGTTAACAATGTCCAGATTCTTACTCGATATATACTCGAATAGTACTTTCCTATGGGGGTTTGTATCTGCGCTACCCCATACCACATGATGCGCGTTTGAATCACATTCGATAATCAGATGCTTTTTGTGCCTATTACAATGATCAATGACTGCCGTCAACTCCGGAGGAGGTGGGTCATGGTCGATTGGAAAATAAACTGAGACCAAGATTATGTCAGTAATTCCTCCCATCCTGCAACTGATCTGTACGGCAGCGACACATCACGGTCACTCAGTTGTGGCAGGGGGAGAGCATTTAAATGCCTGGGTATATAGATGCATGCCCTAGACTTAGGTTGGTTACTAGCCGCAAAGATAGTACCATTTAGGCTTCCCAATCCCGAGATTCCTGAGCAGACCACCCAGGGTTCTTGAATAAGGGCGATGGCCTGATTATTGCTCAGGTGTCTGCATAACGATGCTGCAGCCGCCCGGTAATTTGCAGGTTTATTTGTATTAAGTTTAGTCCCGCCATTGGACTGCGATGGGTTA
This sequence comes from Platerodrilus igneus, assembly GCA_036346225.1. NCBI lineage: Eukaryota > Metazoa > Arthropoda > Insecta > Coleoptera > Lycidae > Platerodrilus > Platerodrilus igneus. Next base: position 3,568,353 of record JARFIW010001031.1, read on the forward strand.
AACTTGCTTATCAAGCCTCACTGGGCGGGCTGTCCAGTGACGCTTTACTGTACTCCTCCGCAAGCCATCCCACTAGCAGCGGATCGAAGTCTGCTGTGTCAATCTGACTGCTTAACGCAGTCGATGATTCGCCTACCTCAGCCTCCTGAGGTTGCTGTAGGAGCGGAGCGCGCTTTAGCTGCTCATAAGGTAGAGGTTGAGCCTGCTGTTGCGCGGCAGCCAGTTGGGCTGCCCCTGCGGCAGGTTGCGATTTTTGGTATTTTGAGATTAAGGGAGGTGAGCTTGTAGTGTAGCTTGCCTCCCTTTCTGTTAATGGTCTCCCCCGCGTCTTCCCCAACGCCAAAGACTATCAGCCTCCCTGGAGGTTGTGGCGGTGTGGAAGAAGCACCACTTCGATGTGTCAGCCAGGGGTTCTGTACACGCAGACTCCTTTGGACGACCTCCATGTTTTCCGGGTAGAATATAGGTTATTGTACAAAAAAAAGTTTTACCTTGGTATGACAGTCTACTTCTGCTCTCTAGCAAGGCGGGACCACTATAGCCTATGTTAAGGACCATTATGGAGCTATCTCCAATTCGTCCTCCGAAAATTCTACATTGGGTTAGTACGCAAAATTAGTTCAAGCATAACAGATAATTAACTACCTTCAAATAAAGTAGACTTGAAATAGATATAATTTGGCTTCAATTACGTTAAGTTGAGATGAAAAAATGCTCGAAGCTGAAAAGTATAATTGTTTGGTCTCTTTGTCGCACGTTTTCGTGGTTAATTTTAAGTTTTTGTAAATTCGTAGTTTTAAATCAAATAGCAAAGCTGTCATCCCTTGTCCCGTTATATTTTGTCATAAAACCTCCTTTGTGCCTGTGAAAATTAAGTTGAAAAAGGGGTAGTGATAGACACTTGCTCATAGACATCGAAGCTAAACGCCTGTTGGTTCGGTCGAGTGAGTTAAGTCATTAGTGTCGCCGAATATGATCCTAAAAACACAGTGATGGTCCAAATGTAACACGTCCAATAAATCGCCTTACAGTTCACTTCGTTGAAGAGTATAGGAACGACACTTAGCACAATAGATTACGTCTGAGGTAAGTCGATGTATAAAACTATAAGACTCTTGCGCGTTAACAAAATGGTCGTCTTAAGTCGGATTATTTTATTAATTAATTAGTTCCTATTCCTGTGGTTCCTCATTAATACTTTTAATTTAATAATTGTCGTAGTGTAGATATGTTTGGGTGTGTTACAAAGAGGCTAACATCATGATTGCATATTTAATGGTAGAAACATTTGGGTATAACGGTAGATTTATAATACATCCTTTTTCTTTGTCGCAAAGATTATTTGTAGGTCGGTTTACGTTATTTAAACTTTGTAGAAATTTATAAGGGTTGTATTTTAAATTCTTACCTTATTTTTCGTCGATCAAAGTTTGATGCACCACTCGGGTCATCCAACTTGTTGGATAGTATAACGAATGAGTTATTTTGTTGGTATTTATTTTGAAACATTAAACGTTTTGTCGAGCAGGCATTGTAATTAGCTACATTTGTCGATTAATAATTTAATTTCGTAGATTAATTAGTGGTCGTAGCGTATTGAGGCACGCATTGTTTTTACGTTAATTTTTATTGTCGTTCATTAATCAAATAAGGTTATATCAATTGATAAAGCTATTCTTAAATCTAGGTTTGTAGTAAAACAGTTGGATCATATATGCAGCAATATTAATAAACCGGAAAATGTATCGATTGCTATAATTAGAGTATTCATGAAAAGTGTCAAGCAAATTGAAACTCATTTCAAGTCTTTTAGCAAGGATACTTTTTTGATGAAGAAAGTGAACAATTGGACGAATTCTCGGTTCTTAGAGTCGATGAATATCTATCAGATATCGTATTATTGCTGAACAATGTAAATTATATCGCGTAGAAAATAAGACGCAAGTGAAAAATATGAATAAATTTTTGTCGATAAATAATGCTTGAAACACCTATTTGTCCCGCGGTTCTCAGAACGTATTTCGGGCTTTAAAAGTTATCATGCAATTTATAAGCGATTGATTCATCATAATGTCAGTTTGTCCTTTGTGGAAAAATTTTGCTACTTTGTAGATACACTAGATGATTCGTCGCGTGCATTAATAAAACATATGTCATTTAAGGATTGTGCATACGATGAAGCCGATAAAATCAATACTCATCGTTTTCAGTCCAAGAGGTTATTACTTTCGACATATTTTAATGCTCCCGAAAAATGCCCCAAGGTAGGTTCTTCAGACTCGCACACGGAACTCCGGCAATTAATTAGTTGTTCATGAAAATATATTCGCGTTAAAGCAGATGGAAATAGAGCTATTAGATTTCATGTTGTTTAATTTGTTATCGAAAAATTTAAACATAGGCGTTTTAAAGCGGTTTGAATTAGAAAATAGTGACGTTCAAAAATTTAAGGTCGTACATTGAAAAACAATGTAAAATATTGGACATGAATTACATTGCTTCAGGAGAATGCTTAAAATCTCGAAATTCCGTGAAACAAAGAAAAAAAGAAAGTTCGTTAGCACTTCGGCTACAACTTCTTTAGGTGGTACCACCAATGATGGTAAAAATTGTAGTTTGTGTTAAGTTGTGTATCTTATTTATAGATGTAAGCCGTTTTTCAATAAAACCCCTCTGGAAAGATTTGAGATGGTAAAGGTTAAAAATTTTTGTATTAATTGTTTAAATGCTTCACATTCCGTGAAAAATTGTAAGTTAGATTGATCGTGTAGAAAATGTCAACAATCACATAATTTGTTGCTTTACTGCGATAAACGAGAAAAATTGGTGTCTCCACGCAGACAAACTCATTGTCAAACGTCAGAGTCTCCTTGGAGAGCAACGCCTAGACTTGCTTCTACTAGTAGACCTAGTGAAGACAATCTGTCGTCGGCGGTTGTGCATGAACAACATGTCACTAACTCGTTAATTTTGACGTCATTAAAACATACATACGTATAATTAGAACATACATCCGTATAAATTTAGATCCATGGAAAGCTTTATGACTGAAAGGTGCCGTCAGAAATTAGGTTTAAGAAAACAGAGAGCCAATGTCACTGTTCAAGGACTAGGCTTGAATTCGTCGTTGGTGTCTGGTACACTATCGTGTGTAGTCAGCGCCTCGGGAGCAAGGTCTCCAGCATATGAAATTGATTGTTATATTTTATCTAAGACTTTCGTCGTCTATAGGAGTGAAGGAATGGTCGAATACTCGAGGTTTGGCCTTAACTGATCCTAATTTTAATATTCCTTGTAAGATTGACATGCTACTCGGAAACCTTTGCTCAAGTTTTGTTCGACGAATTTTGTTGGGGTGTCGTTAACAAGCCAGTTGCTAATAAAACAACCTTTGGTTGGGTTTTAACGGGAAAGGTCGTTTTCCCTAATAATTCTATTACGTCGTTGTGTGCTTTCGTTGAGCTCTTATACAGCGACATTCGTCGATTTTGGGAATTAGAAAATATTCCCTTCAAGAAACACATTTCTCCTGAAGAAGAAGAGGGTGAAAATGAATTTATGGAAAATTATAGACGTAACAAAGACGGTCGTTTTGTAGTGTCCTTGCCCTTTAAAATTTCTGAATCCTCATTCGTGGCTACGAGATCGATCTCTATTAAAAGATTTTTGTCATTAGAATGTCGTTTGCTATTTAAATCCTGATTTGTATTAAATTTATGGAGGATTATTGAAAAGCAGTCACATGGCTCAAATGGAATCGTCTGAAAATTCGTCGGTTCATGAGAGGATGTAATACATTCCCCATCATGCTGTACATAAGCATGATAGCACTACCACCAAATTACGTGTGGTTTTCGATGCTTCGTGTCAGGATCAATCTCGAAATTCGTTAAATGATAGCTTGGCTATTGACCCTGCTCTGCAAAAAGACATTGCAGTTTTGTTATTGCACTTTCGTGTACATTCTATCGTAATTACAGCTGATATTAAACAAATGTATCGGCAGATTTTGGTTAAAGATACTCATCGTGATTATCAACGTATAATCTGGAGATTTTCTCCGTCGGATCCTATTATGGACTTTGAATTAAATACTGTGACCTATTGAGTTTCGACGTCGCCTGTTTTGGCCTTGCGTACTATTCAAGAATTGGCAAGGTTAGAATCGATTAATTTTCCTTTTGCGTCATTGGTATGAGCGAGCGATACCTATGTTGATGATTTAGTCAACGGATGCAATTCGATTGAAGCGGCTAATCAATTAATTGGTGAGTTGATTAGTATGTGCGCTAGTGGTGGTTTTCAATTAAGAAAATGGAATAGTAATTGCCCAGAAGTGATGTCCAACTTGAAGGAGTCCCTTTCCAGTTCGGAAGCAATTACATTTCAAGACAAAGATAGTGGTTCAATAACAATCTTTTCTTTCGTGGCGCGCTCTTACAGATGTATTTTTTACAACTTAAACGTTGAAGAGCGCACTAGCACTAAGCGTAATATTTTGTGAGCTATCTCAAAAATGTTTGATCCACTCAGTTTGATAGCGCATTTAGTACTTTTCGCTAAACGTTTAGTTCAAGATCTTTGGCTTTTATGCCTCGGTTGGGACCCAGAGCCGCCATTGAAAGTCGTAGAAAAATGGAAACATTTTTTAGGTAAATTGTCAGCGATTTCGAATATTGAGTTTTCGCATCGCATCGTATGTAATAATTCTTAAAAGGTGGAGTTGCAGGGGTTCTGTGACACTTCTGAAGCCGTATATGCAGTTGTCGTTTATTTTCGGTTGTTCGATTTAGAAGGTAATATTGCCATGTCAATAGTATGCGCAAAATCGAAGGTTGCTTCTACTAATATGTTTCATAGCTCCGTCTCGAATTGTGTGCTGCCGTACTCTTGGCAGATTTAGCAGATTTTGTCAAAATTACTTATACAGATAGTTTATCATTTAGTACTATTTTCGCATCGTCAGATTCCACTATTGTTTTGTCTAGAAATCGGTCTTCCTCGCATAAGTGGAAGAGATTTGTTAGCAATCGCATTTCGCATATTCAAGAACGTATCCCTCCATCTTTGTGGTTTCATGTTAAGTGCCAGGACAACCCTGCGGATTGTGCCTCACGTGGACTTTCAGTTTCAGAGTTGGTTCATTATCCATTATGGTTTCCTGGTTAGTGCATTGTAGCGAAGAATGGCCAGTCACGTCGCTGCCAAAACTTATTGACTCATCTCAGATGGAGACACGAAGGATTTGAGAAAAGTCAAACGGATCATTAAAACACAGTATTATAATGCAAGTAAGAGTCGCTACATCTGCAATCACGTCTTCAATACTCTACCCGAAAATGTTACATTGGATTTAATCGTGAAAAGAAAAGAAACGCGCTTCGAATTAATTGGTCTACAAAATCGGATTGTTATGATACTAGGGAAGTAGAAGCAGATATTCTGCGGTATAAACAAAAAGAAAATAAAAAATCATGGGTGACAAATGATATTCTGAATTTAGTAGTCCAAAATATAAAACCAGACCAGACTAACAACAGAAATAGAAACAAAAAGCTTTAAAATTGGAAACTATTCGCAAATATAGGAAAGCTAAAGAACAAGCGATTGATAAAAGTGCAAAAAGGTACAAACTGAGATAGAAATAAGAAACACAGACGAAGCATATTAACTAATTAGAATGCATTTTAAGGATATAAATTCTAATAGCAAAAATACAAGAGGTTCGGGAAGAGACATTATAGAAAATGTAGAGAACGTGGGTAGGTGGCTAGAAAATATAGAAAATTTATACGCAGGGCAAGAACTAGAAGCAGTAGAATAGGAATCAGACATTGAAAATGAAGACTTAGGAATCCTATGCTTGACATGAGTTTGAACTAGTATTAAACAGCATAAAAAATAATAATGCTAGGGGTTTAGATAAACAAAGTGTCAGTAGATACTCTAAAGACCTCTAGACAAATTTGTAGGCTATATGTATGAGACAGGCGAGATATCCAAAGATTTCAAACGTAACATTATAGCCAACTATACAATAAAAAGACGTGCGGATAGATGTGAAAATATTCGTACAATAGGTTTGAAAGCACACATGTCAACAATATTAACTAGAATTGTGTAACGACGTATAGAAAAACGGGCTGAAGCAATATTAATAGGACATCAATTTAGGTTTAGACAAACCAGGGAAACACGGAAGGCCATTTCAGCTTTAAGGACGATAATGGAAAAAACAATAGAAAAAAGAAAACGCTTGCATATAAGGTTTATATATATGGAAAAAGAATTTCACAATGTAAAATGGGAAAAATTTTGGAAATACTAAAAAGATAGGAACGAGTTGTAGGGTTGACGGATAGTACATAGCTTATACAAAGACCAAACAACGGTAATTAAACTAGAGCAGAAACGTTGAAAAGTAAATATTAGGAAAAGGGTGAAACATGAATGTGCACTTTCACTATTAATCTTTAACTGATATATCAGCGAGGCAAAAAATTATGTCAAATGCAGAAGGCATTTGGAATATGCAAAGACAAACGATTGAAATGGCTGGATTTGCTGACGATTTAGTGGTATTAGCATCCAACAAGGATGCGTTAGAAATAGCTCTTATGAAATAGAAACAATACCGACTGCTACGTCATCATCGAACAATTTGGTATTTGTGACAATAAATACCATCAGTGCGTGCATCCTACAGTTTAGTGAAACATTTTATACCGACAGTGGAAGTGCGTGAAGACAGTTGTATTCGAACCCTTGCAGAAGACGGTTGTATCAGAGCTTTCGAAAGCGACACCGACACCCAAACGTGCGTGTTATTGGTTGTCCGCGAAGCTTTTGTGTGTGAACTTTTATTGCCCACAGCGGCACAGGCTTTAAGGTATTTATACCCTTCCTTAAGTAGTTGTTGTAGTTGTTTTTAGTTATTACATAACCGCTCCACCGCCATCGTTATTGCTACAAAAGGCAATTGGTCCTTCCCCATAATTAGCATATCTTATCACCTCATCACCCCAACAAACCATTGGTCCTAATTCGATCCGAATTAACTAGTCCTATGTTATACGCATGTCCTAAATTAAATACACTTTTGAATTTCAGCGAGCTTTTTAATTAATTAATGATTTAGCTTTTAAATTTGTGTTCAAACCCCATATTTAGCGGGTTAAAATATGTACAATATTAGCTACATACTTTCGTTAAATTAAATAAGCGATTTCGCCGTTTAGTTACAAACAAATACTTTAGCATCAAATTTGTTAGTTTTCAGTCTTAAATTCATTTTAGCGGCATAAAACACACAGCAACCTGAAAATTATAATTCGCTTTATACTTCTCAAATAAGAAAGGTAAAAGGATTTTCTTTGTGTAAAAGCCGTTGCGCGTTTTTAGTATCACATACAACCTTTCAGTCGGTTTACAACGTAAACTATTGGACACATTTGCAGGGTAATAAAATTGTAGAAGCTGCATCTTGCAAATATGTTAAGCCACATGTTTAAACGTTCCTGTGATCTTTTGATGGTAAAAGCCGCCCCGTTGTAAACTGTACATTTTATCTAAACGCTTTGTTTGACAAACCGGTAGGTTTTCGACCTCTCGCTTAAGACCCCATTGCAGGCCAATAGTCATAAAACGTGATTTATTGATTTATGCGCTATTTTAAATTTTTCGTGCCTTGAACAACAACCCATAATATTTTAATATTTCTCAGCGCACATCTGAGCGGTACCGTTTTACAGCATTTATTGTAGGTCCTTCAGAATGGCTCCGAGGAAAATACAGGTAGCAGAGCTCGAATTGCTTAAAATACGCATTATGGAAATGTGGTAACTGGGTAACGCTATACAAAGTGACCCAACTTTAAAAACGTTGTTCCTTATTCAAACAAGGGGAGTAAATGACCTTTACTCAAATTTCAATAAAATTTTAGTTGATGTCTTAGCGTCATCTAACGAGGCAGAATTATTAAATTACAACGCTTTACGGAAGGAAGTAGATTCCGCTTATTATTGCATACTGCTGCATCTCGAAACGATGCAAGAAACGCGGGCACAAGTTACGGAAAATGCTCCAAGCAGCACGGTATCAAAATTGTTACCGTTAAAGCTCCCACATTTTAATAATGAGGTAACTGATTTTCATCTTTCATCGATTTATTTGACAGTCTGGTCTATAATAACGCGTCGCTGTCCAATATCGAAAAATTAAATTACCTTATCAGTTGCTGTAGCGGGGAGTCTTTGAAAATCATTGAATCGGTACCCATTTCGGAAGATAATTTTATCATTTCCTATAACGCTTTGCGTGAGCGATTTAGCAATCCGCGTTTATTGGCAACTTTGCATTGGAAAGCTATGAAAGACTTTCCACCTTTAAAATCAGAAGACCCTAAGAAACTTAGGGCACTTATTGATTGTTTTTCAGAAAACCTTGCTGTTCTAACTAACTTAAAGTTTCCCACTGAACATTGGAACTTTATTCTAGTCGATTTTCTTTTAGAAAAACTCGATCCGTTCACTAGAAAACGCTTCGAACTCCAATCAGATCCGAAGCAAATACCTAACTTTGAAGATTTGAGATATTCTTTAACTCAACAATGTGCAGCGTTGGAAACCTTTTCTTCAACCGCACCTGTTTCTTATTCGACGACTGTCCATACATCTCACACATCAGTGCCTAAGAAATCCTCAGCGTTTTAATTTATACCAAAAGTTTCTTCTAACGTAGTTTCACTGGATACACCAAGTAGCTCCAGTGACTCAAATAATTCATTTTCGCACCATTGTCTTTCTTGCAAAGGCAATCACTTAATTTACAGATGTCAATCGTTTCTAAAGAAAACTCCGACAGAACGTTTCGACATTGTCAAACGCTTACGCCTCTGTTTAAATTGCTTACGAACAGACCATGCGTCCATGCAATGCAAATCCTATAACTCTTGTCGAACTTGCGCCAAGCCGCATCATACCTTGCTACATTTTGAACCGCAACCTGCTTCTAGCCGTTCAGCTGAACCGACCGCTACACACATGCATAAAAATGCCAATAGGACGCAGTCAGTCTCTCCTATTCCGGCAAATGTTTTGTCTTCACAGACGAATTCAAATTTTGGGGTTACTGTCTTACTCTCCACTGCTGTTGTGGAAGTTCAAGATCGTTCTGGTAGATACAAACCGATCAGGGTACTCTTAGACCCTGGCTCCCAAGCTAGCTTTATTCGAGACGATTGCGTGAGCAAACTTTGGCTTCCACGCATACGTTCTCAAGTTCCGAATTATGGACTTGGGCAGACAACTTCAGCAGTCAATAGGGGTGCCGTCAGCTGCACTATTCGCTCTATGTTAGACTCTGAAAAATCTCTAGAAGTCACAACTTTTGTGCTTTCGTCAAAATCTGGCAAATTACCTAGCGTTGAAGTTCCTAATAATTGGGAACACTTATGCGGCCTGCACTTTGCAGACCCGACCTGGAACTCTCCAGGAACTATTGACATGCTCCTTGGAGCAGATGTTTATCCGATCATCATCAATGGCGGTGTTATACATGACAAATTTCTTCAGCTTGCCGCCATAAATACAATTTTTGGTTGGACTATTATTGGTCCCACAAAAAGCTTGCAGTCTGATACTGTCCAAGCATTTTTTACTTCTGTAGAAGATCCTATCGACCAAACCCTAAGGCGGTTTTGGGAAATAGAAGAGTTGCCATCCAAGCCTTATACTTCTCCAGAAGAAGAAAAGGCAGATTTGATTTTTGAAAACACGTTTTCTCGTGACCCTAGCGGTCGTTTTATTGTTGCGTTACCGTTCAACGATACTTTGCCCGTTTTTAATAATTGCTTTGAGATGGCTAAAAAAAGACTATTTTCGTTGGAGCGCAAATTGCATGCTCAACCGGAGCTACGCGCCCAATACAACAATTTCATGCAGGACTATCTTGATGCGGGTCATATGGCATTACTCGATTCTGCGCCCGTTGGGAACGATAATTATTTTTTACCCCATCACCCTGTGTTTAAAGAGGAAGGTCATACTTCTAAAATTCGTGTGGTTTTTGACGCCTCTGCAAAGGCTAAAAACAACGTGTCACTTAATGACACTCAATTGGCTGGACCTAGTCTCCAAAATGACATTTCGTCAATTTTACTTAAATTTCGCTCTCATCGTTTCGTTTTTACTTGTGATGTTCGCCAAATGTATCGACAAATTTTGGTTACCGAAGAACATCAAAGGTTTTAATTAATTGTGTGGCGGTTCTCCGCAGAAGAACCCATTCAGACTTATCAGCTTAATACAGTAACCTATGGTATTAAGTCATCGCCTTATCTAGCATTAAAAACTCTTCAGCAATTAGCCATTGACGAAGGCAAAAGGTTTCCGTTAGCCGCTGAGGCTATACGGTCAAATCTATATATTGACGATTTCGTCGCCGGTGGAGATTCTATACAATCGGCCCGCGAAATTAAAGATCAACTTATCCGACTTTTACATTTGGCTGGTTTTGAACTTCGAAAATGGAGTTCTAATTCAGCTTCTATTTTGGAAGGCATTCCGTCAGATTTTTGCCAATATACTTCTCTCGATTTCGATTCTGACGAATCAATAAAAATATTAGGTCTTCAATGGTCACCTACAGAAGATATTTTCTCATTTCGAGTTAAACCATTAAACCCAATATGTACAAAACGCAACATACTTTCACAAGTTGCCAGAATATATGATCCATTAGGGTTTTTAGCCCCACTAACACTTTTTGCGAAACGCCTAATCCAGCATCTGTGGATGTTAGGTTTAAATTGGGATGACATCCCACCAGCAGACATTTCGTCTCAATGGCAGCAATACCAAGAAGAGTTGCCGTTATTATCGTCATTAAAGTTACCACGTTGTTTACCCCCTTCGGATCCTTTAACTTGTCATTTGCATGGGTTTTGCGATGCTAGCGAGGTAGGGTATGCAGCGGTAGTGTATTTCAGTTCATAAATCAAACTACTGGAGAAATAACTGTACAATTTGTAACCGCTAAAACAAAAGTAGCTCCAATTAAGCGCATTTCAATTCCACGTTTGGAATTATGTGCCGCCGTTTTATTAACCGATTTACTTTCTTTTACCATTCGGTCTTATCAAGGCTTGATTGAAATCTCCGATGTTTCAGCGTGGAGTGATTCTACGGTCGCTCTCACTTGGATACGTTCTCCACCTTTTCGTTGGAAAACTTTTGTGGCAAACCGTGTTAGCCACATTCAAGAAAGCATTGCACCTAGCCGATGGTTTTATATTAAATCTTCGCATAATCCGGCTGATCCTGCATCTCGGGGATTAATGCCAAGCGCGGTTATTTCATGTTCGCTATGGTGGGCGGGGCCTAGTGACTCGTGGCCGCCTCAACCAACATTGTCAACCTCAATTGCTGAGGTAACTACGGAAAAGAAGATCCTAACATTTGTCGCTCAAACAGATCCAAACGTCATTGACATTTTACTAAGTCGCTTTTCATCGTTATATAAAATCCAAGGCATCGTGGCTTACATCTATAGATTTTCTAAACCCATGGCTCAACGTCATACGGGTCCCTTAACAGACATTGAATTACACAATGCTCTCATGATGATCGTTCGGCATGTACAAAATGTTACATTTTCAAAGGAAATAGCTTCGATCAAGGCAAACCGTAAATTACCTAAAAGCTTGCGAAAACTTTCTCCATTTGTTGATCCACAAAATATCTTAAGAGTAGGTGGGCGCTTGACACATTCTTCGCTTTCCTATTTCGAAAAGTTTCCTGCGTTATTGCCTCAGCGGCACCGATTAACCGAACTTATCATTCGGTCAACTCACGAAAGGTATTACCATCCCGGTGTTAATACCACAGCGTATCTTATCCACCAGAATTTCTGGATCCTTTCTATTAAAAATTCAATCAGAAATTATTTATCATCATGTCATAGATGTTTTCGTACCAAACCGGTCCTGGTAACTCCTCCTATGGGAGAGCTACCGGCAGCACGTATTACCCAAATCAAACGGTTCAGTATTGTTGGTGTTGATTTTGCTGGCCCTCTTTTAATAAAGGCTAACCGTTTGCGAGGCTCTAAAACTCTTAAGGCCTATATTTGTATTTTTGTTTGTTTTGCCACTAAGGCAGCACACATTGAACTTGTGTCGGATTTGCCGGCAGACGCGTTTCTTGCCGCTTTGCGACGATTTATAGCACGTCGAGGACGCTGTTCTCAAATATTTAGTGATTGCGGTACTAATTTTGTAGGTGCTTATCGTCAGCTTATGAATTATCTGCATAGTGCAGTAACCTCAGAAAAGATAAAGTGGTCGTTTAATCCACCTAGCGCCCCTCACTTCGGTGGCTTGTGGGAAAGCAGTGTTAAGTCGGTAAAGACACATCTAGCTCGCGTAATCGGCGAACAAAAACTTACCTTTGAGGAACTTTACACAGTTCTTGCTCAAATTGAATCTGTTCTAAATTCAAGGCCACTCTGCGCTTTGAGTTCGGATCCAAATGACTTGCGTTGCTTAACACCAGGTCATTTCCTAACTATGGAGCCTCTTTCTGCACCACCAGATGAGGACCATTCAACCAACGTTTTACCATTAAAGAGCAGGTGGAAACTCCTGCAAAAACTCCATCAAGATTTTTGGGCTCGCTGGAGCCATGAGTACTTACATACTCTGAATCAAAAGGTTAAATGGCACTCTAAGGTAGGTGTCCGACAAGTTGAAAAGGACTCTATTGTCCTCATCAAGGACGACCAGCTTTCTCCACTTCAATGGAAGTTTGGTCGTATTATTAATACTTTTCCCGGTGCGGACGGTATTATACGTGTCGCGGAGATCAAAACTGCACATGGCACATTAAAACGACCTCTGGTCAAACTAGCGCCGCTACCGGTATTTTAATTTTATTTTATGTTTAAATATATATACACATTTCTTACATGTATAGTAGTATATTATTTTTACATATTTGCTTATTTACATATATATTTTTATTTTGCATAGTTGGTAATATCGCTCTCTGTAGTGTACCACCCTATCTTTCGTTACCTGTTTTCCTAGCAAGGTCAAATCCCATGTGATTTCCTTCACCCAACCTACTCCCCTCCTTTTCAAAATTCTATGAATTTGGTGGGCGGTATGTTACGTCATCATCAAACAATTCGGTATTTGTGACAATAAATACCATCAGTGCGTGCACCCTACAGTTTAGTGAAACATTTTATACCGACAGTGGAAGTGCGTGAAGACAGTTGTATTCGAACCCTTGCAGAAGACGGTTGTATCAGAGCTTTCGAAAGCGACACCGACACCCAAACGTGCGTGTTATTGGTTGTCCGCGAAGCTTTTGTGTGTGAACTTTTATTGCCCACAGCGGCACAGGCTTTAAGGTATTTATACCCTTCCTTAAGTAGTTGTTGTAGTTGTTTTTAGTTATTACATAACCGCTCCACCGCCATCGTTATTGCTACAAAAGGCAATTGGTCCTTCCCTATAATTAGCATATCTTATCACCTCATCACCCCAACAAACCACCGACACGGCATTAAAATTAACAAAAATAAAATGAAAATACTAGTATATGGAGGAAGGGTAAACAAATCAAAAACCAGAATACAAATATGAAACAATAGGGTAGGGATTTCTGCTACCTAGTAAGCCAAATAACGCAAAATGCGAAAACGCAAAAGATATAAAACGAAGATTAGTATAAAGCCGTGCTGCATTTAGCAAGGAAAAGCAACTACTACGTTCCAAGACAACAAACATGGAAACAAGGAAAAGATTGCCGAAAGCGTATGTGTAGAGCACAGCCACTGTACGACTGTGAAACGTGGACAGTAGGAGAAGCGGGTAGGATAAAGGTTAAAGCCTTGAAAATGTGGTGCTACAGACGTACGATAAAGACATTTGGACCAGACAAAGTTAAGAATAAAGATGTACTATAAATGGTAGGGGAAGAAAGAAATATGCGGACAACAGTGAAAAAATAAGAGAAATGATTAAAGTATCATAGGAGACGTTCTAAAGCATAAGGAGATAATGCGGGATACATTAGAAGCAGAGATAGAAAAAAAGAGAGGCAGTGATAGACCTAGAATTATGCTATTGCACGCAGATAGTGAAAGGTGTACGCTGTGGGAATTTTAGTTAAATATTTAGGTTAGGTCAGAATAGAAAGCAATGCAGATACGCGTTCAATCACGACTCAAAACACAATGATGATGAGAAAATAACTGGATTTCTGCTACCGAGTTGCATTTAAAATTTTTTATTTTAAGATTTATGCTTGAAACTGGCATTATATTTACCATTAAAAAATATATGCTTTCATAGTGTTGCCAATCCCAAGTGAAAACCAAAATATTCATCCCCAGAGTTTCTTCTTCTTTCGATTTCGGCCAACTATGGACCACGTGAAATAACTTATGATGATTATCTTTCTCCCCTCTTTCTTCTCTTCCACTACTCTTTCATTTTTTTGTAAAGGTAAGTTTTTATTTATATATGAATATTAAATTACACTTTGTAATTAATCCGAATAGTGTTACAGCCCGAAAATATTAAGTTCCATAAAATGAAGCGTATTACTTAAAAGACGACATCCAAGTAGAACAGAGAGAGTTAAATAATGAGCCATTTATAACTTCCAACTCTCGTGAATACCAACAAAATTTTAAATCACTTACAGTTAACCACATCCATCGCATTTTCAATAATTGACTAGCAGTCCCCTTTACAAACGCTTCTAAATGCAAACCCTTCATAACTTTGTTGAGAAAACCCGCTTTCCGAAATGCAAAGCAGAGCTTGTTGATCACGATGAAAAACAACCGGAACTATCAACAGATCCGGTTTGCGGAACAATAATCTTTATCTCCTTTTCAGGGTCATACTGATGGTTTACAATGATAAATGTGAGTTTCATGGATTTCTGGTACAACTCATGTTTATATATGTTCTGAGGTTTTATTTTATTGCTACAGAAACTTTATCTTAGTAAAACTTTCATTTGGTTTAAGCTGGAAATGTCAGTCAAGCTGTGTACCATCTAGGTTAGTATTTCCCAACCTTGTAGTAATTGCAACATACCTTTCTGGATTGATTGTTTTTACATCGTTCCTCTTCTTCCATTATGGGAATACTAAAAAACCAATATTGAATATGTTAAAAATGATGACTTGGGATATTCTATACTTAGAGATGAGTTTGAATTAGCATTAAAGAGTCTGAAAAATGATAAGGAGCCGGGTACAGATAAGGTGCAAGCAGAAACTCTAAAAGCCGCAGGACTAGTAGTAACAGAATGTCACTTCCAACCTTAAAGCTATATGTATGAGACAGGCGAGATACCCAAAGATTTCAAACGTAACATCATAATAACTATACCAAAAAAGAAATGCGCGAATAGATGTGAAAATATTCGAATAAGTTTGACAGCACGCGTGTCAAAAATATTAACTAGAATTGTACAAAGAAGAATGGAAAAACGAGCGGAGAAGATCAATTTGGGTTTAGGCGAAACAGGGGAACACGGGAGGCTATTTTAGCTCTGCGAGTGATAATGGGGAAAACAGTACAAAAAGGGGAAAGCGTGTATATAGGGTTTGTAGATCTGGAAAAGCATACGACAATGTAAAATGGAAAAAAATGTTCGAAATACTCAAAAAGATTAGAATGAATTATAGGGATAGACGAATAGTACATAGCTTATACAAAGAGCAAACAGCAGTAATAGAATTAGAGCAGGAACGTAGAGAAGTAAACATTAGGAAAAGGGTGAGACAGGGATGTGCCCTATCCCCATTAATTTTTAACTTGTACATTGAAGAGGCAATAAATACTGTCAGATGCAGGAAAACATTTGGAATTTCTATGCAGGGACAAAAATTGATATGCCTAGATTTCCAGATATTATAGCGGTATTAGCATCTAGCAAGGAAAAGTTAGAAGCTGCTCTTAATGAAACGGAAACGGTTTTAACGGAGAGATACGGTATGAAAATTAACAGACATAAAACTGAAGTACTAGTATGCAAAGGAGGGGAAAATAAATCAAAAACAAGAATACAAATAGGAAATGAGAACTTACAAGAGGTTAAGGATTTCTGCTACCTAGGAAGCCAAATAACGCAAAATGGGAAAGCGCAAAAGTTATAAAACAAAGATAAACACAAGGTCGTGCTACATTTAACAAAAAAAAACCAACTACTGTGTTCAAAGACAACAAACATAGAAACAAGAAGAAGATTACTTAAAACGTATGTGTGAAGCACAGCACTGTACGGCTGTGAAGCCTCTGCTCGTGCCAAAATCGGCACTAAACATTTTCAATTCAAGTTTTAATTTGTAAGAGTTTCGCGCCAAAGATTTAAAAAACGTGCGCGTATTTCCGTCAATTTAGACAGTGCGTTTGCGCGAGATTGCGACGACGCGGTGTGCCAAGAAGGGGGGTGGTGATTTCCGGCAAAAGTGTCGCGACTGGTGATTGAGAGGCCAACAAAGGTAGTTATCTATGTGTCTTATCGTGTCTTCTTTTTTTTGATATGTAGGTTTCCTCTCATTTCTACCAATTACCGTACCTCTACCTGTCTTCCGTATCATACTTTTACATACCAATAAAAAGAAGACAAATTGAATTTGGATTCGAGCGGGCTCAACGATTACCCACGCCCGAAGAGGATCAACGCAGTCCGCCATCATGGAGTAGCGCTGGAGTCGCCCTACAGTTTACGTGAGTACCCTTTTGGTTTTTCTTAAAATTAGTATAACTTTTTTATTATGTTGTAATAATTCGAACATTGATATGACGCAATCTTTTATTTGCGCGTCATTTTTACAATTATTTAACATTGCTACCAACTGACTGTAGTGGCTCGCGTACCGCATCCACGGGGTTATAATAGTGACGCATCCAACGTGTTTAGATTAAAGAATGATTTGTTTTTGTATCTTCTTATATCTTATAATGTATTAATTAACTATATTTGTAGCTTTTCACTTAAAAAATAAATAATTATTTGAATTTTTAATATCTGTTAACTTAAAAATTTAGAGTGGTAACATTGTGGTAACAAGTTGCTATGTCAATTATCTGTAATGAAATGACAGCTGTTATGCTAATTTAACATGGGTAGCCATATTGATTATTGATTTTTGGTATACTTTTTAAAATGTATTGCAAATCCAAGTCATTCTTGTAATATTATGAAAATAGTGTTTCTAGTTTAAATTTTTTTAGATAATAACACAGTTTAATTTACCAGGAAGCTGGAATAACCTTTTAAGAAGGGTTAGATCAACATAACCTCACTTAAACGTGTTTAAATTACATAATTTTGTCTGTAAGTACCTTAAAATATAAATAATTAATTAACTCAACGCTTTATTTCTTGCTCCATATGGAAATTGTTTGATTGATATTATATTAAATGTAATTATATGCCTGTTTTTTGGGTTTAACTTTTAAAAGTGTTTTTAAATAATATATAGATTATCTTGCTCTGATACCGTCTTAAAAGTGTTTTTTTTTAGTAATTTAAACAATTAGCTCTAACTTATAAATTTTGCGTTCAAATACAGCTAACGCAACTGAGTTTTGAGTATACCTTTTATCTTCCAAAACGTTATAGTATCTTAATTTCCTTATATTTTTTGTCTTAAATATTATCTTACCATGAATATCGTTCATCTCAAGTCATCGGAATTGATTTACAAAATTCAATCTAGGAACATTCAAGCCGCATCTAACCAAAATGACAGACGTTTACAACTTAAAGCTATACTAGCTCAAGAAGCTAAAGGGGTACCTATTTCGAGAGTCCTCGTCTCTGCTCTACCTCAAAACACGTTCGAAATTAAACAATCCCTCGACGATATTGCCAATATAGTAAATAGAATCGATCCAGAACCAAGTGAAACTAAATTAAAGCGTGTTGTTTTTCGTATAGCTCACGTTAAACAACGGAAAGAGTTGTTGCGTTTATTTGACAATGAACAAGCGAACCAAACTGAACAAACCCTTTTATCGAACATTTTGTTACTCTAAGGGACAGTCCTTGACAGGCTGAACCTAGATGTAGACACAGATATACCTGTACCTTTATCGAAGCTTGCAATTTCTCAAGCTCCATTATTGGGGAAATCCATACCTGTCTACAAATGGGGTTTAACTTTCCAGGGCTTTGACCCCAAATTTCTTTAATGTCTTTCCTTAATAGGATTAACGATTTCAGGATTTCACGGAATTGTACAGATCAAGATTTATTTGTTTCAGCGGGTGAATTATTCTCGGGTTCTGCCTTAATTTGGTATAGAAATATAAGAAGTCAGATTTCTACCTGGGAGGAATTGTTACGTGTTTGAAACGGAATTTCTTACCGCATGGTTATATTACCGATCTTTGGAATGAAATAAGAAACCGTACCCAGGGACCTGACGAAAATGTAATTTTTTTTATTACCTCAATAGAAGCTCTATATAGCAAACTAGATAATAAACCATCAGAATTTGAAATTATCGATCAGTTGCGTAGGAATTTAAATCCATATTTTTCCGAACGTCTAGCGTTACAACACATTTCTTCTTTACCTCAGTTCAAAGACTTATGTCGCTCGCTCCAAGAAGTAAAATTGCGGGTGGATAAATACCGTCCTCCTCCAGAAAAACAATCTGGCCTATTAGAACCTGATCTAGCTTGTCAAACTCAACCTTCTCGTAAAGTATCCACTATTAATCTTCCTTCTACCTCTGCAAGT
This sequence comes from Platerodrilus igneus, assembly GCA_036346225.1. Lineage (NCBI taxonomy): Eukaryota > Metazoa > Arthropoda > Insecta > Coleoptera > Lycidae > Platerodrilus > Platerodrilus igneus. Next base: position 3,587,132 of record JARFIW010001031.1, read on the forward strand.
AACTCACTTATCTATTGGAATTGTAAAAAAAGTGGACATAACTATAACGTTTGCACATACCCCAAAAATATTTTTTGTTATGGCTGTGGTCGCACTAATACCTATAAATCTAACTATACAAATTGTAATTCTAACGTATCGGGAAACTTCCGTGGAGATATTCCTACCCGGGACATGAATATCTCAAGGAATCAAAATCGTCCTCAACACCAACCATTCAACGGACCCAGACGTCAATAAATTTAAAGCATAAAACTACCTTTAACGTTATACCTTCACTTAATATATCTAAGAATAATATCGCTACCTTGAATTTACAAAATGACTTGCCTCCATTATCAGAATTATGTCATACTACCCTGTTAGAATGGTCGAGTTGACTGCAAACCGTTAATTCCTTTTACCATAAAAAGTCTGCTGCCTTACAACTTGTTAAAAAACCCCTCGATATTCGTCCTCATTTACCCATCCCGATTGGTTCTTTAAATGTAATAGCTTTACTGGACACAGGTTCCTCATGCTCTCTCATAAATAACGAAGGTTTACAACAACTATCTAAACAAAATATTAAAATTCAAATTGTCTCCGAAAAAAATTCCATAAACTTAGCTGACGATAATCAAATATATGTAACGGGTTCCCTTAAACTAAAAATTCGAGTAGAATCACTTGAACGTGACGTTCCATTTTTGATTGTGCCTGCATTAGCTTATCCATTTTTACTAGGTGTAGATTTTTGTAAACTTTTTAATTTATCGCTTTACTTTCAAGACTTTTCTTGGCAAACTTCCCTTAAAACAAACTCCTGTGCATCTGCGGGAATCTCTAATAAAATTTCTCTTACCGATTCCCAAAATGCAATTCTTAACTCTACAATCGACAAATTTCGTAAACTAAATACTTCTGAACTTGGTTGCGTTACTACTGCAACACATATTATCTCTACAGGTGATGCCCTCCCTTTCAAGCAACGTCAATATCCGTTATCGCCTGCATTACAAAAGCATTTGCATTCCGAAATAGATAAAATGTTAGAATCTAGTATTATCTCTCTCTCAAATTTACCATGGATGTCTCCCGATTTAAAAAGACGTGCGCGTCACTTTAGACAGTTCGTTTGCGCAAAATTGCGCCGACGCGGTGTGCCAAGATGGGTGGTGGAGATTTCCGGCAGACGTGTCGGGACTGGTGATCGAGAGGCCAACGAAGGTAGTTATCTTTGTGTCTTATCGTGTCTTCTTTTTTTTTGATATGTAGGTTTCCTCTCATTTCTACCAATTACCGTACCTCTACCTGCGTTCCTTACCGTACTTTTACATACCAATAGAAAGAAGACAAATTGAATTTGGATTTGACCGGTCTCAACGATTACCCACGCCCAAAGAGGATCAACGGAGCCCGCCATCATGGAGTAGCGCTGGAATCGCCCTACAGTTTACGTGAGTACCCTTGTGGTTTTCCTTAAAATTAGTATAACTTTTTTATTATGTTGTAATAATTTGAACATTGATATGACGCAATCTTTTATTTGCGCGTCATTTTTACAATTATTTAACATTGCTACCAACTGACTCTAGTGGCTCGCGCACCCTACCGACGGGGTTATAATACCTGGACAGTAGGAGAAGCGGACAAGAAAAGGTGGTGCTACAGACGCATGATGAAGATATCATGGACAGACAAAGTAGAGAACGAAGAGGTACTAAAAATGGTAGGAGAAGAAAGAAATATGTGGAAAACGATAAAAAATAGGAGAGATAGTATGATAGGCCACATACTACGGTATGGAAGAATATGCGGAATATATTAGAAGCAGAGATAGGAAAAAAGAGAAGTGGAAGTAGCCCTAGGTTAGACTACTGCATACAGACAGTGAAGGATGTAGACTGTAGTAATTTCAGGAAAATGTGTAAACTAGCTCAGAATAGAAATCAATGGAGGTACGCATCCAACCAGTCCCAAGTTGGAAAAACTAATAACGAAAAAAGTAACAGTATTTAAACATGATGATTATTATAAGCAACTATAATGTCTAGGTGTTGGGATCTTGGCAGCCACACGCTGCTTAACCCCGCTCACTGAATCTTGGTGAAATAGGGCATAAAATTAGAAAACAATAAAAGGGGAACTGAGCTGTATATAGGCTGTGTGAGAATTTTTGGGAACTGTGTAGGCTAGCTCAGAATATAAATAAGTGCAAGTACGTGTCCAACCTAATGACAAAAAAATAAGCCTAGATAAATCTGAGATTATTATAAACAACTACAGGTGTTGATTGTGAAATATCTGCAACTAATGTTGACTGTGCAAAAAGATATATTGGAAAAAATATTAAATCGGCAAATGTTCAAATGCGGGGGGAACTTGGCAGCCACAGGCTATCCCTCCCCCCTTCACAACCACAGAATGTCGGAGAAATAGGGTATACAATTGTAAAACAATAGAAGGGGACCGAACTGCATCTAACAAGAAAAACAGCGCCTATGATTTAAGACAACAAACACCGAAACAAGAAAAAAATTGTTGAAAGCATGTGTGTGGAGCACAGCACAGTATGCCCATGAAATACGGGCAGTAAGGAAAGCAAACAGAAAAAACGGTAGCAGTCTTTTGCAATGTTGTACTTCAGATGTATGAGGAAGATAGCGTGGACAGACAAAGTTAATAACAAATAGGTTATAGAAATAGTAGGAGAACAAGGATATCTTGTGGAAAAAAATAGGAGAAATAGAAGGGCAGAATACGTTCTAAAGCATTTTTGGGGAATAGTATGGAATATATTACAAGCAGAGGTAGGAAAAAGGTGGTAGATGTGGATAGTGATATATGCAGACTGTGCAAATTTCAGGGAAATGTGTAGGTTAGTTCAGAATAGGAAACAATGGGGGTACGCGTCTAACCAGTTCCAGGACTGAAGACCTAAATATGATGTTGATTGAGTTGCCGTTGCTACATTGTTAAAATTTTAAGATTCCACTGTCTGTCGTGTCGTAAATATCTGTATCGATGTTCAACTATTCGTACCGTCGTACCTGAGCTTTCATGAGAATACCGAACAGTCCCGAATAAACTAGAACATCTGGAAAGGTTCCATTCGTTTAAGGATGCGTTTTTTGATGGATTTATTCTACAAAACCAAGTCGAGCACTTGCGAGTGAATATCGTATGGCGTATTGTAACTTATGTAGTTGTGTACACGGTATAAAAACTTGTTACGTATAGTTTTGGTAACAGAAAATCTAGCGAGTGATTCACAGAAAATCTCTGTGAAGAACCACGTCATAATTCTGTTTCGCTAGAAATTATCGACTGTACTATCGAAAATGATTGTCGACTAACTCAGTATAACGGATGCTGTAAGAGTGTGAAGAGGATCCCGGAATGATATCGCGTGTGAAATATGTTTTAATGGAAAAGTGTCTTGGATGCCAGCAAATCTCAAAGTACAGGGGATTTTAGAGAAAAGCCTCAGTAAGATTTTCAAGCGGATGCCAAAACCTATGATCGGGAAAGTGACTCTGGCTTAAAAGTCACATAAGAAATCGTTAAGTACACTATTATGAAAACAAACATAAAACTATCGTTAGCTATAAGAACGCTAATATACCCATTTAAAGCTGCTAGCGAAAGGAAGATGCTACAGGTGAAATAAGCGTTAAATGAATTAGGTTTTGATTTGCCCTGAAAGGACGGAAATCCTTTAACAATAAAAAGGTGCGCCGGCCCACTGCAATGATGGGGGAATGGGTTCCTATGGGAAAATAAGAAAAGAAAATAAAAATTATAAATAACAGTGATTAAATTCGAAACTTGTACGTTACATTAATACTTACCCTACAAGGTTTCCCCACTGTCAAAATCGAGGAGCGCCAAACAGTCCGTCACAGCAATCGTTTTGATGCCATTTCTATACTGAAAACTGTTTTTCCGCATAAAGCTATCTTACTTTAGTATCTTAAAGTTGGTCCTAATTAAAGAAATTTCTCAAAATAAAATGCTCCTTCAAATAAGACTACCACTGGGGTAGCTTGATATCCTTTACAAATCGCTGACTTTACCTATTTTCTAAATAAAGATTAACCTGAACTTAACCTCTACTAACATATAAATAGTTTCTGTACACATACAAATATACTTTCCTAAAAACAAATTCCTACCCTTAAATCTGGCCAAGTATTGCTAAAATAAAAATATCATAAAAAAATCTTAAAAAATTCAAATCTATGCCACTCCAAAATTTTCCTGCTTTTATATTTAATTATAAGACTTTTGTAAATCCCAAATTATTGAAAATGTTGTTTATAATAAACAAAAATACAGTTATACCACAATTTTTCTGTATCTTTTCATTGTCCGTTTCAGAGTTGTTGAGTTTTATATTTTTACTAATTTTAAATGCCGTCAAGAAAGCTTTCGTTTTAGACTTAATACATACAGTTCCGTCACTAATTAGTCCAGCCAAATAATTATTTTCAACTAAATAATTTCTCGCTACCAAAATAACAGCCATTAAGCGTTCGAAAACTTATAACATTACCCTTGAAATGTTACATAAAAGTTCATGGGTACTCACATTTTTTAAGGATTTCCAACAACCATCAGAACTTTTCTTCTTATTATTTCTTATGTATCCAAACACAGCAACTCCCTGATTTTGAACCTTTCCACAAAGTTCTACTTCAATGGCGAGATAACCCACCAGTAGCACCCCTTTGTTTCCAATCGGTTCTCCGACATTATATCCGCACTCACACGTTCATCAACATACTCTGCCACTTACAGATGTGTTTTATTTTACATATCAATTGCTCTCCTTTCCCTTCGGGAATTTAACTAAATTTTTTTTTGAAGCTTTAGTACATTCAACCTCACCTTTAAATTTACATTATATTAAATCCTCATATAAAACTCACTTATATCCCTCTCGTTCTATTCGCACAAATCTCTATAATTTAGTGTTTTCAGATAGCCAAATTTCTATAACTGACTCTATTTCTTTTTCGGTTACATCCAGCAATTCTATTATACTCTCGCTGAAACCATACTTTATTGCAGTCGGCGCCTGTTAATGCAATGTATCGAGTTTGTTAACTTTATGCTTACTTCACCAGTTTTCACGCTTACAGACTATTTCAATGTACTTATCTGTGGAAAATGTATGCGCAAGTGGTTGTCACATTTCGATGTCTGCTTTGTGATTTCTTAATGTCATCGCCTATTAATAGATTATCTGTCAAGGATTTTTCTGGCCAAAACAAATCTTACAAGCGTGGAAATGATTCTAAACAGGTAAACCATTCTCAAAAGAAAAAAATTAATTCTTTAGATTTAAAATAAGGTAAGGAACATATTTTTTTATATCCTTCTTAGAAATTATTTTTGTTTGAAAAAACAATGTTGTAAAAGTTTCAAATGCTTTTGTATAATAGAAAATATTTAATACAATTCTGATACATGTTGAGTTCGTCAGAGTTCTTCGACCCATTTCAAAAAATCATGTACGGTAGGAGTGTATAAGTAACCATTTTCAAATTTTACTCCCACACTGGGAGGCCTTGGTGGAAAGTCTGAAAAGGAGTCATTTTGAAAAAACAAGATAGAAATTGGTATAAAGTAACTAAATAAAGACTAACCGTAACTCGTAACCAAAAGAAAATTATTGCGAATACAGGGCAATCTAAAACATATCCGACGGATAAACTTCAGGAATACCAATGGAAGCAAAACAACAAAATAGAAATTAGTATAGGCTTGTAGCATGAAAGAGAAATCGGAGGAAAAAAGCCAACTCTAGACTTGACGGGGAGAACAAAATGTACAGAGAGGGAAGGAAAGAAAAGGTTTTGGGGGCAAGCGTTTTTAATGGACTAAGATTATTGACGAAAACACAAGTCCAGTAATCTGAAATGAGCCAACCAATGATATTTAGCGATTACGGACGAAAACCAAACTAAAATTTAAGAAGATCGAACCCACACAGTAAATAAAGAAAAAAATTAATACAATTTCGAACTTAAGGGAAGAAAGCATCCGTAGTATCAAACCAAGAAAAAGGATAATGTAGTAACTTGGGCCGTAAACAAAAAAAAATCAGGCCAGAAGCAAAACAAAAATTAGCCCAGAAATTAAACGGAACCAAACCGAAACACAAATTAACGAAAACCAAAATCGAAGTAAAAAAAATTAACTACAACAAACTCGGAGTCAAGAATTAACTAAAATTAAATCGGGACTAAGGTTACACGAAACAAAATCGGGGCCCCACGCCAGGCGTCAAAAGTTTATGCTACTTGCAGCGACGTAGTAAACAAAGAAAGACAACAAAGAAGAAAGAAAGAGAAATTGACCGGGCTCAGTTGGTGAGTGGGCGGAGTATAATACCTACAAAAATGAAATAAGGCCTGAAATAAAAATAAATTATTAACCGCCTCGTACAACCTGTAGAAGAAATCCCCGCCTGCAGTTATACCTAAATACAAAAAACAAAGGAAATGACACATTATCAAAAGAACTCTGATTAGCATAAAAAGAAAAATAAAATTACAATGGGCATTAACCCGGTTTAAGTAAGTGAGAATAAACCATTTATATTAGTATTTGCTAGCTAGTGTATTTGTATGCCAGATTTCACAATTTTACTTAGTAATTATAATATTATGATACCTCACATAGGCTCCGATAACGCTAACATATAAGCTACAATTACAAATACAATGGCAATAACGTCGTCCAATGTGCCAGCAAGTTTTTAACCCATTCACGCATTAATAGATAGTAGTTAAAGTTAAGCGTAATATAGTATTCCCGTGGCAATAGATCCCAGCATCATAAATCATTTTCGTACATACAATTAATTCGAGACCTGTATGAGCCCCAAACAGTAAAATCTAAGTGGACAGGGTCTCGACACAAGCAGGAAAGAAACACTCACCCACGGCTCTATGATGTTGGATCTCTCGTTCGCTCCTCGGACCGGAGCGGGCCAGATGGACCTGAAATCACGTAACGGGTGCAGCCTTCTATACCACAAGGAGCGGCAATTCAAGGGACTATCGTGTTCCCCGGAAGAAGCACGCTGTAAGGCGTGCGCGAAATTTTCATAAAGAAAAACGGAACGAAGAATCTAGCAATTACGACGAGTGTTTTTTAACATTTTGAAAAGAAAGGTGAACATAAATCTGTTTAGTTAAACAACCAGAGCTCCAAGTCATATGGTGGTTATCAAAGCGTGATTAGGAAACTTGAAGACACGCTTTTATCGGATAGTACGCGACTTTAGTTCGACGCGTCTTTAAATTTAAACCATAGAGATAGCAATTATACGTTATCGGAATGTTTAGCAAATTAAAGGGTACATAAAACAAGGTATTGACTTATTTGAATTTTATCATAAACTTGACGATTCCAAGCAAATAGATTTGAGTTAAAAACTAGTATAAAGTGGGCTTATGATGAACAGGTAAAATATACAGGATGTTGATGAAGGATTTAAGAGTAGCAACGGAATCGATTTAACTGAAAAACAAATTAAAAGGAAAAAGGGGTAATTAATTTATCCCAGAAATAAATGTAACAACCTTTCGCCCTGAACTCATTGCTTTTACTCCAGACCACAAACCCAACATACCGTCATCTAATTCATCAATATCTTTCCCCTTCCGAGGCTTTCGCAACCGTGCCGTTTTAGCTTTCCTTACTAACAGTAACGACACCTTACCGTTCAGTGATGGCATGTTTAGCCTCTCTGCCACGGACGTCGTCACAATTCCCAGTCCTTCAGGTGTGCCTAGCGTCTTTTAATAAATGCTAAAACTTCCCCTTCTAATGGAATTACTTTGTAAGCCAGCAAAAAGTTGCCCGCTCTACGACCACTAGGAGGTTCATGCTGTGCACTGACATACATCGAGCGCTTTATCTTGATATGCAGTAATAAAAAACCTTTAATTTTCTACACTATATCATTCAATTTCAGTACTTTTTTCAATTCAAGTTTGGTATTTATCCAATTTTGGTAGTTCAACCTTTCAAAGAAATTGTGCAAAGTTCTTTTTATTCACGACACTGCTCCAGTTTTGTAAATACTAAGAAAAATGCAACTACTCCAACCCACCTCAATTTTAAATTAGACTGCCACGATCCTGATCCAAATTATATTTCAGTAGTGTTTTTTGGACTTTTTGAGGATGCCCTGTCTTGCTGTGGTGCGATTCTGTGAAGTGACATCGCTGTGTTACATCAAATTCATCATAAACGTTAACAATAAATACTGGAAGTTGCAAGGTATTGTAAACAGATTAAAACATTATCATATTTTTAATCTGCAGCTACTGGTAGTACTTACCAACCTCAGCATTGAGGAATTTTGTGTCTTTGAAAAATTTCAATATCACTAAGAGTGGTTCTCTAATTTATACTTTGTCATTTGTGTCTGCCTATTTTCGTTAATACAAGCTCTGGGCAATCAATTTCCTACTCAGCATCCTTTTTTTCATCTTTCAACGTTCTTAATTAAGTCAAGGTACTGATCTACAAGTACAAAAACTTTGTATTCCTGGCGAAAATTCAGCGATGTCATCAAATAATTTGCTTTTTTGTTCTTTTAATTTCAGATGTTTGCACAGGCGGAAGCTGTAAGCGTATGCTAAGGTATTTTGCAAAATAAACTTCTTAAATCAATCTGGGAATAAAATTGCTAACGGGATAAATAGCTCAGGACCTATTTTCACAAACGCAAATCAATATATTTAAATTCTTGTAGTTTATTTTATTTACAGTTTGATGAAAGACGAAGGAATTCTATAATTTGGACCTGGCGCCAGAGTTGTAATATTGACGAATTAAGTAAGTTACATTTTCTGTAATTGTAGCTTTTGAGGGTGCTTTGTTATTAGATATGACATACATCTTATCTACAGGAGTTCTCACGTCTTATTTCAGTGAAAAAGGACTTTGTACTCCATACGTAAGTATTCAAGCAGGCGTAAAATATCTTGCTGGTATTTATGTTTACATAGCTTAATTACTCCCCTTTATTGTGGCTTGTAAATATTTAGAATTCTGAACAATTCATTAATGTTCAATTCGTCCAAACATAAATGGTAATTTGGTGTTGTAATAAGGCCTCAGGTTTACTACTCTTGCAATTTTGAAGCCGTATTCGTCGCAATTGCTCTTGATTATAGCAAAAAATAAGCAAATGCGTTATTAAGAGAATATAATCATTATACAGTTTAACGGAAACTATTTGCAATAGCAACAATTCTTTATTTTCAAACAGATTATACAAGCCTGCTTAACTACTTGTAGTTAAATAAAATTCCTAAAAGCTCTCACAACACTTGAATCGCTTTCTGAACTAAGCGCTAACGGTACAAGTATTATCTTCTTAATCCTACGACTACGATGCTACATTCTAAATTACTTACTAATGATACACTCTAATTAGTTTATATCGAACAGGGCAATTTATATTAACACTAATTTATATCAACAGAAATTTATATCACATCTTTCAAAGTTTTAAATTATTACATATTGTAATCAAAGCTTTACATTAGACTAGTATTATAATCAAAGCTGCAATTAGAACTCGTATCAAAGTTCCAATTGGAACTAACTTCGATACTCCTTAAGAGCTATTTATACCTATTAAATTATACTAGCTATTTCACGAACATTCCAGAAATTATGCAAATAACGTTCTCGAGCTTTTTATTGTAATTTTTAAATGCAAGGTCTTGTACATGTCAATCAAGAGATCTCGCACCGCAGAACCTGTCCATTATCTTTTGCATTCAAATCCTTTGTTTGCGTTCTAGTTTTATTATTTTGGTGATAGGTAGACCAAGTGGCGCCACAATACCGTCTAGTTTAGTTTCTTTAACACGCTCAAATTAAACACAATAAATTTTTAATAAATTGGGAGTCACTTGTTGTCAAGAGGGTTAAATTGAAGTGTGCATTGAAGTAATCGTTGTATCATGTACAGTAAGCATCCAAGAATATCTCGTGATCATAGTTCTTGCGATAATATTTAATCAGCGCTGTAAAAAGTGTTTCTCTTTTTATTGCTCACATTTGTTTCTGCCTTTTATCTTCTGTAGGTCATGCTGCTTTGAAGAAATGTAAAGATTTCTTATCCTATTTAACCCTATACTGCTCAAATTTCTAAATTTTTAGTTTGTCTGCGTTCTATTAGTTTTAACTTACTTAAAATGATACCAATAACTAATTTTTGCATTTTTCAGCCAAAAACTTATAAAATTGTTTTTGAGGAAACGTGTGTTGCACATATGTAACGCCAAGCGTATATTGTGTTAATAACTGTGTACCTATGTTTCACTAGCGGATACACGTTTTACTACTAAACTACAAATCATCATCATTGGGTCTTCAGTCCGGAAACTGGTTAGACGCGTACCATCATTGTTTCCTATTCTGAACTAACCTACAGATTTCCCCAAAAATTCGCACAGTCTGCATCTATCACTATCTGATCTAGGTCTACATCCGTCTCTTTTTTCCTATCTCTCCTTGTCATATATCCCATACTATTCCCCAAAAATGCCTTAAAACGTATTTTGCCCTTCTATTTCTCATATTTTTTCCCAACGATATCCTTGTTCCCTTACTGTTTCTATAACCTATTTGTTATTACCTTTGTCTGTCCATCCTCAAACATCTGAAGCACGGCATTTCAAAGGCCGCTACTGTTCTTCTGTCTGCTTTTCAGACTGCTCGTATTTCGTAGGCATATTGTCTGTGCTGTGCTCCACACATACGCTTTCAACAACTTTTTGTTTTATGTTTGTTGTCTTTCATCATAGACGCCGTTCTTTCTTGTTAGATGCAGTTCGGTCACCTTCTATTGCTTTACAATTATATACCCTATTTCTCCGACATTCAGTGGTTGCGAAAAGGGGTAAGCAGCCTGTGGCTGCCAAGTTTCCCCAGCACTTGAACATTTACTGATTTAATATTTTTTCCAATATGTCTTTTCGCACAGTCAACATTAGTTGCAGATATTTCACAACAAACAACTAGTTGTTTATAATAATCATCAGATTTGTCTGAGCTTATTTTTTCGTCATTGGGTTTCCCGTCTCAAAACTGGTTGGACATGTACTTGCACTTATTTCTTTTCTAAACTAACCTACATGGTTCCTGAAATTCTCACACAGTAATACAGCTCGGTTCCCCTTATATTGTTTTCTAATATTATGCCCTATTTCACAGAGACTTATTGAAGGAGATTAAGCAACCTGTGGCCGCCAAGATCCCCCAACACTTAGACATTTGCCGAAATAATAGTTTTCCAGCAAATGCATTCACGCAATTACCATTATTCGAGAATATTGCCCCTCCAATGCTTGTAGTTGCTTATAATAAATATGTTTAAGTGCAGCTACTTTTTTCGTCATTAATTTATCCATCTTGGGACTGGTTGGATGCGTACCTCCATTGATTTCTATTCTGAGCTAGCCTACACATTTTCCTGAAACTCCTACAGCCTACATCTTTCACTATCTGTGTGCAATAGTCTAACCTAGGTCTACCTCTTCTTCTCTTTTTCCCTATCTCTGCTTCTAGTATATTCCGCACTATTCCTTCATGCCGTAGTATGTGGCCTATCATCCTATCTCTCCTATTTTTTACCGTTTTCCACATATTTCTTTCTTCCCCTACCATTTTTAGTACCTCTTCGTTCTAACTTTGTCTGTCCATGATATCTTCATCATACGTCTGTAGCACCATATTTCAAAGGCTTCTACCTTTCTTGTCCGCTTCTCCCACTGTCCAGGCTTCACAGCCATACAGTGCTGTGCTCCACACATATGTTTTGAGCAATCTTTTCCTTGTTTCTATGTTTGTGGTCTTTGAGCACAGTAGTTGCTTTTTCTTGTTAAATGTAGCACGGCCTTGTGCTAATCTTTGTTTTATATCTTTTGTGCTTTTCCCATCTTGCGTTATTTGGCTTCCTAGGTAGCAGAAATCCTTAACCTCTTGTAAGTTCATGTTACATATTTGTATTCTTGTTTTTGATTTATTTTTCCCTCGTTTGCATACTAGTACTTTAGTTTTACTTTTGTTAATTTTCATACCGTATCTGTTAGAACCGTTTCCATTTCATTGAGAGCCGCTTCTAACTCTTCCTTGCTAGATGCTAATACCGCTATATCATCTGCAAATCTAAGCATATCTATTTTTTGTCCCTGCATAGTAATTCCAAATGTCTTCCTGCATTTGACATTATTCATTGCCTCCTCAATGTACAAGTTAAAAATTAGTGGGGATAGGGAACATCCCTGTTTTACCCCTTTCCTGATGTTTACTTCTCTACGTTCCTGCTCTAATTCTATTACTCCTGTTTGCTCTTTGTATAAGCTATGTACTATCCGTCTATCCCTATAACTCATTCCAATCTTTTTGAGTATTTTGAACATTTTTTTCCATTTTACATTGTCAAATGCTTTTTCCAGATCTACAAACCCTATATACACGCTTTCCCCTTTTTCTATTGTTTTCTCCATTATCACCCTCAGAGCTAAGATAGCCTCCCGTGTTCCCCTGTTTCGCCTAAATCCAAATTGGTCTTCTCCTAGTATTTCTTCAGCCCGTTTTTCCATTCGTCTTTGTACAATTCTAGTTAATATTTTTGATACGTGTGTTGTCAAGCTTATTGTTCGAAAATTTTCACATCTATCTGCGCCTTTCTTTTTTGGTATAGTTACTATGATGTTATGTTTGAAATCTTTGGGTATCTCGCCTGTCTCATACATATAGCTTACAAGTTGGAAAAGACGTTCTGTTACTGCTTGACCAGCGGCTTTTAGAGTCTCCGCTTGCACCTTATCTGTACCCGGAGCCTTACCATTTTTCAGACCCTTTAATGCTATTTCAAATACATCTCTAAGTATAGGATATCCCAAGTCATCATTTTCAATGTCTGATTCCTTTTCTAATGCAGTTAGTTCTTCTCCTGCATATAAATTCCCTATATATTCTTGCCATCTACCTACTTTCTCTACATTTTCTATAATGACATTTCTTCCCGCGTCCCTTATATTTTTGCTATACGGTTCTAAATCCCTAAAATTGATTCTAATTAGTTTGTATGCTTCATCTGTCTTTCCTACTTCCATCTTAGTTTGTACCTCTTTGCACTTTTCATCAATCCATTGTTCTTTAGCTTTCGTGCATTTTCGAATAATTTCCCATTTTATGGCTTTGTATCTCTGTTTCCTGTTTCGTCTGATTTATTTTTGTATTTTCGTCTTTCTTCTATTAAATTCAGGATATCCTTTGTTATCCATGGTTTCTTATTTTCTTTTTGTGTATACCCCAGAATATCTCTGGCCGCCATATCGAGGCTGGATTTAATTTAAATTAGTGTCAGATATTTTCCCGATGTCTTTGAGCAATTCATTTGACCTTTTTTTCGAATCTTTCTTGAATATCTTTCTCTTTTAGTTTCTGTAGGTCCAAGTGCCTTTTTCCGTTTCTTTTTTTCAAATTTTTAAATTTAAGTACGGCCTTCATAATTACGATGTTGTGGTCAGTGTCTATATCTGCTTCTGGGTAGCTTCTACATTCTTTTACTTGATTTCTAAACCGTTGTCTAACAAGAATGTAATCTATTTGATATCTTCCTATATCTCCTGGCATCTTCCACGTATATCGTCTTCTAGCATGATGTTGAAATAATGTGTTTGTAATGATTAAATTGTTCTTGTCGCAAAATTCTACCAGCCTATTTCCTCTGTCGTTTCTAGTGCCTAAACCAAATAAACCTACTATCACTCCTTCCCTACCCTCACCTACCACTGCATTAAAATCCCCCGTAATTATTAAATTTTCATGTCCTTTTACGTGTCTTAATATGTCTTCGATATCTTTGTAGATTGCTTCTACCTCTTCGTCACTGTAGCTAGAGGTGGGCATGTATACTTGTATTATCACTGTGTTTACCGGTTTAGATTCTAATCTAACCATGAGTACTCTTTCATTCTTTTGTAAGTAATTTTCTACACATTATCCTATCTTTTTCCGCATAACTATCCCCACACCCAAATTTCCTTCCTCGGCTCCTGTATGAATTACCCTGAAGTCTCCACTCCAAAAATCCCCCGCCTCTGGCCACCGAACTTCGCTGATCCCTACTATGTCTAATGATAACCTATTCATTTCAATTTTTAGGTTCTCTAGCTTACCCACTTGCTTCATAGTTCTAAGATTTCACGCTCTGACTCGCAAAATGTTCCCGACTCTTATTCTTAACTTTCCGATCGCATCCTCCGAAGTAGTCCCCTCCCGGAGATCCAAATGGGGGACTATTTTAACTCCGGAATCTTTTACCCCAGAGAATGCCATCATTTTATTATAATTTAGGTACGCTGTGTACTTGGGAGGTAATGTGGTGGTTTCCCGTTGCCTTCCACATCGCGGTAGTGTGTCTTAGACTGCCATACCGACCCCTATGGTCTCTCCCAATCTAAGTACCAAAAGAGCCGCTGCCCTCTTTCGGGGACCTGTCTTAGTCTGGTTCCTCACTAACGACCCTACTATTTTGGTTGGACCTGTAGTTTGTCTCTTTAGCTCATTAGAACACGCTAAACTACAAATATGAAATGATATATTTATCGTACATGAAATGATAGATACATTGTAGTCAATACATAAACCAAGGTTACATTTGGTACACATAGTTTTCATTATAGAAGTGCATCCGTTCTTAGGACATCTTCAGCTGGTTTTGTTAGGTATAAATGTCAAAAAGCGATCAGTTTGTTCATACCGAATGCTATTGCCTACTCTACTACTCGAGGTGCTATAAGAACTTGCAGATGGCGTTCCTGCTCTCTTTGGTGCTGTTCTGTATCTCGTTAAATAAGTTGTGGTGATGTCTCTACCGAACACAACTTAAGGAATGTTACTTTCTGCTCGATTGTGTATATACCACGCACTTTGTATTGATACACCCTCTATCCAAGCAGAAAGACATCATAACCATTTTTTAAAGCAAATCGAAACTCTGTTGCGAGCTATATTCTGATCCGTTATATCTTTACCACCTGTTGAGCCGTTATACTTTCCTAAAACACGTGTATGTGAAACATTCGCAACTTTTTTCTTTTGGCAAAAACCTTTTTTACTTGCAACGCTCGCAGTATTCCGTAACAGGTTGAAGCCTTACCAACTGCATTTTTGACCCTACATGTGATTTTCCAATGCTCCACCCGAAGGTACTACATTGGCCAGGAAACGAGTTTTTTTTTACCTGGAAAATTTTTGAATTTTGTCGAACCATTGCTGTTCCAAGCAAGGTAGGGATCTTTAACGTATGTGACAACACTTACACACGGGACCTCAATTTTAGCTCTCATCCGAACGAGGGCGTATTTTTGTGAAAAATGCTCGCTTAACATTTTTCAAGTGAACCGTGTCGGGATTCGAACCCGGGACCTTGGGCGTAGTAGTCACACGCATGCCTGCATTTTTGTACATCCATTTGACAAACAAGATATCACTATTGCGATCTAGACAATAAGAATAATCACCTCGACTTGCTTTCCTTACTACATACTTTAGGCAATTTATCTTCACGAATGGCGCCTGAACACCAAATGCCAGCGTCTCTCATATTTTTTAGCAAATTACTGCTTGTTAACAAGTTATCAGTATACAATTTATAGGAAACTCGTGTTGTGTCAGGCAACTCTTCGATCATTTTCATCAAGGGATGAGACATATCTGGTTTAGGACCTCAATTTCACCAACAGTTGTGTTAGGATCTGGATAGTTCTTAAATGCTACATACGTTTTGGTTTCTTCTGCTAACGATTCGTAAATACTCTCTACATACAAACCATCGGCGTACCCCAATTCTAAGACCTCTTGAAAAAAAATCTCTTTTTGCGACCAAATCAACAAAATCAGGAAAACTGCTGAACTTGGGCTATAAAAGTTGGTAAAACACAGACTCAGAGACATTCCGACATTGGAACAACTTAGAGTTGCACATATGCGACACTCGAGTTTGTCTCAATGCAGAACGAGTTTTGTAAATTCTAGCCTGAAAACTCATATCAACTGCTTACTAATAATGTTTCTACAGTGTGTCCACAGAAAAAGTTTACACTAGGTGTAAATTCCAAAAAAATTTCGAGTTGAAATTAGCTCTACTTGGTTTTAAACTAAGACGCAGAAAAAATTATACCAATTAATTTTCACACAGGGTGTTTTTAGAAGGAATTTTCTGAAATTAACAAGAGTGAAACTATAAAAAGTTTGAAAAATTATAATGGTCAACGTGTAATAAAGTTTAAGAACAGAGCGTTTTCAACTATAGACTAGTCATCTTCAGTAATGTTTTTTGTAAGAAATAAATCTACCATCAACAATATTTAAAATAGATAAATTCATGTCTTTTAAATATTGTTGATGGTACATTTATTTTAAATATTGTTAATAGTAGATTTCTTTCCTACAAAAAAAAACGTCACTGAAGATGTCTAGTCTTTAGTCGAAAGTGCTATGTTTTTAAACTTCATTACACGCGACCATTATATTCTTCTCAAACTTTTTATAATTCTTTCACGTGTACACAGTCAAATCTATATTTAAGCGTGAAACTACTTTTGTCCTTAACAGTATTTAGAACATTTACTTAGATAAGTTTTTTAAAATAAAAAATTATGAAAGGTGGTTACTTTTCAAATAATAATTTTGTTTATTTTTTATTTTTACTAAATCATACAGGCAACTGGTACAAATCATACTTATGCCATATGAATTATTTATCTCTCATAGCTCTTAATGAATAATTTTGCCTGGCATGAGGAAAGTAATACGAGCATAGGAAACGAAAATCAATATAAATTGTTGGTTATTTTGCAAAAAGAAAAGCCCGTGACCGGTTTCACTGTTCCTGCAGATCATCAGACGAACGCATTTCTTTTGGCAAAACAACCAAGTTCTTGTATAATACACAAATTTAGGTGTATTTATAATGTAGATGTTTCTCATGCGCTCTCTATACTGGAATATAAGCAACTAACGTCGATGACTGTTTACAGTCTCCGACGTGATAGTGTACATGTCATTGCCAGACAAAATTTTAATAGCGCGTCAAAAGACAAGATAAAAAGTAAAATAAACAAATGATCTGTTACCTACTTAACACTGGTGGACCTTCTAAGAAGATACTGCACCTAGTGCTAAATGAGGAAGATGGTCGTCGGAAACCAATGCGTTTCCAATTAAATATTAACAAATAATGTTGCCTGGCATGGGGAATGAAAATCAAAATAAATTTTTGGTTATTTTGCAAAAAGAAAAGCCCGTGACCGCTATCACTGTTCTTGCAGATCATCAGACGAACGCATCTCTTTTTGCAAAACAACCAACTAAGTTTTTGCATAATACACAAATTAAGGTGTATTTATGGTGCAAATGCTTCTCATGCGCCCTCTATACTCGTATACTCTATGCTCGTATTACTTTCCCCATGCCAGGTAAAATTATTTATTAATATTTAATTGGAAACGCATTGGTTTCCGTCGACCAACTTCCTTGTTTAGCGCTGGGTGCAGTAATTTCTTACAAGGTCCACCAGTATTAAGTAGGTAACAGGTCATTTGTTTATTGTATTTTTCAATAGCTCTCAAGTATATTTTGTTTTCTCGGATTTAAAAAATTGCTACATGCTCGGATACTCTTGGGCCATCTGATATTTTACAATCATCAAATCAAGTAGAATACACAGCCAAACCGGTTGCATATTTAAAAAGATGAAAATATGCCAATGTTATCGATAAGAATTTTATTTTTATTTCTTTCGCGGTGGAAACTTTAGGACTGTGGTGTGAGGAAGCTATTAAATTTGTTAATGAATTAGGAAGATTGCTAGCATTGCATAGTGGAGAACCTCGCTCTCGTCTATACCTCACCCAAAGAATAGGAATTGTCAATTCAGAGAGGAAATGTAATATCAATCATGGAGACTTTCCCGTCTAGTGAAAAATTGGGGGAAGTTTTTGACATTTTAAAACATAGAAAATAGTTTAGTTGTTACGATTCATGTTTAAATTATTGTGAACTGTGAAATGTTGAATAAAATTAGAAAAATAAAAAAAAAAGTCAGATAAATCAACACTAATATCATTTTGATAAACAAATTTACTAATTTTAAAATGCTAACGACAAAATAAAAAGTTTTTATTGTACAATGCTCTGAGTTGGAAGAAGAATATTCGTATATTTAAAATTTAGGAGAGCCGGCAGTGTTTTGAATGTAGTTGGGATAAATTTCGACCTAACTAAAGAAAACAATGTAGCAACAACAATTGCTATGGATTCGATAAGTCGCTTTCCGAAAATGTCGTTAAGAAAAAGATCATTAGAAATTAGTAATATTAGAAACTCTCATTTACAAGTTATTTGCGGTGGTAATACAAAACTATTTTAAAATAAATTTATACACCCGTTAGAAGAAAACGATGAGGCAAAACGATTAGAGTTTTAATTGTGGTGCGGTGATCAATATTTTCAAAATCAAAATTTTTGTAAAAATAATATTTTCTCTTTTAAATTAAAATGAAATTGATTATAATTTATAATCATATTCATTCTTAATAATTACTTGTGTTAGTTGCATATTTCAATTAAGTACGTTTTACATTAATTACTTAATTAATTGCTGCTCTTATTGTCATGGTTCGTAATTACAAAAAGAAGAAAGATCCGGCATCATATTCCAACGAGGATAAGTATTAGGCTGTATACACTGTAGAAAGCAATAGTCTGTTTGAAATACAAAAATACTGTTTGAAGTAAATGGCTTCTAGTTGTTGGCGTTTGGTTTTCCAAGTTCAATTTGTTACAGCCGCTATGTAGTGCCACTGCACCTGCTATAGAACGTTTTTTGGAGAAAAAAGTTTTTCTTGTTTATGAAGTGCCAATGTTTATTATCTGTGACAACGAACCTCAGTTAGTTAGTAACGTTTTTAAAAGACTGTGTAGCAAATATGAAATACAAAAAATTTGGTATAACGCTGTTTATTCGCCGCAATGGGATTGATTATTTTACATTCTTAAGTTTATTAGATCGCGGATAGGACATTTGATGTTTCTTTGGTCGCCGAAATATGATATTAATATGCATTAAAAGTCTTGTCATTTTTCTAAATCGTCTCAGCTGGCTATTAGCGTTAGTGTCCTTTCGGTCAGTTTACTTATTAATAAGCGTAAAAGTAGAACATTTTGTTCATTATCTCCTGGTTTGTAAAAGGTTTTTAAAAATGTTTCACACGCGTTAATGAAATTTACTGTTTTACCTATTCTCCGTTAAATTGAGGGATGCTTTCGAAGTAAATTTTCATGTCTAAACTCATGGTTGTTAAGGTTTGCTTTCGATTTTAATTAATTTCAAGTTTTTGTACAAATTGAGATTTATTTCGCGGTTTGGTTTGTGTTGGGTAATTTAAAGAGTCGCTTTACTTATATTTTATACATAGTTATTGGTTGCTATAATTAAATTGCGGTTTTTTTGTTTGCCAATAGTTAGTTAATTGCTGCAGCCTTGAATTTGTATTTTTATACTTTGTGGATGTTATAGTAGTCGCGAGCTTTAATTTTTTAAAAGGTTTTTTATGTGGTTAATATTTTATTGTAATAATTGCGTTATAATTTGTTCGTTTCCTTGCGTCAGTTATATTTAGTTACGGTTTTATTTCAATCCTGATGAGTAGTTAGTGTCTGTTATAATTATCTAGTCTCCGTAGGTGTAGTACTGATAAATGCGTAAAATGTTTCATTTATAATTGCACAAGTTTGTTACCTTGAATGTCCAAGTATAGAGTTTTCAGTCGATAGTTTTGTTACAGTAATTGCATCAATGTTTTCTTTATAATTTGTACAATAAGATTGTGCAAATATAAAGTTTTAAGTCTGCTCAATGGTGTAATTTCAGTCTCAGTGATAAATTAAATAAATTGCGTAAATGCTTTCTGTATAATTGAATGCTTTCGTACTGAAAATATTTAATTATACTTTATAAAGTTCTGATAAGTGTTACGTTCTTCGGATATTTCTGAATAGGTTTTATTCAATGATGGTTTCCAGTATGAGAATCGCGTTATAGATTTGCACGCTGAGTTAATTTAATAATTAAGTTAAGGATGTTTCTATAATTATATACTAAAGTGTTTAATTATGGAATTTGATGAAGATTAATCTTTGAATAAATCGTGTCTTTAATTGTTTATAAGAATTGCGTTTTATACATTAAGCTTTTGGTGATAATATTTGCTGTATCTAAAATTGTAAAATTAATTGCGTTCTATTTTTATACTTCAGTTTTGCTGAATTAAATTCGTTTCGTTTTGTTTTGTATTTTAATAATTCGTAATAATTTGTACTAATAATTGCGTCTTTGCAGTTCTCTTGTTTAAAATAAATTCTCTTGTTTAAAATAAGTTCTCGTAGTAAAATAATTTCTCTTAGTAAATGAGTAAAATATTTTTATAAATGGCATAAATTGCAATAACTAAAACAAAAATTTGTACATATATAAAATAAAAAAAATTTCTCTTAATAGCTGGCATCAATAAATTTTTAAAGAATAAATTGATTTAGGATGTATGAACTTACTTTCTGTGGGCTCGGTCGATTTTGGTACCTTGTCCACGTTTGTTTGGTTGGGCTCGGTCAATTTTTGTACTTTGTATACATTTTGTTTCTTTGGGCTCAGTCGATTCTTGTACCTCGTCCAAATTTGTTTGGGTTCTTCCAGATTGTGAATTGAAATTATTGGTCACCAGTTCTACGATTTTTGGATTCGACGTGCCTTTCTGGATCCGTACGCTGCGCCAGTTACGTTTCGAGTCTTGGGAGCGGTCTTTTTAAAAATTTCTTTCAAAACTTCTTGTAACAAATTTTATTTTTTAAACAGATATTAAATATGGAATTTTGACAAACTGATATAATTATTTTAAGTCGAAATAAAATAATAATTGAATTAATACTAAGGCGAGTAGCCCAAGCAAACAATAAAGTTAAAGCGGAAGTACTCAAGTCTGACTGACTGATCTGGGTCTCCCGGGGTATTTATGTTGTCCCTGTCCCTCACATATCTGTGAGAACTTGCAAAGCTCATGTCTGCTTATTTCTTTATTCTATTCATTATACAATGTAACAATCTTAATTTCTAAGTAATTGCGGTTTTTTAACCGTCTGTGACCTGCACCTGCAGTATCACTTACATCTAGAATACAATGTATTACATCCACTCTCGCAACTTGCTTGTGAACTTTCAATAACCTTTCTGATTTATCCTTGAATTTACAATGTTGCATCTAACTAAAGTTTCTTAGTGACTTCGTAATAAATTCTACTTATTTGTACATATATTGATTGGGGGATACTTAACTCGAGTTGGGATTCCAACCCGGGACCATGGCGCAACCGGTCTCCACTTTTTAAAAAAAGGGGGTAATATTTCAAAAAAGTGGAACCTAGTGTATTATTTTTAATGTTTTTCTAGTAAAAAACAAACAACTTCAAAATTTCAGTTTTTGAATCATGCATCAGATAACCAGTGAATTAGTCAACGCACAAAAATTTCACGAGTATAAAAAATTTATCATGTTCACATTCTTGATACAAATAGAAATTCAAAAATTTTGCAGTTCCACTTTACCCTGTTATACCTTAACCTAAATATGGTTACAAGGTTAATTTTGTACGAGGTTATTACGTTCATTTGTTCGCTCGTATCTATTGTAAAATTCACGAAGTTCTCTGTGCGGTTTTAGTCCGAAATATCATTTTAATAATAAATTTGTACGATTTACAACTGTTTTTGTGACGTATTTCCTAGCATAAGGAAATGCTAAATATTACTGAATTAAAATCCGTTAGACAGCTTGCAATTTCAACTCGGATTTCACAGATACCCTTAGGGAAGCACTGGCACTCCCATAAAACATCTGTTTAATGTACTCCGGAACTGAATTCACATAGCGAGTATGGACGTTTTAATTTATTGATATCATTATTATGTAAAAACTCTATTTCGCAAAGGACCTAATTAAATTTTCTCTAGCCAATACAGCTCTTGCCATTTTTCTAACATAGTTATGAAATCCATAAATCCAGAAACCCTTGCAGGATTGACAGCCAATTATTGGAAGGTAGGCAAGGCATAGCCTACTCAACTGAACAGAAATTTATTAGGTGTATACAAAGAACAGTAAAAGCTTTTTGACGACCTTCCGATTCATTTTGGTTCAACGGAATGACGTTTTCCTCTCAATTAACTAAAGTTGTTATTTATTCAAGTTTAAAACAATACAACGGCAAAATTTTTAAAACAACATATAGCAGACAGCAGTAATTTTAAATTGTTAAAAAATTCAAATACGATTAAAAAACAGGTTGAATTGTACATTACAAACTTCTAAATATAAAAAAATCCGTTAAATGGTATATTAATAAAAAGTTAAGCACAATGGATACGTTTATAAACCTTAACCCTTGTCAAGAACATAAACCGCCAGCAGCTGAGTTTAATTTCAAAACCCATTGCTTTTAATTGAAAAGCTTTAAATATGCTTATTTAAATTGGTTTAATATAATTGGCTAATTAACGCTTTGCCCGACAGAAATTTTCAAACGCTGTTACTAATGTGAATAGTAACTGCAAACGTTTGCTATTGGTCAATTGGTTCAATACCAGAAAATTGTTCAAACCAGTGGAGATTTCCCATTATGAGCTAACAAAGCCCTAACAAATTTTATAAATGTTTGTGCAAAACAAAGATTTATAAGATAAAAGTTGTTATCTAACTCATCTCGTCTATCGCTTCCCTCCCTGAATATCCACAGCATACACCCAACAAAACCTCAGTTACAATACGCACCAACAAACCCGCAGACGTGAACCTCATTTCCTCCCCCAATTAAGATTCCTGTTTCATACACTTTCTCAAACCAAAATAACCCCAAATTATTACCTTCGATCTCGATAAGGAAGCCCCAACTCCAGATATCTTAAAAAACATGTTTCACCAGAACTCATTACACCTCCTAATCCCAGGAGAATCATTCCGTAACAAAGTCTCCTTCGCCATACATTGTTACATTCCAAATTTGGCAATGTACATTTTTTTAAATGTGTAAATAAATTCCCGCGAATGTTTTTAAATAAACATGTCAATTTTCGTCATCCCAGAGTCGCGCCTGCGCAGAGTGAATGGCGCATGTGCGCGCGGTGTTATAAGAAGCATTAAGCTACGCACCTGAAGCCAAGAACATCTACCGGTGAGTGTGCCTTTTCTTTTCAGGTGGTAGGTTCCTTATATTACCTTCTGTCGTTCCTCATACCTGGTTGATCCTATCATTCCGCTACGAAGGGAAAAGAGGATGGACGGATTAAATTTGGTGTCAATAATGGCGTAGACTACCCACACAAAACAACAAAGATCCTGAGATGTTAAGAAATACAAGTGACTACCTGCTTTATTTATATTGCGCTTAAACTTTGACCATTGTATCACTTTTAAAGGTGTTTGGTATTTGATACAAATGGCGCGTAATTTGCCACGTAATTATATGTTATATTAAACAATTGCGCAATAGTAAAAAACGCGGGAAACTGTAATACTGCCGACACCTTACCGACAACCTAATCCTAAACAAATCGCCCTGTTTGAAGACCATTCTAAAGACAAACATACATGTATTCATTGGTTACTAGTCCTGTAGGATCAGGGACATGATTGCCGTGACTAGATGCTACAATTGTCAGCGGTTTGGTCACTTTGCGAAAGTCTGCCGATCTGAAACGGCTTGGGGCCGCTGCACCCGACCACACATTATCTGAAACTGCCCAATATCACTCTTCATCCGCTCCGTCCTGCACAAACTACAACCGCATTAAATGTCTTCACAATCATCCTCTCAGCAGCCTTAACTGCCCTGTCTACAAATTAACGTTAGAAATGACGAAATTACGTACTGATTATGGATATTAAATACCCTAACCAAAAACATTGCCAGTCCTGTTCCATAAACTTTTCAAAATCCGTACGCTACAAACCAATCTACAACATTCTGCAACGTAAGCTTACAATTCATACACCGCATCATAGAAAACAATCTATGAATCTCCTTTCCCAAAAACCATATCTAATTCCCAAGAAAATCCCTAATCTCCCGCCAAATTCCCGCACTTATGCACATCTGAATCCTTCTGATCCAAACTTAACCGCAGCAATAGTAACCTCAGGTCACTAATTAGACACCGCCAACATCGACTCGTTATCCATTTCTCAGATAAAAGTCGTATAAGCTCACTGGCCAACAGATACCACCTTTCCAGTCTCCGTCTACTACCAATATCCATTCAACGTAAACATTTATCTACACCAGCTACAGCACATTATGATGAAGATCGGCAGAAAACCTATTTTGACATTCGCCAATGCAAACCCAAAATCAACTATGCGGTTTAACGAAGATACTGACGAACGTGGAGCCGTGTTGGAAGACTTCGTCCTTCAGCATCACCTAAATATCCAAAATTCCCTTTCAATAACCCCACCGGGAAATCCTTATACCATAAATCCTATATTGACATAACTTTAGCTACTCCTATAGCTGTAAATTTTTTTACCTCTTGGACACCCTTTTATACCCTTCAGGCCAGTAATTACAATCCTAGCACTTTCTACACACACCCAAATCATCAACCAAGACAACTCCTTATGACTCCTATAACAGTCGACACGCAAACTGGATGCTTGATCTTGAATCACTATCCAATCGGACTCCCAAAATTTCCTCCATTGCATACGCTAATACTGACCCTGACACATTGACTAGACTCATGATTAACAACATATACTCAGCAGCCAACGAAACCATACCGCACATCCACATGTTCACCAGTGATAGCCAATGTTGGTCGCAAAACTTACATCAGCAAGGCAATCCTAGTCAAACACCAGGTTTGCAAAGAGTAAGAAGAGTTACACCAAACACCACCTTGATAGCAATTATCAGCCGAATATTCGGAGGAAAGAAATCGCTATAAAAAAGCGACAATGCTACCAAGAAACAATATTGCTTTTCAATCTTAACAGAATTGTACATGGACCACCAAAAATTATATTGTAGGTTAGTGAAATCACAATTTCTTCTCCTTGCACACAACTTCCCACTTTCTATGACGCACTTTCCATCCATTCTCTCTATTACCTATAATGTCTTATTACTTCCCTAGCAACTCCTAATCAATAATTGCCTTACGCCCTCCTATAAACGAGCCAAACACTGATATAGACTTAGTTACTTTTGATTCCCTGATAACCAAGAACCTCGAACAGTCGCAGCAATAATTAACAATCATGTTGACGACCGGCTCGACAGTTTCGGTAATACTGCGGAGGCCATCGACGTTGCAAGAGCAGTGATAAAAGTACATACTTCTGCAAGTATTAAAATTCGGATTTTGTCTCTAATTCTGAACACATTCTAGAAGCCCTGAACGAAACGAGCGGTGGTTGCGATGATATTCTTTTAGTTTATATTTGTTAGATTAAAATGCCACAGCTACTCATACAATAATACACGAAGATCTCAGGGCTAAACACTTTATTTTATTAAAGTAAACCTGAATTCTCATATAACGAGTATGGACAATGTAACTAAAACCACACTACGGAAACTATACTGTCATCAAATTATTAATCTATAAAATACTAGATTATAATTAATACTAAGTACTAAGAGCCGCCATGAGCTTCAATGCTTATCGCATGCACGCCGCGTAACAACTGCTTTTTTCGCGTCGCTGTCGCACCGAAGCTTAAACTACCCGCCTAGATATAAATGTACCCACTTCATGGTGTACCGAAAAACGTAAGTTTCAACGTTGATACAGATGGTGCGAAGCTATTGGGAATGTGGTGGTCAGAATCCACAGATATGTTTTTTATGCCATAAACTGTAAACGTATTGTTGCGATCCACTATTAGGCAACCCGTCAAACATACAAACGCCCGGGGCACAGCGTATTCTTCAGCATTCGAGAATCCTTCTACAAAGTTCTAGATAATGAGTCATATCTTAATGCAGGGTATATATAAGGCCGCTTATGAATGTAAGAGTTAGTCTATTCTTGAATGTCTAATATAAATTATATCGTTGTAAAGTAAACGTAGTTGAGTTTTTAGAATATATACATAAATGATATGCTGTGTCTAATGTGCATGCAGCTTGCAGTATACATAAATAAATAGAAGTGTATAAACAAATAGTTGTGTTAGTGTGGTTATTGGACCTAGGGTAGAGAAGTTAGTTTAAGAAGATATTAGTGCTTGTAAATTCATTAGTGTAATAGTGCTTCATTGTTAAGTGGACTGAAAACATCTATAAATAAGGCATATACTGTTAATTAGACTTGTGAACAGTGAGTAATAAAGACCATTATTATTACTTGTTTTAAATTAAAGAAACGCGGTAGTAGTAGCGCGTTACACTGGTGTCAGGCATTTGTGGGGTATATAGTGATTAATTTAAAACACAAGTCTAAAGACATTTAAGTAGTTTGTATATGCCAGTGACAAGAAATCAAAGTAAAATGGAGGCAGACACTTTAATGAATTTCCTCAAGGATTTTAAATGCGGTATGGAGGAGAGGTCGGCTAAACTGGAAGTGACACTAAACGAAAACTTAGTGAAGTCAGTTGAACTGGAATCGACCCTTAAAGAATTTAAATACGGCACGGAAATGACACTTAGTGAAAATGCTGAGAAAATAGAGGAAAAGTTAAGTGAAAATACAGCCACGTTAGAACGAAGATTAATGGAAAGTTCCATTGCATTGAAAGAAGATTTCACTGAACAGGTAAAAACAGTTGAGCAAAAGTTGGACAGTAAATTGATAAAAATGAAAGAAGATGTGATGAGGCTGCAAGAACAAGTAATTTCACTAACAACGCGGCCACTTGAATTGCCAAGCCAAGTTGTTAATCAGAACATTCCAGAAATAAGAACCACGGAAAGAAGCGAGTCAATTCCGTCTAAATTTAAAGTAAAACCACCTACATTGGATGGTAAAACACCTTGGCCCACATATTTGAAACAATTTGAAGCTGCTGCAATAGCCAACGGTTGGTGCAACAAAGAGAAGGCTATCTCCTTAATAGTGGCCCTACGGGGGGAGGCTCTTAACATCTTACAAACGATTCCCGATCACCAGCAGAATGATTACGGCCTCTTAACATCAAAGCTTGAGATGAGATATGGAGATGCTCACCTTCAACAGGTTTACCACGCACAAGTTAAGAACCGCTCGCAAAAGACAAGTGAAAGCCTGCAAGAATTCGAAGCTGACATTGCCAGGTTAGTTAGATTGGCATACCCAACGGCACCAGATAGCTTCCTCGAACAACTTGCTGTCCAAACATTTGTGGATGGCGTTAAGAATGGCGAAATACAGCAAGCGCTAAGACTAGCACGGCCAAAAATGTTAGATGATGCACTGGCCCATGCGCTTGAATTTGAAGCAGCTAAGCAGACATCACATAGGGTGAGTCACAAAGCTCGGTCTGCCTTAGAGGAACCTGGTCAAGCTCAGAACAGCATAGATGAAATAATCAATCGTGTGTTTGAAAAGCGAAAGGCGGAAAGGCTGAAAAGACAACGACCGCGCAGATGGCGTCTACGATGCTGGAGCTGCGGTGAAGTTGGCCATATGCAGAAACGCTGTACTCAACCAAAGAAACAACCGGTTGTGCCAAAGCTGGTCCATGTAAGGGGGCGAACTTCGACAGCACAGCGTAGTGCCCGGAGATTATCATCCGTGCTGCATCGTCGGTGGAAAGTCTGGACAGCATTTATATCGATGGTAGAATTAATGGTAGGGTTGTCCGATTACTTGTGGATACAGGAGCGACAAGAACTATTGTGAGACCAGATTTGGTTGGTCGTGGAAAAGTGCTACCTGTATCGGTGTGTCTCCGAACGGCAAGTGGTGAGAAGATTGGTACTCACGGAGAGACTGCCGTTATGTTGACAATTGGGGACAAATTAATTAATCATCGAGTGTTGGTAGCTGAAATTACAGAAGAAGTGATCTTGGGAATGGATCTCATGAGAGAATATGGGTTTCATGTAAACATGAAAGAAAATGTGCTTCGGATAGATGATGATGAGATTCCATTTCAAGGGACGAGTAACCAGACGATGCAATTTCGAATGATTTGCGATATGAAAATACCCGAGAAGGCGGAGATGATAGTAATGGGACGCCCGGATGGTACGCTCCGGGAAGGACAAGTATGCATGATGGAAGCAACTGAATCGGGGATGGGTCAGGAGGACTTCTGATTGGAAGAACGCTGGTAAAGTCTCGAAATATGGTACCAGTAAGGGTGCTGAACATTAACCCTCATACAGTGACCCTGAAGAAAGGCATGATTGTGGGAAGTTGCATTCCAGTATGTCATATTAAACGTTGTATGGACGACACGAAAATAAACCAACCAACGGTTGCTCACAGAAATTGCTGGATATGTTGATACCCTCGTGTCAAGGATTAAATGGCGATCAACTGGGCAAGGTAAAAGAACTGGTCGGACGATATCGAGGTGTGTTTGCACTGGATGATAGTGAGAAGGAAGGACGAATGTTGTGCAACACAAGATCAATACTGGAGATGCGCAACC
Source organism: Platerodrilus igneus (assembly GCA_036346225.1). Classification (NCBI taxonomy): domain Eukaryota; kingdom Metazoa; phylum Arthropoda; class Insecta; order Coleoptera; family Lycidae; genus Platerodrilus; species Platerodrilus igneus. The sequence goes on from JARFIW010001031.1 coordinate 3,615,862, forward strand.
GATAAGACAACACCCAGGCGGCTTCCTTTGGCAAAACGTAAGGAAGCTGAGCAAATTATCACCGATATGGAAGAACAGGGAGTGATTGAACCCTCGAATAGTCCATGGGCATCCCCGGTAGTGCTTGTCAAGAAAAGGACGGGTCGACAAGGTTTTGTGTAGACTACCGGCGGCTTAACAACGTGACAAAGAAAGACAGCTATCCTTTGCCCAGAATTGATGACACCTTAGATACTCTATCCGGATCTAAATGGTTTTCGACCTTGGACTTGAAAAGCGGATACTGGCAGGTAGGCTTGGAGCCAAACGACAAAGAAAAGACTGCCTTTACAATTGGAACTGGATTATGGCAGTTCAAGGTCATGCCATTTGGATTATGCAATGCTCCTGCTACTTTTGAACGATTGATGGAGTCGGTACTGCGTGGACTGTCCTGGAAGACATGTCTGGTGTACCTGGACGACGTGATAGTGTTAGGCCGGTCTTTTGAAGAACATCTTAAGAACCTAGAGGAGATATTCCAAAGATTACGCGGGGCAAACCTTACATTAAGCCCCAAGAAGTGCCACCTATTTGGAAAAGAGGTGAAATACCTAGGACATGTCGTTTCGGAGACCGGAATAAGAGCTGACCCTGACAAAATAAAAACGGTACAAGAGTGGCCTACACCAGCAGATATACACCAACTACGCAGTTTTCTAGGATTGTGCACATATTACCGACGTTTTATACTTGGGTTTGCGAACATTGCCAAACCGTTAACAAAATTAACCGAAGATGGACAAGAATATGTTTGGAATGACGACTGCCACAGGGCATTTGAACAACTGAAACGGCTACTAGTTACAGCACCAATTTTGAGTTATCCACGGATGGAGGGGAAATTTGTGTTGGATACCGACGCCAGTAACACAGCTATAGGAGGCGTTCTTTCTCAAGTGCAGGACGGACAAGAAAAAGTTATTGGGTATTTCAGCAAGGTCTTGTCGCGGCCAGAAAGGAACTATTGTGTGACAAGAAGGGAGCTGTTGGCCGTCGTCAAATCCGTAGAGCACTTTTATAAGTACTTATACGGCCGTAAATTCCTGTTGAGAACAGACCATGCTGCACTGAAATGGTTATTGCAGTTTCGAAATCCTGAAGGGCAAGTGGCAAGGTGGATAGAGCGGCTGCAGGAATATGACTTTGATACGGAACATCGTGTAGGAACTAGCCATCGGAATGCAGACGCTCTATCAAGGAGACCTTGTCCGATGGACTGCAATCATTGCTCCAAGATGGAAGAGAAAATAAGTGTCATCCATAGAATGACGGTAACCGATGATACTTGGCAACTCGAAAGAATACGAGAAGACCAGGAGAATGACGCCGAATTGGGACGTATTATTGAGTGGAAAAATAGAGGACAACGACCAGCTTGGGAAGAAATTAGTATTGCAAGTAGGAGCCTGAAGGCATACTGGTCACAGTGGGACTCCTTGATGATGGAAAATAGAATCTTGAAACGACGCCTGGAATTTGAAGATGGCACTGAGAGACTTCAAGTGATAGTGCCGAGAAGCAGAGTGCCGGAAGTGTTGCAGCACTTGCACGATGGTATTTCCGGAGGGTACTTTGGCGTGAAAAGAACTCTCGAAAGAGTGAGAGAAAGATTCTATTGGGTGAACTGCAAAGAAGATGTGAAGGAGTGGTGCCGGAAATGTGAATTGTGTGCCTCTGCAAATGGCCCGGTCTCAAAACGGAAAGCCCCAATGAGACAGTATAACGTGGGAATCCTTTTGAGAGGGTAGCCATTGATATAGCTGGTCCGTTTCCTGAATCAGAGAAAGGGAATAAATACATCTTGGTTGCAATGGATTATTTTACCAAATGGCCGGAGGCATATGCTATACCTAACCAAGAAGCCGAGACGGTTGCATATGTACTAGTGAGGAGTTGTTTTGTCGCTTTGGAGTTCCGTTGGAATTACACTCCGATCAAGGTCGGAACTTCGAATCAGCGTTGTTTCAAAACGTCTGCAAGCATCTTGGAATCAGGAAAACTAGAACCACGCCACTTCATCCTCAATCGGATGGAATGGTTGAAAGAATGAACAGAACGTTAGGAAAGTACCTGGCCAAAGTTGTCTCTGAACATCAACGGGACTGGGACCAATATCTACATTTGTTCCTACTGGCGTACCGATCTTCGGTACATGACAGCACAGGATACTCGCCCGCTTGCGTAATGCTAGGACGTGAATTACGGCTACCATGTGATCTTCAGTTTGGATTTAAACCTGGAGAAGAGATCGCCGGTGAAGATTACGTTAGTAAGCTTCGTGAAAGATCAAATAGTATTCACGAAAACGTCCGAAAGAATATACAGGCAGCAAGCGATCGAATGAAATCACAATATGACACGAGAGCACAAGAAGGTGGTTATCAACCTGGAGATTTAGTGTGGTTGTACAATCCACAAAGAAAACGTGGATTGTCGCCAAAACTACAAAGACAATGGGAAGGGCCGTACGAAGTGTTAAAAGGATTAATGATGTAGTGTACCGGATCAGAAGATCCCCTCGTGGTAAACCGAAAGTGGTACACTTTGACCGTTTAACACCCTACACTGGCAACAACCAGGAAGACTCAAATAATGATAATGGTGTTCGGCAAGTTATTAATCATGAGCCAAATGCAGATTTTGAGAGCTTTATGGCGGCGTATGGTGGTTCCGCTAAAGCGAGATTTGGCGTTGTTGTTGAAAACAGCAAGATCTGTTTAGAGCACCAGAAGAGTATTCCTTGCACATTGCGTAGCTCAAGATTTGGCAATGTCAAGGGGAATAGCTGTTGTTTTAAGAAAAGTTTGGATGTGTGGATGAATTAGTACAACAGCAGCCAACTGTAGGAAAATCTTTGGTTCTTCAAGATAAAAATCGTTATGTTTACTATCTGGTCACCAAAAATTCTTCATGGCAGAGACCTAGTTATGGACATCTATGGGAGGCTTTGCTAAATCTTAAGGTGCAGATGATGGAAAATGGAGTAACGAGACTAGCGGTGCCCAAGCTGGGCTGTGGACTGGATCGCTTGGATTGGAGGATAGTCCGAAATATGCTAGAAGTAGTTTTCCAGGAACCAACGTCCAGGTTCTTGTTTGTTGTTATCAACCGGTTGCCTACCAGGACCATGAAAGAGTGTTGACTGTTACTTCCAACGACGCGGTGGATGCACCAGAGGAGATAGCTGCCGATACCGTCACCAGTCATCGAATTGGCGTCAAGATGGATTTACAGTTACGAGACGTAACGGTTTTAAAGAGGGGGCAGTGTTGCGATCCACTATTAGGCAACCCGTCAAACATACAAACGCCCGGGGCACAGCGTATTCTTCAGCATTCGAGAATCCTTCTACAAAGTTCTAGATAATGAGTCATATCTTAATGCAGGGTATATATAAGGCCGCTTATGAATGTAAGAGTTAGTCTATTCTTGAATGTCTAATATAAATTATATCGTTGTAAAGTAAACGTAGTTGAGTTTTTAGAATATATACATAAATGATATGCTGTGTCTAATGTGCATGCAGCTTGCAGTATACATAAATAAATAGAAGTGTATAAACAAATAGTTGTGTTAGTGTGGTTATTGGACCTAGGGTAGAGAAGTTAGTTTAAGAAGATATTAGTGCTTGTAAATTCATTAGTGTAATAGTGCTTCATTGTTAAGTGGACTGAAAACATCTATAAATAAGGCATATACTGTTAATTAGATTTGTGAACAGTGAGTAATAAAGACCATTATTATTACTTGTTTTAAATTAAAGAAACGCGGTAGTAGTAGCGCGTTACAGTATCAACATAAAAATGTTGGATGGCACTAGACGACCAACCAAACGTGAAGTTTTGAGAGCTCTAATGATGATATTCAATCATCTTGGATTGATTGCCTTCTTCTTGGTGTATATAAAAATGTTGCTGCAGGATATTTGGAAATCATTCATTGGCTGGGATGATCGTACAACAGAAAGACAGTATACTAAATTAATGAAGTGGATAAATGTTTAACCAAAGTTGAAGGACGTTAGAATTCCTGCACTAAGTGATTATCATTCAGTTAAGCTGCACGCAAGCGAAAATGGATTTGCTGCAGTAGCATACTTTAGATTAGAAGCTGAAAACGGGATTACAATCGCTTTTATCAGTTTGAAAACAAAAGTTGCGTCGCTTAAACAATTGTCAGTACCACGTCTCGAATTGCAAGCAGCTGTTTTAGGAGCGCGTCTTGCATGCACAATTTGCAAAAGTCATAACATCGTTCCAAAAAGTAAAACCTTTTGGTCAGATTTGCAAGATGTCTTGTCATGATTGCGATCACATCATCGAAAATATCGTCAGTCTGTAGCGATAAGAGCAGGCGAAATACTTGAGACAACGAATGTAAAAGATTGGCGGACGGTTCCCACAAGGCATGACGTCGCTGATGAAGCTACTAAATGGAAAGAGCAGCCACACGTATCGTCCGCTAGCCGTTGGTTCCAGGGCTCCGAATTCTTAGTAATGCCAGAATCCGAGTGGCCAAACAAGGAACTCAACGATACAGACTCCGACAAAGAAGTAGTGCATCAAATGACCCATGTATTAAATAATTCATCGCAAATCACCCCTAACTTGAAGAATCTTTCTAAATGGCAAAAATTGGTAAGGACATAAGCTTGGGTACTAAGATTTTTTAAAATTGCAAAAGGGACGCGAATGAAGGACGACAAGGGTGAATTAACTACTAAGAAGATAGCGGAAGCCGAAAAGGAAATATATCAATGCTACAAGCTGAAGCTTTTGGTGATGAGATCTTCCTAATAAAACGAAATCCAAACATGTCGATCCACAAAGCAATCTGGCTATACAAACTGTCCGCATTTCTTGATGCGTCGTCGGCCCTAAGGATGAAAGGTAGAACTACGTTGGCAGATATATCGTACGAAGCAGAAAATCCTATATTCTGGTCACGGGACCACCCTATTACCGATTAGATATTATCACTAAAAGCATCACCACCATAATAGGGAGACTACGGTGAACGAAATACGGCAAAAGTACGTTATATCTTAACTACGAGCTAAAATTAAAAAAATTAACTGCCTGAAATGGCAGATCACTTTAAAGCGATGCGCGCGGTCTTTAGACGACCATTCTGTTACGTCGGTGTTGACTACTTTGGGCCAATGGAAACTGTTAATGGACGAAAAGTAGAAAAGCGATGGGGAGTACTCTTCAGATGCCTCACTATAAAAGCAGTACACACTGAAGTACCTCATTCGCTAAGTAAATCATCCTGTATAATGGTTATTCAAAATTTTGAATTACAGGGCGGTACGCCAATAGAAATAAGGACAGATAACGGAAGAAATTTTTGCGGCGTTTATAATGAACAAAAAAGATAACTAAAGAACATACATTCGGACGACTATAAGAGGGCTTTCCAATTAATTGGAAATTCCATCCACCATCGGCACCCCACATGGGTGCTTGTTGGGAATGTCTCGTACGGTCTGTAAAGAAATGCGCGATGCTGACGATGCCAAGCAGACGACCAGATAACGAGACCTTAAGGAACCTTCTGAAAGAAGCGGAACACATCATTAATTCTAGGCCTCTAACGTACATTTCTGCAGACCCAGAAAATAAAGAAGCGTTGACGCCGAATCACTTGGGTCTTCGAGTGGTGTTAGGCCGACTGGCGAATATATCGACGACGTCCTGCTACTGCGCAGAAACTGGAAAATCTCTCAAAGACGAGCAGATCATTTTTGGAGGTGTTGGGTGATTGAGTATATGCCGTATCTGACTCGTAGAACGAAATGGTTCGAGAAAGTGAAGCCTGTTGAGGTCGGCGATGTGGTGATTATAATAGATGAAGGCTAGCGAAACTCGTGGAAGTGGCATTGTGTTGGAAACAGTGCGCGGCGGAAATAGTGACCAAATACGACAAGTTATTATACGAACGTCCGACGGAATTTTTCGAAGACTGGCGACAAAAGTTGCAGTGTTGGAAGTTAGTAAGCGGAACCTCAGTGCCGGTTCAACTTACCAGGGGGGAGTATGTTAAGAACTGTAAATAGTTAATAGTTAGTTGTTGTTACTATAGTGTTTATTATTATTAGAAAGTTTATTAAAAATAAGGATCAAGGACTATAAAGGTCAAAATTTGAAAGAAAAAATGAAATTAATTATTTTCTTTTGACAGGCCTAAACATATAGAAGCGTATAGAAATCTTGGAGACTTACACGCGGTTTTGCAAGTAATTGTTAAAGGCCTCAATGTAAGTGTATTCCAGACTAGCTATTAGCATGTATTAAGATAATATTTTTAGGAAATTTATAACACTAATATAAACTTGACATTTTATGTGGAGTGAATAAAGCCAATTCATAAATTGGTATTTTTAACAGTAGTCGGACAGTCCATTACAGAGAGCCAATCCTACATGTTGCGACTTTGTGCATCAACCGCAACTCGCCGCAACACTCTAATACAAAAAAATTTCATAATGGCTTACTTTAACAATAGCAATACAATGCTCATACCTATATCGCGTTTACTGTCGAGAATAATTCCCTAGATATATAATTAAAGCATCTCCCACGCAAAATATTATTAATATAAATTTTCATATTCAGCAAAATTGAATTTGTGGTTTTCTGCTATCGGTTTCAGTATTTCCACTTCAAAGAGGAAGTGTACGAGCGCTAATTGCTTTGTTGACACAATTAGTGTGGTACACATTGTATACTTATTAGCTCCATTTAAAAGATTCGTATTGTTTTCAGTTGTCACCAGGTTAAATTAATTACGCTTCGAGTTGGTCAAATTCATAACCGTACAAATAAACTTCAACAATAAAGACTAATTATGAGCTATTCAACATTCTGCTTTGTCAAATGTAAATATTGAGGGTAATAGGTTGACTTGGTACTCGCTAATTAAAACTTCCAATGTTTTGTCTATCTAAAACATTTCCGTTATATTGTTTTCGTAAAAATAATTCCATAACTATGGATGTATTGTAACTAAGAATGGTTTCTCTCTAGTCTACTACCTCGAGGTTGTTTTGAAATGGTTCTCTCCTGAGCTAACTCATGCAGTGCCCTGCTACTAACTATTTCTTCCTACCTCTTTCTTAATCTTGCGTTAATACTCGAGTCTTGGTTCCTCCACATACTGCACCTTCTACTTCCATCTGCTACGACCTAACCATTTCTTCATGTATTGAAACATTATGCATCATCTTGTCACGCATTGTTTTACTTCTTGTAATACTTCCCTGTTGCTGAACGATTTCTACGATCCTGTCAATAGTAACTTTATTTGCCCAGCTAATCTTGAGTATTCTCCATTAGAACCACAATTGGAAAACATCTGAATTTTTGCATTCTTATTTGCCTAATTTCCATGTTTCGCAACCAAATAGTGCTGTTATTATCATAGGTTTTCAATAACCTTTACTAATAGTTACAATTATATTTCATGTTTGTACTGCGAATGTATCCCAAAGGCGCTCTTTCCTTGAACTGTTCTACTCTTACTCTTACTTCAATTGCTACACGTAACAGAACATTCGAAGTAGCACAACTTATCTACTTTTTCTAATCTTTCCATTCTAGCTTTACTATTACCTTTCTGGAGTTATTTTGTTTATAATATTTCCTTGTCTGTGTTTGGTATTGTTAATTTTCATTTTTTACCCCATCAATAGGTCTTCAGTTCTGGAACGAGATAGATGCGAATCAACATTGTTTCATATTCTGAACTAACCTACAGATTTCCCTGACATTAGCACAGTCTGCATCTATCACTATCTGAACTAGGTCTACATCTACCTCTTTTTTCCTATCTCTGCCTGTAATATATCCCATACTATTCCCTAATCTAGAACTACAACTATGCATACAATAGCCAACATTGCTCAGAGGGACTATAGGCTCCCCCTGCGGCATATACAAATCTACATGAATACAATCCTAAACGCAATAACCACATACGCAGCGAGCATATGGGTACATAGAATAAAATTAATACGACCAAAAACAAAACTAAATCAAACACAAAGGAAGCTCTTAATCAGATTAACAGGCGCCTACAGAACTACGCCACAGGATGCCCTACAGGTAATCCTGGGCATAATTTCCTTAAATCTCCAAGTCATGTACAGGGCTGCCAGTTACTGGCTACGTACCAACAACCAAACCGAAATACATAAACTGTTCGGAAAAATATGCAACAACAAGAAGGAAATACGAACAAGAATCGTTGAACTATGGCAAGAACGCTGGAGCACCTCCAAGACGGGAAGAAGAACATTCGAATTTCTACCAAACGTAACGGAGAGAATAGAACTAAACCACATCCAACCAACCAACGGACTAATACACTTTCTAACAGGACATGGTCCATACGATACGTATATGGCCAAATTTAAAATCAAGGACACCAATATATGTGAATGCGGACACATAGGGGATCCAGAGTACATACTACTAGAATGCCCCCTGTACGTCGAAGACGCAGTGGAATTTAGGCAAAAACTAGAAGTTAAAAATATATACAACGTACTACGCAATAAAGAAGACTGCACAGCTCTGAATCTCCTCGCACAGAACATCTCTATAGCCGAAGAAACAGATTTATTGCCTCTTTGAGGAACAATTAACCGTAACTATCGACAAACACCGCTATTTAACACAAAGGTTTTGAAACATACTCCTGGAATACCAGGGATATTCCTTGATGCCAGGAGTAACCAAACAAGAAAACAACCTAAAAGGAGTAAAAGATAGATTACTAAGTAATTAGGTGGCGGGTAAAAATAGTTAAGTATTAGAAAGTAAGCTAGAAGATTAAGAACATAAATTTAAGAGAGTAAAGCAAACAAATAAGATTGTTACATGAAAAGAAGAGGCGCATATAACAAATCAAGCGAAAGAAGGAGCGGCGTTTGACGACCGCAAGGAAACATACTACACAATCCTAACACAATCACCAACTCACCCACAAACCACACACATAAACATTCACATCTAACACAAACACAAAGAAACACAGCACAAACACGACCTCTCGGCGCGCAAACTGACTTGTCCAGGACCTGGGGCATTGTTTCCCGGTTTCCGGCTGCCGATGGCCGGAGCATGCCTCAGGAACGGAAAGTGCGCCTAGGACTCCGACTTCCGGCTGCCGATGGTCGGAGTCCCTGGGCGCAGATGGGGAAAGAGTTAAGTTAAGTTAGGATCAAAGGGTAAGCATAAGTTGGGGTAGTGCAGTAACTTAGGTTAAGACCTGTGTCATGTATCCTGGTTTCCGGCTGCCGACGGCCGTGGACATATCTACAGCTAGTTTTAGGTTTCAACCAGGGAAACCGATTTTTGGCTGCCGACGGTCGGGGACTTTGGAAGAAGCACTTAGGTTAGTCGACGTAATTTAGTTAGACGTAAGTTAGGTTAGAAATGTAAGGCACCAAATGCCAACATCTTTCATGTTAGCTTTAAGTTAGATTGCGCACACAACGACCTGTAGTATAATTGTATAGATTACAGGTTGCTAGGTAGGGGAAAGGAATAATGTTGTTTTTTAAAAAAAAAAAAAGACAACGGTGCCGTACTTTACCTGCACTGGGACAAGCAATTCCATTTGCGTTACAATGCACTAATTCCATTTTGAAATTTCGTTAGGAAGATAAACTTTTAGCTATTGCAAATAGCGTTCTCAATCACATGCCCGCCCGCAATGCCGGTATCTGTGGGTGCATAATACCGCCTCTGATTTTGTTAGGATTTCAACTAAAAATTAGTTCTATGATTAAAAGGCTTTTATTGAAAATCCTTAAGCGCTACTTGTTTACCTCCTGGTTGCATTACATTATTAAGGAACCCATTTCAATCTGACAAGCAACGGTTTTCTTGAGTGGTAGTTAATATTACTTTACGACACAGTAAATCAAGTCGAAATGACTGCCAAATTAACTCTATGTAGCAAAGCATTGTGTGAATATTGCGGAAACCCAACGTTTTCAAATTATTTAGGCAGCTTTCCTCTTTCAAGGTAGTACGTAGCGCTTTATGTTTCAATCCCTGAACAAACTTTTTCAAATGCTGTAGAATGAAAGTTTGCGACACACAATCCTGGGGTGATGATGTAATCGATAAACTCGAGTATTAAATTCTAAGGATACTATCAAAGTGATTCCAAAAACGGAAATTACTCCAATGGTGTAACATATTTTCATACGCTGAGATAGATGATTTTCCTATCTCTAATTTATATTTACTTCAATATTGCTTTTTCATATGATTATAAGTGTTTCGAAAGGCTAATAAGGACTCTTTTACCTTATTTTATAATTCAAATAAACAGGCTGAAATTTTCATGAATTCCTATTTACTTTAAAAGCCTCACGTGTAGTTCTGTGCATTTTGATAGGTACATGAGCGTCAACTTTAACGCTCTGTCAATTATTTTCTGTTTTTATTATATCTGCTGATATTATTCCCATGCGGTGCTAGTCATTTTGTTGATACTACAAGTGGGAAATCAACTGGTTTCTTGACCTTGTGCGATATAGTTCTCTAAAAGTTTACTCGTCTTCCGTTTGTCAGAGACGTCGTTTAGCCCACGCGAGCTTTCTTTATTGGTCTACTGAACAAATTCTATTCGGTTTGTTGGTGAGAAGTTATTCTAGTTTAAGAATAAAACATAAATAGGAACAACTAGCACGGCGCAAATTAAAAACAATAAAAGTTCGTTAATCACAAAATCTTGTAAACATCTATATACGCATAGGCAGCATCGGTAGAAAGGCTATTTTAATCAAAGACTTTGTCAGAAACACTTTCGCGGTACTATCTTCTTTTTGTAAACAAGCTTAAGATGATTTTTGCCCGACATATTGCTTTGCGTTTGCCATTTTCTCTTGATAATGCACTGTAATTTTAGCAATTTATTCTTTGCAGAATTTACAATTACTTCCTGGTATATCTTTGCAAAACTTTTTCTAAATCTACAAGATTTGAATATACTTTACTCTGAAACGTAACAGAAAGGATGAAGCCACCTAGCTATAGTGCAGAGGGATGAGTTCGATAATAACAAAAGAAATTCAGGGGTGTATAACTTTAACAGGTGCTACCTACCTGGAAAAAAGGTCTCCAAACTGTCACTCAAATCATAAAATGTTGAGTGTCAACCAACCTAACACTTTCGACTTTGGGCCTTAAATAGTTGGGAGTAATCTATAAAATAAGACTACTAAAGGATTATTATTTCTGACTCTACGGGCTGGCGGAACCTTGTTTACAAATACTAGGAGACAATGTTTTGCGCTGTCGTAAATGAAATTAAAAACCGCGATTCTTTTTCTGTCGTGGTTGACGAGACTTGCGACTTTTTAATTCATGAACAAATTAATTTCTGTGAACGTACTGTAGACGAAAACTTCGAAGTAAGCGAGGAATTCATCGAGCTGTATGAAGCAGTTAATGTTAAAGCAGACACTCTTTAAGGTAGTGAAGGATGTTCTAGCACGTGTAGACATGTTTAGTGAAAAAATGATGGGACAGTTTTTTGACGGCACATCAAGCATGGACGAGGAGCAAGAAGCTCTGCAGAAGTTTGTATTATAATTTGAGTAAGGGTCGTTATAGTTGCGGCCACGTCCCCAATGCTCCACCCGAAGGTACTACATTGGGTTTAAACGCGAAGATATAAAGGTGCTTCAAATTTATTCTGACTCGAAATTTATCAATGCTAATTAAAAATTAACTAACTAAAACTAAAATAGGGTTTAAATAATGGTATCTCCAACGTTGATTTTGGACTGTGTCCGATCAAGAAGACATAAGCAAAAGTAAAATGAAAGGAATCCGTAATACCGGATAGCAATCACCAGCTCTGCTTACCGGTGCGACCTGAAGAGTCGTCTTAAAACTATCCAAATCTAGCTAGCTAATTTAAAAATAGATTCAAATTTTCTAAGCATTCGCCAAATATTTGCATAGTGAATCCAGCTCTTTTGCCTGCTTTATTAATTTACAAATTCGTCTTTAACCTAAATCCGTCTCTGACTTTCCCTATCATTCTATAACTGATTTATTTATAACTACAATCTTCGCAATTGCAATCTTCCTTCCTATAAAGATGCTGCCACCAAAAATCGGTAGAACGTCAGAAAAAAAAGCAATTCAAGCCCCAAAATAATACAAAACAAATATAAAATATAAATATAAATAAATATAAGCATATATATATTTAATGCTATAATTATAGGGTAGTTTAGATTTAGATTAAGTCATAGGGGTCGTGAAATAAATAAAAGCGACTTCCAGTTTAACAAGAGCACATAATTCCAGATATTATAAGAGTAAAACAGTCACTATACATATTGTTAATTGAGAGCACACTGTATATAAAATACATAGGATTAAATGCATAAGAACATAGAAATATCCAAGAGTAGTTTACACGTTAATATAAGATTTGAAAACGCAACAAAATGCATCAAAATTAAATCAACGTAAAACCTATATGAATTGGTTTTACAAATATTTAACAATTGCGTTAAAAATATAATCGTACACGCAATCTATTTTTAGAACATCGTACGTTGACATAAAAGATTCACATTTGTTCAAAAATTCAATATTAGGAGATAAACAAGCACCAGATTATTCAGTTTAGATTATAATAAATAACAAACATTGAATACGTAACTTAATAAAAGGAAATTGTTGGAATTTCTGAAATAATACCATGATATGTGAGAGTATTACGTGACGAGCCAGACATGCATTTGAATATTTGAACTAAATAATTGGTGAAAATCCCGAAATATACAAGATAAAGGTAAAAGTGTCGTCCCAGCACGTGAATGAACCAATGAAAGGCAGGTGGAGTTATGGCTTTAAATACGATAAGGATGAAGCGACGAGTGAGTATACATTTAAACTGGGCCACGACTATGTTCGGAAGTACTAATTATTTTACGTAACCAGTGAAACAAAAATTAAAGTGAAATCATTTTGAAAAGTGTACGAAATTGTGCAACGAATAAAGTCGATCTATTATAGACGGCTTTTATAACTGGATTATTTTATTCCTGGATTATTTTATTACTAGATTATTTTATTACTAGATTATTTTATTACTGGATTATTTTATTACTAGATTATTTTATTACTAGTATTTTAATACTGGCTTTTAACACTGAGATTTAAATGCGATTTTAAATTATTTTAATACCGAAATTGAAATGGTCTAAATACTTACATATAAATGGGATTTTATATGTCTACATCGAAGTTGTTCTCATACCGATTTTAAAATGGGATTCTAATACCTACATGTAGTTTGGACTTGGATTGTATTTTGGTTTTGATGTCGACTTCCAAATTCGACTTTCAACTTGGACATATTCAGACTTGGCACGAAAACTCTTGGGGGATGCAGATTACAAGCTTGGAAGAAACTACAGAATCATTCCAGGTTAGCAATCTTGATACAATTTTTTATTGAAAACTGTTTTAATTCAATATTTATCATTTCGTATCTGGAAGAGTCAACAAAACATAGTAGGTACATTTAACAATTTATGACAAAGGTAAAAAGCACTTGAAACGTTCAAAGGTCCCTGAATATAAGAAAAAAGATATTTTTGCTGGCTTGAAATATTATAAATCTGGTATATGTAAATATTCTGAAAAGGGGAACAGTTTTAAAGTTGTAAATATTTAATCATTATATTGTGTATAGTAGAATTGCTTTATTTAATTAAATCAGCTAGTCGAGACACAAACCATAACTTAACATTCCACATCATAGGTGCTTGATTATTAGGGGTAAATTTCACAACAAAATTTATGACGACTCAACGCTGGGCTTAATATCACAACATTTTATGACGCCCATCGTAGGGGCTCGTTGATCCTAATAATATCACAGCATTTAAGAATCTTGTGTAGGTGGTTGCAGTAATTACAGGCTGTTATTTAAATATGTAACGTCTGGTTTTAATAATGCGCCACAACACCTGTTGCTTCGCGAGGTCGAGCATCAAAAACATAACGTTTGTGGTCAGTCGCTTGCAAGAGTTGAGAGGGTGAACATGAAACTAAAGAGGACAATAGCAAGCGATCGTCACATATTTAGGCCGGTGTAATTAAGGTATTTGAATTTGCTTCAACAATAGGTTAACGCGCATTAACATACAACTTTAACAATCCTATTTATGCAGTGTCTGTCTTTTATTCAAATTCTGGTTAATAAGATAAGGAAACTATATTTATCAGTGCGGTCTCTTTTTATGCGAGCATTTAATTTAATTTAATTAATTAATAAGGTCAGAATTCATCATTTGTTCAAGGTAAGCGATAGTGAGATAAACTTAAACGTTTAAACTTATGTTTGCGAGCATTATGTTCCGTCACCGTAGTTAGAAAAGTAAAAACCTATTTCATACACTTCCAATCTTGGTAGAAATTCCATTATTAACAGCTTATAACATATTTTGTCCACACAGGTTTTTTATGATTTCCATATGGTATATTTTCATTTAATTTGTGAAAACTTTCTTGAAATGTTTGCTTACTCGAGTACATGTTAGTAAATTAAAGAGATGCTATTATTCTAACAAACTTCAATCTATTACGTTGTAGTAGAGTCTAAATAAATATAAAGTGCTAAACTCTGATATGTGGAGTACATGTGGAGTACAAATATGTTTAAATTTATTATTTCCGATTTCGTCATTGTAAACTGTTCATTGAAACAGATCTAATTTAAACATAGTATTCATGAGTTCTTGTACAGTACAGTAAAAATTTAATTAAAGTAAAAACGAATTGTTAAATGTCAAATAATATTTTTTGGTGTGCCTCTTTTTATAAAATATTCGATATAAACATGAAGTTTACTATTTAGCAAAAACGAATATACTTTAAATTGAATCACTATATTCATTTATGTTACTTTTTTAATCTCTGACAAGTATGTTTAAAGTTGAATAATTTAAAGTATATAATGTATAGTCATTACAAATAATTTTCATTCCTAGAAATATTAATCGAACCAACAGGTAAATGCATTAACAGGTTCTGTTCATGATTTGATCGATAATATCGCTAATCTATACGGTTAAAATTATTGTTTATTAAATATTTTTTTTCATACTTTTTTTAATATAAACATATTTAAGAATACTTAGTGTTCTTTGTATTTTACTAGCTGCGTTCTTCTTTTTATGGGAATAGGTCTTTTTAATCTTAGGACTTGATGCGCTCTTTTTTTTAGTTTATTCATAGTTTTTTAAGTATATAGAGTCATAGCAACACAACCACGTCTCAGAGGCCCCCCAGAATTCTAGTTAGTCGAAAGATATTTCCTTTCTTAGGCCACCAGTCGAAGAAAGAGAACATTCTTTTTTTTTGTTAGGATTTATTCAAAGAAAGAAAATATTTTATAAGTCACCTTCCGTATAATTTAGATTTGAGGCCTAATGTCTTAGATTATTTTCCAAAAATTGCAATTTATTTTCAACACCAGAAGAAGCTTTTAGAAATAAAATTTTAGTTCACTGTTTTCTAAATAAAAAATGCTATGATGATTAGTTTATTCGTATGCAAAATGCATATTTTGGAAAGGGCAATATTTTGAAAGAATAAAGTTTTTTTAATTGAATATTCTTGTGTTCTTTAAACTCCAAATTTTAGCAGTAGCTCTCGCACACAAACTTTTTACAAAGTAGAGGTTATACAAACGAATATAGGTGAAAAATGCACAATGACATCTGAGCTTAGGTAACACTTTAAATTACAATACTGTTAATGACTTTGATGTCGATGCAGTTAAAAAAATTTTTTTTCATTATGAAACCGTTGAGTAGTTTGACACAACCCTCCAAGCATTACTATTTTGCGCAAGCTACCTCATGTCGATATACTGATACACTTGGCACCACTGCCACGGTTCATGTTTCACAATATTGCGTAATAGTATATATTATGACATAATTACGTGGCAAATCGTATCAAATACCAAACACGTTTACAATGATACAATTCCTATTTTAATGTTCAAATAAAGAAAAATACTTACTTAAAACGCGCCTTGCAGTTAAATCTCAGGGCCATTTTCTTGTTGTTCTTTCAGGGTGTGTCGGCTATGCCATTGTTGATTCAAATTCTTATCCGTCTATCCCCTTTCGTCGTTTGTAGCGGTACGATAGAAGCAACCAGGTAAGGAACGGTATAAGGTAGAGATAAATGGGAACCTACATCCTAAGAAAGAGAAAAAACAGATACCACGACACAGGTAGACGTTACCCGCTTGACGTCTTGTCGCTCATGATCTCGTATTCTACACCGCGCACTTGCGCCATTCACTCCGCGCCTGCGCATTCTTTTGTGCAAACGCAACTGTCCGAAATGACGGAAATGAACAAGTCTATTTTAAAATAATGGCGGGAATTTTCAGTAATACTATTCCTGAGTGTTATGGGCCTATCAGTCTATCCCTTGTCTTTGCTATATTTCACCAATTTCTTTTAGTAGCTCTTCATGTATTAGTCTATCTCGTTAGATTATTTTCAACACAAAGTTTCAAAAGCTTCAAACTTTCTCCTCATTGTTTTCCATGTTGTTCTTCTTTTCCAAACACACACTGGCTACACTCTAGATAGATGCTATTAGGAATTCTCCTTTGTCTTTAGATTAATGTTTTTTGTAAGCAAATAATGTTTGTGGAAGAATGCTTTATTTGCTAGTGCAATTTTACACTATATAAGGCTCTACATCTCACATCCTTTGTGATTCTCCATCTTGAATAACAGAATTCTTCATTCAGTAAACCTGTTTGTTCATTGAAAAGGTTCAGGCTGTTATCTTTACTGTAAGCTATTATTTTTGCTTGTAGCATTTAGTAGAACTGTTTCCCTACTAATAATCGTTCACTCCAGATCACACAAATTTTCACAATTTTCATTACATGTAACTGTCTGAAATTGAAATATCATGAGCATTTTGATCCCTTCAAGTTTTTCCACGAATACCAAAGCTATGATTCCGAATAGAACCAGTTATGTCACGCTTTTGTATGTGCGATAAACAATAATAAATACGGAAAAGGTGTTGACAATTCTAATACGTTAGAATGAGATCAAAGTTTCATGCTTGTACTTGCAGTTGTAAAGAAATAAGCGACCTTTACTATTTTCAGGTGCTAGGCAGTTACCTTTCTTAATGTAACTTTTCAAGTCACTATTTATTTTGTGCCAATTGCTTTATGTTAACATACCTGGGGCAACTGGTCCCCTGACTAAAATTCATTTTCTTTTTTTCATAGAACTTTATTATGTCCACCGTATCTATTTCTTATCCACCTTATATTTCGTTTTAGATTTTCCAATCTACCAAATTTATTAAAACGTGCAACATTCGACACTACAATTCGTTGTTACATGTCGAAAATCGGCTATGTATCATATTTAGATTAAGTATAAATATGTTACTAAATTCCCGCCAGTATTTCAAATAAACTTGTTAAATTTCCGTCATTTCGACAGTTGCGTTTGCGCAAAAGAATGCGCAGACGCGGAGTGATGGCGCAAGTGCGCGTTGTGTGACACGACATGATTAACCAACGAGACGTCGAACAGTGACGTTTCCCTGTGTCGTTCTTTTGTCTTTTCTCTTTCAGGAGGTAGATTTCCTCTTTATCTTGCTTTATCGCTCCTTATCTGGTTTTCCTTCCGTCCTACTTACAATCAAAGAACAGGGAAGGCGTTAAATCTGGCTTCAACGAAGGCATGACGTAACCCAGCCCAAACAACGCCCAAACAACGCCAAACGAGATACATGGAAATCAATATGGCCCCTGCGCAAGGATGACCGCAAAATCGTGAAGAGTTCCACATTTTTAAGAGAGTACATTTTATCTTTTTAAGGTGCATCTTGTATCACTGTAAACATATTTGGTATGTGATACAATTTGACAAATTATGTCGTAATATTTTTGTTATGCAATATTGCGAACGTGAGGAATATCAGTGTTGCCAACTGTGGAAGTGGCTCTGAACACGCGGCGCGGGGTTATAGTAGTTGCGCCGGGAGTATAACATCGTAGAGTGTTAGTTTTTCATATTTGTATTTATAATTCCTGTCTTAGTACATCTTACTCGAAGAACCGAACCGAGGACTAGTTTACCACTGGAGTACATCCCTAAATAGTCTACAAAGTTGTATTTTCTTGGAATGTTTATAAGGATGTCTAATACACTAGTGTCCGATTTCCTTTTGCATTCAATGCCGTAGACCAAACGCCGGGTTAAGGGTCTTCAAAGGTAATTTCTTTTTCCTGGAACAACAGAGTGTGCAAATCCTTTATCCCCTCCATCTCTCTATTAAGCGATCTTTGACTCGTGATAAAATGGTACACTTACTTAACCGGGCAGACCACTAGCAGACTACAATGTTGTAGGATTGAGCGAAGGGTTTCAAATCCCATGATTAAATAAAGTGCTAGTAAGATATTAACAATTAGGACAATAATACCTCTCGGATAAGGAAGAAGACGGAAGTGGGGCACGCGTAAGTCCTACTAATCGTAAACCAGTTTAAATGTGTCCAGTTGTATCTGAAAATTTTCATTTCTTTTCGATCGTCTCGCATATTACCAACTTCCTGTAATTTTTAAAAAGTAAGCTAAAGAAATTTGTTACCATACCTAGTTAGGCGTTAAATTTCTACCAATGGGAAAGTGTTCCTACGCTAAAAGTGAAGAGTCCGCAATCTCTCAAGTATCGGTCTGATTCTGTGCAGGATATTGGAGTACTTTTGAATTGTCTACCATCAATCATACTGTGATGGTTGTTGCAAATGGAGTTACGTCATTCCTCCCTAAGCCCAAAAATTGCGGTTAGCCATGGTTATAGATGCTGGATATGTGTAAAATTAATCGTGCCATTTCCAAAACCTCTTTTGCACGTTGTTGTATTTTTTGTTTACAGCGTAGGAAGGACTTCAAGTGGTTAGGTTACATGTAACCTTAATATTACCATATTCACCTTATTAGGACCTTGTGTTCAATGGCTGCTAACTTTATAGAATATTTTTAATTAACCCGCGGAAACAGCTACAAATATTTAAGCAAGCTTTTAAAAACAATCAAAAGCAGCGATCGATATAGCAGCCTTGCGCAATGTACATGACAGCTTTTGAACTTGTCAGCAGTTTGCTAAGATAACTAGATTGATGCGAAAGTTGGAAATCACGTCGTAACGGATCACCGGTTGTTACGTTTATATAAAGTGCCAACATAAATTATAATCTGAAGAAAAAGATTCTAGTTAACGCCGTTTAATAAGATACGGGCAAATTCTAACTTCGAAAGCAATAACTACCCAAAGATTGATTAAAAGTTGCAATAATCCTTTCAAACTAACCAATTCCTTCAAATCTTTGAATAACCTCACAACCATTTTATTGCTACTGAACTTCGTTGTTCAGTACTCTTAGCAAATCCTTATAACTAATTAAATATTAAAGATATTGCTTAGGGAAGGTATGCTAAAAGTTTACGAATATAAATGGAGTTAGCACAAGAAAGCGAAATATAAAGCTTGGATGTCAAAATCTAAAAGTTATGTTTATCTTTCTTTATTCTTTTGTAAATGTAAAACAATCTACGACATCTTGAAATACTGTTCAAATAAACCTTTTAGAAAAAAACAACAATGAATGTACGACACTGGGATTCGGAAAATATGTCAATTTTATACACAGCTTTGCACTTAATTTAGTCTTAGAATAGAAAAGTTTCAGCGTTCGCATAGCTGAGAAGCTGAAATCTCGAAGATGTAAGTGCTTTATACTCCACATAATGCTTTAATGCATTTTAGATTTTTGAGAAACATTTCTGTGACAGGTACAGTACATAAAAATTTACTCATATATATATATATATATATATATATATATATATATATATATATATTGCTATACTATTCGCGGAATTTTCATGCCCCTACTTTGGGCTGTTATTTTTATTACCATGAACTGGAATTCTTAATCCCCTTCGTTGTGCGCCTTATTAATTTTCTACGTACTCTAAATTATTGGACCACCATTTTAATGTTCACCACAAATTGTAACTATCTCCTCCTCCGGCTGTCTTCCTAATACTGCTATCAACTGGACTTTATCTTCAAACAACTTTATCTACCAATGGCAAAATTCGATACGTTACCGCCTTGCGGGTTATCAATTTCCTATTCAACTTGTGGCTCCGCCTTTGTACTATTTAAATCTTATGACCTCGGCTAGCATTTATTTGGAATTATAAAATTCAGTAAATTTCGATTTTATATAATGAAACCAATATGTTATGTACAGCTTTTGAAATTATTTGTAATACATTTTTCAATTAGTTAACCTTATAAATTTCATTTATTAACAACCATCTACTATATACTCAAAAACCAAAAAAAAAACTTATTATCTTTACCAACAAAGTGTAGAATATTTTAAACCTGTTATCATATTACTCATTCTATACGTATGCAACCTCTTTTGTTGACTTTTTCACAAGCATATCATATTTAGCAAATTCAATATTAAAAATAAAATAAAAATTTATATAGAAAAACAAATGTCTTATAACTAAAAAATCTGACCTGGTTTTATCTTTTTTCACATCGACGCTTCCAATAAAAATGATCTTCCCCAATTCTGGATTCCATTCAAATTATTGCCATTACGCTATGGACCACCATTATTAAATTATACACCCCAATTTATTTCAATTCTTCAAACTTAGACTTTTATCATTCTTGCCCCAGACTTAAAATTGTAGTTTGTTTCACCCCTGTACTTCAAAATTGTATTATTCTTCTTTTCCCCTGGACATCTAAATTGTATTATTGTATTTTTCCCTTAACATCAGAATCATAGTCTATTTCCCTCAGACCTCGAAGCCCTATTATTCTTATGTCTTAGTTTACAATAAATTCATTAAAAGCGTACTTACGTTTAAACAGCAATTATAATCTTCATATTCGCACTCATTTTATTTCACTTTTATAATTATTACGTATTACTCTGTTTTAATGGCAACGCACTTCGGCCTTCGTTGAGTTCAAAACTGACTTTCTTATCAAGGTGCTTGCTAATATATTCTAGAATTCCCACTCCATCCGTGGGTACGGCCTAGAACTCGTCTCTTGTTTCTGACCAATCAAATAATTTCATTTAGAGCAGTTTCTGATGTAATGCTTCACGATTCCCCATAATCACAACCTGCCCGCAGCTGTCTTTCGTTATCAACATGCTGTATTTTGATAGATTACTTGCTTTTCCATAAACAACTGATGCAACTCGACTTTAAGTTTTCATGTTTACATGCGATTCACGAAATTTTTAATCATTTCTCTTATCAAAATGGTTAGATATTTGTACGCATTTATATTAACTACCTGAAACTCTATTTCTATATCCGTATTAATTTAATCGTCTGGAACTCTTTTTTTTTAATGCGTGTCTAATTACACTTTATCATTTATTTGTAAATATACGTGTGCTTCCACTGAAAAATATCCTTATTTGTTTTACCTAAATTAACTAAACTTTATCTACAGGGTATTTAATATTTACAATCTACTTAATACATGTATTTCTCATTCCTACGCCAACTATGCGTCTTCCTATGTTTACCTGCGTCGCCCAAAAATTATTTCTACTTTATATACAGGGTGTTGACTACTTACTATCTACAAACTATGTCTATTTCTTAATTATTTCCTTAAATAAGTGCAGTTTTCTGCTGCCTATTCTAATTACTCATTCCTGAACGACCTTTACTATAACATGCACCCTTAAACAACCCTTATCACAGCATAATATATATATATATATTGTAGTTGTTTTAAAGGGTTAAATTTAGGTATGAACAAGGCAATTTCAAACACCCTGTATAGAGGAAACAACCAAAATTTACGTGCGAAATTTATTTCATTTAGTTAATTTAAAGTAACAAGTATTACCATAATTTTACAAGTAGGGATTAAAATTTAGTCAGGTTCGTAAAGAAAATAAATTGTATAAGCCAATGCAAATTATTAATTAATTTAATTGAGTTTAATTCAAAGGGATATAACGTCTAATACGCAAAAGAGCATGAAAAATCGATAATACCAAGGTGAAAAGCTTTACTAACAAACGAACAGACGTTGAATAAGAAATACCTTGAAACGCAAACTCCTAGAAATGTTATTTTAAACGATAGTTAATTGAACACCTGCATGTTTTGGAAAGGTCATGTTCCCCTTATTTGTGTAGATAAAAGACAAGATTCGAAGTATATTGTTCAAACGGTCGGATGTTTCGCATAAATGCTAACTAAAAGTTTCCTTAAAGCGCAGAAGGGATAGACAGTCAATGATATGCTTTGGAATGAGACAGGCATAATAGCAGTTCACTTCGAAACACACGTATGCAGTCCACGTGGGTTAGATAGCACGCAGACAGTAATATCGATTTTCTACCACTCAAGCGAAGTTAGAAGGAAACATCTAATATGCATAAGAGAGGAATAGAGTTAATATAGGCGGTGTTTTTAAGACGTCACTGAAAGTATCATTGGTCTAAATAGTTAGTTGTAAAACAGACAAGCACGGGAAAATTAAATGCGGGTTTTTCGGAAAACATCGTATCCACGAGCTAAATTTCGTAGACTTTGAAAACGGTTATACCAAAATTTGAAGAACAAATTAGTTGAATTAAGTGTTTCGCGTTAGGAGGGTCTGGGGAGATTACACTGAGAATCGTATAAATACAAGAGAAGAGTTATTAAGGCTCCTTTTTAACTTCGCTCTTTTAACTTTGCTCTTTTAACTTCGCTCTCTTGACTTCGCTCTTTGACTTCGTTAAGTTACATTGCTTACTACGTACAGAAATCTACCACGAGCTTGTAAGTATTTAAAAATTTTAAATTAAATAGTACAGTGTTGACCTCATAGTTTGAAACGTGGATAGTGTCAAGTTTAATTTTAATTGAGGTGCAACAGATATTTTAACAAGCTCGTGAAGTAAAGTAAAGTAAAGTAAAGTAACGTAAATTAAATTAAGCAATTATAAAAAAAGTGTAATGTACTTGGATTTGGATGGATCTTGAATGAATAGCATGCAACACAACTTAGATGGTGTTTATCTATAAATATCTGAAAGCGGCAAGCCGAGCAGAACCACGAGACCGAGGGTGCAGGAACTTAACTTCATCGTCAACGGAGTAAGGATTTTCAAGAAATTCCAGGTAACGCATTAGAATTTGCTGCTTGTTTATATACTATGAAAATTATTGTGATGTGTGAGAGTGAACGTTGATGGTATTTTGCATTATTTTGCGTATTGAAAATAATACGTATAACTAACTTTGATTATGGTATTTGAGTATAAATCTAAAGGTGTATGTATATAAAGCTTATTAACGTTCCTCATGAATTAAAATTTTTATTGTTAAGAGTACATGGTTTTTTTTGTGTTTGTAGTAAGAGTATGCAAAGTAAAAAGCATACATTAATAAAATAAACTGAGTTATCATGAGCTCACCATACTCCAGCGTGTATTAATTAGAAATAATTATAAATAAATAAAAACGAAAAATAAGGTATTATTTAGGGCCCATTTACTCCTGTTACCTTCAATGTGTTTGATATTTCAAGTTAAAATCATGGACTTTACTAAGATAGAATTTATTGAGGTGTAACTTGAGCACCGAAATGTAAATAATCTTGAATTTTTATTTGTAAATAGTGGTAAATAAATATTGTATGATTGTTGTATTATTTTGTGGTTTTATTGAGAGTGTGCGTGAACGGTAAAAAGTATAATAGTGAATCTAGGTATCCAAGAGAAGGCCCAACTGAGCTAGCCAGGGAAGCGGTTGAAGAAATCAATTAAAGTGATGAAGCAGGAATCTGGGTAAGAATTATTTTTTTTGAAAATTCTCCTTTTTGAGAAATTTATGACGATTTTTGGTAAATTAAATAAATTCTCGAAGGCTTTCCTTTACTATGGCACGATTTTTATAGAGCGTACACGGCAATTTATGACGCCCAATTGGTGGGGCAAGATTCTTACTAGGTTACACGGCAATATATATATATATATATATATATATATATATATTGCTGCGAAAGTTCCCTATACAAAAAACCCCACTTTCGACCCTCATTTTGCTACGAAAGCTGCGGTCTCTTATAAATACAAAAATCCTACAAACCTTTAATTCTGCTTATATACCCACAATAACTCTGCCTCGCAACGAAGTATGCCACGGCTGCTCAGCTGCTTTCCTGAAAACCAAACTAATTCCAAAAGCATTCTGCTACGGTAGACACACCTAAATTTATTAACATATTCATAGACAAAGACACTCCCAGATCAACATATAACTCTTTCTTCACTCATTAATTATACATCATGTACATACTCTTTGTTAAAATAACACATTTCACAATACATTTTGAAATCCATAATCACACAAATAAATATTTAAAATTTTATTTTCTACAAAAAAAAGGTAACGGGGCTTTCCCACAGTTTTTAATTTACCTCCGGTTTAGTACGAGCTCATAATAATCTTTAAACCTTCGTGAAAATCTAGAACGTCAATCCCCAAAAGTACACTTTTACTTGTACATACCAAAAATTATTAATATCATCAATTATTTCTTAAACCTAAATTTCCACAAGGAAATAAAGTGCAATAATGCAACAGCAAAAGTTCATTTCATAACACTTCCCAAGTTTATCTTTTAGTTGACAACAGTATACCAACAAAGCACAAAACACCTGTTTATACACATATGCAAACAAAACAACAATTACCTGGATTCTATTGCTGCCACCAGGACTGACATCCTACTATCAACGACCGCTGCCTACGGGAACATTCAATCTAGATTGCAATCACAACGACTGCCAACTGCAAGTATATCAGCAAAGGGTTATCTTATTTTCCACCTCCATACTGCATTCTAACTCCCAAATCTCTTCTATAATGTGTAGGTAATCAACCCGTACGACAAAACACTATCTCTTACTCCATTCGCAATTGTATACAAAGCACACTTCGTGCAAAATAAAAATGTAACAATTTTACTTACAGAACTATAATACTTGGCGCCGTTAGCTGGTTGTAACTACCAGTGTAAGCCTAAAGAGACGTACACTTGCTAAAAACTTTGAGAGAAAGAGCCTCACTACTATTTGTTAGGGCTTATATATCCTTCATTTGCCCCTCTAAAGCTTGTTAATTCTGTCAATACAAACATTTAATTCTTGAAACTTTCAACGATTAGATCTTTCTACAAATTCTAGAAACAACAACTCTAACGGCCAACAAAATCTTAGAAATTTTCTCTTACACCACAAGCTAAAGTATACATTTCTGTAAATTTCACTCCCAACCGACACCGATTTTCTCTGAAAACTTAAGTTTACACTCTCAACAACGCACGTACTATAACTTCATCAAAATTGCATCTCTACTGGCAAAAGTTAACGTTTAAAATACGTAATAATACTCGATATCTTCATCTCGCTACAATACATACGCGATAAATCACCTGTTTACCTTGTCTGTTATCCCGTTGTTCCTGACCGTTAAAGTTTCCTCTCTGCTTATCTCACTCATACCCATTTTATAACACAATAGCTCTTTGTTTACGGGTTTGCAAGTTCTATTGTAGCAGACAAAATCACCCTTTCTTCCTAAGTTAAAACTGTCTATGTTAACACGTGATATTTCTATCTTACGTCTACGCATTCAAACAACTAACCCCTCTTTGTTTCGCAGTTGGCAAGCAGTATTTGTAACAGCCTAGATCCCCCAAAACTAAAAATTTATTTTTAATTGACAGCCACCTTACCACCCCAGTAAGAAATCGCTTGTTATTTGTTTCGTCTTATCTTATAACGATACTGAGAAAGCTTCGTTCAAACATAACTGCCAACGATTTAAAATGCTTAAGCTACTTTTCGGAAACTACACATTCCTCTTTGCTATAATTTAACTTTTGACGGATACCTTGGTTTATAATATGAAATTTATGAAGATATACCCTTCGAACGGGTGCCAATAATTATGTTGTGCAATTGGACGTATTGAATAAACCCCACGATTGGGTTGCTAATAATTATGTCGTGATATTAAAAGTTCTTCCAGACTCTACGTATTCCGTATCAATAAAAAAACTGTGATATTTGTTTAAGGAAGATGTTGCAAGCTTTACGAAGATATTCCTTAATTCGTGCGTCAGTTTTTTTCTGCTTATAAACACGTAGTCACCTCCTTTATCTAACAGTGGCAGAATCTTTTACCTAAATAAAAGGAACAGCTACCTGGGTTATTCAGTGAGTGGAACACACATTTTCTCCAACTCAACTGATATATAATATCTCATAAAAATTATAAAAATACAAACATTTACTATAGATACCATTGATAAAGTAAAATAAGCAAGCAGAGCCTGCAAATCACATTAAATATTCGCAATTTACTAATGCACCAATTTACATTACCTTATATACTGTTATCTCGGGGTTAGAGCAATTTTACTTAAATAAAAATACCTTTTAACCAAAAACTTGTGTAAATTGCTCTTAGTCTTAAATTATTCTTTAAATTGATATCGAATTGATGCAATCTTACTATTAAAAGATGTTATCTTAAAATTATTCGGTTCATAGCGCACATTTACAATTGTTCTTTGCACATAACACACAACTTATAAAATAATCTGACCTTGATTAATATGTACTTGAATTATATTCCAATAAATGGTTTTCCCATATAAACGTCCTTCACAAGCAATTAAGTACAAACAAAATTACTCAAATGGACATCCAGTTTTAAATCTAAAACACAAATCCAATTTTAACAGCTCCAAACCAATTGAATTAAAACAATAACTTCCACCAGACACATTAAATCGTGAAGAAATAATATTGCATTATTATTTAGAATTTTCTAATAGAGTAATAAAAACATATACTCATAGAATGTTCAATGATACCTAAAAGGTTGCTTAGGGAGGTAGGTAAATTGTAGGTGGTCTTTAGAAGTTTGGGTGGGAATTTGAACTTTGGGTAGTAACTTAAAGATCTAGAATCACCCATTTACCATCATTCCAACAAAGAAACTTTATTTACGATTTGAATCCGCTAAGTCGATTTTATACCGAATTTTCGCTTATCGACATTTAATTTTTAATTACTACCTAATCGTAGCACGCTCTGTGTGTTCAATTTACTGGCTCACTGAGTAATTCTATTATTATTTATAATCATTAGCTCCGATAACCCATCGCTTACATGTAGAAATTTTGACACCATACCTTGTGTAGAACTTGAGGAATTGTACGCACACTATGTCCAATGAGCTAGTTCCATTCCAACTCTACAACATTCTCTTCATTGACTAGTTTAAATATCGCACGTTCGATGTCATTCTCAGAGGTAAATTCCAACAATGTTTGTATTGAAATTAACTCTAGTCTCCACATGTAAATACCAGCTTTGATTTGATAGCGCCTTTATCATCAACAACAGTTGTTAGGTTTGTACAACAAAATTTTTGCTATGCTATGTGACCGATGGAATGTAATTCAAATTCAAAGTTCTCGTTTTACCATCTACGCGATTAGTAATATTTGCATCTTATAAAACCAATGAATGCTATTTTTTAGTTTTCATTAATGCATTTTTCCATTAATAGCTTCTGATACTAATGAATGTAAAGTTTTTAATCGTTGTTAATTTCTGCCAAAATATAGCACGCCTTAATGAAGGGTTCTTAGCTTCATACTTTTAAATAGTTTCCATACCGGAGGAATAAAAAGATGCATAAAGTTCTCCCTAATTTCGCTCATATAAAGCCAATTTTTTTACATCAAAGGTATTTAATAAAAGTTAGCTCTTTTGTATTTGCTGAATCAGAGTTAGTATTCAACCCTTACGGAATAAAATGAAATCCTTATCTCATCAGTAAATTATGCTGCATTATTAACGATTTTTCGATAATATAAATATGTTGTTTTTCACGGGTTTATTGGTCTGCGGGTTGATTATAGGAAACCTCTTTTCTATTTCCTAAATTTTCGCACTAGTTTAATACTTGGTCAGAGGTACAACTCTAAAAATGTAACGCTTATAATTATTCATAAAACTAAATCTTATAATACTTACAGTGAGGTTGAAATACGTTAGCAAAATTAATACCTTTAGTAGTAGAAGTTATTCAAATTTGTTTATTATTTGTTTTCTTTTATACTACTAGCTTGATTTGTTTTTGGATGTTATGTTTTTAATTTTTATATATAAATGTTAAGGTTTGCCATGATTGTAATGGTGTGTTTGTGAGCGTATAAGTGGGTGAGTGTGGGGTGCTTTTAGCAGTTGTTTTGGTAATGTGGTGTTGATATGTAGTTAGTAAGGCAGGAATATCTAGATTTGAGGCTATCTATAATATCACACACACACCGCTCTGCGTCTCTCTCTAATATTTTAATTTTAATTATGCCACGGCTAGCTCAGTTTAACTCACACAGAGTGGACAACGTTACGATAATCAAATAAGTTAACCCCTTTTCCCTAGAACTTTTCCTGTTTAGAACGATAAAACGAAGTCGATCAATATTTGTATAATGAGAAGAAAATAATATCTAAGCTTCACAGTTTTACTATATAAAAAATAAACCCTTAAATCAATTTATAATATTTAGATTATTTATGCTCAAAATTGTATCTCCCTTTCTTTAATTTAAAGCCACCAAAAATGATATTATTACTGGAAGATCTAGAACGTTCAAGACCTTTTCCCTTTTTACGTAAATTTCTACGTATGAAATATTTTTGTTGACTTCTTACAACATATAGAAAGTATAGTCAATGTTAAAATAAAAAAATGAAATAATGCCCTATTTTAGGTTAGCCCTGACCTGTATTTTTCTCGGTGCATCCTTCTTTGTTTTTCCCTTTGATCTGCTGCTACGTGTTGTGGATCAACACCACTTGATTACCTTCAATCGAGTAGCTTCTGTTAAGGCAATGCTCTGCCTTGTGCTTCCTCCCGTGAATTTGAACCAATAATTTTCATTCAATTTGTTTCCAGAATTTACTGCGTGCTTTATTTCGATTTGCTTGTCGTAACTTAGAGTTTTAGTAACTTAGATTTCTCTTAGATTTTCTTAGAATTTTCTTGGAGTTTTATTAGATTTTCTTAGATTTTCTTAGAGCCCTACATTAGAAATATTTAACCTAAATTAATTCATAAAATTTCCACTTACGCTTTCAGCAAACGGCGAAACCTTTTTCATCTACTTTCACTATAACAATATTTTAAAATATTGTCTAAACCACTTTTCACAAATTTTAATTATTCAATTTAAATATTAATTTGACGTGTAAATTTTTGAGTAACAGTGACGCAGCTTTGACGTGGTTCTAATTGAGACTGACGGTAAGAGTTCGGTTTAGAAAGACAAACATTTTTAGGGGTCGTATATATATTTCGATTCGACTTGGTCCCCTGAGTCTAACGACATACGACTTTTGTTTAGTAAACGACCCCTTAAAAAGTTATGGTTAATAAACTAACCCATGTTAAGCCTATGGGATTTTTTTTTCTACCAAAAAATTGATTTTTTCTTAAAACCAAACCTAACCTAACGTAACCTAACCTAACCTAACCTAACCTAACCTAACCTAACCTAACCTAACCTAACCTAACCTAACCTAACCTAACCTAACCTAACCTAACCTAACCTAACCAATTTTTTCTACCAAAAAATTTTTTTCGTAAAACCAAAACTAACCTAACGCAACCTAACCTAACTTAACCTAACCGAGTGTAACCTAACCTAACCTAACCCAACTAAACCTAACCCATGGGAATTTTTTTTCTACAAAAAAAAGATTTTTTCGTAAAACTAAACCTAACCTAACCTAACCTAACCTAACCTAACCTAACCTAACCTAACCTAACCTAACCTAACCTAACGTAACCTAACCTAACCTAACCAAACCAATCCAAACCCAACCTAACCTAACCTAACCCAACCCCTAAAAAACAGCAAAAACAACGAGAGGTTCACAATTTTTTATTTACTCAAGAATGTAATTTGAACGAAGCAAAAGAATAAATGTAAAATTAATTAAGCACGTGAATCACCATATTCATGGCGAATAGCCTGAAGTAAAGCTTTGAAAGGATCTCTAGCATATTTATAATTCCAGCGGCGCCAGAGGTATTCGCATAAGTGATCAGTGATCATCAAATATACTCGAAATGTCATTTAAAATTTTCCCAATAAACTTAACATGGTACAGTTTATTGACCATAACTTTTTAAGTGGTCATTTCCTAAACAAAGGTCGTATGTCTTTAAACTCATAGGACCAAAACTAATCTAAATATATATACGACCCATAAAAATATTTGTCTTTCTAA
The DNA here is from genome assembly GCA_036346225.1 of Platerodrilus igneus. Taxonomy (NCBI): domain Eukaryota; kingdom Metazoa; phylum Arthropoda; class Insecta; order Coleoptera; family Lycidae; genus Platerodrilus; species Platerodrilus igneus. The sequence goes on from JARFIW010001031.1 coordinate 3,646,386, forward strand.
ACCAAACTCCAGCCGAGACTGACTCTTAACAAACTCTGGGCGTTATATAGTCTATCTCCATCTAAAACTCATTGGTTTATCTAAGCTGTCGTTCAAAGATTGCAGCCAACCACAGGTTGTTTTGGGTATTTTTGTGGATTTTGCAAGCTTATTTCTGATGAAACGATTTAGTGATCACGTATCCTCCTAATATTTCCATTATTTGTCGATCTTTAACCGCTTGTTTTGGTATTATTGCTGGAAATTTTAATTTACATTGGCCTTTAATTTAGCTTATGGCTCTTGTTTGTGTATATCCATTTTTATTCCAGGTACAACCATGAAATCATTTTTCAATTTTACATCTCTCATTTCACATCTCAAAATTGCTATTTCATTTATGCTTGCAAATCTCTTATTGTTTGGAGCAGAAGATATTTAGTACTCTTTCTTCTGCTTCTTTTTTAAATTGACGTTTAAATTTCAGTTTACCAAACCATGCATATTCGTATAAATATTCCTTCCAATTAATTAATTTAAAGTAGCGTTGTATGGAAGAATTTTTCCTCTTCATTGCATATTACAAAATCAAATACTACATTTAACAACTTGCATTTTCATATGTAAACTTCGCATGTAGTTTTAGCTTTATAATCAACATTACTTTTACTTAGTTAACGTCAAATTATGAATAAGTTATTACATTGTCGATTGCGTAAATCAACATTAATCAAATTAATCAAATCGAATGACTGAAATAAAATTATCGAATGAAATCGAATTAGAGAATGATATCGAATCCATTCATTGAACGTATCTAATGTCGATTGCTCCTGCTTATATAAAATGATATGTATTTTAGAGTTTTGAGTAACAAGGTCGACAGTTTAAGCGTTAATTGGTTTTTCCAAGAAATCTTGAATGATAATGTTGCACAGCAATGTATATATATATATATATATATATATATATATATATATAACACCTTTCTATAAATATTCTCTTTGGTTGATTTGATTTCATTTGTAAATCTTTTGGATTTTCGAAATCTAATGTATGTTTACCATTTACTACGTAGATAGTTGAGAGCCTGTTGAAACCTTAACTTGTAAGAATCAAATTGTTCTTCGCTTAATTGACTTATATGTACACAATTTAATATTACAAAAGTGAGTACTATTAAACAACGTTAAATAAGCAAAACTTTACACATTCAAATTAGAAAGTCATAAATTTTACTTTAATTTCTATTTGTGAGCTTTTAAAATGTTCTTTATACTAGATTTAATTGAATTTTTAACCATCACCTAAATCTACAAAGTTTGTTGGACATGGAATTACTTCTCGCTAAAGCAATGCTGGTTTCAGTAATTACTACTTGCTCAATTATGCTTGCTTGTTACAGTGTTGGCTTCCATCCAAGTGTACACGATTTATATTGCATGAGCGGATCTGTAATGAACAAATGTTATTAAATAGGGTTCTGTGTTTTTATGAATTAGAAATGGGTAAAAACTGTGTTTAATTTGTTGTAAATTTGAGAGCTTCGTGAATAAATTCCATCCCAAATGTTTTTATGTATTATTGGTAGATTATGTTTCGTGCTCAAAATTGGCACCAAGCATTATATTCAACCGCCGAAGTATACAAACTGGGACTCTTTCTTAAATCAACTGTTGTCTAGCATTTAAAAGTATCATTTTATAACAAAACTGAACTGCAGTATTTGTTCTGTAGCTTTTATTAGGTATCACGAAGATGTAGGATTGTTTTAAGAAAACTATGATATTGATATGCAGTTTTCAGCTCTATATAGAAAGCACTAGTAAGCATAAGTAAACAGTTTGGTACATAGATATTGCTTACTTATATACATGGTAATGTTTTACACATATTTCCTTTCCTTTTATGGAATTCTCTATAAACGGAGTCGCAATAAAGACTGCCACTCAGAACAAGACAAAGTGCATGATCTTATGTAAAAATGCAACAAGTTTAAACCTATTTCTAATATTTTAATTTTGCATAGCAACAGATAAGTTTCTAATTATGCATCATTCTAAATTTAATTTGTTAGCCAAGACAAAATCGTTGTTGAAAACACCACTACAGACGACCCTTAATACAATAAATCATCTAAATGTTAAACAATTAATTTATCGTTTCAGGCAGCTTTATAAACCTTATACAAAATACAGTCTAATAAAAGCAATAAATTTATCTAATTTGTTATAAACATCTCAATCATTTTAAATCTGTATGTGTTGTCTATTTCGAGGCGTTCATGTATCCGATTTAACACCGGCGACTAAAAGTTTTCTGATAGAAAGACATAATTCCTTAAATATATTTGTTATCCCACCCTTTTCAGATGTAATAAAAAGCTCCGTTTAGTCGGTAAATTAATAGCCCACTGACACTGACGATGAATTTGACTAGTTTGATTTTTTATAATTAACAGTTATGCTGCAGACGTAAATTCAAAATGTTTTCGACAACTTCTTTCCAAAGTCTGTTAATCAATTGAACGTTTTGTTTTATTATGAGGATAAATTCACCTGATCATTTCACATTCTTATTTTATAAACAAATTAAATTTTACAAGGATATCCTATACCTTGAGACGCTATAGATAAACTACCTCAATATTTGTTCGTTCATTCAATAAGTCATTCACTTGTTCAAGAAGTTGTTCGAATTCAAGTGTATTTTTTTGTCTGTTACCCTGTTCTAGTTTCTTAAACACTAAGAAATACATTTGTTAGTATGTATTCGAAGTCAATTCTCAAAGCTCTTTCGTGTTTTTCCATGAGTAATATTTTCTACCTTAGTTTATTTGTGCAGGTTTACGAAAAGTACGTCAATCCCAGTGGCGTAACTACACCCCTGCCTGCCCCCGCTATGCGGGGGGGCCCCAAGTGCAAGAAGGCCCAAACGATAATAAACTCAACTTATTCATCTTCAACGTATTTGGCAGGTAAGAAACGGTCAAGAAAATATTGCAGATAATTCAGAAACCGCAGGTTAACGAACGTTTTCTTGATGTTACTACTAGGAACTGCTGAAATACAAGAAATAATAATTAAGATAAATACTGAACACCACCTGCAGCCTGCATCCTTTCTTCTTTCTATCCGTTCTGTCCTATTTTGTAAGGGTTAATAAACAGATGAAAGAGACTGTAAACTTTAATAACAAAGATGTCTATATTATTCTTAAGTGATAAGTTGTATAAAGTGGTAAAGCATTATTAAACGACGTATAGTAGGGTTAGTTTGGTTTGTGGGATTTTAAATAGGAATAAAAGGGCTATTGTCTGTACAGTACAGATTCACAGGATGGCAGGTAGCTTAGTAACCTTCGCTTTCTAGAAATATAATACTAGAAAGAAATTCATTTTGTGGTTTCTAGTCAGCTGGTTGCAACGTATTTGCATTAGCTGCATTATATATAACGGAAAGGAAGTAAAAAGCATTCCAGTACGTTTTACTCAATAGTGTTGTGTTCGTATTACAGGAGGTCTTTCATATTTAAACGTAAGTATTTATATCTATTTTTATTAAACTACTATTGATTTGATCATAGTTGAAGTCGCGCTGAGAAATACATATAAATAAATCTTTAAGCATTCAATAAAAATCATTTATATTTTGTTAATTAAAGCATTTAAAGCAAAGTATGTATGTGTTATTTGTAATTTCAAAAGGCTTTTAAATAATTATTACTTATCTAATTACATTATAATTAATTTCATTCAAAATTGCAGGAAATAATATACAATGAGCACTACAAGCGGCGCTGCAAAAACGAAAAAGGAAACTATTGGAAGAATCAAAGAGCAAGATTCCAAAATAAGTTCCTTTTTACTTCTAAAGAGTCCGAAAACAAGAACAATCTATGAAAGAAATTGGGCTTTCGACAGTAGCATCTACTAGTTCCGCTACAGACGAACAGCAGTCGTCAACAATTTTAAAACTCTCACCCAGGGCGCAAGTACATCACATAATGACGGCCGCGATAGAAATTTGGAACTAGATACCACTACAATTACAGAGGTAAATGTGAGTAGTACTTTTCACTTAATGAACTATCTATGGATCTGACGAAAGAATATCCAACCGATTTTGCACATTTTTAAAAATCAATGTTTTACAACATGACAATTTAAGAAAAGAAATAATTAATTACGGATTGTGTAGACCAGATGGTGCGTTTCCTAAAGATAATAAAAATAGAAGTTTTCAGTTCACTATTATTACTTAATAACTGCAAGCGAAAATAAAAGCAATACGTTAAACTTACCACACAATTCAAATGGGTGGTTGTGTTATTCTAAATTAAAAATTGTGTTTATTGTCAACCATGTTGGCTGTTTGCTTCAGTAAGGTCAAGTTGGACGACCGGAATTAATGATTGGCAGGGTTTATAAAAAATTAAAGAGCATTTGCTTGCTCAATCTCATTTAACTTGTTGTTTTATTTACGATATGTGGAAAAAAATTATACCATAGATAAGAAAGATACTCTACTATTAAAACAAGAAACTGAATTTTGGAAAATGTTTTACACAGACTTTTCAATGTTACTTTAACACTATCCCAGCCAATGCTGTCATTTCGAGGACATAGAGAAAGTTTTCTGATTCAAAAGACAGTTACAACGGTAATTTCTTAAGTTTAGTTCATTTAATTAGTAACTATGATCCTATATTACAAAAGTGCTTGAACGACCCAAAGGTTCAATTAAATATCTTTCCCAAAAATTCAAAACGATATTATTAATACTTTAAGCGCACACTTAAAAATATTTTATTAAATAAAATTAGATCCGCTCCTTTTTCTCAATCATAATAGACACTACACAGGATATAACTAAGATTGATCAATTAAGTAAAATTGTAAGATATATTGATTTTAAAAAGACAGCTTGGGAGAGGTAACCAAAATAGATATTTGTGAAACTTTTGTGGGTTTTACAAAAGTAGAGTCCCAATCTGCTGAAGGACTATGTAATACTATATTAAGCAATTTAACCAACATGCAATTAGATATAAATAAATGTAGAGGGCAGGGCTACGATGGAGCTAACGTTATGAGCGGTACGTATTCTGGCGTGCAAAAGAGAATTTTAAACATAGAGCCTGCAGCCTTATATATGCACTGTAGTGCCCATAACTTAAATCTAGTCATAAATGATGCCGTTAAAGGTATAAAAGAAATAGAATCGTTTTTCTACTTTTAGAAAACATATATACATTTTTGCTAATAGTATAGTAAGATGGAATTGGCTTTCTGTTTTTAAAGAAAATTTCACACAATTGAAACGCTAAAATCCGACACATTGGGCGGATCGAGTAAAATCTTTAGCTGCCATAAGAATTCGGTATAAAGATAGAGTAATGTCTCTTAATAAAATTATTATGATATCAAAAAACAGATGAACGAAATGACGCAAAGCAAATATTAACTAGCATGGATAATTTTAATTTTATTTTTTAAGTGTTTTTAAGTCAAATTCTAGAAGAGCTTAACAAGCTCTCACAAACTGCTCAGAGTGAAAAGGCGAATATTAATCAGATAACTCTCTTATTTCAAAAACTTTAAAATTTTTCAAGGAAACAAGAAATAACTATTCCAACATCAAGGAGGAAGCAGCGAAAGTTGCAGGGCAATGGAATATTAAACCGGAATTTATAAAAAAAAGGCAACCAAAAATAAAAAAGCATTACGATGAATTATCCAATGATTATCGATTTAATGATGGAGAATTTAAATTTAAAATAAATGTATTTTATCGCGTAATGGATATTATAATTTCACAGCTGTCGAATCGTTTTAAATCGCTTTTTCATGTAAACGAAAAGTTTAATTTCTTAGAACCTAATGTATTTTTGAATTTAACTGCAGACGATATTTTATCTAAGGCAAAACAATTGCAAAAATTTTACTACAAAGATTTAAATGATGCTATAGGTATAGAACTTACTACACTCAAAAATAATAGACTTATTTGTGATGAATTAAAAAATGTTAACGGTATCTTACAATTTTTAGAATATCTAGTACTTTCCAAATCTACAGGTTTTCCAAACACCATAACAGCCTTAATGTTATACCTAACTTTACCCGTTAGCGTTGCAAGTGCGGAGAGATCTTTCTCAAAATTAAAAATTATTAAAAATTATCTTAGGAACCGCACTTCACAAGATAGATTAGACGATTTATCCCTCTTAGCAGTAGAACATGACACGGCCAAAAATATGAATATAGAGGATACAATAAACGCGTTTGCAGCAAAACATGCAAGAAAAACAAAATTTTGAATTTGATTTGGAATGTCTGCTAGCTCATAGGTTTTTTTACTGTATCAAATTTTTAGGTGTAAATAATTTTGTGCGGCGTATAAATATGTAGATTTAATATTAATTAACTTATAAGTTTGAATTTATGTAATTTGGATTTATAATTAATAAAGCACTTGATTAATATAGTATATGTATTTAATTCTATACTGCTTCCTTCTCTACATGTACTATAATTTAAAAATATGGCTAAATATAAGCCAGTAAAAGTAATACATTTTAAAGAGAGCCCACTTTAAAATTTTTGCGGGGGGGCCCAAAAATCGTAGTTACGCCACTGGTCAATTCAATCGAAAAGCTAGCCATCAAAATTAAGAAAAATGGTGGAAGATAAAGTAAGACAACTTAGGCACACTAATAAATCAATTTATAACGAATATTGCACATGGTTACGTTATACAGAACAGAAACGATATACTGTAAATGTCACACCAAAGTTTGGTGCCTTATAATATTAAGGAATATTATAAAACATAAATTAGGGTATTTCTTTTAACGTAGAGTGATGCTTTATATACGTTAAAGCAGTACAGCTGCACCAGGTGCCATACAGTTACCAACTGCACAGTTATTGCTAATTTAAAAAATACCAATTTTAGCTTTTGTTAGTGTAAACTTTGGTGTTTTTGTAAATCGCAAAAATAGTTCGTAAGATCTCCAAAGACATCCGGTATGAAATACTCGAAAAGCACGTCAATAGTTTCCATATCAGGATCAGAAACGTTATTCAAATCAAAACTGACCCACAACGGGTATTTAACACGACACAGTACCAGAAAGTAGTGTGTCCCACAAATTTATATATAGAAAACCATTTGTGTTGGTTAATTGTAAATTAGTTTACCTAGAGAAAATGCTAGGGATAATTGGCTAGAACAACGAGCAGGAAAATAAAAACTTATTATTAAAGCGTCGGACAAAAGAAGTATACACATCAATAATCGTCCATCAAAATAAACGATAGTCGTAAAACCTTAGAACCAAATGGGATATATTTAAAAACTATGGAGGTGCATGACAAACAAAACCTGAATGTTCACTTACAGTATTCGGAGGACATTGATAACACGGTACATAGCTCATACAATGTATACAGACAGCATTTTGTATAGCAACCCCTTTGAAAAACAGGTTAAAACGAGAGAATACATATAAAACAATGTCACCCAGAACAGTAAGATCAGAAGAATTTTAATACGTTTAAATATGTTAAGTTACCTTCAGAGATTTTACCGCCTTCTGAGAATAAAAAGTGAACACGCATTATTGCAGTGTAGAAGTTCTTAATTTGAATTGGTTGTACGACATCAGCCAATTCGAATAAGTCAATCCCAAGGGTGATGATGATTTGTTGGTATGGATAAATTTACATGGAGTTAAATAACACACTTCACTACCAGAAGTTAACAAAAGTGGTTGTTTTTTGGAGTGCCGTTTTCGTTTGTCTTTGATCTAGTGCTCGTTATCTCTCCAACAGTTTCTACTTTTTTCCCTTTAGGGCACTACTGGGCATTAAAAGCAGCAACACAATGAGCAATGTGAAAAACCGGACTGCAATAACCTTGGGAGAAGTTAGTCGCTGGAGACCCTGAACTATAAATGATAATCACGAAAAACCCTTACGTGAAAATTTGCATAATTAAACTGAAATAGTAAATTAGGTAGGAGGTACGTCTAACAGTAACTTTGAAAAGCAGGTTAAAACCAGAGAATACGTATAAAACAATGTCACCCAGAAAAGAAAAGCATGGCATGTGTGGCAAAGATGTTGCAACCCTAGAGAAAATACTGAATATAGCAGTTAACACGTCAACTAAAACAGTTGTTCATGAAACCAAAAAATACTACATTCGAACTGTTTTTCATCAACTTGTCAACAGACAACGATAGCATATGGAAAGTAATCAAATTATTGAGAAACCTTCTTCTTAATTTTCTTTGGGAATTAAACCATTCATAGTTTTTAAAATCATCATTATTTACGTTTCGATCCATAACCTAGGATCGTTGTCAAAATAATAAAAACTTCAAGTTTGAAATTTATTTTGACAACGGCCTCGGTCATGGATCGAAACGTAAATAAAAATGATTTTGAAAACTATGAGTGGTTTAATTCCCAAAGAAGATTAAGAAAAATACTAAACAAACCACAACAAACATACAGGGAGTAGTTATTGAGGGACCGATCCAACACATTCCACCCTTGAGAAAAGAGCATGAAAACTAGGGAAAATAGAGCAAGAAAAAGTAGCAACGTTTGCTGACAATGTTTCACAAATGTTTAATACACCTAAGTATAACAATAACAATAACGAGGACCTCATAAAAAATTCCTTGGACGTTCTTTGCCCCATAGTGCTACCGATTAAATTACTCGCTCTAAAAGATGTCAAAGGTCTGAATATAACAAGCAACAATCATAAATCACCTGACTGCACTCTGAATACTGGTCAAATATTAAAACAGCGACCTACCTAGGAAAAAACTTGTTTTTTTAATTGTATGAGTATTTCCTCATGATTTAAAAGTTTGTTAAAATAATTCTGTTTAACAAACAAAAATAAACCTTCAAACAGAATTGCCTTGTATTGGCAAATTGTATTTGCCAATAGCAAATAAATCTGCTCTCTATCATGTCCAAAATCCTCAAAGAACTTCTATTGAAGCGAATCTTCGAAGATACAGAAATATACACGTTATTAACATGATACGTTACTGTTAAACGTACCTCCTACCTAATTTACTATTTCAAATTTATTATGCAAATTTCCATACAAGAATTTTATGTGATTATTATACATAGTTCAGGGCCTCCAGTGACTAACAGCTCCCAAGGTTATTACGGTCCGGTTTTCTCACATTGCTAATTGTGTTGCTGTTTTTAATGTCTAGTAGTGCCCTATAGGGATAAAAGGTAGAAAGTGTTGGGGAGATACATACAAAAACGGCACTTGGAAAAACACAACCATGTCCGTTAATTTCTGGTACTGAAGGGATTGACTTATTCGAATTGGCTGATGTCGTACGACCAATTCAAATTAAAAACTTCGACACTGCAATAAAGCGTGTTCACAATTTATTCTCAGAGGGCGGTAAAAATCCCCGACGGTAACTTAACATATTTATACATATTAAAATCATTCTGATCTTACTATATATGTAATAATTTATAAAATAAACAGAACCGGATTAAGAAAACAGAGAATTCCATTTCTTTTATACTAAGCATCGTATATAAGAAATAGAAACTGGTTATCCAATAATTAAAAAAAGCATGTTACAGGTTAATTCACTTAGCACGTAACAACCAATCAATTAGTTTTTTTTTGTGAAAGTCATTTAACGAAACTACAATGTTATCGAATTTTTGAAACCATCCTTACAAGTCTGGAAAGAAACCAGCTTATATAGTTCTACTCTTAGATATTGAACAAGCCTTCAACCGTGTATAGCAAGACTGACTTATATACAAACTTAAATCTTTCTTTCTCAGACATTATTACCTTTTCCTAAAGTCTTACATCACAGACAGATACTTTCAAGTATGAATTGACACAACAATCTCAGAACATTACCTTGTAGACCTAGGATTCCCTCAAGACAGTAACCTCGGCTCACTTTTATATTTGGCATTAACCAGTGTTATTCTGATTATGTTACCAAAGTAGTTACTGATTACACAGCTATACTATCTGTAGATAAAGACTCAGAAATAGCAGCCGCAAATCTGCAAACCTATCTTCATTAAATCGGGTTTGGCCGAGTAGATAAAAAAGCCAAGTAAACCAAACAAAATCGCACAAATAGCAATCACGAAGAGGAGCAGAATGTGCCTTACAGTCTCAATAAACGCGACCAGTTACTTGCACTCAAGTCAAATATTTGGAATTCATAATCGATCACAAACTTACACTAAAAGTAAACATTACTGCAAAGAAAATCCGCATGAACCTAATAGGTTAGTTGAGCTGACTCTTGGGTCACAAATTGCAACCATCAATGGATAACAAACTACTCCTTTACAAATGTATGATAAAACTTATCTGGGTTTACGGTATTCAGCTCTGCAGGTGAGCCAAACCATCCGACGCCAAAAGTTACTGCAAACGATCCCCAATGCACCGTGGTACATTACTAATAAAAAGGAAATCTTTATTTCATCCTTAATTAGGTTATTACGTGTAAAGTTTGTGGTTATAACTTTTTACGAACCAGAGCTGAAAAACCTCTAATTCATTGATATGTTTTGCCAAGCACGCAGTTTTCCAGGTCAAAAAGAATGTGTGGTCAGCGCGCTTAGCCAATAAGAGTCAATTTATGGGAAATGCGTATTACACTGGACATTTTTATCCCTAACTACTGGGCGATATCAATGTATTAGATTCGAGTGTGCGTTAAATGCAGCAAAGTGTTTTCATAAATTCACGAAACCTTGATGTACCTCAAGATGTCAGCGGTAATTTGCGACTAGAAGCCACTAACGGAGAAGGTCTTGCCTACTGTTATCAATCAAGGTAAGCCTTTATTTGTTTTTAATAGCTTCCTTTGCATGTAAATCCGTAACAGTTTGACGGCAATAATTTGCGATCAAACTAAAGGCGTAATAAATTACGCAATAATTGGCGCCAAACGGGGAACAAAATAATTCTAAATAAGGCACCCCAATGAAAAAGTTGTGTCATTTTTTATATATAATTTCATTATAACTTTATGTTTAAATTGAGCTCCTTTTCTGAACATTTACGTCGTAAGTCAATAAGATTTGATTTCTTTCCTTGGGTGAGAGAAAACAGTAGCTCTTCCGGCATTGACGTAGACACTTTTTACCGGTGCCCCGAAGTAGTTAGCTGTACACCAGTTCCGCGGAAGAAGACCTCTATCTTTTGTTCTCCGTTCCTTTATGTTATAATTAACATTAGCAATTTGTATATATGTACTTAATAAAAAAAACTATTTTTCCAATATAATGAGAAATGGTAAAAAGCTAAATATACTTTAACTAGATTCTTCTATTACTATAACATACCCTTACAAAAGTTGGAGATTTTGGCTATGACTACAAAAGCCAAAAACTTGTAGCTGTATTCAGCAAATCACGTGTATCTAGAAAAGTAAACGTACTAGTTTTCTTTAATAGATATTTAAAATCCAGCAAGTCATTGTAGGTGACATGAAGCAAATGAAGCGCCGGCTCACCGTAAATTTTAAAGATCCCTTTTTAATCAAAGAAAAATTCAGTTTTTTTTTTAAATAATTTTAATGTTAACCAAATATATCGTAATTTGATTTTTAATTAATACTGTATATAATGAGTATATATAATACAAAATACATTTATACTTCATACATCTGCACATACAAACTCATCTAAGGTATTATGAAGCATTCCGCACTTATTCAGTCAACCTCATGCATCCAAGCAACACAAGCACTTGTACGTGAACGTGATATGTCTATCGTAATCAGCCCCGGGAACTGAAGCTTCTTCTTCGAGGCCTTTCGGATTTTAGTCACCATAATAATAGCAACATCACCTGCAAGATATGTCACTTGAGGAAAATAGTCAATATTTGGAAGCAAGAATGAGTAGTGTGTAATAGTTTTAAACTTGGCGAAAATCCAAGAAGGATTTATGTCAATGTTGAATTGATATTGGTGTATTATTATGACAACGTAAACTTAGGTGTTGTTACGCTTCAAATTGCTTCACAAATTATTTCCGTAATACTTCGTTTTTGTATCATTAATCTAGAGGTATTACAAATTGTAATTTAGTGAAAAAATGGTTCGTGTGAATTATCTCAAGATTTTTAGAAATAGATCTATTGTTATGTATTCTTGGGGATCTGAGTTCCACGACAGTGCTTATGGTAAATAGTTGCTATTATTATGAATTTGGTGCGAAAAGGTTGTCAAACATAATTTTACAGGGTTTGAAAGAGATATGCGTCGTTGTTTTGACCAATCAGAGCATGTTACATACAAGCATGCGGCTTACAAGTTGAAAACAACGAGCGGCTATTATTTATTCTAAACGTGACTACCGTATCTTAAACAACTGTAGCAGTAGTGTTTTATAGTGTGTGGTGAAATTTACCTGCCTGTAATCTCTCTATACCTTATATTACCTTTGTCTTTCTGTATATGTCGTAGGAAATAACAACGAACTCACACCAAAATCTGTCAGAAAAGGATTGAGAACACACGCCTTGCCAAAAGGCAGTGGTATAGCAATTAATTCGGACAAGTAACCTCAAACAATAACCACTTTTTCAGAGTACACCATTTCTCTGTTAAGAAATCACTTAAAGGAATTTAAAATCTGAGCTGTTTTAATGAAACGTTCATTTTATTTATAATTTAATAATTTCCTCCTCTATAAATTAATTGGATCTGGTCCAACACTTCAACAAGTATGCCACTTCATACTTGAGCAATGAGAATTCTTGTAAATTTTATTGTAGTCAAGTAAGTGTAAAACTATCAACATTCTGGAAGTTTTTATTCCGTAGCCAACAAACTTTTATTAAAACATTGTAAAATTGCAGTGAGAAGAAAATTTTAAGTGATCCATCCAATTAAAACTAGGAGTTTGTATATCTCACAGTAACTTTATAATCTTCTTGCAAGCGGAAGTTAATGGAAAGCGAATAAAAGTATCAACAGCAGAGAGTCTTAATATAAATCTGAGGTCTAACTGCATCTCTATGTTTTCCATGCATTATTACCGTTTAAATGACACTGTTATAATATGCAGTTGTTAACGTACTTGCACTGTCTACAAAAACTTTATAAAAAAAGTACACAACACTTGAAATCATATAGAGTTGTAGTATTTCTTGTAAAGTAATCGATAATTTTATTCCTATATGTAGAAAACATTAAAAATCTCAAGATGTCTTTTCAAAGATTTGCTGCTGTGCAATAAATGCGATTTATTTCAATACTCACAGATACAAGAAGGTGGAGGTAAACTAATAATATCTCACCCTCAATTAGTTCATTTTACTAAGCCCATTCCGCGGCAATCAAAACTAAGAGTCAGGGTTCTCTGAAAGCGCACGATAAAGACCTGCATAGATAACAAACGCAGAGTGTGATAACTAATTGCAAGGTGTTGTTTGAAGGTTAAATTCGTAACAACGTTAATTTAATATACACATAACGCGAGTTAAGGCTCGTGGCTGCGAGGGGTCCTTTTTAAAAAGACTTCTTGAACTTCTTAACACATTTATTTATTAATTTACAGAAATTAATGTTGAATTTTGACAATCTTGAATTATTATTTTAAGTCGCAATTAATTACTAATTGTACAAAGTGAGTTATCTACGAACTGCAATGCTAAAGCTGAACGATGGATTAACTGATTGTGAGTGGAGCTCTCGAGCCTTTTATAACATCCCTACCCCCTCACAAGTCTGTAGGAACTTGCAGACCTAATGTCTGCTTACACTTGACTCTTATTCATAATACATTGTTGTAATCTTAAAGCTATTCATAACTACTTTGTTGCGAGCTTACTTCTTCGTAATCTCGGTACGTGACTGTCTGTGACCACCTGTGACCTGACATCTGCAGTGTCACTTATCTCTGTGCTACAAAGTAGCGCTTCCGTTCCCATGAACGTTAATAAACTGAAATAAATTGTCCTTCATGACATTGTTGCACATCACTTAGCGCATTTTCAAATATTTCTAATAACTTCTTAATTATTAGTTTTTTATTTATATAATAAATGGGGGATTACATAACTCGCGTTGAATGTTACCTACAAGCAATGAATATAGTAGTAAAGATACATATTAGCTGCTAAAGCAGAAGATTGAATAAAAAAGGACAAAATTTGTTACGATCAAACGAGCAGGCCAGAAAGAAAAGTGCGAGAGCCACTCACGAATGATTAGCCCTAGTTACTGCAACAGAAGATAAAACGGAAGGAAAAGGAAAGCTGCGATAACACAATCGAAGATGGGGGTCAATCAAAATAAACTCCATGAACCTACAACCCAACAGTAAAGTATAGAAATACAGAAAAAATTAAGAAACAAACAATAGTTAAGATATAAGTAAAATACAAATGAAAAGATTATATTTATTTACAATAACCTTACCTAATCTATTTACTAACACTACTGTACAGGTAAGGAGCTAGTCTCGCAGGGATGTGTTTAACATAAAAAAGGGAAGAAAGCTATGTATAATTCCACCATCAATAAATATCTACAACTATTATATTGGAAAGATACCTTTAACTCAAGTTATCCATCCATAAAAATCAACAGTATTCAATGCATACCCTTCTATAATTATCCTAGTAGTTACATAATACCAGTAACCCAAACATAGCGTAAGCTAGTAAAGCAATCTTTGATAGAAATTGATACTCTTCTACTCTTTACATAATACAAATAAATAAACCGTCACGTTAACTAGCAAAGCAGTCGTTTTATAAAATTGGTACTCTTCTAATCTTTACCTCAAGCATGTTGTTAACGATCTAGGGGACTCAACCGACACGCCACCGTATCCAGGCAAATATGTTGAAACATGATGTGGAACTTACGACTAAGGACCGAAGAGCATGGTCCAGAGGATCATAGGACAGCTGGAACCCACGGTTCGAACTTTAGCATGGGTAACCAATATATTCAAAATACAAAATCCGGAAATCGGGAACCGGAAATCGAGCGGTCACGTAAAATATAAAGGAAGTTTTTCATTACACAAGAATTTTCATAACTGCCCGTTCGAAATTATGATACTCGTTATAAATGCAACAACCAAACAAGAAAAACCTGTAGTTATAAGTGAAACCGTTCAATCCACGACGTACAAGCTGGTTTATTCATAAAAATGGTCCTGGAGAATCTTTTTCCAAAAACATAATCCAATATGTTTTGATAACACGATTGAACTCGTTTTGATTCCACGTCAGAATAATGAATGCAAGAAAAACGATAACGTACGAAAATCCCATTGTATATTCAAACTCACATTTGCAATACAAAAATCAGGTGTTCAGCGAACGTATAATAAAATCGCTTTATATCAAGATTTTCGAAGGACCCATCATAGTAAATTGAAACAAAATGCATGAATAATTTGACATTACACGTAACTTTATCTAATTGCGATTTAAAAGAAGTCAATTAACTATAATAAATATTAAATCCTAAAGATTTTACAGGCGGGTTGTATAATTTTTTAATACTCCCGACCATAAAGGCAAGTATTGTCGACAGCGGGATATTTAATTAAAAGAATACAGGGAAGCTCTGGCGTATAAAAATGAACATAACAATTATTTTTTTGTCTTGAATACTCACATAAAGAGTGAGACATAATTTTGCGAAATGCGCTTCGGTTTATAAGAGATTTTAAGGATCACAACCTAAAGTACAAACGACACCATCGGTCCCCAGATACAAGTGGAAAACCCAGGCAAAAGAGCGATTAATAAATTGAGGCGAAAAATGGTTACCGAAAATCGCTTCTACTTAAGAAAAAGGTTGAATAGCATTTAAAACAATAATGAGTTCTTCGATGAAAACTTCGAACAACTCAGAGTTGGACTAAATGAACTGTAATTCTCGAAAAAGCGATGTAGACCGGGTGAATCGCCTACCTAAAGAACACTGCAGCAAGTTGGTAGGAAACAAACCTCGTAACCTAACATTAGCAGAATTTTCGATGAGTGAAGTATGAAAGAGTATGAAAAGGGTCAACGATTGATATGCGCTCATAAATGTCAGTAGAGCAATGCTCTTCGCAAGATGAATTAGCACGGGCGATAAACCAAAATCAAAAAGAAGCAGTGACTTGTGTACATACCTATACCCCAAATAGAAACCTGGTGGAAAGGGTGTTATCCTGCTGTAATTCCAAAGACCCCACATTCGTGATTATAAGGTATACCAATAAGGTCAAGGGAGGATAATATGCCTATTAGTTTGAAGTTCTAGGTTAATTTGGAACGTAATTTCTCTTAGTACTAGCTGTTCTTATGGCACATTCGAAATGAAGGCATATTGGAAGTTTGGAATCTTGAAAGGTTGAGCTTCAGAATCATTAAAGCTACCAGAATGGATTCTTTGTTGCATTTAGTACATCGGGATGATTTCTGAAACATTTATGGAGTTCAAAGCTTTCAAAAGAGCAACTAGTCGACTGCTAGTCTTCATCAGAAGCCCATATAGGGCAGAAAGCAAAAGGTGACTAAAATAACTTGCGTCCTACTGCAAGCGCACCCGGATCGCAATAACGGGCGCAAATAAGAAACTGTAGTAAGTTTGACGTCATGAATAGGTCCACAAGTAGAAAAGCCCAATTTCGTTAATAATCACGTTTAAAGATTTGTTTAAATATCTGACGGATATTTGCAGTAAGAACGAGAAAAATCTAAAACTGTAGCAAAATTATAGCAGTACCTCGTTGAAGCTTTGGAATCAACAAACG
Organism: Platerodrilus igneus; assembly: GCA_036346225.1. Taxonomy (NCBI): domain Eukaryota; kingdom Metazoa; phylum Arthropoda; class Insecta; order Coleoptera; family Lycidae; genus Platerodrilus; species Platerodrilus igneus. Next base: position 3,663,181 of record JARFIW010001031.1, read on the forward strand.
GATTTTCATTTAAGGATAATCGAAAGGGTTTCAGAAAAGGAGATGAAACCACACGCAATTTGGATTTCGTACTTCCAAGCTTAATAATACAGTGATGCTGAATTTAGTTTTTCCAGGAAGATCAACATCGGGTGAGAAAAGTTTAAATCACAATTATCTTTGGCATGCCAAAATTTTAAGAGAAAATCTTTTAAGAGGTGAGCAGAATCTGTTACACAAAATATGTTAGTGACTCTAAGGTGGGTGCGGGTGGTGTGGTTTCAATTAAGGGAGTAAGTATGACTATTGATATTAGTGCCCCAATCGAAAGGGTTTCAGAAAAGCGCGATGAAACCACACGCAACTTGGAATTCGTAATTTCTGGCTTAATAACACAGTGATGCTGAGTTTAGTTTCTTCAGGACGATGAATATCGGTTGAGGAAAGTTTAAATTACAATCATCTTTGACTTGCCAAAATTTTAAGAGATAATTTTTTATGAAGTGAGCAGAATCTGTTATACAAAATATGTTAGTGACTCTAAGGTGGCTGCGCGTGGTGTGGTTTCAATTAAGGGAGGAAGTATGACTATTGATGTCAGTGCCGAAAAATTTTTCTACTACTCACGCTATTATACATACGAAGAACCGTCTCGTGTGTACCTTCGGTCTCTTCATAGTCATAATTACGTTGTACATGCACCTGGTTTCGCTAGAAACTGCTATGGCAGGCTAAGGAGCATGACACTAGAACTGTTCTCAGCAGCTGGTTTCGGTGGTACATTTTTCGGGAGAATCCTTCAGGCTATCAAAAGCCGACGTCTTACCCCCAAATCCAAAGATCTTATAGCTAGTCTATCAGTCGCCAATCACTAGGCACTCAGGATGTTGAGATGAACGTAAAAGTGGAAAACCAACAGTTGCCTAAGAAAACAGATATTTTCTTAGATAAGATCAACTGCATAAACTCCCAACGATCACCTGTGGAGATTTTGACGAGAGTATGTACCATGAGACTGAGGTTAGAGAGTATTGAGGATATTTATTATGAGGAAGAATATGGCTCAGATTGGGCGAGGGAGGGCGAAAGTGCAAATACCACAAATAGACGGCGAAACTATTAAGTTTATTTTCAAATTGTTGTTCGTAGAAACTGAATCATAGACCTGAATGCGACGAATTGTACCAGATATCATGTCTAAAGTTTTGTGTGAAGTCTGATCCAAACCAGAAACGGGAATTGAAGAAGGGCAAGACAATATACTGATAGTCTAGCGACACGACTCAGTAATAAATGAAATTTGACTTCCAGTGTCTACAAGAGCACGAATAATGTTGATTTCGCTTGTCAAGAATTTCAAGACGAAATGTAGGTAACAGAGCTAGACAGGTTGTCACTTAAGTCCCAATTGTCGTTGTACAAGTAACTTGACCAGACGAACTGATTTGCATATTTTCTTCGCGAATTGGAGTTGAAGAAGGTTGTGACGTAGCAGTCAACGACACAAAGTGCAACAATTAATGATGATTTTTATGGCAAGTTTTGCAACACAATTTTGACAGAGAAGACGTTGGTCAGAGACAATTCAAACATAACCGATGGTGCTTGTGACACTACGTTGGAGACAATTTTAGAAATTGCTCGCGAGAATACAACAAATGAGTACCTTTACAAAGAATGCAAGACAACGGACTATTCTTAGAAGAATTAATAGTCTGGCTAAAAATGTTTTAGGCTTCAATTCAAAATTCGAATGCGTGGGACATTTACTATTACGTTGTTTATAAGCGGTACCTGTAGGCGATTTTGAGTGTTAGCTTAGAACAAGATTATCCAATGTCACACACTGTTTCGGCAAAAAACCCTTGATACAATTGAATCTATGTACCTCAGTGGAGTTGAAGTGCAATTCAAATCGTTTACGAGTTTCTGGTTGAGTTGATATAATAAAAGTACTGCAAGAAGGAAGTCCCAACGTTCAATATCAAATTGCAACGATGCCAAAAACGATAAATTTTCTGAAAAGCTATCAATTAAAATTTCTAAATTGTTTTACGTTTTTAGAACATGTAAGCAGGTAAGTTGGTCTTGCAGATCAGGCTCTGTATTTATAAATATGCCAACATACATCTGCGTAAAGTCCTTATAATTAATCCCTTTTAACTGTACGAAAATCTTAAGAAAGCTTGCCCAACAGTTGTAAACCTGTCAAAGATGAGACAAGGGTAGTTTAATACAATGAGCTTTAAATTATAAGGTTGCTCATGGATGTAAACTTGCTATCCAAAGGGATATAACCAAAAAAGAAGTGCAGGTAGAATTTTAGTGGTTTCAAATTCCTACTGACAAGTTGACAAATTATACAAGGGACAACTCAAAAGCTGTCTTCAACACTAGCAAACGGGTTTTTCTATACAAACGATTAGACCTGATTTTAAAGATGTAAACTATTAAAGCTTCCACCTATATTATATAATAAGCAAAGTAAATCTTAATTTGTATAATCAAATAATGATCGATATTTAACAAGTAACTTATGTAACGAATTTTTGTGTATATGCTAATGAGTACAAATTTGATGCAAATATATTTGGGTTAAAGTTTTACATACATGTATGCCATAACGAGAAGGAATTAATTTACTCCTGGACCAGTTCGATCCGGCGCGAAGGACCAAAAATGTACCACGATTAGGTCTATTTTAATGAGTTGGCGCGTCTAATTAGTTTGAATGAACTGTATTTACGGAATCTTAAATAGCGCGAGCTTTACAAACAATTGTATGTATGTAAACAAGAAACAAATTTGTCGTTACATATCACTCACCAGTTGTGCATGTTGTGGCCATGATTTTCGTGCGATGTTGTCCCTCTGGTGATGCACTAATGTTCTATGGTCCATTGTTTGGAGGGAACGCACGGCACTGAGTTCGACCATTGCTTACAAAGACCTACGACGAAGTCCCAGTTCTATTCAAAGCGCTAAACTACCGCCACACGCATGAGATTACGACAACGCAAGCACGTTCAAAGGGCTGTCTTGTTTCACAATTGTTTTGGTTTTAATTAATACGAAACAATATCGTTGGTCCAATAATTAGATCCGCCGCAAACTTCAGGTTTCTCCTACTATCGTCTTTGACCGACGTTCAATAAATCCCATTACTCGCCCGTTGCTTCTATATGCTTTAAGAGCCTATCGTACCACCTCCACAGCTTCCATATACGCACTCCTTTTAATTCCACACCTACATACTCCTACGCTCCATTGTCTAATTACGCAACTTCAAATTCCATCGCCCGCTCTACTTGTAGAACAGTATCGCACCCATACGTTTACAGATACCAAATTCCTAAAACAAAACTCTGCAATTTACATATGACGGGTGCACCGAACCTAATCCGACTTTGGCAGACACACCTTCGAAATATTTCCGGTCATTTCAAACATTCCTCAACATATCCCTTTATCCTCCAGCACTGCGACAGAAACTTCCGAGAAAATTACACTCTTTTAACCGTACTTGTTCCTCAGTCTGCCGGTGCGCTCCGCTATCCGAACTCGAAACTTTTGTGCATCCCATATTTCTTGTCCAAACACAATCCAACCTCCAAGCTCGTTTCAAAACATCAACTAACCACAATTTCTATACCCGTCTCCCAAATATTACCTTCTTAATCTCAAACTCTTCAAAGGAAATTAACACTTTCCTTAAGGAAATCCTGTTCACTAAACTTTGCATCTGAATTAGCCTAGGGAAAGAACATTCACTATCATACACACCCCCATTCGAGCACCCCAACCTAACCATTACAACATTACACGAACGACCCAGATCATAGTACACTAGAACTACACCAGTTTTCCAATCAGCACGAAACAATACACCATAGAAAGCGAGAAGCACATCCTGGGAGAAAAGAAGGGCAAGGAATTTATTTATGTTTAAATAGTGTTAATGCGGCGGTTAACTTCGATAACCACAGATGGTGAGATTAGTGAACATGTATATTTAACAATAAGAATAGCAGAAAACTTCAAGTGCGTACCTAAGTTATTAGATTTAGCGGTGTTCGAAAAACTAGTAGTAAAAAACGTAGACTTTTTGATAGAAGTTCGTATCTGTCTAACAAAATACCATAGCGACGCACACTTTTAAACAAGTTTTCGCGGTACATCAATAACACAGAGTAGCTTGAAGGCTGAATCGCGACAAATCTAATGACATTTAATGTCCACAGGGCGAATGCGAGTTTGCCTGCAAGCTTCATCTTATGGTATAACTAACAGCAAATTAACTATAAATACAAACGGAATAAATAGAATGTATAAACTAGGATAGACCTTGGCCAAGGTATAGTTTAAAACAATAAATGAATAAAAAGAAAATAAGTAGGGCAATTCTTTTAATTCAGGAGGAATACAAAATTCAAATTCTCTGTCCGGTATACTTGGTATTAAATCTATCTTGCCCAACTTTTACTTTACTACTTGACGCGAAATCATCAGTTTGATATTGGTAACCGATAACGACCGTTGAATGTAATTCTGATCTGTAACTTTCCGGCTTGAGATACGACATGTGACAAAGGAATCATTGATTTGTCAACCTTCTAGGGGTGCATAATGTGTTCATTGCTAGTACGATTGCTAATAAATTTATTATCTTCCTGCTGAAGTCTAAAATACACTACAAGCCTGAGAAAGATTGCATAAAAATTGTAACAATAGAAGTAGTATCTCCAACTGATGACATAAAAACGTCGTCCTATTAAAAGCTAAATTACAGCAAAACACAGAATGAGTTCTGGGTGACACTTTTTTTAGACTATTACATATTTATAAATTTAATTCCAGAGTCCTACTTTAAAAATTCAGAAAATCGCTCTGCCGTAGGCAGCACTCTAATTTATCTTTATTGTACATTACATTTTGTTTTTCACGTAGTTGCTTTTGCTATATTTCGTACGATATCTCGCAAGTATTACAAACACAATTATCGTGACAGTCATAAATTTTATAACGAAAAAATGTATGGAAATAAACCACAAGCGCCTATCTTTAGGATAATGTGCAAACGTAGACCCTTTAAATTTTGTGAATAGTGTAAACTATAAAAATAAACCTTACATATGACAGAGGGTAATTTGGAATATCTGCAAAAGAAAAGTTATAACGGTCATAAAAAGTAAATATGTGAAGTTTTAGACAATCATATGCTACGGAAGCTGTACTACTGAGATTCGAGAGGAAAACTTGAAGCTTGCTTTTCTCAGGAGAGGCTTCATGACCAAAATCATGACAAGAATATATTTTAGTAATAATCTGTTTATATTATTTTATAATATTTATTAAATAAGGCAGCTAATTATTTATGGCAAAGTACCACATGTAAATATAATTCACTTAAAATTTTAAAACGTTTTCCATAAGTATAGTGTCGGGAATTGCATTTTTAAAATAAATTTCTAAGTTAATTTTGCTTCATTTTAGAGCAACTGTAAATACCAATTACAAATAGTAAGTGTAAAAAATGTAGATCCTTAACCTGCAGTGTAAGCACGTGCATCTTATTTAGATTAAAATGTAGGTATGAGTCCGAAAAGCTTTGAATTGTCAGTAGTATAGAAATCAATAATTTAAGACCGTTATCAAGGAGGGTGAACGATTAACGGATATTCTAAGTGTAAATATTCATTGCATGCATTTTTATTATATTTAGTAGGAAGCTTTAACATTTGTATAAATTTCAAAGTTATAGCAGTAGCGAAACAAATATTGTTGAAAACAAGTTCTTAGTAGAAGTTTATTTCAAGGTTTCTCAATAACTTGGTGGTGTTGAAAGTTTTCTGAATAGTGCAGTAAACAAAATAATCGTTGCTATATTCTCGGTAGATAGACAGAGGACGTGCTTAAATAACATTTATTTTCTGCGAAGGTAGTGACGTATGGAACAGGCAGGGATCGATATAAGATAAAAACGGTTTATTTCTAGCATGCTTTCAAGTGGGATAAAAGATAAGCATATGTTAAGGGTTCGTTTGTCTTTGTAAGAAACTATAGGTCAAGGAAAAATTAAAGCTTATAGGTACGAGTGAGATGCAGCATGGGTGTAGAGACATCGTTTGAAATATGTGGAGTAGGGAATAGATATCGAGGTTATAGACAAGATTACATAGATGGAACGAAGATAGGTTATTAGATCTCATATATAGAAGGGGATAGACGATAGTTTAGAGAAGGAAAATGCTAGTTAGGGTAAGCGTGATTGTAAACAAGGAGTAAAAAGGAAACGGAGATATTGTATACAGATTAGACAAGGATACAGCGAACGGGTAGTAACAATAGTAAATATAGAAAGGATACAATGAAATAAATAGAAAATGTTTGTCTGTGAGTTAGACTAAGACAACCTGAATATTGAAGACGTGCTTTAGAGTGTAGAACTTGTATCAGTTTGACCAAGGGTTTCGGCGAATTTAACATCCGTTGTATATTTTCGTAATAAATCGTTTGCTTGTTTTGAAAATTTCTTAGATTTGAAGACGGTTGGTACACAGCTGCGTGTTTTAAGTCGAAATAATGAACGTTATCGGAGGAGGTTGCAGAATTACCGACGGTTGAAAGTTGTTTGTGAGTGTGTGGTTTGTAGAAGCGTGTCAACGGTTTGAAAATTTACCAAGAAGGTATATTTGTTTGAGGTGGTATGTTTTAAGAATTACAACTAGACAAGGGGGCAGGAGGCAGTGAGAGGATCTCTTTTACTTCTCATCCAAGCTTCGAGTAATATTTGTAAATCAATTATGTAACTACTGATTTTAATAAATTAATTCAAGTTAATTAAAAACATGCACAAGTTGGTGTATTATTGTATAAGCTGTTCAGCGATTTTATGCAGTACATTTGAGTATACGAAGCTTGCGTCAGAACAGTAAGTGAAGATTGCTTGCTATTTTTGGTTGTTGAAGCGAGATAAACATTTTATGGAGTAGTGGATATAAAATGGATCGACGTGATGGTGTACTGAGGCTAGTTGGATCCGTAGATGGAATCTAAGATTTGGAAATACCATAATTTGGTGGTTGGTTTCTGAACGTGCAGTCATAATCGAGGTGGTGCTTACCACCTGTGAAACTTTATTCTGTTGTGTGTATTTCGACTATACACCAAGTACCACTACAATACATACAGCTACTCGACAGCTACCTCACAGACCGAAAACTACAAGTACGGACAGCTATCGCACGAAGTACCTATCACGGCTGTAGTTCCGCAAGGCGAATGTCTCTCAGCAGCACTGTTCAACGCTTACATACAGGACATACCCTGCAACGATAACGTCAAATGCAGACTATACGCTGACGACACCTTATTCATCACAACAGCACGTTATCCCAGACTAGCGATACAAAGACTGCAACGTCAACTGGACACCCTACCCGACTGGTTGGGAAGATGGAAATTACAAATCAACGTCGACAAAACAGAAACCATACTTTTCCCACGACACAGACTACACCGACACCCTCCGCCAACGTTTGGAAGGCAGCAACTTCCGTGGAAAAACACCATACAATACCTCGGAGTGACGATCGGCAGAAACCTCTGCTTCCACACACATCTAGACGAGACGCTTAAAAAACAAGACAAACCAATGGCGATCTACATCCGATGTTGACATTTAAATGCAAACTACCGACAGAAACACGGACCACAATCTACAAAACGCACATAAGACCGATCATCAACTACGGATCACAAGCATGGCTGACATACCTTTCAAAGACAAACTTACGACGCCTAGAAGCATTTCAGAACATCATCCTTCGACTGATTACCGGCGCACGGTGGTTCGTCAGAAATGATACAATAGTAAACGACTTAAACATTCCCACAGTACACGAATACTGTAGAACAAGCGCCACAAAAACATATCAAACAATAAACGACTCACCTCATCCATCCATACGAGACGTCGCACCGCTACAAGGCACACTTCAAACAATCAAAAAACGACCACGCTGACTACTAGATGTGTAACATAACATCAGACAAAAGCACACCAGACCGGAACTAGTTGGCTAAATAAAAAAAACAACTAGGACACAACACGAGATCCAGACCACTAGGTGGAAAAACAGACACCTAGAACACTCTCACAACAATACGATACAGACAAGACAGCAAAAACCACTAGGTTAATGCTGACTACTAGACCCGCCCTGAGAGGGCAGGATCAACCAGGATATCGTGTGTATTTGGTGCGTTGTGACATTTTGGTGCCGTATTGGCATAATTTTAGAAATACTACGGACAAAAGGGTTTACTTTTGAACTGTTATAGAGTATTTTATTTATCTTATTTTTGTGTAAGGATTTATAATTATAAAATAATTTTTTAGTATCTGTTTATCTACAAAGTAAAAGGGTCTATTGATGATTTTAGTGCAAAAATTAGCACATGTATACAAAAAGAGTTTTTACTATGAGCTCATATTAGACCTGGGGTATGGTTAAGCCCGATTACTTAACTGAATTTATTACAAGTAGAGTTGTAGTGCAAATATTAGATTGAAAATGAATTATTGTGAAATGAGGATGATTGTAATGTAATCTATGGGTGAAATAATATATAGATAAAGATTTCTTTTTGTTGTATAGAGTTTTCTGTTGGAATAAATTGTGTTGAATGTTTGGAAGTCGAGTTTCCTTTGATAGAAAATAAGGTAATACTTTTGTGTATAAGTAGCAGAGTAGCCGTAGCGAACTTCACTGAAGAAGATAAGTTTTGGTAACCAGGAAGGTAGGTGATCCAGCATATGTCCAGGTAAACTCCGCAGAATTTATATAGACCCAATTTTGGAGGCTCGAATTAATTTTAGGCTTCAATTCAGGTAGACTTCAGAGCATTTATGACGTTCAAAAGCGTGGAGCACGAATTTACCAACTTGTTTTCAGAGGAACCTCGTAGCATTTTTATGTAGACCAATTGTGGGGTGAAACCTCACAGTAATTATGACGCCAAAAGTGTGGGGCACGAATTTTCCAACTTGCTTTCAGGTAGAAACCTCACAGCAATACACACACACGCACGCACGCACGCACCCACACACACACACACACACACTTTGAAATTCCATGATTTGTATTTATTTCAACAGTTTTATTTTATACGAGTAGATGGGCCCGTCGTGAAACCCTAAATTGATTTTTATTCAGGTCTATGGTGAGCTCAGTATAAACCCAGTTACTTTAAATGCCTAAAAACGTCACGATTTTGTTCAAAACAAATTTAAAGACCCGTTTACTTCTTACATCAAAAATTTTATGTCATTTAGTAACACTTATAAATGATAAAAACCATCAGTCCATTACATATACCCCTTTAAATGAGTTTTAATGGTAATAAAATACACCCCCAATAAGTCAAATCACTCAAACACAAAATAACAGCACAAATGTTTAAGCAAAAGCAAGAGAAATTAATTTCGTTACCTGGAGTAAGCTCTTTTTTATCATCGCCTCTAAAAATGTTGTCCATACACTTCGCCGTAATACATAAATCCAACACATTTTCACTCGCTATCCAAATCTCTGCAGCCGCCTTCAGTGTTTCTACCTCGATACTTGACTAGACAAAGCTAATCACCTTCCGTAATTACTAAACCTCACGCATTCTTGTTTCAAACACTTTTCAACTTGCTTACCCTAGTACCATCCTTTCATCTGTTTGTTGAGTGTAGTAACAGCACCGTCAATTAACTCGCACTCACTTGTGCAATACACACGTTAAAAACAACTACAGACGTGCTGTACTAACAGGGCTTTACACTTTTAAATTAGAATGTTGATTTAGCAAAGCAAAGTCAAACGAATAAGCGACCTACGATAATAATCAAAAGTAAGAGTAAGTAAGAAATCTCTATTAGCCCTCCTAGTGTATTTATATTTTCTAATCCACCTCTCTCGGACCCTATTTTAGTCGAAAAGCTTATTTTATCTCAATTGCTTCTAAAAAATTTACGCGTAACCGACTAGTACTACCGAAAAATTTTCTTTCCACCGTACTTTTTACCTGAAATCTGTTCAACAACATATAACCGTTGCGAGCTTCTTGAAACTTCTAGCCTTCAACCAATCAGACTGCTTTCCCCCCCATTTCTACGTTCAGTCTCTAGCTATCTTCCCTTGTTTAACCTATATTTCCTGTCCTTTTTAAAATCCCACTCAAGCAACAGAAAATCGATATTATGGTTGACTTCCAAATCTACCGCGTACTTTAAACGAGTATTTTAACCAACTTATATTATACATGCTCTCTGTCTGATTTACAGTACAGATATTCTATTTCACTCTGCCTTCAACCGATCTGTTGTTTTAGTAGCTTTTGTATCGACCGTTACATACAATTCCACAGAATTTTGTCCCAACGTACATTCAAATTACCTTGAACTTGTTATTTTCAACTGTTAGGTTATTCTATGAAGCGCACCGTTCGTTTGAAATTATATTTCCAAGTTTTAGCATTTCTTAGGATTTGTATTTTAACGAACGTTTAGTTTAGATAAATTGAAAATATTCGTTTACCTTATTGATTAATATACCCAAAAGTTCTGTTTATTATCCGATGCGCTTGATTTAAAATATTAAAACTAATTATGCGTAGCTTTGAGTTTTCACGTACTCCAAAGCTTCTACACGTTATGCAAATTTTACCTTTCAATTTAGAAATATAAAAATATGTTATTATGCGTCCGTTTTCAATGTCACAACTAATTAATTTGGCGCGTAAATAAATCGTTCCTTTTTCCTATATACACCGTCGTTAAAAATTTATTATCTAGACCTATCTATCACTCTTAATCTATAATTTCCACGACAATATATATATATATATATATTGCTGTGATAAGGGGTTGTTTAGGAGTGTATTTAATAGCAAGGGTCGTGTAGTAACCATAAATTGCAATAGGAATCAGAAAACTGCATTTATTTTGCAGAAAGTAATTTGTACATTATGTAAATAGCAAGCATTTAACACCCTGTATATAGACCATAATTAGCTTAAAGCGATGCAAGGAAGCATATCTTACAACAATAGAACGCGTATTTAGCAGAAAAATAGGTAATTTATACATTATGTAAATAGCAAGTATTTAACACTTTGTATATAGACCGTTATTAATTTTAAGTAATGCCAGTAAGAATATCTTTCAACAACAGAACGCGTATTCAGAAGAAATGATAGTATATGTAATTAAACACGCGTTGAGAAGTGTTCTAATTAGTTATAAAACAAATACAAAGATAAGAGATAAAACCTAACAAAGCTTTTTGCAATTACGCGGAAACAAGAAACGTTTTGATAAGAAAACGCAGTTTTCAAAGACGCATAAAAATACATAAACGAAAATAGCATTGAAGTTACATCATTTATTTGGTTCAATTATCCAAAAGGCGATATCTAAACAAAACAACGTATGGTCAAGATAACGAATATTAAGGTATCAAATAAACAGCATTGCAGTCTCTGGATTACTGTATTCAAATTCGTGCCCCACCTGGGCCAACATAAAATTTAAAAAATTTTTAAAAATTAAAAATTTTCCTTACCCTTTTTATTAGGGTCTACTAACTTCTTCAGCTTCCTTGGCTAGCTAAGCTGGGCCTCTTCTCGAATACCTAAATTTACAGACATACCTTTTTCATACTCGCACACCATTCAATAAAATCACCAAATAATACAACAGCCATACAACCTTTTATTTACACCTATTAACAGATAAATTTTATTTACACATGTGTTAAAACAGTTTAAAACAATAATTATTAGATCAATTTATGACATGTTTTTAAAGTCCTAGGTTTTTATAGTGATTTTTAAACAATTCAATTAAATATGAGTAGATGGGCCCCACATGTTACCCTAAATTGACCTCACACTGGAGTATTGTGAGCTCATTATAACCTAGTTTAGTTTGTATATGCCTTTTAAACCTTGCATAAATTAAAACAAAATTTACAGACCCGTTTACCTTTTACAATTCAATTTATATCCTGAATAAAGTTTTGTATGTTCTAAATACACTCTTTTTCAATATTCAATGTCCCGTACATGTATCTTTTACAATAAGTTTCTACAACCATAAATAATATGCCACCCAAAAAAAGTCAACCACACAACAAAAAATTCCACGAATTCTTATAAAACAACACAAATTTCAAATAAATTACCTGGAGAATTCTTCAGCCTTCCTTCCCGTCGGAGATGATTGCCAGAAAACCCCTCGGCGTTGTTTCCATTTACTGTGCTGCTCTACCATCTGCTACCTCTGCAAGCTATGCGCCTCGTCTCACAGTACCATTCCATATATTATGCATACAAACTTGATTACTTGTGGTGCTTACCTCCATATATCATACATCCATTTAATAATTTTTTGTTGTAGTAGCCGGATCCTTTTTAATTTAATACGCACTACTCGTACTTCGCGTCAATAATTAAAGGTCTGCTACTACTGTTTTATACTTGCAACCACTATATTTACAATAACATTACAACACATACATAAAATACTAACAAAATGCTTTATTATTATCGTAGTTTGAATCGGTATTCAGCACTTTTTCGAAGTAACGGAAAAGAGAAGAGGCTTTAATAAGCTAGCTTCCAAACCCCCTAGTGGATGCGCTTCCTTCGAAAAACTTATTTTCAAAACGAATTCTAAAAATTTTGAGCATAACCGTCGCTTCTTTTCGAAAATTTCTCCCACCGTACTTGTTGTATACCTCGAATTCGCTTTCAATCTTCGCTTGTGCGTTCGTTTCTAACACTGTGGGCTTTCGACCAATGACAGAGTTTTCTGTCGTCACCAAACTAATTTTAAGCGCTATGCATTTTAATTCTAAGCATGTTTGTTGTCTCGTTCAAAACCCCACTTGAGTTACAGAAAATCGATATTGATGACATCCTATCTCAACTCCACATGTATGCCTTACGTGATTTTCAATCCCAACGCTTTTATATTTGTCTCTATCTGTTGCATATTACCAATCGTTCATTTCACTCGCTCCTAAGATGTTTGTTACCCTAGCTGTTTATCCAAACTGACGGTTGAAAATAATTTCTATGAAATCTTATCGTATCATACGTCCGAGTTCTTTAAACGTAACTTTTAACAAGCAGGTGCTTCTGTTAATTATCGACCGTTTGAACATAACAATTCCTCGACTTTCTACTTCTTCGTATTTGATAAAACTGACGTTGGCTTTTACAACGAATACATTTGCTTTGGAAATTATTGATTTGCTTATGCAAGCACGTTCCCTTATGCTTATATGTGTTTGATTAAATAAATTATGGTTAATTATGTGTATCCTTAAACTTCTATTTGCTTTGAAGCTTTTTTTCTTTATGTAATTCTAACATTCCAATTATTAAATATAAAAATACCCTAATACTCGTCCGTTTTCACTAAATGACTTAAATTAATTTGGCTCGTAAATAATTTGCTCTTTTCTATATACATGGTTGCTAAAATTTTATTGTTTTACACTGATTTACCCCTTTGAATCTACAACAATATATATATATATATATATATATATATATATATATATATCGACTCCTTTCGCCCTAATTGGGGCTACATCAGGACAAGAGTAGCAAAGTTGTAATATTAATACAGACACATTATGGAAAGTACAGCATCACCTAGCTCACAACTTGTGTCTTCGTTTCGTTTCACCTGACATCGTAGGTTTTTAGCAACAGTCGGCACGAAGGAGATCCGGTTCAATTGCCTTTTTCTATAGCCAAAAGTTATAATTTAAAAGAAAAGTAGGATTAATGAGTCTTAAATTAAGACAAAGAAAAAAAAATTATTGGCAAGTGACTCAAATTCAGCCACGAGGCCATCCTGTCGACGCGTTTCGTCCTAATCGGGGCTCATCAGGACAGGAATAGCAAAGTTGTAAAATTAATACAGACAAATTGTGGAATTTTATCCTCCTAATAAATAATTTTTATAAGATTAAGAACTTATTCTAATTTGTGTTACAAATACTTAAATATTCTTATACGTTACAAAAAAAGAACCAAAATTTATACTTGCGATTGTTTGAACCTCATTTTCATTATCACTAACGGCATTAAATACTTCCTGGTTTCATGTTGTCTCCATTGGACTTTAGAATATTAGTTTCCAAAATGCATATTTACTTATAATCGATTAAACTCAGTAGTAGTTCTTGCATCAAGATTATTTATGTCGAAGATCGTTCAATTTTTGTTGCATAATTGCAAAGTTCTGTGTTCTTTATTGCGTGTCTTACAATGAATTATAGATTGCTCGAACTTACACGTTCGTAAAATTTAATGCACGTACTTAGTGTTCAGTTCGCATTCCTGCGGAAAGATATAAACTAATTTTTATCGATTTACGACATTTTTAACAGCGCGCCAGTTCTTTGAATAAACGTTTATTTATTAATGAGGTATTTAAGTATTTCTTGCTATAGATGACCCACTTTTCTCTATTACTCATGAAGTTTCTGGAATATGTTTTATTTTAAAATGAATTTATGTTATACACACACCGAAATCAATTTAGCCAATTAAAGCTTTCGCTTTCTGTATGATTTTGCAAAATGCAAAGAGATTTGCATCTTATTAATTGTAACAAAGGATTGGTTTTATTGAAACTAAAACGTGTTCTAGCGCGTTTTTATAAAGATTAAAATGTTATTCTTAACAAGATTGAATGTAATTTTATTGTAAATGAAACACACTGCTCTATGCCATTTAAGGCAAACGAAGCGCATATTTTATGCACAGAAGATGTATTTTTATGATAATTAATTAAAGCTTTATCTTTTAGAATGATTATTTAAACACACGAAAATATACTTTGCTTTGAATTTACAATACGCTTATTTTTATACACCGTTGGAACAGCGATTCCTAGGAAATATTAATTCTTCTAGTTTCTTCTTATTTAGGTTTTATTTATATAATTTGGGGATTCAATGACTCTCGTGACCCCCTTATCACGTTAAAATATTAATGCTTTTTTATTTTGCTTGTTTTCTTTAGAAGTTCTGGTTTCATAATCCATTGTACTGCAACTTAAAATAGTTTTTCCTTGTTTCCTTGGAAAATGTTAAAGTTTTTTGAATTAAAAGTGTTGCCTGATTGATATTCGCCCTTTCACTCTGTGCAGTTTATGAAATACTGTTAAGCTCTTCTAGAATTTGACTTAAAAAAACAGTTGAAAAGATAAAATCAAAATTTTCTATGCTAGTTAATATTTGTTTTTCTACGTCAGTCATTTTATCAAGAGCAAATTACTATATCTTTATACTCAAATCTTATGGCAGTTAAAGATTTATTCTGTTGGCGTAACGTGTAGGATTTAACCGTTTTAATCGTATCATACTTTCTTTAAAAACAGAAAGCCAATCCCATCTTATAATATTAGCAATAGATATGTTTTCTAAAAGTTGAAAAACAATTCATTTTTTTATACCTTTAATGGTATCATTTATGACTAGATTTAAGTTATGGGCCCCAAAGTGCATATATAAAGCTGTAGGTTCTATGTTTAATATTCCTTTTTGTACACCAGTATAAATGCCGCTCATAACGTTAGTCTCATCGTAACCCTGCCCCCTACATTTATTTATATCTAGTTGCATGTTGGAAAAATTGCAAAATATAGTATTGCATAATACTTCTGCAGATTGGTACTCTACTTCTGTAAATTCCATAAACATTTCACAGATATCTATTTTGGTTACCTCTCCTTCGCTATCATTTTTAAAATCAAGGTATCTTATAATTTTATTTAATTGATCAGTCTTAGTTATATCTTGTGTAGTGTCCATTATGATTGAGAAAAAAGGGGCGGATCTAATTTTATCTAATAAAGTACTTTTCAAGTGCGTGCTTAAAGTATTAATAATGTGGTTTGAATTTTTTGGGAAAGATCTTTAATTGATTCTTTGGGTTGTTCAAGCACATTTTGTAATATAGGATCATTATTACTAATTAAATGATCTTAACTTAAGAAATTACAGTTGTAGCTGTCCCATAATTCTTATCAACTTTTTCTGTGTCCTCAAAATGACTTCTTGTCAAAAAAAAACGTGCATCGCTCTTGAAGTAATAAGACGAGTAATGTAGAAAATACATATAAGGGCAAACTGCAGAATCAAATTGAACTCGTTTTTCGCAAGAATTAAATCCAATCCCAGTATTATCCAACACATAGGTGTGATTAGAAACTCGAAACAAGCTATATCAAATAAGTACGATCCATTACGTCAACGAGTTTTTAGGATTGGTTATTATGAGAATTATACGCTATAGTGATATGTATCAAACCAACGGATACTTCAAACAAGGTACCGACTATTTAAATTATAGAAAAACTTTTAATTTCGCAGTAAATAGGTTTAAATAAAATTGTAGTAGAGCGCACTTATTGTAGGAAAGTCTAATATACAGGATAGTGTCTGAGTACTGGAAGTAATGAAATAAAAGTCGTAAGGTTTCGTATACCGTCGGAAGGTGAACGTAACAATTCCTTCAATGGTTTTTTTTGTGTTTTTGCAGCTCCGTTTGTGGATAATTGAATAAGTAATAATTATATGATAGCTTTTTAAATTACAAAACCATATACATGCTTTAATTCGAAAAGTTAGATAGATTTAAATTAAACACTTAAAGATTTATTTGTATGTACTGCTCTACGGGAATTAAACCATGCTCAAATCAATAGTAGTTTAATAAAAAATAGTTACATAAATACCTAGGTTTCAATATGAAAAACCTCCTATAACACCAACACACCAATTTCGGGCAAAACGCACTGCAATGATTTCTTAATATCTTTCGGTTGTATGGTGCAGCCGACCAGAGTAGCGCAGCTTAGTAAGCTATCTGAGAATCTGATGTAGCGGCAATAGCCATTTAATTCCTGTTTAAAGCCCCGAAAAACAAATTAACCCAGGTCGTTTAATAAAACTTTATGCAGTGTATCACGTAAGAATAGTAGACACTTTTGTTATTAAAGTCTTATTAAAGTCTCTTTCAGCGGCTTATTAACCCATAGGAAATAAAATAGCACAGGTAGAAAGAGAAGATGCAGAGTACATGTGGTGTTCATTGTTTAGTTTACTTATTATTCCTTGTCTTTGTATTTCAGTAGTTCTAGTAATAATAACATCAGGAAAACCGTTCGTTAACCTGGCTCTTGAATTATCTGCAACTTTTTTTTTAACAATTTTTGCCCGCCAAATTTGGATACGTTGAAGTTGAATAAATTGGATTTCTTATCATTTGGGTCTCTTTGCACTTGGGGTTTCCTGCATTACGGGGGTGGTGGGGTGTAGTTACGCCACTTAATAGTAGAAACAGTTTCTTAACTACAACCACGTAGTTTGTTATCCAATTGCTCAATCAACGTGTACTTACTACAATTTAGTTTTCTTGCTACTTGGGCAGTCACATCTTATTGCAGTAACAGTGTGCTTTATTTTTGAACACGAGTTACGTATTCCCCAGTTCTATATATATATATATATATATATATATATATATATATATATATACAAATTAAATAGGAATTATTAGAAAATTATAAAGAAACTTAAGTTAAATGCAACATTGTATCTCAAGGATAAATATGAAAAGGTTATTAGTTCACAAGATGTGAGAACGGATGTGAATACATTCTATTCCAGACGTAAGTGATACTGCAGGTGCAGGTTACAGACTGTTCAGAAACCAAAATTACTTAGAAATTAAGATTGTTACATTGTATAATAAATAGAATAAAGAAATAAGCAGACATCAGCTCTGCAAGTTCCCACAGACATGTGAGGGGCAGGGACAACATGAATATCCCGGAAGCACCAGATCAGTCAGTCAGTCTTAAGTGTTTCAGCTTTTATATTGTAGTTTGCTTAGGCTACTCGCCCTCAATTAAATTCAATTAATAATTCAACTTCGACTTAGTATAAATTATATCAGCTTGTCAAAATTCTACATGTAATATCTGTTTAAGAAATAAAGTTGTTACAAGAACTTTTGGAAGAAATTTTTAAAAAGACCACTCCCAAGGCCCGGAATGTAACTCACGTAGAATTACCATAAATCTGTAATTTTTGTTTGAAGGGTGGGCTCTCGGGTGGGCCAATTTGGAGGTGGATCAGATTACCTACGCCTACCTTTAACTACGTACCGTGTCTGCAATAACGTTCCGGTTTGTTGTAGAAAATCAAAGAAAATGGATTCGGGCAGAACCAAAAATGCAATAGCTGATAGTAAAAGATTTACATTTACGTTTCTAATCTCTCAATCATAGATCCTTAATCCATCTAAACATTTACTGAAATAAATCGCGAAATGTTCACATCAGCCAATCTGACTATATTCTTGGCATAGTGAATTGCTCCAAATTCAATAAGCTAACAAGTAACCACTTTATCCAGGCAGTTAAACTAATCTTGGTAATTTCTCATCAGTCGAGTAAGTAAACTACCGCTCACTGGAACAGCTGCTAAAGGTTTATTTCGATATTAATTGAATTTAATTGAACTGGAAAGTACTTGTTAAAAATATACCAATCTACTGAAACACAAATGTCACACGATACAAAAACATTCTGAAAGCTCCATGGGTTAAAGGAAATCAATAGGTGTTCAAATGTAAAGGTCGCAAGTTTTAACAAGATTACATTAAAAAGTTTTTCTTCCATTATCCTTTTTTTTTTAGAAAACGCGCTTATAACTTTTCAATTTCGAACTGATTTGATTGATGCATGTGTCAAGCCTTCAACGTAAAGAGGATATATAAAGTACTTCAAATTTGAAAGCTATTTTAGTAATGAAGAGAAGTTTGGAAAGCCGTGTTTTCGAGCAAATTGTTCTACCAAGCTCTAAAAGGTTCGAACCGTATACTTTGTTTTTGATTATGCACAGCGTGAGATCATTATTTATAACGAAGTATTACAACAGTGGGGTGGAGGTGGTGAAGAACGAGGACAAAGGATAAGAAATCTCAACCATTACAAAGAACATTTTTTGAATCTAGGGGACAGATTCATAAAACTAGTAAATAGAGACTTTTATATTAACAAAAGTATTTTATATAAATTACAGAGCGAGTGATATCCAAACTAACCTCCGCACCCACGCATTGCGTACCTACGCACCCACGTACACACGCATACCCGTAATCGAGTACACACACGCACAAGTACACTACGCACACACACTCATACACACATGTACACACAAGATATGCACATTGCTGAGAAAAGGACGCCATTTTAGCTCATAAGGGTTGAATACTAACTTTGATTGAATAAATATAAAAGAGCTAACTTTTATTAAAAACGTTTAATGTTGAAAATGCGCTTTATACAAGCTTAAGTGGGGGAAGATTTTATGCATGGAAACTATTAATAAGCATAAAGACCTACTACAAAAGGGTGTTTTATTTTAAAGAAATTGGGTTATATTTTATACATAATGTCATTTATAAGAATCGAAAGTTACTAATGGTCTAAACGTATTAATTTAAACTGAATAATTGCAATTATTTCGAAAAATCATCCAAATATTAATAATCGAGCAACTGTTAAATTGGAAACTTCAAATTCTTGTTACATTCAATCAATCACGTAGCCTAGCTTTTGTTGTACAAACCTACACTTGCAAGTGATATAAAAGCTATCAAAACAAAGCTGCTATTTACATTTAGAGATTACTGAATTAATTCAATATTAACAATATTGAAATTTATCTACGATTACGACGTCAAACAAGAGATATTAGCAGCATTTAACGAATAAAATGTTATAGACTTCAAATGCAAATAAATCATTGGATGCAGTGCGCGTGCTATTCTTCAAGTCCAACTCGAGACGCAACATGAAAATCCCTTCGAACAAATGCTTCCTTATTAAAAGTAATATTTATAAATAACTGTGGTCGTACTGAGAGGAAATGATAATTGATTTATCAGAAAGTCAGTAAAGTGAAAATATACAAAGTGCTACATTTACATAATAATTAAAAAATTAAATGTTGATAAGTAAAATTAAGCGTAATTCGGCTTAGTCGACTGTTTTCGTAGGTAGAATTTTCTTGTTCGGACCATTTTTGATGAAGGATTATTCTAGGGCTTCTAGCCACCAGCCAAAATAATTCTAAATACCAACCGAAATAATTATAAGTACAATCCGAGATAATTCTAAGCGCGTCCGTAAATATTCTAAGTATCATCCTAAATAGTTCTAATCACTCCAATAGAAAATTTTAAATAATACTACAAAGTTACTTGACTCTTTCCGAAGGTAATTGTTTTAATATAATTGGTATGGAGCTGCTGAAATAAAATTGGTCATTTGGGTTTTGGATTTACAGTGGATGTCAATTTATTTAACTTTGTATGTACTTCAATTCTTGAAAAGGCCTCTTTGAGAAAGTGTTTATCTGAATATAATTCAAGGCTACTGTAATCAAGGTCAAACTAGTTTATTAGTTTTATTCTTTCTATAAAAAAACAATTGAAAACATGCATTGTGTATTGAACAACTTTAGGGTAATACTTTGTAGTCATAAGATTTTATTAATTCAGTATCTATTTAATCGATGATTAGAGTAATTAGCACGAGTTTTTGGTCTAAAGATATTTTTTTAAGTAATAATCGGAGGTACGAGTATTCTAATCCTGAGAGGGCATTATCTGTATATGCGCAAGTGTAAATTGTCACTCTGTCATATTTCGAACATATTATGTGATTTATTTACTATGCTTACTTATTTGCTTTATTATTGGTGTTTATTGTGAATATTTGTATTTCTACAATTTTTGCGAGATTTAGTATACTAATTGAGTTGGAGGGGGTTTATGTTCTGCTCACTGAATAGCTGTGCAAGCGGTTTCTTTTATTTAGGTAGAAAATTCTGCGACTGATCGATTGAAGAGGTGACACGAGTTCAAAAACAAAAGAAATTTAGCGCTCAACGTAAGCCATATCTTTGTAAGACTTCGAATGTCACGTCAGATTATAGACGCTCGAAGTGTGAAACTTCTAATATCGCAGCATTTTATTAGCCACCCAATTGCAGGACGCAACTTTGTTATGCTACTATTGTGGCATTTTATAGACGGCAGCAGCGTAGGGGTCGACATACTTCTAATATAACAGCATTTAATACATACATATATTGTAAAATGCGGTAACAAATTACGATAGCTAATTAGGACAGAAAAGTCGACTGTATAAAAAATTTAAGTGATAGTTAAACAAACAACAAATAATTAATGTTTTTAACCAAATCAAATGTTTACTAAAACACTCAACCGGTGATTTATGCAGCCGTGCCAACGCAAAAAAACGATGCAACATATACTACACTTCTCTTTAATAGCGGTTCTGAACAAAAGCGGTTCATACTTAATTGGTTCTATGTAGAACGTGTACAAATAGCGATGCGGCCCGTTCAAAAGTCACTACACTGTTTGCACATGCGGAATAACACACAGAATTTTATCACTCACGGCACTTGGTGGCACGTGCTTTAATAAACCAAGGAAATTTTGCTCTAATAAATTTAAATATACCGCGGCAAATTTAAATATTCAACAAACTCGATGTATAAATAAAATTGGCAGTAAAATTTACAATATAAACGGAACATATATAAAAGAATGGAAATAGCAGAAAATATATAAATACACAGATGTAACTTACTTCAAGTATTAAACACAAGTAATTGAAATTAAAACGAAAAAATGATTGACACTTAAAATTATATACAAAAATTATACAGTTCTGACAAAAGGTAACGTTGGTAACGAGGATTCGTAGAATTGCAGTTTCAAAAATTGCAGGAGTACGTTGCAGCATGGACAGTAATTTTAAAAAATACAGAAAGATATTGAATTAATGTAGGTGATGTTGATGTTGTTTGAATTGACACATGTTATACAATGCAGAGTACATCTTATGAATATTGTCTACATCTAGTCTATTATTAATTGGATTTTGTTCTTTATTAATATGATAGGATTTTAAAAATAGCTTAATCTTGTAATTTGTTCATTATCCAAAATGACAGCATCTTCAAAGAGAGGTTTGTGCTTGGTGGTATATACGTGGGAAGTTAAAGCACATTTATTGGAATCCTTACCACAATCACTTTTGTGCTGGGTCAAGCAATTTCTCAACCACTGACAAGTCTGTCCAATGTAACAGCTGTGACAGCTACATTCAATTTAGTAAACGATTTTACTATGGAGTGGTTTTAAAGTTTGATCCTTGAGTTTAGTGAAGAGATTTTTGATGGAAGTGTTATATTCATAAGTAATGGCTAGGTTGGGTCTTTTAATATCCTAATTTTTAACTATGCCACGACTAGCTCAGTCTAATTCACACAGAGTGCACAACGCTACGATAACAATTAATTTACCGCCACCTTTTTCTAATACCTTTCCTATTTTTAATGAGAAAAACGAAATCGACTAATGTTTTTATAATGAGAAAGAAAATATTATCTACACTTCACAGCTAAATATGTTGTACTATATGACAAAATCAATGCTTGAATCCAACAATCATAATACTTAAATTATTTATCCTCAAAAATTATAGCTCCCTTTCCTTAAGTTAAAGCCAGGAAAAATGACACTATATCTTACTGGAAAATTTCTGAACGTTCAATACCTTTTCCCTCTTTACGTAAATTTTCACGCATAAAAAAGATTTTTGTTTACTTTTTACAAAATATTCAGGTATGGTAAAATATAGTCAATGTTCAAAATAAAAAGAAAATAATGCCTTATGCTAGATAGCTCTGATTTGTAGTTTTCCTGGTGGGTATTTCTTTGTTCTCCCTGAATTTGCTACTGCGTGCAGTGGATCAGTATTCCTTGATTACTTTTAATTGAGTTGCTTCATTCACTCCTAAAAACAATTCTCTGTGTTGTGTTCCTTTACGTGGATTTAAACCAATACTTCTATTCAGACTTCTTCCCAATATTAGCAACTTATATCTTTTCCAAATTTTACCTCGTTTAATCAATAGTTTCAATTTACCCAGTCTGTTCTTAGATTTTCTTAGATTTACCCCTTTATTTCTTAGATTTTCTTAGATTTGCTTAGAGTCACTTAGATTTGCATAGAGTTTCTTAGGGTTTCTTAGAGTTGCTTAGAGCCCTACATTACTAATATTTAAAATTAATTAATTAATAAACTTCTACTCGCGTTTTCCAGCAAAAGGCAAACTTGTAATATGTATTTTTCATTAATTTTAATTTTGAAATTTTTAACATCAGGTTCACAAATATTTAATTATTCATTTTCACTCGTTGCGTAAATTTTTGACTGTTCTAAATTTAAATGAATACTGTCTGCTTATCAAATTCGCCTGTTATATAAGCACCGCCCCATCTACAATTCATTAGTTATCGGTATTGTTTGTTCAAAGTTTACAACCATCCATAGGATGTTTTGGATATTTTTGGAATATTTAGAGGCATACGTCTTAAAATTGTTCGGCGAAACGATTTCTTGGTCACGTAGTCTATTAGGATTTCTATTATGTATTTATCCTTGACTGTTGTTTTGATGTTATATCAAGAAATTTTAATTCGCCTTGGCACGTAATTTTAACTTATGGCTTTTGCTTGTCAAGATAATACTTTGGGTATTGTATAAAATTCATGCAGAAAATCACGTAGGAGAAACGACGTAAATTAACATATTTTTGTTTACCTCCTGCGTTTGCAAAACTTATTTCTTTCGAAAGGTGCGTTTATTATCAGAACACTTTACTATCTTTTTTTATTATTGCATGTTTAATTTTAACAAACATTGAGTCATGATTTTCTAGCTTTTACCGTATTTCATGCGTATCTATTTACAATTTTTGAATGCTTTTTGGTTTTAAACGAGTTTGATTGCGTGTATAGTTATTTCTCTTGCTGAATGTGTCTTTTTTGTTGAAGGACATGCTTCCCGGCATTAATTAAACTCATTCGTGATTCTTATACAGAGTATTAAATGTATGCTCTTTGCATAATATGCGAATTACGTATTGTTCATGATAAATAAATGTAGTTTTCTAACTTCTAGTACTATTTACATGTGTTGTGTGACCATTACGATTTAATATACCCCTAAATAACCCTCTTATCATAGTAATATTTATATACATATATATATATATATATTGCTGTGATATTCTCCTGTTATGCGGTAACTGGGTCCTATTCAACAAAAATTCTAGTCCCACAGATTGGGCGTCATAAACTGCTGTGATCCTCTTTTCGCCTCGGCTGCTCACCTAATTTTATAAACCTCCTCATTCATAAAATTAAACAACACATTCCTACCACAAACATCAACGTTAACTCTATTTACATCAATATTCAGAATACATTAAATTTTCAAATTAAATTTCAGCATAAAATTCAGTTTTCAAAAAAAATTTCAAGATTAATTTTATTATCATTTTAATGTGCATCCAGAATTAAAGTCCTTGTTGGATGCCTAGTAATTAATATAACAATATAAGCAGACCGGAGTCTGAGTATAAAGGAGCATCTACCACCCTTTACGTTAATTAACCAGGTTCGTCTAATTGAGCTCAAAGACATACCCAAATTTTCATCATATTCCCGAACATCAAAACAAAATACCCCTTTTACTTAAACAAGCAAATTTCATCTTAAAATTAAACTTTTATGGTTAGTACCATTTCACTAATGTCCATTTAAAGTAAATCAATTATAAAGTCATTCAATACAAACAAAATGTCAAACAAAATAGTATAATTTACCTGAAGGTTACTGTCCTAGTAGCTTCAAAGTATCGTTTCTTTAGTTAATCACACCATTCAACAGGATTATATTTACGGCTTCTGATTCTCTACGCTTTTAAAATTTTCTCCATCACCATTTATTTGAAGTTGTTTCTGGGCTTTTCCGGAACTCATCTGTGTTTATCTGACCCTTGTTTCATGGATCCAGCCACGTATTTGAACCATTTAATTATTAACACCCCCGAAAAATAGCAAAGAAATTCATGCGTCTGTCACCAATATACGCCAAAACTGCCTACTTTTGTGTATACATTCGTCGTTGTAAATTTTGCTAATTGGTACAGTGAAACTAAATTTTATTACCTTGTATCTAAGTGCACTGAAGTACATTCATGTTAGCACGTAAATAACAAGCTATTTTGAATCACTAAAATATACGAGCAAACTTTAAATTATTTAATCAAACTAAAATGCCCGGTTTAACATCTTCAATCAAGTCGCGTATGTACGAGCTTTTAACGCATCGAATCGTCAAAAGTCTAAGAGAGCTTGTTTATATTCATCTCGGTATATATAGCAAAAAGCCTGTCTGTCGGTCTGTTCCCCAAAACGGGTAATTCTAAAGAATTTCTCATGCCATGTTCCCAGTCTGTCGCTCGCACGTCAATTTTTACCAATTTTCACTCGCCCCATTTAAATCTCAGAAAATTTCCACACGGCACTCAAGCATGTCCGAGAAAAACTAATTAATTTTATACAGAAATTGTTGTTCTACCTCTGATATTTGCATCCTATTTTCAACCAATTGTGACCCTCGTGACGTTGTTTAAATCCCGCCTTTTACAATATGTGTCTTTGCTTGACGCATTTTCTCTTTCCTTCTCTAACCTGTTCGTATTGGTGCAAATTGATACTCTTCATTATCGATTATATCAGTCCACGCGGACTGTTATCTGGGTTTAATAACCCCGTATCGCACATTCTCGTGAATACTAAGCCCCGGTTTCTCCAAGATTCTTTGTAAACATTAATTATCTGCAAACTTTTCGCCGAATGTGATATTTAAACTACGCAGGTGTTCAAAATAATATTAATTCTCAGAGCTTTTTTAAATAAACCCTGTTTTGTATTTCGTGCTAAAGCATCTGATCGTTTCCAATATCCTTAGAATCGACATGTTTATCCAAACAAATTAAACTGAAATTGCCTTTTAAAACACGCAGGGTGTTCAAACGTAACATTTTAAATAACCTTCCTACGATTTGACTATTATTGGGTTTTACAAGTTTCTATAGGTATTATATGTTATTAACGGTTTAATTAACTCCAATTAAAATTGATTTCTATCCTTTTCATTTTAGCGAATACAACTTAAATATTAATTATTATATGTACACTTTGTTTTACTACCGGTTACTTAAAATAGGGTTAATTAATATAAACTTTGCACGTAATTTCCATTTGTTTCTTTTGATATAAAGCGTCTTGTACATAATTTAAATTTCTTATTTTTACTGAAACGACCGAGTTTATTTATGCTTCAAGGTTTTAATAAAGCGTATTATTTAATAAAATTCCTTATACACGGTGATTAAAATTATTTGATGTGATTATTTAATTTTCTACCCTGGTCTAAATATGAGTATTTTCCCCCTATTTGAATACAAATAATCCCACTTATTTGAATGCAAATATAAAGCATTTAGACAAAAAAAATTACAAAAAAATTGCCTATCTCTCTCTACCCTTATCTATCTAACTTACCTAACTTATCCAACCCAAAAATATTTACATCTATCCTATATCCCTATCCTATTCCTAACTCTCACCTAATCTTATAAACTGAAATTATCCCTAACTTCATCCTACTTATCCATCTAATCCTATATACATCCTATATACCTATCCTATCCCTAACTTTTAACTAATCTTCACTATACTTTACTTCCCCCTACCTAATCCTATATACCTATCCTACTCTTACTCTATTCCTAACTCTCCACTAATTTTATATGAAATATCTATACTTAACCTATCTTATTTTCTTCCTACATTTACTCTTTATCCTCATCCTAAACCTATTTCTAATCATCTCCCATATTTATCCTATATCTAGCTCTATTTTCTATCAACACCTACTTCTACTCTTCTATATACACCTATTCTCTATTCTTATCCTATTTAAATTTTACTATATTATACACCTATTTCTCCTGTGGTGCTGGTTCTCCGGTATAAGGAATAATAGGTTGACGTGAAATCGTCCTCTCATTTCCCGTACCTACTTCCCTTAATAAATATGTGCACTCCTACTACTTCACCTATCTCAAAAGGTCCCTCATATGGCAAGTGTAGTTTAGCACATGTCATCCTATCTCTCTTCCCTACTCTCAAGCTTTTACTACTACCTGGTCTCCCACTTTAAATTTTACCCTCTATCTAATTCTTGCGTTCATCTTCCTTGTATATTTTTCAGCTCTCTTCCTTAACCTCTCCTCACATCTACCAAAAGTTGTTGGAATTCATCGTCCCTAGGCACAATTTGCCATGGTCTTTCGGGATACTGTTGCTTGATCAGCATGATGGGACTGGTTTCTGTCACGGTACTAGGGTTTCATTGATAAAAGATTCAACCTTGGACAAATTGTCCTCCCATAAACGATGATTCCTATGTGAAGCTAAACGCAAAAACTTAACCGTCTCTTGAATATATCGCTCAGCTGGATTCGCTTGAGGATGCCTTATGCTACAAAACACCACTTTAATGTTTTGCCTCTCCAATAATCTCTAAATCTTTGATTATTAAAATAAGTAGCATTGTCTGCTAATACCCGTTTAAAAGTTCCTACTTCCCTACAAAATTGTTCCAATTTCTTGTTTGTTCCGACTGTGTTACAATCCCGAGTGGGATATAATTTGGTAAATTTCGAAAACACATCAGTCACAATCAGCACATGTTTGTGTCCTTTGTACTTCGGACTAGATTGCTCAAATAATCAATAGCAACTAAGTCCAGGGATTTTGTACGTGTATACTTTGTACCACATCCTGACTCGTACTATTTTTGTACTTTCCTAAAGTACATAAGTGACAAGTGTTGATGACAGACTTTACTAATCCTAAGTCTTTAGTTGAAAAAACGTTTCCCTAAAATTAACCATGTCTTTCGGATTCCTATGTGACCATATCTTAAGTGCAGATCTTTGATAATTAATTTTGCTTGTACCCTATCCACTACATACACTTCCAATTCTTGAATTTTTACACAAAAGCCGTTTATCATATGGAAGTTTTAAATCCCGGTTCATTTTCTAACTTCGTTCTAACAATCTGTAGCTCCTCACTCTGCCTCTGGTTCCTCAAGATCTCCTCTTCTCCATATACTGAATCATTTTGTAGTAGACTGTTCATGGCAATCATGATGTCACACGGTCTTTTGTTATCCATGTCCCTGTTTCTACTAAACGCGTCTGCTATAAAATTATTTTCTCCCTTAATATATCTAATCTCAAAGTCAAACTCCTGTAGTAACAACCCCATCGATATACTCGATTGTTCGAAAATCTCGTATTCATCAACGCACACAACGCCGAATGATCCGTTTCGATTACAAAATGTCTTCCTATCAAAAAAAATTTTAACTTCGTAACACCAAACACCACTGCAGCCATCTCCTTTTCACTAATCGTGTAATTTACTTCATGCGGCTTCAGTGTGCGTGAAACAAAAGATATGGGCACCTCTTCCCCCTCTTGTACTTGGTACAACTCTGCTGCTAATGCACTATCCGATGCATCCGTCCTCAGTACGAAACCTACATCAAATCTGGGATGCCTCAAAATTAGTTGGTCGTGAAATTGTTCCAACAGTGTTAAATATGCTGCCTCTTGACTTTCCGTCCAACTCCATCGTACTCCTTCTTCAGAAGTTTAAACAATGGACTCGCTTTTCAGCAAATCCAGGTACAAACTTTTATAAAAGTTAAGGACCCCCAAAAAAGCTCTTAATTTCCTAATGTTATTAGGTCTCGGATATGTCAAAAGTTCGGACAATCTTTCTTTATCGATACACATACCTTGAGTGTTCACCACATACCCCAGAAATTTAACGGTTTTTGAAAAAAATTCACATTTTCTATATTCAGCCTCAATCTTGCTAATTTAAGCTCTAATAATATCCGTTCTAAATGAGAGTAATGTTGTTCCTCAGTTTCACTAAAATTAAAATATCATCCACATAGTGTATGCAGAATTGCTCATATGCTCCTAAAATTGCTTGCATTGCCTTAATTAATGCTGCACTTGACGTTGACAAACCATACGGTACTACCTTAAAATTATAGATTTTTCCCTCTACGGAAAATCCTGTGTACCTTCTAGAATCTTTGTGTAATGGAATCAGCCAGAATGAATTCCTTAAATCTAATTTACTAAAAATAAACTTGCCACTTAATCTCGTCAAAAGTGTGTCCATGGATGGTGGACAATGGAATTGCGGTTTGGTCCGTTGATTAATTTTTCGTGCATCTAAACATAAACGAATGCTATCATTCTTTTTCTTAACTACCACCAACGGATTTATGAAATGAGTGTTTGATACCTCTATTATGCCATCCTCCAACATTTTATTTAATTCTGCCTTCACCTGCTCCCGATATGCTGCTGGAATTGGATAAACCTTTGCGTTGAACGGTTCTGAATTATCCACTTCCAATCTGTGCTCATAGCCTAACGCTGTGCTTGCTTCTACCCCACTAATTCTGCATGTTTTGTAATAAAGCTTGAACCTCTACTCTCCTATCCTCTGGACATCTTATTGTGTTGATCTGTTTTACTTCATCATCCTCTACCTCTACTACATTAATACTAAACCCCGTGTCATCCTCTGTGACTTCATAACTGCCCTTCCATGGCACTACCCTATCATTAATCCTTATTACCTTCCTTTCCATATCTATCAAAACCCTAACTTCATCATACAGTCAACACCTAAAATGCTCTGAAACTTCAGTCCAGGTACAATTACAAACTCCTGTTCACAGCTTAAATCTCCTATATCTATCCTAAGCACCACAACACTATTTACTACAGCAAACTTCTTTTTATTTGGAGCTACTAAATGGCTACGCTTTATAGGCATAATTCTATCACAAACCTTATCCCTAATTTTGCTGACGAATTCCTCCGATATTAAACTCGCCTCTGCCCCTGTATCAAGTAATACTTCTACATTATTCTCAAAAATTTCTAAATTAATAATTGGCAAACATAATTTTTCCTCAGTTTCTGGCTCTATTTCCTCCTCAATTTTGAAAAATTCACGTGGATGTTCGTATACATTTACACAGAAATCTAGTGGTCTGTCGCGTTCTAAAAATCCTGTCTCGTCCTGTTTTCAGTGCTTGGTCCTGGTTGTCCTTCTACAACCTGTGCGTACGTCCTCCTCGTGTTAATATCCGTGTCCCTGTCTCTATTCGGCGTGCTGGTCACAGTTCTGTTTACTTCCGGTAAACTGTTCTGTCGCGTGTAACTAGGTCTTGGCGTCGGTCCCCTAGTCGCACTATTGCTCCTGTATTCCTGTCCTCGTCGTTCCCAATTCGGTCGAAAATTTCTGTTGTAGTCAGGCCGTCTCGGATAATTCGGTGTCCTGTTGTCAAACCTAACTGTGTTAACGTTTCGTTCTCGTATCTCTCTTGTCCGTCCTACACATACATCGTCATATCTCTGCAAATACTCTAAAAATGTCTCCCGTTCTGTGATGTTTTGTAAGGCCACGTGTTGTCTAATTTCCAGTTCAAAATGTCGTGATAGGTACTTGATAATCTGTCTGTCCGTCAATGGTGGATTCAGTTGTTTGGCCACACTGTATTTGCGGATGGCATATTGCTCCTAGAACCTGCAAACTCTCCCTTAAATTTTCCTGTAATCAAGTCGTCCCTAATCTGATCCTGTTTGTGATCACTCCAGTAATGTTGTAAAAATTTGTTTTCAAAGTCCTGATACGTGTCTATGTCCTGTCCTACTAAATTGTACCATGCCTCCGCATTGTCCTTTAATAAAGCCTTTATCGTATTTAGTTTAGTCTGTTCGTCAAATAAATTTCCCACTAGATTTCTTACACTATTAATAAAAATTTGTGGATTTACCCTGTTATCGCCATAAAACTTCATGTGTTGGTCCAATGATACTCCACCTGTAGAAAATCTGGGACCATCCCCCGTTAAATTTGACATGTTGTATTTGATACTACTAACTTCGCGTTCTACCCTGCCTAACTGATCTCTACATGAGTCCGTTACTTCAGTCATTTTTACGTTTATTTCTTCTTCACAGAAAATGCGTACTTCGGACCTTAAATGTCCCATTTCCTGTCGAAGACCTGTAATGTCACGCTCATTTTTATCAACCCTATTTTCTACTTCCCCCAGTTTCACGGTAAGACTATCTTTAAATTCTGTAAATTCTTTAGTATTTTGTTCAATTTTCCCGCTTATCTGCTCTAATTTTCTGTTGGACTCCTCCCTCGCTCTATTCGATTCTTCGTTCATCCTCTCTAGCATTCTCATTATCATCTCGTTTCCTTGATCCCCTGATTCCGTCCTCGACTGATCTCTACTGCCTCCAGCTTCTTCCATTTTCGAAATTTTCTCACACAATGCACTATCGTCACTTCCAATTTCCACTCCTTGACTCCTTAACCACTCCTTTCTCTGCATACGTTCAAATCACTCACACACACTCTAAAAATACTCTTAAATTTATACACAAACAGAAACTCTCTTTCTCAGATCGCCAGTTTCCTGGAATAAAATAACAAAAATTTTATTTGGAACTCGAGCCCTCACTTTGTGGTCGCCATAAACTGCTGTGATATTCTCCTGTTATGCGGTAACTGGGTCCTATTCAACAAAAATTCTAGTCCCACAGATTGGGCGTCATAAACTGCTGTGATCCTCTTTTCGCCTCGGCTGCTCACCTAATTTTATAAACCTCCTCATTCATAAAATTAAACAACACATTCCTACCACAAACATCAACGTTAACTCTATTTACATCAATATTCAGAATACATTAAATTTTCAAATTAAATTTCAGCATAAAATTCAGTTTTCAAAAAAAATTTCAAGATTAATTTTATTATCATTTTAATGTGCATCCAGAATTAAAGTCCTTGTTGGATGCCTAGTAATTAATATAACAATATAAGCAGACCGGAGTCTGAGTATAAAGGGAGCATCTACCACCCCTTTACGTTAATCAACCAGGTTCGTCTAATTGAGCTCAAAGACATACCCAAATTTTCATCATATTCCCGAACATCAAAACAAAATACCCCCTTTTACTTAAACAAGCAAATTTCATCTTAAAATTAAACTTTTATGGTTAGTACCATTTCACTAATGTCCATTTAAAGTAAATCAATTATAAAGTCATTCAATACAAACAAAAATGTCAAACAAAATAGTATAATTTACCTGAAGGTTACTGTCCTAGTAGCTTCAAAGTATCGTTTCTCTAGTTAATCACACCATTCAACAGGATTATATTTACGGCTTCTGATTCTCTACGCTTTTAAAATTTTCTCCATCACCATTTATTTGAAGTTGTTTCTGGGCTTTTCCGGAACTCATCTGTGTTTATCTGACCCTTGTTTCATGGATCCAGCCACGTATTTGAACCATTTAATTATTAACACCCCCGAAAAATAGCAAAGAAATTCATGCGTCTGTCACCAATATACGCCAAAACTGCCTACTTTTGTGTATACATTCGTCGTTGTAAATTTTGCTAATTGGTACAGTGAAACTAAATTTTATTACCTTGTATCTAAGTGCACTGAAGTACATTCATGTTAGCACGTGAATAACAAACTATTTTGAATCACTAAAATATACGAGCAAACTTTAAATTATTTAATCAAACTAAAATGCCCGGTTTAACATCTTCAATCAAGTCGCGTATGTACGAGCTTTTAACGCATCGAATCGTCAAAAGTCTAAGAGGGCTTGTTTATATTCATCTCGGTATATATAGCAAAAAGCCTGTCTGTCGGTCTGTTCCCCAAAACGGCTAATTCTAAAGAATTTCTCATGCCATGTTCCCAGTCTGTCGCTCGCACGTCGATTTTTACGAATTTTCACTCGCCCCATTTAAATCTCAGAAAATTTCCACACGGCACTCAAGCCTGTCCGAGAAAAACTAATTAATTTTGTACAGAAATTGTTGTTCTACCTCTGATATTTGCATCCTATTTTCAACCAATTGTGACCCTCGTGACGTTGTTTAAATCCGCCTTTTACAATATGTGTCTTTGCTTGACGCATTTCTCTTTCCTTCTCTAACCTGTTCGTATTGGTGCAAATTGATACTCTTCATTATCGATTATATCAGTCCACGCGGACTGTTATCTGGGTTTAATAACCCCGTATCGCACATTCTCGTGAATACTAAGCCCCGGTTTCTCCAAGATTCTTTGTAAACATTAATTATCTGCAAACTTTTCGCCGAATGTGATATTTAAACTACGCAGGTGTTCAAAATAATATTAATTCTCAGAGCTTTTTTAAATAAACCCTGTTTTGTATTTCGTGCTAAAGCATCTGATCGTTTCCAATATCCTTAGAATCGACATGTTTATCCAAACAAATTAAACTGAAATTGCCTTTTAAAAACACGCAGGGGTGTTCAAACGTAACATTTTAAATAACCTTCCTACGATTTGACTATTATTGGGTTTTTACAAGTTTCTATAGGTATTATATGTTATTAACGGTTTAATTAACTCCAATTAAAATTGATTTCTATCCTTTTCATTTTTAGCGAATACAACTTAAATATTAATTATTATATGTACACTTTGTTTTACTACCGGTTACTTAAAATAGGGTTAATTAATATAAACTTTGCACGTAATTTCCATTTGTTTCTTTTGATATAAAGCGTCTTGTACATAATTTAAATTTCTTATTTTTACTGAAACGACCGAGTTTATTTATGCTTCAAGGTTTTAATAAAGCGTATTATTTAATAAAATTCCTTATACACGGTGATTAAAATTATTTGATGTGATTATTTAATTTTCTACCCTGGTCTAAATATGAGTAATATATATATATATATATATATATATATATATATATAGTATATAAAATAAATTGCTGTCCAGAATAAGAGAATAAACATCCATTGACTAGTTTCAATGATTTGGGTCTCATTAAAAGGGAATAGTTTATTACCACAATGAAACAACCAAAGACAATTGACAATAATAACTCCGAACCTTAAGAGTAAAATAGAAACGCTACCAAGTGATAACTACCAGCACTACGCTAGTGAAGGTACAAAAGTTAATTCGAAGTTAAACTAATATTTCATAGATTGTCATAACAAATACGTTTTGCCTTTGGGTTTAGCTAATGTTATATGCAATTTTTTTTTGCAGAAATATAACATACCGTCCCTTAGCGAAGCTCGGTTTTGCGAACAGCAATTCTTTTATATACTTTGTTTTATTATGAATTTTACCCTCTAAGCTACTATACCAAGCGTTGCCAACGGACGGTGTGTTATATTTATG
Organism: Platerodrilus igneus; assembly: GCA_036346225.1. Classification (NCBI taxonomy): domain Eukaryota; kingdom Metazoa; phylum Arthropoda; class Insecta; order Coleoptera; family Lycidae; genus Platerodrilus; species Platerodrilus igneus. The sequence goes on from JARFIW010001031.1 coordinate 3,697,572, forward strand.
TAAAAATTTTGCATGTAACATTACGACGTAGGCGAAAAAACCTATACTTTAAACCAATCAAAACGAAGGAGTAACAGACATAGTGGACTCGAAGCTTCTATACGTATAACGTACTACAAGGTTCGATCCTATATAACCAATTTAAAGAGGCAGTTAATGGTCACTTGTTTAATATTCGCTTTAGACGTCACCGTGCCAATCTAACAAGAAGTGATATCTTGTAGTGATGTATTACAGTAATTGGACGACTTTAATTGACAACCTTGAACGTTTACTGCCATTCTGAAGAAAACCGATAATTAAAATGGTTTCAAAAATTGTAAATATATTAATAATAATGAATTATGCAATAGAAAGTTTTAGTTTGAAACTGGAATGGATTTAATGATAAATTGATGATAAAGTTTACACGATTTGGACTATATTGGTATAATAATTTGGAAAGCAATTTTCATATTTAATAGAAAATTTTCAACGATATTTATACGGTAATTATAGAATTTCAAAAAGGACATTTTTTAGTTAATATAAGTTACCTAAGATTTCGTATAAATCTTTGTGTGAGAGTGGATAATTTGATTTGACGGTGGCAGACGTTAATAAGTTTGGCCATTATATAATGAAAATTATTAAACCTAACCGATCAGGTACGTTTAAATCCGATATTAAAAGGAAGTTGTTATACATATCCGATTTATTTTATAAAACTTTTTACATAATAAGATTTAAATAAGGAATGATTTGTGAATGAAGCGTACGTGTTAGAAACTGAATGCATGTGCACTTGACTTTCTACAAAAATCTTAATATTGAAAGAAAGCACATGCCAACACTTGACTGGCATTTTTAAAGTGTTAACGCACAGGTCGCTTATTATAATTAAGAATTCTAAGTACATTTCGGAACACAACGATGTTTGTTGACACTTTCTCTTGGAAAAGGTTTTAAAAATATTGCACTCCAAGGTTAGTTAAAAATTAAATTGATCTTAAAGATTGCTTGGGTTAAAAATTGTAAAAGATTTAAATTTTGCAGAAATTTCTCGTTTAAATACACTTCCTTAATGTCTTAGGTCTCAAGAAATAAGCTAAAATCTAACTGTATGGTAATATTAGAGACTTTAAAACTCCATAAGGGTTGATCTATTTTGATGAATTTAAAAGATTTGAATTCGTGACAAGATCCAGACTTAAATATGCATTGAAAAGATACCGAAGACTAGGATAAACCAGGATGAAACAAATCTTAAGGCTTATGTCTTAGAATGGGGGTAACTCCTTGGCATCCTTGGCATTTACGAATTACCGCAGGAACCATCATAAATCTAGATCGAAGAAAAAGTATTAGATTGAAGTCTTAAAAGGGCTGTAACTAGGTAAAGATTGGTCCAATTTTAAAACTTCTAACAGAGTTGAATATCCCAGGTAATTATGGATCAAACGTATATCTTAAATTTTTTAAGAATACTCCTAGGTCGAGATAAAGATCAAGTAACAAGAATCGTGCCAGTTTTCCCAAGTTGCTCTTAGTAATGGGTGAAATCATTTCTTTTTTATGCGTACATTAGAATAGATTTAATTTTCTAAAAGATAATAAGATAGAAAAAGCAGTGATTCCGTTTATAAATAGGTATAAGACCAGCTTGACTTTACAAGTCAGTGAGGTATTACTAAGGTGTAATATTAATCTGTTTACACCCTGTAACAGTAAAAAGATAAAGTGTGCTAAAAAACAACGTCCCACGCTGTGAGCGTCAGTGTAAAAGTTGTAATATAGTATCAAGCGTATTAAAGAAACAAATTATAATTTTTATAATTACACGCGACTAGCTGTAGTATTATATTTTAAAAAATTAAAGCTTTACGCGTAAAAGATGGGAAGGCTAAAAACAGTGTGCCGACGGCTAACTTAGCTATTACCCCACGAGAAAGTTGGAGATTGGCGTGACCTGAAATTTCTTTAGTTAAACAGAAAACAATTCAATTTAAAGTTGGACGCCACTGTATCTAGCAATTATTAATCTTTTAAAAAAGGAACACACAGGAAACCTTTCCATATTTCTTAATTCTAAATTTTTCTACTTAAATTCTTGGATTAACCTACAGCATAATCGATCAGACGTCCTCAACATAAAAATATTTTTAACATACATTTCCTTAAAAAATGAAGCAATTGCGTGATAACACGTCTATTTTATAACAAACAATTAAATCAAATAACAACTCTAATTAAAAATTAAATTAAAGCACAGAACTTTAGTTTTGACTATTTGAACAGGACTTTTTTATATATTTGTAATTTGTGAATGTCAGATCTGGCAGCTATTTACAAATTTGAACGCTTAATTTAAAAAAACTGTAATTTTAAGTGATATTAATATAAATCTTATTTTGTTAGTAATAAAAATAATTTCCTTTAGGTCTCTCACAAGTGAAAGATCTTTAAATATTACAAAAATTTAACGAGTGATATTTCTTTCACAAAATATATGTAGTTACAAAAAAATAATTATATTGAGTTCTATTGCGGATTTGAACAAATGGATCTCCTAAGCTGAAAAGATTAGGTTCTTACGGCGAGTAAATTAATTATACGTTAAGAAGGAGGTTGTTAACTACAGCTGGTTTTCTTGTAAAATCCAGTAAGGAATTCCGGAAAAGTAATGGACTCACCCTTGATACACAGGTCAGACTGCTACACGTGCGCTGGATATAATCAGGTTTCAGTTCATCTTTGCTGTTCAGTTACAGGTATTGAATTCAAAGGACTCCAGATATATTCTGAATTGTGGTATTTTTGCCGTGAGGGTTTTTGAGCATCAACGACTTCCATCCCGCTTTGCTCGAAAAATAACGTGGTAGTGATTGGATTAGGAAAACAATTTATGCTGACAATTCGACCTGGGAAATTTTTATCTTCTCGGAATTTAATGCTAATCAGAACAAATGCTAGACGACACGCGCTGTGTTCATGAAACAAGTTGAAAACCTTGACATTATTTACACGGGTTTTTAATAATTAGAATGCTATTTTAAACGTTCTAAGCAAGGTTTTAAAACACCTGAGCCATTTTCATTATTATTATTGTAACAAAATGTGGAATTTAGCCTTGCGATTTAATTAAACTGGGAATTAGCAAATCGCCTGATGTTTTCCATAAGGTATCGGAAATTTATTATGAATTCTAAAGCTTATTTAGGTTTGCAAATAAGCAACTTTAACCAAATTGTTTGATTTTTTACAATACAGATTTGTTTGATTGTAAAGAAATTTTGTTACAGCAAATTGGTGTGGCACTTTCAAGGGGTATAAATCTGGGTTGAAGGGTGTAATATTAAAATGGTAGCAAGAGGATCCTAACATGCAGTTGCTTCTCAACGCTGTCATAAATCACTTTAATTCAAGTACCGTAATTAAAATTGTAGAGCTATAGGATCATTTTTATGAGATCCAAACGCTATGAATGTTTTAGGTCAAGAAGTACTTTGGGTACTTATCTTAACTTTACTTACAACAGTTTTAACAGCAATCCAGTTTTCTTTTATGTTATGAAAGGTTTAAAGAACTAGTAGGACTCATCGTCTGCATTTAATCTAGCTGAAGATGATATACGTCTACAAAACCAAACTGTACGAAATAAATAAATAAATTTTTAACAATCAATTTTTTATTGACATTCAAAATATTCCTGTACATTAACAATTCTCTACCAGAACCAAGATAATCTTTCAAGCCAGAGAAATGAACATATTATTGAATACGAAACGTGTAATTTATAAAATCAAGCATTATCCGACCTTCAAATATTTACAAAACATTGAAACTCAACGAAAAACTTTAACTAACTCTGATGTTAAAATAGAAGTACCGTTAGAAACTGAACATAAACGTAAAGATTCAAACTGCTCTGAATATGAGATTAGAACAAATAAACTACTACAAAATGTTAACGGTTCTTACTAGACCGAGAATATCCCAAGAGGCAACTGAGCAAGCTTTCTCAATGACAAAAAAATGTCGAAAATCGTATTTTCAGAAATATTGCAGTGGTCTGTGTCTCCAAAAAGAGGAGGCAAACGGAATATTGAAACATCATTGTTTATTTATAGTTAAATCGTATACTGCACGCTAGATTAGGTCCATTAAGCACTCTCTTACATCCAATGTGCGACATGCAATAAGAAAAGTATAATACATTAAATATTATATAAAAATAAAAGTAGAACAATGACAGGACAATCAGGACCACATTTCCACCAGTTTCCCACGTTTCCACACACTATCTGGACCAAATAGCTTTCTTCGACTAGCTATTTCATTTTCCGCGATAAATATATCCTGTTTGGTGTCAATTAATATTAGGTTTTTCTCAGCCACCTGAATTTCTAAGAATTTTATAGATAGCATCAGTCCTCAGGGAGCTACCCTCATTTTAACATTTTTTTACCAGCAGCGATTTCTGACCGTCCTTATAAATTTGTTAGCCATGCGACACATCAAATTAGTCTAAAATTTTACGCAGAATCCGAATCTATAAACAGATTTAAAATCCGACCACCCTTACCGTTCTACACACATACCCTCTAGCGAACATACAAAAGATTATACTCTGTAAGTAGATGAAAAAGACAGCTGGAATTAGAGAAAGTGAATGCAAAAGAGCGAAAGTTGGACTACATGGAAAACACTGCGACAATACGCAAACAATACAAAGATGTGTTAGACAAAGAACATCTTAGAACATCTTAGAAAATGAGGTAGAATTAAAAGATTATTTTATGTGCCGATGAACTGACTTAGATACATCCGGGTTATACAGGCTGTATGCATTTGTGGTTAGTAAGAAAGACTCTTATAATTATGTGTTCTTGCGTTCTTGCAAAAAAGGGATGGTACTAAATCCGTATACTTTTTAAAAGGTTATTCTAAAAACGTATTTATCTAAATGGTAAATAACATAGACGAAATAAGGAATGCGGGTGTCGTAACTTTGACATACACCACACGCAAAGGGGTTGCGCTAAACACTGTATATTTGCCTAGTAAAGAACCTTTCGGATTATTTAAAACCGAAGGTCTTATATCCTATAACACCCATATATACCCAAAAGTGGTGGACATGCAACTACGCAACAGTGCGTGGGAGAACAAGAATTCCCAACAATACCGACAAGAAGAAGTTGATCAAGCCAACAAGATACGTATGCAGGATATAGTGGAAGAGCCGCAATTAAAAAATTGTCACAAGCTGCAAGAATTACACGAAGGAATGAATCTAGTTGTCGACGTAATCAAACACTTAATATATAGAAGCAAACTTCGGTACATTTTACAATTCGAAAACCTATGTATCAAACTATTGGCTAGAAAAGGAGATATAAAACTTGGATGTTGATTTAAATTTTAAGCTGCGAATAAAATTAGATAAAATTAAAACCACTTCAAACAAACATAAAGAAAGGACTGTTTTTTGTGTATAACTTTGTATTAAAATTAAGTTTAAATGGCTCCATGCTTGGCATTAAATATTTTTAAATTTGTTATGTATAATGTCACAATAAAAATTTTAGAATAGTATTACATTGCTCTTTATTTATAAAAAACTATGACGTCACCACGACCTTGGAAAAGTAGCTGATAATAGGTAGCCTAGAGCATAGCAAAGTGGTGATTTTACTTATATGAAATGCGATCTTATCCAGTCGGATTTGTGTAAAATCCAACCTTACTCTCGTGCAAACAATGGGTACAGATATATTCTAATAGCGGTGGACTGTTTCACAAAATATGCTTTAACAGAACCTTTAAAAAATAAAACTGGATCAGAAGTTACAAATGCTATGCAAAAATATTGGACAAAATGTTGTAAGGAGAAATTAGCGCAAAAATCAATCTACAAACGGATTTTGAGAAAGAATATTATATCCGGCGGTTTAAAAATCTTATGCAAAAATATTTGGCAAATAATTATTCTACGTATACGGCAATCAAAGCTAGTATGGCTGAACGGTTGATCAAAATAATCAAAAAAAGTTGTACAGAAGATTTTACTTGCAAAGAGGTCATAGATGGATAAAAATTTTGCCTAAGGTTATGAAAAAATACATAATACACCACATCGGGCTATTAACATGACACCTATTAAAGCGGAAGAATGTCAGGAAAGAATAAAACTTTACACCACCAACAGTGCTGCTAAAAGTCACAAAAAGTTGTATGGAGTTGAAGAAATTGTACGTATATTAAAATATAAAGCAGTATTTGACCGAGGATTTTATTCAAACTGGAGTACAGAACTATTCAAAATTGTTAAAGTACAACAAACGAGACCGATAACCTATCTGCTACAAGATTTGGAAGGTCAGTCAATCCTAGGTGCTTTTTACGGTGATGAGATTTAGCTCACAGCGGCACCCAACACGTATCTAGTGGAAAAAGTTCTACAGAAACGGAAGCACGGACGTGAACTGTTAGTGTTGTGGTTGGGGAATGGTAAAAGTTGGATTAAGAAAACAGACTTGCTTTAGTATCAACCAATCAAAGTTCCAGGTAATTACCTCGTTGAAAAAATCTTAAAGAAGCAAAAAAATAAACTACGTGTTCGATGGGTTGAGGTAAAACCCCTAGCTGGATAGATAGGAGAGATTTGCTTTGAAGTCTATTTCCATTTATGATTTGAAGCGGGAATCATGTGTTTCATAATCCATTTACAAGGATATCAATACAAAACTAGTAACTTCTATTGCAAAGATATCGCCATTTTGGATGTAGCGAATAATGTAATATGGCATGAGATACTGAACTTGACGGTGGAATATAACTCCCTAAGTAATGATTTTAAAAAGCAAGTTGAGTGGTTAAAGGAAAAAATCCATGGACTCTGCTGGGACGAACAGTCTACAAGTGGTTATACAAATGTGGGTGATTTCCTAAAAGAAGTCGTATCTTCTGGGGCCACTGTCTATGTTAAAGGAGAACAAAAGAAGCAGCTATTAACGGAATATTTATCAAACAACATTTTTAACATTGTAGGTGTATTCTCAGTCTCTAGACTAAAAGAATTAAGAAGATTCGGCGATAGATGCAACCACTGTTTAAACCACTGTGTGAATAATTTAAGTTGCTCAAAGGAAAATGTTATATTGTTGCACCCCTTTGTTTATATTTAATGCATTTAATTTTTAATTAAATATTTGTGAAAAATGTTTTTTATTATCTTAGCTGAAAGAATATCTAAAATTTGAAAAGCGTGATATAATATATATGTAAAACAGTGCATTACTTTGAAAAAATTAATAGCGACAAATAAATTAACCAATGTAAAATTTGAAAAAACCGAATGAATTAGCACGCGCTGTGTATAAAATATTTAAATAAATAGAACTTACAGCCGATTTAGAATATTTCTAAACGAATCCTAGATTAAAATACAATAAAAAACAATAGAAAAATACACGATAATTAGTGTTTACAAATAAATACAGTTTTGTTTTAATAAAAAACAATGCAGACTTACCTTAAATCTTCAAAAAAATTTAACGAAAAATCACTGCACAAACACGAAACGATCGTTTAAATTTCAGCGTAACTTTACGCAAAGTAATAATAGCGTAGGGGATACCTATACGATTAGAGTTTGGAAATTAGGCTGGGTTATATATACTTCTCATAATTGCGTACTAATTGATCTACTAAATATCTATTATGACTAGTCAAAGTACAGCACTTTCCAGTACCTTGAGTAATTAATAATCCCCAAGCAATTATGCGTCGATTGCTAATGTACGGCATTGAAATATATTTCTTGTATTTCTCAAAACATGTAGTCGATAAGATAATTAATAGAAAGTTCAGTGAACAGAAATTATACACCGCTTTCACATGTAATTCGGGCGATGATGACGCTAAACTCAACCTTCCTATTTATATATTAAGACACGTTAAATTGGAATGTTTTACATCATTCTAAAAACAAAACATTACTGTTTGAAAATGATTTTAAATGTCAAACACTTATGGCTTATAAAGAGTTCATTTCTAAAATCCAGCGGTTTGAAATTTTCGGGAAATGGTTGATTAAAGCATATGTCTTGGGTAGCGAAAAAAGGTTTTAAAAATGAAGTTAAATATAGATGAGCAAATACTTAGAAGCATGGGGCCTTTAAAAGTGTAACTTTGTAAGCGGTGGCTCTATTTAAAATCTATTTACAGATTTGGAGTCCCTAAAAAAATCTAATATTAATTGATACCAAACAAGATATATTTATTGTCGGAGGCTTTCACGGCCGGAGTCATTATAAATATTTATGGTTCCGGATTGGGACCGTTTCATTTTATACATTCAGGTATAAAATTAATGTATAAAATGACACGGTCCCAAGCAGGAACCATAAATATTTATAAGATATATTTATCTCGGAAGAAACAAAAATAATCTTTTATATGTTCGCTAGAGGGTATGTGTGTTAAACGGTAAATGGTGGCCGGATTTTAAATTTATCTACGGATTTGGATTTTGCGTAAAATTCTACACTAACTTGATGTATCGCATGGTTAAAAAATTTTATAAGGACGGTCAGAAATCGACCTTGCTAAAAAAATCCAAAGATTGGGATACCGCCTTAGGGAGTGATGCCATCTAAAAAATTTCTAGAAATCCATGTAGCTGAAAAAAATATAATATTAATTGATACTAAACAAGATATATTTATCGCAAAAGAAACAAAAATAGTCTTTTATATGTTCGCTAGAGGGTATGTGTGTAAAACGGTAAGGGGTGGTCGGATTTTAAATCTGTTTATAGATTCGAATTCTGCGTAAAATTCTAAACTAATTTGATGTTCGCATGGCTAAAAAATTTATAAGGCGGTTAGAAATCGTTGCTGCCAAAAAATCTTAAAATGAGGGTAGCTCCCTGGGGGTGATGCTATCTATATAATATTTGTAGAAATTTAGGTAGCTGAGAAAAATCTAATATTAATTGACATCAAACAAGATAGATTTATCTCGAAAGATGAGCTAAACAAGACATATTTATCTCGTGGGCGGAAATGTGGAGAAAGATTTATCTCGCGGGTGGAAAGAAGGCGGATGTGACGTAATGAAAATGGTTGAGCAAAGAGGGGAGCAAAGAGAAAATCTTTTAAAAATAAGACTTAGTAGATCTTCCTTATGGGAATTTACATGTAATTAAAAAGCAATTAGCGGCGGCGGCGGCGGCGGCGGCGCTGTACTCGGATGCACCAATCCTACTACAGATACATTAAATATTATATAACATTAAATAAAATAATAACATATTATCAAAACAAAAATGTATCGTTACAAAGATTAGAAATATTTCCTGTAATTTATACAGTTTTAACTGGAATTTAAAAGTACTTGCTGAAAAAAAGGTATGTACAAAAAATTAAAACAAGCAAGAATAGAAGTAGGAAATAAAATAAAGGCAACAAACTGATACGTAAGACAAAAAAGCAACTATACCCGAAGCTGAAGAGAAGATATAGAAATGTTTGACTACTAAAGAGAAAAACGACTCAAAAGGAACTAAAGAAGAAACAAAAATGGAATAGTTAAGGTCTTACATTAAATATTGTGAAGTATGTACCTCTGGTGTAACATATTGTTTTATGTTTTCCAATTGTATTTGTATTTTTGTTTCTTCAATAAAAAATTTTTCTGAAATTTTTGCTTGATTCTTCAGATTTTCGCTAGGTTGAGAAATTCTGACAAAAAATATTACAGTGTTCATTTATTGTTTGCAAAGGAAGTTCGTTATTTACACATCAAATCGATGAAGTTTGTTCTCTACAACAGCTAAGAAAAGGCTTGGTATCATACAGATCCTTATAATATATAAATAGCTACTTTTTAATAATAGACTTAAAAGTAGCGTGCTCACTAAAAGTTTGACACCTTGCTTTGAAAAAAAAATGAATAATGCGTTCACAATTCATCATATTTCTACCCACTTCAGATCCAAGTAGTGTTTAGTTAGAAAAAGCTTACTCACTGAAAGTGAAATCTGTGTTCTTCCTGTAGGCGACTTTGAGCGGCTGAGTTAAAAATTCCGCACGTAATTTATAAATTAAAGCACATTATCGGTCTACAGATAATTCGAACATTCGTTTGGATTTAATTTGTAGTTCTGGATTCAATCGATTTTCTAGAGGCAAAACGTGTACTTATTTAAATTTCAGGAATGCAAATGACGTGAATATATTTCGGTCCGCAAATAAATGAGCATTTGGGAGATTATATTTACGACTTGGATTCGAGTTCACAAAACAGAGCAAACAATTTGATAAATCGTATTTGCCTAATACGATAATAAACGCCATCCGTTCTTGAATATTAAACAATTTTTAAGATTTTAGAAATGTCCTTTAGAATATCATTGCAGTACGAAATTTTACATAGATGCATTGCAGATATAAACGGACGCCATTTTAATGTGTTTCATAAGTTTTGTAAAAAAAAACTCTGGAAACTAAAGTTAATTAAAATTTTTTTAGAATAATAGGTGCATAAAAGGCACCATTTTGTAAATTGGAACATAATTTTAATTAATAATAATTCATAACAAAAGCTTACTCTTTTGCTGAAAACACTCTGTAGATGGATATTTCTGGTATTATTTGTTTACTATGAAGTGAAAATTTTAAAAATGAAAAAATTGTTAATCTCGCTAAAATTTCACAAACTTTGTTACTATAAAACGCTACATGTATGAAGGCACTAAATTTTATTCAATAGTTCATTATTACATTTGCAGTGACAAGTCGAGATATCGAAGTAAATATTCTATTTATGAAGAAACATTTGACAGATAGTAGTTTGAAAAGGTCGGGATTGATGTTTGGTCAATAAAGTCAATTTTCGCATTGTGGAGCGCGCTAAACCAATTAGATACTTTGTTGTGAACTGACACCACTATTATTTGAGCGGGCTATTCGATGTTTAACAGGGCTTATACTCTTATAAATAAGATTAGTGTAGTTTTAAAACGGAATATTCCCGATGTTCTGCTGACAAACGAAATTATTTAAAAACAAATCAGTGATTAATAAAAGTTGGTGCAAGTTTAGGGTATTCGTGATTATTATAATGTGTGCAGTTAGTTGATTTTGCCAATTTTGAGTTAATTTAAGTAATGGGGGATTATTTATACCAATCCGTTTTTAGTCTTTACTATTCGTTTGTATTTTGTTTTATCCCTTGGTTAACTTGCTCGTTTTACTGATAATGAAAGTTTTATATGATTTATTTCAACTTAACAATTGCAATGCTAAACAGGTTTGATAGTAATTTATATAAGTAGAAGACCCTTGATTATGGAGCATTAATATCTGAAGTATTTGGAATTTAAAGGATTGAAAACTGATAAATCCGGAGTTATTCCAAGACACCTGTAATTAAAGGTCAGAGAGCTTTTAAGATTTGTGATTTATTACAAGAGTCTGTATACAAATATTTAAATCTGCAATTTGTATAGTGCTTTGGAATTGATAAATTTTTATTGTAAGTGGCAGTAACCTTTATATTTGATTAATTTAAACGTGAATCCTATGATTTCCATTTAAAAAATTTATTATTTGTACAACAATGGGTAAGTTACATATATTGGGGAGGAAAGGTGTAATTTAAAAAAGTAAAAACGGAGTATACGTATAAGCTGTAAGTGCATCATCATCATCATTAGGTCTTCAGTCCTGGAACTGGTTAGACGCGTACCATCATTGTTTCCTATTCTAAACTAACCTACAGATTTCCCTGAAATTTGCACAGTCTGCATCTATCACTATCTGATCTAGGTCTACATCTACCTCTTTTTTCCTATCTCTGCTTGTAATATATCCCATACTATTCCCCAAAATGCTTTAGAACGTATTCCGTCCTTCTATTTCTCTTTTTCCCCAGATATACTTGTTCCCCTACTATATCTATAACCTATTTGTTATTATCTTTGTTTGTCCATGCTATCGTCCTCATACATCTGAAGCACAGCATTTCAAAAGGCTGCTACCGTTTTTCTGTTTGCGTTTCAGACTGCCCGTATTAAATAGGCATACTGTGCTGTGCTCCACACATATGCTTTCAACAATTTTCTTCTTGTTCTATGTTTGTTGTCTTTCCTCATAGGGCTGTTCTTTCTTGTTAGATGCAGTTCGGTCACCTTCTATTGTTTTACAGTTTAATACCCTATTTTTCCTACCTTCAGTGGTTGTGAAGAGAGGTAAGCAGCCTGTGGCTGCCAAGTTCCCCCAACACTTAACCATTTACCGATTTAATGTATTTTCCAATATATCTTTTCGCACAGTCAACATTAGTTGCAGATATTTCGCAACAAAAAGTTGTTTATACTAATCATCAGATTTATCTGCACTTATTTTTTCGTCATTAGGTTTTCCGTTTCAAAACTGGTTAGACTCATACCTGCTCTTATTTATATTCTGAGCTAGCCTACATAGTTCCCCGAAAATCTCACACAGCATGTGTATACAGCTCGTTCCCCTTCTATTGTTTTCTAAATTTATGCCATATTTCACCGGGATTCAGTGAAGGGGGTTAAGCAACCTGTGGCTACCAAGATCCCCCAACACTTAGACGTTTGCCGAAATAATGGTTTTCCAGTAAATCCTATCACACTTAACATTATTCGAGAATATTTCCCAACCAATTCTTGTGGTTACTTATAATAATCATCATGTTTAAGCACAGTCATTTTTTTTCGTCATTAGTTTATCCGTCTTGGGATTGGTTGGATGCGTGCCTCCATTGATTTCTATTCTGGGCTAGCCTACACATCTCCCTGAAACCCCTACAGCCTACATCTTTTACTATCTGTGTGCAGTAGTCTAACCTAGGTCTGCCTCTTCTTCTCTTTTTTCCGATCTCTGCTTCTAATATATTCCGCACTATTCCCTCATGCCGTAGTATGTGGCCTATCATCCTATCTCTCCTATTTTTTACCGTTTTCCACATATTTCTTTCTTCCCCTACCATTTTTAGTACCTCTTCGTTCTTAACTTTGTCTGTCCATGATATCTTCATCATACGTTTGTAGCACCACATTTCAAAGGCTTCTACCTTTTTCTTGTCCGCTTCTCCTACTGTCCAGGCTTCACAGCCGTACAGTGCTGTGCTCCACACATATGTTTTAAGCAATCTTTTCCTTGTTTCTATGTGTGTGGTCTTTGAGCACAGTAGTTGCTTTTTCTTGTTAAATGTAGCACGACCTTGTGCTAATCTTTGTTTTATATCTTTTGTGCTTTTCCCATCTTGCGTTAATTGGCTTCCTAGGTAGCAGAAATCCTTAACCTCTTGTAAGCTCGTGTTACATATTTGTATTCTTGTTTTGATTTATTTTTCCCACCTTTGCGTACTAGAACTTTAGTTTTAGTTTTGTTAATTTTCATACCGTATCTCTCTGTTAGAACCGTTTCCATTTCATTAAGAGCAGATTCTAACTCTTCTTTGCTAGACGCTAATACCGCTATATCATCTGCAAATCTAAGCATATCAATTTTTTGTCCTTGCATAGTAATTCCAAATGTCTTCCTGCATTTGACAGTATTCATTGCCTCTTCTATGTACAAGTTAAAAATCAATGGGGATAGGGCACATCCCTGTCTCACCCCTTTCCTAATGTTTACTTCTCTACGTTCCTGCTCTAATTCTATTACTGCTGTTTGCTCTTTGTATAAGCTATGTACTATTCGTCTATCCCTATAACTCATTCCAATCTTTTTGAGTATTTCAAACATTTTTTTCCATTTTACATTGTCGAAAGCTTTTTCCAAATCTACAAACCCTATATACACGCTTTTCCTTTTTTCTATTGTTTTCTCCATTATCACTCTGAGCTAGAATAGCCTCCCGTGTTCCCTTGTTTCGCCTAAACCCAAATTGGTCTTCTCCTAGTATTTCTTCCGCCCGTTTTTCCATTCGTCTTTGCACAATTCTAGTTAATATTTTTGACACGTGTACTGTCAAACTTATTGTTCGAAAATTTTCACATCTATCTGCGCCTTTCATTTTTGGTATAGTTACTATGATGCTACGTTTGAAATCTTTGGGTATCTCGCCTGTCACATACATATAGCTTACAAGTTGGAAGAAACGTTCTGTTACTGCTTGTGCAGCGGCTTTTAGAGTTTCTGCTTGCACCTTATCTGTACCAGGCGCCTTACCATTTTTCAGACTCTTTAATGCTAATTCAAACTCATCTCTAAGTATAGGATATCCCAAGTCCTCATTTTCAATGTCTGATTCCTGTTCTAATGCAGTTAGTTCCTCTCCTGCATATAAATTCCCTATATATTCTTTGCTATCTACGTTTTCTATAATGACGTTTCCTTGTGCGTCCCTTACATTTTTGCTGTACGGTTTTATATCCCTAAAATTCATTCTAATTAATTTGTATGCTTCGTCTGTCTTTCCTATTTTCATCTTCGTTTGTACCTCTTTGCACTTTTCATCAATCCACTGTTCTTTAGCTTTCCTGCATTTCCGAATAATTTCCCATTTTATGGCTTTGTATCTCTGTTTTCCTGTTTCGTCTGATTTATTTTTGTATTTTCGTCTTTCTTCTATTAAATTCAGGATATCCTTTGTTATCCATGGTTTCTTACCTTCTTTTTGTGTATACCCCAGAATATCTCTAGCCGCCATGTCTAGGCTAGATTTAATGTTATTCCATTCTGTTTCTACTTCCTTAGTATCAGATATTTTCCCGATATCTTTGAGCAATTCATTTGACTTTTTTTCGAATCTTTCTTTAATATCTTTATCTTTTAGTTTCTCTAAGTCCAAGTGCCTTTTTTGGCTCCTTTTTTTCATATTCTTAAATTTAAGTGCGGCCTTCATAATTACGATGTTGTGGTCAGTATCTATATCTGCTTCTGGGTAGCTTCTACAGTCTTTTACTTGATTCCTAAACCGTTGTCTAACAAGAATGTAATCTATTTGATATCTTCCTATATCTCCTGGCATCTTCCACGTATATCGTCTTTTAGCATGATGTTGAAATAATGTGTTTGTGATAATTAAATTGTTCTTGTCACAAAATTCTACCAACTTATTTCCCCTGTCGTTTCTCGTGCCTAAACCAAATAAACCCACTACCGCTCCTTCCCTACCCTCACCTACCACGGCATTAAAATCCCCCGTAATTATTAAATTTTCATGTCCTTTTACGTATCTTAATATGTCTTCGATATCTTTGTAGATGGCTTCTACCTCTTCGTCACTGTAGCTAGAGGTGGGCATGTATACTTGTATTATTACTGTGTTTACCGGTTTAGATTCTAATCTAGCCATGAGTACTCTTTCGTTCTTTTGTAAGTAATTTTCTACACAGTATTCTATCTTTTTTTGCATAACTATCCCCACACCAAAATTTCCTTCCTCTGCTCCTGTATGAATTACCCCGATGTCTCCACTCCAAAAATCCCCCGCCTCTGGCCATCGAACTTCGCTGATCCCTGCTATGTCTAGTGATAACCTATTCATTTCGATTTTTAGGTTCTCTAGCTTACCTACTTGTTTCATACTTCTAACATTCCACGCTCCGACTCGCAGAATGTTTCCGACTCTCTTTCCGATCGCATCCTCCTAAGTAGTCCCCTCCCGGAGATCCCAATGGGGGACTATTTTAACTCCGGAATCTTTTACCCCAGAGAATGCCATCATGTTTATTACAATTTAAGTACGCTGTGTACTTGGGAGATAATGTGGTGGTTTCCCGTTGCCTTCCACATCGCGGTAGTGTGTCTTAGACGGCCATACCGACCCCTATGGTCTCTGCCAATCTAAGTACCGAAAGAGCCGCTGCCCTCTTTCGGGGACCTGTCTTAGTCTGGTTCCTCACTAACGACCCTACTACTTTGGTTGAACCTGTAGTTTGGCTCTTTAGCTCATCAGAATACGCAAGCCATTTCACCTGTTCTAGTAATTTAGAACTTCGGCAAGTTGCAGGTCCATTCGAAATGGCTGTAAGTGCAACGTAAAATTATTCTTGGTGTAAGTTGAATCTTTGGCTCTTTTAATGATTTTTTTTTATTTGATCTAATACAGTAAAATATTTTAATTTATCATATTTTATTATATGATTTGTACGTTATTGTCGAGCTAGATTAGCAGTCACATAAGATCTCGGAAAAGAGACACAAGAACTAGGAAAAACGATTGCCGGACTTATATGCGAACAATTACATTAAAAACAAAGTTTGCAAGTTACGTAAGGATTATGTCAGTTCTGTTTTTATCTGTCAGTAAGTTGGTTGTTGTACGTCATTCGAAACAATGTGAATAAAAGTTCAAAATCTTTGATTGTGGACCGGTTTATTGATTGTGTGCTTGTTACTTGTTATGGTGTGAATGAATGTGTATACAGGGTGATTTACAACTTCATAGAAATATTTTAACTGATGTTCAAGAAAAGGACGTAGATTGGTATTTAAGATTAAAAAAAAATAATTATTAAAAACTAATGATTTAAAATTAAAACAGATATTATTAAAAATGTTTACGTGTACGCATAAACACATTGAGTGCCAAATGTAAAAAAAGGTATCACCAGGGGCCAAGGACTCTTCTTCCGTAATTCACTTAATGCAAACATATTATTATGTTTGCGGTTTATGTTTTTATATACTTTTTTAATTTTGAGATTTTTTGGCAATTTTTTGGTGACATACATTTATAAATGACGTGCCTGTCACGAAAGTTTTCTGTAGCCAACCATGTCATTCAAATAAGTATGACATATTTTTCACTTTTTTATCTTTGGTTGTAGATTCTGAAGAGTAACGTTTCATCTGTTGTTGTAGATTTTGAAGAGTAAAGTTTCATTCGAACAGTTTACACCTAAAAATGTCAAAACGTCGCAAAATGTTGACAGAATCCGAGCTGCAAGAACTTGCTGAAGAAATTGACTTAGAAGCTTACAGCACCGACGACTATGATTCAGATGACTCTTTCCTAGATACAGGATGGGAGCCTGATGATTCCCCACCCGTGTCACAAGAATTATCTGACAAAGAAATCGATGATAATGATGAGATATTTATCGAAAATGATCTTCAGGAATTAGCCTTGGAAGAAATTGCAGAAGAGGCTTTTCAGGAACAAGGTGAGGAAGCAACGGCGGATTCTATTTGGAGTGAATCTATTGGAAGGCATAAAGTGTTAATTTCACTGGTTCCCAAGGACTGCAAAGAGATCTACCAGAGAACATCTCTCCCCTAGAACCTTTTTCCTAATCGGTGATGACGAGGTTATAGATCTCATTGTCACTGAAATTAGTAGATTTGCGCAGCAGACTATAGCATCACAAAGGAAAAGAAAATATGCTTGCATCAGTAAGTGGGTACCAACTGATGCAGCAGAAATAAAGAAATTTTTAGGATTGACTCTATGAATGGGTTTAGTTAAGCTAAATTCTTTGAAAGATTATTGGGCCAAACAAGGCATTTATTGGCTAGACATTCCACGTGCAACTATGTCAAGAAATAGATATCAGTCATTTCTAAGTATGTTACATTTCAATAATAACGAAACAATTCAGAGAGGTCAACGTTTTGGTAAAACTCAGCCCTTGTTTGATATCCTGCAAAAAAATTTCACGAACTACTTTATCCTGGTGAAAATATAGTCATAGATGAAACTTTAGTAACTTGGAGAGGACGTCTGATATTTAAACAGTACATTCCTAACAAAGCACATCGCTACGGCATAAAATTGTTCAAATTGTGCTCCGTGGATGGGTACACATGGGCCCTAAACATTTATTCTGGGAAATCTGCAACGGGACAAGTTGAAGCTGAATTGCCCAAGAATGTTTGTTTAGATCTGTGTAGAGACCTTTTGAACGAAGACAGAACTTTATATGTAGATAATTTCTACACTACCTTCGAACTAGCCAATGCCATGCTTCACAATCAAACACACCTTGTAAGGACACTCTAAGCAAATAAGAAACATACGCCCAAAGAAGTTGTGCTAGGCATGCCCGGTATACATAATTATTTTGTTAAATTATAATATTCCCTCTTTTAAAATTCTGTCCTTGCATCAAAAACAATGTTGTGTTCTAGTAAGTAAGTTATATCTAAGTCGGTTACTCGTGTTTAGCGCATCCTGGGGTGCGAATGAGGGTTGCGGCAGATATATAATCAGTTAGTTGCACCTGAGCGGTCGGCTGAGTGAGATGTTAGGCGAGATATTCATTAAGAAACGTGGTTTTTAGATGATTATTTTATGTTTATATTCGCGTTGAGAATCTAGTGTGGTTCCGTTGTAAAAGTGATACTTTATAAATTAAAGCTTACAGAATGGCTAAAAAAGTGACGAAGTGCTAAGTTTGGATTCAGAACAGAGTAGAATCTGTAGGTATCGTATTAATTTACGGTATTAAGCATGCTTAAACTTTTTGTTATGAAGAAATACTATTAATTCACGGTTTGTAAATAGTGGTGATTTGGATACAAATATTTTCCAGCACTGTTTTCAACCATCACGTGTTTTGTGAGAAGATAGTTGTTTGCCTTGTAGGATCATGTTTCGCTTGTATCCGAGCCACCTCGTACAAGAAGGGGCCCCTATCTGACATTATTTTCTCTACGTTTGGTGTTATATTTTACTTCGCCGACGTTATTAGACCGCAAAACGTGGGGAAAGAATTATATTAATACACTTCAGAGGCGTGTGAAAGTAAAATAGTATTGACGCGGAAAATTTGTGTTACTAATATTAGCATAATTTAGGATAAGTGGTTGCTAACTAATAGTCCATACCCCTGAGTCTAGTTCATTGACGCTGAACTGAAGAGACTAGAAAAGCATGAAATTTTAAGGAATAGAAAATAAATCTTGTTATTAATTATTATAAAATAAGTAAATATAATAAATAAGTAAAATAAGCGGGACGCGGAAAAGGGAAGAAATCAAAAAAACAGGTGGTAGAAATGGAAGGAGAAAATGACAATATGTTAAAAAACTTGACTAGCTTAATGAAGGAAATAAGTTCAAGTTTAAAAGCAAACAATGAAGTGTGAAGGATAATTTTGAAATTTTAGCCCAGAATAGTAGAAAATTGAACGGAGGGTTGGAGGAAATTTAGTTGGGAATTAAATTCTTAAAAAGTAAAGAGGGTACGCTGGGGCACGACGAAGTAACCGAAAAGTGTAATTGTTTTGTGAAAAAAGAGGATAAGGCTGTCATCGCTCAGACCACCGGTAATTTGCAATATTTGAGTATCTGGAATGAACTGAGGGATGGATTGATAATATTTAGGCCAAACGGGAGAACTAACCCGGTTGTGTTTGTAAACAAGTTGGAATTGTTATTTCAAGAGGCTTCGCCACATAAACAATTAGTTTTAGCGTTAGGAAATTTAAAGAATTCTGCGGCCGATTGGGGGAAGGTTAAGGGTAGAGTGTGTAGAGATTTTTCAGAATTTATGCGGAAGTTTTTAGAAAGGTATTGGGATGCCCAAACCCAACGGAACGCTTTTCATGAGTTTAAATATGGTAGATGTGAGAGAGGGTCGCGGGCCGATTATTTTTTAAAGCGGTATAAGGAGGCAGCTTATTTAAAAAGACCTTTGGAAGAGGAGGAAATTGTTGATATACTGCCCAATCATTTTGAGCCTGATATTTGTAGGGGTATAATTAATTCGGGGGTGAAAACTATAGAAGAGGCGGAACGATTTTTGCGTAGAATTGATGAGGTGGATGCAAATCCAAGGTCTCAATATTCAAATAATAATTCGAGAAGTCCCGATAGGCAGGACCGACAATACGAAGGGAGATCGAGGGGTTCGTATCCAGATAATTCTAGTAGGGCTTATAATAGGCCACAGGAACCGAAAATCGAACGAGATAATGATTATCGAAACGCGCCGGAGAGAGATACAGAGAGAAACAGAGTAGTTGTAACGCTGTTTAATCGTTGTAATGAGGACTTGGCAGTGGATGAATAAGAGGAAGGAGAAGGAGATATTGTTCTGCCAGTCAAGAATCTAAAGTGTAAGGGTTCGAAGTTAATGTCTTAGTTGATACCGGTTCAATGATGAGCTGCATTAGCGGAGAACTCTTTGAAAAAGTTTTAGAAGGGGATCTTAAGATCCCATTATTGCCTGCTTCGGGTGTAACAGTTTTTGGGGCATTACAGCGCAAGGGTCAAATAATAAATCAACAGGTTTATTTAGATTTTGAAATTAATGAAGTAGGGTTTGGATTTGCGTGTATTGTAGTGCCAAAATTAATTAGAGAAGTGATATTGGGTTGCGATTGGATGACGCAATTTGCGGTTCGTATGGATTTTGCAAAATTTTTGTTAACGGGCGAATTTGAGGGGAAGAAATGTAGGATAAAATTGAATAAAGCGTGTATTGGGAAAGATTTAAAATCAGGAGTATATGAGGTGAGGATAGATAATGAGGATGGGTTGAAAGTTGGAAAAAGGCAGAGATATTCGGACGAAGACATTTGGGAAGTGGTCCGAAAAGCGGAAAGATTTGATCAAAATGAAAAGGAGAAGTTGTTTAGGTTGATTGAGGACTATGGTGACGTATTTTCGGAACAACCAGGGATATGGGCACTCAATTCACATGAAGGATAAAATGTCTTTTTATTTAAAAAGATATCCGGTGCCTCACGCTTATAAGGAGGAAGTAAGGAGACAGATCGAGGAATTTTCGTTTAATATCCAATATTGTAAGGGGTTGGAAAATGTTATTGCCGATTCGTTGTCTCAATTTCCAATAGTTTCGAAAGGAGAGAGTATTATGGAAACTCCAGGTAATAAAAACTTTCATATCTTTATTATGCAATGTCCGGATTTAAAGAAGATTGTTAAAAAAAAGCTCAGAATATACAAATAGGGCAGTTTAAGGACGCTTTGTGGATGGCAGTTAAGGCAGAGCTTGGTAAAAAAAAGGGGTTCAAAAGCGCGTAGACGATTGGTACGTTGTACATGGAGTAATACTTTTTAAGCGGGGAATTTGGGGAGTCAACAAAGGTCCTCGGATATGTATTCCAAAAGATTTAATAATTCCAATTGCCCTGGACGAGCATTACAATCACGGTCATTTCGGGGCCGCGAAATGCTTCGGATATTCGAGCCAGTTATATTTCTGGCCTCGGATGAGAAAAACGGTATGTCAAGTAATCGCTACTTGCGATATATGTCAAAAACTAATGCGTCAGTAGGGTGTCATGGTCCCTTATATAGTGCGATTCCTAAGGGTCCATGGGAGTTAGTCTGTGTAGATCTTATTGGTCCGTTGCCCAAAGGTAGCGGAAGTGTGTTACAGTTATTGGTAGTCGTTGATGCGTTCTCGAAGCTGGTAAGGCTCTGCCCACTTTGACGTGGTACGACCAGAAGTATTTCCGGTTGTACATTAAATAAATATATTCTGGAAAACGGTCAACCAATGGCGATTCTTAGCGATAACGCTACGTGTTTTACGGGGAAAGTCTGGAAAAGGGTATTAAGTGAAAAAGGGATTAAAATAGTACATAGCTCGGTTTATTTCCCACAAGGGAACAACACTGAAAGGACAAATAAAAAAATTGTTCGACTTTTACGAGTTTGTTGTCACGAGCATCATTCGAAGTGGGTCTTGGTGGTCACAAAGGTCTGTCAATGGTTAAACGAAGCAATACATAAAAGTTTGGGATGCACCCCGAACGAGGTTCATTTTGGAAGATTGCGAGAAAATCAATTTGTCATGGGAATCGAATTTCCAGGAACCGCGAGTAAGGTTAGGGGCTTTCGTATGATAGCCAAAGATATGTTGCGTACGAGAGCCGAGAAAAGAAGAGAACGGCACGCTAAAAAGTGTCGTCGGCTAATTGTTTTCAAGGAAGGAGATAAAGTGTTGGTGCGATCCGAGCTCCAATCGTCTTTAGACAACAAAACTATCAAGAAATTTTTTGTGATATTTAGAGGCCCTACTACCGTTGTTAGGTTGTTAAATCCAAACTCCTATGAGATTAAAGAAGACGGTACCGGCTTAACTTGGGGCGTCCAAAATATTGTTAATTTGAAACCCTATGTGGTACCGGTTGATTTTATTGTGCCTCAGCGTGGTGAAATAAATTAGTTTTCGTAAGATAACTATTTAAATTGGAGCGTGATGTGCTAGGCACGTCAGGTATACATAATTATTTTGTTAAATTATAATCTTTCCTCTTTTTAAAATTCTGTCCTTGCATCAAGAACAATGTTGTGTTCTAATAAGTAAATTATAGCTAAGTCGGTTACGAGTGTTTAGCGCATCCTGGGGTGCGAATGAGGGTTGCGGGCAGATACGTAATCAGCTAGTTGCACCTGAACGGTCGGCTGAGTGAGATATCAGGCAAGATATTAAGAAACGTGGTTTTTAGGTGATTATTTTATGTTTATATTCGCGTTAAAAATTTAATGTGATTCCGTTGTAAAAGTGATGCTTTATAAATTAAAGCCTACTAAATGACTAAAAAAGTGACGAAGTGCTAACTTTGAACTCAAAACACAGTAGAATTTGTAGATATCGTATTAATTTACAGTATTAAGCATGCTCCAACTTTTTATTATGAAGAAATAGAAATCACAGTTTGTAGATAGTGGTGATCTGGTCATAAATATTATCCAGCACTGCTTTCAACTATCACGTGTTTTGTGAGAAGATTGTTGTTTGCCTTGTAGGATAATGATTCGCTTGTATACGAGCAACCTCGTACAGGAAGGGGCCCCTATCTAACATTATTTTATCTACGTTTGATGTTATATTTTACTTCGCCAACGTTATCAGACCGCGGAACTTGGTGAAAGATTTATATTAATAAACTTTAGAGGCGTGTGAAAGTGAAATAGTATTGGCGCGGAAAATTCGAGTTATTAATATCAGCATAATTTAGGATAAGTGGTTGTTAGCATTATTATTAATACTTAAGTTTATTCTACCTATGTCCGGTAGTTCTTTGACCCTGAATAGTTAAGAATATTTTAGCTAGAATAGGAGGGATGCAGTAAGGTTGTTTTGTGCCCTTTTAGGTTTTTGTTTTTAGTAGTGAATATAAGCGTTAACTAGGATGTATATTTTTCTTTATTATTGTGGAGAATAAAACCACGTAAGTGGAATCCAGTAATTTTTCATTTCGTGTTTTTAAATAACCCACGAAAAAAACCCGTAACTAAGAGTCCACTCCCCTGAGTCTGGTTCAAAGTTATTATGTCAAAAGTTAAAAGAAGTGAAATTGTATCACGACAGGATAAAAATGGCATCATAATAATGAAGTGGAGAGACACTCGAGGTGTAAGGCTGCTATGAACAAAACATGCGCCTACAATGGTTCCAGTACAGTCCAAACACATTCAACAAAAATCTGGGATAAATCAGGTACAGAATTCTAACATCCAAAACACTGCAAGTTCCTCATCTTCACATCCTTCAAACAGCCAAACTGAGCCAGCACTTACAGCTAGAAAACGTAAATCTCGACGCGCCACAGAAAAACCTTTGGCTGTTGTAGCAAACAACCAGGGGAAGCAGGCATAGACTTATCGGATCAAATGGCTTCGTATGCCACAACTCTCTGAAAGGGGGTAAAATGGAATAGGAAACTTGGCATTTAACTACTTTTAGGCATTGACGTTATTAACTCTTGGAGCCTGTACAAACAAGCTTCTAAAAACGAATTTAAATACGTGTATTTCGAGAAAATTTGGCGGCAGACTTGTTGAATATGCTTGGACGAGTACAGCAGGACACATCACGATCTCCTAAAAGCTCCTATCACCACCCGTCTGATAGAGTTAACGCTGTCAGTAAGAAGATTTGAAGAAATGTGTTACGCAAAACTTCAACAAGATAAAGGACGTAAAGAAGCCAGACCGAGCGGAAATGGTTTTCACTTATTGTAGTAAGTGTCCCGAGCAGCCATAACTATCTTTAAAATGTTTTAATATTAAGCATAAATAAGTTTTGTTTGATTTTCTAGGTTATAAAAACACAATATTTTTGTTAATAAAGAATAGATATAATTTTTGCATTTCATTTAATCAAATTTTTATTTTTACGATTTTGACCGAACCATTTATAGCTGAATGTTCTCCAGGGGCCACGCTTTCAGATCAGTATACAAGTTATATGGTGGTGTCCTTCATCTCTGAACGACGTAGACTTAAATCGTTCGAGATATGTCACACATATATGAAAGACGTAGATTCCTTGGATAAAGCATTGTCATACATAAATGAATGGCGTGGCTTGCAATGTGTTAAGTAAAGTTGCGAACACCACAGAAAGTGTATTTGCAAAAGCCGATTTTATTTTTTGAATCAACTGGTAACTGTCGCCTTTGGTTTTTTCAATATCTATGGTGAATTGAATTTTTTGTGAAAACTAATAAGAAAATTTAATGTGTAGTTACCTTTGTCAATCGTAACGGCACACGTTTACATATCTAAAGAAAAAAAAACAAATTGAAGTCAATTTTCTTATAGTCTGCACAATTAGCATAAATTGTTTAACCTACTGCGTATAATCTGCGCATTGCGCCAATTATATTATATGCGGGCATAATCGTTCTTATGCTTGGAAACCTGTTACATGCCAAACTGATCATGTATTATGTTTTAAGTTGTAGGCTAATTGCCGCGTATTTTTGAAATGATACGCTAACTTCCGCCGTTGGTGACGGTGGAGTCTGCGCAGAAGGGATGCGGGAGTGCACGAGTCGAGAAAGGAGGATTGATTAACTGGAAATGGACGAAGCAACAGGTGTGTAAGTGCGGTGTAGTTTTTAAAGAAAAAAGGTATGTAGTTCCCCTTTATCTCCATTTATCGTTCCGCTACCTCTTTCTTTTCAAACCCCTATGAGATGCAATAAGAAGTTGAACAACGGAAAATAATTTGATGTTCAACCCGGCAAACTACTAAAACAAACCAACAAGTGGTGAATCCTGAGATGAAATTCCGAGATATACACATCACGTAAGTAATTTGAACTTTACCTAGAATGTGCATGTCAATTGACATAGACATAGCGATTGCATCATCTGGTAAAAACGTGGTCTGTATAGGTTATATAACGACGTTAAGAGCCACGTCTAAATCATAATAACGCCGTAAACGGTAACAAACCTCGTTCGTTTATAAACCCTGATAGAACAGCACATGGGTGCAAATGACAATGAAGAGTAATCTGAACACGATTCAAACACGAATCCCACTTTTCAGAGAGTAACAATAATAACCGAGATATATGCTTTCGAGAAATGGTATGAGAATAAAGGTATAGTATAAAAGTTTAGATTATCAAAACCGATTGCTTATTTCAGAACTGATGAATACAAATCGAAAATTTTCCATAACTACTGATTGCTTTATCTCAAGAGAAAAGACAGTTGCAGATCTTCTCAATCGATTACAACTTTTAAAGGCGATGTAATTGAAGATAAGCTTACGGAAGCGAACGAGAACGATACCGATTGTGAATGAGGTTAGGACTGGGAACTAGCTGTTGTATACTTTACAAAATTTCCTTTTGAAAAAGATGTTGGAGTGACAGATTATGTTCAAATCAAAAATAAGATTAAACTTGTATACTGCAAATTATTCATTGAGGACCAACTGGTGAACCCTATTGTCACTCAAACAAACATGTATGTGGAACAAACAGTCGTAGAAGACGTTATTGAGGAAACCGTAGGACGACTTTCACCCTGGAACAAATGACACCTTAGAGATAGATATTTAGATATCGATGGGATCAAATAAAAGATTTCCAGATTATTAGCAGAAACTTATCTTTATTTGTCACAGAGTCAAATTTATGCTACCCAATAATTTCGAAATTGTGTTTAGAGTTTTATATTTTGCCGATAATGCACTATGACTAGAAGGTGACTCGTTATACGTATAAGGTGCATTCACTTGTTAACTCTATAACTTTTTTTTTAATTTACTGTTCGTTGAAAATATGTGTGTGATTGAAATCGTAATTTATTTTCGTGGGCGACCCAAATTGGATCAGCTTAAAATAAGGCTCTTCCAACTATGTACCGATATACGTGGGCATGTGTGTCTTGGATTTATCCAAGCTCACAATCTATAACTTCCATTATAAATATATGAGTGCCAGATTTGGAAACGATTGTAGTGTTTTATATATCGATACCGATAGCCTTATCCATAAAAAAATAAACCATGATCCCTATGAGGTTATGAGGCGGGACTGTCACAAATATTTTGATACTTCAGACTATCCACAAGATAACATCTATAAAATTCCTCTAGTAAATTAAAAAGTATTGGGAATGATGAAAGAGGAGAACAATGGACGGATTGAGACCAACTTTATCGGGTTGAGATTCCAAATGTATGTGACGAAGGTTTTTAAAACATCGGAAGAGGAGGAAGCTGAACGCTTGCGTATACAAGAAGATACTTCTATACCGTCAGCGACTACCTCTAATTTTGGTGTAACTAAAAAGACCAAGGGAATTAAAAAATCAGTCATTAAAAATCATATCACATTTGAGGACTTTGCTCGTTGTGTAGATGAGCATAAGGAAAAGTTCATTTCCCAAAATTTGATCCAGTCATTTAAACATCATGTTCATACAATCATTCAAGATAAAATAGCATTAAGTCCACACAACGATAAAAGATATTTGATTCCGGGATCATACACGACATTACCCATAGGTCATTATTCCATAAATTGCATGGAAATTGAGGAAGTAGTATAAATTATATTGAATTATTCTAATATATGCATGTAGAATGTAAGTGTAAATATGTTCATCTAGTAAATAAGTGTAAATATATAAATAAAATGTTAATTTATATCTAATGAGTGTAAAGTTATGTATTATATATATATATATATATATATATTGCTGTGATATCCTCCTTTGAATGCGGGAACTGGGTCCTTTCAACAAAAAAATTCTAGTCCCACAGATTGGGCGTCATAAGCTGCTGTGATCCTCTTTTCGCCTCGGCTGCTCACCTAATTTTATAAACCTCCTCATTCACAAAAAAAAATTAAACAACACATTCCTACCACAAACATCAACGTTAACTCTATTTACATCAATATTCAGAATACATTAAATTTTCAAATTAAATTTCAGCATAAAATTCAGTTTTAAAAAGGATTTCAAGATCAATTTTATTATCACTTTAACGTGCATCCAGAATTAAAGTCCTTGTTGGATGCCTACTAATTAATATAACAATATAAGCAGACCGAAGTCTGAGTATAAAGGGAGCATCTACCACCCCTTTACGTTAATTAACCAGGTTCGTCTAATTGAGCTCAAAGACATACCCATATTTTCATCATAATTCAGAACATCAATACTAAATACCCCTTTCTACTTAAACAAGCAAATTTCATCTTAAAATTAAAATTTTATGGTTAGTACAATTTCACTAATGTCCATTTAAAGTAAATCAATTATAAAGTTATTCAACACACACAAAAATGTCAAACAAAATAGTATAATTTACCTGAAGGTTACTGTCCTCGAAGCTTCAATGTACATCGTTCCTTTAGTTAATCACACCATTCCAACAGGATTATATTTACGGCTTCTAATTCTCAACGCTTTTAAAATTTTCTCCATCACCATTTATTTAAAGTTGTTTCTGGGCTTTTCCGGAACTCATCTGTGTATATCTGACCCTGGTTTTGTGGATCGAGACACGTATTTGAACCATTTAATTATTAACACCCTCGAAAAATAACAAAGAAATTCATACTTCTTTCACCAATATACGCCAAAACTGCCTACTTTTGTGTATACATTTCTCGTTGTAAATTTTGCTAATTGGTACAGTGATACTAAATTTTATTACCTTGTATCTAAGTGCACTGAAGTACATTCATGTTAGCACGTAAATAACAAACTATTTTGAATCACTAAAATATACGAGCAAAATTTTAAATTATTTTATCAAACTAAAATGCACTGTTTAACATCTTGAATCAAGTCGCGGATGTAAGAGCTTTTAACGCATCAAATAGTCAAAAGTCTAAGAGAGCTAAATTCATATTACCACCTCTATATATAGCGAATAGCCTGTCTGTCGGTCTGTTCCCCAAAACAGACAATTCTTAAAAATTTCTCATTCTATGTTCCCAGTCCGTCGCTCGCGCGTCGGTTTTTACGAATTTTTCACTCGCCCCATTTAAATCTCAGAAATTCTCACACGGCACGCAAACATGTCCGAGAAAAACTAATTAATTTTGTACAGAAATTGTTGTTTCTACCTCTGATATTTGCATCCTATTTTCAACCAATTGTGACCCTCATGACGTTGCTTAAATCACGCCTTTTACTATATGTGTCTTTGCTTGACGCATTTTCTCTTTCCTTTTCTAACCTGTTCGTATTGGTGCAAATTGATATTTTTTATTATCGATTATATTTTAGTTCATGTGGACTATCTGGGTTAAATAACCCCGTATCGCACATTCTCGTGAATATTCTCCAAGATTCTTTGAAACCATTTGTTATCTACACAATTTTCGCCGTACGTGATATTTAAACTACGCAGGTGTTCAAAATAATATTAATTCTCAGAGCTTTTTAAATAAACCCTGTTTTGTATTTCGTGCTAAAGCATCTGACCGTTTCCAATATCCTTAGAATCGACATGTTTATCTAAACAAATTAAACTGAAATTGCCTTTTAAAATACGCAGGTGTGTTCAAACATCCTACTTCTAACTAACACTTCTAGGATTTGCATTTCATTGGGTTTTACAAGTTTCTATAGATATTATCTGTACGTTTTGTTCAATACCGGTTACTTGAAATAGAGTTAATTAAGATAAATTTTGCACGTAATTTCCATTTGTTTAGGAATAATTACATTACACGCAGAGCTTTTTAATACTGCTTCTTTTGATATAAAGCGTCTTGTACATGATTTAAATCTCTTATGTTTAATGAAACTAATAAATTTTATGCTTCACGGTTTTAATAAAGCGTATTATTTAATAAAATTCCTTATACACGGTGATTAAAATTATTTGATGTGATTATTTAATTTTCTACCCTTGTCTAAATATGAGTAATATATATATATATATATATATATATATATATATATATATATATATATATATATATATATATATATGATTTGAATTGGTACCTCCGATCCTATTGTAAAAGTACTGTTATTTGATAATGTAGTATTTAAGTATGTTACCCTCTAACAAGTGTTAACTTAGGTTTAAGCAGTCAATATACATGTTTAATGTATGTTAATTCGGATAAACCAATAATATACGTGTAATATTAAAAATATGTATATAAAATCAATGTATGTAAGTGCAATGTGTAATACAACATTTTTATGAACCTCTATTTTCATTTGGGGAGGGGGCAAAGCATGGAGGGGTAGATTGTGGATCGGACTGCGCCAGAATTCCTATATAAAATGGTTAAGCAAAAGTCACATGAACCTTGAATGTAGGATCGCCCGAGGTAAATGACCTTTGTATCTGGCAAAAATGACGAGAACGAACCTTAGAATTTCCCATGTTAAATCCCGTAAGAAAACCGGTTTTTTGCGCTCGTACGAAGATAGCTTATCTACTAGTACATATTGAAAAATTAAACCTGGACAAATAGTATTAATATGATTTATGCTACTAAAATCTAAAGCAAATTAATGTTTGGTTTATTTGAAAGTAGCAACTACTAAGTATAAAAACCACATTAAACATTTAAATTGTTATAGTTGAACGCTCTTACATTCCCGTAAACGCAGCACAAGCAACACAAAATACAGGTGGTAACGATGTTACCAAATGTTAAAATCGACGCTCAAATTTCGATGACGTCACACAATATGCAAATTATGGCACGTAATTTTCAAATTTCTAAAATATATTATGAAACCCACGCGGGGTACTTATGTGAATATGTAAAGCTTCCTACGGAATTACTTCTTGATGGCGGCTCGTGGCTTCTTTCAGGATTATTTCATAATGGCGGCTGCGGGGCTCCCTTCAGGATTATTTCATGATGGTTCTCGGGTCGTAGATTTTCTACCAGGTTGTATCCAGATTCGTCGTCTTCTTTCTATGTAGGGAACGATAAGGAACGGGTTGAGGAACGACAATCAAAAGGCAAAGAGAATCTACATAATACAAAGATATAATACGATACCAGGCAACTGCTCTTATTCCACGTTCAAAGGCAAGTCCCTAAGCGTCTTGCGGAAATTCCCCACTTTTTCTTCCCCCACACGCGTTGGCGCGAAATTCGTGCAACGCACTTCTGAAGTGACGGAAATACGCGCAACAAGTCTTTTAAATTTATGGCGCGAAATTCCCGCATATTAAAACTATATTAAAAAATGTCTAGTGCCAAAACTTTTGGCACGTAACAACGCGCTAGTTGTTTGAAATATCAAAATGTCGAACCGGTTCGGTTCGGTTCAAAGGTCGGTTCGTTTTCTTCGAACCGAACCAGAATATATTTTTTTGAATCAAACCAAACCGGAGTAAAAAGTTTTTGAACCGAACCGAATAAGGCAAGGTTGTTCGGTTTGGTTCGGTTCGGTTCGAATCCATCACTGTCTAACAGATTTGATCACTAAATTCAATGAGGGTAACTGCAGTTATAAAATCTAAATTTGATACAAACAAAGCCCATAATTTCATCTTTTATTACAAGAATTAAACCAATAAAGTCAAATATTGGACGAGTGGAATTTTTTCAGTTTTTCAATTTGTCACAGACAAATTGTCTAAATGATGTAATAAAACAAAGTAGAAGACATGAGTTTTGCTACGATTGATTGAGAAAAATATCAATATAGGCCTCATCATCATCATTAGGTCTTTAATCCTGGAACTAGTTAAACACGTACCCCCATTTTTTCCTATTCTGAACTAACCTACACATTTCCCTGAAATTTGCACAGCCTCCACCTATCAATGTCTGATTTAGGTCTACATCTACCTCCTTTTTCCTATCTCTGCTTGTAATATATCCCATACTGTTCTCCAAAAATGCCTTAGAACATATTCTGTCCTTCTATTACACTTTTTTTTCCAACAGATATTTTTATTCCCCTACAATTTCTGTAACCTATTTGTTATTAACTTTGTATGTCCATGCATATGATGCACTACATTCTGAAATGCTGCTACCGTTTATCTGTCTGTTTTTCCACTGTCCGTATTTCATAGGCATACTGTGCTGTGCTTCACACCTATGCTTTTAACAATTTCCTTCTTGTTTCTATGTTCGTTGTCTTTGATCATAGGCGCTGTTCTTTCTTGTTAGATGCAGTTCGGTTTCCTTCTATTGTTTTACAATTATATATCCTATTTCTCCGACATTCAGTGGTTGTAAAAGGTAGGCGTCGCCGTGGATCAATGTAGTAAGCGTAAGACTACGGATCCCAAGGTCCTGGGTTCGAATCCCGACAAGACCGACTGTTTGAAAAATGGCAGGTGAGCATTTTCTACAAAAATTACGCCCTCGTTCGGATGAGAGGTTAAATGGAGGTCTTGTGTGAGAGTGTTGTCACGCACGTTAAAGATCCCTCTTGCCTGGAACGGCAAGGGTTTGGCAAAATTCTAAATTTCCAGGAAACAAAAATCTCGCCTCCTGGCCAATGTAGTATCCTCGGGTGGAACATTGGAAAATCACATGTAAGGTTGTAAAGGGGGGTAAGCAGTCTGTGGCTGCCAAGTTCCCCCGGCACTTGAACATTTGCCGATTTAATACCTTTGCCAATATATCTTTTTGCGCAGTCAATATTGGTTGCAGATATTTTACAACTAATCTCTGTAGTTGTTTATAATAATCATCAGAGAAATATCTGCGCTTATTTTTTTGTAATTAACTTTTCCGTCTCAAAACTGGTTGGACACGTACTTGCACTTATTTTTATTCTGCTCTAGGCTACATAGTTCCTTGAAATACTCGCCAGCTTATATACAGTTCGGTTCCCTTTCTATTGTTTTCTAATTTTATGCGCTATTTCACCAAGATTTAGTGAAGTAGGTTAAGCAGCCTGTGGCTGCCAAGATCCCCGAACACTTAGACATTTGCCGAATTAATAGTTTTCCAGTAAATCCTTTCACAGAATTAATATTATTCGAAAATATTGCACAACCAATACCTGTAGTTGCTTATAATAATCATCACGTTTAAGTACAGTTACTTTTTTTGTCATTAGTTTATCCATTTTGGGACTGGTTGGAAGCGTACCTCCATTGATATCTATTCTGAGCACATTTCCCTGAAATTTATACAGTCTACATCTTTCACTATCTGTGTGCAGTAGTCTAACCTAGGTCTACCTCTACCCCTCTTTTTTCCTATCTTTGCTTCTAATATATTCTGCACTATTCCCTCATGCCGTAGTATGTGGCCTATCGTCCTACCTCCCCTATTTTTTACCGTTTTCCACATTTCTTTTCCCCTACCATTTATAGTACCTCTTCGTTCTTAACTTTGTCTGTCCATGATATCTTTATCATATGTCTGTAGCACCACATTTCTTGTCCGCTTCTCCTACTGTCCAGGCTTCAAAGCCGTACAGTGCTGTGCTCCACACATATGATTTAAGCAATCCTTTCCTTGTTTCTATGTTTGTTGTCTTTAAACACAGTAGTTGCTTGTTCTTGTTAAATGTAACACAACCTTGTACTAATCTTTGTTTTATATCTTTTGCGCTTTTCTCATCTAGCGTTATTTGACTTCCTAGGTAGCAGAAATCATTATCATCGGGTAAGTTCTTGTTACATATTTGTATTATTGTTTTTGATTTATTTTCCCCTCCTTTGCATACTAGTACTATAGATTTATTTTTGTTGATTTTTATGCCGTATCTCTCTGTTAAAACTGTTTCCATTTCATTAAGAGCAGCTTCTAACTCTTCCTCACTAGATGCTAATGCCGCTATATCATCTGCAAATCTAAGCACATCAATTTTTTTTTCCTGCATAATAATTCCAAATGTCTTACTGCATCTGACAGTATCCATTGCTATTTCAATGTACAAATTAAAAATTAATGGGGATAGGGTACATCCCCGTTAAACCTCTTTTCTAATGTTTACTTCTCTACGTTTCTGTTCTAATTCTATTACTGCTGTTTGCTCCTTGTATAAGCTATGTACAATTTGTTTATCCTTTTTGAGAATTTCGAACATTTTATTCCATTTTACATTGTCGATTGCTTTTTCCAGATCTACAAACACTATATACACGCTTTTCCCTTTTTCTATTGTTTTCTCCATTATCACCCTCACACTTAAAATAGTCTCCCATGTTCCCCTGTTTCGCCTAAACCCAAATTGATCTTCTCCTAGTATTGATTTTTTCAGGTTGTTTTTCCATTCGTCTTTATATCCCTAAAATTCATTCTAATTAGTTTGTATGCTTCATCTGTCTATCCTACTTCCATCTTAGTTTGTACCTCTTTGCACTTTTCATCAATCCATTGTTCTTTAGCTTTCCTGCATTTGCGAATAATTTCCCATTTTATGACTTTGTATCTCTGTTTTCCTGTTTCGTCTGATTTATTTTTGTATTTTCGTCTTTCTTTTATTAAATTTAGCATATCCTTTGTTGTCCGCGATTTCTTATTTTCTTTCTGTGCATACCCCAGAATATCTCTGGCTGCCATGTCTAGGCTGTATTTAATGTTATTCCATTCTGTTTCTACTTCCTTAATATCAGACATTTTCTCGATATCTTTCAGCAATTCATTTGACTTTTTTCCGAATCTTACTTGAATATCTCTATTTTTTAGTTTCTCAAAGTTAAAGTGCCTTTTTTCGTTTCTTTTTTCAAATTTTGAAATTTAAGTGCGGCTTTCATAATTACGATGTTGTGGTCAGTATCTATATCTGCTTCTGGGTAGCTTCTACAGTCTTTCACTTGATTCCTAAACCGTTGTCTAACAAGAATGTAATCTATTTGATATCTACCTATATCTCCTGGCATCTTTCACGTATATCGTCTTCTAGCATGATATTGAATAATGTGTTTGTGATTGTAACAGGCCGGGGGCTTTTCCCCCACCTTCAAGCTATAATACTTCTTTCTTTATACCGGATTAATGAGAAACACTAACCAATC
This sequence comes from Platerodrilus igneus, assembly GCA_036346225.1. Taxonomy (NCBI): domain Eukaryota; kingdom Metazoa; phylum Arthropoda; class Insecta; order Coleoptera; family Lycidae; genus Platerodrilus; species Platerodrilus igneus. Next base: position 3,731,694 of record JARFIW010001031.1, read on the forward strand.
TAAGTAATCCCAGGGCGCCAAATATTTAGTTCATAATGTTAAATAATATTCTACTTATCGGGTTCTCCTACAACACTAATAATTGATACAAAACACGAATTCCAGTCAAAGACAACTGCCAAATTTAATAAACTCTTCATTGATTACACAAGAAATAACCTTATGTCAAATAATAATCTAATACTAGCCGCCTATTACAATACACCATGAACCCTAAATAATGCTATGATTATATTTTGTTTAAATCAAGCGCAATAAATCACAAGTTTATTTCACTCACCCTTTGGCGTGATGAATGTTCACAAAATCCCACGATGAGCCGGCTTCTTCAGCTCCACGCGCCGGAGTTAACAGCGTAGCACTCGACCTTCAACCTGATTAATGAGTACAAACAACACCCCGTTGTAATTCAGCTGACTACCGTCGGAAACTCGCGTTTGAGTAAGATAATGTTTCTCACTTTGATGCGTGTTTCACGATACACGATTGTTAAATACTTAAAACTAACTCCAAGAATTCGTTTTAGTTATACTATACTGATAATACACGCGTAATCTTATACAATCATAACACACGCACGATTTGCATTACTATTGCAAATCTACCTCGACCAAAACTCAACTCAAAATCCTACGTCTTTACCGGATGAACGCTTTACCTTCACTCCCCATTCGTTTGCATCTGTCGATGCGCGCAACCACCTGCCGTGTCCACATGACGCCAACCTCTTCATGTATGTAAATGATACTACCCGACACACTTAAACTTATCATATAACAGGAATAACATACTTTAAATTAATAACTACGATTTATTACAGGGCGGCCTGTCACATGATGACTAAATAGTTCTTGTCGCAAAATTCTATCAGCCTATTTCCCCTGTCGTTTCTCGTACCTAAACCAAATAAAACTACTACCGCTCCTTCCCTACCCTCACCTACCGCTGCATTAAAATCCCCCGTAATTATTAAATTTTCATATCCTTTTACGTATCTTAATATGTCTTCGATATCTTTGTAGATCGCCTCTACCTCTTCGTTACTGTGGCTAGAGGTGGGCATGTATACTTGTGTTATTACTGTGTTTACCGGTTTAGATTCTAATCTAACCATAAGTAGTCTTTCGTTGTTTTGTAAGTAATTTTCTACACAGTATCCTATTTTTTTTCGCATAACTATCCCCACACCCAAATTTCCTTCCTCTGCTCCGGTATTAATTACCCTGAAGTCCCCACTTCAAAAATCCCCCGCCTCTGGCTACCGAACTTCGCTGATCCCTACTATGTCTACTGCTAACCTATTCATTTCAATTTTTAGGTTCTCTAGTTTACCTACTTGCTTCATACTTCTATCATTCCACGCTTCGACTCGCAAAATGTTCCCGAACTTTTCGATCGCATCCTCCGAAGTAGTCCCCTCCCGGAGATCGGAATGGGGGACTATTTTAACTCCGGAATCTTTTACCTCAGAAAATGCCATCATGTTTATTACAATTTAAGTACGCTGTGTACTTGGGAGGTAATGTGGTGGTTTCTCGTTGCCTTGCAGATCGCCGTAGTGTGTGTCTTAGACTGCTATACCGACCCCTATAGTCTCTGCTAATCTAAGTACCAAAAGAGCCGCTGCCCTTTTTCGGGGAAGTTTTTGAAAAATGTTTGAAAATCACTCTAAAGTATTCACTTTATTTTTTACTATTTTATTACCAAATTTATTTTATGTGCATGCATTAAATTAGTAAAACAATAACTCCATATTTTGCATTTAACTTTTGAGTTGTATACTAAAGATGAGCTTAGAATCAACATGATCACCTAGGTCCTTGGATATTCCTGGTGGGGAGGGTGGCGGCTCTGTGGCATAGTTGGTATGCGTGTGAACACTATGCCGAAGATCCCGGGATTGAATCCCGACACTGGATGCTTGAAAAATGTTAAGCAAGCAATTTTCACAAAAATACGACCTCGTTCGAATGAGAGGCCTATCTGGATTTTAAAGTCGATGTCTATTATATGTCAAATTTACAGCCCCTTCGATTAAATTGATAACTATGTTAATTTTGTATTGCTCGGGCGCGTTTGATTCTTAGTTTAAATGTCTTTCACTCTAAGTAGTTGTTTCTGTATAGACAATGTAGTACCTTTGGGTGGAGAATTGGAAAATCACATGTAATTGTTTCTGTATAGTGGGTTGATATTATCTCTTCGTTATTATGGGAGATTAGTGTATAAAGGAATGGGATTGTTTTGTTTACTTCTTTTTCACAGATAAATTGTGAATTCTGATTCAGTTTACTCCGATGCAGTGCTTCTGGTTCAGTTTCTTCCGATGCAGTTAGCTTCGTTTCAGTTTGCTCCGGTGGAGTAAGGTCCGATTCAGTTTCCTAATATGCAGTCAGCTCTGATTCAGTTTACTCCGATGCAATGTAACAAAATTTTTTGTTACGTTAAATATCTGTAAAGAAAAATATTACTAGCTGTTGTTATTTTACGAGATTGTCATTTAGCGTGAAATCGTTGAATAATTTAATGTACTATAAGGTAGAACACCTCTTTCCGTTTGCATTGTTTTCACCTATAAAGAGTATTTAATGGGGACTCCTATACTTTCGATATCGTGGATACCTTGAACGTAACTTAAGTTACATAAGCTACAGGCGTTCTCATGTCCACTAGTACAATTGTTAAACACAACGCCTGCGCGAAAATTGACGCGATAGCTAAGGTTGTTGGCAAAGAAGGAACACAGCCATCTTGCAAGCAACTACGGGTACGTAGACTTCATTTTTGAAGATGGGAAGCTTTACTTGTAAGTGGGAGCTAAGAATAGCTCTAAATTGATTTGGGACTTTAGGTTGTCGCGTGGTGTCTTCACGAAGGAGCTCTCGTGAAAGCTGCCCAGTCAACCTAGAGCAACAATTACGACACGTGGCGAGGGAATCCATTAGTGGTAAGCATCATGTAATTAATCAGCCTTGTTTAAAACTAATACTTGGTTCAATTTCTCTAGCACATTTAAGTAACACGCTTAGTTATGGAATTAAAATTTGGTCGTGTACGGAGAAATTGTTTGATTTGGGGCTGGCCGAAGGATTGTGACTAATACAGGCATGTTTTGTATCTTTCTGTATTTCAAGAGGATGGAATGCTATGTGTCTTAGTTCATCTATTACGTTCGCCAACATCGCCGTTGTACAATTAAAACAAAAGCAACCAGGTACTTATGAAACTATTTATTGAAAATTAATTTTGTGTACGAGTTACGGTTAAAGTTTTGATTTAACATTTACTAAATCACAAGAAACTTTTGTTAAAGAACGTAAATTTCAAGTTTATTTGCAAGATGTAATTATGCTCAAATCTCATGTAAAAATCAGTTTGAAAATTATTCCCTAGATATTTGATAAGTCAAATACCTTTCGTTCAGAACTAAATTTTTTTTTTATAAGAGAAATTTTTGAACCTTTAGATAATTTAAAAGTTGTTATTCAGAGCACGAATATGATGCACATGTTAATTGTTAAAAATATGTATGAAATTCACCTTTGATTGAAAGATGTTTCTTGCAATATGTTGTGATTAGTAGAATACTTAAGCTGCTTTTAACATATGTTGAACTGACTTTTTTTAATTTCATGCTTAAGCCATATGAACTGTTTATGTAACAAGTTCTTTGGATAAAATCTTGTAAGCCAGAACAGATCTGTTTTATGGATGTTTAAGAACCCAGACTGTATTAAATAATTTATAAATGCTAAGGCCTCTCTAAGTAGAGAAGCAAATTTAGAGATTTATTTTGAAACTTACTTTATGTTGATTATTTTGATTATAGAGAAACATATTAAGAAATTTTTGAAACTTATTATATATTGATTATTAATTTTTTTTGTAAATAATTTTTGCAACAAAAGAGAATTACGCTTAAATTAAATTTTGAATTAATACCTTCGTCTTTTTATTTCACTAATTGAAATTAACATTGTCCATATTAGATCAGCAAAATTTTGAGTGTAGAAAAAGTTGATACAGTACCAGGTAATAGAAACGGGACAAGTAATGTCCAGTAGAGTATTTTTTTTATAGGTAAGGTGTTATTGAGATTTTGAATTCAGGCCAATCGATCTATAAAGATCGAAATATTTTGTTGTTGTAAGGCACAAACAGTGTCTTATATATTATTTTTTTGTGTGACATTTTCTTGCAGGTCCGACATCGCAGAAGCTGGAGCAGAGGTCCAAGAGGTTTCCAGAGATATTGCTTATTGTAATTTGTATGTTTTTTTTGGTAATCATTATATCCTATAGGTTTCTGCGTCTTCCTGTAGGATACTTTAGTTTTGTTTATTGTCTACATAGATGCAGTGGCGTCCATTTACGTTTTTTTTGTTCTCGTTTGTAGTCGAGCCCACCCTATATCCACGCCCAAACTCATTGCTCACCCTTGGGGTAATTCCCAGACTAGACCGCGAATATAGTAAAGCTCGTGGGTCCACCGAGGTTTTGTTCACTAATTGACTCACGCCATAACTAACCAAAAAAAAACTACATTTCACTGACGCCACCAACGTGGAGCGTGCAGTAAAGAAGAGCTTTACTAAAATAATTATACTTCACTGGCGCACAACGTGTGAGGCTCGATTTTGTTGGTGCTCGATTTGTAAAAATAAGTTATTTCAATATCCCTTAATGTGTTGGTTTAGTTGGTAAACTCAAAATTAATTTGGTTATAAATTTTCATAGTATTTATATCGTGTCTGGAACCTCAAGTCTTTTAAGCATTAGTTATTTGAATGTCCCAACAGGTTTGATTCGCATTAAAGAAATTTTTTTGTCATATTGAGTTGGTCAAGAAATAAAATAATTTTAGGTTGTCATAATAAATTTTTTAAAATGGCAGTTCCTTCTCAAAAGGCAGCCATTATGATTTGGTAGCAGAAGAATTATTTTAGTAAAAAAGATTGGTCAGATTGGTTCAGTGTAGTAAAATTTTTTTGTCATACTAATTCACAACCCAAGACTGATTCGTTATTTATTGAAAAATCTGGTGATAATCGACCATATGTGATAGTAAAGTTGCTTGATATAGATAATTTAGGTTTATTTGATTCTGGATGTACTATATCGATAGTAGGTTCATCTTCCATTCATATTAGTTATAATAGTTGTTTGTTTAATTTCTTGATTTAAGAAATAATGCTTTAAGAATTTGGTACACAGGTTTTTGCTGTTGAGGTATTGTTTGAAAATTTGCTCTTGTGCATCGGCACGTTTTTGATTTGATTCGTTTTGGTAGCAATTTTTTATTTATATCCGCATTGCAACGCAGTATGTTGAGAGGTTTGTAAGTCTAAGCGAAATTTGTCGTAGTAGTTTGTCGGATAGCGGTATGTTAGTCTAGACGGGACTCGTGGAGAGTTGGCCGCTCAGCATTACATTAGTCTAAACGAGACTCGTGGTAAGTTTGTCGCTTTAGCAGTTTGGTCATCATTATTTGAAGTTAGTTATGATGTAATTTTTTGTTAATTAGTCTAGGTGAGACTCATAGAGGAGTTTGTCATACTAGCAAGTTTATGCGTTGTGAAGCACTTTAGTTTTTCTTAACAGTTTGATTAGGAGTAGTGCAAGAGTGTACCAAGATATTTAATTATTGTTATCCTCAATGGAAGGTTTAAAGCAATTTAATATATAAATTTATTAAGTCTAAAGTTATCGTTGTTTGCGAAATTTATAGAAAAAGTAAAGTTGATGTTGATCCTGAAGAAAAACATGTAGTAAATTTAATAGAAGTCAAGCTTGATAGTTTAGAAAATTAGTATGTGTCGTTACGTGAGAAAATTTTGGCGTCGCCTGAGAATTACCCTCAATGGAAAGTTGAGAACGAGTTTGTTTTTAAGTTTATTCCGTCAAACCTGCCTATGTCGTCAAATGTAGTAGAGTGGAAATATTTAGTGCCGAAGGTTCAAAGAGAAGAAGTCATCAGATCGTGTCATGACCCCTCAGTTGCAGGACATTTTGGGTTCTCGAAGACAATTGCTAGAGTACAAGAACATTATTATTGGCCCAAAATGAATTTAGATGTGTTGAAATTTTGTCGTGCATGTTTAGTGTGTGGTGCGCAAAAATCTTCTAATGCAGGTCCTTTAGGTTTAATGGGAAAGGAAAAAGAGGCCAAGTTTCCATTTCAAATTATCGCGTTAGATCTTATGGGTCCATTCCCTCGCTCAAAATTAGGATTTAAATGGTTGTTGGTAGTAGGAGATTGGTTCTAAAAATATACAATTCTACAGCCTCTACGCAGTGCAAAGTCACATGTTATTGAACAGTTTATAGAACAGAAAGTGTTTTTAATGTTTGGTGTGCCCCAATTTATTATTTGCGATAATGGTTCAAATTCAGCTGGTCGAATTTTTAAGTCATTATGTAATAGGTTTGAAATTCAAAAGATATGGTATAACGCTGTTTATGCGCCACAATGTAATTTTGTTGAGAGGATTAATAGGACGGTAGGGACAGCTATTCGATCCTATCTCGAAGAACATGATACCTGGGATACTGAGTTAGCGCAGATTCAATTTGCTATTAATTCTGCTAAGCATGAGTCGACGGGTTATACTCCGAATTTTTTGGTTTTTGGCCGATTCGTCCCCATGTCCGGTAAATTTTACGGTAGTGGATTTATTCCTGAAGCTGATGTTGAAATCGTTCCTGGTAGTCGCCCATTGTATGCTTCAGACCATCAAGGTATATTTAAGGTATTTGAAGACGTTCGTGCGAAGTTGCATGTAGCTTATCGAAGGTCGAGCAATCGATATAATCTAAGGAGGAGGAACATTTCTTTTGAGGTTGGCAATAAAGTATGGAGGGCTAATAAGGTGTTGTCGAGCGCGGCTAATAAATTTACTGCTAAACTGGCCCCAAAATTTATTTTGAGTGTAGTCAAGAAGAAGTGCTCGAATGTGGTGTACGATCTAATTAATTTAGATGGATCAAAGGCAGGCAGGTGGCATGTCAAGGATCTAAAACCCTATTCTGTCGTAGATCCAGAATATGTACCAGAGGACTGATTGGTTGTCTTTAGTATTTGTGTCCCGAAAGATATATTATAAATTTAGTTATGGGATAGAGCGGTGATGATTAATTGAAGGCTTTTATCAGTATTTCGTTGCTGGTAGAGATTGAAAATTTCTCAAATAGTGTTGGTTTTAAATGTGCATTAATGGAATATTTAGTAGTAGTAGATGAGAAGGACAAAAATGTCATTTTGCCCGTGTTGTTGTTATAGCCGTGGTGGAGCGATACAAATATTTGTTGCTTCATGTTTGTGGACGTATTTTGATCGCGTCATGTGTTGTTATGTTTAGAGTAAGTGAGGAAGATAGGTGCTGTTTGTTTTGTTCAAGTAAGTTGAAGTAAGCTAGTTGGTGAGGCCATTATAGTATTGAGTAGCTTTTGGTTCGAGATGTTTGGTGTGGCCACTGTAGAGTTGAGGATTTTTTTTGAGACTGGAGTGTCCCAAAGAAAAGAGTAGCGATAGGGCTATGAATAGCTATGAGCTGAATAAGCCGAGTATTCATTAGTAAGCTACAATGAGTATGGAATGTTGGCTTGATAAGCGGTTTACTTTTAGTAGTCTTGCTGAATGCGTTGAGCTGGAATTTTTGAGACCAGCGAATACATAATCATCGTTGGAACTTTATTGATATTTATGTATATAGATGTGAGTTTTCGTTTTACTATTAGTATTAGTAAGGTTATCGTGTCAAGGGTAGTAGTAAGAAAGTAAATCTTTTTGTTGTTATTTTGCGATGGTTCATGTCAAGCTTTTTGTTTGAATTTCAGTTTATATTTTGAAAAGTAGGTTAGTTTTTTTAGTTCCCCGTTTGGTTGCAACTCGAGTGTTAGACTACAATATTTTGACTTTTACCGATTATGACTTTTTACCGATTATGACTTACCGATATTGACTCCTAACGGATGTGTGGTACGCAGAGTTACCTACACGCTCATTTGGTTGCACCCCATTTTCCTCTTCTTAATCCAAGAGGTCGCTCATAATTTTTTTTGGTTCAGATATCAAAGTTCGAACTTACTTTGTTCCTACTTCGATTTGTTATGATGCTTTTTTTGTATTTATCTTTTGGTTAAGGCGATAGTTTTCGTCTATAAAAAAATCTTCTCGGTTATGTATAAATTAAGATATAATTAACCTCAAAGTTTTTTTCTTTTTGGTCGGAGGCAGTGTAACAAAATTTTTTGTTACGTTAAATATCTGTAAAGAAAAATATTACTAGCTGTTGTTATTTTACGAGATTGTCATTTAGCGTGAAATCGTTGAATAATTTAATGTACTATAAGGTAGAACACCTCTTTCCGTTTGCATTGTTTTCACCTATAAAGAGTATTTAATGGGACTCTATACTTTCGATATCGTGGATACCTTGAACGTAACTTGTTACATAAGCTACAGGCGTTCTCATGTCCACTAGTACAATTGTTAAACACAACGCTTGCGCGAAAATTGACGCGATAGCTAAGGTTGTTGGCAAAGAAGGAACACAGCCATCTTGCAAGCAACTACGGGTACGTAGACTTTATTTTTGAAGATGGGAAGCTTTGCTTGTAAGTGGGAGCTAAGAATAGCTCTAAATTGATTTGGGACTTTAGGTTGTCGCGTGGTGTCTTCACGAAGGAGCTCTCGTGAAAGCTGCCCAGTCAACCTAGAGCAACAATTACGACACGTGGCGAGGGAATCCATTAGTGGTAAGCATCATGTAATTAATCAGCCTTGTTTAAAACTAATACTTGGTTCAATTTCTCTAGCACATTTAAGTAACACGCTTAGTTATGGAATTAAAATTTGGTCGTGTACGGAGAAATTGTTTGATTTGGGGCTGGCCGAAGGATTGTGACTAATACAGGCATGTTTTGTATCTTTCTGTATTTCAAGAGGATGGAATGCTATGTGTCTTAGTTCATCTATTACGTTCGCCAACATCGCCGTTGTACAATTAAAACAAAAGCAACCAGGTACTTATGAAACTATTTATTGAAAATTAATTTTGTGTACGAGTTACGGTTAAAGTTTTGATTTAACATTTACTAAATCACAAGAAACTTTTGTTAAAGAACGTAAATTTCAAGTTTATTTGCAAGATGTAATTATGCTCAAATCTCATGTAAAAATCAGTTTGAAAATTATTCCCTAGATATTTGATAAGTCAAATACCTTTCGTTCAGAACTAAATTTTTTTTATAAGAGAAATTTTTGAACCTTTAGATAATTTAAAAGTTGTTATTCAGAGCACGAATATGATGCACATGTTAATTGTTAAAAATATGTATGAAATTCACCTTTGATTGAAAGATGTTTCTTGCAATATGTTGTGATTAGTAGAATACTTAAGCTGCTTTTAACATATGTTGAACTGACTTTTTTTAATTTCATGCTTAAGCCATATGAACTGTTTATGTAACAAGTTCTTTAGATAAAATCTTGTAAGCCAGAACAGATCTGTTTTATGGATGTTTAAGAACCCAGACTGTATTAAATAATTTATAAATGCTAAGGCCTCTCTAAGTAGAGAAGCAAATTTAGAGATTTATTTTGAAACTTACTTTATGTTGATTATTTTGATTATAGAGAAACATATTAAGAAATTTTTGAAACTTATTATATATTGATTATTAATTTTTTTTGTAAATAATTTTTGCAACAAAAGAGAATTACACTAAAATTAAATTTTGAATTAATACCTTCGTCTTTTTATTTCACTAATTGAAATTAACATTGTCCATATTAGATCAGCAAAATTTTGAGTGTAGAAAAAGTTGATACAGTACCAGGTAATAGAAACGGGACAAGTAATGTCCAGTAGAGTATTTTTTTTATAGGTAAGGTGTTATTGAGATTTTGAATTCAGGCCAATCGATCTATAAAGATCGAAATATTTTGTTGTTGTAAGGCACAAACAGTGTCTTATATATTATTTTTTTGTGTGACATTTTCTTGCAGGTCCGACATCGCAGAAGCTGGGGCAGAGGTCCAAGAGGTTTCCAGAGATATTGCTTATTGTAATTTGTATGTTTTTTTTTGTAATCATTATATCCTATAGGTTTCTGCGTCTTCCTGTAGGATACTTTAGTTTTGTTTATTGTCTACATAGATGCAGTGGCGTCCATTTACGTTTTTTTTGTTCTCGTTTGTAGTCGAGCCCACCCTATATCCACGCCCAAACTCATTGCTCACCCTTGGGGTAATTCCCAGACTAGACCGCGAATATAGTAAAGCTCGTGGGTCCACCGAGGTTTTGTTCACTAATTGACTCACGCCATAACTAACCAAAAACAAAAAAACAAAACTACATTTCACTGACGCCACCAACGTGGAGCGTGCAGTAAAGAAGAGCTTTACTAAAATAATTATACTTCAGCAATAAACTCCAATTCAGTTTGCTCCAATGCAATGAGTTCCGATTCAGTTTCCGTATAGGTTTCTAAAGTTTCTTCAACTTTGCCTTCTGGTTTGGATATGATACCACGGTCTCGTATTTTTTGTAAAATCCTGATTTGTAATCTCTAGAACCCCATTATACAAGTGGCTTTTTAGGTACTCTTTCTTATATCTTTTAATGAAGAAAATTACGCTATAATATATTAACGTTTATGGGTTTCGGATAGGTATTGGTCGTTATGGTTGCAAAATACACACATCATTAGATAATACCGTTTACAAGCTCGGAAATTATTTTGAAACAAATTATGAAACCAACATCCAATATGTAGGGGCATTCGGAATAAAAAGCTTTATACCATAAATTTAGATATTCGTTTCCGTGACTCGAAAGGGAAACAAATTAGTCTAATTACCGTTATCTGTTGTGGAATACAAATCAAGTCCGTAACATTTTATTCAAATCAGTTGTATTCACGTCATTTGCATTTACAAATTTTTAAATCAGTTTTTTCATTTCTATACCTAGATTGACAGAAAATTTACTTGCTATAAGCAATTTGAGTAAACTTTACTAATTGTCATCGTTCGTTTAAACAAATTCTGATTTTGATTTTCTTAAAAAACATCCAGCGGTCTTAACATCAAATCATCGCTTCACTGCTTTAATTCGTCAACGCGAACATTTAAAACTATTACATGCTGGTCCACAGACCTTATTGGCCTAGCTTAGAGAAAGATTTTGGTCTATATCTGGTCGTAATTTAGCAAGAAGAGTCGTACATAATTGTATGAGATGCTCTCGTTTTAACGCGAAATGAGAACAACACATAATGGGAAGCCTTCCAAAACCCGAATAACGCGCATGCGTTGCTTTTATTACTCCGGCGTTGACTACGCAGGTCCACTTTCCCTTCGCGTCAGGAAGAGCAAAAACTTCAAAATTACTAAAGCCTACGTAGCTTTATTCGTATGTTTTACTACAAAGGCCATACACTTGGAAGTCGTTAGTGATCTTACATCTTAATGTTTTTACCAGCCTTGGGCCGTTTCATGGCCAGACGCGGTAAATGTGCTCAAATATTTTCTGACAATGGGTGCAAATAATGAAATTAAAATTTTTTTTGACATCTGCTACAATTTTTTTTTTTATTAACACATTGATCCAGTAAACATTTTAGACAAAATAGGGTTTATGTATCAAGACCTCATGAAATACATTGACGAGGAACTAGACACATCCAATCGACTATGCGTAGGCGCAAAAAAAGGACTTAAAGATAAAATACAGAAACTTTTATACATCCAGGCAGAACTTGCAGGTGAACATAAGTTCACTACAAAAAACAAAACGGAAAAATTCACGACCAAATAATTGAGGCAAAACTCGAGTTACAAACAGCCAAACAAAAAGTCAATGCTCCGAATTTTATAATACCAACACAGACATACGCCAGTGCAGTGGCACAAAAACCGAAAGCTCCAACTCAAGACGTAATATCAAAAACAATCTCTAACCAAAATACAACGGTGATCATAACGCCAAAACGTGGTGAAACACCTAAACAAATTTAAGAAATTTTTTCAAAAACAGTATACCCACTGAAAGACAAAATGAAAATTAAAAACATCCGAACAACCAACTAAGCGGTATTTATAGGTACTGATAATGAAACCGATTCAAACAAAATTTTAGACCATGAATTCCTAAAGCAAACCGTAAAATGCGAAAAACCACGCAAGAAAAATCCTTAGTTATTATATACGATATACCAACGTAACTGAAAGATCAAGACGTGACAGATTTAATTTATACTTAAAACCTTGAAAACCTAATTAACAGGATTTTAATAAGGACTTCAACTTAGTTTCAAAACAGAACCGAAAAACAAACCGACTCAACATCATGTTGCGACGGTAAGTAGCAAAGTGAGGAATATATTAATAAATCTAGGGAAACTCTATACAGAATATCGCTGAGTAACAGCGAAAGACTTTTTAGTAGTACCCAAATGCCTACGATGTTTCGATTTACGGCACGGCACGAAACATTGCACACGCACCACCGATACATGTGGACACTGTGGGGAAGAAGACTCCAAGCACAAAAGGGCAGACTGCCCCAAGAACGGACAACCCTCAGTTTGCATACCATGCTTAAAACGTAACAAAAGGTGCGCTTCTAATCCTAAAGATTGCCCAACCCACAAAATGTTAATGGACTATGGACAGTAAACCTAACCAAACTAAAAACAAACCACCCTCACAAATTCAAAGGGACAAAACAAGGGCAATCACATATGGACAACATCTTCAACAAACAGTACAAGAGAACATGCACACAGACAAAATAGAAACCCCCCCACAAACGGAATACCAACCTACACTCACACACAACACTCTCACACAAACACAAGCCACAACCAGAATGCAGCATGCACACCTATTATCCCTAATGGACGACGGAAAGATCAGACTTTGTCAAATAAATGCCATGCACTATGCAACTGTAATGAAAGAGCTTAGACAACTAGCTGAAACCTTACGATTACATGCACTTTTTATACAAGAACCTTATCTGGTGCATGGGAAGCTTCCAAGCATGCCATTCAGGGCAAGACAAATTCATCCAGGTAGAAACCCACAAACGGCAGTGGACATTTTTGACCCCACATTGACTATCACGACAATCCAACGAAACAACGGAGAACACTGTACATGTCTGGAGGTCTCAAACGGTCGGATCGAAGAGTGGATCTTGGTAACAAACTACTTCCATTACAGACTGGACCCCCAGCCGTACATAAACAACATACGCAACATATTACACACTTACAACAACAAACCAATAGTTATTATGGCAGACGTAAATAGAAAATCCCCGATGTGGCACAGTTCTCTCACGGACGAACGCGGAAAACAAGTCGAAAACTTGATTAACGAACTACAACTCGAAGTACTCAACCTTCCTAATAACCCAACCACATACAACACCCATGCAGAAACAGGAACAAACATAGACGTTACACTGACGAATGGGCTGGCGTACAACTACATACAAAACTAACAGGTATTAGAACACCAAACTGTCAGCGACCACAACCTAATCACGCTCAACATTGACATGACAACAAGGCCATTTGACATACCACAAAACTTCACCAAAGTACAACGATACAAAATACGAAATGAAAATTGGAACAAACTGAGGGACACATTTGTACCCCACAAGACATAAGCTCAGACGAAAACGTCCACGAGTATACAAAACTACTCACCAACACAATTAGACGGACAATGGAGCAGGTGCTCCCAAAACAACAGAAAACACGACACACAAAGACAATTCAATGGACAAGACGCTTACAAAACCTAAAAAAGGAAACACAGCGAGCGAGAAAAAGCTACCAAAACTCCCTAACACCTGCCGAGAGAGCATACCAGCTAACAAATTTCCGACAATTAAAAAACATATACCAAAAAGAACTGACTGAGATGAAGAGGAGGTCATGGGACTTATTCGTGGAAAGACACTTACAAACTGACGCCTGGGGATACCCTATAAAATCACTCAGGGTAAAATCAAACCACCGATGACTTATTCGACTTTAATAAAACAAGATGGTACATACACAAAAGACTGGGGTGAAACTGCAACACTACTATTACAAACACTTTAGCCAGATGACAGCGTTCAAGACGACACTAACAAACAACGACTCATACGACAAAGAGTAACCGACAGAAACCACGTAGGTAACCGACCATGAACAGACAAGATGGCAACTTAGATTCTTTCACAGAAGACGAAGTGAGATACGCACTATGCCAATCGAAGTGCAGGAAAGCACCCGGACCAGATGAAATTCTTGTGGAGATTGGCATAGCGCTACAAGACAAATTAACACTGACGCTAACAGCACTGTACAATGTATGCATACGACAAGCTGTTTTTCCGAACATCTGGAAACAGGTGAATGTCGTGATTAACCCCAAAGGGAAAGGTAAAGACCCCAAACAACCAGGCTCTTACCGACCCATATGCCTTTTGAACACGCTAGGGAAAACGTATGAAAAACTACAATGTAAACGAATGCAGAACCACAGACAAACCACAGGAGTACATCCAAGATAACACGGCTTCACAGAAAACAAATCGACCGAGGACGCCATAAACCAAGCAATACAAACCATCGAGCAATCACACAAAAAATACGTCCTATTAATATTAGTGGACATAGAAAGCGCATTTAATAACTTTTGGTGGCCTTCACTTTTTACAAGACTCACGACCATAAACTGTCTATCACAACTATACCATTCTTTCAAGAGCTACTGCAAGGGACAGGTACGTAACCCTAAAGGCACGGAGAGCATTACCAAACATATAAACAAAGGTTGCCCACAGGGGTCCATATGCGGGCCCCTATTTTGGAATATTGTAATGGATGATCTCCTGGAAAAGCTGGACACCGTTGACCAAGTGTTGTCGACGATTGCCTACGCCGACGACATCTTGCTAGTGGTTGAAGGCAATTCCAGAAGGGAAATCGAACGTAAAGCTAACATCGCCCTAACTCAAACACAAAATTAGTTCAAAACGAACAAAATGACCATAACACCACAAAAAACTACATACCTTGTAATGAAGGGAACCTTGGCAAGGCACCCCAAAATCAAAGCATCAACCCTTCTTTGAAACAATTCAACACGCACACACGCAAGCACGCGCACGCGCACGCGCACGCACACACACATACATACACACACATACACACATAAACACACAAAACACTTCTCAAACGCTGTACAAGCACAAAACATCATTCACACACTTACACACATACATACAACTCTCACCCGCATACACACAAACACACTCACATAACACACACATACACACGGTCTTAAGCCCGCGCACATACAAACACACTCACACACTTTACAAACACAACCTATTCACACACTTACACTGCCTTTTCAACATCTGGATTTCCGGCTGCCGATAGTCCGGACTGATAAGGCAATATTATCCGTTGAGCGTTCCTCCTTGACGACTAGGATATCCGGCTTCCGATGGTCCTGGTCCTAAAGGGGAAACGTAACACGGATACCAACATCACATACACAACACACATACACACAACCCTCACACAAACATACACGCACACACATACACACACACACACACACACACACACACACTTTACAAACACAAATACCTATTCACACACTTACATTGTCTTTTCAACATCTGGATTTCCCGCTGCCGATGGTCCAAACTGACAAGGCAATGTCCGTTGAGCGTTCTTCCTTTACGATTGGGATATCCGGCTGCCGATGGTCCTGGTCTTAGAGGGGAAACGTAACACGGACATTACAACACACACATACACACAACCCTCACACACACACGCACACACACACACACATAACACATGCTTTCAAGCGCGCGCACACACACACGCGCCTTACTGACGGTTACTTTCTGTGGGGAAATCAGGTCTGCTCAAATTTCAGATAGCAGACTACTTAAACGTTGGAACAAATAAATAAAAAAAAATAAAATAAAATAAATAAAAATAAATCTGTTACAATGATATTTCAAACAACCTCGCTACTGATGGCGTTCAGTGTAACTTTATTACACCTCGTACACCACATGTCGGTGGTATATGGGAATCAGGCGTGAAATCCGTAAAGCACCATTTAACGCGTGTGATGGGTGACGCGTCAATTACTTTCGAAGAACTTTGCACGGTTCTTTGTCAAATAGAGGCTTGCCTGAATTCCAGAGTCCTTTATTCATTGACACAAGATTCAAACGACATTAGGAGAGTAGCCTAATTTGAACCAGTTTTACAAATTTCACCATAACTTCAAAGATAATACACTCTAAGTGGGCAATATACAGACAAATCTGCAAGCATTTATTTGTACAAAAAGAAACGGATAAAAGTGAAAACATTTTATTAAAAAAACTAAAAACAATTTTTTTGAAAAGTTGTTCAAATTTGGCTACCGGTTGGTTAAATTGAACCCCTGGAATCCATAATTTGAACCAATTATACTAAGTTTTACACATATCGTAAATCAAAATTTCGTCTTCTTTAATTCCAGCACACTTATCGTGTGCCCATTCTGCACACACTTGACATTTAATCCACACTTCTTCTGCTGCGGAGTTGGAATAAAAATCATGACAATACAAACACAGGGCATCTTCATCTTTTTCATTTGATTCGAATGTTTTTGTGTTTTTGTTTTTTTTTTGTAATTTATGTTTTACTTTTTGTTGTTTATTTTTACTCTGAGTTTCTCTGTTATTGAATAAATCAGATTTAACATTTTCAATAGCTTTATCAGTTCTTATAAGCTTTCTGTGTAGTTTTGCTTTCTCTGACTCTTCCTTGTTTCTTTTTTTGTCTTTAAAACAGTTTTGTATTGTGTGTTTGTCATAGTTCTACAGCCGATGATGAAGTTTGTTTCCTTTGTCCACTGATTTGGGAATTTTTGGGAAGGGTACATATCTCTTCCAAACTTTTGTTGAACGTATTTGGACTGATTTCTGATAATACGCTTGATAAAGGTAGACAAATCTGACTATTTAAATTTGGTGGTGTTTTCTCTGCAGGAATTTGATGTATTTCCAGATTATCTACTACTATTTGTCGATCGACTGCAAGCGATGGTGCAAAACTTTTATTAGGAGAACGATTCCTATTGACAGATCAAATACCAGGTGCTTTGAAAGCATTTTCAGCTGTTCCTACAGTTGCCGCCTTTCTATATGCTTCATTAATAAGCTCTGCAATGTCGAAAGTTGAAATTGTCCTTCCAACATGTGCCCGCAACCAGCTATCCTGTGCCTTCACAAAATAACTTTGCAACGGTTTAAAAAATGCCACGTCAAGAGGCCGAAGCCTTTGTGTTGTATGTGCGGGTAACTGAAGGAGGTGAATATTATTTTCTCGGGCAAATTCTAATGCAGCCAAGTTATTGCTGTGGGTCGAATGTCCATCTAAAAATAATAAAACGTCTTTGTTACGAACTCTGTTTATGATTTTAAGAAAATGTTTGAGTCAAACTAGGAAAAGGTCAGAATTTATATAGCCTGAATCAGAAAATCTCACAAATACTTCCACTAGGAGCTCCTCTTGCTAATTCAATGGTAATCCTTTTTTTTTAAATTAGCATGGGCGGAATATAAAGACCAGCAGCATTAGCACAGCACACAACGGTTGTGTTAATACCTCGTTCTCCACTAGCAATTCCACCCACTTGCCGTTTTCCTTTTTGGCAATAATTTTCTGCATTCTTTTTTGCACTGTGGAACACCCAGACTCATCTACATTAGATATTGTATTCAAATCAATTTTATATTTATCCACCAATTTTTCCAAAATATCATAAAACTCTTGCCTTTTCTCGGTTAAACCCTCTTGCACGAGCAAGCGAAGTAGACTCGGGTTGTCTCAGCGAGAGCTCCTCATAACGTCCCATAAATTTATAAAACCATTTCTTTCCAGCCATGTATTTTATTTTATTGAATGGATGAGGGAGTTTGTGTTTATCTGCGAATTGATAAGCAATTCTTCGGATGTCTATGATTGTTAAACCAAAGAAGGCTTCTTCAAACTTCAGAATATGTTTGACTAACAAAGCCTCCATTTCAGCATTAAAAGTATTTGCGTTATTTGCGATTTTGTTTTGTCTCCGAACATGTCTTAGAAGGGTTGATTTGTTGATGTTAAATCTTCGTTGGTATTCGTTTAAACCAACCCCATATTTGTAAGCCTTAATGTCAAACTCCATATCCTTTTCGGACCATTTACAACAATTTCCTCTTTTCTTTGATGGAATTATTCTGAAAAACATATGCACAAATAGATTCTTCATGGAAAATCATTTAAGATATTATTGAATAAGTAATTTTTGGTAAAGTACCTTGGTAAATTGAATAGATCGAACAGGTTTCCTAAAATGAACCGGTTCAATTTTTAAATCCCACACCAGGTTCATCTTAGAGAACAACAAGAACTTATCTTTTACATAACCTAAAATTTATATTTACAAGTGTTTTTAGTTGAAATTTGCAAGACACATCAAAAATAGTGTAACAAATATGATAGTAATAGAATACAATACTCGCCTCAACAATTATTTTTAATATCCTTGTTTTTACCATAAAAATATTAGAAAAAATACGAGCAAAACAAGTTTTATGCTGTACGTGATTAACGAAACATACGAATGTCGATCCAATAGAAGAACTATAAGTTTCTGATAACACGGCCTTAAGATTTGAACACTAGATGGCGCATGCTGTTTCAGAATAAGAAATTATTGAGATGGTTCAATTTAGGTAGTGGTTCAAATTAGGCTACTTTCCCATAATCTTCATACTTCTGGCCATTTCCTGTCGGCGAACCTTGGTACACAATACCAGAGTCGAACTTGTTTGTCGCACTTAAACAAAAATCGACTGTCAAGGTTTAAGAGAATGCAACAACTTACTCAACATTTTTGGTCCAAATGGTCTAAAGAATATATTTCGAATTTACAACTACGTGTTAAATGGAAGGAAAATTCTCCGCAACTCTTAAAACTTGACGCACTAGTTATCATTAAAGGAGGCGGCCTTCCACCCCTCAAATGGCGACTTGGGAGAATCGTTGAGGTTCATCACGGATCTGATGGAATAATCCGCAGTGCAAGCATCAAGACTACCACAGATAATTAAAAAGGTCGGGTAGTGAAACTTTGTGTATTGCGCAATCAAAACTCTTAATGAGGTACTTATTTTAGTGTTTTTGACATACATAATGTTGTGCTTTTTACAAGCATCTACACATTTAGGTGTAAGAATATTCTTACAAAACTTCTGAACTTTATACCTTTATTGAAACTCTACGATGTTTCAAGGGTGGCGGCATATGTTAGTGCAAATCCGGCCCTGTACCTCAGTTCGTCGCTGCAACATCGAAGAATGCACTTAAAATTTTAAAACGAGTACGCCCGGTGCTCTTGAGCCGTCAAGATGCATCGTTCGCTTTCCGCAAATTTATCTTTTCAATAATTTGTATTTTACTTTCATTACAATTGTATATATTTACAAATAAATGTGTGGACTGAACGTGAAATTCTCAAAAATTGCACAATCTACAACGTAACAGCAATGTTACAACTTCTTTCGGCGTAGTTGAGAATGTAAGTTTGCACACTCAGAATCAATGATTCTCGTCGTGGTGATGATATCCCTTACGAAAGTTGGCGAAACATCAACTTCATTAGTATTTAAAATGTCACAGCTATAAGTAGGGATGCATAATAGTAATCAAGTCTAATTAAGCTGATATTTCAATCATAAACTAGTTTAAAGATTGCAAATTGAAAGCAACTAGATTACTAGTTAGGCTGTAACGCTAAATCTAACTAACATTTTGACCTACTTCATGCAGCAAATTAGGTATGCGTATGACATTTATATGTAGTAACGTTAAATTTACTGAACTGATAACGCCTTCCTTGCTTTTAGCAGGCTTCAGGTGCCATGAAGTTCCGGGCACAAGTGTGCTGTATTTCGCATTTCACTTTAGTTAGATGCCATGCTCTCTTTGCAGATAGCTTGATGTAATGAACGACACTTGTAAATATGTAGTGCCTGGCTAAATGCAATCCTTATTCAAAAATACTAATAAATTGCAAAGTTTGGTGTAAAGCAGTCAACATGTAAATAATAATCAATGCCTTCTGTTGAGCATTTCTGCAACTAATCAATTTTGTACTGAAATTAGAAATTTTAGGCGAAATGGGAAACTACCCTTTGTTTTTGTCACTTATTACTTTAAGCTGGTTGTAAACGCTAAGTCGCAATCAAATGCAATGCGCTGGAATTAACTTTATAACAAGGCGGTCTTAACAGACCGAGTAACGCCATCGGAAAATAATTTAAAGGAAGATTTCAATACAAAGTTACTATCTTCTCGCAGGGATTAAAAGTTGTTCTATTCCTTTGTAATACTGAGAAAAAATATGTAGAACAGTGTCAATAATAGGAGAGAAAGCCTTTAGTCATATGATCTACAAACTAGGATGACTATGCGTCAAAATAAAAGAAAACCAACAATAAGGAAATAGAATTGAAGATAGTAAAATTAAAAAGAAGATTTATAACCTTAAAAGTATGTCTGTTATATGAATTTCCTTTAGCTAACTTATTTGCTGTAGTAGAAGGTACCACGAGCTTAAGGTAAATTTACATATGTGGAAACAGAGTTTCCAAAGATTCAGCACTACATAAAATAATGATCGGACGGTACTAAACGTGATGGTTGTTGACCAAGGCCTAATGCGAGTACGGTGTAGCTCAGAAGAGTGGTCGTGGATAATAACGATAAAAGGATGTTACTAGCAAGTAGTCCGGAAGGACACCGAGAAGAATTGTCAAACAGAAAGTGATAATACAACCCCGATATCGGACGAAATATAATGTTTTTTTTCGATAGCGTAGCGGACCACCGATAATGGAGCGGTATTAATGTACGTAAATTTAACAAAGTCACAGATAAAAAAAGTCACTGATCTGATGCAACACATGTGCAATTGATCCGATCTTCTGAAATGTGGGAAATAGGAAAAGACAGGACAGGAATATTTACACTAACACATAATTTAACAGCAAAACTCAAACATAGATTTGTGATAACTGAAGGTAATAATGTCGAACACAAGCACGACTTGACTCCACGAAAACCCAAAAGCGACTCTCGCTTTACATATGCGCACAGATAATTGTTTCTCGTATCAGTTGGAAAACGACGATTAGGTATTAAATACACGATTGTAACATTTAAAATTTCCAGCAAAATTATTTGTCGACATTACCGCCATAAATCTATTATTTTAGTATTTACTCAACAACGTTTATTCTATTATTGATTTTATTGATCTTGCATATTTAATAACTCAACAAACTTCAAGACACACTACAATTTCAATTGGAATTACAATCTACAACGTATCACGCCGTCCCAACTGATAACATATTTACAAACCAATTCGCGTGCTCCTACCCCTTTGTAATATCTAAGATTTTCAAGTTAGTTCGTTCACTCGTGACAGATAGTTTCTTTTCGTTTCCTTGTTGAAGAGAAAGGTCACTTGGTGTGTTATCAGACACTCAAGATGGTGCGGGAAATTAAGTTTTCCTGGCAGAAACGCCGGAATAGAAGGCACAGTTAGTTAAAAGTTGTCTAGGACAACATATATATGTAGTGTATAAACTCGTCTTGGCAACAGTTTGTTGGAATATGTAATTAATCTAAAATTATAATGAAATTCATTACAGTGCAACTCCGATTACAACTTGGTTTATGTTAACTTGATCACGTTCAATTGGGTTTGTGTTCAAGCAAATTTTATTTTCATGGAACTCGTTTAAAATATAAATGTGTAAGCAGTTCCGTTGGACAAAGATTGGATTTCCGGTATGCAACTGCACATGCTGTGAATAGTTGGTTGAACAACATGTGTTTTGAAGGTTACAGGTCATTGCCACCATTTGGTAAGAGTGTTTAATTTTCTAACATTATTCTGCGCTTACTAAGTTTCATTCCATATATATATATATATATATATATATATATATATATATATATATATATTTATCAATAATGGACTGGATAGCATAAATATTTTAATGATAAGTTGTTTGTATATTGGGTATGAAGTCCAAGTAATAAAAGTTGGCGTAAAATTTAAAAGTTTAGTTTTATTATTCTTAACGTTTCGGCGACTCTTTTCGCCTTTATCAAAAGTATCATATAGAATTAATAATTGTCAAATTATTTTTTGAAAATGACAATATCACCTGTCATTAGCCAGATTGTTATGGACTCCCTTCTAGACTCTGTGCTTCCACGACTATCTTATGAAATGACATTCCTCGTCAAGTACGTCGATGACATCATATGTTCAACCCCACCCGACAAATATTGAAGAAACCATAATAGCCACATTCAACAGCTTTAATGAGCATCTACAATTCACAAGTGAAATAGAAATAAATGGAAGATTACCTTTCCTCGATACCATAGTCATCAGAGGACCTAACAACTCTTTAATCTTTGACTGGTATACCAAACCTACAAATTCAGGTAGATATCTAAATTTTTTCTCTAACCATTCATTCAAACATAAAGTCGGCACAATCAATGCCATGAAACAACGCATACAAAAGATCTCTGACCCACAATTTTTAAACAAAAACAATAAAATTCTCTTCAATACTTTATTAAATAATGGCTACCCCAAACAACTCTTACGTAAACTCATTTACACCAATACTCTGACAATCAACAACAATCCAAAAAACTTATCATCAGAACACAACAACATTATGCACAAGAAATTGCCATTCATACAAAGACTAACTCCACTGTTGGTTAAGGTACTCAAACAACCAGACATTACCATTTCATTCGAATACAACAAAACTATTCAGAATCTTTTTACCAAAATAAAGAACCCTACACCTAAATTACTTGACAGTAGCCTAATCTACAAGATCGTCTGCAGTTGCCAGGCTTGTTACATCGGCCAAACTTCCCAGTGGTTGAACAGTCGTCTAACCCAACATAGAAGCGACTGTAAACGCAATCCCAACAAATGTGCACTTTCCACACATGTATATGCAACCAAACCTACTCCCGCATTCGAAGAAACAGAAATATTAGAAAAGGAGCCACATTACAAAACAAGATTGTTCTTAGAATCTTACCACATCAATAAAGAAAAACAATGTTTAAACAACAAACAAGATGTAGAAGACTCACATAGATTCTATTCCACTCTATACAACTCGAATCACTTCAAATCCAGTAAACAACAGTAACTCCTTCATATGAAGATTACACTGATGTTATGTCCATGTTCTTGAAACACTCCTACATCATCATCTTCAACCATACCGAACTTTCATCATTTCAACTTTTAACATACAATATTTTAAGAAACTTCCCTTCAAGTTCCATCTAAATTTATTTTAATTATCATGTTAGTCACATAATCATCTGTCATTTTCAAAAAATAATTTGACAATTATTAATTCTATATGGTGAGTGACTTATTCATATTCTATGTTATCTTTAATATACAACGCTTCCATTTGTAGATACTTTTGATAAAGGCGAAAAGAGTCGCCGAAACGTTAAGAATAATAAAACTAAACTTTTAAATTTTACACCAACTTTTATTACTTGGACTTCATACCCAATATACAAACAACTTATCATTAAAATATTTATGCTATCCAGTCCATTATTGATAAATATATATATATATATATATATATATATATATATATCTGTTGGTTTCTTGGGATGCACTCGTTCGTAAAATAAGAACTATAATGTCAAATTGTAACGTTTATTCTGACGTTTCGGCATGCATATTTTTGCCTTAATCATAGACTAAAATATGATGAATTTAGTTTTGTAAGGTTAAAAACAGTATAGCTAATCTACTTACATAATTACCATGACTTAAAGAATTTCTACATTTAAAAACTAATACATAAATTACAGTTATAACTTTTGACAATTATGAAAACAATAACAAATATTTACAAAAGCTAACTATGTGTACAATGCTAATTTTAGTAAAATAAAAATTATAAAAGAAAAATAGAAAGAGCTTAAATAACTAATATGAGGTTGTAAATTTTATTAAATTATTAGTTAATGATAAGTATAACGATTGAAATTGACTTGAAATTAGAAAATATGAAGGAAACGTAAAAAAAAACAAGGGAGGGTAAGATTTTAGGAACGAAATGTTTGTTTTATTAGTAGAATCTAAATTAACGGTCTGTGAAAGTGGATATTATTAAATTTATATAGCGAAGAATATACTATATTTAAGTTGTTTGTATCTTGTTTGCTGTTGAGTGGATTAGGTTGTTGTAGAATGTGAAAGGATTCCAGGAATAGTCTTTTGTGGTAGTTGTTTTCAATGTCTAAAATTTTGGTGTCTTCGAATTTAGCAGTGTGATTTGTTGCATGTAAATGTGATGACAAAGCACAATTTAGTTTACCAAGTCTGGCATCACTTTTATGTTGAGTTATTCGATTTTTTAGCCATTGTTTTGACTGACCTACATAAGTTCTATTGCAACTACATTCTACCTTATAAATAACATTACTGCATAATGTTTTTCGGTGTTATCTCTTAATTTAGTGAATAACCTATCTATTGATTTTTCATAAGTATAAGCTATTAGAATATCAGGTTGTTTCAAGATTTTGGTTAGTTGAGGGGTTAAATTTTGAATAAAAGGTAATTTTCTGAAATTTGTAACTATTGGTCGGTCTATTGATGAAGTTTGTAGATTATTGGAGTATAAAAACTTCTTTAAAAGAGGTTTTGGGTATGCATTGTTTAATAAAATATATTCCAACTTTTTTAAGTTGTTTGTAAGTAAATTTGGTTCGCTAATTTTTTGAATACGGTATTTTAAAGCTAATATGGTATTAAGTTTATGAATAAAAGCATGGTTAGAATGATAATTTAAGTATCTACCAGAGTCAGTAGGTTTTTTGTAAATGTCAAGATATACAGTATTTATGGGAGATCTGAGGACTAACGTATCTAGAAGAGGAATACTGAAATTAATTTCTTTTTCGAAAGTGAAGACCAAATTAGTATTGAAGCTATTAAAAATATATAAAGTATATTCAATCAAGTGTTCTGGAAAGGAACATAAAATGTCATCTACATATTTGACTATAAAGGGCATGTCAAAAGGCAGTAAACTTATGACAGATTCTAACAGATAATCCATTACAATTTGGGCAATAATGGGGGATATAGGTGAACCCATAGGAGTGCCAAAGGTCTGTTGATAAAACTTAGAATTAAAAGTAAAGTAAGTGTTATTAAAAATCAAATCAATAGTTGATAATAAAGAACTCAAGTTAAGGTTGCAATGTAGTTGAATAACATTCCATTTTTCAGTAATAATTTTAACAAATAATTCTTTGGGGATATTGGTGAACAAAGAACGGACATCTAAAGATACAAGAATATGATCAGTGGGTAATTGAAAATGTCTATATCTATCGACGAATGTAAAGGTGTCTTTAACGTTATAGCCTTCAAGAGGAAAAGAATTTTGTAAGATTTTGAATAAAAAGGTAGCAATATTATAGGTTGGAGTGTCTATACCTCTAAGACCCATAATCTCTTGTATAGACACTCCAAACCCCCAAAATCAGGAACAAATTAGTAGCATTAGTATCACAAAAGTGCTCATACCTGAATGTACAGGGTTCGCCACAAAATATTATGTAGCTATTGTCTGGCAATCAATCCCGAAAATTGGCACTTCTAAAGCATCAGCTGTACAAAATTTCTAAAATAGAGTACCCAAAACTCATCTTAATACATAAATTATTACAATCAAATGCTGACCAGGTCAATAGCGTAGCATATAAAAGACTCTTTCAATAAGGAAAACGTATATTTACAAAACTTGTTTATCTATAAACCAACCACATTCGAGGTGCACATGAAATAATAAACAATAAAGGAAACGTAGACAACTTAAACATCACCAATAATAAAGAAACCCTTAAAATCAAAATAAATGGATTTCCAGAATAGAAACGTTACAAATCCCCCATTACTTTAAGAGAAAGACTCATACAAAAAGAAATTGAAGGACAATAAATCTCAATAAAAAAGGCTAATATATAGTGCAATCTAAAAGAAAATATGACACCAATTATTAGAAGGATGAGCTTTAAGATCCTTGGCATGTCACGTTTCTACATCTACATTATTAGAATTCTTAAGTTGATACGCCCAAGGAGATTGTAAAATATATTTCTTGTTCCTGCATAGTAATTCCAAGTGTCTTCCTGCATTTGACAGTATTCATTGCCTCTTCAATGTACAAGTTAAAAATCAATGGGGATAGGGAACATCCCTGTCTCATCCCTTTACTTCTCTACGTGCCTACTCTAATTCTATTACTATTCTTTGCTATTTGTATAAGCTATGTAGTATTCGTCTATTCCTATACTCGTTTCAATCTTTTTGAGTATATCGTACATTTTTTCCATTTTACATTGTCGAATGCTTTTTCCAGATCGACAAACCCTATATACACGGATTCTTCTTTTTCTATTGTTTTTTCCATTATCACTCTTAGAGCTAAAATAGCCTACCGTGTTCCGCTGTTTTGCATAAACCCAATTAGAACTTCTCCTAGTATTTCTTCAGCTGGTTTTTCCATTCGTCTTTGTACAATTCTAGTTAATATTTTTGACACGCGAGCCGGCAGCCATATTATTGTTATCGTTCGCCCTTCTACATTGGTTTTATCTTATTTTTGAGTTGTTTTGTTCTCTTTATTTGTGTGTTTATATTTTGTCAACAGTCTTTTAAAGACTAATTAATCGAGTTAATTATATTTTTAAAATGGACTTCGCTAATATCGCTAGTGTTATACGATATTTCGATAGAGACAATGCCCTGCTAGTAGCAGACCTACGTGCCCTCCGTTTGGTTCAATGCAATCCACGTTGTAAGAATAGAAGATGCCGAGCCCAGATGGTAATAATGATGGATCCAAACCGCCCACTTGGTCAATTTTACCGCTGCCCGAGACGCCATACTACCACAAGCTTATTCAAAAATACTTTTTGAAAATGCCAACTTTCTTTGATTACACTGTTCCAAGTGATGTGGTGTTGGTGTATAAAGTCACCCGTAGGTGTTACATTGAATTTAATAGGAGTAACGAAGAAAAGTGTGGTCCAGCATAATCGTTACTTTCGGGACATTTGTAGTTGGAAGTTGTTACAACGTCCAGACTTGTTTCAGTTGGGGGGGCCAGGCCACATTGTACAAATCGATGAAAGCTTAATTACTATACGGAAGTACAACAAAGGTCGTGTTTTGCAGCAGCGTTGGATATTAGGCATATATGATACCGTAACTAAGTCTGGTTATATCGTTCATGTACCAAACCGTACAGCGACCACTTTAATACCCATCATCCTAGCTCATGTCTTGCCAGGCTCGACAATTTGGACTGATGAGTGGCGGGCGTACAGACGTCTAAATAGAATGGGTTATAACCACGAAACCGTCAATCATCATAGAAACTTTGTAGATCCCCAAACAGGAGTGTGTACAAATGAAATTGAAGGTTATTGGAGCAGATTAAAAGGATTTTGCCGTAGATTATCTGTATTAAGTTCCCCTATGCTGGACGACTACATAGATGAATTCATGTGGAGGCAACACTTTGGCAATGGTTCGGCTAAGGATACCTTCAATAATTTTATAAGCCATGTTCAGGAACGCTACCCCATGTAAATAACATTGTTAAAATTAACCATAGTGCTTTAAACAAGTGTATTGCTGCAGCATCGACAACTATAACTTAATATCAGTTCAATAATGTGCCAAGTGCATTTCTACGTGTGAAGTGTTTTCAACAAGTTCATAGTCTACAACACCCGGCTTAACTATAGCAGAACCCTATAAAAAAATGTGCAGCGATATTTCTCGTGCAGTGTTTTTAGCCAGCGTGTAATTCTACTAAAACACCGAGTAAATTATTTTATCACCACTGTTAAGTATTGATGTTTGTACATACTGTAAAAGGAAATGCTTGTAAATATAAATACCTAAATTGCTCAACCACAAGTCCTAAATGCATAGAGGATTTATATTGCACTTAAAACTTAGTATTGTACTTAATATTTTACAATTAAAATATATTGCACTTAATATTTCATACTGTAGTAAAACATATTGCACTTATTTTGTTATATCTTAAATAACAATGCCTGCAAATAAATGCTGTTTCTATAGTTATTTATATAGGTACAGTGATTAAAATTTCGTAAGCATCCTCAAAAATTTAAGTATTGGTGTGGTCATGATTAGTGCAAGTAGTATTAACCTAACAAGGAGATGTAAGCTCATGTGAATCTGCGTGGGTGCACTTACATAAACTTGTTAGTACTAAGCTTTCAACTGCAACCTAACCTGGTGATCTAAGTCGATGAGTATCTGTAGCGGGTGCTCTTTAATAGACATTATTTTAAATAAATAACCTGCTACTAACTACTAACCTAACCTGGAGATGTAAGCCGATGAGGATCTGTAGCAGGTGCTCTTTAATAGACATTACTTTAAATAAATACCCTGCTACTAACTACTAACCTAACCTGGAGATGTAAGCCGATGAGGATCTGTAGCAGGTGCTCCTTAATAGACATTACTTTAAATAAATAGCCTGCTACTAACTACTAACCTTACCTGGAGATCTAAGCCGATGAGGATCTGTAGCAGGTGCTCCTTAATAGACATTACTTTAAATAAATAGCCTGCTACTAACTACTAACCTAACCTGGAGATCTAAGCCGATGAGTATCTGTAGCGGGTGCTCTTTAATAGACATTATTTTAAATAAATAACCTGCTACTAACTACTAACCTAACCTGGAGATGTAAGCCGATGAGGATCTGTAGCAGGTGCTCTTTAATAGACATTACTTTAAATAAATACCCTGCTACTAACTACTAACCTAACCTGGAGATCTAAGCCGATGAGGATCTGTAGCGGGTGCTCTTTAATAGACATTACTTTAAATAAATAACCTGCTACTAACTACTAACCTAACCTGGAGATGTAAGCCGATGAGGATCTGTAGCAGGTGCTCTTTAATAGACATTACTTTAAATAAATACCCTGCTACTAACTACTAACCTAACCTGGAGATCTAAGCCGGTGAGGATCTGTAGCGGTGCTCTTTAATAGACATTACTTTAAATAAATAACCTGCTACTAACTACTAACCTAACCTGGAGATCTAAGCCGATGAGGATTTGTAGCAGGTGCTCTTTAATAGACATTACTTTAAATAAATAGCCTGCTACTAACTACTAACCTAACCTGGAGATCTAAGCCGATGAGGATCTGTAGCGGGTGCTCTTTAAAAACGTTACTTTAAATAAATAACCTGCTACTAACTACTAACCTAACCTGGAGATCAAAGTCGATGAGGATCTGTAGAGGGTGCTTTTAATAGACATTACTTTAAATAAATAACCTGCTACTAACTACTAACCTAACCTGGAGATCTAAACCGATCAAAATCTGTAGTAGATGCTCTTTAATAGACATGATTTTAAATAGTAAAACTGTTATTAACAGCAACCTAACCTGGTGAAACCGCCGAAAATCCAAATAAAAATTCTGTTATTGTAAGTGCACAGTATGCTTATTTCTAGAGTATATTTTCTTTTTCCAAAAAACTCAATATTTGTCTTTTTCTTGCACCAAACTTAAATATCCGGGAAATCATCAGGTGTGGTTATTTCTTTCAAAACTGAACATTTCAAATCATTGTATGAGGTTATGTAGTACTGTCAAATTTGTTATCATTAAAAGTGTTGGTTTCTAATTATTCCACATTGGTGCTCCTGATAAATGGATTTCAACATAGTTTTGCATAGGCACCTACTATTACCAACCATATTTGGTTTTACAACTATATTGATATTTAGGCATGTATAAAATTGCAATTTTCTGCTAAAATCATTGAAAACCCGCAAAAATTTGTTTTGATTGATGATTTATACACAACAGTCCTCTGTTTAAAGTAATGTAGAAGTTTCTGCTTGTGGTCTGTAACGGTAAACCGGAGCCCAAATAATTCTTTGGGGATATTGGTGAACAAAGAACGGACATCTAAAGATACAAGAATATGATCAGTGGGTAATTGAAAATGTCTATATCTATCGACGAATGTAAAGGTGTCTTTAACGTTATAGCCTTCAAGAGGAAAAGAATTTTGTAAGATTTTGAATAAAAAGGTAGCAATATTATAGGTTGGAGTGTCTATACCTCTAAGACCCATAATCTCTTGTATAGACACTCCAAACCCCCAAAATCAGGAACAAATTAGTAGCATTAGTATCACAAAAAGTGCTCATACCTGAATGTACAGGGTTCGCCACAAAAATATTATGTAGCTATTGTCTGGCAATCAATCCCGAAAATTGGCACTTCTAAAGCATCAGCTGTACAAAATTTCTAAAATAGAGTACCCAAAACTCATCTTAATACATAAATTATTACAATCAAATGCTGACCAGGTCAATAGCGTAGCATATAAAAGACTCTTTCAATAAGGAAAACGTATATTTACAAAACTTGTTTATCTATAAACCAACCACATTCGAGGTGCACATGAAATAATAAACAATAAAGGAAACGTAGACAACTTAAACATCACCAATAATAAAGAAACCCTTAAAATCAAAATAAATGGATTTCCAGAATAGAAACGTTACAAATCCCCATTACTTTAAGAGAAAGACTCATACAAAAGAAATTGAAGGACAATAAATCTCAATAAAAAGGCTAATATATAGTGCAATCTAAAAGAAAATATGACACCAATTATTAGAAGGATGAGCTTTAAGATCCTTGGCATGTCACGTTTCTACATCTACATTATTAGAATTCTTAAGTCGATACGCCCAAGGAGATTGTAAAATATATTTCTTGTTCCTGCATAGTAATTCCAAGTGTCTTCCTGCATTTGACAGTATTCATTGCCTCTTCAATGTACAAGTTAAAATCAATGGGGATAGGGAACATCCCTGTCTCATCCCTTTACTTCTCTACGTGCCTACTCTAATTCTATTACTATTCTTTGCTATTTGTATAAGCTATGTAGTATTCGTCTATTCCTATACTCGTTTCAATCTTTTTGAGTATATCGTACATTTTTTCCATTTTACATTGTCGAATGCTTTTTCCAGATCGACAAACCCTATATACACGGATTCTTCTTTTTCTATTGTTTTTTCCATTATCACTCTTAGAGCTAAAATAGCCTACCGTGTTCCGCTGTTTTGCATAAACCCAATTAGAACTTCTCCTAGTATTTCTTCAGCTGGTTTTTCCATTCGTCTTTGTACAATTCTAGTTAATATTTTTGACACGCGTGCAGTCAAACTTATTGTTCAAATATTTTCACATCCATCTGGGCCTTTCTTTTTGGTATAGATCCTATGTTGTTTACGTTTGAAATCTTTGGGTATCTCACCTGTCTCGTACATATAGCTTACAAGTGGGAAGAGACATTCTCTTATGGCTTGTCCAGCAGCTTTTAGAGTTTTTGCTTGCAACTTATCTGTACCCGGCACCTTACCATTTTTCAGACCCTTTGATGCTAATTCAAACTCATCTCTAAGTATAGGATATCCCAAGTCATCATTTTCAATGTCTGATTCCTGTTCTAATGGTGTTAGTTCCTCTCCTGCATATAAATTTCCTACATATTCTTGCCATCTACCCACTTTCCGTACATTTTCTATAATGACGTTTCCTCCCGCGTCCCTTATATTTTTGTTATAGAGTTATATATCCCTAAAATTGATTCCAATCAGTTTGTATGCTTCATCTGTCTTTCCTATTTCCATCTTAGTTTGTACCTCTTTGCAGTTTTCATCAATCCATTGTTCTTTAGCTTTCCTGCATTTGCGAATTTTTCCAATTTTATGGTTCTGTATTTCCGTTTTACTGTTTCGATTGATTCATTTTTGTATTTTCGTCTTTCTTCTATTAAAATCATGATCGGTGCTTTCTTATTTTCTTTTTGTATATACCCCAGAATATCTGGCCGCCATATCTAAGCTGGATTTAATGTTATTCCATTTTGCTTCTACTTCCTTAGTATTTGATATTTTCCCGATATCTTCAAGCAAATCATTTGACTTTTTTTCGAATCTTTTTTGAATATCTTTAGCTTTTAGTTTCTCAAAGTCAAAGTGTCTTTTTCCGTTTCTTTTTTTTTAATTTTTAAATTTAAGTGCGACCTTCGTAATTAATATGTTGTGATCATTGTCTATATCTGATTCTGGCCAGCTTCTACAGTCTTTTACTTGATTCTTAAACCGTTGTCTAACAAGAATGTAATCTATTTGATATTTTCCTATAGCTCTTGGCATCTTTCACGTTTATCGTCTTCTAGCACGATGTTGAAATAATGTGTTTGTAATGGTTAAATTGTTCTTGTCGCAAAATTCTACCAGCCTATTTCCCCTGTCGTTTCTCATGCCTGAACCAAATAAACCTACTACTGCTTCTTCCCTACCCTCACCTATCATTGCATTAAAATCCCCCGTAATTATTAAATTTTCATGTTGTTTTACGTATCTTAGTATGTCTTCGATATCTTTGTAGATCCCTTCTACCTCTTCGTCAATGTAGCTAGCATGTATACTTGTATTATTACTGTGTCTACTGGTTTAGATTCTAATCTAACCATTAGTACTCTTTGGTTCTTTTGTAAGTAATTTTCTACACAGTGTCCTATCTTTTTTCGCATAACTATCCCCACACCCGAATTTCCTTCCTCTGCTCCTGTATGAATTATCCTGAAGTCTCCACTCCAAAAATTCCCCGCCTCTGGCCACCAATCTTCGCTGATCCCTACTACATCTAGTGCTAACCTATTCATTTCAATTTTCAGGTTATCTAGCCTATCTTCTTGCTTCATACTTCCAGCATTCCACGCTCCGATTCGCAAAATGTTCCCGACTTTTATTCTGAAGTTTCCGATCGCATCCTCCAAAGTAGTCCTCTCCAGGAGATCCGAATGGGGGACTATTTTAACTCCAGAATCTTTTACCCCAGAGAATGCCATCATGTTTATTACAATTTAAGTACGCTGTGTATTTGGGAGGTAATGTGGTGGTTTCCCGTTGCCTTCCACATCGCGATAGTGTGTCTTAGACTGCCATACCGACCCCTATGGTCTCTGCCAATCTAAGTACCGAAAGAACCGCTGCACTTTTTCGCAACCTGTCTTAGTCTGGTTCCTCACTAACGATCCTACTGCTTTGTTTGGACCTGTAGTTTGGCTCTAGCTCATTAAAACACGTAAGCCATTTCAACTGTTCTAGTAATTTAGAATTTCGGCAAGGCGCAGATCTATTCAAAATGGAAAAAGGAATATCAAGAATTTTACAGTTCGATACTTCTGTGGCTAACTATTACCACTTGTTAAGGTTTCTTTTTGTACCTTACTTACAATAAAAATTTATTCAAATAAGAAATTAGACCTTTTAGCCAAGTCTATGCACAAACATCTTACGTTCATTTTTTACATAATTTGAAAAAAATCAGTTTTTGCTTTTAAGCAAGATCGGTATTACGCTCAGTTATTAATGCCGATAATGGTCATTTTAAACTGTTGAGCTGTATAAAAATTTAATTAAAAAAAATTTAATGCGTTCTGTTTTTCCATAAATATTGTAGTTTTGAACATGTAGTGTTTTTGCAAACACCGATTCATTTAGGAACAATAACCTCAAACAGATCACAGAATAATGCAAAACAATCGATATTTCGCCGTTCTGTCTTAATGTCTTTATTATTAAATCGCAGACGATTTATTAAAAACTGAATCGCGCCTTACCTATGGTAGCCCGAAAAAATGGTATTCCGGTACTTTTGTGGAAAAATTCTTTTTAAGTAGCAACATTCGTATTATTATTCCAGCGTAGTAGAACATACCACACAAAGCACTAATATTGATTAACTCAGTATCTCTCGCCCAGGGTAGACGTGCGCTTGTATTTACATCTTCATCATCATTGGGGTATCACTGTACGATAAGCAATGGATGTAAAAAATCTTGCATTGGGATTTTCTCCAGATTGCACATCAAGTGCAATTTTTCGATAGCTGAATGGACTGTTGTGTGAATGGTGAAAACCAAATTGATAATAACAATAATAAATGCTGAGGTTTTACAATTTCGACAATAAAAATTGCAATAAATCGGAACAGTGTAAACACTTACCCAACACTTGTCGAGAAGTTCTTCAATGTTGCGTAGCACAAAAAATGAGTCCCGCGAAGGGAATACAGGTACGAACCGCAAAAAAGTGGCGCACAAGGCCGTGCATCTACCATACGTTGCGAAGTATCAAACGCGACTCGTTTTATTTTATTGTTGTAGATAATAGGACGGGTATTATCTTTCACGTGTATGCACAGTTTCGATAAAACCGCCTAATATCGTCAAAAGAGGAAACCTCATATATTTCTAACAATCACTTGCATATTCCTTTCGTTGAACCGAAATTTCCTAAACGTAACTATGAAGTTCAAAATATGTTCCGTGATAAACAAAGACCATGAATCAGGTCCATTATACACCTCACCAGCAGGTAGCTATAAAACCAAATTTCGAGCAGTAGTTCAAAATGTCTTTTTTCCTGGTTTACCACTCCACCTGAACCCGCTTTTTAAACGCAGTTTAGTCGATACATTTTTAATTTGCAAACATATGTTGTCCTTCTGTGCGTCAATATCATTTGCAGATTGTTCTTCATTATTTTGTGCCAATATTTATTGTTCTATATTTTCACATTCTACCAAACTACTGCTTGTTCCAACTGTATCACTTCGACATTTTGCTTCTAATTTTTGTTGAAGACGGTAGGGGCAAATTAAACTCATCTTCGTCCTCAAAGTCGCTTTCAAATTCATTTATAAAGTCTTTTATTGCAACATCTTCTTCTGAAATATTTGTTTATCGCCTGTTTCTACATCAGACAAATTTTCAATGATCTCCTCAATTTCTTTTTGAGTAAGTGTTCTAGATGAACTATATGTCGTGCTTAACGCTAAAAAACATCAACTATATGAAATCAAATATAGTAATAAATAAGTATAACTCTAACTAATTAAATAAAATTATAAACTTGTTACACTAATACTACGCAGGGGCTCACTTGTACCTTAATCAGAGATTTTACATCACACAAAACACGTGGCACTGCAACGATTGTAGGAAATCAACAGGGGTGTGCAGGTACCACAATTTTATGCTGCCAGCTGTCGAAAACTGACAGAAGTTTTGAGCAAGACTGGGGCACACCTTTACCCTGGCTAGTGTTCCAGGTGTAACGGGCTACTATTAACGCGTTTCACCAATTTAAAACAAGTAACAACAAGTCTTTATTACTCACAGTCCACAAGTCTAATTAACAGTATATGCCTTATTTACAGTTGTTTTCAGTCCAATTAACAATGAAGCACTATCACATTAAAGCTATTTACAAGCACTAATATCTTCTTAAACTAAATTCTTAACCATAGGTCTATTAACAACACTAAAACTACTATTTATTTATTACACTTTTGTCTATTTATGTATTCTACAAGCTGTCAGAACAATATACACTTTCACATTGTTACACTATTTTTCTATAGATATATATATATATATATATATATATATATATATATATACATATATATATATATAATATATATATATATATATATATATATATATATATATATATATATATATATATATATAGTATGTTTACTCTACCTTATAGGCGGCAGAGCCTCTATAAATTATGAGGGGTTTCTGTCTAAGGTTTAAACCCAGGGTAAACAAAATAAAAAT
Source organism: Platerodrilus igneus (assembly GCA_036346225.1). NCBI lineage: Eukaryota > Metazoa > Arthropoda > Insecta > Coleoptera > Lycidae > Platerodrilus > Platerodrilus igneus. The sequence continues at coordinate 3,767,662 of JARFIW010001031.1, forward strand.
GGCTCCAAGTATAAAAGGGCCTTCTAAAGAGATCTTCCAGCCAGCTAAGCTTCTTCAACTTAAGGCAGAGCTATGAGTCAGGGTCGTAGGATGGTATACGATAATAAAAAAATTTTTAATGGACGCCACCGTATCTTAATAATAGCTATAATGAAAAACAATCCGAAGATAAGATACAGACATCTTCGAAAAAAAATATCCTTAACGAGCACAACATAGAAATATAATACATACTTCTGAACTCTGCAAACTAGAATTGGAACGACGATCTCCTACTATCTGAAAACTTAATCACTTCTTGACATTTTTGAGCTAGGGCTACATTAGAGCTTAGTCAATTTATCACCAAAAAAAATTCCAACAAGATTACCTAGTTAAGATTATACCTCAAAAATTTTTTAAACGCAATACCAATAATCTAACTTTCTTCACTACAAAAATTTTATAAATATGGTTGCTTGCTCCTATAGAAAAATTATTGTTGACTTCAATAAAAGAAAGCTTTAAAACAACTTATTACACTTTCTATTGATTTACAAAATATATATATACATCATTTGTACAGTTTTATACGTACTGAAAGTTTTGAGCTATCTACTTTTAATAATGTCTAGGAGTAGTCTATGATTATTTGTATGAATTTTATAATTGTAAATTTATTATAGTTCTCTAAAAGAATTATAGTGTTTTGTTATTATTCTACAATTTGTATTTGATACCTAAATAGGATCCTGTTTGGGTTTACATTTAATTGATTAAATACTTTGACTTTCCTTAAATTGCAGAATTACATTTTTAATTATCTTAATTGATGGTATCAAAGGTCAAAAATACTTATGGTTTGAACTAATCTGTACTTTAAGTGTACAGTCGAAAAAAAATATATTTTATAATGTGTCAAACAAATATTAAAGTGTCACGTGCATAGTTACGAATACATTTTAGTATAACCTTGTAAATTCAAACAGTTATCTTATAGAAATTTCTTTGAGTTCATAAGAACATTTATGTAATATCCAACTACTAAATTCTGAACAAAAATTATGTGTACCAATTAACATGGCCATATAAAATTTACAAAAATTATTATTACATTTCCAGTAATGGTTCCGTGAAACGAAAATTGAACTAAAATTGGAGATGAGTACTTACGACAACAGGTGCGCACGGCTTGTACGTGCACGGCTCTACAGCTTGACTTCTATACAAAACAAAATATAAGGAAAATTCCACCATACTCCGTAGCAACATTTGAGACTTTGAACTTCTAATACTGCATAACAAAAACTTGTGCTTCAGTGTTTCATAACGATTATATACTTAAAATTTAGCGCTCCAATACTTTATACATTACGTGTTTGCGTTTCAATACTGTATAACATAAAACTTGTTTAGATACGAGACCTACATAAAATTTGCGTTTCAAAATTGGACTTAAAACTGGCTTCGATACTGTATCCACATTAAACTTGCATTTCAATACTGTATCTACGTTTTACTTGCGCTGAAAAGAATCGAAAAAATGATTTGGATGCAAAATTGAAAATTATTCACCTACCGTAGATGATGTTGATTTCACAATAACAATAGGTCGATTAAACTACTAATTGATGTAATGGTATACGTCGACACTATTTCACCTGCCTTTGGGACTGCATGTTTTATGAAACCTGCTGGCCCACGTTTCAACACTTGCTTATCTGATTACATTCGGATGTTAAATGATGAACCTTGACCACGTGGCAATTTTATTATTCAAGCGCGCGCAGAATTGGATTGTTGTATCAACACATACACAGATAAAAGAAAACTTAAATTCTACTTCGGGTCCTTAGATATAGGTGGAGTTCTAAGTAACGAATTGGTAATATATTACTACAATAGGAATTTAATATTTTCTGTTTAATAAAGGATATTTGTTAAATAAACATTTAGAACAAAAGCGTACATTAATGAAGCAGGTAATTGTATTCGTTACAACATAATACAAATATATTTACTCTTGGACTTCCAAAAGCTTAACTATTTAACTTTACACGGTATAATTTATATTCGACATTCTGATATAGACTAACTCTGTACTTCATCAGCGGTTTTATATATAACCTGAATTAAAAGGATGATTCATACTCAAGTATATGCTAGAAAATTCTAGGCTTCTGTAGTATATACATTGCTTACGGCGCTTGTGTGTTTGACGGGTTGCCTAATAGTAGCTCATAGTACAGGGTTAAGAAAGACATAGATATCTGTAATACCATACCATTGATTGAGCCAATCTATAATCAGAAACAGTAGTGAACTGCGTCAAACTGACCTTGAATTTGTGAGTAAAAGAAAGAAGTAGATATATCAAAAAAGAGCTTTCTCTGATAGAATTTAATTGCAATAATCTGTTAAATTGTACTGGTTTGGAAATTTTTTCCACATTATACGGAATAATTTCATTCGACTACGTTATTTCCAAATAAAATTGTGCTGCTTTAGTTAACAACATGTATGAATAAAACATCAGGGTACATTTATTATTTTCTTGTATTTGGTATGTTTACGTGATTTGCACACAGCCATCTATCCTGTAGAGTACGTAAACCTTACAATTTATTGATTTCATTACATCTAAAAAGATTTCCTGGATTTCTAAGTAAAACCAATTCCACTAAACGATTTAACCTGTCAAAGCAAATGCATTACTTTAATCTTTCAATTTGAGTTGTCGTAGGTACTGACATATACTAAGCAAGCAGTGTACATTGTTTCCAATTTCATAAAGCCAATCCAAATATATAGACCTAAGCAGAGTTAATTTGTGTATGTGCAGGTTTTTGCACTTAAATCCCACAAAAGCAACGTAGATGTAATACACTAAGAAATTAATGTCAATTTTAAATAAAGTTAAATTTAAAATTAAATATTTACTAAAATTTGGAAAATTTCAACTATCTGTAACATTCCTTTAAATGGTTATAATCATACTTCATTTTAATAGTTTCTGTATTGGTAAATCACACCAATAAACTTAGATTATTTCCACATCATCATTTTGTTATCGACCTTACTTAAGGTCGGTTTGACGCAGCTCTAACTTCTTTTCTATTCTGTGCTAATCTAAAAAGTTCTACATATCCTTCACAACCGAAATTTCTAATAATTTGACTAATATAGTTTGGTCTAGGTTTTCCTATATCCTTCTATCTTTTTCCTATCTAGCTGGCTCTACATAGATATTAGCAACCTGATGGTTGTTAAAGAACTCTAACATGTTTACATGATTACCATTTATAAGGAAATGAAATATAACCTGGTTATTCGCTTCAAAAAGGAAAAGTGTTAAATTATATTGTAACGTATTTTTTTTCTTGTTACACCAAGCCTAATAAATTAATAATAAAACAGATAAATTTTAAAGCATTTAATTCGTAAATATTCAGCCAATAAAAATTAAAGTATAATGTTCATAATAACACATAGATTCTAGAAGATATATATTCTCAGGCTTGTTACCAAGCGTTGTCTAGTTAATTATCAGCACTTTTGTTCCCAACGTCGAAGAGTGAAGTCGCTTTTTGTAGACTAGAGATAAAAGTCAAGATGTCCCGACTAAAACACGAGGCGTCTAATAGAGTCAGGAAGAAGAGCTTGAGTTGAGAACATGGAACGATAATATACATCATTTAAGACAGTTGGTATAGATTAATACAATAAATTAAACTAATATATTTCACTTTAGTGCAATATCTTATGGACATATCTACAACAACAATTTTCAATGTTAAATTATAATAAATTTTCGTCGCAATAATTTAAAGCAGGCAGTTATGGTTTCGTTCTATCTATTTAATACGCCGTATAGAAATGGTTTATTATACAAAGAATCTTGGTACTTCAAACTTACAGATGATTAATACGCTGGAAAAATACAACAGCTGACGTCAGGATTTTGCACCTGCAATTTATTTGGATACACGTGAGTGTTTGAAACTTTCCGTAACTTTGAAAGTATAGTAAATTATTATGAGATTTGCTACGTTGAATATTAGAGTAACACAAATAAAAAGTAGTTTTTTAAAGTCAATAACACACCGAATAAATATCTAATTTGTCTGTTGCTTGTACACGCACTCAATGTGTTTTAAGATATTTAGAATGACAACTTATGTCAGATAAAAAAATAGTATAGATTCTGTTTCCTAATCTAGACGCCAGATGCAGTCTTGATTTAATTTTCACATTTTGCTTAAAAACATTCAGGTCATGTAAAAGCTTTTTATTAGTGCTGAAATTCGTGTATATTTCTTTGTAGATTATAGTTAAATTTGAGTAGTTGCATTTTATGATCGCTATTTTTCTGATGATCAATCTTTGTTGTAAATGGTCAAGGAAGCGCTTCAATGATTATGGTAAAAATAAATTCATGTGCTATGAACTAATAAATTATTACATGTTTGCTTAAACTAAATTTTATAGAAATGATCAATTAATACATATTTATTTTGAAGGTTAAACTTCACTAAAATTCTTTTTATAAAAAATTTTTATGACAAGATAGTAAATATATATATTGCAGTCACATGTATTTAATCAGATTTCTACATATAAATAGAATTCATTTTGTTTCCTTTGAAAGAAGTTTTATTATACAACATTTAAATTAGGAAAGAGAAAACTAGAGCAAATCCTCCTTAAGTAAAAAGACAGAGTAATGAAAATGAATCCCTTTAGTATTTCACAGATGTTTAAATTCATTTATTCTATTTTTGGCATATGCTTTTGAAGACACAGATAGTGTCCATGTGGTGTTTTGTTTGTTCACAGGTAAAGCTGAGACAACTGTTTGACATCTGGTGGTTGAGGTTTTGGTAAGTGTGTGATAAAGAGTGAAATTCAAATTTTATGGCTATGATAGTGGTGTTAAGATAAGGTTTCCGCATTCCCCTTATACAAACACAGTTAAATTTTGTTGGCACTTGTATTAAAAAATACGGTGGCGCCTATTAAAAATATTTTTGGTCGATTATCCACCCATGACCCATGCTCATGATCTACCCAGAGCTAACACTCTACTAGCCGTTTAACCCCTAAGAGTTTTCTTTGTCTAAAGCCGTTTTCCATCTGACATTACCCTGGGCTTGGAGTATAAAGAAGAAAATCTCGACCTAGTGATATCAGATTAAAAATAGAGAGTTTTAGTATATAGCTGATAGTCACGAGGATAAAGGGTAATAAACTTACAAAAAGTTTTTAATTACCCCCGTTTTTTATTACACTTACACTTTTTAATTACCCCGTTTTTTATTACACTTACACTTGCGCTCGCAACGTGGGGCTGGAAATTCATTTAGAGGCTGGAATTTCATTTAGAGGCTCGAATAATTTTAGTTAGAGGCTCGAATAATTTCACTTAGAGGCTGGAACATTTAGTAGTTATTTTCATCACACTTATATTCACCGACTGAGGTTTGCTTTGATATTAGTAACGTCTTCTTTTAGTTTCATTTTTGTTAAAGTTTGTTACAGTTTATAGTGGGTTCTTCTTTATATAGTTAGGACATTCGTTTGTTTGAGATTTCATCTTCAAAAAAAATTTTATAATTGAGTTACGTTAGAGGTATTCAGATATTTAATTATGGCAGAAACTTATAGCATCGTACATTTACTTAAAAATGAGTTAGAATATGAATTGAACATTAGAGGCATTGAAAATTCAAGACCAGTTTCAGATAAAAGGAATACGAGTTTATTTGATTTTGTATGTATTTCATCGATAATAGATTCATCTTTCAGTCTTATTAGTTATATTAGTTGTTCGATTAATGGTACACTAGTTTTTACTATTGAAATATAGTTTTGAAGATTGCTCTTGTGCATGAGCACGTTTTGGTTTAGTTTGATTGGTTTTGAGTAGCAATTTTTATGGTCGCGTTGCAACGTAGTATGTTGAGTTAAGTTAGATCTGTGCGAGACTTGTTGTGGTTCATCGTGTAGCGTTATGTTAGTCTAGACGAAACTCCGGAAGGGTTGGTCGCTCAGCGTTATGTCAGTCTATGCGAGGGTCGTGGTAAGTTTGTCGCTTTAGCAGTTTTGGCATCGTCACTTGAGATTATTTGAAGTCGGTTATGATGTGATTCGTTTTGCTTATTTAGTTTGTCAGTCTAGGTGAGACTCATAGAAGAGTTTGTCACTCTAGCAATTTTGTTTATAAGTCTAGGTGAGGCTCATGGAGGAGCTTGTCATTCTAGCAAATTTATGCGTTGTGAAGCTCTTTAGTTTATATCGACAGTTTGATAATGGGTAGAGTAAGCGTGTACCAGAACATTTATTAATAGTTATCATGAAGTAAAGTAAAAAATAATTTCGTATTCAAATTCCCCCTTTTTCATTTATCCGTATCTTCAAATTTAAGTCTAAGAAAATGTTTAGTATCGATGAAGATGTTAAAAAAGTCTCTGATCCTTAAGTACTTCTAATTATAGTTGATGTCAGTAGTAATTCCTTTTGGTCCATGTTTTAAATTCTTAAGTAGGACAAGATTAAAGTTAGTGAAATTTTTTTTGATTTGTTTAAAGTAATTTTTGTTTTAGTAGTAATAGAGCTTAATATGTTTGTTGATTTAGATGTTGCATGTGTTAAATGACGACAAAGATGTGTTAAATGATAATTTTTGATGACGACAAAGATATGTTTATGGATTTTGAATGATGATATATTTTTTGAGGTGTTTGAGAGTGCAGCATATGCTAAGAAATGTTGCGAGTATATAGAGATGAATATGTATTCGGTGAAGAGGTGCGTATTCAGTTATGAGGTACATGATAGAGTATAGAGAGTGTTTAGTTAAGTGTTGAGTATAGTTATATAGTTTGAGTGTGATAGAGTATTAAGCATTAAAGGAATGCTAGAGTTTTGGTTTAGTAGTTTGAGACTAGGCCTGATGTGCTTATATTTTATTGAGAGTGTACATGAGCTAAGAGAGTTCATGAAGAGTTTTTTTGTGAGTTGCTGGTGGATGTCTCCCAGTAGGCTCAAAGTATGATTTATTAGTGGTTTTGGAGTTCTTTGGTGATGAATCACTGATGTTGTAGAATTTTTGAGAGATATAGTTGAGTCTGTAGCATAGTAGTCGTACAGATAGTGTTGTGAGGTGCTCACTCAAAGATCAAAGGTATCTTGTTGATGAATAAGTATTGTTAATACTTTGTCTGTTTCTCGAGTATTAGAGATTTGTTTCGTGAATGGACTTCGTAAATAACAGCGTTTGGTACTTGTTAAATTCATCGATTAGTTTAAATGTAATTAGCACTTGGAAAGTTATGTACATAAATCCTTAAGACAGATATAGTAAATTAGAGAAGAGTATTCGTTGTACAGATTTTTGTTTAATAGTAATTTTGTTATACATTCGATTTTGTTTATTACAGTTCTAATTTATAGAAAATATTTTTCGCTTCAGGTAAAATTTTTTACTTTGATATGGTTGTTGCGTTTGTAACTATAGATGACATGCATCCACTGAGTGTTAGATTCCCCTAAATATTCTTAACTGATTGACGTAAATACTGATTATGACTTCCCGAATTTGTCCCTTTATAGGCGTGTAGTACGCGCAGTTACTAATCACTCAATCCCATGCATTAATATTCCCCCATATCAATTAGTGAATGATTCTGTTTTTTGTTAAACTCATCGTTAGTTATAGTTAAAGTTTGTGCTGTTTTGTTGTGAGTTGTAAGAGGTTTATACAGTTAATAAGAGTAATTTTGAAGTTTCAGTCGAAAATTTTTTTTAGAAAAAATTCTTCCATACCTCGAATTTTTTCTCTTGGGAAGAGGCTGTGTAACGTATTTTTTTTCTTGTTACACCAAGCCTAATAAATTAATAATAAAACAGATAAATTTTAAAGCATTTAATTCGTAAATATTCAGCCAATAAAAACTAAAGTATAATGTTCATAATAACACATAGATTCTAGAAGATATATATTCTCAGGCTTGTTACCAAGCGTTGTCTAGTTAATTATCAGCACTTTTGTTCCCAACGTCGAAGAGTGAAGTCGCTTTTTGTAGACTAGAGATAAAAGTCAAGATGTCCCGACTAAAACACGAGGCGTCTAATAGAGTCAGGAAGAAGAGCTTGAGTTGAGAACATGGAACGATAATATACATCATTTAAGACAGTTGGTATAGATTAATACAATAAATTAAACTAATATATTTCACTTTAGTGCAATATCTTATGGACATATCTACAACAACAATTTTCAATGTTAAATTATAATAAATTTTCGTCGCAATAATTTAAAGCAGGCAGTTATGGTTTCGTTCTATCTATTTAATACGCCGTATAGAAATGGTTTATTATACAAAGAATCTTGGTACTTCAAACTTACAGATGATTAATACGCTGGAAAAATACAACAGCTGACGTCAGGATTTTGCACCTGCAATTTATTTGGATACACGTGAGTGTTTGAAACTTTCCGTAACTTTGAAAGTATAGTAAATTATTATGAGATTTGCTACGTTGAATATTAGAGTAACACAAATAAAAAGTAGTTTTTTAAAGTCAATAACACACCGAATAAATATCTAATTTGTCTGTTGCTTGTACACGCACTCAATGTGTTTTAAGATATTTAGAATGACAACTTATGTCAGATAAAAAATAGTATAGATTCTGTTTCCTAATCTAGACGCCAGATGCAGTCTTGATTTAATTTTCACATTTTGCTTAAAACATTCAGGTCATGTAAAAGCTTTTATTAGTGCTGAAATTCGTGTATATTTCTTTGTAGATTATAGTTAAATTTGAGTAGTTGCATTTTATGATCGCTATTTTCTGATGATCAATCTTTGTTGTAAATGGTCAAGGAAGCGCTTCAATGATTATGGTAAAATAAATTCATGTGCTATGAACTAATAAATTATTACATGTTTGCTTAAACTAAATTTTATAGAAATGATCAATTAATACATATTTATTTTGAAGGTTAAACTTCACTAAAATTCTTTTATAAAAATTTTATGACAAGATAGTAAATATATATATTGCAGTCACATGTATTTAATCAGATTTCTACATATAAATAGAATTCATTTTGTTTCCTTTGAAAGAAGTTTTATTATACAACATTTAAATTAGGAAAGAGAAAACTAGAGCAAATCCTCCTTAAGTAAAAAGATAGAGTAATGAAAATGAATCCCTTTAGTATTTCACAGATGTTTAAATTCATTTATTCTATTTTTGGCATATGCTTTTGAAGACACAAATAGTGTCCATGTGGTGTTTTGTTTGTTCACAGGTAAAGCTGAGACAACTGTTTGACATCTGGTGGTTGAGGTTTTGGTAAGTGTGTGATAAAGAGTGAAATTCAAATTTTATGGCTATGATAGTGGTGTTAAGATAAGGTTTCCGCATTCCCTTATACAAACACAGTTAAATTTTGTTGGCACTTGTATTAAAAATACGGTGGCGCCTATTAAAAATATTTTTGGTCGATTATCCACCCATGACCCATGCTCATGATCTACCCAGAGCTAACACTCTACTAGCCGTTTAACCCCTAAGAGTTTTCTTTGTCTAAAGCCGTTTTCCATCTGACATTACCCTGGGCTTGGAGTATAAAGAAGAAAATCTCGACCTAGTGATATCAGATTAAAAATAGAGAGTTTTAGTATATAGCTGATAGTCACGAGGATAAAGGGTAATAAACTTACAAAAAGTTTTTAATTACCCCGTTTTTTATTACACTTACACTTTTTAATTACCCCCGTTTTTTATTACACTTACAATATGTTATGGTAAGGCTTAAGCAACGAATCGCTGCCAACATGCCAGACCGCTAACCAATTGTGAGTCATGTCCTGGTGACATTTAGTTAACTGATTTTTATTTTTCTTTTTGTTTTGTTCCGAACTTACTTAAAGTCGGTTTGACGCAGCTCTAAATTCTTTTCTATTCTGAGCTAGTCTAAAAAGGTCTACATACCTTTCACAACCTACATCTCTAATAATTTGACTAATATAGCTTTGTCAAGGCCTTCCGACTCTATTTTTATTTGGTAGTCTATAATCTAAGACTTTACTAAATAGTCCCTCATGTTTTAACTGGTGCCCTATCATTCTATCTCTCCTGACCTTCAATTGTTTCCACATACAGGGATCCTCACCTATCCTTCTATAAACTTCCTCGTTTGTTACTCTATCTGTCCAACTAATCTTTAACATTCTCCTATAACACCAAGTTTCAAAAGCTTCTATCTTTTTCTTATCTACTTCTTTAATTGTCCAAGTCTCACTACCGTATAGTAGAACGCTCCATACGTACGACTTTAAGAAACTTTTCTATTATCTAAACTAATACTATTAGCTATTAGTAAGTTTTCTTTTTTAAAAACATTTTTCTAGCTTGAGCTATTCTAGCTACTATATCCCTTCTGCTACATCCATCTTTTGTAATTATACTACCTAAATAGCAAAATTCATCTACCTCCTCTAACTCGGTATTACCTATTTTTAATTTTGGTTTAGAACTAGGCTGTAACTCACTTGTCATTATCTTTGTCTTTACTGAGTTAATTCTCATACTATAGTTACTCCGTAGTATCTTATCTAAAATATTTAAAAACTCTCCTAACTCTTTTCTAGACTCTGCTATAATGGCTATATCATCTGCAAAACGTAACATGTCTATTTTCTGTCCCTGTACACTAATACCTATCTCTTTTCTCTCTCTAGCTAAGTTTAAAGCTTCCTTAATATAAACATTAAAAATCAAGGGAGACAGTATACAACCCTGTCTAACACCATTTCTAATCTTAGCTTCCTTTTCTATTTCATGAAATCTAATTACTACGCTTTGGTTTTTATATAGACTGTAAATAATTTTTCTATCCCTATGAGATATTCCTATTTTTTGCAAAACCCTGAACACAACAATTAACCCTATCAAATGCTTTTTCTAAATCTACAAACGCGAAATGAGTCTTTTTATTCTTTTGTAACCTTTTTTTCGATAATTACCCCTAATCATTAGTATCGGTTCTCTAGTCCCTCTGTCTTTACGAAAACCATATTGGTCTTCGCCTAAATAATTCTCAGTCAAAGCTTCTACCCTAACTTTAATTATTATTGTTAGTATTTTGGAAGCATGAGAAGTTAAACTAACCGTTCTAAAATTCTCGCACCTATCAGCTCCTGACTTTTTTGGGATTGGGATAATAATATTTTTTTCAAAATCTATTGGAACCTCACCTGTGTCATATATTACTTTTACTAGTTCATATAATCTATCTAAAGTTTTCTGACTCGCATATTTTATCAATTCTGCGGGAATATCGTCTATCCCTGGCGCTTTATTTATTTTAAGATTCCGAACAGCTCTATCAAATTCCTCTCTTAATATTGAGAACCCTATTTCTACATCCTCTTCTTGGTCGTTTTCTAACTCATCCATATCGTCTCCCTTATATAAATCTTCTAAATATCTTTTCCATCTATCTGCTACCTCAACTTTATTTATTAGAAGCTCATTATTCTCGTCTGTAATACCATTATATTTTTCCTATCTTCCCCAAAAAACTTTTTAACTGCCCTGTAAGCCCTGTCTGTCTAACCTACTCTCAAATCATCTTGTATTCCCTTACAATTCTCCTCCATCCATTTATTTCTAGCTTTTCTACACTCATGTACTATCTTATTTCTATCTCTATTATATTTTTGTTTACTTTCACTATCCACTTCTCTGAAAGGTTTAAACTTTCTTCTATTCTCTATTAAATCTAATATCTCCTTTGTTACCCACGGTTTTCTCGCTTCTATTTTTTTCTTACCTATAGTCTGTGTTGCTGTATCATGTACAGTCAGTTTTATTTCTTTCCATCTCTTTTCTACGTTCCCTCCTACAGCTATCTCTTTGCTCTTATTATCTAATACTTGTTTATATTCCTCTTTTACCCTACTATCATTAAGCTTACCTAGATCCCATTCCTCTCTTTTAACCTTTCTCAATTTTTTTAATTTTAGTTTACACTTCATTTTAACTAAGTTATGATCGCTATCTATGTCAGCCCCTGGATAACTACGACAGTTTTTAACTTGGTTTCTAAATCTTTGTTTAACTAAAATATAATCTATTTGGTATCTAGCCCTATCACCTGGCGCTTTCCAGGTATGTCTTCTCCTAACATGTTGTTTAAATAGGGTGTTTACAGTTACTAATCTATGTTCCTGGCAAAACTCAACTAATCTTTCTCCTCTATTATTTCGTCTGCCATACCCAAATTTTCCTATCATTTTTCCCTCACTACCTTCTCCCACTGACGCATTAAAATCGCCCATAACTATTAAATTCTCATCTCCTTTTACTTTTCTCACTATACTATATATATACTCGTATACCTTTTCTATTTCCTCATCCTCGTACTGAGTTGTTGGCACGTAAACCTGAACTAAAACAGTGTCTGTGGGTTTTGTACTCAATCTAACCATAATTATTCTATCACTAAATTGTAAGTACTCTTTAACTTTATGCCCTAATCTTTTACCTAACACTATTCCTACGCCTGCCTGTCCATTAGTTAAAGAAGTTGTAATTATTTTATAATTATCTTTCCAAAAGTCATTACTATCTGGCCATCTCACCTCACTAATACCTAAAATGTCCAGCTTTTCCTTTCTCATTTCGACTAATAAATTCGTTAACTTATCTACTCTAAGTAATGACCTTACATTCCAAGTCCCTATCACTAAATCGAACTGTTGTTTTATATTCTTACGATGACGAGCCCCAAGTACCCCCTCTCGGAGATCCGAACGAGGGAGTATTTTACCTCCGGACAAGAATTTTACTTGTGAGCTTTCCATCATATGTATTTCGTGTTTTAGGCCACGCACACCTGGGAAATATTGTGGTAGGCTCCCATATCTTTTAGCCAGTAAGGCTGCTGCCCCTTGCTGCGCCTTTTAATCGCCTTTTACGATAAGCAGGCTTACTATAGTAGTATTCTTTATCCCCTACTATAGGGAAACACACACAAGTACATAATTGAAATAAAAATGCTTAATATTTTATAGTATATGCTATTACCAAGGTTTAGGTTGTCGGTCAATATATATAAAAGAAATAGCAACTGTGTATGCTTGAGCTTCATAAACATGTTCAAATGGTTTATTAAGCTTGCACAAATGGAAGACTCTTAGTTTTAGTATAGTGTCATTTATTTAAATAGATTTTACAAGGTTTAGCTTAAACCTAATCTTGATTTTATACAAATTTAAAAATACCCGGGTATTTATGAATTTTGGGTATTTACCTGCATAATTACCCTGGGTATTTACCCTAAATTATAAATACCCGGATATTCCACATCGCAACTTGCATTCGAAAATAATTTTGAGGTTATCATGTTTCTTATTGACTATTTTAATGTTTCTTTCGCCAATTCCTTTAAGACTTGTAAAATGATGATATATCAATTATCAACAAAGATGCATTATTAAGATCAATACGTGCAGAAATAGACGACCATTGCTATAGTGCCGAAAGATCTAGCATTAAAGCACTTAAATAATTTAATTGAGAGGAATGGATTTATAGCCTGAAGAGAGATGCAATGTAATTTGTTTTCGATTATGAATGTATTTACGGCGGTTGTATCCATTCGGACAATTTTTAGTAGTAAAACATTTCTAACAATAGCCTAATGCCTGCATACTATTTTAGCAAATATGTTACGTATATATTTTTAGGCACTTTAGCAATCACGTAAGTTTTATTTTATACACAATGAAAGACTACAAAATAAAAGTCAGACTTTGTAATTTCTAAAAGCAGACGCTTAATTTCCATACGTGAAGTATAAATTCCGCACTTTTTTTGCATATCCGGACTTACTCTACAAAATTAGCACTTGTTCTGTACTTTCAGGATTTTCCGTACCAGTAGACACCCTGTATATTTTTGTAGAAATCGTGCAGAAATGGAGTCTGAGAATTCTTAATAAAAAGGTGCTGACTTTTTCAACATAGTTCTTTTTTTTTTGGAAAATGCAAACGTGAAAGCTATCATAAATGACAACTCTGCGTAAACACTATCCATCATCTCAAAAGGAAATTAAGATTTCCTGGAGCATATCTGTAGTATGAAAAATTTTGCGTGCTTTTCAAATGCAAAATACTCAAAAACGGTACCGCCAATTGAAAGCGCACACCCATCATACAAACTTCCATGGTTCATCCCCTTTCCTTAGGAGTATAACATGGATCCCAGTTTATCAACTAACAAAATACTTCAGTATAAGCCTAAGAACAACACCCCTATCGAAAAAGTCCGACAATTAACAGTCTGAGAATTTATGTATGACATGAGCATTGATTACATTTCTGAGGGTAAGCATGAGTTATCTATGTTGAAGTGTGAAATCACAGTTAAACAAATTCTTTAGCATTAATGCACCTTAATTACATTATAAGTATTGTATGTATTCCACACCATAATTCCTTGGTACTTTACAATTTGTGCATTTAGTATGTCTTGTTGTGTGGTTGAAATTACATGTGTTTTTAAATATTAGTTAGTTTGTCCTAGACATTTTTAAGTTATTAGTTTCCATTGTGTACGATTTGTTGTTTTAAGATTGTTTAGTTGTTATTGTACATATTGTTTCGTAAACTTTACATTTTGAAATGTCCTAGACTGCCCCAGAATATGCAGAAATGCTTTTGTGTATGGTCTTTGCAATGGCAATGTTTTGCAAGTTGCGAGAGAGTCCAGGATATGTTATGCCAATCGGGCTAACTTTACCAATTATAGGGTGTTTCAGAGAGAACACAAGCCTCATCTTGAAGTCGAAGGACTTAGTGTTTTACGACCAATGGGAAGAAAACCTTGAGTTGAAGGTGAAGAAGAAATCACAAATGGCATTGGATGCATCTACAACCAGTTTCAGGAGCAATGCCAGGGAGACGCATCAGTCTGACTATTGTGCATAGAATGTTGCACAGAAATAACTTGCATCCATATATGTGCAGCATATGCAAGCCCTGAGCTAAGGATTATGCTCAAAGGTTAGCGTTTGTTGCAAAATGCTTCGCATACACCAAGAGGATACGCACTTCTTTGATAGAATTTTATGGTGCGATTTCCATAGGGTGGGAATTTTTAATATACATAATCTCCACTAATGTGTACTTGATAACTTTTCAATTGGATGGCAATCACGTTTTCAATACCATTTTAGTGTTAATTTGTGGGCAGGTATTTTTGGGGCAACAGCTCTCTCAAAAACATTAAAATAATATTTAAACTGCAAAAGAATGCAATTAGGATAGTCTGCAAAACCTCTAGGTATACTCATTGCAAACCATTATTTAAAAAACTTAACGTTCTCACTTATACTTCAGCATTCATTTGTGATACCCTCCTATTATTTTACAAGTATCGATCTAACTTTCTTATAACAAATTCTGTTCATGGTTACAACACCCGAAATTCCAACGCTATACATTGTCCTGGGCCTACTTCAACACGATTTAAACGATCGTTCTGGTATATGGCCCCTACTTTATATAATAAACTCCCAGCCTCGATCAAAGACCTAAATAATTTTTTGCTTTTAAAAGTGCGCATTTAGCCTTGTTACGCAAACGATGTTATTATACCATAGAGGAATTTCTGGAGGATGTCTTTGACTAGTACTTTTAGTATGTTATTTTAAATTATTTAATGTGTAATTTGTTATTTATTTTAGATGTAACTTTGTATTTTTAAAGTTTTTATTGTATTATTTAAAGGGATCTATCTATCTATTGGTGCATTAGTTGGTCCATTTGAACTGCCACATAGACTGAATACAGAACAATATTTCTAGAGGACGAATTAAGGTATCTACTAGACAACGTGCCTCTAGTAACTAGATGGGCGATGTTACAGCACGATGGTGCTCTGGCACATAATGATCACTAAGTGAGATGCTATTTAAAAGTCTAATATCATAATCAATGAATAAGACGAAATGGTACTATCCATTGGCCGTCTCGATCGGCGGCTCTGTGGCATAGTTGCTATGCGTGTGACAACTATGCCCAAGGTCCCAAGTTCGAATTCTGACACGGTTCACTTAAAAAATATTAGGCGAGCATTTTTCAGAAAAATACGCCCTCGTTCGGATGAGAGGTAAAACGAAGGTCCCATGTGTGAGTGTCACGCACGTTAAAGATCCCTACCTTGCGTGGAACAGCAAAGGTTCAGCAAAATTTTAGGTAAAAAAAACTTGCTTCCTGTCCAATGTAGTACCTTCGGGTGGAGCATCGGAAAATCACATGTAAGACCATCTCGATCGCTAGATCTCAATCCTACTGACTACTTTTTGTGGGGATATTTTAAAACATACAGTCTTTACTACAAAGATTGCAAACGAAGATCATAGAAAAATTCTACAAGCTGCAGTTATAATAAGAATTCGCCAGAATTCAAGTTTTTGAAATGCAACTTTTTGAAGTGGTTTTGTTTATGCATTCAAACAGGTGATCGAGCATTTGTTGTAAAATTTTTATTTCTAAAGACATTTATTATTTAATGCTATGTTTTATCTAATTCTCAGAGAGCTAATTATCGGACTCTTTCAACAAAAGTGTTCCTCTTAGGATTAGACTAATATTTCATTAGCCAATAAACTGACGTCCATAAGTTATATCTCCAAAGAAAGGGGACGAACCATGAAAGTCCCCATGACAGATGTGCACTTTCAATTGGTAATACATTTACGAGTAATTTGCATTTGAAAAGAAGGCAAAAATTCTCATATTACCTACATACATGCTGCAAAAAATCTGGATTTCCTTTTGAGACGATGGAAAATGTTTGGAACAGTTGTCATTTATAACAGCCTTCACTTTCGTCTATACAACAAAAAAAGAATTACGTTGAATTATTGGACTCTATTTCTGCAGGATTTCCACAAAAAAATATAAAAATTGCCATAACTTTGAAACCGTGAACAATTGGAAGAGAACATATATGGTCATTCTGGCAGGGAATTGTCCCCCCTACAACTTTATCCACGAGTCTCGGAATACCTTGCATAAATATCATTTAAATTTACATTTATCATGGTTAAACGATGAAGCGACAAAAATACAATACCCTGTATATATAGGCGATTTTTCGCGACATAAACTAACATACTTAATTATGTGTGTATGTGTTAAACTTGCGTTTTGGCGATAAAATTTACTGGAGGGGGAATTGTACGGCGCCATTCTATCAGATAAACTAACATACCCTGACCTGTACCAGGTTATGCTTGTGTATGTTAAACACTTGACTTTTACCGGGTAATTATTCAAAGCGAGGTTAGGAAACTTATTTCCTATAATAAATATAATTTTTAGGTTACATGCATTCTTGATCTAAGGAAGAATTATTTTTGTGTTTTATATTGTTCAAACTTAAAGTGATCAAATAATTTAAAAGATTTTAAGTTTAAGAATGATATTATCATTGCAATTTTTTATTCTAAATTATTGTAGTTCTCTAATATAATTGTTTTGATTAATAATGTATTGTTATTATTTTTTACTTTACTTATTTAATTAATTAATTAATTAAAGTTATTCCTGGGTTCTTTAATGTTGTTTGATGAAACCAGTGAACTTAAGGAAAGATTTCCTTAAGATGATGGAACTCAACTATCTTTCGACTATGCTAGGGGTCTATTTCTCGGGTAGAGCTTATGAGGATTGGTAGTGGTTCTTTTTATAAAACATTATTTACTTACTGATTTAACTTATACCAAAATAGGGATATGAGGGGGGCGCCACCAAGTCATTAAGTTTCAAACACAGTTTCCCTAAGGGGGACTTGGGAGTCCTTAGAGAGGAATATTGTATTTACTGCTTCAGCAGGAGCTGTAAAGAAAATAGGATTAAATTACCAAAGGAGGACACAAGAGGTGTACTCTTGTTACCTCATACAAAAGGGAAAAGCTATAAATATTAATTATGTAAACACAAATATTAGGTATCAAATTTTGAAAGTGCTATCAGTGCTCTTTAGTCAAATGGGAGCTACAAATATTAATATATTGAAGCTATTTATGCCTCTTCCTTCTTAATTCAACTACCCTATTCTTGAACTCACTGGTTCAAAATAAAACAATTACTTAAATGAATTAAATGATGGTTCTTTAATCAAATATTGCTTTCTCTATGATAAAAGATTGTATGTACAAAATATGTACATCAAAATTGTACTTCAATTGCTTCTACGCAGTTGTAGAATAATAAAATCAAACATAATATCAAAACAAGTTAAGCAATTCCTTTTTGTTACAAAGCTATTTCAAATCAGTACCCAAAATATCAGATCTGTTATTTGGTTTACAGGTGTATATGGCAATTTCAAAATCTAATAATTTAACTTTCGTATTTACTTTAAGTATAATTACACATAAATAAAAACTTTAATCAAGACTCAACTAGGGTGTTTAAATTCATTCATAATAATAACAGGTACAACCCTGGATTTAAATGGTGATAAATTCTTAACATCAAAAATCTTTTATAGTTACTAAGCAAAATCAGAATCGTAGGTCATCACAATGTTGTACTTAATATGTTGCTTTGTATCAATGTTGGCTTAATGCGGACGTCATGTGAAAATAATATAAAAGGCTTACCTTGTACAGCGATGTTCTTGTTTATGTAAGAGTGTTACTTTGTCTAAACCAGATGTGCTTACATACGGTGCCTCGACAAACAAATGATGTCGGCTGTCCACATGTTGTGATGTAGCCAACTGTACGTTTCTTGGACCCAATTATACGAACTTGAAGTGTATTTCTTTCTTGCAAAATGAAACAAACAAATCCAACCCAACAGCTATCCAAAATGCTTTGGTTTTCTTTACGGCATTCCATTCGTTACAAAACAATTATGTTGACCGTAATTATACACTTTATTACTTGCAAATATTGGAAATTCGCCAAGCATTGAGGTTAAATTTTATAAACTAATTGAAATTAATATTAACAAGTTACGAGATCATTATTAGAATTTATTGGAGCACGTTTTATCATTTATGGGAAAACAAAAATTAACAAACTCGGATTATCTTGTTATCGAAAAACTATTGAGCGTATAAACGCTATTTTATTAAGAGTTCTACATTAAACTCGTGAAAAGTTATCACTAGACTTCTCTCGTCATCTTTCAACTGCATTCTCTATTCGAATAAAACATCATGGCAATTAAAAGATTATCGTAAACCTGAGTAAATTATGTAAACTGAAGAAAATTATGTTATACCGGAGATAATTATTACTAATTGAAGAACATTCAGATTAATTCAAGAGAATGATGATTAAATTGAAGAACGCTAAAACAAATTTATTTAGTTTGTTTTAGAAATTAAATCTATGTGCTTACCATTAATAATAAACACCTATTAAAGTGCATGTTGCACTTGAATTAAAACGGCTAGGCGTAAGGCCACAGGCAAATTGCAGGCTAGAACACTGCACTTCTGCATCGTGTGTCTTTATCAAATGCCCATGCCAGACTGACTAGTTGGTACACTGCGCACAAGTACTTCAAGGTCGCTTAACATTGAGGTATTTATTCAAACAGCCAACGCCTGTGGATAGCAACCAAACTAACACTAGAGAATAATCTCTGCATTATGATTGAGCTACACGATCTCAATACGAATATTTTTTTGCATAACGATATTTACGTGTTTATTTGAATAAACAAAATGACGTATTTAACGAACAACTTTAGGTGATTTGCAGTCGTCAAAAAAAGTTGTTACAGTATAATCTGAAGCTATAACCGAATCGTCTGGACACGAAGAAGTTGACATAGTAAAGTTGTGCTGATTTAAACAATGGAAAAAACTCTCGCTTTCTCTCTCTCTCTCTCTCTTTCTCTCTGGGTCTAGTTATAGGTGTTAAGTAAGATAATATTACATATGTTGCATAGATAAAAACGACACACAGTAATTACAATGTGCAGTTTTATTTCATCTGTCCGAATTCTGCCAAAAATACCTCGAATCATTTTATGAAGGGAAAGCTTTTCAGTTAAGCATTAAGTTTTTACCATCCAAAGAGATAACATGTAGCTTGAATAGGTTAGCAAATTACGAAGCCTTCCGAAGAATTCCGAAAATTGCCGAATACTATTACACCCTTTTAAACTGTATATACATTTATTCAATAAGTGTTTAAGTTTATTTTGGTTCCACGAGCAACGGCGAAGTTTTCCGAAGAATTCCGAAAACTGACGAAGACTTTTATACCCTTTTAAACTGTATATGCATTCTTTCAATAAGTGTTTTAGTTTATTTTGGTTCCACAAGCAACCACGAAGCCTTCCGAAAAGTTCCGAAAATTACCGAAGGCTTCCGAACTGCTTCAAGCTGTTAAAATCTTTCAATTTTAATTATTTAACTTTTATTTTTATGTTTTTATAAAACTTATAATTATTTTTGCTTATACATATTAAACAAATAATCTTCCCAAGCCTACATGCTTTCAGACCCCGCCCACACGAACGATAACAAGTGGTGTCCAACGTGATTGGACCGTCTACACAGAAGATTTGGCAAACAACGCGCTTGCAAAAACCACCCCCATGCCCGAAACGAGAAGTCAAACGTCATCACACGTCCGTCCGGACAGCAACCAGCCGCCTCCAGCCCAAGAGGTCACACAACCATCACCTACATGTGATTTTCAAATGCTCTACCCGAAGGTACTACATTGGCCAAGAAGCGAGTTTTTTTAACCTGAAAAATTTTGAATTTTGCCAAACCCTTGCTGTTCCAAGCAAGGTAGGGATCTTTAACGCGCGTGACAACACTGACACACGGAACCTCCATTCGAACCTCTCATCCGAACGAGGGCGTTTTTTGTGAAAAATGTTTGCCTAACATTTTTCAAGCGGACCGTTTCGGGATTCGAATCCGGGACTATGGGCGTAGTAGTCATACGCATACCCACTACACCATGGAGCCGCCGGTCACACAACCACCAACAGTTCTGGGACTGCAACAACCCAGTGGCGCTCAACAAACACAACAAACCATCAAAATGGTCATAATCAAGGCGCTAGTGGAGAATCTTTAACTACATTCTCTGGTACCCTTCTGGAGGATCCCGCAGAATTCCTTCAACAGATGGAAGCGATAAACTCAGATGTACCTACAACAACCGCTCACTTCCGAAGCCAAGCAGTCACATGGTAGGAAACACGCGCATTGTCCCAACCCACCTACAGCAAATTCAAAAGGTTCCTTTTGGATAAGTACGACAGTCCAACCATTACAGCCAAAAGAACATCCTAGTACTACGGACAGAAGCAGATGGCATCTCAATCAGTAGCCGCCTTCCTCGGCACAGGCAAAGCAAACCCACCGCCTAAAAGTAGACATCAACCGGGACATGGAGCTTTTCACGGATCTCCTCCTACCTACACTGAGGAATCAAATTTAGTACAATATGCCAACAACACTATCGGAAATGGCCTCTCGCCTCACAAAAATCCAAGAAAACGTAAAAGAGGCAACGATAGAAACGACTAACCCCATACCAGCTGCCAGACGTCCACCCACAACAAAACAGCTACCAAGGTGCCGGTTCTGCCTTCAAAGACACTGGCACCGAGACTGTCCAACCAGAAATTCGGGAAACGACACCACGGCCAAGCCACGCCAGACTACAGTCCGGTCGGTCAAAACGAACTGGCACGACTAAACATCCACTACCAAAGATTCCCGTCACCATACAGAAGATAACCTTCAACACACTACTAGATACAAGAGCATCGACGTGTATGATTAGGGAAGATCGAATACCCGCAGCTTTACGGGTAGAACCCTATTATGTCTCTGCATATCTAGCCGTAGCAGGGACAGGAATGGCTATCAAAGGCAAGTTCCGCACGCCATTCACGCTCGGAAAAGTGACGGACCACGAAAGCTTCTTCGTATTAACAAACCTCATTGTGGATATCATTCTGGGTGAATCTTGACTTCAACGCTAAAAAGTGGTGATGGATTACAAACAAGGTTTCATACATTTCGGACCACATAACCGTAAGACGCTCCACTGGAACGAAACCGTTACACCCATTACCGCCAACAGGCTAGACACGCTAACTATCGCTCAGAAGCTTCCAGATGAATTTTTGCCCAACGGCCTTCGGGAAGAATTCCAATCAGTAATCAATAGGTCAACATAACCAACTACCACAACCAGCACCAGCCTATTACAACTGGACACCGAAACATGCAGACCACGAACTAACCACGCAGCCCTCCTCGACCTGGCCAATTATGTGCAAAGCGTATAACCAGAAAGGCATATCTGTAGACGTATGTACCCCTTTAATCACAACTATTCCACCTAGCAGCAGACGAGCGCGGAAAGGTACGACGCCGCCACACAACAGTGACGCCCGTCACCGCCAATAGACCATCTACGCCAACTGCAACTAACCAGTTCGCAGACGAATTCTTGCCCAGCAGCCTTCGGGAAGAATTCCAACCAATGACACAACTAACTACCACAGCCAGCAAAAACTCATTTATCACTTCTACCTGTTCAACAAAGCATGTCGGCCAGCAAGTTTTTCTACAACGTTCCCCGTTTCAACATCAATGATCTGCTCCAAAATAGCCATTGTGCGGTCAATGCGTTTACATGTTTCTATTACTATAGGTTTATGTTAGCTTTACGTTAAGGTAAATTAGGTTTAATTACATGTTACATGATGTGTGACCAATCTGAGTCATACCTGGCCTGTTTTTGTTTACGAAATTTTTCACGTATTGAAATAAATATTTGTTGACTCTTACATAAATTATTCAAGTTTAAAATATGTTCAAAAATGCTAAATAGAAAATAATGCTTTAATATGATCAATGTTCAAATATAATAAATAGTAAATAATGTCTTATGCAAGATAGTTCTGGCATGCAGTTTTCCTTGAGCGTCATTTAGCTGCGTGCCGTGGATCAGTACCCCAATATTGCTTTTAGTTGAGCGTTGCTTAGTCTCCAAGTTTTACCCCGTTGAATGTGATCTGCCTTAACTTTTCATAACGTCGTAATGTCCTTAAATTTATTCTTAACGTCTCTTAGAATTTTGTACTTAGAGTATTGTACTTAGGATTGTTCTTAGAGTTATCCTTTGATTTATTCTTAGAGTATCCTTGCTTAGATTTATTCTTGGAATCGTTCTTAGAGTTTCGTACTTACAGTCCTGAGTTATAAATATTTTAACTAAATTAATTAATAAATTTCTACTTACGTTTTCTAGCAAACGGCCAAGCTTTGTCTTATATATTTTCACTGTAATTAATTCAAAATAATTTTTATAACATCACTTTTTACAAAAATTTTATTGATTAATTTGTATATTTAATTGTCGCGTAAATTCTTAAGGATCAGTGATGTAGCTTGTGCGTGGTTTAAACTAAGACTGCCCGCTTATCAAACCTGCCACATTATATAGTCTACGTCTTATTTAAATTTATTGGTTTATCTGAGCTGTTGTTCAAAGTGTATGACCAACCATCAGTTGTTTTGGATATTTGTGGGCTTTTACAGGTTTATCACTGATATTGCATTATAGAAACAGTCCGGTGATCACGTCGGTACTCGTATGTTTCTAGTTTGTATTTAATTTACATTGTCTGTTTTGATGTTGTTACAGGAATTTCTAATTCTAATTCGCTCGGGATCTGCACTAACTTCATGTAGAAAATCACGTAGACCAAGTGACGTATATTAACATATTTCAGTTTACATTTTTGCGTTTCCAAAACGTATTTATTTTGAAGAATACGTTTCTTATCAGGACACTATGTTATCTGCTTTCATTATCGCTTGTTTAATGTGAATTGTATTATGATTTTTCTGGTTTTTACTGCATTTCACGCGTATTAATTTTACAATCTATGAATAATTTTGGTTTAGGTCAAGTTTGATTGCGTGTAGAGTTATTTATTTTGCTGAATGCGTGTTTATTGTTGAATGACATGCCACTCGGTATTAATTAAAGTCACTTGCAATCCTTATACCGGGTGTTAAATGTTTGCTCTTTGCACAATATACAAATTACGTATTTTTAATGATAAATAAATGCGGTTTTCTAACTCCTAGTACTATTTACATGTATTAGGTAACCATTATGACTCAGTATACTCCTAAATAACCTCTTATCATAGCATTATATATATATATATATATATATATATACTGTACATGCTGCATATTCTGTATCTAACTATATTTTGGCTAATTCGTTAATTTATTTTTCAAGATTCACTAAACAATCATGAACAAACTGTGAGTTAATAATTTCCTATATACAGGTAATTATTAATTATTAATAACATCGATTTATAACCATTCCTGGATAGAGTATCCATACTGGTCAGTAAAATAAATACAGTTTAAATAAAATATATGTAAGTAAATAAATGGTGATAATCTTAAAATGAGAGTTCTTCAACATTATCGTTGATCATGGTGTGTGTGGAGGTCTGCTGTTGTGACTAGTTTTCGGTGAGGCAAGTCCCCTTTCGTTGCAGTACCTGGTTGCTTGATGTAGAGGAGTAAGCAATGGTGTTGTGCATTGTGTGGAGTGTGGGATATGAGGTAGGTTATGTATTAGAGTGTCTAAGTGTTTATTGGGGGTTTTGTGTTTAAGATGTAGGTGAGAAATTTTAGCAGCTTTGAATTGTGCGTGATAAGGTGTGTTATGCTAGGTAGTGGGGTGAAGGGATCTAGGTCTAGTGGGAATTTAAAGTTTGAGCGGGAGGTGGATAGCAGTGAACATGTATAGATGAGGTAGTAAGGAGTTTCAGGTGTGGAGTTGTGGCAAGGACAATATGTGGATGGGATGATGTTGAAGGAGTGAAGTTTTGATCGAAATTTGCCGTGAGAGGTTTGAAATTGTATCGTTTGAGGGCTGGAGTGGGATACGTGTTGTGGGATTTTTAGTAGTTCGGAGAACAGGTTGCCAGAAATGGTCAAACGAGAAACGAATGCGGGTTTTAATGTTGGATTTAGGCAGTGTTCTGTATTCGTCAGGAGTTAGGATGGTGTCGTGGAGCCGAATTGGAAGGTTGCATTTTAGGTTTCGAGCTGCGTTGAGTTGTAATTCTATGGAAGGGATTTATAGAATGGTATATAGGGCTAGTGGCTTATTGGGATGATAAAGGAGTGATATAAATATGCTAATTATAGGGAAGGACCAATTGCTTTTTGTAGCAATACCAATGACGGTGGAGCGGTTATGTAATAACTAAAAACAACTACACCAAACTACTTAATGAAGGGTATAAATACCATAAAGCCTGTGCCGCTGTGGGCAATAAACGTTCACACACAAAAGCTTTCGCGGACAACCAATAACACGCACGATTGGGTGTCGGTGTCGCTTTCAAAAGCTCTCATACAACCGTCTTCTGCACGGGTTCGAATGCGACTGTGTTCACGCACTTCCACTGTCGGTATATAATGTTTCACTGAAAACTGTAGGATACCCGCACAAAGTATTTATTGTCACCAATTCCAATAAATGTTCGATGATGACGTAACATACCGCACACCAAATTCATAGAATTTTGAAAAGGAGGGAAGTAGGTTGGGTGAAGGAAATCACATGGGATTTGACCTTGCTAGGAAAACAGGTAACGAAAGATAGGGTGGTACACTACAGCGAGCGATATTACCAACTATGCAAAAATAAAATATATATGTAAATAAGCAAATATGTAACAATAATATAGTACTATACATGTAAGAAATGTGTATATACATCTAAACATAAAAATAAAATTAAAATACCGGTAGCGGCGCTAGTTTGACCAAAGGTCGTTTTAGTGTGCCATGTGCCGCTTTGATTTCAGCGACACGTATAATACCGTCCGCACCGGGAAAAGTATTAATAATACGACCAAACTTCCATTGAAGTGGAGAAAGCTGGTCGTCCTTGACGAGGACAATAGTGTCCTTTTCAACTTGTAGGACACCTACCTTAGAGTGCCATTTAACTTTCTGATTCAGAGTATGTAAGTACTCATGGCTCCAGCGAGCCCAAAAATCTTGATGGAGTTTTTGCAGGAGTTTCCACCTGCTCTTTAATGGTAAAACGTTGGTTGAATGGTCCTCATCTGATGGTGCAGAAAGAGGCTCCATGGTTAGGAAATGACCTGGTGTTAGGCAACGCAAGTCATTTAGATCCGAACTCAAAGCGCAGAGTGGCCTTGAATTTAGAACAGATTCAATTTGTGTAAGAACTGTGTAAAGTTCCTCAAAGGTAAGTTTTTGTTCGCCGACTACGCAAGCTAGGTGTGTCTTTACCGACTTAACACCGCTTTCCCACAAGCCACCGAAGTGAGGGGCGCTAGGTGGATTAAACGACCACTTTATCTTTTCTGAGGTTACTGCACTATGCAGATAACTCATAAGCTGACGATAGGCACCTACAAAATTAGTACCGCAATCACTAAATATCTGAGAACAGCGTCCTCGATGTGTTATAAATCGTCGCAAAGCGGCAAGAAACGCGTCTGCCGACAAATCCGAAACAAGTTCAATATGTGCGGCCTTAGTGGCAAAACAAACAAAAATACAAATATAGGCCTTAAGAGTTTTAGAGCCCCGTAGGCGGTTAGCCTTTATTAAAGAGGGCCAGCAAAATCAACACCAACAATACTGAACGGTTTGATTTGGGTAATACGTGCTGCCGGCAGGTCTCCCATAGGAGGAGTTACCAGGACCGGTTTGGTACGAAAACATCTATGACATGATGATAAATAATTTCTGATTGAATTTTTAATAGAAAGGATCCAGAAATTCTGTTGGATAAGATACGCTGTGGTATTAACACCGGGATGGCAATACCTTTCATGAGTTGACCGAATGATAAGTTCGGTTAATCGGTGCCGCTGAGGCAATAACGCAGGAAACTTTTCGAAATAGGAAAGCGAAGAATGTGTCAAGCGCCCACCTACTCTTAAGATATTTTGTGGATCAACAAATGGAGAAAGTTTTCGCAAGCTTTTAGGTAATTTACGGTTTGCCTTGATCGAAGCTATTTCCTTTGAAAATGTAACATTTTGTACATGCCGAACGATAATCATGAGAGCATTGTGTAATTCAATGTCTGTTAAGGGACCCGCATGACGTTGAGCCATGGGTTTAGAAAATCTATAAATGTAAGCCACAATGCCTTGGATTTTATATAACGATGAAAAACGACTTAGTAAATGTCAATGACGTTTGGATCTGTTTGAGCGACAAATGTTAGGATCTTCTTTTCCGTAGTTACCTCAGCAATTGAGGTTGACAATGTTGGTTGAGGCGGCCACGAGTCACTAGGGTAGTGAAGCCATTCAGGCCCCGCCCACCATAGCGAACATGAAATAACCGCGCTTGGCATTAATCCCCGAGATGCAGGATCAGCCGGATTATGCGAAGATTTAATATAAAACCATCGGCTAGGTGCAATGATTTCTTGAATGTGGCTAACACGGTTTGCCACAAAAGTTTTCCAACGAAAAGGTGGAGAACGTATCCAAGTGAGAGCGACCGTAGAATCACTCCACGCTGAAACATCGGAGATGTCAATCAAGCCTTGATAAGACCGAATGGTAAAAGAAAGTAAATCGGTTAATAAAACGGCGGCACATAATTCCAAACGTGGAATTGAAATGCGCTTAATTGGAGCTACTTTTGTTTTAGCGGTTACAAATTGTACAGTTATTTCTCCAGTAGTTTGATTTATGAACTGAAATACACTACCGCTGCATACCCTACCTCGCTAGCATCGCAAAACCCATGCAAATGACAAGTAAAAGGATCCGAAGGGGTAAACAACGTGGTAACTTTAATGACGATAATAACGGCAACTCTTCTTGATACTGCTGCCATTGAGACGAAATGTCTGCTGGTGGGATGTCATCCCAATTTAAACCTAACATCCACAGATGCTGGATTAGGCGTTTTGCAAAAGTGTTAGTGGGGCTAAAACCCTAATGGATCATATATTCTGGCAACTTGCGAAAGTATGTTGAGCTTTGTACATATTGGGTTTAATGGTTTAACCCGAAATGAGAAAATATCTTCTGTAGGTGACCATTGAAGACCTAATATTTTATTGATTCGTCAGAATCGAAATCGAGAGAAGTATATTGGCAAAAATCTGACGGAATGCCTTCCAAAATAGAAACTGAATTAGAACTCCATTTTCGAAGTTCAAAACCAGCCAAATGTAAAAGTCGGATAAGTTGATCTTTAATTTCGCGGGCCGATTGAATAGAATCTCCACCGGCGACGAAATCATCAATATATAGATTTGACCGTATAGCCTCAGCGGCTAACGGAAACCTTTTGCCTTCGTCAATGGCTAATTGCTGAAGAGTTTTTAATGCTAGATAAGGCGATGACTTAATACCATAGGTCACTGTATTAAGCTGATAAGTCTGAATGGGTTCTTCTGCGGAGAACCGCCAAACAATTAATTGAAACTTTTGATGTTTTTCGGTAACCAAAATTTGTCGATACATTTGGCGAACATCACCAGTAAAAACGAAACGATGAGTACGAAATTTCAATAAGATTGACGAAATGTCATTTTGGAGACTAGGTCCAGCCAATTGAGTGTCATTAAGTGACACGTTGTTTTTAGCCTTTGCAGAGGCGTCAAAACCACACGAATTTTAGAAGTATGACCTTCCTCTTTAAACACAGGGTGATGGGGTAAAAATAATTATCGTTCCCAACGGGCGGAGAATCGAGTAATGCCATATGACCCGCATCAAGATAGTCCTGCATGAAATTGTTGTATTGGGCGCGTAGCTCCGGTTGAGCATGCAATTTGCGCTCCAACGAAAATAGTCTTTTTAGCCATGTCAAAGGAATTATCAAAACGGGCAAAGTATCGTTGAACGGTAACGCAACAATAAAACGACCGCTAGGGTCACGAGAAAACGTGTTTTCAAAATCAAATCTGCCTTTTCTTCTTCTGGAGAAGTATAAGGCTTGATGGCAGTTCTTCTGTCTCCCAAAACCGCCTTAGGGTCTGGTCGATAGGATCTTCTACAGAAGTAAAAATGCTTGGACAGTATCAGACTGCAAGCTTTTGTGGGACCAATAATAGTCCAACCAAAAATTGTATTTATGGCGGCAGGCTGAAGAAATTTGCCATGTATAACACCGCCATTGATGATGAACGAATAAACATCTGCTCCGAGGAGCATGTCAATGGGTCCTGGAGAGTTTCAGGTCGGGTCTGCAAAGTGCAGGCCGCATAAGTGTTCCCAATTATTAGGAACTTCAACGCTGGGTAATTTGCCAGATATTGACGAAAGCACAAAAGTTGTGACTTCTAGAGATTTTCAGAGTCTAACATAGAGCGAATGGTGCAGCTGACGGCACCCCTATTGAATGCTGAAGTTGTCTGCCCAAGTCCATAAATCGGAACTTGAGAACGTATGCGTGGAAGCCAAAGTTTGCTCACGCAATCGTCTCGAATAAAGCTAGCATGAGAGCCAGGATCTAAGAGTACCCTGATCGGTTTGTATCTACCAGACCGGTCTTGAACTTCCACAACAGCAGTGGAGAGTAAGACAGTAACCCCAGGATTTAAATTCGTCTGTGAAGACAAAACATTTGCCGGAATAAGAGAGGCTGACTGCGTCCTATTGGCATTTTTATGCATGTGTGTAGCGATCGGTTCACCTGAACGGCTAGAAGCAGGTTGCGGTTCAAAATGTAGCAAGGTATGATGCGGCTTGGCGCAAGTTCGACAGGAATTATAAGATTTGCATTGCATGGACGCATGGTCTGTTCGTAAGCAATTTAAACAAAGGCGTAAGCGTTTGACAATGTCGAAACGTTCTGTCGGAGTTTTCTTTAGAAACGATTGACATCTGTAAATTAAGTGATTGCCTTTGCAAGAAGGACAATGGTGCGAAAATGAATTATTTGAGTCACTGGAGCTACTTGGTGTATCCAGTGAAACTACGTTAGAAGAAACCTTTGGTTTAAATTGAAACGCTGAGGATTTCTTAGGCACTGATGTGTGAGATGTATGGACAGTCGTCGAATAAGAAACAGGTGCGGTTGAAGAAAAGGTTTCAACGCTGCACATTGTTGAGTTAAAAATATCTCAAATCATCGAAATTGGGTATTTGCTTCGGATCCGATTGGAGTTCGAAGCGTTTTCTAGTGAACGGATCGAGTTTTTCTAAAAGACAATCGACCAGAATAAAGTTCCAATGTTCAGTGGGAAACTTTAAGTTAGTTAGAACAGTAAGGTTCTCTGAAAAACAATCAATAAGTGCCCTAAGTTTCTTAGGGTCTTCTGATTTTAAAGGTGGAAAGTCTTTCATAGCTTTCCAATGCAAAGTTGCCAATAAACGCGGATTGCTAAATCTCTCACGCAAGGCGTTATATGAAATGATAAAATTATCTCCGAAATGGGTACCGATTTAATGATTTTCAAAGACTCCCGCTACAGCAACTGATAAGATAATTTAATTTTTCGATATTGGACAGCGACGCGTTGTTATAGACTAGACTGTCAAATAAATCGATGCAAGACGAAAATTCAGTTCCCTCATTATTAAAATTTGGGAGCTTTAACGGTAACAATTTTGATCCCGAGCTGCTTGGAGCATTTTCAATGATTTGTGGTGCTTTCATTTCTTGCATCGTTTCGAGATGCAGCAGTATGCAATAATAAGCGGAATCTACTTCCTTCCGTAAAGCGTTGTAATTTAATGATTCTACCTCGTCACAGGACACCAAGAGAGCAACTAAAATTGTATTGAAATCTCTGTAAAGGTCATTTACTCCCCTTGTTTGAATAAGGAACAACGTTTTTAAAGTTGGGTCACTTTGTATAGCGTTACCAAGTTCCAACATTTCTATAACGCGTATTTTAAGCAATTCTAGTTCGGCTACCTGTATTTTCTTGGAAGCCATTCTGAAAGGCCTACACTATAAAAATGCTGTAAAACGGTAAAGCTCAAGATGTGCGCTGAGAAATATTAAAATATTATGAGTTGTTCAAGGCACGAAAAGGTAAGATAGCGTATGAACCAATAAATCACGTTTTATGACTATTAGCCTGCAATGGGGTCTTAAACAAGACGTCGAAAACCTACCGGTTTGTCAAACAAAGCCTAAAGATAAGATTTACAGCTTACAACCCGGGCGGCTTTTGCCCTCAAAAGATCACAGGAACATGCGGCTTAACGTGTTTGCAAGAAGCGTTCAGCTTTACAACTTTATTACACTGCAAATGTATTAAATATTTTACGTTGTAAACCGACTGAAAGGTGTATGTAAAACTAAAAACGCGCAATGGCTTTTAGTGCAAAGAAAATCCCTTTACCTTTCTTATTTGAGAAGTATAAAGCGAATTATAATTTTCAGGTTGCTTTGTGTTTTATGCCGCTAAAATGAATTTAAGACTGAAAACTAACACATTACGGCAAAATCGCTTATTTAACTTTAAAGACAGTATAAATAATATTTACACATTTTAACCCGCTACATGTGGGGTTTGAACACAAATTTAAAAGCTAAAATAATTACTTAAAAGCTCGCTGGTGTGCAAAATGATATTTAATTTAGGACATGCGTATACCATAGAACTAGTGAATGCGGATCGTATTAAGGACCAATGGCTTATTGGGATGATAAAGGAGTGATATAAATATGCTAATTATGGGGAAGGACCAATTGCTTTTTGTAGCAATACCAATGACGGTGGAGCGGTTATGTAATAACTAAAAACAACTACACCAAACTACTTAATGAAGGGTATAAATACCTTAAAGCCTGTACCGCTGTTGGCAATAAACGTTCACACACAAAAGCTTTCGCGGACAACCAATAACACGCACGATTGGGTGTCGGTGTCGCTTTCAAAAGCTCTCATACAACCGTCTTCTGCACGGGTTCGAATGCGACTGTGTTCACGCACTTCCACTGTCGGTATATAATGTTTCACTGAAAACTGTAGGATACCCGCACAAAGTATTTATTGTCACCAATTCCAATAAATGTTCGATGATGACGTAACAGCTAGTGTGGATGTGGTCCTGTATGCGCGGGATGTATATAGTAGGAAGGGACGAATTATAGTGTTTAATTTCGTTGTAGAAGAGACTGGAGTATCGGATGCGTACTGTATGATAGGGATTATAATTTAGGAAAGAATCATGCGTCGAGTGTGTGGATAGATGTACTGAAGTTGGGAGTGTTTGGTGGAGGTTCTTTATTATGATCTGTGTTTTTGTTCCTAGATTGATTAAATGCGCGCGCGCATGCGTGTGTGTATGCGTAGTCTGGTGTCCGTATACAGTTCTAAGTATCGCACGTAAGGGGAAAATTTAAGCGGGGTGTTTAGGATCTTGATCTTGGGAGGACGTTGTGGGTTTAGCAAGCCTTTCAGCAGGTCGAGTTTTGATTAGGATGGAGATAATGGTTGTTTATTCAAGACGCACCAAGATTCTATGTAGGATGTCAGTGTTTGGGCTGTTTGTTCAATGAAGGATCTGGAGTAACCGTGGATAAGGAATATGACATCATTTGCGTATGCGAGGGTGGTGACGTTGGTTATGTTGTGTAGGGCTAGGGGATTAAATGCTATGTTCCAGAGGGTGAGGGATAAACAGGAGCCTTGGGGAGATCCTTGGGAAAGGGATTTGGTTATACGGTAATAATTTGAGGTTAGGGTGCTGTTCTTGTGGTTAGGAATGAATTAATTATTTTGCATTGGTTCGAAGAAAAGTGAGGATAGTCTTAGTTGATTTAGCAGGCTATGCCACCAGAGGATGTCGAAAGCAGATTTGAAGTCAAGAAAGTGCGCGATGGTGTATTTGGATATGAAGCTTTTGACGGAGGGGACTAGGAGACTGATGGTTTTCTCAGTACTGTGGTTGGGTCTAAAGACGTATTGAGATTGGGATAGGATGTTGTGGTTCGTGATATGGGAATTTATTTTGTGAAGGATTGTTTTCTCAAGGAGTTTGCCTAATGTAGGGAGAAGTGCAATTGGTCGATAAGATTTTGGGTCGTCTGGTGGCTTGTCAGGTTTTAGGATGAGGGTTATTGATGCGAATTTGAAGAATTCCGGGAAGGTTCCTGTGGATAGGCATTTTTTAAAGAGAATGTTGGTGGGAGTTCCGACTATGGGCCAGAATTGTTGTAAGATAAGATTTGATACGGGGTGTGGTCCAGGAGCACTTTTAGATTGAGGTTGTTGACTAAGTTATTTAGTAGGGTTATGCCAACGTCTTGGTCTGGTTCGGCGTCTGATGGGGTGCAGGAATCGTTCTGTAGCTGTTGTTGAGGGTAAGTGTTTACGTTGTGCGGGGGCAGAAGAAGTTGCAGGTGTGTAGGGATGTCTCGTAGTCTAAGGGGGAGTTGTGTATTGGTGCTGTTAGGATGTAGCTACGGAGCGGTTTAATTAATTTGCAGTAGGTGGTCCAAGGGGTCTCCGTCGTGGTCAGCTATGCTTTTGTGTAGTTGTTGTTTTTTGGCGACTATGATAAGTGATTGGTATTCTCGTCGTTTGATGCGGAATGTATTGATAAGTAGTTGTATGTTATCATGTTGTTGTTATTGCGACGTGCTTGTTGTAACTGGTATCGTTGGTGTGTTAGGGAACGCCGTTTAGTTGTCAGTGTAAGGGTCCACCAGGGTGGTGATCGTTGTGTGCGTGTTGTCTTCGGTATGGTAGTTTGTGCGGCAGTTAGAATGTTTGTTGTGATTAGTTGAGTGAGTTCGTTTACGTTGAGATCGCGTTATATGGTGTGTGTAGGAATTCTGGTAGTAGGATAGTTAGGGTTTCTTAAAATTCTGTCAACTTGGCTTTGGAGGTATTGAAAGTGTCGGATTTAGCAATAGATCTAGCGTGTAGGTTCGGATGGATTGTGAAAGTTTTGGGATTATGGTCACTAGTGGTGCGTATACGTGAGGTTTTCCAGGAGTGAATTAGGGGTGATGCTGGGACAGAAGTGATGGTAAGGTCAATGTAGGACGTACCTCTGGCTGTTTCGTAGATGTGAAGGTGTGTTTTGTATTTGAAGGTTTCTGAGTGTAATAAAATCTTCTAGTTTGTTTCCGTTCGTGTCTGTGAATGTGTTATGCCATAGTGTGGATTTAGCGTTGGTGTCTGTAGCTAGTATGATTGTTTTGTTACGTAGTGAGTCTAGTGTTGTGTCAAGGTGGGGTTTTGTTAGGTGTAGGACTTGTTTGTACATCGAACAGTCCGAGCTCGTGACATCATGGTTATTTGGCTTGTTGATACGTGTACAGTTGGGACATTTGGGGATTGTGGGTGCTGGGTTAGGATAGGATCTTGTAATGTGTAGGCCGCAGCAGTGATCACACGAGGAAGAGAATTTGAATGCTTTGATCGAATGACCAAAGCGTTGGCAATTGTAGCAGCGGATTACAGATATCAGATTACGAATACGACATAATTTAAAACCAATGAAAATGTGGGGATTAGAGGTCAGGATTGTTTGGATTTTAAGGAAGACGTTGAGGATTACGTTATCAGATTGGGTGGTTTTTGGTCGGCGGATGGTAATGGATGTGTTTGGGGTATAAGCTGATTCTGGGACTAAGAGTTCTAAAGAGTTTTGTGTGTAATAAGGTCTGCGTGAGGATGTCTCTATCTACGTCGAAGATGATTAGTTGGGGCATTTTAGGTTTAGGTATTTGTGTATTACATGAGGTTTGTGTTAGGGATTGGATCAGGTTGATGTCAGTTAGTTTAGTGGTGCGGATGGTGACGGATGTTTTCGTGGGTCGGATTGACTGGATGATCATTTTGGAGATGGGTGGTTGAAGGTTGTTCTTAATTATTTTTAAAAGTTCAGTGTGTGTAGTTTCTGAGGCAATGGGTTTAAGTGTAATGGTTTTGGTTGGGGGTTTTGTAAGTGGGGCGTGTGTGGACGTAGGTAATAATGGGGAGGAGGTTATAATGGCGTACGTAAAAGGTTGTAGTGCTTGAGGTGTGTAAGCTGTAGTAGATGTAGAAGGTTGTGTTTCTGAGTCTTTACTTACTCCCTGGTGTTGTTTCTCTAATTTCTTTAGGCGTTTTTTAAATGTCGCTATCTTTGTTTCAGCTATAGAGTGGAGGTTATTAGCTTCGTGGGGTATTAAGGCTAGTTGTTCCATCTTTTGGAGTAAGTGTCCGCAGTTCCGAGAAATTTTATTTGAATCTTTATATACGAAGTCTGTCACCTCTTGTTTAATCTGGCTGATTTTGGTGATCGTGAGGTATTGAATTGTTACATCGTTTAGGTCATCGTGCTGGTATTTTGTAGGATTTGAATTTGTAAAAGAGGCCCTGGATCTAGGCTCTGGTGTAGTCCTTGTAGTGGCTTTAGATCGTTGAAAAGGCAATATTGCTTCAACAGATGCTGGTAGTGAAGGTATCTGATATGTTGATGGCGAAGTCTTTCTCTGGGCAGTTGTATCCATTTCCTCATCTGACATTGGCATGTTGTGGTTGTGTGTATTTACCTGTAGTATAAAATTTTCAAATTTCACTGTCTTTTTTGTCACTTAAATGTCATAAATTTCACTTTTATAAAATCCAAATATTTTTAAACTTTGACTTTTTAAATTTTCTTTTTTATTGATTCCAAGAGAGTTTCGTAATATAAGAGGCTACCAGAGGTAACTTATAACTTCTAAATAATAATTATAATCCGAAATATATACGACTAAAAAGCTGTCAGAAACTGATACAATAATTATGTTTGTAGCTAGTAACAGTTAAACTACAAGAATTCACAAATCTAGGAGGGGTTGTCGCTAGCTAGGGCAAATAGCTCAAGAACAACCACTCTTCGCCGAACTTCAAAATTCTTAATTTGCACGTCTTACAGGGTACGACCAATTTTAGATACAGGTGAGGTTGGATTGGGGTTATAATTTTAATTATTTCTGAAGGTACGTCTTTTTACTCCATCGACTGTGGTCAATGAAGTTAACACACTTCATGCATAATCCTTTGTCAAGATGCATCCGCGTTCTCTGCAATGGCATAACTTCCTGCGTTACAAGCATTTGTTCAGGAAAAGTCGATACAAATTGCAAAATTAAAATTCTCTCGCGACTACACAATAAAACGCCGGCTGCTTGTGCTATTATTCTAACGGTTCCACTGATGGTGGTATCCAATACCACATCAAATAAAAACGATGGCTTTTAATGTTTTGAGGTAGGGGATGTTCGAATAGATGGCTGAATGAAGTACAGAATGACAATTTATTGCTGCCTAGAAAAATAAATAACAAAGCTCCTTGATGAACTCTAAAGAATTTAGAAATGGGAGCTTCTTAATGTGCATTCCAAACAAAATAATAAGCGTCTTGAACTTCTCCAAATTGGGAATACAACTACAATATTTGATGAATTTCATTAATACTGATGAGCAAAATTAGTAACTGTGGACAACTAAATTATGCAGGCTAGCCTGTACACAAACTGTTTCATATTCAAGGTTGGTATACTGTATTTCGAAATAATGCTGTTAAAGTTACCGAACTGATAATACCAACGTTGCTCCTAGCGGGCTTCAGGCGCCAAGTACTTGCGGAGGCAATGTAGTTGCGTTGGACATATATCTCCTTCTGGAGACAAAGCTCTCCAGCATTTAGATTACGTTAGAGAATTGAATGCAATGGTTGGACATGCACTTTTAGAACTATATGTATTGTGTTTGTATTCTGTATACTATACTGTCTAGTCGCATAAAGAGAATGAAATAACCCATTTACTTTTATAGCTTACAGCGTTTAATGGAATTGAAATCTATTCGCAAATCCAGGAAAGCTCATTACATTTAATGAAATAAATAAATAGTAACGTTCACGTGCTTTGCGGTTAAATGACCAACTCTAAACACTACTCCGTGATCCTATATTTTCTTTCTTTCAATTAGTAGCTCGACTTGAAATTATCTTGTAGGCTGTAGGCTGTAGCTTTCATACAAAGCCTAAATCATAATTTTAAATCGCTGAAAGAAGGAAAATGTAAAGTCATGACAAGATTTAACCCTACAACCTAGTTATTTGTTCTTAACCGCCCTAACTCAACAGGTTTATGAAACTGGCTACCCACAATAGTCCACCCACTTAAAATGTATGTAGATCGTAAGATCCTCGTTAGATCCGGTTAGATTCACATAAAATAAAGTCAAATCCTCTTTACAAGGAGGTTTTTATGTTAGAGTTTTGCGTGGTGTAGTTCACACGAGCCCACCTATAAATCCAAAGCAAATCAAATTTAAGTATACTCATTTGCATTTTATTAGAGCCGCTTAGACCCCAAGCAAAAAATTTTTATATACGATTTTTTTTACGCACTGACAGCCAAATATATGAGTGGACCAACTTCACACTTTTTGAAATTGTCAGTATTAAGATGAAAATGGTATCAAATGATTGCTTTTCGTTAGATCCGATGGAAAAACGTTAGATCTGCTGATGGCAATAGCCTCTCCCTATCGAATATGTCGTTAGGGAGTTTCGAGATAGAAGGTTAGTAGATACAGGGAAGGGACGCGAAATTATCAAAGATATTCATCTTGGCAATAGCGAGGTAGAGAAAAAGATTGTCGTATCAGAGTTAGGGCACTCGGCCGATATTAGAGGAATCGAGTTTGTCGAAGGCGATGGGGACGCGACGGGTATCAGAATTTATACAGACGGTTCACGTATGGGTGACGGGCAAGCAGGCGCGGCGTTTGTTGTGTTTAAGCAGGAAAGGGAGGTGTTTTGGTGTCAAACCAAGCTCGCAAACTGGAGCACTATATTCCAGTGTGAATTGGTAGCCATACGAGAGGTCATCGTGCAACGGTTTTTCCTTAGAGGCTCCTGCCCCACTCATGGGCGCTAGTGAGACGAAGTCTTCCGACATAACTAGGGGTCTATTCCTTGGGTAGAGCTATGAGAAATGGGGGGGTAAGTCGAAATCTGTTTGTAGGTCAAACTTAATCTAAAACAAATAGGCGCCACCAAGTCCGGACTTATTCAGGATAATGGCATGGCATATTTCTAAGGGCGGACGTGGAGACCCAAAGAAAAAAAGATCGCCTTTGATGACAAAAACCTGTCTTAATAAAATAAGACGCTGTTCCTGTAAGAAATTATAATAGTTAGGTTAATAAAAAAGGTGGAAGACTATTTGTGTCCCGCAAATATACATAAAGAAGTAGTAAAAAGATATTTTCAATATAAAGTTGGCATCAAAATTCTACTCTTAAGGATGTTAGCTTTCTGTAGTTAGTTTAGTTTAGTTTAGTTTAGTTTAGTTTAGTTTCTAAAAAAGCAGATCACAAAAATACTCTTGTTTACATAACTTGTGCTAAAGCTATTCGAAGCATTTGCTTTCAAGAACACATCTGTCAGCAGTATACTACAGAAAAATAAGTGACGTCAGTAACACCTGTTGTTGTTACTAACGATTCATAATGAACCACGCGTGTTGTTTCTCAAAACATCAAATTAGTGAATTTTAATTTCGACACTGGAAATCCAGCTCAGCAATAGTTGAAACTTTTATAATATTCATGCTTTTACACATTAGAACAAATTAACGTGTTCCTAATGTGAAACACCAAAAAAGTACTTAAAGCTAACTACGAACCAAAAACTGCTTTTCTCGCCTTGATGAGGTACTTGTTATTTCATGCGAAGATTACTGCATGTAGTGTGAACCAAGCTCATACTAAACAACTTCTACCAAATGGAGTTGTTCCACGTGTAGAATCAAATACGGTCACGATACATTCGGCAGCTGCTGTAATCCGGATGTTGAATCACGCTGCCTCACCAAAGTAGCACCTTTACGTTGTATAACAAAGTGGTCTTCTTAAAATTGGTTGAACTTTCTATTTTCAAAGTTGCATTTTTAATTGTAGCATTCTTCACGTCGTATAACAAAGTGGTCTTCATAAAATGGGTTAAATTTCCTATTTTCTAAGTTGCATTTTTAATTGTAGCATTCCTCACGTCGTGCTAAATAAATTATCTCAAATTAAACAAGTTAATAACCTTCATACGATACCAACCGCTATTGAAAGATGTGTCCCGACTCCTCAAAGTTGATACGCAAATTGCCGGCCTGTAGTCTTTGGTACATCTTATCGCTTCTTCCACGCATGGCCGACTGATTATAAAACTAGCTCGGGCGACCGAGGCGTCCGAGGAGGAGACTGTCAAACCGAAACGCGCCTGCGAATAGCTGTAGAAGACACAGATATTTAACCACAAATAGAATACCAAAGGACGATGCTGCTTTAACGTATTACCTTAGTTGTTAAATGTATTTTACCATTATTTTAATAAAAGTGTTTTATTATTCTCGCACTTTTATGAAGGGATTTATTAATCAAAAATAAAATTGTTACAATCGATTACGTCATAAACCACACGGGAAAAGATGAATATTATATAATCAGCGACAGAAAATCAGCGCTGGCGGCTTTGACAAACATGAACACCTTGACAAATCTTCAGGCGGACGCCTGGAGGATAGCGTACACGACGCTCGAGTTTCGACGTTTAAAGTTCTGTTGGGTTAGGTCGCACGATGGGAACTTAGAGAACGATAGGGCTGATGAATTAGCTAAAGAGGCCGCGACAGGCGACTTTCGGATATCACATTCGTCGATACCGAGGTCTCTAATTAAAAGAAAGCTGCGCGAAAAGTCAATCAGACGATGGGAAGAGAGGTGGAACAACGCTGCCACGGGCAAGTTGACCCACAAATTCATACCGAGCTAAGAAGCTAGAGGTAATATCGAGGTTAAACTAGATCATAAAATGGTGCAACTGATAACAGGGCACGGCGTCCTAAAAGCGTATTTACAAAGATTCAGTTTAACCGACAACGACCGCTGCGAATGCGGTGAGGGCGCTGAAAGCGCAGAGCACGTACCCTTCGATTGCCCGCTTGAGGCGGGAAATCGAAAGTTGGCTGATAGCAAACTAGCTATCCTAGGTCTAGCATGGCCAAAGAGCCTAGAGGAAGTTGGGGAAGTGGCTAACTAGATGGTGTTCTGGACAGCCTTTAAAGAGTTCGCGGGAAGGGTAGCAAGATTAGACGGCTATAATCGCGCGTAAAACGAGAGGGGGGGGGAGAGGATTGGAAATTTTAGATTTTAACCTGGCGTTAAATGATATAAGTTTGGTAACCAAAACCTGTATTTAAATAATTAAAGAAAAAAGGAAAAAAAATATAAAAACAAAAACTAAAAAAAACAAAAAAAAATTATCATAATATTGATAAAAGTCCATATGCACGACAACCCCCGCACCACTAATACAATCACTATAATCACTATATAACCTTATACGCGCAGAAATCGGGAATAAATAAAAAAACTAAAAACTTAATCCGGGTAAGTAAATAAATAAGAACATATAAATCAAAAAACTTCATTAAATTAAATCAATGAAATAAACAAAGGAATAAAATAGAGTAAAACCGCGCATCCCTCCATGACTTAAAAGTGAAGTAATAGTGTTTGTGACCCCTCTTCCCCCGGATGATTAGAGCATACCTGCCAGAACTTTAGCAGTGCATATCCATTTCCCCCTAGCAGTAAGATTAAATGTATGCAGACGACCACATCTTTGGATGCTGGAGAAATATATTAACGAAATAAAAACAAAATTGTGGCGGTTGTGCTCGCATAAGCATTGATTTATGATAATTAGTAGATTTTAAATAATTTAACCAGCACGTTTTTGTGCGTAATGGCGCTAGCCGGTATAATGCTTATGCGAGTTCACCTGATATTTTGGGTTATGTTTTTTGCAATTTTATGCACTGCTCAACGCTTAATGCTTATAGAGGTTTATTTATACATTTACATAAATATTTATATTTATTTTTATATTTATATTTTTTCCTGCTTCTATTGTTTGTGGCTTGATAATATTTGTTTGACGTTCTGGCGCCATTTTTGGTTGCAGCCTATATATAGGAAAGAAGATTGTAGAAGAGGACAGTAATTACAATATAAATCAGTTAGGGAATGATAGGGAAAGTTATGGACGGACATAGGCTAACATATTACTTGACCAGGGCAGACGAATTTGTAAATTTATAGAGCAGGTACAATAGCTGGATTCAGTATCAATATATTTGGCGAATTCTTAGAAAATTTGAATCCATTTTAAATTAGCTAGCTAGATTTGGATAGTTTTAAGTCGACCCTTCAGGTCGCATCGGTACACAGAGCTGGCAGCTGCTATCTGGCATTACGGATTCCTCCTCATTCATTTTGTTTGTGTCTTGTTGATTGAGCACACTCCAAATCAACGCTAGGGATACCATCAATGAAACCCTATTTTTAGAGTTTGTTTTAGTTGTTAGATTTTTATTTAAGATGTGTTAATTTTGAAATTAGAATAATTAAGAGCATGTTTATATTTTCGCGTTTAAACCCAATGTAGTACTTTCAGGTGGAGCATTGGGGACGTGACCGCAAGCATTGCGGTCCTTAATTAAATTAATTAAATTATAATGATATCAATAACCTCGGGAGAAATAAGAGAACAACGGAGAATAGAATACAATCAAAGTTACCGCGAATATAAGATATTAATAGAAGAAACGCGAAAAAATAAATTCAAAGAATTCTGCACGCGAAACCCAGAGGAAGAACCTTGAGAAACGGTATACCGCGTAATAAGGGGTAAACAACAGAGAATCGCGCTCGGAAACATAAGAAAGACAAAAGACGAATATACGGCGGAATATTTATTAGAGAAATTCTTCCCTTAGGATAATCCCGAAGAGGATAAGGGGTTGCACGATTTAGCACATCGGGAAGCTACAGAGGCGCAAGGTACAGGTGCCGATAAGACAACCCTAGTTCACGAGGTCGTCAGGGCTCTTAGGAGGTTGAACCCTAAGAAGGCACCGGGGCATGACGGAATCACTTCAAACGCAGCTCTGGAGGCGTGCCTGTTAGCCCCGCGGGTTTTGCCGGGTTGTTTAATCTTTGTTTAGAAAGGGGCGTTTTTCCGCGTTGCTGGAAAGTCCAGAACGTGAAATTCATACCTAAACCTAAAAAGGCGGATGCGTCAGACCCGGGCAGCTATCGTCCAATTAGCTTGCTACCGGTGCTGGGGAAGCTTAGGATCGTTTTATGACTACCCGAGTTGAGCACTTAGTGCGTGACAGCAGCGGTTTTAATAACCGACAGTTTGGTTTTATGGAGAGAAAGTCGACCATCGACGCATTAGAGTTCGTTGTCGGGAAAATTAAGCATGCGAGAAGCACAAAGAAGTATTGTGTCGTTGTTACTTTGAACATTTCAGAAGCATTTGATGCTGTCTAGTGGCCATTGATTGATTGCGCGTTGGAAAATAGGGGTTGATGTTTTTGGTCAAGAGTTATTTCTCGGAGCATTTGGCAAAGGTTGAAATTCCGGGGAAGTTTTGACGCGCGTAGGAGTCATGCTCTGGTCCCACATTTTGGAAGTTGTTGTATGAGAGCATCTTTAGGATCAAGTTGCCCACAGGATGCTCAATCATTGGGTTTGCGGATGATACGCTTTTTGTTGTCAGATCGCGATTGTTAATGGATATGCGCTCAAAACCGAACGAGGCGCTTAATAAACGACACAAATGGTCGCAGGCGGTAAAATTAAAATTTAACACGGCAAAGTCAGAGACGCTTTATTTCGGAAAAAACCGGTACATCGACCTTCTAGGCTAGAGCTGGGAGGGAAAAAAATACCGTTTAAGGAAGCAATTACATATCTCGGGGTAAAGATAGATGATAAGTTAAATTGGAAAGCTCACGTGCAGTACGTTGAAAGCAAAGGCAGCGAAATATCAAACAAAATGATGGCGGCGGCAAAAATAAACTGGGGTTTCAGGAGCGAATCGCTGAGGACGATTATGCCGGAGCAATTGAGCCGGCAATGCCGTACGCAGCTTTTAGGGTACCTCAAAACAAACATTCACCACAAACGCATGTTCGATCATTCCTTCTTGTTAGCTCTAAAGCATATAGAACAACTTTAACTGGGGCCCTGTATGTTGTTCTTAATACCCACGCCCCATTTATTTAACCTTATATGCATCTATCCAACGTCGATGTATAAAAGCATAGAAACCCATACAACTACATAACCGGACACCCTTACCACGTCACGTTA
This sequence comes from Platerodrilus igneus, assembly GCA_036346225.1. Taxonomy (NCBI): domain Eukaryota; kingdom Metazoa; phylum Arthropoda; class Insecta; order Coleoptera; family Lycidae; genus Platerodrilus; species Platerodrilus igneus. The sequence goes on from JARFIW010001031.1 coordinate 3,810,887, forward strand.
CAAACATCAAACCTTCTGAACTGATGTCGCTCTACGGACCTCTCTACATATTTCCAGACAAAACACTTACAACACATCCGACAAACGACGATATACACATGACATTCCCAACACTCCCCGACATTTCTGACCACATTTCCTTGTCCAGCAGACCCATTATACAACTTCTGACAGGCCACTGCAGGTTTAAATCCAAGCTACGCGAATTTTGTTTAGTTCACACTAACTTATGCGCTTGCTCTCCACTAGATACCCTTATATACCTACTTTGTACATGCCCACTTACTACAAATATCACACAAGAACTACAACTTTCCCTCAACTTTGAACTTTTCACTTCTTTTCCTTCTATTATCTTCCTCACTACCGATCACTTCAATCTGTTCAACAACGCTTAACGGCGGATCTTTCTGAATGTTTCGTGTGTGAGTGTTGTCACGTACGTGCAAAATCCCTCTTATGCTTGGAAGAGTAAGGGTTGGGTAAAATTTAAAATTTCCAGGTAAAATACTCGTTCCCTGGCCAATCTAGCATTTTCGAGTGAAAATGAATTTTGCATTTAATTTTATAGCGATTTTTAAGTGTTAGTTTTAAGTTTTTGGAACTCATGCCCTCCTACTAATTTTGTGCGGTCGGTGTGACGGCAAATAATATGCTTGTGTGCTTAGACGATTTACTCTGAAGTTCGGGTGGTAACTTATTTTCGTTATCTGGTATCAAAAAGATTGCTACGGTTTAAAAACCAAATGGCGCCTACAAACATTAATTGATATAAGTTTTCCGTACATGTAAGTTCTTGTACAGAGAGACTTTTTTGTGTTTATTTTTTTCTTTTGAAGCTTTGACGTAATTGTTATGTCTTATTGGTTTTACGGTTTTATTTTAATATTATGCATTAGGGGATTTTTTAATTCAAAACGGAAAACATTATTTCCTATCGTCATTTGAGAAGAACAAATTAGGGTATCGCCTGAAGCGCTTGTAATTTATTGATGTAATTCGTCGTATAAGTCTTTTTACATGCATTAAAGAATGTGTAACTATTGCCCTAATCAATGAAGCGTTTGACGGTTGATGGGACGATAACGAGTTCATTAGAAAGTGCATGTTTTGGAGGAATCTATCTTAAATCACTTTACCGGATTGACATGCACGTTCAGTGCGTATTAATGTGTAGTAAACTTCAGCCTTTCAGAATTCTTTACTTTCCTTTAATTTCTTTATGTTACAAAAAATTATTGATTCAACAACTTCACTTAGGAATTTGTGAAAAGAAAACCGTAGTCGATCTTAAGAAGACCTGATGTATCTTTAGACGCCAGAGCAGGTTCACCGAGAAGCAAAGGACCTCTATAAACAAAGGTAAGCCGTTTTGTATTAATTAAATTGCTTCCTTCATTGTATTACTATTTGTGCAATGTTGCGTTCTCTGTAGAACTACTCCTGGTACTAAGTGTGTTTATTTATAACTGTTATTTTACCGCAACAGCTTAGCGTCCGGTGGTAAAACTCTGTCCGTTTCTTCTGTTATACATTTTTTAAATATAATGCGGTACATTTTCAGAAGCTGTGTGTACAGTTCTAATAAGTAAAAAGTATTTTTAATAGTCAATTTGTAGTTCATAATTCTCATTCAAGCAACTTTGTTTATAATATATTAAATTATTGCTGACTTGATTTACCATTCGGATGAACCTGCACCTTAAAGAAGTTCTAGAATACTAGAACAGGTAGAATGTCTTGCGTGTTTCAGTGAGTTGTTTGAGCCGAACACGTTTAACCAAAGTAGTGGGGTGGTATTGAAAAACCAGACTAAGGCAGATCTCATAAAAACGGAAGTAGCTCTTTGTACTTAAAGTGACAGAGACCTAAGAGGTCGGCATGGCATTCTGAGGCACACTACTGCGAAGTGGAAGGTAACGGAAACTACCACCTTACCTCCCAGGTATACAGCGTACTGTAAATGTTTTTAAAATTGGTTATAGCTTCCTCTAGTGTATAAGATTCTGGAGTTAAAATACTCCCACATTCGGACCTCCGGCAGGGGACTACTTTGGAGAGTGTAATCGGCAAGTTTAAAAAGAGCCTGGATCATTTAGTGAGTTGGAACCTAAAATGTGAGAAAAATAGATAAGCTAAAGAATCTGAAAATGAAAATGGATAGATTAGCATATAACATAGTAGGGTTAAGCAAAGTTCGGTGGCCAGAGGTGTGGCATTTTTAGAGTGAAGACCTTTGCATAATTCATACAGGATTAGAAGATGGAAATTTTGGTGTGTGAACAGTTTTGGTGAAAAGGATAGGGCACTGTGTAGAAAACTACTTATAAAAGAATGAAAAAATATCTATGGTTAAATTCGAATCTAACCATGGGTAATAATAAAAATTTACATGCCCACCTCTAGCTACAGTGGAGAAGACGTAGAAGCGATCTACAAAGGTATCCAAAACATACTAAAATCCGTAAAAGAACAAATTTAATAATTACGGGAGATTTTAATGCAGTAGTAGGTGAGGTTAGGAAGCAGCGGTAGTAGGTTTATTTCGTTTAGACACGAGAAACGATAAGGGAAATAGGCTGGTAGAATTATTTGACAAAAACAATTTAACCATCACAAACACATTATTTCAACACGTTAGAAAACAATATTCGTGGAAGATGCCAGCAGATATGAAGATATCAAATAGATTACATTCTTGTTTGAGAATGGTTTAGGAATCAAGTAAAAGACAGTAGAAGCTACCCAAAAGCAAATATAGACACCGACTACTACAAAATAAGTATGAAAACCGCGCTTGCTTAAATTAAAAAATTTGAAAAATAGTAACAGCAGGAGGCACTTTGACTTTGAGAAACTAAAGATAAAAATATCCATAAAAGACTTGAGAAAAAATCGAACAAACTGCTGAACGATATCGAGAAAATTTCTGTTACTAAGTAAGCAGATTCAGAATGGAATAACATTAAATCTAGCTTAGATATGATGGGCAGAAGTAATTTGGCGTATAAACAAAAAAAGAATAAGAAACCATGGGTAACAAAGAAAATTTTGAAATTACTAGAACATACAAAAACAGACCACACGAAGCAGGGAAACAGAGATACAGAACCATAAAATGCGAAATTATTCACAAATACTGAAAAGGTAAGGAACAATGGACTGATGAAAAGTACAAAGAGGTACAAACTAAATTGTAAATAGGAAAGGCAGACGAAGCATACAAGCCAATTAGAATGAATTTTGGCGATATAAAACCAAATAGCAAAAATATAAGGGGCGCTAGAGGAAACATCATTATAAAAAATGTAGAGAACGTGATTAGATGGCAAGAATATATAGGGAATTCTTATGCAGGACCGCCACTAAAAGCACTATAACAGGAATGAGGACATTAAAGAGGATGACTTGCTCTATCCTGTACTTAGAGATAAGTATGAATTAGCATCAATGAGTCTGGAAAACAGTATGGCAGTTTCTATAAACAAGGTGCAAGCGGAAAGTCCAAAAACCGCTGGACAAGCAATAACAAAACGTCTCTTCTAACTTGTAAGTTATATGCATGGAACAAGTGAGATACCCAAAGATTTCAAGCCTAACATTATAGTCACTACAAAAAGGAAGAGGTGCGGATAGATGTAAAAATTTTCGAACAACAAGCTTGACAGCACACGGTCAAAAATATTAACTAGAATCGGACAAAGGTGAATGGAAACTGGGCTGAAGAAATACTAGGGGAATATCAATTTGGGTTTAGATGTAACAGGAGAACACGAGTGGCAATTTCAGCTTTAAGTGTGATAATGGTGAAAGCAATAAAAAACCTATAAAGCGTGTACATAGGGTTTGAAGATCTGGAAAAAGCATTCGATAATGTAAAACGGGAAAAATGTTCGAAATACTCAAAAAGATTAAAATGAGTTACAGGTATAGACGGAAAATACATAGCTTATACAAAGAGCAGACAGCAGTAATAGAATTAGAGCAGAATGTAGAGAAGTAAATATTAGCGAATGGGTGAGGCAGAGGTGTGCCCTATATCCATTAATTTTTAACTTGTATATCGAAGAGGCAATGCATACTCTCAAATGCAGAAGGACATTTGGAGTTACATGCATTGACAAACGATTGATATTCTTGAAGATGATAGAGCTGTATTAGCAGCTAACAAGGAACAGCTAGAAGCAGCTCTTAATAAAATGGGAACAGTACTAACTGAGACATACGGTATTAAAACGAACAAAAATAAAATAAAATACTAGTATGTTTCGGAGGGGTAAATAAGACAAAAATCAGAATACAAAAAGGAGCGAGAAATTACAAGAGGTTAAGCATTTTTGCTACCTAGGAAGTCGAATAACGCAAGCTGGGAAAACTGCAAAAGATATAAAAGATTGCACAAGACCGTGCTACATTTAACAAGAAAAAGCAACTACTTTGTTTAAGGACAGCAAATACAGAAAGAAGTAAATACTGCTGAAAATATATGTATGGAGTACCGTACTGTAGGGCTGCGAAACGTAGTCAGTAAGAGAGGCGGGCAGGAAAAATGTGGTGCTACAGACGTGTGATGAAGATATCATGGATAGACAAAGTAAAAACTAAGAGGTTCTAAAAATGGTAGTGCAAGAAAGAAATATGCGGAAAACGGTAAAAAATGGGGAATACATTACAAGCAGAGAAAGGAAAGAGAGGTAGATGTAGACCTAGATTAGACTATTGAACACAGATGGGAAAGATGTAGGTTGTGGAAATTTCAGGGAAAGGTGTAGGTTAGTTCAGAACAGAAATCATTGGAAGTACTTGTCCAACCAGTTCTAGGACTGAAGATCTAATGATTATGATAATATCGCCATTTTAATCTACAAACGTCTTGTATATAAGTATGACACCCCCACAATCCGCGTTACTTTTGGAGTATGGGTCGTTCGCGTTTGGAACTCACTTTTTAATGTCTATAGCCACCGCAGAGTATGCGAAATCAACAAATACACGTGAGCTTAGGTTGGGGTTATAATTTTAATTATTTCTGGATTTAGGGGTCTCTTTACTTCATCCACTGTGCCCGATAAATTAATCCACTCCATGCATAACCCTTCTGTGCAGGTGAATCTACCTTCTCCGCGAAGGCATAATTTCTGCACGTACTGCGAACATTTGTTTAAAGGCACTGTCATTCGCTCAGAAAAAACATCGTTAATTACGAAATTAAAATTCTTTGGTAATTACACAATTAAGCGCCGACTGCTTGCTATTATTCTAAACGTTCCACTGATGGTAATATCCAATACCACGTTAAATAAAAGGAATGGGTTTTTAATCTTTCGGGATAGGGGATGTTCAACTGGATGACTGAATGAAGATCAGAATGACAATTTGTTGCTTTCTAGAAAAATGGCAACAGCTCAAATAAATAACAAAGCTCCTTCATGAGCACTAAAGGATTTAGAAGTATGCGCTTTTTAATGTCCATTTCAAACAAAATAATAAGTATTTTGAACTCCAAATTGGGAGTTTAACTACAAAATTTGATGGATTTCATTAATACTGATGAGCAAAATTGGTAATTGTTGAAAACTAAATTATGCACCATACAAACTTCAGTCTGTACACAACCTATTTCATATTCAAGGTTCGTATACTGTGTTTCAATATAATGCTGTTAAAGTTACTGAACTGATTATAACGCGTTGCTCCTAGCAGGCTGCAAATGCCACGAACATCCGTAGACAAGGTAGTTGCGTTGGATGTATCTCCTTCTGGACCTTCTTCAAAGCTCTCCAGCATGTAGATTGTGTTAGAGAATTGAATGCAATGGTTGGACATGCACTTTTAGAACTATATGTATTGTGTTTATTTCGGTATACTATACTGTCTAGTCGCAGAGAGAAAGAAATAACCCATTTACTTTTATAGGTTACAGCGCTTAATGGAATTGGATTTTTTTCGCAAATCCAGGAAAGCTCATTACATTTAATGAAATAAATAAATAGTAACGTTCACGTGCCTTGCGGTTAAATGACCAAATCTAAACACCCAGTGACCCTATATTTTCTTTCTTTCAATTACTTGCCCGACTTGAAATTATCATGTAGGCTGGCATTTTTTAATATTACGCAATCTGAAACACTTAAGCTTTCATACAAAGCCTAAACCATAACTTTAAATCGTTCAAAGAAGGAAAATGCAAAGTCATGACAAGATTTAACCTTATAACCTAGCTATATGTTCTTAAACGCCCTACTAACTCAACAGGTTAATGAAACTCGCTACCCACAATAGTCCGCCCACTTAAAATGTATGTAGATTGTTAGATCCGCGTTGGATCCGGTTAGATTCACACAAAATAACGTCAAATCTTCTTTACAAGGAGTTTTTTCACGATAGGGTTTTGCGTGGGGTAGTTCACACGAGCCCACCTATAAATCCAAAACGAATCAAATTTAAGTTTACTTATTTGCATTTTACTAGAGCCGCTTAGACCCCAAGCAAAAAATTATTCGATACGATTTTTGTTAGGAACTGACAGCCAAACATATGGGCGGGCCAACTTTCACACTTTTTTGAAATTGTTAGTATTAATTTGAAAATTAAATTAAATAATTGCTTTTCGTTAGATTCAGTAGGATCCGGTGAAAAAACGTTAGATCTGCTAATGGCAATAGCATATAAAAGATTTGAAGTTGGTGAGTGGGCTAACTTCACACATTTGTGAAAATTAATAAATAAACGGTTGTTTACATTTGAAACTGGCATAATAGGATTGCTAATAGAAGTCATATGTAAGACAGAAGAACATGCATGAGCCAACTAAGTAGAGGAATTGGATGGTTCTGGGACAAGTCCACCTTATGGAATCCATCTATAGAATCCATCGAATCCACCTGCTTATATAGGAATTTACATGTAAAAATCCACTATAAAGTCTTATTTCAAAGGATTTCCACCTTGCAGGGAGAGATTTTCTCCTTGTTCCCTCCTTATGGACCTCCTTGTGGGATTTTTACTCTCATTTTAAGATTTTTTACCGGTAACATTCTGAACCAAATAGTTTTCTTCGACTAACCATTTCATTTTTCGAGATAACTCTATCTTCTTCGGTGCCAATCAATATTAGATTTTTCTCAGCTACTTGAATTTCTACGAGTTTTTTAGATAGCATCACTCCCGAGGGAGCTACCCTCATTTTAAGATTTTTTACCAGCAGCGATTTCTGACCCTCCCTATAAATTTTTTTAGCCATGCGAGACATTTAATTAGTCTGAAATTTTACGCACAATTCGAATCCGTAAACAGATTCAAAATCCGTCCACCCCTTACCAATTTACACGCATACCCTCTGCGAGATAAATCTTTCTCCACATTTCCACCCACGAAATAAATGTACCTTGTTTGGTATTAATTAATATCAGATTTTTCTCAGCTACCCGAATTTCTAGGAATTTTTCAGATTGCATCATCCCCAGGGAGCTCACCTCATTTTAAGAATTTTTTACCAACTAGTTTTTTAATCACCCCCTACATACTTTTTAGGGGGTTCGAGATACGGGTTCATCTTGCTGTTTTACGCAAAATCTGAAGCTGCAAACAGATTTAAAATCGGGAAAACCCTTTACCATTTTACACACACACTCTCTAGCGAGCATATAAAAGATTATTTTTGTTTCTTTTGTGATAAATGTACCTTATTCTTCAGCTTTATAGAGAAATTCTAAACCTGTTCTTTAATAAAACATTCTATACCATACACACTTTATCAAAAACATGAGAGACTTTTAAACAGGGTAAAACTTTTATCAATTTCCTAGCTTTACATTTTAATTTCTAAATGCATGTCAATGCTGAACTATGTACATTTAATCTATACAACTTACAACTAACACCTAACCTATATCTTTATGCCCCCCATACATAGGTTGCTGTACTATTAGAGATGACGAACCTTTTGTCATCCTCGCCCGACAAACTAATTTTATTAATTAATAATAAATTAATAATAAAAGTGGTGGACATGCAACTACGCAACAGCGAGTGGGAGAATAAGGATTCTCTCCAATACCAACAAAAAGAAGTCGATTAAGCTAACAAGATACGCATGCCGGATATAGTGTGAGAGCTGCCATTAAAAGATTGTCACAAACTGCAAGAATTACCCGAAGGAATGGATCTGGTTGTCGGTGGAATCAAAGATTTTAATATAAAGACAAACTTCGGTACATTTTACAATTCGAAAACCAAGACGGTCTCTATGTATCAAACTATTGGCTAGAAAAGGAGATAGAGGACTTGGGCGTGGATTTCAATTTTAAGTTGCGAATAAAATTATATAAAATTAAAACCACTTCCAACAAACATAAAGAAAGGACTGTCTTCTGTGTATAACTTTGTATTAAAATTAAGTTTAAATGGCTCCATGCTTGGCATTAAATATTTTTAAATTTTGTTATGTATAATGTCAGAATAAAAATTTTAGAATAGTACTACATTGCTCTTTATTTATAAAAAGCTATGACGTCACCACGAAATAGCAGTCACACAGAGAGGGGTGCGCATGGGCAGGGGCGTGACTATGCGTAAACGAGAGAAGCGGAAGCTGACAGTCACCAAGCATCTAATTCTTATTTGGGTGGTCTCAAGTACTTGCCGGTGTATGTATCCGGAGTAAAAAACGCGATTTGTACACGTAGCTTATTAATAAAATTAGTTTATCGAGCGAAGATGACAAGCGATACGTCATCCCCAGTAGCATATCAACCTACGCATGGGGGCATAAAGATATAAGATAGTTGTTTATATTTGTATAGATTTTGAAAATCTACTGTATACATTAGTTTTAAGATTCTATAATTTTTAAGTTCTTCTCCTACCTTCCCTTCTTCCAAATCCTTCCTGCTTCTATCCTGGTGGACAGGGTATACGTGTTATCTCCACGTGGTGTTCGCTGGACACAGCGGTTTTAGAGTTCTTAAGAAATGGTTGGTTAAAGCATATGTCTTGGGTACCAAAAAAAGGATTTAAAGATAGAGTTAAATATAGATGGACAAAAATTAGAGATTTGGGTCTTTAAAAGGCGTAACTCTGTAAGGGGTGGTCCTATTTAAAATCTATTTACAGATTTGGGCTCCCTAGAAAAATCTAATATTATATGATTCCAAACAAGATATATTTATCTTAAAAGAGTGACTACCCCGCGGATAATAAATACAATATACCGCTTGTCAACAAAAAGGTTGTAGTGAAATTCAAAAACGAATTTAATGGGGATCTAGTATTATAATTTGTGGGTAGTAGGGCTAAGTCCTACTGTATTGTAAGCGCGGCGGCTCCTTGGCGTAGTGGTATGTGTGTGACTACTACGCCCAAGGTTCCGGGTTCGAATCCCGACACGGTTCGCTTGAAAAATGCTAGGCGAGCAATTTTTACAAAAATACCCCCCGTTCGGATGAGAGATAAAATGGAGGTCCCGTATGAGTGTTGTCGCGCACGTTAAAGATCCCTACCTTGCTTGGAACAGCAAGGGTTCGGCAAAATTCCGAAATTTTCCAGGTAAAAATACTTGCTTTCTGGCTAATGTAGTACCTTCGGTTGGAGCATTGGAAAATTAAATGTAGTGTATTGTAAGCGCGAAAGCCGCGATTAAAAAGATTAAAGGGGTCTCACGAAGTGTAGTTAAGAATATTAATGTAAATAGTTTTAAGGATTTTGTACATAATAATTCTGGTGCCCTTATGCATAGCATGGTGTGTATTCGAAGTCATAAACACCAACTTTAATTAATAAAATTAGTTTGTCGGGCGAGGATAAGAAAAGGTACGTCATCCCTAATAGTACAGCAACCTATGCATGGGGGCATAAATGTATAGGTGAGGTGTTAGTTGCAAGGTGTATAAATATTAAATGTACATAGTTTAACATTGACTTAACTACATAATTATGTTATGACATGCATTTAGAAATTAAAATGTAAGGCTAGGAAATTGATAAAATTTTTGCCATGTTTAAAAGTCTCTCATGTTTTTGATAAAATGTGTAGGGTTTAGAATGTTTTATTAAAGAACAGGTTTTGAATTTCTTTATAATGCTTAAGAATAAAGTACATTTATCTCAAAAGAAACAAAAATAATCTTTTATATGCCCGCTAGAGAGTATGTGTGTAAAACGGTAAGGGGTTGCCCCGATTTTAAATCTCTTTGCAGATTCGAATTTTGCGTAAAACAGCAAGATGAATACGTATCTCGAACTCCCCTAAAAAGTATATAGGGGGTGATTAAAAAATCAGTTGGTAAAAAATTCTTAAAATGAGGGTAGCTCCCTGGGAATGATGCAATCTGAAAAATTCTTAGAAATTCGGGTAGCTGAGATAATTCTGATATTAATTGATACCAAACAAGGTACATTTATCTCGTGGGTGGAAATTTGAAGAAAGATTTATCTCGCAAAGGGTATGTGTGTAAAACGGTAGGGATGCTCGTATTTTAATTTGTTTACAGATTCGAATTCCACGTAAAATTTCAGACTAACTTGATGTTTCGCATGGCTAAAAAATTTTATAGGGATGGGCAGAAATCGGTGCTGGTAAAAAATCTTAAAATGAGGGTAGCCCCCTGGGGGATGATGCTATCTAAAAAACTCCTAGAAATTCAGGTAGCTGAGAAAAATCCAATATTGATTGACACCGAACAAGATAGATTTATCTCGAAAGATAAAATGGTTAGTCGAAAAAAACTATTTGGTTCAGAATGTCACCGGTAAAAATTTTTAAAATGAGGGTAAAAATTCCACAAGGAGGTCCACAAGGGGGGCAAGGAGGAAATCCCTCCCCACAAAGTGGAAATCCCTTAAAATAAGACTTTATAGTAGATTTTTACATGTAAATTTCCATAAGCAGGTTGATTCGGTGGATTCTATAGGTGGATTCCATAAGGTGGATTTGTCTCAGAACCATCCAATTCCTCTACTCAACTACGCACCTTTTTAAAATTGTCAATTGTTATGGGCTTTGGTTTGTAACAATTTTAAAGGCAAGAGACAATAGAAATGAACTCCGCAGTATAGTGGCAGTGGCGACGGCTTATAGACTGATGTCTGCAATCCACTAACTATACCAAACGAATTATGCTTATTTCACTAAAAAGAAAGGTTAATAAGTAACTACCTATAACAACATATACATGAGGTTACGATTTGTTTCTTCTTTCGTTTTCAATTAATTAACTATGAACATAAAACTTATTTGACAGATATAAGTTTCACCAAATACATTTTGTTTATAAAAAAAAATAAAATCTCAGATAACTAGATGTCGTGATTTAGTAGACAAACGTGCGCTGAATTCCACCCCCTGTAAAGCGTCTACGCTTTACTAATGGACATCTATTCGTACTAGTTTTGACACTGGCCTCCGTAGAATTCCATTTATGGTCTTTATCTCAACGATACGCATGTGACCGTCCTTGGCAGACATCATAGTTTCTACGGTTCCTTTTTTCCACTGGCTTGGTGGCAACCTCTCATCACAGACTATGACCAAATCACCTTTCTCTAGTGGCCTGCGTGATTGGAACCATTTTGTGGGTTCAGTAAGGGCTGGTAAATATTCCAGAATCCATCAACGCCAAAAGCAGTTCTTTAGTTGTTGTCCTATCGATACTGTTTGCGACTCGAAACCTCAGTTTCACTAGACAGAGTAGAGTTAGTGGTCTCGAGTATGAAGTGGTTTGGCGTTAACGGTTCGTGATCGTCCGGCGTTACTGGTATATGGATTAGAGGTCGGCTATTGACTATATTTCCCGCTTCGGTTAAGAAACTGTGTAGGGTATCTACTTACGGACCTTCTGCCTTTAGTACGACTGCTGGCACCCTTTTTGTTGATTTTATCAGCCTTTTCCAACAACCGCCGCTGGATGGATTTCTGGGACAATCAAACTCCCATTTTATGCCTTTAACCGACACCTCTTGCTGAACATAGTTGACGTCAAATATTTCTTTTACTCCTCGTAGTTCACCGTCTGTACCCACAAAATTAGTACCCATATCCGACCGAATTTTGATAAAAACTTCACGTGGGTTCACAAAGTTCCTGATGCAAATTATGCATGCATCGGTGGTTAGGTTGGTTGCAACTTCAATATGTATTGCCCGTAATGTTAGGCATGTAAAGAAAACTGCCCATCTGTTCTCTCTTCTACGCCCAACTATCACTTGCATAGGACCGAAGTAGACCAATCCCGTTTACGTGAAGGGTCTTACAAAAAGTGTTAATCTATCAGTAGGCAACTGTCCCATCAACGAAGCTCTTGGCGTGGCTCGTGTAATTTTGCAATAACAGCACTTTGACCTAACGTTCTTTACTACCACTCGGAGACACGGTATCCAATATTTACGCCTTATTCCGTTGACGACTAAATCATCATTCTGATGATAGAACTTTTCATGGTACCACGTAACAACTAGATTTGTAAAGGCGTGACGTCTTGGTAATATTATCGGTTGGTGGTTAGTTTCGGGTAATATTATGGCATAATCTATTTCTCCCATCACGCAGAGAACTCCTGTTTGGCTTAGGCGTGGTGTAAGTGTAAAAATGCTGCTGCTTTCTGGGAGTGGTCGATTGGCTTCAATCTCTGCGATTTCGTTGTAGAATGTTTCACGTTGCACCGATTTGTATAGAGCTACTTCGGCATCTGGTATTTCTTCAACCGTTAGTTCATCAAAAATTGTCACGAAGTCTTTGTTTTTATATTTTTGTGGTATTATTTTAATTGTGCGTAACATCCACGCAACTACTCTCACGAGTCGAATAAAGTTTGAATATTTTTTGAAATTAATCACTGGTGTTGTCGATTGTATCGCGTAACATCATTTCTTTTTAACTCAGGAATGATCTGTCTCTGTGTCTGACGTAAACGTTGGCCACAATCATTCAGTTTGTTTTACAATTTGAACCAGTTGCCCAGTGGTTATTTTCGACGTCATACTCTATGGGATATTTAGTACATGTGACAACACTAGCTACATTTAGATCTATGGGTATCCAGTATCAATCTTTCTCGCATGTTGTTTCTAGAATCTCTCCCACTCTGTGTGGCACAAATGTTTTGTACTATCTGTGATCGGCCTTTTTTCAAAAAATCACGGTTTTCGAATCACTTCACAGAAAGCTTCTAAATGGGTGTATTTAGTGGCTTTAAATTATAACGTTTCGTAATCGTGTTCCCAGCATCGCTGCTTGCAGCTCTAGTCGAGGTATAGATAGAAATTTAAGTGGGGCACATTTTGTTTTACCCGCTACAAAACATACATCTATGGTGTCTTTTATGGTCACTCGCCAGTAAGCCGCTGCTGCAAACGCAACTTCAATGGCGTCTACGAATATACAAAGTTCAACTACAGTATCAATTTTATACAAGTTTATTGAATAGCATCGATTTAAACGAAACTGTTTTACCGATTGTGTGTTCAGATGATTTACTCTGAAGTTCGGGTGGCAACTTATTTTTGTCTTCTGGTATCGAAAGGATTGTTACGGTTTAAAAACCAAATGGCGCCTACAAACATTAATTGATATAAATTTTCCGTACATGTAAGTTCTCGTACAGAGAGACTTTTTTGTGTTTATTTTTTTTCTTTTGAAGCTTTGATGTAATTACTAATCCTCGTTGATTTAACGGTTTTAGTTTAATATTAAGCATTAGGAATTTTTAAATTCAAAATGGAAAACATTATTTTCTATCGTTATTTGTGTAGTACAAATTAGGGTATCGCCCATAAAACTGCGCTTTTTAAGTTTTATGTATTAGTGGTGAAGCGCGTATAATTTATAGATGTAATTTGTCGAATAAGTCTTTTTACGCGTATTGAAGATTGTGTGGTTATCGCCCTAATCAATGAAGTGTTTGACGGCTGATCGGACGATGACGAGTTCATTAGAAAGTGCATGTTTTGGAGGATTCTATCTTAAACCACTTTACCGGATTGACATGCACGTTAAGTGAATAATAAAGTGTAGTGAAGTTGTTAACCTTTGGGAAATCTTTATTTTTCTTTTAATTTCTTTATACGTGCTTCACAAATGTTATGAGTTCAACAACTTCACTGCGCAATTTGTGAAAAGAAAACCGCAGTTGACCTTAAGAAGACCCTGCTGTATCATTAGACGCCAGAGCAGATTCGCCGAGAAGCAAAGGACCTCTATAAACAAAGATAAGCCGATTTGTATTAATTAAATTGTTTCCTTCATTGTATTACAATTTCTGCAATGCTGCGTCCTCTGTAGAACTACGCCTGGTACTAATGTGTTTATCAATTACTGTTATTTCGCTGTAATAGCTTAGCGTCCGGTGGTAAAATTCTGTCAGTTCCTTCTGTTATGCATTTTTTAAATATAATGCAGTACATTTTCAAAAGCTGTGTGTACAGTTCTAATAAGTAAAAAGTATTTTTTAGTCAATTTGTAGTTCATAAGTTTCTTTTAACCAACTTTGTTTATAATTATTAAGTTATTGCTAACGTGATTTACATTCTGAATGGACCTGCACCTTGTAAAAGTTCTAGAACACTAGAACGGGTAGAATGGCTTGCGTGTTTCAGTGACTTGAAGAGCCGAACTATAAGTTAAACCAAATTTGTGAGATCTGTATTGAGAAACCAGATTAAGACAGGTCTCATATAGAGAGCAACAACTCTTTCGATACTTAGAGTGGCAGAGTCCTAAGGGGTCGGCATGGCATTCTGAGGCACACTACTGCGATGTGGAAGACGACAGAAACCACCACCTTACGTCCCAAGTATACAACGTACTGTAAATGTTCTTAAGATTAGTTATGGCATCCTCTGGTGTAAAAGGTTCTGGAGTTAAAATACTCCCACATTCGGATCTCCGGGAGGAGACTAGTTTGGAGAATGTAATTGGCAAGTTTAAAGAAAGAGCCGGGAACATTTAGCTAGAATGTCAGAAAAGTAGAAAAGCGAAAGAATCTGAAAATTGAAATGGATAGGTTAGCATGAGACATACAAGGGATTAGCAAAGGTCGGTGGCCAGCGGCAGGGGATTTTTGAAGTGAGGACTTTTAAGCAATTCATGCAGGAAATTTGGGTGTGTAAATAGTTATGGGGAAAAGGATAGAGCACTGTATAGAAAACTGCTTACAAAAATCGAAAGAATACTCATGGTTAGATTCGGATCTAAACCGGTGGTTTAGATTCTAATTTAACCATGGGTAATAATAAAAATATACATGCCCACCTCTAGCTACAGTGGAAAAGACGTAGAAGCGATTTACAAAAATATCGAGAACAGATAGAGAGATCCGTAAAAGGACAAAAAAATTTAATAATTACGGGAGATTTTAATGCAGTGGTAGGTGAGGTTAGGAAAGGAGCGGTAGTAGGTTTATTTCGTTTAGGCACGAGAAACGATAAAAGGACAAAAACAATTTAACCATCATAAACACATTATTTCAACATCATGCTAGAAGACAATATACGTGGAAGATGCCAGGAGACATAGAAGATATCAAGTAGATTACATTCTTGTTTGAGAACGGTTTAGGAATCAAGTAAAAGACAGTAGAAGCTACCCAGAAGCAGATATAGACACCGACTACATCATAATAATTATGAAAGCCGCGCTTAAACTAAACATTTTGAAAAAGAACAGAATGATGCACTTTGACTTTGAGAAACTAAAAATAAAGATATCCACAAAAGAATTGAGAAAAAAATCAAACGAACTGCTAAACGACATAGAGAAAAATTCTTATACTAAGGAAGCAGAATCAGAATGGAATAACATTAAATCTAGCTTAAATATGGCGACCAGAGGTATTTTGGGGTATACACAAAAACAGACCAGACGAAGCAGGGAAACAGAGATACAAACTATGTAATGGGAAACTATTCGCAAAAGCAAAAAAACTAAGGAAAAATGGATTGATGAAAAGTATAAAAGGTACCAAGCAAATTTAAATAGGAAAGGCAGACGAAGCATACAAACCAATCAGAATGAATTTTGAGTATATAAAACCAAATAGCAAAAATATAAGAAGCGCGAAAGGAAACATCATTTCAGAAAATGTAGAGAAAGTGGTTGAATGGCAAGAATATATATGGAATTTATATGCTGGACCGCAATTAGAAGCACTAGAACAGGAATTAGAAATTTAAAAAGATAACTTGGGGTATCCTATACATAGAGATGAGTTTAAATTAGCATTCAAGAGTCTGGAAAATGGTAAGGCAGCGGGTATAGATAAGGTGCAAGCAGAATCTCCAAAAGCTGATGGACGAGCTATAATAAAACATCTCTTCCAACTTGTAAGTTACATGCAAGTAACATTCGAGATACGCAAAGATTTCAAACCTAACACCATAGGTACTATAAAAAAAGAGGTGCGAATAAATGTTAAAATTTTCGAACAACAAGCTTGGCAGCACACGATGAAAAATATTAACTAGAAATGGACAAGGATGAATGGAAAATGAGTAGAAGAAATACTAGTAGAATATCAATTTAGGTTTAGACGAAATAGGAGAACACGAGTGGCAATTTCAGCTTTAAGGGTGATAATGGTGAAAGCAATAAAAAACGGATAGGGTTTAAAGATCTGGAAAAAGCATTCGATAATGAAAAAAGGGAAAAATGTTCGAAATACTCAAACAGATTGGAATGGGTTTTAAGGATAGACGGATAGTACATAGCTTATACAAAGAGTAAACAGCGGTAATAGAATTAGAACAGAAACGTAAAAAAGTGAATATTAGGAAAGGAGTGAGATAGGATGTGCCCTATCTCCATTAATTTTTAACTTGTATATCGAAGAGGCAATGCATACTCTCAAATGCAGAAGGATATTTGGAGTTACTATGCATTGACAAACCATTGATATTCTTTGATTTGAAGATGATATAGCTAACAAGGAACAGTTCTTAATAGAATGGAAACAGTACTAACTGAGACATACGGTATAAAAACGAACAAAAATAAAACTAAAATACTAGTGTGTTGAGGATAGATAAATAAGACAAAAATCATAATACAAAAAGGAGCGAGAAATTACAAGAGATTAAGCATTTTTGCTACCTAGGAAGTCGAATAAGGCAAGATGGAAAAATTGCAAAAGATATAAAAGATTGCACAAGGCCGTTGTTACGTCATCATCGAACAATTCGGTATTTGTGACAATAAATACCATCAGTGCATTCATCCTGCAGTTTGAGTGAAACATTTTATATACCGACAGTAACAGTGCATAAAGAGAGTCGCATTCGAACCCTTGCAGAAGCCGGTTGTATTAGAGCTTTTGAAAGCGAGACTGACACCATTTCGTGCGTGTTACTGGTTCTCCGTCGAAAGCTTTTATGCGTGAACGTTCTATTGCCCACAGCGGCACAGGATAAAAGGTATTTATACCCTTTATTAAGTAGTTTGGTGTAGTTTTTAATTATTACATAATCGCTCCACCGCTATTGTTATTGCTACAAAAAGCAATTGGTCCTTCCCTGTAATTAGCATATCTTTATCAATTTATATCATCTCCTTAACCCCAATCAAGTCATTGGTCTTAAAGTCGATCCGAATTCACCAGTCTTATGGTATACGCATGTCCTAAACTTTGCATTCCAGCGAGCTTTTAATTAATTAATGATTTAGTTTTAAATTTGTGTTCAAGCTCCATATTTAGCGGGTTAAAATATGTATAATATTAGCTACATACTTTCGTTAGACTAAATTAAGTGATTTCGCCGTAATTAAAACCGGCAAGCGTTTTAATTACAAACAAATCCTTAATATAAAATTTGTTAGTTTTCAGTTTTAAATTTATTTTAGCGGTATAAAACACAAAGCAACCTGAAAACTATAAATCGCTTTATACTTCTCAAATAAGAAAGGAAAGGGATTTGCTTTGTATTTAAAAGCTATTGCACGTTTTGTATCACAACCCTTTCAGTCGGTTTGCAATAAATATTGAACATCTGCAGAAGTAATAGAATGTAAAAGCTGCAATCTTCTTGCAATATGTTAAGCCACATGTTTTAAACTTTCCTGTGATCTTTTGATGGTAAAAGCCGCTCGGGTTGTTAAGCGGTACATCTTATCTAAACACTTTGTTTGACGAACCGTTAGTCATAAAACGTGATTTATTGGTTTATACGCTGTCTTACCTTTTCGTGCTTTGAACAAATCATAATATTTTAATATTTCTCAGCCCACATTTGAACTTTGCGGTTTTACAGCATTTTTATAGTGTAGGCCGTTCAGAATAACTGTCAGAATGGCTCCCAAGAAAATACAGGTAGCTGAGCTCCAATTGCTTAAAATACGCATTATAGAAATGTGGGAACTTGGCAACGCTATTCAAAGTGACCCAACTTTAAAAACGTTGTTCCTTATTCAAACAAGGGGAGTACATGACCTTTATACAAATTTCAATAAAATTTTAGTTGACGTCTTAGCTTCGTGTGACGATGTAGAATCATTAAATTACAACGCCTTACGGAAGGAAGTAGATTCCGCTTATTTTTGCATACTGCTGCATCTCGAAACGATGCAAGAAATGAAAGCACCACAAATCACGGAAAATACTCCAAGCAGCACGGTATCAAAATTGGTACCGTTAAAGCTCTCACTCTTTAATAATGAGGTAACTGAGTTCACATCTTTTATTGATTTATTTGACAGTCTGGTCTATAATAACGCGTCGCTGTCCAATATTGAAAAGCTAAATCACCTTATTAATTGTTGTAGCGGAGAATCTTTAAGAATCGTTAAATCTGTACCCATTTCGGGGGATAATTTTATTATTTCCTATAACGCCTTGCGTGAGCGATTTAGCAACCCGCGTTTATTGGCAGCTTTGCATTGGAAAGCAATGAAAGACTTTCCACCTTTAAAATCAGAAGACCCTAAGAAACTTAGGGCACTTATTGATTGTTTTTCAGAGAACCTTGCTGTTCTAACTAACTTAAAGTTTCCCACTGAACATTGGAACTTTATTCTAGTCGATTTGCTTTTAGAAAAACTCGATCCGTTCACTAGAAAACGCTTCGAACTCCAATCGGATCCGAAGCAAATACCTAATTTCGAGGATTTGAGATATTTTTTAACCCAACAATGTGCAGCGTTGGAAACCTTTTCTTCAACCGCACCTGTTTCTTATTCGACGACTGTCCATACATCTCACACATCAGTGCCTAAGAAATCCTCAGCGTTTCAATTTAAACCAAGAGTTTCTTCTAACGTAGTTTCACTGGACACACCAAGTAGCTCCAGTGACTCAAAGAATTCATTTTCGCACCATTGTCCTTCTTGCAAGGGCAATCACTTAATTTATAGATGTCAATCGTTTCTAAAGAAAACTCCGACGGAACGTTTCGACATTGTCAAACGCTTACGCCTTTGTTTAAATTGCTTACGAACAGACCATGCGTCCATGCAATGCAAATCTTATAATTCCTGTCAAACTTGCGCCAAGCCGCATCATACCTTGCTACATTTTGAATCGCAACCTGCTTCTAGCCGTTCAGCTGAACCGATCGCTACACCTATGCATAAAATGCCAATAGGACGCAGTCAGCATCTCCTATTCCGGCAAATGTTTTGTCTTCACAGACGAATTCAAATCTTGGGGTTACTGTCTTACTCTCCACTGCTGTTGTGGAAGTTCAAGACCGGTCTGGTAGATACAAACAGATCAGGGTACTCTTAGACCCTGGCTCTCAAGCTAGCTTTATTCGAGACGATTGCGTGAGCAAACTTTGGCTTCCACGCATACGTTCTCAAGTTCCGATTTATGGACTTGGGCAGACAACTTCAGCAGTCAATAGGGTGCCGTCAGCTGCACCATTCGCTCTATTTTAGACTCTGAAAATCTCTAGAAGTCACAACTTTTGTGCTTTCGTCAATATCTGGCAAATTACTTAGCGTTGAAGTTCCTAATAATTGGGAACACTTATGCGGCCTGCACTTTGCAGACCCGACCTGGAACTCTCCAGGAACTATTGACATGCTCCTTGGAGCAGATGTTTATCCGTTCATCATCAATGGCGGTGTTATACATGGCAAATTTCTTCAGCCTGCCGCCATAAATACAATTTTTGGTTGGACTATTCTTGGTCCCACAAAAAGCTTGCAGTCTGATACTGTCCAAGCATTTTTTAATTCTGTAGAAGATCCTATCGACCAGACCCTAAGGCGGTTTTGGGAGACAGAAGAACTGCCATCCAAGCCTTATACTTCTCCAGAAGAAGAAAAGGCAGATTTGATTTTAGAAAACACGTTTTCTCGTGACCCTAGCGGTCGTTTTATTGTTGCGTTACCGTTCAACGATACTTTGCCCGTTTTTGATAATTCCTTTGACATGGCTAAAAAAAGACTATTTTCGTTGGAGCGCAAATTGCATGCTCAACCGGAGCTACGCGCCCAATACAACAATTTCATGCAGGACTATCTTGATGCGGGTCATATGGCATTACTCGATTCTCCGCCCGTTGGGAACGATAATTATTTTTTACCCCATCACCCTGTGTTTAAAGAGGAAGGTCATACTTCTAAAATTCGTGTGGTTTTTGACGCCTCTGCAAAGGCTAAAAACAACGTGTCACTTAATGACACTCAATTGGCTGGACCTAGTCTCCAAAATGACATTTCGTCAATCTTACTTAAATTTCGCTCTCATCGTTTCGTTTTTACTTGTGATGTTCGCCAAATGTATCGACAAATTTTGGTTACCGAAGAACATCGAAGGTTTCAGTTAATTGTTTGGCGGTTCTCCGCAGAAGAACCCGTTCAGACTTATCGGCTTAATACAGTGACCTATGGTATTAAGTCATCGCCTTATCTAGCATTAAAAACTCTTCAGCAATTAGCCATTGACGAAGGCAAAAGGTTTCCGTTAGCCGCTGAGGCTATACGGTCAAATCTATATATTGATGATTTCATCGCCGGTGGAGATTCTATACAATCGGCCCGCGAAATTAAAGATCAACTCATCCGACTTTTACATTTGGCTGGTTTTGAACTTCGAAAATGGAGTTCTAATTCAGTTTCTATTTTGGAAGGCATTCCGTCAGATTTTTGCCAATATACTTCTCTCGATTTCGATTCTGACGAATCAATAAAAATATTAGGTCTACAATGGTCACCTACAGAAGATATTTTCTCATTTCGGGTTAAACCATTAAACCCAATATGTACAAAGCGCAACATACTTTCGCAAGTTGCCAGAATATATGATCCATTAGGATTTTTAGCACCACTAACACTTTTGCAAAACGCCTAATCCAGCATCTGTGGATGTTAGGTTTAAATTGGGATGACATCCCACCAGCAGACATTTCGTCTCAATGGCAGCAATACCAAGAAGAGTTGCCGTTATTATCGTCATTAAAGTTACCACGTTGTTTACCCCCTTCGGATCCTTTTACTTGTCATTTGCATGGGTTTTGCGATGCTAGCGAGGTAGGGTATGCAGCGGTAGTGTATTTCCAGTTCATAAATCAAACTACTGGACAAATAACTGTACAATTTGTAACCGCTAAAACAAAAGTAGCTCCAATTAAGCGCATTTCAATTCCACGTTTGGAATTATGTGCCGCCGTTTTATTAACCGATTTACTTTCTTTTACCATTCGTTCTTATCAAGGCTTGATTGACATCTCCGATGTTTCAGCGGGGAGTGATTCTACGGTCGCTCTCACTTAGATACGTTCTCCACCTTTTCGGTGGAAAACTTTTGTGGCAAACCGTGTTAGTCACATTCAAGAAATCATTGCACCTAGTCGATGGTTTTATATTAAATCTTCGCATAATCCGGCTGATCCTGCATCTCGGGGATTAATGCCAAGCGCGGTTATCTCATGTTCGCTATGGTGGGCGGGGCCTGAATGGCTTCACTACCCTAGTGACTCGTGGCCGCCTCAACCAACATTGTCAACCTCAATTGCTGAGGTAACTACGGAAAAGAAGATCCTAACATTTGTCGCTCAAACAGATCCAAACGTCATTGACATTTTACTAAGTCGCTTTTCATCGTTATATAAAATACAAGGCATCGTGGCTTACATTTATAGATTTTCTAAACCCATGGCTCAACGTCATACGGGTCCCTTAACAGACATTGAATTACACAATGCTCTCATGATTATCGTTCGGCATGTACAAAATGTTACATTTTCAAAGGAAATAGCTTCGATCAAGGCAAACCGTAAATTACCTAAAAGCTTGCGAAAACTTTCTCCATTTGTTGATCCACAAAATATCTTAAGAGTAGGTGGGCGCTTGACAAATTCTTCGCTTTCCTATTTCAAAAAGTTTCCTGCGTTATTGCCTCAGCGGCACCGATTAACCGAACTTATCATTCGGTCAACTCATGAAAGGTATTGCCATCCCGGTGTTAATACCACAGCGTATCTTATCCAACAGAATTTCTGGATCCTTTCTATTAAAAATTCAATCAGAAATTATTTATCATCATGTCATAGATGTTTTCGTACCAAACCGGTCCTGGTAACTCCTCCTATGGGAGACCTACCGGCAGCACGTATTACCCAAATCAAAACTGCACATGGCACACTAAAACGACCTTTGGTCAAACTAGCGCCGCTACCGGTATTTTAATTTTATTTTTATGTTTAGATGTATATGCACATTTCTTACATGTATAGTAGTATATTATTTTTACATATTTGCTTATTTACATATATATTTTTATTTTTGCATAGTTGGTAATATCGCTCGCTGTAGTG
Source organism: Platerodrilus igneus (assembly GCA_036346225.1). Taxonomy (NCBI): domain Eukaryota; kingdom Metazoa; phylum Arthropoda; class Insecta; order Coleoptera; family Lycidae; genus Platerodrilus; species Platerodrilus igneus. Next base: position 3,833,630 of record JARFIW010001031.1, read on the forward strand.
TACCACCCTATCTTTCGTTACCTGTTTTCCTAGCAAGGTCAAATCCCATGTGATTTCCTTCACCCAACCTACTTCCCTCCTTTTCAAAATTCTATGAATTTGGTGGGCGGTATGTTACGTCATCATCGAACAATTCGGTATTTGTGACAATAAATACCATCAGTGCATTCACCCTGCAGTTTGAGTGAAACATTTTATATACCGACAGTAACAGTGTATAAAGAGAGTCGCATTCGAACCCTTGCAGAAGCCGGTTGTATTAGAGCTTTTGAAAGCGAGACCGACACCATTTCGTGCGTGTTACTGGTTCTCCGTCGAAAGCTTTTGTGCGTGAACGTTCTATTGCCCACAGCGGCACAGGATAAAAGGTATTTATACCCTTTATTAAGTAGTTTGGTGTAGTTTTTAATTAAGGCGGCTCCGTGGCGTAGCGGTATGTGTGTGACTACTACGCCCAAGGTCCCGGCTTCAAATCCCGACACGGTCCGCTTGAAAAATGTTAGGCGAGCATTTTTCGCAAAAATACACCCTCGTTCGGATGAGAGGTAAAACGGAGGTCCCGTGTGTGAGTGTTGTCACGCACGTTAAAGATCCCTACCTTGCTTGGAACAGCAAGGATTCGGCAAAATTCAAAATTTTCCAGGTAAAAAAAAACTCGCTTTCTGGCCAATGTAGTACCTTCGGGTGGAGCATTGGAAATTCACATGTAATGTAGTTTTTAATTATTACATAACCGCTCCACCGCTATTGTTATTGCTACAAAAAGCAATTGGTCCTTCCCTGTAATTAGCATATCTTTATCAATTTATATCATCTCCTTAACCCCAATCAAGTCAGCCGTGCTACATTTAACAAGATAAAGCAACTACTTTGTTCAAGGACAGAAAATACAGAAAGAAGTAAATACTACTGAAAATATACGTATGGAGTACTGCGCTATACGGTTGCGAAACGTGGTCAGTAGGAGAAGCGGGCAGGAAAAATGTGATGCTACAGGCCTATGATGAAGATATCTTCGATAGACAAAGTTAAAAACCAAGAGGTTCTAGAAATGGTAAGGGAAGAAACAAATATGCGGAAAACAGTAAAAAATGGAAAAGCTAAGACGATAAAACACATACTAAAGCATGAAGGAATAGTACGGAATACACTATAAGCAGAGAAAGGAAAAAAGAGAGGTAGATGTAGACCTAGATTAGGCAATTGCACACAGATAGGGAAAGATGTAGGTTTTGGAAATTTCAGAGAAATGTGTAGGTTAGTTCAGAACAGAAATCATTGGAGGTACGCGTCTAGAATTGAAGACCTAATGATTATGTTGATGTCGCCATTTTAATCTACACACTTGTACATAAGTATGACACCCCCACAATCCGCGTTACTTCTGGAGTATGGGTCGTTCGCGTTTGGAAATCACTTCTTAATGTCTATATACATCGCAGAGTATGCGAAATCAACAAATACACATGAGCTTTGGTTGGGGTTATAATTTTAATTATTTCTGAACTACGGGGTTTCCTTACTCCATCGACTGTGTCGAACAAGTTAACCCACTTCATGAATAACACTTCTATGAAGGTGCATGTACCTTCTCCGCCAAGGCATAATTTCTGCACGTACTGCGAGCATTTGTTTAAAAACACTGTTATTTGCTCAGAAAAAACGTCGATACAAATTACGAAATTGAAATTCTTTGGTAATTACACAATAAAGCGCCGACTGCTTGCTATTACTCTAAACGTTCCACTGATGGTAATATCCAATACCACGTTAAATAAAAGGGATGGGTTTTTAATGTTTCGGGATAGGGGATGTTTAACTGGATGACTGAATGAAGATCAGAATGACAATTTGTTGCTTTCTAGAAAAATGGCAACAGCATAAATAAATAACAAAGCTCCTTTATGAGCACTAAAGGATTTAGAAGTATGCGCTTTTTAATGTCCATTCCAAACAAAATAATAAGTTTTTTTGAACTCCAAATTGGGAATTTAACTACAAAATTTGATGGATTTCATTAATACTGATGAGCAAAATTGGTAATTGTTGAAAACTGAATTATGCACCATACAAACTTCAGTCTGTACACAACCTATTTCATATTCAAGGTTCGTATACTGTGTTTCAATATAATGCTGTTAAAGTTACTGAACTGATAATAACGCGTTGCTACTAGCAGGCTGCAAGTGCCACGAACATCCATAGACAAGGTAGTTGCGTTGGATGTATCTCCTTCTGGAGACAAAGTTCTCCAGCATTTAGATTGTGTTAGAGAATTGAATGCAATGGATGGACATGCACTTTTAGAACTATATGTATTGTGTTTATTTCGGTATACTATACTGTCTAGTCGCAGAGAGAATGATATAACCCATTTACTTTTATAGGTTACAGCGCTTAATGGAATTGGATTTTATTCGCAAATCCAGGAAAGCTCATTACATTTAATGAAATAAATAAATAGTAACGTTCACGTGCCTTGCGGTTAAATGACCAAATCTAAACACCCAGTGACCCTATATTTTCTTTCTTTCAATTACTAGCCCGACTTGAAATTATAATGTAGGCTTGGCATTTTTTTAATATTACGCAATCTGAAACACTTAAGCTTTCATACAAAGCCTAAACCATAACTTTAAATCGTTGAAAGAAGGAAAATGCAAAGTCATGAAAAGATTTAACCTTATAACCTAGCTATATGTTCTTAAACGCCCTACTAACTCAACAGGTTAATGAAACTCGCTACCCACAATAGTCCGCCCACTTAAAATGTATGTAGATTGTTAGATCCGCGTTAGATCCGGTTAGATTCACACAAAATAACGTCAAATCTTTTTTACAAAGTGTTTTTACACGTTAGAGTTTTGCGTGAGGTAGTTCACACGAGCCCACTTATAAATCCAAAACGAATCAAATTTAAGTATATTCATTTGCATTTTACTAGAGCCGCTTAGACCCCAAGCAAAAAATTATTCGAAACGATTTTTGTTAAGAACTGACAGCCAAATATATGGGTGGGCCAACTTTCACACTTTTTTGAAATTGTTAGTATTAAGATGAAAATGGTATCAAATGATTGCTTTTCGTTAGATTCAGTAAGATCCGATGGAAAAACGTTAGATCTGCTAATGGCAATAGCATATAAAAGATTTGACGTTGGTAAGTGGGCTAACTTCACACATTTATGAAAATTAATAAATAAACGGTTGTTTACATTTCAAATTGGCATAATAGGAATGCTAATAGAGGTCATATGTAGGACAGAAGTACATGGATGAGCCAACTAAGCAGAGGAATTGGATGGTTCTGGGACAATTCCACCTTATGGAATCCGCCTATAGAATCCACCTGCTTATGGGAATTTACAAGTAAAAATCCACTATAAAGTCTTATTTCAAGGGATTTCCACCTCGTAGGAAGGGATTTCTTCCTTGTTCCCTCCTTGTAGATCTCCTTGTGGGATTCTTACCCTCATTTTAAGAATTTTTACCGGTAACATTCTGAACCAAATAGTTTTCTTCAACTAACCAATTCATCTTTCGAGATAAATCTATCTTGTTCGGTGTCAATCAATATTGAATTTTTCTCAGCTACTTGAATTTCTAGGAGTTTTTTAGATAGCATCATCCCTCAGTAAGCTACCCTCATTTTCAGATTTTTTACCAGCAGCGATTTCTGACCATCCTTATAAATTTTTTTAGCCATGCGACACATCAAATTAGTCTAAAATTTTAAGCAGAATTTGAATCAGTAAACAGATTTAAAATCCGACCACCCCTTACCGTTTTACACACATACCCTCTGCGAGATAGATCTTTCTCCACATTTCCACCCACGAGATAAATGTACCTTGTTTGGTATCAATTAATATCAGATTTTTCTCAGCTACCCGAATTTCTAGGAATTTTTCAGATTGCATCATCTCCAGGAAACTACCCTCATTTTAAGAACTTTTTACCAACTGGTTATTTAATCACCTTCTATATACTTTTTAGGGGGTTCGAGATACGGATTCATCTTGCTGTTTTACGCAAAATCCGAATCTGCAAATAGATTTAAAATCGGGGCAACCCCTTACCGTTTTACACACATACTCTCTAGCGAGCATATTTTTGTTTCTTTCGAGATAAATATACCTTATTCTTAAGCATTATAGAGAGATTCAAAACCTGTTCTTTAATAAAACATTCTACACCCTACACACTTTATCAAAAGCATGAGATACTTTTAAACAGGGTGAAAATTTTATCAATTTCCTAGCTTTACATTTTAATTTCTAAATGCATGTCATAACATAATTATGTAGTTAAGTCAATGCTAAACTATGTATATTTAATCTATACAACTTACACCTAACACCTAACCTATATCTTTATGTCCCCATGCATAGGTTGCTGTACTATTAGGGATGACGTACCTTTTGTCATCCTCGCCCGATAAACTAATTTAATTAATTAATTGGGTATAAAGTTGGTGTTTATGACTTCGAATACACACCATGCTATGCATAACGGCATCACAATTATTATGTACAATGTCCTTAAAACTATTTACATTAATATTCTTAACTACACTTCGTGTGACCCCTTTAATCTTTTTAATCGTGTCTTTCGCGCTTACAATACAGTAGAACTTAGCCCTACTACCAACAAATTCTATTACTAGATTCTCATTAAATTCGTCTTTGAATTTCCCTACAACATTTTTGTTGACAAGAGGTATATTGTATTTATTATCCGCGGGGTGGTCATTCTTTTAAGATAAATATATCTTGTTTGAAATCAACTAATATTAGATTTTTCTAGTGAGCCCAAATCTGTAAATAGATTTTAAATAGGACCACCCCTTACAAAGTTACGCCTTTTAAAGACCCAAATCTCTAATTTTGTGCATCTACGAGGGCTATTTTTTTTCAAAAGTCCGATCGGTCGCGAAATAAAAACTCCCCTAAAAATCGGATGAACCAGTGCGCAGATGTGTTGCGTAGCGTCACTAGCATGGCTGTCAATTGCGTCGCGTCACTTCCGTTTAGTTGTGTTCACGTAGGTAGCACGTAAACATGTCTACAACAATAGCAACTCCCATCAGGTGTGAAGTTCGTGCGGTAATTCGATTCCTTCAGGCTGAGGGGTGTAATGCAGCCGAAATTCATCGACGAATAAGTACTGTGTACGGTGAAACTTCAATGAGTGACAGCAAAGTGCGACAATAGTGCAGAAACTTTAAAGCAGGACGTACAGATGTTCATGATGCAGGCGGTCAGGAAAGGAAGTCAGTGTCAACAAAGACACTCCTACAGTCTTTTCAATGGGAAGTGTTTGGTCATTTACCATACAGCCCGGACTTGGCTCCATCTGATTTTCACCTGTTTACTCACATGAAACGCTGGTTAGGAGGACAACATTTTGGCACAGACATTGAGCTGCAAACCAGCATACAAACATGGCTGAACACACAGGCGGCTACGTTCTACAACGAGGGTATTAGGAAGTTGGTACCACGCTACGACAAATTTCTAAATCTGAGTGACGACTATGTAGAAAAATAGAGTAATTATGTGAGTACTTGTTACAAATGAATAATTTTTGATTTGTACTGTGGTTTTTATTTTGCGACCGTTTGAACCTTGAAGAAAAATAACCCTCGTATATTTAACTCCATCTTTAAAACCTTTTTTTCCGTACCCAAGATATATGCTTTAACCAACCATTTTTTGAGAATCTAAAACCGCTGTGTCAGCGAACACCACGTGGAGATAACACGTATACTCTGTCCACCAGGATAGAAGCAGGAAGGATTTGAAAGAAGGGAAAGTGGGAAAAGAACTTAAAAATTATAGAATCTTAAAACTAATGTATACAATAGATTTTCAAATATACAAATATATATATATATATATATATATATATATATATATATATATAAGCTTCACTCTTAGTTAATGGACTGGTCTAATATTTTATGTTTTATAAATTATTTTTATTGATGAAAAATTGGGATGATGTAGTCCAAATCAAAATGCAATATTGTATTTAGCACAACATTTAATTAAGACCTTACGTTTCGGCAAAGGTTTTGCCTTTTCAAAGGTACTGCAAAAATTGACATACAGAATGACATTAGTGAAATATTAAAATACTTACTTAAAAGTTGTTAATGCAGAAATACATATATATAGGTAAACACCACCATAATTGAAATGGCGAGGTCACAAATTAAAATAACAAAATGGAGCACTCCTAGGGTGTAAAAATCATTCTAGTAGAAGATTGTCATTAATACATATTATAATGTCAAAAGACAAGTAATGACTGAAACAATTTTGAAAAGAATGCGTGAATCATATGTAGCCTATTAAGTTATAATAAAAAGCTAATTAGATGATATTCGGTTGTTATTAAATGTTTGGTAATTTCTTTGAAATCCTGTATAAATTTTCGTATATGGGATGCAAATTTTGTGTATCTTGTCTGAAGTTAATGGCATTAAGTTCACTGTATATATAGTAAGCCTCTAAGAAAAGTCTCATTTTATAATTAGTTTCAGAATCCAAGATAACTACTTCTTTATAATTTGGAGTGTGAAGGGTGTTACTAATGTGTTGAGACAAAGCACAGCTTCTTTTATGTAATTTTGCATCAGACCTGTGTTGAATAATGCGATTCTTTAACCATTGGGTGGTGTTACCGATATAGGTTTTTTTCACATGAACAAGTTATTTTATAAATAACATTACTTCTAAATAGTATGTTAGTTTTGTCTTTTACTTTTGTGAAAAAGTTTCTCATTGATTTTTCATAAATATTTACTATTGAGAGATTTGGTTGACGTAAAATTCTTGCTAACAAAGGAGTTAAAGTTTGTATAAAAGGTAATTTTTTATAAATCAAAGTGTTAGGTTTGGGTTCAATATTGCCAAAACGTATGTTGGTGTAAACTAATTTTTTAACCAGTTGTTTGGGGTAACCATTATTGCAAAGGGTCATTTCTAAAATTTGTAGGTTTTCTTTATAAACTGTGGTTCTGCGATCATCTGTATCCTGTGTTTTAGAGCAAGTGCAGTATTAATCTTATGGCCAAAAGAATGATAGGAGAAATAATTTATGTACCTTCCAGAGTTCGTGGGTTTTTTATAACAATCAAATAACAGTTTATTTGCTGAATCTCGAATGACTAGAGTGTCTAGAAATGGAATTTTACTTTCAACTTCCAGTACATGGGTAAACTTCAGATGTTGATTGAAGGTATTGAAACAATCTAAAATATGTGGTACTTTTTCAAGGGAGCTGAACATAAGATGTCATCCACATATTTTACAAGAAAAATCATTTTAAAATTCAATTTTGGTATGACAGAGTCTAGCAAATGATCCATTATTATTTGGGCAATTATGGGTGATAGTGGGGAACCCATGGGGTACCAAACTTTGTAAATAAAAACGTCTTTGAAAACAAAATAAGTGTTGTTGAAAATTAGTGTAATAGATGCTAGAAACAATGATTTTGAAAGGGTGGTATGTGGTTTGATGTTATCCCATTTATTAGAAATTAAGTTCAATGCCATGTCTAAAGGTATATTAGTGAAGAGGGAGGAAACGTCCAATGAGAGTAAAATGTGATTTTCAGGTAATTGAAATCGACGGAATTGTGCAACAAAAGTAAAAGTATCTTTTGTATTATAACCTTGAAGAGAAAAAGCGGTTTGAAGAATTTTTGCAATAAATACTGCTAATTGATACGTTGGAGTGTTAAGAGTGGAAATAATTGGTCGTAATGGACAACTATCTTTATGAATCTTTGGAAGGCCATAATACTTTCCGGGTACAGAATTAGTTATTGTTAGCTCCTTTTTTTGAGAGTCTGAAATCAGATGTTTAGAATGTAAAATTTTGATATGATCATTAACTTTTTTTTGTATCATGAAAGTAGGATCTTTATGAATTATTTGATAAATGTGATTATTATCAAGCAACTCTAAAAATTTTTTTATGTAGTCTTTTTTATTTAAAATTACAGTGACAGCTCCTTTATCAGCCTTTGTAAAAATAATGTCTGGATTTTCCTTGAGAAACTTCTTCACTTTTAAATACAAAATTGAATCTACATTACAAATGTTTTTGTTTTTTGGATTACTGATGTAATTAGTGATACAATTGGTAACTCTAGCTCGTAAGTTGTTTTTTTCTTGTTGCGAAAGTTCATCATTGTCCAAAATGTTTTCAACATGACCCAACATTTTTCCCATATTAATGTCACTAATATTAGTCTTTAATATAAATTTTGGTCCTAGTGACAAAAAATTAAGGATATCGATAGGCACTAATTTATCACTTAAGTTCACTATCCATTTATCGTTATTATAAAATAGTTTATTACTACAAATTTTAGAAATGACCCTTTGCAATAATGGTTACCCCAAACAACTGGTTAAAAAATTAGTTTACACCAACATACGTTTTGGCAATATTGAACCCAAACCTAACACTTTGATTTATAAAAAATTACCTTTTATACAAACTTTAACTCCTTTGTTAGCAAGAATTTTACGTCAACCAAATCTCTCAATAGTAAATATTTATGAAAAATCAATGAGAAACTTTTCACAAAATTAAAAGACAAAACTAACATACTATTTAGAAGTAATGTTATTTATAAAATAACTTGTTCATGTGAAAAAACCTATATCGGTAACACCACCCAATGGTTAAAGAATCGTATTATTCAACACAGGTCTGATGCAAAATTACATAAAAGAAGCTGTGCTTTGTCTCAACACATTAGTAACACCCTTCACACTCCAAATTATAAAGAAGTAGTTATCTTGGATTCTGAAACTAATTATAAAATGAGACTTTTCTTAGAGGCTTACTATATATACAGTGAACTTAATGCCATTAACTTCAGACAAGATACACAAAATTTGCATCCCATATATGAAAATTTGTACAGGATTTCAAAGAAATTACCAAACATTTAATAACAACCCGAATATCATCTAATTAGCTTTTTATTATAACTTAATAGGCTACATATGATTCACGCATTCTTTTCAAAATTGTTTCAGTCATTACTTGTCTTTTGACATTATACTATGTATTAATGACAATCTTCTACTAGAATGATTTTTACACCCTAGAGAGTGCTCCATTTTGTTATTTTAATTTGTGACCTCGCCATTTCAATTCTGGTGGTGTTTACCTATATATATGTATTTCTGCATTAACAACTTTTAAGTAAGTATTTTTAATATTTCACGAATGTCATTCTGTATGTCAATTTTTTGCAGTACCTTTGAAAAAGGCAAAAACCTTTGCTGAAACGTAAGGTCTTAATTAAATGTTGTGCTAAATACAATATTGCATTTTGATTTGGACTACATCATCCCAATTTTTCATCAATAAAAATAATTTATAAAACATAATATATATATATATATATATATATATATATATATATATACATATACAAATATATACAACTATCCTATATCTTTTTGCCCCCATGCGTAGATTAATATGCTTCCGGGGATTACGTAAAGCTTGTCATCTTCCCTTGATAAACTAATTTTATTAATAAGCTGCGTGAGTTAAGGTTCGTGGCTTGGGAGCGGCCTGTTTAAAAAACCATTTCCAAACTTCTTAACAATTTTTATTTCTTAAATAGACATTAATTATGAAATTTTACAAAGCTTGAATTAAATTTATCCTAAGTCCGAAAATAACTAAAAAATGTACTATTTTGAGTAGCAAGTAAACTGCAATGTAAAAGTTAATCACTTGACTGACTGTCGTCAACTGAAGCTGCCGGGTTTTTTATAATATCCCTATTTCCTCACATGGCTGTGGGAACTTGCAGATCTCATGTCTGCTTATTCTTAACTCTATTCATAATTACATTGTTGTAATCTTAATTTCTAACTAATCACGGTACTTAACCGTCGGTGACCGTCTGTGACCTACTATTTGCAGTGTCACTATCGTCTGCAATACAAAGTACCGCATCCGTTTCATGAACGTTAATAAACTTTACAAATTGTCCTTGTGTTACAATGTTGCACTTCACTTGGCGTATTCTTAACACTTTCTGTTATTTTCCTAATTATTCTATTTTAATATGTATACATCAATTGGGGATCCTCTTCATAAGTTTCGTATGATTCTTCGCGTTTATAATTGTTCTAATGGTTTTGATCATTGTTTGTACTTGGTCGAATGTTATTATTCTGGTTATTTTCCGATGTAAAAGCGCGTTTTTGGTTAGGGTTAGGTTGAATGTGTGTTATTTTTATATTTGGTCTGGTGTTACCAGATGAGGTATCCATTGGTGTGGGTTTATAATAGTTATTAAGAATGTTGTTATTGTTTGTCATTGGAGAGTTTCTAATAGGGTTCGCGTTGAATGCTGGTCTTTGTTGATTTACGTTTTGGTTGAATCCTGGTCGAAATGCGGGTTTCGTAAAATTCGGGTTATTAAAGTTTGCGTTATTAAAATGTGGATTATTGGTTTGCGGTTGGTTTGTTTGTGTATTGAATGGGGTGCATTTTTGTTGCGGATTTGTTTGTCTCGCGGGTTGTATGGTTTTTATTGGTGAGTAACTTTTATTCGAGTTGGGGTTGTATAATCTGTTTCTGTAATACATTACGTTTTCTTCTTCGATTATCATGTCCATAGCTTCCTTTAAGTTTTGGGGATGTTGAAATCTGATTTTGTCTGAAAGTCGTTCTGGTAGTGCATTTAGATATGTGTCTAATGCCATTTCGTCACACATATTTGCTTTTAAAAGTCTGATATTTTGGTCGGTTTCCTCAATTTTTAGTTTTGTCAAGATTAAACTTCTTACGTCTTGATATTTTATTAAAAATTGGTACGGGAAATGTTTATTTTCCATTCTTAGGTTTATTAAGTCACGTGCTAGGCATTTTAAGTTACGTTGATCATCAAAATATGCAATCAATACTTGTTTGAAGTCGTCCCATTGTTCTAAATCGTCTCGACTAGCAATTAATGTTAGTGCTCTTCCGGTTAGTTTACTGATAATAAGGCGTAGGAGTAATACGTTTCTTTCGTTGTCTCTGGGTTTATAAAAATTTTTTAAAAATATTCCGCAGGTTGTTATAAAATTACGGAGAAGACATTGGTCTCCGTTAAAGACCGGTACGGTTTCCAAATATAGTTTCATATCTCCACTCATTTTGACTGGGGGGATGTGTTGTAAAAATTAATATTTAGTTTGACTTTGATTATTTTCAAATTTTGTAAAAATTGGGATTTATTTCGCGGTTTGTATTGTATTCCTTGGATTTATTAATATTCCGTTTGGATTGCGTCGGGTTACTTGCTATTTTTAGCTTGGGTCGTTTTAAATTATTTAAAGAGTTGAATTGCTTGTTTTGTATTTAATTGCACGGTGTTGTACTTGTTTTATGGGTTTTGCGCTTGATACTATCTTGGTTACGTTTATTTTTAATTTATTGGTGTTAATTTTATTGTAGGTTTGATCTCTGGAGTTTCGATGTGACAGTGATTTTTGTGGTAATTTATTTCACTTCGCTTGCTTTGCGTCAGTTAAAAGTTTTCTACTTTTAATTCCGCTGATTTTAACTCTGTTAGTAGCAATTATCTCTTCCCGTGGGTGTGTGTAATTTATAAGTGTGTCTACGATGCTTCTTGTCTTGTGAACTTAAGTGTTAATTATAAAGTTTGTCAGGTGTCGTCTTTTGCGTTGTTCAAAGTTGTATAAAATTTCTTCTTTCGTAATTAATACAATGATCTTGTTCTGGTTACCATGTTTGAAACTACTGTAAATGTTACTTTTCAGTCAGTTGTCTGCGTCAGTGTTTCTGTTGCAATATTATTTTTTTAAATCTACTGTAGGTGTAATTTTCAGTTGGCATAGAAACGAACTTTTGCGTTGTTTTTGTAACTAATTATCTCGTCTTGTACAATGTTGCGTTTGGAATGAATCAAATTTATATCTTGTTAATTGTTGTAGTATTTAATTATAATTGTCAAGTCTGAATGAGTATGTGCAGAAATTATGGCTTGGCGGAGAAGGTAGATACACCTTCATAGCTTGGAGTGGGTTAACATATCGGACACAGTCGATGGAGTAAGGAGACCCTTAAATTCAGAAATAATTAAAACTATAACCCCAACCCAAGCTCACGTGTATTTGTTGATTTCGCATACTCTGCGGTGGCTATAGACATTAAGAAGTGAGTTCCAAACGCGAACGACCCATACTCCAGAAAACGCGGATTGTGGGGGTGTCATACTTATATACAAGACGTTATCATAATCATTAGGTCTTCAGTCCTAGAACTGATTGGACAAGTACTTCCAAAGTGTGTCTACGATGCTTCTTGTCTTGTGAACTTAAGTGTTAATTATAAAGTTTGTCAGGTGTCGTCTTTTGCGTTGTTCAAAGTTGTATAAAATTTCTTCTTTCGTAATTAATACAATGATCTTGTTCTGGTTACCATGTTTGAAACTACTGTAAATGTTACTTTTCAGTCAGTTGTCTGCGTCAGTGTTTCTGTTGCAATATTATTTTTTTAAATCTACTGTAGGTGTAATTTTCAGTTGGCATAGAAACGAACTTTTGCGTTGTTTTTGTAACTAATTATTTCGTCTTGTACAATGTTGCGTTTGGAATGAATCAAATTTATATCTTGTTAATTGTTGTAGTATTTAATTATAATTGTCAAGTCTGAATGAGGTTGCAATATGCGTTTTTATTTATAGGTTTCTTAAGTTGGTTTTATATTTAGACGTATTTTTCGTATTTAAGATGATGTTTTTATAAGAGTTTGCGGTTGTAATTTCTATGTTTTATTTTAATTAATAATGCGTGAGTGTTATTCTGGTAGATTGGAAGGTTTTCGTATGGTTATATTTAGATTCGTGATGCGTCTTGGATAGCTTTGTATTCGTTGCGTTCAAGGTGAATGATTTTATTCAATGACGATACTCGCGTTTGGATTTGCGCTTTGTTAGTTCTCGTAATAAAAATGTAGGTTCATAATAGATTGCAAGTTGTGTTTATTATTTTACGAAATGTGATGATTTGCGTCTGGATAATTCGTTTCAATATTCTTTGTGCGTTATATACAAAGATCTTGGTGATAAATTGTGATTTTATTTTTGGGGTATTGCGCTAGTTAATTTTCGTATTGTTGAATTAAAAATTCGTTTTTGTCTTGTTTCTAGCAATTCTTGCGCCAGTTAATTTCGTAATAATTGTCTCAAGTGCGCCTGAAATGTGACTTTGTTCTCTCAAGTTTTTTATGTCTCTTTTGAACAAAAAAATAAATTTTCTCAAACATAACTTGAAGATAATCCCTTGCAATAGCTAAGTGGATTATTTTCATTAAATTGCATAAAATAATGGTATTAATAGTCAATATACATATATAAATCATAAAATCTCTTATGCTAGCAAATATCAAATATGTTTGGAAACTAAAATGAAAAATTCAATTGGTTTAAGGAAAATGAACTTACACTAATTGTTTTGTTGATTTCTTGAAGCCCGTCGATTTTTCTACTTTCTCTACGTCGGTTTTCGGATTCGATCTATGCTTGTATCTTCTCCGTGTTTTTTTTTGTTGAATTTGAACGATTTTGTTTCGCCTTCAACATCTGTTTGTTTGCTGGGTTTGAACGATTCTTGTTTCGCCTCCAACTTTTGTTTGGTTCTGTCAAATTTGGAATTGAAATTCCAAACCACCAGTTCTTCGAATTTGGGTTCCCTAGTGACCTTTTGACATCAGTTACGACTGCGCCAGTTAAGGTTCGTGACATGGGAGCGGCCTTTTTAAAAAACCATTTCCAAACTTCTTAACAATTTTTATTTCTTAAACAGACATTAATTATGAAATTTTACAAAGCTTGAATTAAATTTATTCTAAGTTCGAAAATAACTACAACATGTACTATTTTGAATAGCAAGTAAACTGCAATGTAGAAGGTAATGACTTGACTGACTGTCGTCAACTGGGGCTCCCGGACTTTTTATAATATCCCTACCCCTTCACATGGCTGTGGGAACTTGCAGATCTCATGTCTGCTTATTCTTAACCCTATTTATAATTACACTGTTGTAATCTTATTTTCTAAGTAGTCACGGTACCTGACCGTCGGTGACCGTCTGTGCCCTGACATCTGCAGTGTCACTTTCGTCTTCGATACAAAGTAGCGCATCCGTTCTCATGAACGTTAATAAACTTTACAAATTGTCTTTGTGTTACAATTTTGCACTTCAATTGGCGTATTCTTAACACTTTCTATTAATTTCCTAATTATGCTATTTTAATATGTATATATCAATTGGGGGATACAAAACTCATGTATAAATTGTGTTTTTTACTCCGGATACATACACCGGCAGGTACACGATACCACCCAAATAAGAATTAGATGCTTGGTGACTCGTCTACGCATAGGCACGCCCCTGCCCATGGGCACCTCTGTGTGTGCGCACCTCTGCCCATGCGCATCCCTGCGCATGCGCACCCCTGTCCATGCGTGCCCCTCTCTGTGTGACTGCTATTTCGTGGTTACGTCATAGCCTTTTATAAATAAAGAGCAATGTAATACCTTTATAAATTTTTATTCTGACATTATACATAGCAAAATTTAAAAATATTTAATGCTAAGCATGGATCCATTTAAACTTAATTTTAATACAAAGTTATACACAGAAAACAGTCCTTTCTTTATGTTTGCTGAGAGTGGTTTTAATTTTATCTAATTTTATTCGCAGCTTAAAATTTAAATCGACGCCAAAGTTCTCTATCTCCTTTTCTAGCCAATAGTTTGATACATAGAGACCGTCTAGGTTTTCGAATTGTAAAATGTACCAAAGTTTATCTCTATATTAAAATCTTTGATTCCACCGACAACCAGATCCATTCCTTCGTGTAATTTTGCAGCTTGTGACAATCTTTTAATCGCAGCTCTCCCACTAGATCCGGCATACGTATCTTGTTAGCTTAATCGACTTCTTCTCGTCAGTATTGGAGAGAATCCTTATTCTTCCACTCGGTGTTGCGTAGTTGCATGTCCACCACTTTTGGAAATATATGGTCGTTATAAGTTGTAAGACCCTTGGTATTAAATGATCCGAAAGTTCTTTACTAGGCAAATATACAATGTTTAGCGGAACCCTTTCCATGTGGTGTACGCCAAGGTATATAAATTTTTAACTTGTAATTTTGATCAACTCGACGGTACTTTAACAACTAATGCTCTGGAACATGGTTCACTCGCTTTTTATGCTAACGGTCAAGCGCGCGCAGTTCCTTATTATGTTAATCGGTGTTATATTCAAGTCTTGACAGGAAAAGTGACGCTTATAGTTGTTTTATAGCGGGTTCTACCTATTTGTATTTAACCATCAACACCATTTTTAGACTTTTTTTGTTTAAAATTTACTCTTAGCGATATTTTTTCTGCTCATATTTTTTCTTTAATGAGTGGTCTAATGTGGTTTAATTGAAAATTGCGGGTCTGCCTTGATTGATGTTCAACTTTCGCTGCATGTTACAACCATTCTATTATTACTAAGCGAGTTATGTAATCCCCCAATTGATATATGTAGAAAGAAATAGAATAATTAAGAAATTATTAGAAATGTTAGGAATACGCTAAGTGAAGTGCAACATTGTAAATCAAGGACAAATTATACAGTTTATTAACGTTCATGGGAACGGAAGTGCTACTTTGTAGCACAGACGATAGTGACACTGCAGATGTAAGGTCACAGGCGGTCACCGACGGTCACGTACCAAGATTACTTAGAAAGTAAGATCGCAACATTGTATTAATGAATAGAGGTAAGAATAAGCAGACATGAGATCTGCACGTTCCTACAGTCATGTGAGGGGGTAGGGATATTATAAAAAGCCCGGGAGCCCCAGTCGACGACAGTTAATCCACTGATCAGCTTTAGCATTGCAGTTCGTTAGATTACTCATTTTAGTACAATTAATATTAATTTTCGGACTTAGAGTAATTTTAATTCAAGATTGTCAAAATTCCAAGTCAATTCTGTATCAATAAAAATAAATTGTTTAGAAATGGTTTTTTAAAAAGGCCGCTCCCTAGCCACGAACCTTTACTAGCGAAACTTAATATTTCTGCGTATAGTATTATTCGCTAAAAGACCTCGTTATAATTTATATAAGAATTTGCTGTATGTAGTATGCACTAAATGTGATATTTTCGCGGAAAGAAAAGAACAAAGTAGGGTGGATCAGTTCAAATCGAGCTACTAATTGAAAGAAAGAAAATATGGGGTCACGGAGTGTTTAGATTTGGCCATTTAACCGCAAGGCACGTGAACGTTACTATTTATTTATTTCATTAAATGTAATGAACTTTCCTGGATTTGCGAATAAAATCCGATTCCATTAAGCGCTGTAACCTATAAAAGTAAATGAGTTACTTCATTCTCTCTATACGACTAGTCGGTATATACAGATATACAAACACAATACATATGGTTCTAAAAGTGCATGTCCAACCAGTGGCGTAACTACGATTTTTGGGCCCCCCCGCAAAAATTTTAAAGTGGGCTCTCTTTAAAATGTATTACTTTTACTGGCTTATATTTAGCCATATTTTTAAATTATAGTACATGTAGAGAAGGAAGCAGTATAGAATTAAATACATATACTATATTAATCAAGTGCTTTATTAATTATAAAACCAAATTACATAAATTCAAACTTATAAGTTAATTAATATTAAATCTACATATTTATACGCCGCACAAAATTATTTACACCTAAAATTTGATACAGTAAAAACCTATGAGCTAGCAGACATTCCAAATCAAATTCAAAATTTTGTTTTTCTTGCATGTTTTGCTGCAAACGCGTTTATTGTATCCTCTATATTCATATTTTTGGCAGTGTCATGTTCTACTGCTAAGAGGGATAAATCGTCTAATCTATCTTGTGAAGTGCGGTTCCTAAGATAATTTTAATAATTTTTAATTTTGAGAAAGATCTCTCCGCACTTGCAACGCTAACGGGTAAAGTTAGGTATAACATTAAGGCTGTTATGGTGTTTGGAAAACTGCTAGAACCTGTAGATTTGGAAAGTACTAGATATTCTAAAATTGTAAGATACCGTTAACATTTTTAATTCATCACAAATAAGTCTATTATTTTTGAGTGTAGTAAGTTCTATACCTATAGCATCATTTAAATCTTTGTAGTAAAATTTTTGCAATTGTTTTGCCTTAGATAAAATATCGTCTGCAGTTAAATTCAAAATACATTAGGTTCTAAGAAATTAAACTTTTCGTTTACATGAAAAAGCGATTTAAAACGATTCGACAGCTGTGAAATTATAATATCCATTACGCGATAAAATACATTTATTTTAAATTTAAATTCTTCATCATTAAATCGATAATCATTGGATAATTCATCGTAATGCTTTTTATTTTTGGTTGCCTTTTTTATAAATTCCGGTTTAATATTCCATTGCCCTGCAACTTTCGCTGCTTCCTCCTTGATGTTGGAATAGTTATTTCTTGTTTCCTTGAAAAATTTTAAAGTTTTTGAAATAAGAGAGTTATCTGATTAATATTCGCCTTTTCACTCTGAGCAGTTTGTGAGAGCTTGTTAAGCTCTTCTAGAATTTGACTTAAAAACACTTAAAAAATAAAATTAAAATTATCCATGCTAGTTAATATTTGCTTTGCGTCATTTCGTTCATCTGTTTTTTGATATCATAATAATTTTATTAAGAGACATTACTATATCTTTATACCGAATTCTTATGGCAGCTAAAGATTTTACTCGATCCGCCCAACGTGTCGGATTTAAGCGTTTCAATTGTGTGAAATTTTCTTTAAAAACAGAAAGCCAATTCCATCTTACTATACTATTAGCAAAAATGTATATATGTTTTATAAAAGTAGAAAAACGATTCTATTTCTTTTATACCTTTAACGGCATCATTTATGACTAGATTTAAGTTATGGGCACTACAGTGCATATATAAGGCTGCAGGCTCTATGTTTAAAATTCTCTTTGCACGCCAGAATACGTACCGCTCATAACGTTAGCTCCATCGTAGCCCTGCCCTCTACATTTATTTATATCTAATTGCATGATGGTTAAATTGCTTAATATAGTATTACATAGTCCTTCAGCAGATTGGGACTCTACTTTTGTAAAACCCACAAAAGTTTCACAAATATCTATTTTGGTTACCTCTCCCAAGCTGTCTTTTTAAAATCAATATATCTTACAATTTTACTTAATTGATCAATCTTAGTTATATCCTGTGTAGTGTCTATTATGATTGAGAAAAAGGAGCGGATCTAATTTTATTTAATAAAATATTTTTAAGTGTGCGCTTAAAGTATTAATAATATCGTTTTGAATTTTTGGGAAAGATATTTAATTGAACCTTTGGGTCGTTCAAGCACTTTTTGTAATATAGGATCATAGTTACTAATTAAATGAACTAAACTTAAGAAATTACCGTTGTAACTGTCTTTTGAATCAGAAAAACTTTCTCTATGTCCTCGAAATGACAGCATGCGCTGGGATAGTGTTAAAGTAACATTGAAAAGTCTGTGTAAAACATTTTTCCAAAATTCAGTTTCTTGTTTTAATAGTAGAGTATCTTTCTTATCTATGGTATAATTTTTTCCACATATCGTAAATAAAACAACAAGTTAAATGAGATTGAGCAAGCAAATGCTCTTTAATTTTTTGATAAACCCTGCCAATCATTAATTCCGGTCGTCCAACTTGACCTTACTGAAGCAAACAGCCAACATGGTTGACAATAAACACAATTTTTAATTTAGAATAACACAACCACCCATTTGAATTGTGTGGTAAGTTTAACGTATTGCTTTTATTTTCGCTTGCAGTTATTAAGTAATAATAGTGAACTGAAAAACTTCTATTTTTATTATCTTTAGGAAACGCACCATCTGGTCTACACAATCCGTAATTAATTATTTCTTTTCTTAAATTGTCATGTTGTAAAACATTGATTTTTAAAAATGTGCAAAATCGGTTGGATATTCTTTCGTCAGATCCATAGATAGTTCATTAAGTGAAAAGTACTACTCACATTTACCTCTGTAATTGTAGTGGTATCTAGTTCCAAATTTCTATCGCGGCCGTCATTATGTGATGTACTTGCGCCCTGGGTGAGAGTTTTAAAATTGTTGACGACTGCTGTTCGTCTGTAGCGGAACTAGTAGATGCTACTGTCGAAAGCCCAATTTCTTTCATAGATTGTTCTTGTTTTCGGACTCTTTAGAAGTAAAAAGGAACTTATTTTTGGAATCTTGCTCTTTGATTCTTCCAATAGTTTCCTTTTTCGTTTTTTGCAGCGCCGCTTGTAGTGCTCATTGTATATTATTTCCTGCAATTTTGAATGAAATTAATTATAATGTAATTAGATAAGTAATAATTATTTAAAAGCCTTTTGAAATTACAAATAACACATACATACTTTGCTTTAAATGCTTTAATTAACAAAATATAAATGATTTTAATATTTTTATTGAATGCTTAAAGATTTATTTATATGTATTTCTCAGCGCGACTTCAACTATGATCAAATCAATAGTAGTTTAATAAAAATAGATATAAATACTTACGTTTAAATATGAAAGACCTCCTGTAATACGAACACAACACTATTGAGTAAAACGTACTGGAATGCTTTTTACTTCCTTTCCGTTATATATAATGCAGCTAATGCAAATACGTTGCAACCAGCTGACTAGAAACCACAAAATGAATTTCTTTCTAGTATTATATTTCTAGAAAGCGAAGGTTACTAAGCTACCTGCCATCCTGTGAATCTGTACTGTACAGACAATAGCCCTTTTATTCCTATTTAAAATCCCACAAACCAAACTAACCCTACTATACGTCGTTTAATAATGCTTTACCACTTTATACAACTTATACTTAAGAATAATATAGACATCTTTGTTATTAAAGTTTACAGTCTCTTTCATCTGTTTATTAACCCTTACAAAATAGGACAGAACGGATAGAAAGAAGAAAGGATGCAGGCTGCAGGTGGTGTTCAGTATTTATCTTAATTATTATTTCTTGTATTTCAGCAGTTCCTAGTAGTAACATCAAGAAAACGTTCGTTAACCTGCGGTTTCTGAATTATCTGCAATATTTTCTTGACCGTTTCTTACCTGCCAAATACGTTGAAGATGAATAAGTTGAGTTTATTATCGTTTGGGCCTTCTTGCACTTGGGGCCCCCGCATAGCGGGGGCTGGCAGGGGTGTAGTTACGCCACTGTGTCCAACCATTGCATTCAATTCTCTAACACAAACTAAATGCAGGAGAGTTTTGTCTCCAGGAGATATATCCAACGCAACTACATTGTCTAGGGATGTTCGTGGCACTTGAAGCATGTTAGGAGCAACATTGGTATTATCAGTTCAGTAACTTTAACATCATTATATTGAAACGTATACGAACCTTGAATATGAAATAGGTTGTGTGCAGGCTGAAGTTTGTATCGTGCATAATTTAGTTTTCAACAATTACCAAATTTGCTCATCAGTATTAATGAAATCCATCAAATTTTGTAGTTGAATTCCCAATTTGGAGAAGTTCAAAATACTTATTATTTTGTTTGGAATAGACACTAAAACGCCTAAATCCTGTACAACTCATGAAGCAGCTTTGTTATTTATTTGAGCTGTTGAAATTTTCCTAGAAAGCAACAAATTGTCATTTCGATCTTCATCCAGTCATTCAGTTTAACATCCCCTATCCCGAAACATTAAAAGTCCATCCCTTTTATTTAACGTGGTATTGGATATTACCACCAGTGGAACGTTTAGAGTAGTAGCAAAGCAGTCGGCGGTTTATTGTGTAATTACCAAAGAGTTTTAATTTCGTAATTTGTATCGACGTTTTTTTCTGAGCGAATGACAGTGCTTTTAAACAAATGCTCGCAGTATGTGCAGAAATTATGGCTTGGCGGAGAAGGTAGATACACCTTCATAGCTTGGAGTGGGTTAACATATCGGACACAGTCGATGGAGTAAGGAGACCCTTAAATTCAGAAATAATTAAAACTATAACCCCAACCCAAGCTCACGTGTATTTGTTGATTTCGCATACTCTGCGGTGGCTATAGACATTAAGAAGTGAGTTCCAAACGCGAACGACCCATACTCCAGAAAACGCGGTTTGTGGGGGTGTCATACTTATATACAAGACGTTATCATAATCATTAGGTCTTCAGTCCTAGAACTGATTGGACAAGTACTTCCAATGATTTCTGTTCTGAAGTAACATATATATTTCCTTGAAATTTCCACAACCTACATCTTTCCCATCTGTGTTCAATAGTCTAATCTAGGTCCACATCTACCTCTCTTTTTCCTCTCTGCTTGTAATGTATTTCGTACTACCCCTTCATGCATTAGTATGTGTCTTATCGTCTTGTCTTTCCCATTTTTTACCTTTTTCGCATATTTCTCTTCCCTTACCATTTTTAGAACCTCTTAGTATTAACTTTGTCTATCCATGATATCTTCATCACACGCCTGTAGCATCACATTTTTCCTGACCTCTCCTCCTACTTACTACGTCTCACAGCCGTACAGTGCGGTACTCCATACATATATTTTCAGCAGTATTTCCTTCTTTTTGTATTTGCTGTCCTTGAACAAAGTAGTTGCTTTTTCTTGTTAAATGTAGCACGGTCTTGTGCAATCTTTTACATCTTTTGCAATTTTTCCATCTTGCGTTATTCGACTTCCTAGGTAGCAAAAATGCTTAACCTCTTGTAATTTCTCGCTCTTTTTTTTGTATTCTGATTTTTGTCTTATTTACCCCTCTTAAACATACTAGTATTTTAGTTTTATTTTTGTTCGTTTTAATACCGTATATATCAGTTAGTACCGTTCCCATTTTATTAAGAGCTGCTTCTAACTATTCCTTGTTAGCTGCTAATACAGCTATATCATCTCGAAATCGAAGAATATCAATCGTTTGCCAATGCATAGTAACTCCAAATGTCTTTCTGCACTTGAGAGTATGCATTGCCTCTTCGATATACAGATTAAAAGTTATGGAGATAGGGCACATCTCTGTCTCACCCCTATCTTAATAGTTATTTCTCTACATTCTGCTGTAATTCTGTTCCCGCTGTCTGCTCCTTGTATAAGCTATGTGTTTTCCGTCTATACCTGTAACTCGTTCCCATTTTTTTGAGTACTTCGAACATTTTTTCCGCTTTACATTATCGAATGCTTTTTCCAGATCTTCAAACACTATGTTCACGTTTTATCCTTTTTCTATTGCTTTCACCATTATCACCTTTAAAGGTAAAATTGCCACTCTTGTTCTCCTGTTTCGTCTAAACCCAAATTGATATTTTCCTAGTATTTCTTTAACTCATTTTCCATTAGTCTTAGTCCAATTCTGGTTAATATTTTTGACCGTGTGCTATCAAGCTTGTTATTCGAAAATTTTTACATCTATGTTCCGTCCTTGTAAATAACTTTTAGTTAGGATTTATTATTACGTTGGGCTTGTTGGTTATTCTAAATTCGTCGCGGTAGATTAAATTTTTGTTAGTGCAAAATCCTATGCGTTTACTTAAGCACGCAACCCGTGAATGGTGCACGTAGTGTCAGTGCGTGGCCGCAACAATATCGATTGGGAAACCCGCCAAGTTAAAGCCAGCAGAGAAGTTTGTCTATATAACAGTGTCGTAGAAATTGTCGTCGCTTATACAAGTCGCTTGTAATAGTATCGCATAGACCGCAGTCACATGCAGTCGCTTATACAAGTCGCTTGTAGTCGTATCGTACAAACCGCAGTCGCCTTTAGATCGTATAGTGTCGTCCTTTGAATTGGAAGCACCGCCTTATGTTCACACCGCTTTGTATATGAACCACTTTGTGTATGTGCCGCGTCGAGTTTTGCACGTGCTGCATGCCGCTAATTGGATGATCCGCTTTGATGAACCGTAATTGTTACTTGTGCTGCAAACTGTTAATGGGTTCCAACGTTCTTTCATCACCATCGTATCCTTAAAGGTGAGTGCTATAGTAAACGCTTTTGTTTGTTTGTTTTGTTGAAGAACATTAATTATTTTGCTTGTTAAAACACCCTTAAATTATACAGTCCACAAATCTCTATTAAATTAGCTATCGAAATTACGCCGCATTTTACAATCTACGTACACCTCTTTTTTTATAGCAACTATGATGTTAGGTATGAAATCTTTGGGTATCTCGCCTTTTTCATGCATATGCCTACAAGTTAGAAGAGCTGTTTGTTATAGTTTGTCCAGCAGTTTTTGGAGTTTCTGCTTGCACCTTATCTATACCCGCTGCCTTATTATTTTCCACACTCTTTAATGCTAATTCAAACTCATCTCTAAGTATAGGATATACCAAGTCATCTGTTTAAATGACTGATTCCTATTCTAGTGCTTCTAGTTGCGGTCCTGCATATAAATTTTCTTTATATTCTTGCCATTCAAACACTTTCTCTACGTTTTCGGTAGTGATGTTTTCTTTCGCGCTTCTTATATTTTTGATACTTGGTTTTATATACCCATAATTCATTCTGATTGGTTTGTATGCTTCGTCTGCCTTGCTTATTTAAATTTAGTTGTACAATTTTCATCAATTCTTGTTTCTTGGCTTTTCTGCATTTGCGAATAATTTCCCATTTTATGATTTGTATCTCTGTTTCCCTGCTTCGTCTGGTCTGTTTTTGTATTTTCGCCTTTCTTCTATTAAATTCTAAATATCCTTTGTCACCCATGGTTTCTTATTCTCTTTTTGTTTATACCCCAAAATACCTCTGGTCGCCATATATTAGCTAGATTTAATGTTGCTCCATTCTGATTCTGCTTACATAGTATGAGAAATTTTCTTGATGTCGTTCAGCAGTTCTTTTGATTTTTTCTCAAATCTTTTGTGGATGTCTTTATTTTTAGTTTCTCAAAGTCAAAGTTCATCCTTCTGTTCTTTTTCAAAATTTTTAATTTAAGCGCGGCTTTCATAATTATTATATTGTGGTCAGTTTCTATATCTGCTTCTGGGTAGCTTCTACAGTCTTTTACTTGATCCCTAAACCGTTGTCGTACAAGAATGTAATCTATTTGATATCTTCATATGTATCTTGGCATCTTCCACGTATATCGTTTTCTAGCATGATGTTGAAATAATGTGTTTGTGATGGTTAAATTGTTTTTGTCACAAAATTCTACTAGCCTATTTTCCTTATCGTTTCTTGTGCCTAAACGAAATAAACTTATTACCGCTCCTTCCCTAACCTCACCTACCACTGCATTAAAATCTCCCGTGATCATTAAATTTTCTTGTCCTTTTACGAATTTTGATATGTTTTCGATATCTTTGTAGATCGCTTCTACGTCTTACCCACTGTAGCTAGAAGTGGGCATGAATATTTTTATTATTACCCATGGTTAGATTCGAATCTAAACCACCGGTTTAGATCCGAACCTAACCATGAGTATTCTTTGGTTCTTTTGTAAGTAGTTTCCTACACAGGCTCTATCCGTTTACCCATTACTATTTACACACCCAAATTTCCTTCTTCTGCTCCTGCATGAATTATTTAAAAGTCTTCGCTTCAAAAATCCCCCGCCGCTGGCCACCGAACTTTGCTAATCCCTTGTATGTCTTATGCTAACCTATCCATTTCAATTTTTAGATTCTTTAGGTTATCTACTTTTCTGACATTCTAGGTTCCAACTCGTTAGATGTTCCCGGCTCTTTTTTTAAACTTGTCAACTACATTCTCCAAAGTAGTCCCCTCCCGGAGATCCAAATGTGGGAGTATTTTAACTCAAGAATATTATACACCAAAAGATGCCATAACTAATCTTAAAAACATTTACAGTGCGCTGTATACTTGGGAGTAAGGTGGTGGTTTCCGTCGCTTTCCACATCGCAGTAGTGTACTTCAGAATGCCATGCTGACCCCACACTCTAAGTATCGAATAGACATGTCTTAGTCTGGTTCCTCAATGCAGACTCCACTAATTTGGTTGAACCTATAGTTCGTCTCTTCAAGTCACTGTAACACGCAAGGTATTCTACCCGTTCTAGTATTCTAGAACTTCTTCAAAGTACAGGTCCATTCAGAATAGTAAATAACGTCAACAGTAATTTAATATATTACAAACAAAGTTGGTTGAATGAGACTTACGAACCACTAGTTGACTATTAAAAATACTTCTTAGTTATTAGAACTGTATACACAGCGTCTGAAAATGTATCACATTATATTTAAAAAATGCATAACAGAAGGAACGGACAGAGTTTTACCACCGGACGCTAAGCTACTACGGTGAAATAACAGTTATAGGTAAACACAGTACTAGGCGTAGTTCTATAGAAGACGCAACATTGCACAAATTGTACTACAATGAAGGAAACAACTTAATTAATACAAAACGGTTTACCTTTGGTTAAAGAGGATACAAAACGGGTTAGCTTTGTTTATAGAAGTACTTTGCTTCTCGGTGAATCTGCTCTGGCGTCTAAAGATACAGCAGAGTCTTTTTAAGGGTCCAACAGTGCAGCTGATTTGAGGAGTGAAGCACAATGAAACACTAGAGGCATTACGGAACTTTGTTAGATTAGACCATGGTGTTTCCATAACAGAAAGCTGTAACCAACTTCCAACTGTACATTTTGAGATTTAATATTTCCAAATATGAAAGTGCAACAAGGTTTGAGTTTGAAGCACAATGAATCACTAAGAAAGAACTAATGATTTCCCTATGCGGCATGTTTTGTGCTTTATAAGCGAGGAAATTTTATGAACCTACATTTTGATGTTATTAGACTATTTAATAACGCTTCAGGAAGTCGCAATAAACACCTAGGAACAGCAGTAGTGGTTACATTTATTTCCGTTACTAAATATTAAATTAATGAACCTTGAGCAATTTCATGCTCAAGGAACTCAAGGAGGACTAAAATTAGAAACAAAATCAATATTGAAATTTTAATCCAGCAGTCAGAATATAAATGAAACTCTCAGAACGAAAATATATTTGGAAGCCTTCAAGGGCTTTCCGATTATATACCGTAAATGTTTTCTCTCCTGCTTTTCAATATTTTCTCATTTTACAGGAATTACTGCTGAATTTGGGGCGATTCTTTTCAGCATCTATAAATAGATATACCTGAAATGATAAAGCCGCTTGGGATGTAATTAATTTTCCATGTGAATTGAGGTAATTTTCATTCTTGGTGTATTCGCTAAATTGGCTGCTTGTTTATCCATTTGCTTCTTTGAAGCAAATTGGCTTAATGTTAAGCTTCGGGATATGAATAAAGTTATGACATTTGTTAAAAAGTTTTAATTAATCCTTAAAACAAACCCGCTTAGGAAATGGAGAAGGCATAAAACAATAATTGCTGGTTATTCTAACAACTAGAAACTAGGGCAAACAAAAATAAAATAAAAAATTCCGAACTCATAAAATAGCAACACTTACACTTCGAGGGTTAGCTATTTCTTTGTGCCGAAAGACGTAGGGAAAAATTTAAGTGAAAGCAAGTACGAACGTTCGATCCAACTTATTAAAGTTATAAAATATGTATTGACTATTTAAAACTTACTACAATCAGCGCCCGGTTTATTAAGTTACGCTCTGTGCAAAAAGATTATTTGTCGCCTTTGTCTTACATTTGGAAAGTGAATTTATACCAAAATGCTTTTTTTTATTTTAACTTTATAGTATATATATTTATATATATATATATATATATATATATATTGCTATGATATCACAGCACGCCGATGTAATTAACGTCCAGTTTCCTGCTGCCCGCTACCGCTCTATGTCTCTAAATAACCTCAAATTTAAATTTTAAACACAACTCGTTTTATATGCCTCGACTAGCTCAGTTCAATCCACACAGAGTGCAGGACGGTATGATAACAAAGAAATTTTTACCCCCCCCCCTCCTTTTTTCTCTAACACTTTCCTACTTGAATGAGATAAATGAACTTATCAAAATTTGTATAATGACCAAAGAAAATGCATACACTTTACAGCTTTACAACTTTTATAATGTGATTCGCTATTTAAAAATAAACTCCTGAATCAAAGTAACAACATCAATCTGTTTATTCCCAAATTATAACTCCCTTAAAGCCAGAAAAAATAACACTGTATACTACTGGAAGTACCTTTTGAACGTTCAAACGACCTTTCTGTCTACGGAATTTTTAAAAAATTTTTGATGACTTTACATAAATATTTTAATATATGCAATAATGTAAATGTTTAAAATGAAAATAATGCCTTATGCTATTAATAGACTGTTCTTTTCTCTAACCTGTGTTTTCCTTGTGTGTTTCCAATTCTTAGAACTGCTGTACCCCTGGAATGTTTTTAGTTGGGCTCTCTTGTCTATTGCGTATTACAGCTCTGCCAAATGTCCAGTTTAACCCTTGGTTGATTTTCTTAATTAATTTCTCCCTTCAATGCTCAGATGCTTGTGTAGACCAATATTTAGATGGTTGTTTATACGAATATTCATACTGCTTACTTAGATCTCTCGTAAGATCTCATTTAGATTACTTTGTTAGATTACTTCGTAAGAGTACGTCGTTAGATTACTTTATTAGAGTACATCGTTAGAGTATTTACTCAGAGTATTTAGTTAGAGTATTTAGTTAGATTCCTTCATTAGAGTCCTAAGTTTTGAAATATTAAAATTAGGTTTAATTAAAAATTTTAACTTACGTTTCAAAGTTAACGGCAAACTCCTATCGTATACTTGCATTAGGATTATTATTTTAAAATTTTTCTATCATGACTTCCACAAAATATGATTATTTAATTTTACTATGTTCACTTTGCGTGATTTTTAGACTTGAACTGATATAAAGCGTGTCTTGATCAAGGAAAAACTGATTGATTATCAAGGTTGTGTCTTATATAAAGGATCCTCTTCTTCACCTGTATCATTGGTTTTCCAAGTCTACTTCGTTGATTGGGGAGTTGCACTTTGCTTTATCATGCAGGCCTTCGGGCTTTCTATAAAGTTACCATCCCAATTCTTGTCGAAATGCTTGGTACATCACGTAGACATATAGTTTTGTATGGTGTATTCCTCTGAATACAACATCTTTGAACTTTCCTTAAATCACGTCCACTTGTTTGTATATGAATTTATTCAAACTTTCCGTTTAATTTATCACGTAGCCAAACGTCTGTTTTCTTGTTTTGTATTTCTAATCTGTTGGATTTTATGATGTTTACAATAGAAAGATCACGTAGTCAAATTTTCATAATGACGTAAATTGAATGCGTTTCTTCATTTCATGCATATTTATTTTCGATTTTATGCTTGCATTATTGTTTTAAAATGAATTGTATGGTTTACAAGTTAGTTATCGGACTAAATGTGATCTGATTTTTAAAAAATTAGCTTTCTTTCATTAATTAAAGTTAGTTGTGATTTATATACAGTGTGTTTGATATTAGCTTTTTGAATAATTGGCGAGTTACTTCCATTTTATGATAAAATCGTTTAGTTTTCTAAACTTTACTGCTATTTACATGTAGTGTACGACCTTTATGGCTCAATATACCTTTAAATAACCCTACTAGCATTTATATGTATGTATGTATATTAATGTGACAAAACCTCGCGTTGGTCCTCGCTAAAAGAATGCTGTGACGACCCCTGTGAGTAGGAGCGCCACTAATTAACGTTGTCATTTAGGTACAGCGAACTGTATTATAAGAATGCAATAGGAAAATATGAAGTAACTGTCTCACCTTCCTTTTCCTTTCCTTTGCCTGGCTAACTCAGCGAAAATTATATTGTGGAATTCACAAATTGAAAAGAAAC
Organism: Platerodrilus igneus; assembly: GCA_036346225.1. NCBI lineage: Eukaryota > Metazoa > Arthropoda > Insecta > Coleoptera > Lycidae > Platerodrilus > Platerodrilus igneus. The sequence goes on from JARFIW010001031.1 coordinate 3,862,519, forward strand.
AGCAATCTCACGACACATCTATACATTCAAAAAAAATTTTTCTTTATACAAAAGAATATAAATCAGTTTACAGCTTAAGTTCATACATAAAAATATTTCTAAATTATTACTTTGTCAACAGATATAAAATCCTCTTTAATTTATAAGTGCACAATTTTCCTATTTGCTACTACTCCGCTCGTGAGTATAATTGGCCAATGATGCTCCACCGATAACTTATTAAAGATCAAAATGCTTCGAACTACAACCTCAAATTTTTTTTAAAATTGTCGCTATCACAAATAAATTAAGAACTTATTCTACCTTAAGTGCAACATTAAATTATCTTTATAGGGTACAAAAAAAATTAACGAATTATACTTGCTGGTAGTATTGTCGAATAACGCCTATCAAAAACCCGTTTTTATGGTAATTACCGGCATTACATATTCCTTGGTTACATTTAAGATCTTCAAAAATATCAGTTCGCAAAGTGTATTTTATTTTTAATCAATTAAACTTTGCATATTTTCTTGCATGAGGATTATCTGTGTTGAAGATTGTTCAATTATCGTAGTGTTCCACAAAATAATTATGTTTCGTGTTCATGCAAAGTTCTACGCAGCTTATTGCAGGTCATAAAATGAATTATAAATATTGTGACACCGAAAATTATAAAAATATTTCTTATTTATTTTATTGCATTTTAAAAACGCGAGTTTCTTTGTATCGGGGCATTCAAAAATTTACGAGAATAGCTCTTAATGATTTCTAAAAACATTTCTTAGTAACTGGCGTACTTGTTTTTAACAACGAAGATTCTACAATTCAAATATTTTGTTTGAAATTCTTGAAAAGAATTTAATTACATAATAAAAACTCACAACTACGTCCTTATGCTTTGTAAATGCAATAAATATTGTGTGTTTACGATAAATGAAGCGAATACACGGAAAGTGTGTTTTGTTTTAACGCATATAAATGAATGGCTTTGAATTTATAGTTTAAATTATAAACTCGTTTTCAGTAATCACTTATACACGGAGAAATTGACCGCAACTACTTTCTTAATGATTGATTTGATTCTAATAAAGTACAGATTTCAGTATTTTAAACGCTTTTTTTAAGGTACTTTCAACGATTAATTTGCACAAGGTATTTCACTAGGTTGAAAAGAATAGATTTAAAAATGGGGTTTTTAAGTTTATATTTGTTTTACGATCTGTGCAGTGCCTGCAATACTGGAATTTAATTGCGTGATTAATAAGGGGTTCTTTTTACTTCATCAAATAAACACACTTATATTTATACAGGGCAGCGTCATTAGATATTGGGAGATTTTAACTTTTCCCGTTTTCTGTCTTTTTGGGTGGATTATACTCATCGTATTGGTTAGATAAGAATTAGATATCCCGTAAATAAAAATACAATTTGTTGAAAAAAACCCTTATTCATTCAAAGTACTCGATGAAGAATCATTATAAAAGATTTTATTTAAAAGCATTCTAAAAGAATTTTAGTTTTTAGGGAAACAATCATATTAAAAATATTGAAAACTGTGCGTAATAATACCAAAACAAAACGTTGCATTTATTTTAACGAGGACGCGCATACAATATTAAATTGAATCAAAAACATTTCATTGACTGTAAGTAAATAACATTTTATACAATTAAGGCTAACGAAAGTAATCAATCAAGCGATAAGGGTCTTAAAAATAAAAGAATGACAGCGATTAATCTTAGATATGAGAAATAGTGCGCGTAAATGTATTAACTAACGGTAGCCTCGGTGCTATTTGAACGTCAAATTTGATAAATGTTGCATCACTTTGACAGGTCCTCTAAATTCCACGAATCAAAGCATAGGAACAGCACCTAGAGATTGCTAAATTTTCGAGACGTCTGGCGTTACAGATATTTTGTCCTTATAAAACCAAAAAAGGCGTGAACGCGGTCAGTCAGAAGTAACTAGTAATGAGCCATGTTAATGGTCAGTGTTGAATACTCGCTGTAAAACGTCACGATGTTGGTATAATGTAGTAAACAGACCACTTAAAAGGTTATTGCTACTCTGAAGTAGCGAATTTAAATGGTTTTAAATGAATGAACAATAATGAATTACGTCAATATAAAGTTTTAATTTGAATATAAGCATATATGAAATTTGAACAGATTCAATGGTAAACGGATTGTAAGATTTTAAACAATTTGAACGATATTGATATGGATTAGGAAAGCATATACGAAATTTATTTGCATTTAATGGTAAATTAATTTTAAGTTATTTGGACAATCTTGGTATATTATTTTGGAATACAATTTTAATGATATTTAACGATTTTGGATATGGATGCAACCTTACGATATGGAAAAACGACCGGCATAATTAAAAACAGTAAAACAAGAATATTATTGTTTGAGGATCTGTACAAGAACCTATTTCTTATAGTTTGATTAAAATAAATTACGTAGGATTTTGTGCGTAAATCTTGATATGAAGGTAGATAATTGGAATTGTGGGTGGTTGACTGCATTAATATCATATAATGTTCATTTTTATGTTGATGATACGCAGATCTATTTATCTTTTATCCAGATAAAATTTTACAAGATGCTGCAGCGATTAATTATTCTGGCGAATTCAGGTGTAGAACACTTGCCTGGAACAAATGTATGGGATATGGAAATATAAGCACTAAACTAAATGAAATAAAATGGATTAATATGAATAAGCGTCGTATATTTCATGCTCTTTCACTGTATCATATGTTAATTATTAACAAATCACCAAAGTATTTGTACAACAAAATTAGATACCGCACTGATGTACATAATTTGAATATTCGATTTAAGGGTACGTTAACTTCTCCTTCGCATATTACTCATAAATTTAAATCATCGTTTTCTCACAATATTAGTAAATATTATAATATAATACCGGTATCCTTAAAAAGTTGTAATGTTTTAGTTTTTAAGAAAACCCTTTATAAGATGTTGTTTGATAGGTACATTATAATTACCTAATATTTGATCTACGTTTTGATTGAATTAAGTGTAGTTGTATGTGGTTTTGTTATGGCTGGTATAGATGTTCTAATCAGTGTTTCATCTTTGATATAACTGAGGTTATGGCTGTTTGTGGGTTGTGGGTTAAATGGAAGAACAGTGAGTAGTTTCACTTCTACCTGAATTTCGCCCACTAACAGTTAATTAATTTATTTCTATTTCGTTTGAATTATATATTATATTAATAAAGACTTTTTTTATTATTATTAATATTATTGTTATTATTAATTATATTTCTTTATTTAATTTTTCTGTTCAAATTATTATTATTACTATTGTTATTATTAATATTATATAATTAGAAAATAACTGATCAGCTGTACGTTTAAATCCGATTTAAAGCAGTTTCTAAAGTTATCCAACTTAATTTCTAAAGATTTATACATAGTACGATTTAATTAGGGTAAGATTTGTAAGTGAATATCTTAATTAGAGAGGAAGATTTTTTGGTTCCGTTTTAGTGTAAGCGAGTGATTATCTAGTACTAATAATTTTTTTATCTTGGACTTATTGTTATGAACCACCGTAGCGAGTAGACGTAGTTCTATATCTGTGCCAACAATTTGTGACATTTCCTTAGAAATAACTATAATCACATTTTATTTTAATATTTTCTGCATAGGAAAAGTCATCCAATAGGATTTTGTAATTCTTTTTAGGACATATAAGTTTCAGATTGCTATAAATTTTAATTTAAGAAAGAACGATTTTGCGTTATATTTGGTTAAAAGTGATGTCATCATGGTATTTAATACAGCCTGATTTTGTTTTGTCTAGAAAAGATATAAAGGCGCCGATGATTTCATTGTTCTTAGAACAAAAGCAAATCATATGTAGTTCTGTTCTGACTCAAATTACATGTAAAACGCGAAATACGTATGTTTAAATATATAAAAGGTTATGTAGAGAAAACGACATGAAAGAGATCTAATTTTGATTCACCCGTATGAAGTTTGCCGAAAATGTCTCGTGTGGTTTTAAATAAAGCAGTTTCGTCCTTCAAGACAAAATTCCGTTTTAAACATCCAAACTCTCATCATGCCTCACACTGGTCGGGTATTGCTAAAAGAAAAAAATTCTAAAAAGACAAATATGGTCCATGAACGGATCCATCATCACTTACAAAGTTTTTTATTTCCAATATTAGATTACAGGATATTAATAAATCCCAATTTCTAGAAATGTTTTTAATAACAACATTAAAAATTGTTAAATACCAACTTTCCTTTTATCTTTTTATTGACCATTCAAAATAATAAAAATACATGCTTTAACTAATTCTAAATTTCACCAATAAAACTTTCGTTCTAAAATCAGTATACACATAATCTGTCGCTACTTAGTTCAGTCAAATAATTATTTTCACTGATTAATTTCTTATTACATAAATACAAACAATAAACATTTTAAGTCCACAAATGCATACTAATAATTTTAAGTATAAAACTCATAGTTTTTTTTCAGATTATCTATCACCATCAATATATTTCATTTTCTCGTCCTGTATACAACTCTTTTTACGCACAATAACCTAAAATTCAAAAAATAATGACGGGGCAAACTATCCAAGCCACAACCCCTTCACCCAGTTACAATGGATATAATTCCACCAACGTGTTTATTGAAAATACCTTTTCGTGCAAATGTAAGTTCAAAAGTTCGTCGTATGTTGTATTTATTGCCCGGGCGAGAATATTTATTTTCATTTTTTTCTAGAAGCTGTGTTTCATTTACTTTCTACCTTCTCTCTTATATTGACCCTCCATATCACAGGTTACCGCCGTATTACGCATTTAAATAATTACATTTTCTCCTGTTTTGTTACCAATCTCCAATTAACTAATTAACTTCTCCGTTGGTTGCAATTATTGTCATTTGATTTAACTTCTTATATTGAAGGCGGAAGGGTCATGGTACAGTCTACCTACTAGGTTTATGAAATGAATGCCAAGGAAAGTATTTGTTGCATAATATGATTTACTTCGGTTAAAAATTGTGTTTCCTTTTGCTTTTACACTACAAAATGAATACATTGTAACATATAGTATGAAATAATTAAACTATATCTGCAATCTGATATCCCTGAATTTTCGCTATTCAAAGTCTGGGTTTATTTCACGGTATGGCGCCTAGGTATTAAAACTATGTAACATTGAATTTAATTTATTTGACTAGTATTAGAAAAAATTCGTATCTATTTGGGATGCATATTAATAAATTCACTGTTATTTACTTAATAATTTTAAGGCCTTCTTAATTAAACGGCAATATTTCGATACAAAGGTTTACAGTTATAAATACTGTGTTTACACTTTCGTAATTTAAAAATTAGTTATGAACCAAAGTTCCGCCCTAATATGTATTTAACAGAGATACTTTCAAATGAACGATAAAAAACTTTTTTACATTTTACATGAAAATTGCCTAATACTAGAATCTGTACTACTTTATGGTGGCTTTTAGATAAGTTACCGATCTGAATTACGTTTAGATGTGTACAAAACCAGGCTTTTGTGGTATCTAAGTTTATTATTTTAATAGAATTACCAATTTTATTGCAATGTCTTACTCAATGTTTACTACTATATATAAAATCAGATTACACAGGGTATCCACTGATAATATATTCTTATACAACTATTTTTTTTCTTTGTACGTCCGGTTTTTATTTAACGTAACGTCAAAGCGTTACAGAGAATCTCCTAGATTATTGCTTTTGACTATGAGACAAGTTTTAGAGTAACAGCAGTGTAAATGCCGCTGAAACCAAAAAGTCGTGAAGCGGCCTTCTGCTTCGTTTTAAGGTAAGGAACAGAAGACTATTGCAAAGTATGTTAACTTCTTATATAGGATTTACCATTCGTCACTTTCTCACAATTGCAATCAAAAATTTGACAGCAACTGGATACATGGAACATATATTACTCGAATGAGTCGCAATACATATAGTTAATACGTTAATGTTCATCATCGTAACAGATTACGCAGAGTTCATCCTTGATCTCCTATTCAACAACCTACAATAAGGTTGCTCGTTGTATTACATCAATCGCGTACAGCTTTACAATACCGTATCTTTCAAGCAAAGGATCGTCGCTCACGGTTAGATGGGCTTATTATCTTATTATTGTATTCTCATTTCTCAATGGAGTTCGTTAAAGCAATATGCTTCGGGCTGTTTCGCTGAAAAGGTTTTCTTGCAATCAGCTTTCAAAGAAACCCGATGAAGTAATTAGCAATTACCAATGCCCTTCGGTATTATTTCCTGAATTCAGTAACAATATTATACTCTTAATTTAATCCATTTAGATGACTACCGAAAAAATTGCTTTTTAATACAGGATTTTTGGAAATAAATTAAACAGGAAAGTTACCTAAACAGAAAGCTTATATTCAAGCGTAATTATTATAGGAATCTTAAATATAAATATATTAATCGTGAACTCAAGTTCGAAGTTGAATTACCCCAAGCCTTAGATAATTGCGATTTGACAGGTAATAACTGTATAAAAACTATGTAATTCCCTGCAATACTCACATAACAGTATTTGGAAGTCCATAACTGTCAAATGGCAAGTTACAGATGCATGTACTTTAGTACCAGGCGTGGTTCTACAGAGGGCGTCATATTACACAAATTTTTAATACAAGAATAAATAATAATTAAGTTCAAATAGCCTACCTTTATTAATTTAAATAACAAATAACGCACCTCTAAACGTAATTTCAGGATCTTCGTTAGTCGACGCAGGATTTTTGCATTTGGAAGTAAAGTTGCTGTTCAAATCCAGAACTTTTTGGGAACAAAGGTTTTTAGATAAAGGTACGAGAAAGTAGAAGGAATTCACAGATCATTCACTGCAATTAACCCGCACTAACTGCCAATACGTTTGTTCATAAAGATAACTCAAGAGCTTCTGTCCGAGTTTGTTGTACACCTGATTTTTGTATTGCGAATGTGAGTTTGAATATACAATGGAATTTCCGTACGTTATCGTTTTTATTGCATTCACTATTCTGACGTGAATCAAAACGAGTTCAATTCTGTTATCAAAACATATTGGGTTATGTTTTTGGAAAAAGATTCTACATGATCATCTGTAAGAAGAAACCAGCTTATACGTCGTGGATTAAACGATTTCATTAACTACGGGTTTGTCCTGTTTGGTTGTTGTATTGATTTATAACGAGTCTCATAATTTCGAACAGACAGTTATGAAAATTCTTGTGTAATAAACAAACTTCCTTTAATTTTTTACGTGACTGCTCGACTTACGGTTTCCGGTTTTCGGATTTTGTATTTTGAGTATATTGGTTACCCACGCTTAAGTCCGAGCCGTGAGTTCCAGCTGTTCTATGATCCTCTGGACCATGCTTATCTGTCCTTGGTTGGAAGTTCCACATCGTGTTTCTACATATTTGCCTGGATACCGTGGCGTGTCGGTTGAGTCCCGTAGATCATGAACAACTTGCTTGAGGTAAAGATTAGAAGAATACCAATTTTTATAAAACGACTGCTTTGCTAGCCAACGTGGCGGTTCATTTATTTGTATTATGTAAAGAGTAGAAGAGTATCAATTTTTATCAAACGATTGTTTTGCTACACTACGTTATGTTTGGGTTACTGGTATTATGTAACTATTTGGATAATTATAGAAGGGTATGCGTTGAATATTGTTGATTTATATGGACGGAAAAATGGGCTAAAGGTATCCCTCCAATATAACAGTTGTGTAGATATTTGTCAATGGTGCAATTATACAAAAAAAAATTTTCCGTTTCTTATGTTAAACAGATCCCTGTGAGACCAGCTCGTTACTTGTACTGTATTGTTAGTAAATAGATTAGGTAGGGTCATCGTAGACAAATATAATACTTTTTTCATTTGTATGTTACTTATATCTTAATTATTGTTTGTTTCTTAATTTTTTTATATTTCTATACTTTGCTGTTGGGTTGTAGGTTCATCGGGTTCATTTTGATTGACCCGTGACCTCATATTCGACTGCGTTCTTCCACCCGAACTCAAAATCGCACCTACTGTCAAACAATTTTATTGGTTGAGGCAAGAACAGCACATTACTTTAAACGTGAGAAAATATTTGTTTAAGGGATTACATACAACAAACTATAGGTTCTTCACTTACTAGAGCATAAGAATTCAACAACCTCAATCTTTATGCATTATAACCTTCTTAAATACTGATGGAAAATAGTGCTTCCAATTTCTTAAAAATCCCCTATATCTAATTATTAAAATAAGGCTTGTAACGCGAAGAGGCGTAACAATCGCGTCAAAATTTCATAAAGAAAAATAAAGGACTCTTTATACGATAACTCACATACACGTATGTAGCATGTTTGTAGGCGCCACCTAGTTTTCAAACGGTGGTTATCCCTGCGATACCATGAAACGAAAATAAGTAGCCTCCCAAACTCCAGACATTATCTGCTGTCACACCGATTGTACAAAAATTAGTCGGAGGGTATGAGATTTAAACACTTAAAACTAACACTTAATTTCACTATAAAACAAAATTCAAAATTCATTCTTTATCATTGCATATTAATGCATATAAATTTTTATTAACAACTCTAAGCTATTTTCTTAAATCAAAAAAATTACACACTGGCTTTTAGCAAGATAAAGACAAAATACGTTGCAGCAATAAAATGTTAAGTTAAAAACTAGCCGGTACTACTGCAAGGATACATAATTTTCTTAATCCTATCCTACCAAATACAAGGCTAAAAGTAGGGTAGCTCTTTTCATTTATACAATAAATCCTACCCTTGATCATAAAGGTTTGATACAGCTAACAGATAAAATTAGTTGTAACAGATATTTTCAAAAAGAAAGATATATAGATAATTTGTTTGTTTTGCATCAAAAAAGTTAGGCAACATCTCAAAAATGGTTTAGAAAGAAGAATTAATTCATAACTATTTATGATTTATAAATATTAATTAGATAAGGTAGTATCTCAAATATAATTCATAGAGAAAGATAGGTAGCAAATGGTTATTTGCAGTGATCGGTATTATTTCTTTAAGTTAATTCTCATTGGTTGATAATTATCGCAAATATTATAGTGTATATTTCAATATTTGAGAATATATTTGAACAGCACGGTAACCACTTCCAGGTTTCCGAGCGCACTCCGTGACGTCAGAATTTCTTGTTGTAGAGGCTATCGATATTGTTTACAAGCATTAACTAGACTTGATTTTCAGATTTCAAAATGGAAGGTCGGAAAGCTTCACTTGGCGGTTTTATTAAAGGTAATGTTTTTAATTATATGCTATTTTGAAGTTATCTGATGGCATTGAATCACTATTAATTGTTTAATGTTATTTGGTTGTGGTTTAAGATAGTAGTTGAATTAACGATCAAATTGCCATTCATTTTTTTGTTTGTAATTGGTAATGCTACAATGTGTTTAATTTTGAAAAGCACGTTTTAGCCGATGCAATAATAATGAATGATTCTTTACCTTTTGTTTACTAGATTAAATATATTTTGTTAACATGCATTTATATTAATTTACAGCCTGAATCTGGGCTTTAGTTTCTGTGAAATTTTGGTACGTATTTGTTACACGCATATTTTATAATTTGTTTTCAATATTCTAATAATTTGTTATGATTATGCAATTGTTTATTTAAGTTTTTAGTGTTGCGTTTATAACTGCATAATTCATGTTTCGATTTTATAACCTAACCATAAGTTAGTTTGATGTGACTAGATATTTTAACCTGCAATTACATCGTTAACTAATGTTGAGATTTATTATTCTTGTTATATGTGATTAAAGCAAATGTCTGCTATGATCCGGTATTACGCGTTTGCATTATGACTATGTAGGAGATGGTCGTTCAATTTGTGCCCTTTGTTTGGTACTATCATAACATACGTTCATGTTTATTTATAGATATTTGTTTTGCCAATGTATTTGTACTAACGTTTATGTAACGATAGAATGTAGGTTAGACATTGTGAACCATATTGCCAAACGAGCTAGAAACTGTTAATGGTTAGTATGGTAAACGTGTATGTTTGAGCTTTTGTTGAATTTATTAAGATTTTATGGTCATGCGGGGTGAGACATTGGTAATCAAGGTCCTTATCTTCCCGGTGTTCTTCTTCTTCTACTTTAGCCAAGTAGTAATGGCATAACCGTCCTTGGTACCTTCTAGAAAAGATTAGCTAGACTACACTAACATTTATTCAGTCTCATGTAGTATGTCCCATTAACAGTTGACATCCCTTAATATTTAAAGTGCACAAGATGCTTATTCGCCGCCCCATCCTTGGAGAGGTGTATTTTGCAATTAGAAGCGCAGGGTTGTTGAGGTTTTATCTGCCGATACTCTTTCTGTAGCACTAACCCATGGAGTCTAGCACTGTTTGCTCTTGTAATTCATGTATAATTGACGGTAACCTTATTTTTAAGTGATCATATAATAACTAAGGTAGGGTCCTTAACTACTGTTGTTTTATTTCACACCTTCCCGCCTTAACGCCATCTCAGCGTGTATATTTGGGTTAAGTTTCAGTCACACAACATAGATGTCACTGAACACAGCCACTAGTCGACTCGATCACAGCCAGATATTGTCAAGATAAAGCGTTCGTTCGTTTGGAGGTAGGTTAGAGTACAGATTTGTAGCTGCGACAAGGTGAGTTACATTACATATTTATCGTTTAAAATAATATTTAAGTAAGATACACTCTGCAAAACAAATTTAAAGAAGCCTAGTTTTTAATATTTGCAAAATTACTGTAACAACATCATCCTGCATGCATATTCCAATGAATATGCACGAAGGAGCCTGTACATTCAAAGAGGAGGGCACCGATATGCGGAATTTTAATTATTTTTTTTTCAGTGATATAATAAATTACAAAACGGTAGCTTAATCTGTTTTAAAAAGCATTGAAATAAATGATAATTATCATTGAAAAATATTATGCCTAAAAAGCATTTTGCATCAAAAGCAGGGCCTTAAGTAGACCACGTTATCTGGGAAATTTGCCGACGAAACTAACAGCGCATATGATGCATTATATTTTTTTATGTGAATACCCAAGTATTAGTAAGCGATAAAGAAAATAAGTGTCCAAAAAGTGCCGACTAAAGCAGAAAATTTGCCCAAAACTGGGAAAGGTAGGGCACACAAAAATTGTTAATAAACCTTTGGTCTGAAGCAAATGGTTAAGCTACAAACAAACACAAAAGGTATCAAAAATGTTTTAAAATCACTGCAATGTTATCTAGGTCACGAATCAAATACTCAATAACATCATGCTTTAGAGTCCATCACCCAAGTTGAGACCTTCTGCAAACTTAAATTAGTGAAATAGAGTCCACTTTAGCTGTCAAACGAGATTACCTATTGAACTTTAGCTGCTACCAAATAAGTTTAAAATTTTTTTTAAACATATGAATGTTACGAAAAATAATATTCCATTATGCTAATTTGGTCGCCTGTATTGGGTTTCTGAACCCGTAGTCTTAAGTTTGTTGCAATTTAGCTGTTGTGAAGTATAATGGTAACCTACTTTAAACCGAGTATATTTTTTTATTAAATGATGATCTGTAAGTGAATGTTGGGCAAATATTTTTCACAAAAATTTGCCCTCATTAGGATGAGAGGTAAGATGTGGGTCTCGTGTAAGTGTTGTCACGTATATTAGTGTAGCGCCTTTAGGTGGAGCATTGGTAGTCAAATGTAAGCTAATAACCTTTTAACTATGCAGCGACTTAGAGAGTAATGGAAACAATGAAAAAAAAAAAAAAAAAATAAAAGAGGGAGGTAGGACTTTATAGCAACCAGGTAGAAGAAAGAAGAAGGTTTCGCATTGAGCAATAGCGATAGAGGTGGCTAACAAAACACTACTCGGCCAGCCAAAGTATGATTAGCAGCTCACGTGGAAGATAACCACTCTTACGTTATGGACTGTTTCTCGGGACTAGAGGAAAAAAAGATTGAAACTGATAAAGAGGGATATGAAACAGTTGAGTCGGGGATAAGAATCCTAGAAATCGGGTAGACAGTAGAGAATGTCCTTAAAACACAGGGGTCTAAGAGAGCACCTGCAACGTTAGCGATGTAGAATAACCCCTATATCAACACGTCGATATTTAAAAACATCTACGCTCCAAGATAACGCCACCACCTTAAATATACCCACACACTAAGTTCTAAGATAAGTATTTGCTACATGCACAGAAATAATTGTTTATAGACAGTTAATCAAAGACAGGAGTAGAAAATTTTACAATATATCAAAAACAATAAGAAATAGCGTTGAAAACAACAAAGGCGACAGTTCCTCATCAACACGTTCAGGAAAAAACTGAAAAATGCAGAAATGTTTCTCTGATATAAAAAAAAATAGTTAATAACGGAATTTGTTAAAGGTGTAATTGAGATATTTGCGAAAGAAAACAAATCGAATAGAAGTTTTTTATAGTTGCAGCTATGGAAAACCACTTTTTACTACAGGGGCATAATTCTCAAGTACTGTGTGTGTCCAAAGTGTAAAAGCAACAACCCGACATCAGCTAGTACAAGTTCTAAGCATTTATTGAGTTGAAACGGAAGATACGCAACCACGATATGCCGTTAAGCTATATGTCAAAAAAAATAATCGTGAAATAAGAGATGAAAATTTAGGAAAATACAATATCTGAGAGTAGTGGCAAAAAAATTTTCTTTTTTTAAAGTTAGAAACAAGGCAATTTTCGTTTTGAAATGAATGCGCTATTTACGAAACAAAAGGGCTTGTAACGATTCAAGATTCGATGGTAATGTACATTTTATAAACAATATTGTTAATGTGGCGGTTAATTTCGATAACCACAGATGGTGAGATCAGTGGACATGTATACGAAAACAATAAGAATAGCAGAAACTTTCAAGCACTTACCTAAGTTATTAGATTTAGCGGTGTTCGAAAAATTAGTAGTAAAAAACGTGTCTTTTGATAGGAAGTCGTATCTGTCTAACAAAAAACCATTGCGCAGCACAGCACACTTTTAATTAAGTTTTAGCGGTACATCAATAACACAGAGTATCTTGAAGGCTAAATCGCGCCAAATCTAATAACATTTAATGTCCACGAGGCGGATGCGAGTTTTAGCTACAAGCTAAAATTGAACTGCACAAGCTAATTGGTATTATTGAAACACGTAACAAAATCAACTATCATAGGTTAGATAAGGTTATTGCAAAGCACATTGTACATTTTTGTCAATTATTCATATGCTATAATTATGTTATAACTAACAGTAAATCAATTATAAATACAAACGGAACAAATAAGATAAGTCTAAAAGGTATAGATTAGATTTAGCTAAAAGTGGACAAAATGAAGGTTCAAATGTAGGATATATTTATACACAAAAACAAATTCAAGAAACACGAGTTCAATTCAAATAATGGTAGAGAAGATATGGTATATTCTTAATTAAATGTAGGACGATAGGTGCGGCTGTTTTTAATTGTTACAGATAAAGAGGAAGGATTGTATACCTTTAACATGCTATAGTTACCAATATTTACTATCAAAATCTTGTAATTTATAAATTAATGCAATGACTATGTGATAAAGTCCACATTAGAAAGAAATTCTTGTGTTAAATAAGGAATGATTTATTTGCATTTTTAATTTTAAAATGTTAAAGGTAATTTTATTAAAGTTTATACGAAAGTAATTCATACTAGTTAATTTAATACAGAGATAAAATTAGTTACCAGGTATACAGTTAGAAAAAGTGTAAGTACTTATCTCTTTTTAAGAAGGTACAGAAGTATTTTTTATTGAAAGTAATTATTAAATATAAGGAATAATTACCAGAGATACTTAGATAAAGTTGTTTGTTATTTAAAAAGAAACCAAAGCAGTTTTTCCATAAAACCAAAAGTCTTACTTCCAAGGGGAAAAGAATATACATTGCTAAAGTCCTGGTGGGTATGCACTAAACGTCCTGGGTGAGTCACAATCACTATCACTTTTAAGTCCTGGGGGGAGATGAGCAGTTTCACTCTATTTTATTTTCTTTGTTTACTTAATAGATTTAATTTAGTTAGTGTTTTTGATTTATTTGTTATTATTTATATGTTATTATTTATTCCCGATTTTTCGCGCGTATAAGGCAAAACAGTTAGTCGGTGGTTGTTTTAGTGGTGTGGGGGTTCGTCGTGCATATTAGGCTTTTTATTTTATTTTTTTTATTTGTTTTTTTTTTAAATTAACAGGTTTTAGTTATATTGTGCTCATTTGCCAAGTCAAATTCAAAATTTTTTCAATCCTCCCCCCAACCGCTCAACCTCCGATTTACGCGTGGTTATAACCGTCCAATCTCGCGACCCTTCCCACAAATTCTTTGAAGGCTCTGCAGAACGCCTTCTGGTTAGCCACTTCTCTGACTTCCTCTAGACCTTCCTTCCTTTGGCCATGCTAGCCCTACCATAGCTAACTTTCCAACAACTAACCCTCGATTTGCCACCTCGAGCGGGCAGTTGAAGAGCACTTGTTCTGCGCTTTCTGCGCTCTCACCGCATTCCAGCGGTCGTTGTCGGTTAAACCAAATCTTTGCAAAGACGCTTTCAAGGCGCCATGCACTGTTATTAACTGCACCATTTTATTGTCACGCTTCACCTCGATCTTATCTCTAGCTACTATACTCGGTATGAATTTGTGTCAACCTGCCCGTGGCAGCGTTGTTCCACCTCTCTTCCCATTGTCGTATTGATCTTTCCCGGAGCTTTCTTTTATTCAGAGACCTCATCGATGAGTGTGATATCCGGAAGTCACCCGTCGCGGCCTTTTTAGCTAATTCATCAGCCCTTTCATTGCCCATTTTACCATCGTGCGATCTAACCCAACACAACTTTGAATGTCGAAACCGGAGTGCCGTATGTGCTACCCTCCAGACGTCAGCTTGAAGGTCTGTCAAGGTGTTCATATTGGTTAGGGCTGTCAGCGCTGATTTACTATCGCTGATGATGTAATACACGTTTCTACCCGTATGATTTATCACATAATCGATAGCTTTCCGTATAGCATCCAATTCGCATTGGAAAATAGTGCTCCAATTCGCGAGTTTGGTCTGAAACCGAAACACTTCCCTTTGCTCATTATATACGACAAACGCCGCGCGTGCTTATTTATCGTCCATATGCAAACCGTCCGTGTAAATCTTGATCCCTATCGCGTCCACATCACCTTCGACAAATTCGATACCTTTAACATCGGTTGGGTGCCCTAACTCTAACACGACGATTTTCCTTTCAGCTTCCTTATTTGCAAGTTTGATACTCTATAATTTCCTGTTCTTTACCTGTATTAACTAATCTCCTATCTTTGATCTTTTTAACAACATATTCGATAGGGAGAGTCCTACTGATCACCAGGACCGCCTCCGTGAAGATGGTCCTGTACGCGCTCACCGCCTTGACCGCGGTTATGCGTTGCACGCTCCTCAGCTGTCGAGTTTCCCTTACTTTACAACCCTCCGCCCAAACGGATGCTGCATACAGTATTGCCGGCCCTATTGCTCCGGCGAAAACTGTCTTAAGCGATTCGCCCCTAAAACCCCATTTTATTTTCGCCACCGCCATCATTTTATTTGATATTTCGCTGCCCTTACTTTATACGTACTGTACGTGTGCTTTCCAATTTAATTTATTGTCGATCTTGACACCGAGGTATGTGATAGCTTACTTAAACGAGATTTTTTTCCCTCCTAACTGTAGCCTAGAGGGTCGTAGTCCAGGCTCCGTCCCGAAATAAAGCGCCTCGGATTTCAACATGTTAAATTTTAACTTTGCCTGCTGCGACCGTTCGTGTAGCTCATTAAGCGACTTGTTCGGCTTTGTGCGCATATCCATTAGTAATCACGATTTGAAAATTAAAAGTGTATCATCCGCAAACCCAACGATTGAGTATCCCGTGAGTAACCTGACCCTAAAAATGCTCTCAAACAACAACTTCCAAAATGTGGAACCAGAGCATGACCCCTGCGGACATCGCCTTTTCACCTCGCGCGACAAAATTTCACCCGGAATTTCAACTTGTGCCAATCGCCCCGAGAAATAACTCTTGACCAAAGACATCAGTTTCGCTGACAACCCCTACTTTCCAATTCGCAAACGATTAATGTGTCGATAGTCAACTTTCCTCCATAAAACTGAACTATCGATAGTCGATGTTCCTGATGATAGCTACTTTCAAACGTTGCATCGTGGGGCACTGGCAGGACTTGGCATCGTTACGCGTCTCAACCCTGACACTACCAACCCTGTCGTTCGACCTCGCACAGACTACGCAACAAGAAACTGCCCTTCTGCAGTTCTTGAACTTGTGCTCCAGCTCAGCGCAGTTACCGCAAAACTGCACTCGCTCCTTGCACTTTGCTTACCTACGACCAAACTCATAACAACGATAGCACTGGATCATTGAGAAATAATCCCGTGCCCTGACTCTACGCTACCCCAGGTTGACTGCATCCGCCAAGAATGACCTCCTAGTTTCCGGCGAGACCTCAAACACAACGCTGGCCAACGGATCCCTGGGGTCTTTGCCGCCGAACCTAGACTTCTCCCTAACCTTGTTCTCGAACCTAAACCCTCTGAAGCGTGGGTTTTAAGCGACCAACCTCCTCGCGGGCTCTTCTTTCTTCATCTCCCTCTCAACCCCAGGGAGCATGATGCGCGGCATTTTCTTCTCAATGGTCCTTGGCCGTGAGACCCTGACAAGTTCTGCCTACCGTCGAATTCAACCGTCTAGGGTCCTCCCGACCAGCACACTCGACCACAACACCACCCCTACGCGTCTATCGTGCTCCTACCACAACAAACCTAACCTTGGCTGGATCAACCGTCTTCTTTAACGTCACCATAACGTTTTTTTTAACCCCTGAGTTGGCGTCGACTCGCACCGCGACCGTCGATGCTGCCTTACTGACTACTGCATCGGCGTACGACATCACACCTGGGACTAAGCGACCTCTTAATCCCCCCTGCCCTTCTACGATCTGCTCCGTGCGCGCCGCTGCGACTGCTACCTCCGCCACAGTCACCTTCACCTCGCCCCGCACTATCCTAAGACCCTAACCATACCAAAGAGCTGATTCGCAACGTCTTGGAACTCGTCCGCGGCGTTGCAAATCAACCTCTTGTCGTCTACGGTGATTATTGCCGAAGTTTCAGGAACCCGCTTGTATATGAAGCCGTGTGCCCGCCTCGCCCTGAACATCAGGAAGTCCAGCTCGTCTAAATCGCTAGTTGCAACGCGTCCGTTGCTGCTAGTTCAAACACGACGCTGGCCTCTCGACGTTGAATGCGACTTAGATCCGGCTCCACACACAAGGGGCGTTGGCCCCTCCGACTCCACCAGCGCAGCGCCAGGCTCCTTCTGCGACGCGACTACCTCCCTGTCGGGTTGCGATACCAACTTCTCTAACACGACCACGAGCCCCTTCTCTCCGACCTTCGCGACCAACCAGCGTCCGACCGCTCGCTCCTAACAGACTCCGACCGATCACCCCTCTTCTTCTTCGATAACGGCTCCTCATTTCGGTGGACAACCATTCTGACAAATCAAAACGATAAAAAACAACACGAAAAAACAAAAACCCGGATCAAAAATGACCTGACCGTTTCGACACTAAATAAACTCAAAGTTAAGATAAACCGCTAAACGACGCAAACAACAGCGAGTACAAAACAAAACGCTGCTCCAATAAAATACCTCGATTTAGAATGAATCATATACTTCTCTGTATCTATTTATTTATTTAATTTTCAAACCGTCAAGTGAAATTTCAAATTTATCAAAGATAAAATAAGCACTAAACGTCAAAATATCAACGAAAACAAAATAAAATCGTTAGCCCAATAAAAATATACCATAAACAACACAATTTATTTATTTAAATTTTTTAACCTGCAAATCAAGTTTTAAATTTAAAAAACTAATTACTTCAAAAATCTTAAATGGTGCACTTTAAATTTAAAAATAGCAACAAATAATAATAACACGTACTATTTTAACGGGGAACCGGTAAGCACTTATCGCTTATTTACTCGATACCTGGTACAACCTTCAACTGTTACACCACTAATTACACCAAAAGATCGACTTTTAGGAACGTTTAAGTACGCGTGTACTTAAAATATGGAATATTCATATTTAAATTACTTCAAAATATGCGGTATTTAAGCTATTTCTTTAATTCAAAAGGCCCTAGATTTTGGTTTTTAATTTGTTGTTTAATTACACGCACACTACAAAATTTATCAGAATTTATTTGATGATTTTACGCGGTTTTTACACGATTTACGCAGTTTTTTCTATAAATTTATTAAAAACGCCTTTCCAATTACTTTTGAATTTATTTTGGGTATTTGTCTTTTGGCTTTTTGATTTATTAACCCGAAATTTAATTTTTTTAGTTTTGAACGCAGATTTTAGTTAAAATTTAAGTTAATAGGTGATTTATTTATTATTTATTCGATTAAAATTTTGCTTTTTAATATTATTTACCGCCCCGTGTATTAAAAATTTAACGCCACATAATAATAAAATTAAGCACAATAAATAGCAAAGTTTCAAATAAAAATATAATAAAAAACCCTATATAAAAACTTACTTGTTTTCTGCAAAAGCGGGAGCTCCGTGAAACACGTCCGTTCACTTAATGCGCTAACTAGAAAGTAGGAGACACCGGTTCCTGCTGGATATGAAGCAGCCTAGGTGCTTAACCTGTGAAAGGTGGGAGGAAACTTGTTCACTACATAAAGGAGCGCGAGGAGTCTTGAGCTCTTTAGCTTGGCGCAAAAGGATTTAATCTCTCTTCGTAGGCCAAAAATGCCGACTTTCAATGTACAATCTGTCAGGTTTGCAAGGGAGCTAAAATAGCGGAACTTTATAGCAAGGATTAGGGAGTGGTCAGAGGGCTTACTAAGAAGGACCAATGGTCGTATTTGCTAAACTTTACTACTACTACTACCACTTATTGGTACCCTTATGCACATTTTGTGAAGTTACTTCATATAGTGGTAAGAAATGATTGTATTAAACGTCCATCTCAGAGTTAGTTTTACGCTAGATCAATACATGTATTTTACAAATCCTGTCAAATAATGCAGGTCTCCTAACTTAAAAGAGCAACACGCTGCCAAAGGGTTAGCAAACTTCGAGAAATAAATATAAATACAAATAAATACTAACCCGTGTCACATTTATTTACTTGAAAAGCGGTTAACAAGGCTCATTAAGCGACTTGTTCGGCTTTGTGCGCATATCCATTAGTAATCACGATTTGAAAATTAAAAGTGTATCATCCGCAAACCCAACGATTGAGTATCCCGTGAGTAACCTGACCCTAAAAATGCTCTCAAACAACAACTTCCAAAATGTGGAACCAGAGCATGACCCCTGCGGACATCGCCTTTTCACCTCGCGCGACAAAATTTCACCCGGAATTTCAACTTGTGCCAATCGCCCCGAGAAATAACTCTTGACCAAAGACATCAGTTTCGCTGACAACCCCTACTTTCCAATTCGCAAACGATTAATGTGTGTCGATAGTCAACTTTCCCTCCATAAAACTGAACTATCGATAGTCGATGTTCCTGATGATAGCTACTTTCAAACGTTGCATCGTGGGGCACTGGCAGGACTTGGCATCGTTACGCGTCTCAACCCTGACACTACCAACCCTGTCGTTCGACCTCGCACAGACTACGCAACAAGAAACTGCCCTTCTGCAGTTCTTGAACTTGTGCTCCAGCTCAGCGCAGTTACCGCAAAACTGCACTCGCTCCTTGCACTTTGCTTACCTACGACCAAACTCATAACAACGATAGCACTGGATCATTGAGAAATAATCCCGTGCCCTGACTCTACGCTACCCCAGGTTGACTGCATCCGCCAAGAATGACCTCCTAGTTTCCGGCGAGACCTCAAACACAACGCTGGCCAACGGATCCCTGGGGTCTTTGCCGCCGAACCTAGACTTCTCCCTAACCTTGTTCTCGAACCTAAACCCTCTGAAGCGTGGGTTTTAAGCGACCAACCTCCTCGCGGGCTCTTCTTTCTTCATCTCCTCTCAACCCCAGGGAGCATGATGCGCGGCATTTTCTTCTCAATGGTCCTTGGCCGTGAGACCCTGACAAGTTCTGCCTACCGTCGAATTCAACCGTCTAGGGTCCTCCCGACCAGCACACTCGACCACAACACCACCCCTACGCGTCTATCGTGCTCCTACCACAACAAACCTAACCTTGGCTGGATCAACCGTCTTCTTTAACGTCACCGTAACGTTTTTTTTAACCCCTGAGTTGGCGTCGACTCGCACCGCGACCGTCGATGCTGCCTTACTGACTACTGCATCGGCGTACGACATCACACCTGGGACCAAGCGACCTCTTAATCCCCCCTGCCCTTCTACGATCTGCTCCGTGCGCGCCGCTGCGACTGCTACCTCCGCCACAGTCACCTTCACCTCGCCCCGCACTATCCTAAGACCCTAACCATACCAAAGAGCTGATTCGCAACGTCTTGGAACTCGTCCGCGGCGTTGCAAATCAACCTCTTGTCGTCTACGGTGATTATTGCCGAAGTTTCAGGAACCCGCTTGTATATGAAGCCGTGTGCCCGCCTCGCCCTGAACATCAGGAAGTCCAGCTCGTCTAAATCGCTGGTTGCAACGCGTCCGTTGCTGCTAGTTCAAACTCGACGCTGGCTTCTCGACGTTGAATGCGACTTAGATCCGGCTCCACACACAAGGGGCGTTGGCCCCTCCGACTCCACCAGCGCAGCGCCAGGCTCCTTCTGCGACGCGACTACCTCCCTGTCGGGTTGCGATACCAACTTCTCTAACACGACCACGAGCCCCTTCTCTCCGACCTTCGCGACCAACCAGCGTCCGACCGCTCGCTCTAACAGACTCCGACCGATCACCCTCTTCTTCTTCGATAACGGCTCCTCATTTCGGTGGACAACCATTCTGACAAATCAAAACGATAAAAAACAACACGAAAAAACAAAAACCCGGATCAAAAATGACCTGACCGTTTCGACACTAAATAAACTCAAAGTTAAGATAAACCGCTAAACGACGCAAACAACAGCGAGTACAAAACAAAACGCTGCTCCAATAAAATACCTCGATTTAGAATGAATCATAAACTTCTCTGTATTTATTTATTTATTTAATTTTCAAACCGTCAAGTGAAATTTCAAATTTATCAAAGATAAAATAAGCACTAAACGTCAAAATATCAACGAAAACAAAATAAAATCGTTAGCCCAATAAAAATATACCATAAACAACACAATTTATTTATTTAAATTTTTTTAACCTGCAAATCAAGTTTTAAATTTAAAAAACTAATTACTTCAAAAATCTTAAATGGTGCACTTTAAATTTAAAAATAGCAACAAATAATAATAACACGTACTATTTTAACGGGGAACCGGTAAGCACTTATCGCTTATTTACTCGATACCTGGTACAACCTTCAACTGTTACACCACTAATTACACCAAAAGATCGACTTTTAGGAACGTTTAAGTACGCGTGTACTTAAAATATGGAATATTCATATTTAAATTACTTCAAAATATGCGGTATTAAAGGAGCGCGAGGAGTCTTGAGCTCTTTAGCTTGGCGCAAAAGGATTTAATCTCTTCGTAGGCCAAAATGCCGACTTTCAATGTACAATCTGTCAGGTTTGCAAGGGAGCTAAAATAGCGGAACTTTATAGCAAGGATTAGGGAGTGGTCAGAGGGCTTACTAAGAAGGACCAATGGTCGTATTTGCTAAACTTTACTACTACTACTACCACTTATTGGTACCCTTATGCACATTTTGTGAAGTTACTTTATATAGTGGTAAGAAATGATTGTATTAAACGTCCATCTCAGAGTTAGTTTTACGCTAGATCAATACATGTATTTTACAAATCCTGTCAAATAATGCAGGTCTCCTAACTTAAAAGAGCAACACGCTGCCAAAGGGTTAGCAAACTTCGAGAAATAAATATAAATACAAATAAATACTAACCCGTGTCACATTTATTTACTTGAAAAGCGGTTAACAAGGATGCGATCGTTCAAACCCCTGGACAGAGGCAGAATTTAATAGAAACTACTTGACTTGTGTTCTACTTTAGAATGAATTTCAGGATTAAATAATTTTTTCCGTTATAAAACCTTTAATGAGGAAGGTGCGTAGGTTAACTCAATCTACTTGTAAAAAACACCAACATTTTATTTCAGTAAAACCATAAAGACCGAAAATGTTGTACTTCTTGCTACGCTATAAAGTTAAAGAGCTTATCCCATAAGTACTACTAACAGTCATATAATTAAAAAGACCGATAGTGTCTAAATTAGGATGATGACAGTAGTTATATTTCGTTCTCACTCAAGAGATCTAAGTGCTCCTACAACATAAAATATAGACTCACTCACGTTCTTCTTGTTTCTTTTACTCTAGAAACTTCTGCGTGTTTCCCACGAGAGCACTAAACGCCCCTCAAGAACTTTACAGTTAATTTCAGTTTCTCCTGACCATTACGAATTAAAAGTTTTCTAGAAAGAAGCATTTAGTAGACAATATTCGAGCTATGTTTAGTAAGTTATAAATTTTGAATACAAAAGTTTTGAGTCATAGAACCATGAAGCCTGGACTAACCCGCTTGTAAGCATTATATACACCCTAAAGCTATCTTGCACTAAATCATTACCGAAACTCAAATTTAACGGGCAATTGTGTTCATTTTCTCCCCTTTTAACGTTGAAGTAAAGTTGCTTTTGTTTCTTTGTGTATATGCGTATAAGCTTGTACGAAATACCTTTGAATAATAATATCCGCACTAAAAATTCTTTCTTAAGTAAATTAACTCGTAACATTCTCTTTCAATTATTGAATACAAGTTTCAGTTTTTTATATTTATTAAATTTACTGTTTTTAGTTTAAAACTAAAGTAATCCCCCAGTTTCCTCGATCCGGTCTTAAGTATGTTATAAATTAGTAGTTACTTTGTAATTTTAAAGTGATTTAATAAGTATTGATATAATAAGCTTATCTCGGGGATTTCTTATCGTTCTCGGGGAATGACTGTGATTGCGCATTATCCAAATGTGGTGTTTCTTTATTCCAATTGGTTGCAGAACATCAACCAATGCAAATCGTGAGTGTGATGAATGTAGTGTTGGAGCGTTGTTTTGTTATAATTATGCGCGGCATATTTTCGCGCCATTTTGTAACATATACCGACCACGTGTTACTGGACGATGCAATCGCTATTTAAGTCAAATTTGCATGCACAAGTTAAGTAAAATCAAATTACTCACGTGATGGGTATCTCGGAACTTAATCTCAAGATCCAGCGGTGGGTTGTGGGTTGGGTTACGCCATGTTGAACTTCAAATTGCCATCCGTACTCCACGTAACTTTTATTACTCTCGTAGAGGGATAAAAGGAATAGGTACTAGGTACAATAAGGCAAGGTACAGGGAACCTACATACCTATTTCTAAAACGAGATAACACACACCACTCAGATAGTTTTTGTCTCCTTTAGGTCTCGTGGCTTAATCTCCGCTTTCGACACTCGCGCACACCCGCATTCCTTCTGCGCACACGCGACTGTCAGTGACGACGGAATTTGGCGTAATTAATTTAAAAATACGTAAACTAACTTATAAATTATAACTAAATCTAAAAATGCTACATAGCCAATCTGGCATGTAACAATTTCAGTTCGAGATTTGACAAAATGCAGTTGTGTTTTGTCGGAGTGCCGTTTTCGTGGGTGCCGTAAATGTAGTGCTTGTTATCGTTCCTCACTTCTTACCTTTTACTTTCAGGCATAACAACGACTGTCGGTCAGCACCAGGTCAAAAAAATCCAAAGGAAACCGAACCTCACTGAAACCCCTTGAGATGAGCTCATCACCATTGGACTAAACGGTGAGTGTTAAAATTTTTAAGGTTTGTGTGTACAAAATTGCAGTATTCAAACTTTAACATTTAATTAAGTGGGTACGTAATAATTAGCGTCTACACCTGGGGCATTATAATTAGCGCTTCAGCTAATGTGCGGTTTCTTATGACAATATCGTCTATTAATTTAAAATGTCGAAAGTTGTCTCTTTCTTTCTCTGTAGTAATAATTTTAAAAAAACCAAACAATTTTTACCCATTACATAATTAATTAGCTATATTAATTTAAATCGGCATGTAAGCGTATGCTTTGTGTCGATATTTGCTTCGCGTTGCTATTGTAAATACTATTTAAACAAAAAATATCGACTCCACCGCTGGAGCGCAAGATATCGTTCAATTTCGTAATAGTTCCGTTTCTTACTTTCAAATTGTAACATATTAAATTCTTCAAAAGGTAAATAATATGTCTGCTCTACCTTACAAGCGGCAGTGCCTCGATAGATTACGAGGGGTTCCTGTTTGACGATCAAGCCCAGGGTAAAAAGGATGTTGAATGGCTTTGAGAGAAAAGGGTCCCTCTAAAGAGTTCTTCCAGCCAGCTAAGCTTCTTCAACTTAGGGCAGAGCTATGAGCTAGGGTCGTAGGATTGTATACGATAAAACAAAAGAATGATGATTTTACGCGGTTTTTACACGATTTACGCAGTTTTTCTATAAATTTATTAAAACGCCTTTCCAATTACTTTTGAATTTATTTTGGGTATTTGTCTTTTGGCTTTTTGATTTATTAACCCGAAATTTAATTTTTTTAGTTTTGAACGCAGATTTTAGTTAAAATTTAAGTTAATAGGTGATTTATTTATTATTTATTCGATTAAAATTTTGCTTTTTAATATTATTTACCGCCCCGTGTATTAAAAATTTAACGCCACATAATAATAAAATTAAGCACAATAAATAGCAAAGTTTCAAATAAAAATATAATAAAAAACCCTATATAAAAACTTACTTGTTTTCTGCAAAAGCGGGAGCTCCGTGAAACACGTCCGTTCACTTAATGCGCTAACTAGAAAGTAGGAGACACCGGTTCCTGCTGGATATGAAGCAGTCTAGGTGCTTAACCTGTGAAAGGTGGGAGGAAACTTGTTCACTACATAAAGGAGCGCGAGGAGTCTTGAGCTCTTTAGCTTGGCGCAAAAGGATTTAATCTCTTCGTAGGCCAAAATGCCGACTTTCAATGTACAATCTGTCAGGTTTGCAAGGGAGCTAAAATAGCGGAACTTTATAGCAAGGATTAGGAGTGGTCAGAGGGCTTACTAAGAAGGACCAATGGTCGTATTTGCTAAACTTTACTACTACTACTACCACTTATTGGTACCCTTATGCACATTTTGTGAAGTTACTTTATATAGTGGTAAGAAATGATTGTATTAAACGTCCATCTCAGAGTTAGTTTTACGCTAGATCAATACATGTATTTTACAAATCCTGTCAAATAATGCAGGTCTCCTAACTTAAAAGAGCAACACGCTGCCAAAGGGTTAGCAAACTTCGAGAAATAAATATAAATACAAATAAATACTAACCCGTGTCACATTTATTTACTTGAAAAGCGGTTAACAAGGATGCGATCGTTCAAACCCCTGGACAGAGGCAGAATTTAATAGAAACTACTTGACTTGTGTTCTACTTTAGAATGAATTTCAGGATTAAATAATTTTTTCCGTTATAAAACCTTTAATGAGGAAGGTGCGTAGGTTAACTCAATCTACTTGTAAAAAACACCAACATTTTATTTCAGTAAAACCATAAAGACCGAAAATGTTGTACTTCTTGCTACGCTATAAAGTTAAAGAGCTTATCCCATAAGTACTACTAACAGTCATATAATTAAAAAGACCGATAGTGTCTAAATTAGGATGATGACAGTAGTTATATTTCGTTCTCACTCAAGAGATCTAAGTGCTCCTACAACATAAAATATAGACTCACTCACGTTCTTCTTGTTTCTTTTACTCTAGAAACTTCTGCGTGTTTCCCACGAGAGCACTAAACGCCCCTCAAGAACTTTACAGTTAATTTCAGTTTCTCCTGACCATTACGAATTAAAAGTTTCCTAGAAAGAAGCATTTAGTAGACAATATTCGAGCTGTGTTTAGTAAGTTATAAATTTTGAATACAAAAGTTTTGAGTCATAGAACCATGAAGCCTGGACTAATCTCGCTTATAAGCATTATATACACCCTAAAGCTATCCTGCACTAAATCATTACCGAAACTCAATTTTAACGGGCAATTGTGTTCATTTTCTTCCCTTTTAACGTTGAAGTAAAGTTGCTTTTGTTTTGTTGTGTTAATGCGTATAAGCTTGTACGAAATACCTTTGAATAATAAATATCTACACTAAAAATTCTTTCTAAGATACACCAGTGAAAAATCCTAGTACTTACTTCACAATGACACTGCCTTTATTCGTATATAATTTTCTTAAAATAACTATCTCAATGTTTTAACCCCACCATATCCATATTTGACTTTGAATCAAAATAACCAACTTCACTGCCCAACATCCAACACATAGACCGTGACTTAGGTGTTGAATCAAAAACCTATTAAGTAGCTTCAAAGATGCAAAATTTGAACGTCTCCCAACTTATTCATATCGCTTCAGTAAGAGTACTTTCAGCTTGCATTTGCCAAATATCATTAGCAAAATACATCGTTTCATCACAATCAAAATATCGCTGGGTTGATACGTGTTAAGTAAATTAACTCGTAACATACCTTTTCAATTATTGGATAACAAGTTTCAGTTTTATATTCATTAAATTTACTGTATTTAGTTTAAAACTAAAGTAATCCCCCAGTTTTCTCGATCCGGTCTTAAGTAGGTTATAAATTAGTAGTTTCATTGCAGTTTTAGAGTAATTTAATAAGTATTGATATAACAAGCTTATCTCGGGGATTTCTTATCGTTCTCGGGGAGTGACTGTGATCGCGCATTATCCAAATGTGGAGGATCTCTATTCAAATTGGTTGTAGGACATCAACCAATTCAAATCGTGAGTGTGATGAATGTAGTGTTGGAGCGTTGTTTTGTTATAATTACGCGCGGCATATTTCCCCGCCATTTTGTAACATATGCCGACCACGTGCTACTGGGTGATGCAATCGCTATTTAAGTCAAATTTGCATGCACAAATTAAGTAACATCAAATTACTCACGTGATGGGTATCTCGGAACTTAATCTCAGGATCCAGTGGTGGGTTGTAGATTGGGTTACGCCATGTTGAACTTCAAATTGCCATCCGTTCTCCACATAGCTTTTATTACTCTCGTAGGGAGATAAAAAGTACCGGGTACAATAAGGCAAGGTACAGGGAACCTACATACCTATTTCTAAAACGAGAAAACACACACCACTCAGATAGTTTTTGTCTCCTTTAGGTCTCGTGGCTTTATCCCCGCTTTCGACATTCGCGCACACCCGCATTCCTTCTGCGCACACGCGACTGTCAGCGACGACAAAATTTGGCGTTATTAATTTAAAAATACGTAGCAACTAACTTATAAATTATAACTAAATTTAAAAATGCTACATAGCCAATTTGGCATGTAACAATTTCAGTTCGAGATTTGACAAAATGCAGTTGTGTTTTGTCGGAGTGCCGTTTTTGTGGGTGCTGTCAATGTAGTGCTTGTTATCGTTCCTCACTTCTTACCTTTTACTTTAAGGCATAACAACGACTGTCGGTCAGCACCAGGTCAAAAAAATCCAAAGGTAACCGAACCTCACTGAAACCGCCTGAGATGAGCTCGTCACCATTGGACTAAACGGTGAGTGTTAAAATTTTAAGGTTTGTGTGTACAAAATTGCAGTATTCAAACTTTAACATTTAATTAAGTGGGTACGTAATAATTAGCGTCTACACCTTGGGCATTATAATTAGCGCTTCAGCTAATGTGCGGTTTCTTATGACAATATCGTCTATTAATTTAAAATGTCAAAAGTTGCCTCTTTCTTTCTCTGCAGTGATAATTAAAAAAAAAAACAATTTTTACCCATTACATAATTAATTAGCTATATTAATCTAAATCGGCATGTAAGCGTATGCTTTGTGTCGATATTTGGTCCGCGTTGCTATTGTAAATACTATTTAAACAAAAAATATCAATTCCACCGTTGGACCGCTAGATATCGTTCAATTTCGTAATATTTCCGTTTTTTACTTTCAAATAATGCATGAAACGCCATGTTCTTGTGTTAAGACAGGACTTTTAAAGTAGTAATTAGTGATTGGATGTTAATAAAACTGTAGTTATGTGCTAATAATATAACGTAATTTATGTCTATCTAAACATGAATGCTTTAAGAATGCGTATTTATTAACGCGTTCGGATCTTATATTTTATACGTAACCTATAAATAATGAATTTTTGTTCTTAGTCCTGTATAAAATAACTTATTTTGGAATATCACCGTATTTATTTTAACATTTTACCTATAACTTGTTTTGCCGAATAAAAGTTTTTCTTTTATATTAAAATATACATATCGTGTATGTAAATTTTCGTACGATAAGCATTTGTTATTTTTAGTAGGTCTTAAAATATCTACATTGCAGTAACTTTCACTTATTTATTTAATATTTCGGCGCCTGATAATCGTTCTTTTCCCGTTTGAATGCCAAAATTTTTTATTTAAATAGACCTATGTAAAAATTTCCTTGTTAAATATTTCACTTACCTGCTTATTGGCTTTATATATTTTTGCTAACTTTTATTCGCCCAGTACTAATTAAAGTTGTAAGTTGACTTTTAGCGATTTTTCGTAAATTAAATTAAGATTTTTAAAATGAATTATCTAAGTTTGAAAGCAAAATAAGTTTGTTATCTACCTAAAAAAATTTCTCACAAACTATTTTCGAAATTTGTCTTATGTAGAGCGAAACGTGTTGTTAATTTATTTATCTATGTATTTGAAGAGATTGATGGTAAACCACAAAGAAAGTGGCATGTTAAAGATTTAAAACCTTTTGCTGATAATACTCTTTCGCAATAATTAATACTCTTATTTACCTTTTTAAATATATCTCATAATTTCTTCTGTGGTTCCCCTTTGCTTTTTATTTCTTTTTATCTTACGTTGAAAACGTATTTCACCTTTAATATCGGAATGGGTAGAACACTTTGGTTTTCTGAATTCTTTTATTCTTTTGTTAAATTCCTCAACTCATAACATACCTTTTCAATTATTGGATAACCAGTTCAATTTTTTTATTCATTAAATTTACTGTATTTTTTCTAAAAGTAAAGTAATACATTTCATATTTTTGGATCCGACCTTGAGTATGTTGTAAATTATTAGTTACATTGTAGGTTCAGAATTATATACGTTAAACTAATCTAGGAAGTTTTTCGTCGTTCTCAGGGAATAAGTGCGATCAAGTATTATCGAAAAGATCGAAGTTCTCTATTCCAATTGGTTGTAAATGATCAGCCAATTTCAATAAGCCAATCCGAGAATGAGGGACATAGTGTTAAAAAGTTGGATGATTTACACAAACGAAGGTCGATCACTTCAGTACCGAGAATCAACTAAAACGGTTGCGTTTTGTCGGTGCCGTTCTCGTGGGTGCCGTCGATATAGTGGTCGTTATCGTTCCACTCTTCTTACCTTTCTTTTGGTGTACAACAATGAATATCGGCCAGCACCACGTCAAAACAATCTGCAGTACACAGGACGACCCTGAGGAAAGTTCGTCCCTGCGAAAAGCTCGTCGTCGAAGACTGCACGGTAGGTGTTATAACTTTAAAATCTAAATATAGAAATTTACATCTTCAAACCCTAATATTTAATTAAGTGAGCGGTACTTCATAATTAGCTACGACTTTTAGTTGGGTCTTAATTTGGAGACAGGATTAAATTAATGTGCCATCGGGTTTCTTATTTCCAATTTTCCAGTCTCTGCTGCCTTGAAACCAATCCGTCCTGATTGTATCAGTGTTGTTGGGTTTTGTAGAAAGTTTGCGGATCTCACTACGTTTAACTCACATTTGCTAATGCATAGCCAAAAAGTAGTACTCAACTACCCTCTCGACGGTCATCCTTAGATGTATTATTGGTTATGGTTTGCAAGTAATTAATGGCTTGTTTTCCGTCCACTGTTGTGTTTGTCATTTTCTCCTAAATTTCATATATTTGGGGTTATGTCATTGTATAGTGTTTTTATTGAGCTTGTAATTGAATTACGAAATCTGTGTGAGCTCGTATGGTTTTATCAGGTTATGGTCACGTGCCCATTACTATTTAATATCATTAGCAGTCCGAATGGATACATTGAACACATTTTTACATTGTATTTATTTTATATTTCTGTCAAGATTATATATAGTCTGATATTTGTTAATATTACTGAATAAACTCTGTTGTTTTTGGATAACTAACTACATTGTGCGGATACCCTTATTATATTGCCTGGGGTTACTTTGTATTATAACAATACGTGTTTCCATCTAACGTTAAGATTTCTCAATTCTACTACAAACTGTAGAAAGGTCTCCTATATTTTGGATAATTCTGATATCGAACATGAAGATTAACAATTTCACTGTTATTTACTTTTTAATTTTTGAAAAACTTTCTTAAAATAATATAATCACGCTCTGAAAACTTACCGTTATAATTATTCTGTTTGCCCACTAACTCAGATAATTACTTATACCTACATCTTTGTATTTGACTTCATAATACGAAATATTGAAATCTGTTTTCCATCTTTGCGGTTTTAAAATAATTTATGGTCTTGAGTTACGTGTTAATATTTATTACACAAAAATATAAATATGCTTTTGTGGTTTTAAATTTATAGTCCCTTTTATAGAACTAAAAATTTATTGAAATTTCATGTTTAATAAACACTACTATTCAAGAAATCAAAGTATTCAGAGTATATTAGTTTTTATTTTACGACTAATTTTCTCATTTTTCATTTGGTTTTTATTTAACGTAACGCGTTGGCGTTACAAACAGTTATCCCTCAATGTTAATAAAAAGACTTGTGCAACAAATAATTTTATTCATAGAAGCGATAGAATAAATATAATAAATATTGGTAATAGTAACTATAACAACGAAGTGCAACTGTAGAAAACACTACACCATATAGACCACTTATTACAAAATCATCTAAAATTTTGAAAAATTGCAACCTCAGTTTGCAAAGAAAATATTTTAACGGTTACTGGCATGTTTGCCTATTAAAATATTTCACCTTTTATATTTGTAGTTATGTGCTAATAATATAACGTAATTTATGTCTATCTAAACATGAATGCTTTAAGAATGCGTATTTATTAACGCGTTCGGATCTTATATTTTATACGTAACCTATAAATAATTAATTTTCGTTCTTAGTCCTGTATAAAATGACTTATTTTGGAATATCACCGTATTTATTTTAACATTTTACCTATAACTTGTTTTGCCGAATAAAAGTTTTTTTTTTATATTAAAATATACATATCGTGTATGTAAATTTTCGTACGACAAGCATTTGTTATTTTTAGTAGGTCTTAAAATATCTACATTGCAGTAACTTTCACTTATTTATTTAATATTTCGTTCTTTTCCCGTTTGAATGCCAAATTTTTTTATTTAAATAGACCTATGTAAAAATTTCCTTGTTAAATATTTCACTGACCTGCTTATTGGCTTAAAATATCTTTTGCTAATTTTTATTCGCCGAGTACTAATTAAAGTTGTAAGTTGACTTTTAGCGATTTTTCGTAAATTAAATTAAGATTTTTAAAATGAATTATCTAAGTTTGAAAGCAAAATAAGTTTGTTATCTACCTAAAAAAATTTCTCACAAACTATTTTCAAAATTTGTCTTATGTAGAGCGAAACGTGTTGTTAATTTATTTATCTATGTATTTGAAGAGATTGATGGTAAACCACAAAGAAAGTGGCATGTTAAAGATTTAAAACCTTTTGCTGATAATACTCTTTCGCAATAATTAATACTCTTATTTACCTTTTTAAATATATCTCATAATTTCTTCTGTGGTTCCCCTTTGCTTTTTATTTCTTTTTATCTTACGTTGAAAACGTATTTCACCTTTAATATCGGAATGGGTAGAACACTTTGGTTTTTCTGAATTCTTTTATTCTTTTGTTAAATTCCTCAACTCATAACATACCTTTTCAATTATTGGATAACCAGTTCAATTTTTTTTTATTCATTAAATTTACTGTATTTTTTCTAAAAGTAAAGTAATACATTCCTATTTTTTGGATCCGACCTTGAGTATGTTGTAAATTATTAGTTACATTGTAGGTTCAGAATTATATACGTTAAACTAATCTAGGAAGTTTTTCGTCGTTCTCAGGGAATAAGTGCGATCAAGTATTATCGAAAAGTCGAAGTTCTCTATTCCAATTGGTTGTAAATGATCAGCCAATTTCAATAAGCCAATCCCGAGAATGAGGGACATAGTGTTAAAAAGAGTTGGATGATTTACACAAACGAAGGTCGATCACTTCAGTACCGAGAATCAACTAAAACGGTTGCGTTTTGTCGGAGTGCCGTTCTCGTGGGTGCCGTCGATATAGTGGTCGTTATCGTTCCACTCTTCTTACCTTTCTTTTGGTGTACAACAATGAATATCGGCCAGCACCACGTCAAAAAAAATCTGCAGTACACAGGACGACCCTGAGGAAAGTTCGTCCCTGCGAAAAGCTCGTCGTCGAAGACTGCACGGTAGGTGTTATAACTTTAAAATCTAAATATAGAAATTTACATCTTCAAACCCTAATATTTAATTAAGTGAGCGGTACTTCATAATTAGCTACGACTTTTAGTTGGGTCTTAATTTGGAGACAGGATTAAATTAATGTGCCATCGGGTTTCTTATTTCCAATTTTCCAGTCTCTGCTGCCTTGAAACCAATCCGTCCTGATTGTATCAGTGTTGTTGGGTTTTGTAGAAAGTTTGCGGATCTCACTACGTTTAACTCACATTTGCTAATGCATAGCCAAAAAGTAGTACTCAACTACCCTCTCGACGGTCATCCTTAGATGTATTATTGGTTATGGTTTGCAAGTAATTAATGGATTGTTTTCCGTCCACTGTTGTGTTTGTCATTTTCTCCTAAATTTCATATATTTGGGGGTTATGTCATTGTATAGTGTTTTTATTGAGCTTGTAATTGAATTACCCGAAATCTGTGTGAGCTCGTATGGTTTTATCAGGTTATGGTCACGTGCCCATTACTATTTAATATCATTAGCAGTCCGAATGGATACATTGAACACATTTTTACATTGTATTTATTTTATATTTCTGTCAAGATTATATATAGTCTGATATTTGTTAATATTACTGAATAAACTCTGTGCTTTTGGATAACTAACTACATTGTACGGATACCCTTATTATATTGCCTGGGGTTACTTTGTATTATAACAATACGTGTTTCCATCTAACGTTAAGATTTCTCAATTCTACTACAAACTGTAGAAAGGTCTCCTATATTTTGGATAATTCTGATATCGAACATGAAGATTAACAATTTCACTGTTATTTACTTTTTAATTTTTGAAAAACTTTCTTAAAATAATATAATCACGCTCTGAAAACTTACCGTTATAATTATTCTGTTTGCCCACTAACTCAGATAATTACTTATACCTACATCTTTGTATTTGACTTCATAATACGAAATATTGAAATCTGTTTTCCATCTTTGCGGTTTTAAAATAATTTATGGTCTTGAGTTACGTGTTAATATTTATTACACAAAAATATAAATATGCTTTTGTGGTTTTAAATTTATAGTCCCTTTTATAGAACTAAAAATTTATTGAAATTTCATGTTTAATAAACACTACTATTCAAGAAATCAAAGTATTCAGAGTATATTAGTTTTTATTTTACGACTAATTTTCTCATTTTTCATTTGGTTTTTATTTAACGTAACGCGTTGGCGTTACAAACAGTTATCCCTCAATGTTAATAAAAAGACTTGTGCAACAAATAATTTTATTCATAGAAGCGAAAGAATAAATATAATAAATATTGGTAATAGTAACTATAACAACGAAGTGTAACTGTACAAAACACTACACCATATAGACCACTTATTACAAAATCATCTAAAATTTTGAAAAATTGCAACCTCCAGTTTGCAAAGAAAATATTTTAACGGTTACTGGCATGTTTCCTAATTTAAAAATTTTCTATTTGACTTCGTTATAATTTAATCATGACGTACGCCTAGGATACGAGATGGCATAATGGAATGATTTATTGGCTTTTCATTATTCTCTCTTATACACCTGTTTAGATTTACGATTTACTTGCGGTTGCTTGTTAAGTGATTTTTTTTTCAATTAATTCCGGCAATTCTTGTTCATTCATTGTGCTATTAAATAAATGTATCAAAAATCTAAACGTCAAACTGTTTATTGTCATCATGCTGTGGGTATATAGCAATATAGCAAAATCCAAAGTACACTCTACAATACAAATACCTTTCTTTCAGCTTCTTTTTTATTATTATGTGTGAAGTAAAATACAAAATTCTTGTATGCATCACTTGTGTTACGGAATGATTGTCCTCATCGGGCGACTCAATCCATCCTTCGCGCTGCGGAACCTCGGGCTAGATGAGTCGCCCACCGGGCGTAATCATCTCAATAACACACTTGATACATAAATAGCTATTATAAATATATTCAGAAAGAATAGTATATATAAAAATTACTTACCTTAATTGAAGTGAATCGTTTATTGGGCAAACGTGTCAAAATCTGAAACAAAGAACGTCATTAAATTAAAGTGATATATAGAATAAACCTAAAAGCATGTGCGTTATCAAATCATTCGCCTAGTCAAAATTATACAATGGATTGCCAATGCTCAAAATTTTAGAAACAATTTGTATATCAAAACTAATAAAATACTATTACTAGGAAACTAACATTCGTTTAAACTCTATTTATACTTATTTAATAAATTTGAATTAATAATTATATCTCTAGAAGAATTATAAGTATTAAATATTCAGAAATTTAGTATAAAGAAAACCGTTTTGTCAAATTTCTCAAAAACAACAAACTTATTCACACGCATACATGTGTGTACGCACACACATGCGCACACTCACGTACGCCGGCACGCGCATATACACCCACACACACAAAATATACACACGCACGCGAACACACAACATATCCGTACACATGTACCTCAAAGCGCATTTACTTGAAAAAAAGAAAAGGAAGGAACCTACACCAAGACTGAAAACGCTAGTACATATAGAAACATAAAATCATAGGAAAACCAAAGAAATTGAATTCAAAACGTGCTTTTTAAACAATTTTATGCATTTTTTGCGAATTTAAACCAAAAGATAGATATTAATAAATTATTTTTATTTCCAGTTCTTTTTTATATTTTGTATATGTTTTTGAACATATTTTTGTAGATATTTTTGTACATATTTTGTACACGGGCTATATTACAAGCAGAAATAGTTAAATGGAAAGGTAGAGGCAGACCTAGATCAGATTATTGCACGCAGATAGTGAAACATGCAGACTGTAGAAGTTTCAGGAAAATTTGTAGGTTAGCTCAAAATAGGAAACAATAGAGATACGCGTCTAACCAGTTCCAGGACTGAAGACGGTAATGATATCATATGAGTCTAGTATGTTTTTGAAATAATTTGATCCATTGAATACAATGTAAATAGCCATTGAAGGGTTTTGCAGTTCAGTTCTAATTAAAGCTTTGATTACAATATGAGTTCTAATTTTAAGATTTGAAAGTCGTGTTATAAAATAAATTAGTGATACATATTGTTTATATAAATTGTTCTAGGTGAGATAAAGTATTGTAGTAATCGATATAAATTAATTATAGTGCATCGATATAAGTAATTAAGAAGTGGCTAGTCATTTTGCAGAACTAATGGAAGCTTAGCAGAAAAACCGATCCAGACCGCAGCAAGGTTGGAAGAACATTCCACAAAACTAAACTAAACTGCAGAAAAACAAGAACGGACCGCCATCAACCTTTCAGAAAACTTTTAGAGACTTCACGTAAAATGGAAGAATAGATGAATTCCCAAACAGTACAACAGCCAAAGCAGTCACTTCAGTGTTGCAACAGCACGTTCCGGAATTTAAGAATGTCAGGGAATATAAATTAACGTCAAGTTCCAGAGTAAAACCACCCTTATCTGAGGGAAAGTGGCAGACAGGTTTCAAGCAATTCGAGCTTACCGTGAGAGCAAAGGCTGGCACGGTGGTGAAAGGCAACCGCGTTGATTATCGCGTTACGAGGTGAGGCATTGAATATTCTACAGACTATAGCCAAATAAGCTACATAGCCCTGAAATCAAAGCAGGAAGTGAAGTACGGCGACTCTCATCTGCAGCAAGTGTACCACGCTCAAGTGAAGAATCGTCACCAAAAGGCCAGCGAGTTGCAACAGATATTGCTATCTTGGTGAGACTAGTCTACATAGTTGTACTGAACATCTTTCTAGAACTGGCGGTAGAGCGGAATTTCATTGATGGAATACACGACTAGGAGATCGAGCAAGCACAACGGCTGGCTCGACCAAAGACTTCGCATGATATGTTGACTCATGTCTTAGAGTTTGAAGCGTTTAATATGTAATAAGGTAGATCGCTCTGAAGAGGAGCAGAGCCAAACGAGCGTAGATGAGGAGGTAGGACTACTGCGCGATTAGCTGCAAGAGAAAGAGAGGTCACAAAGTTATAACTGCGGATTTACACGCAGGTATAAACGATATAAACAGCACAAGGAAGAACGTAGAAGCCGAAGTTAATAGAAGGTGTTGAAGGAACGGGAAGAAAGTCGACCGGCACAGATACTACCCCGTAAATGGTCGTCCGCGTCGCACGCGAAAATGTGATCTTGCTTGGCGGACTACAGTGATAAACTCGCAGTTTCCACAGTTGCAAACTGAACATGAGAATGACGAAAACCTAATCGTCACAATAAGTTCGCAAGCCAGAGAAAAAGTCCATCTCGGCGGAATATTAGTCTACCCTGTAGTCGTACTGGGCACAATGGGATTCCTTAAAGGTAGAGAATTGGATCTTTGTGAGGTCTGTTATGAATAGAAATAGATCTATGAGTACGCTTCAGGTGGTGGTTCCTAAAAGCCGGGTTTAGAAATATTTACATAATGTGAGCTCAGGAGGATATTTTGGCGTTAAGAAGACTTTTGGGAAAGCAAGATTGTATTGGGTAGGCCGCAAAATGATGTTAAAGGGTGGTGCTGCAAGTGTCAGCTGTGTGTACCATTGAGAAACTGTCGAGCTCCCGTGAAACAATACAACATGGAAAAATCCTTTGAAAGAAGCAATCGGTACTGCAGTTTAATATCTTGAGACCGACTCCGGGAATAAGTACATCTTGGTAGCCATGGGCTAATTTACGAAGTGGTCCGAAGTATCTGCTATAACAAACCAAGCAGCTGCAACCGTCGCTGACATGCTGGTAAAGGAACTGTTCTGCCGTTTTGAAGTTTCTATCGAGTGGGACGCCGGTTAGGGCATAAATTTTGCGTCAGCGTTATTCCAAGATGTTTGCCGGTTGCTGGGTATTAAAAGGACCAAAACAACGCCATTGCATCCGCAATCGATTGTATGGTACAGCACATAAACAGCACCTTAGGCATCTTATTTGGCATCTGCATGTGCTATTCCGGTCCGTCAGATACGTTTACCATGTGACCTTGACTTTGGATGTAAGCCCGGAGATG
Organism: Platerodrilus igneus; assembly: GCA_036346225.1. Taxonomy (NCBI): domain Eukaryota; kingdom Metazoa; phylum Arthropoda; class Insecta; order Coleoptera; family Lycidae; genus Platerodrilus; species Platerodrilus igneus. The sequence goes on from JARFIW010001031.1 coordinate 3,900,337, forward strand.
ACATCGTAGGCGAGAGCTACGTCAAAAAGCTCAAGCGCAAGCTGTATTACATCCATGGTGACGTTGGGATGATGACCAGATATGATATCAAGACGTAGTATTTTCTTAACTTTTTGGGAATGAACCACTCATAGTTTTTAAAACTATTTTATTACGTTTCGATCCATGACCTAGATCGTTGTCAAAATAATAAAACTTCAGTTTGACGTTTATGACATCATTGAAGGTTACTTTGATTTATTGATGTTTGAAATATTTGGTTTGAGTACAGCAATTTTAAAGTTTAAAGAATGATTGCCTTCATTGTGTTGCGACCTGGGATGACTTTCTATGGAGCCAATACGCTTAACGAAATCAGCTGATTGCGATTGGCTACCATAGGAAAGTCGATCCCAGGTCGCAACACAAATTGAAGGCAATCATTCTTTAAACTTTAAAAATTTTGCTTAGTGTACTCAAACCAAATATTTCAAACATCAATAAATCAAAGTAACCTTCAATTTATGTCATAAACGTCAAACTTGAAGTTTTATTATTTTGACAACGATCCCAGGTCATGGATCGAAACGTAAATAAAATAGATTTTAAAACTATGAGTGGTTTCATTCCAAAGAAGATTAAGAAGAATGCTAAACAAACCACAACAAACATACAGGGAGTATTTACAAGACGTAGTAGTTTGCTTTTCAAAGGGAGATCTCCTGGCTATACAATTCCAGAAAGAAGCGTGAAATGTCGCCAAAGTTAAAAGACATTTATACAGTTCGTATAAAGTTATAAAAAGGATCAACGTGGTATATTGGATTTGTAAGCTCTCAATGGAAGAACAATAGGGGTGCACGTTAAACGGCTGACACCCCACGATTGTGATAAAATTGGTAATTTCAGAAAACGGCAAACAGTGGGACTAACAAACAGTTACGCTCGTGAGGATGAACGAAAGTCTAGACCGATCTATCACTGGTTAATGTCTCTATGCAACGGTGTTTTGTATAGATTTTGAATAATGTCTACGAGGTATGGCTATAAAATATCGAGACTGATGCTGTGAAACTTCTTATTTAAAATTTGTACTTGTATAACTTTTATTTCTTTTCATTAGATTGACAACGTAACATATTTAATTTTGTATCTAAAGGCTTGCTATAGTGAAACGCCAAACCCACAAAGTAATGCGTCGTTAAAATAAAACAAGCGTATAAACGAGCTGGTACACTCGCCGATAAGATGACATACAACCAATATTGTTGAAACAAATACTAAACCAGAACTTGAAAGATCAACCTCGACAGAGCCTTTTCGCCATGTTGTTTTATATGATGTAAGCTGGTTATTGACATCGTGAATTGCAGAAAAATTTTGACGAAAAAAGTTGTAGACAGACAAACAGCAAAATCAAATTTACATTCACTTAAATCGAATTTCTTGAATACTTAAAAATTCGATTGCGTTACATAGATTTAATAGGGCCCAATAACTATAGCTCGAATACATCATCAGCAGCTCTTAGTTGTAATATTTATTCTTACATTCTCGACAATCTTTCTACTCAAGCGAATAAGAACGACTGGTTATATTTCTAGGTGGGAAACAGCAAAATATTCTAACGATTAGTCCCCCCTTTAAATTCTAGTTAGTTAAGCGACGCTTCCTAGTCGTACTTCTATGGATCATTTCCTCATTAGTAAAATTCGAACAGGACCAACTGAGGCCCATGATAAATTACTATGCGTACATAATGAGGGTAGCAGAAAGTAGTATCTAACACAAACTTAATTGGTATATTTGTTGCATGTTAGATTTGTTACGCGCTAAATTTACGTTAGTTATCTTAATGAAATTTACGCCCCAAAAGAAGTAAATAATGCAGCAGCTAGCTTTCAGTGAGAGATGAGTTCTACAACAGCAAATGCAATTCTTTTAGGGGTATATAACCCTCAACACTTTCACTTACACCTATCCGGAAATGTCTTTGCAGTTTATGTACAATAAATGTGACCGAGCGCTAATTCCCTGATTTTAGTGTCTTTAGACGATGGGTGGTCTAAGAGACGATTTAAATGGTATTTTCTTTCTTTCTGCAACGGTGATTGATGGACCTTATATACACTTTTTTCACCCACTAATTTAAAATAAACACAAACAATTATAAAACTCCAAGACGTTTATTTGACCTTTATTATTAAAACATGAATATCGCACTATTTAACAAACAATACAAACTAATTATATCTCTAATTAACTAGGTATGCTTGTATCTAAAAGAGAAAGAACACCTTTAATTAATTTAGTTATATTTATCCAACAAATAACTTATACACATAAATTTATGTAAATACAATTGTGGTGCTTGTCTATATAAAATTTCTTGTTAAATTACGCTTTTAACTAAGCGTGCACCAACGTATAAGTCCTGGTTCCAATAATTCTGTATGACCCATAAAATATACATCATTAGAATATGTATCAGGTGAAGAATAAAAATTCTATAATCGGATATAAGGCTCCAGTGACCTTGTCGTGCTGGACAAAAATGGGATTGTCAGTAATCTATTAAAACAACTAGTGTTAAAGAAAACATCCACTTCATGAACATGTAATTACATTTTTCTCAAATCCGCAATACTTTCGCGTTTGGGAACTTATTTCAATACATACCCAAATTTTAAAAATACCGTTACGTATTACTCAATGTGTTCACCCGTCTGGCGATGGGTGCTGGTCAATTGACTAATTAAAATTGAAAGCTTAAATTGAAAGATTTGAATCATCCCCTCTGTTATGTTATGTCAGTTTTTGTAAGCTGTGATATTTCAGGGGTTACCAGATTTTCTTAGGCCACCCAATTTGTACGACTTGAATTGTCTTAAGGTCGAGACTAACGGTATTTCGGTGCGTGAGTGGCTATGTGTATTCCCAGGGTTTCTATATGATACTGACATCTGCGTCATTAGTTGGTCAGTACGTTTTAAATTATATACCGTTTTATGGGTTTCTATTTGTTGGAGCGATTTACAATTATTTAGTTTCTTTCAATTTGTGAGAATATTTTTGGTAATTTACTGAAACGTGTCGGCACTTTTCTAGCTTAATATACCAAGTACTTTATTATTTATATCCTATTTTAGCATTAAAATAAAATAGCCATGTTATTAAATTGTGAACCACGCAAACTTTTATAAAATTTATAACACTAATTTTTGTTGGTTGTATTTTGTATAACGTTAGATTCGTGAGTCTTAGCTATTCGGTTGTAACTATAACACTTTTGAATTAAGATGGATTAAAAAATTACAAGTCGAAACACCGACCCTGGGATGGTTGTCAAGGAAAATACAACTCACCTCTATGTTCATAAAGGCCACGAAAAAGCTGTAATATTCATTCGTCTATAATAACGACCTTTGGAATCTTCCGGACTAACTTGAAACCCTAACTTCCGCGTTTGTTTCAAGAGACTATCAGGGGGGTATATATATTAACGGATAATATCAAGGCGCCACCAATTTGTTGAATTTTATTTCTAACGGGAAAGCACTAATAGGAAAATATAGAAACTTCTTAGTGTACTAACGCATCTGAGCACAAAAACTCCGTTGACGCACACTTAGTCTTGTACCTGTAAGAAAAGGTTAAACATTTAAAGCAAAAGGGGTCGCTATTTGCGTCCTTGTATAATACATCAAAAATATTAAAAAAATATACCTCTGTCCGCTGCTGAGTCGGGCCTAAATTCTATACCCTGTTCGTTCTATAAATAGTGTTAGATGTGGAATAACATTTTCATAATGGGTTCAACACTCTTTTTAGGTAAAATTTTATAACTGATAATTCTTCACTCGTGAATGCCTCGTGTCGTTTAGGACTACCAGAATAGGTGTTAATACTAAAATTTATACATGTGAGGTAAGAATTTTTGTTTCATCCAAATCACTACTTAGATACGTCTACATATATTTGCCATGGTAGAAATTTTATACGATAAACCAGATTTTCAATTGAAGTGCTTTTTAGTTGTAAAAGTTTATTACATTATTAGTTGTAAAGATTATTAATTTTATAGCTTAGATTTATTTGCTATAAATTGATATAAATTAAAATGGCTTCGTATATTTTCGTATAACGTTGTATACTTCTGTTTAAACCTCATTTAATTGCGCATTGATTAACATCATCTCAGTTTTCTACGTAAATACAATTACGGAGATCGTAAACTTAATACGATTCTCCAATCGCTTGTTTTAGAAGTCGGGAAAATATCCTTTTCTGCGACAGATAATAAGTGACCGACTAGCTTTGAACGTTGTAGATTTGGTGTCGTGTAGCGAACAAACAACATCAGGCGTGACCTTGTATCGAAATTGCCCAAAATTTGGAGTAACCTTATTTGAACTTTGACAGAATTCAATCCTAAATTAAAAGTTTTACGAAAGTGAAACTTTGTTTATGAGGACAAACTATACCGGTTAATTTAGAATTATATAAGATTAAATATTTTACTCGACCGAATATTTATGGAACTAAAAATGATTCTAAATCAAAAGTATTAAGTTAAATGGGGTTCTGGAAAATAAACATGCTTCAAATTTTAGTCCTATTTTTTCCGCTAAAGCTCGTTTAACTAACTTACATTAATAAATGCTTTTATTTTTACAAATGTATACTTGGTTATCGCATTTGCGTTACATATTATATGTACAAACATTTATAGATGATTCTAAACAATGGTTTTTTCCTACAAGATTATCAACAAATAAAGGACAGTAATAAAAATAACGATACTATTTTATTATGTGGACAACATTTTCGCTTATGAATACACAAAATCTATTCAAGTAGCTGGAACTACAATAGTAAAGGATCCGTAGCCAAAGTATGAAATATTGCATATAGGAATTTAATGAGTAAGGTAAAATGTTTTGCAAGCTAGCATTGTTGTAATCTACCTTAATATTTTTGTACGTTTAATGCATTAAAATTCTTATAGCGTTTTCTTTTGTAATTCTTAAAACTTTTTTATACCATCATTACTCAGGGGATCTTTTTGTTACATCTCACGTAAAACATCGATTAACGATAGTTCTCTTTCCACCAGCGATGGAACTTTTGAGAGCGTCCTACGGGATTACCTGATGATTCGTGAAAACTTACAGTTATCCTTTGTTTCTAATGCTATTACAAATTAAAGGTTACTTAAAAAATTGTTTTGGCGTTTAACACGCATGCTATTCCTGCCAAGTTATAAATTCTGTATACAAAAGCTACCCTAATAATTTTCAAAGCGGGTGTTAGTCTTTTTCTTAAATACTCTCAAAGGTCCAAAGGAATTTATTATAAACTAAATCATTCCAAAAAGCTAGGTATGTAAAGAATACTGCAAATTTTTTACTTTTCCGCGTTATTTTGCAAAGCATTTGCCTGAATAAATTATTTCAAGTTTGAAGTTGTACGTTTAAATCTCAATATTTCGAAAGCAGTCCAAAATAAACTTCTATGGGCTTTCATGTATCCAATAAAGAATAGATCAATGAGTTTATGAATATGGGATAAAGATAATTAGCAGTTGCAGCCAAGGGTAATATTTTTAGTAAAACTGAAAGTTGAACTGAATAAATATATTAACAAAGTTGCATATTTTACTCGAAAAAATCGAAAGTCACTTACTACAAATATTTGTCGTATGCTCAGCACCGGGAACTATATTTCTCATTACATCTGCATCAGTCTAGTACTTAGAACTAGCATGCTATAGCAACCTTTGGTTTTGCTAAAGTTATCATGTGCTCTTCTAGAAGATATTGTAACGAACGCCGTTTAATCTAATTTTGACCAGAATAATAAATCGGAAAGTAAGTAAAGCGTTTCATTGAAAAAATGATTGATAATCACTCTCTGCGCGACATCCTCAGGTGGACTTGATTGACAAGTTACAAAAGGATAACGAAAATTTGGCAAGAGTTTAAGAGAATATTGCTCGCTTAGTGAGACTAGTATACCTAACAACACAGGACAGCTTCCCAGAACTGCTGGCAGTACAGACCCTCGTTTACGGTAAACGTGATGAAGAGATCCAGTAGCACTACGGCTGGCTCGGCCAAGGTACCTAAATGGAACTTTAACTCATGCCTTGAAATTTAAAGCGTTAAAGCATGTTTTGCATAGTGGTATTAGTAAGGCGAGATACTTTATGATACTTTACACTGCCGATGGTCCTAGTCCTAGAGGGGAATTTAATACGGATATCAACATCATATACACAACACACATACACACAACCCTCACCCACCTAAACCCACCGACCTACCCACATCCACACCCACCCACACACACACACACATGCACACACACCACATGCCCTCAAGCCCGCGCACAAACATACACACACATACATACACACCACACGCCCACAAGCCCGCGCACAAACATACACACACACACACACATTACAGTTACTTTCTCAAACACTGTACAAACACAAATGCCTATTCACACACTTATATTGCCTTTTCAATCTCTGGATTTCTGCCTGTCGATGGTCCGGTCTGTTAAGGCAATATCCGTTGAGCGTTCTTTCTAGACCACTGGGATTTCCGGCTGTCGATGGTCCTGGTCCTAGAAGGGGAACGTAACGCGAATATCATCACTACATACACAACACATATACACACACAACCTCACCCACAAACATACACACACATAACACATGCTTTTAAACGAGCGTGCGCACACACACACACCTTACTCATGGTTACTTTCTGGGGAAGCCAGGTCTGCTTAAATTTTAGGTAGTAGACTGCTGAAACGTTGAAACAAATAAAATAAGTAATACTTTATACACTAACATACAATTAGCATAAAATAGTAAAACGGACTGTATTTGAAACATAAAACCGTCAACAACCTAGCCAGAGCTGTGGATGTGCAAAATAAAATAACAACCTTACATAAAACAGAACACAACACACACACAAACACGCGCGCGTCCTCGGGGACGATGGACAAGTAATTCCCGGTTTCCGGATCCCGATGGTGAGGCAATGCACTATGACTCCGGACAGCTCAGTCTCTAATTTCCGGCTGCCGATGGTCGAGACCGAGTGAGAAGCATGCAAAAAATCAACAAAACAGAAAAACAAAAACCTATACACAGACAAACACACACTACACGTACACATTTACACGCACGCGCAAACACCACACACACATCACACACTCACGGGCGCGCGCGCACACATAATCACTTACACAAACACTTAGGAATAAAGCAACAACAATCTGTTTCCAGATGACGAGGCTGGGATCGTGCACTAAGAACACGGAGAGCTCGATCTCTGACTTCTGGCTGCTGATGGTCGAGACTGAGTAAATACAGCAAGTACAAACACAACACTATGAAAAAATATACACACGCACCCACACATGCACACATATACTCGTAAGAGCACACACACCGCACGCGCGCGACACACACACACACACATACAGAAAGAAAACACACATTCAAACAATAAATCATATTCTAGCTGCACCGACATGCTTAAATTGAAAGACAGTGTGTCAAAAACTGGTTAGAAAATAAATAAATAAAAATAAATAAATGCTTTATGGAAGAGCAGGGCCAAGAAAGTGTAGAGAAGATGGTTTGACGAGTACTTCGTGAATACGAACCAAAAGAAGAAGGAGCCCAGATGTTAAAATTAAGGCGAGTTTGGACATACCCAGTCCAAATGAAACGACTCTAGAAGAAAGCAAGCAAGCTGGAAAACCAAGAAACGAGAAAGGAGGTAGTAAAGGTCTACCTGCACGAATTGTGCTCCGGAGACCATCATCCCCATCGCTCGATCTAAGCATGCAGATAGCATTTACATATATGGACAGTTTAACGACAAAACTGAAATTCTTAGTTGACACCGAAACCACTAGCACAATTGCTAAGCCAGGTGTAGTGCGCGACCGTAGTGAAATGTCACCTACGACAGTACGTCTTCGAACCATGTCTGGTAAGGAAATTCAAACCCACGAAATGCTATATATAAATTGGGAGTTAGAAGCAAAATATTTAGCCATCAGGTAGTAATAGCAAGCATTGCCAAAAAAGTTTTCTTGAAAATGGATATCTTGAAAAATACATATTCCATGCATATATGAAAGAGGATGTGGAGGGGACGAGTAAGTGCCGTTTTGCGAAGCAAACCACCAGTATATACAAATTTATCTGACGAATGACATTATCTTATCTGGAAGGAGAGTAAGAATGGTGAAGGGATCCTTGGATGAAGCTTTCCGGAAGGGCTTTATGCTCGTTATTTAGCCGAATACTGATGAATCCCTCGAAAAAAGAATTCTTACCAAAGTGATGGATAGTGCACCTGTTCTGATCTTAAAGTCTAATAAATACAATATCGCACTAGAAAGTAATGCAACGGTTGGGTGGTGTTCTTCGATTGTTCACGTAGCGGGGTATGTCGGTGTTGAGAAAAAAACGTTCACTAAAAAATGTTTCGAATCAGTTGACGAAAGCATGCCAGCACGTTGAACAACAACAACTGGCAGGATTTAAAAAACTTGATCCGATGATACTCAGACGTGTATAAAACGGCGCCGTGGCTCAGACAAGCTTGCGTATGACTACTGATTCCAAAGTCGGTTTGCGACACCGACCGCTTGAAAACGTTAAGCGTTAAGCGTTAAGCGTTCGTACGTTAGTTTTTGTGAAGTTTTTCATTGGTAAACCCGAACTTAAGTTACCTACTTTGATTACTTAACAATTGTTATCGCTCAATTTGGTTGATAGTCGATTTCTAGACGTTAGGAAAGCACGACTGATCGACTGTGTCTTAATGTTGCCTACCGTTTCGATGGTACATATAAGTTAAAATGTTACGGGAAGAGGGGGAGTGTTATATTAATTCACATCAATTTCGTTCAAACCTGCACTTGTGGTTATTGCCAATGTCCGTTTTGGTACATGAAAAAATATGTCCTGGAATTTTCACACGGTCACACTCTTTTTGTCCCAAGGCGTCAAACGTTAATACAGACACTTGGGGTTCCTAACATTCGGAGTTGAGCCTAAGTAGGAAAAGTTAAAGGGTGGCTACAAAATTATAGGAACACTTGTTACTTGCGGGCTAAGCTTCAGAACTACCTTATGCGATAAGACATGAGCTAGGGTCATGGGCGATTTTGTTGACCAAAACAAATTTAGGCGCCATTGCGTTTATGAAAATACGCACAAAGGAAAAACCACAATGGAAACGCAGAAAGCTTTTGAAATGAACAAAAAAAAAATTAATTACTAAACCTCCTCAGCAATGGACCCACGGTTAGAGTACATCTAAAAACATATTTAAACCTGAAAAATAAACAACATAATAAAATTATCAAAGAGAGAACACTTTTTGCGTTCTAACAATAAATATTTTTTTTCAGAAATCATTCGCACTCTGAAATAAAATGAGATATTTAAAGTGGAAAATATGTTTACTAAAATATTTCTTTTATAAGCATTTTAATTTCAACAATAAGTTTAAAGATCAAAAGGCATTCTATTTTTAAGATATGTTAAAGCAATTAAATTGTTTACAACAAATGTTACTCTAATTAGACAGCCCTGGCATGATTGGATCACACATACAAAATCAAGGACAGCACAAGCTGATTGTTTCATGATAAAATTTAGCATCTCAACTACAAATAGAAAGTTTTTCTTGTAAACTTTTATTAAAAATAGAGCATAGTTATTTTTAAAAATATAAAATTCTTCTTAAAGCAACTGCAAAACCTCCAATTTTAAAACTTATTTCACTTGACCGAACAAAATGCAAGTTCACTCATAACAGGTAATAAACTTAAAACTTACATACAAGACAGTCTATCCTTCCAACAGACATTTGAATATTAAAACGGCAAACCAAAGCACATAACTCTTGATACTCCGTAAAACTAACAGCAACATAAAGTAATGCCGTTAATCATAAAACGACATTGAAAAATCTTGTGCATCAGGATTAAACCATACGCTTGTAAAAGCAAGTTGTTTGCTAAATCTCTGGAAAAGCGTATACATACCACAAGGACAATATATTATAATAAATGCACACGCTGCAATTACGAACACCTGGCATACAACTAATACGGTTGAATCTCCATTTAGGTAGATTATTTTTTAGTCATGCGATACATTAAATTAGCTTAGAATTTTACGCAGAATTTGAATCTGTAAACAGATTTGAAATCGGACCACGACCTGCAAAGTTACATTTTAAAGCTCCCAAACCTCTAAATTTTGCTCTTTGCTCTATAAGCAAAACTAACAAATACTTTTCTTTGTCTAGCCATTGCATCTTTCGAGATGTGCTATAGAAAGTATAAAAAAATGGTGCTTTGCATCGGTCCTAACAGTAAAAAAGGAGAGTGACTTTTTCTAGCAATTACAAGAATAGCAGTAGCGCGGCGAAGGGGTATGCATGTATTATACAGCGCATTGTTACTATAAAATATGTTAGTTTACGGGAAGCTCGAACGTGAACAAATTAAATTTTAATCTATAATTAACCGCGATCGTAAAAATGGGAAATTAATGGTTAATTTTAATACCGCTAAGCATATACTTTCGCTTAGTGATTCATTTAGAAAATATTCAAGCCCACCATTTCCTAAAGTATTACGTAGAAGTTATTTAAAATTAAATTGCTTTATTAGTAAGTATCCTGTAGACAACAAGTTGGTATTTCCTTAGAAATGGTTTAAAGTGTTTTTATTAAGTTTTTGGTTATAGTAGCACTGCATGTTCTACAGCACGACTTGCACACAATTTGTGTGCGTGTGCTACCACCCTTTTGGATTTTTAATATGCACGCGATCCGTATAACATGGAAGACGTTTCTGATGTTTCTACTAACGGCATTCGCACCATCGACGATGCGAACCAGGTGCATGCATTGGCGCTAAATGTATTGGACGAGCAGCAAGGATTATGAAGTCATTTAGTTCCCCGATGAATCCTCAACATCGTTCGGTCGTCTTCGGAAACCTTCGGTATGCATTCTATAAGGAACATAAATCAGGTACGCTAGAGTAAGCTTTTTAGTTATAAGTTAGTTCGATTACAAGTCAAGTCTTATAGTGCGGATTTTGTTTTGTACTAAAATGGTACCTGTAAACGTTTTAAAATGCGAGCCCTGTCACGTCTACTTTACCAGGAGGGATGCTCTCAAACGGCACCAGAACAAATGTCGTGGTGTAACATCGTCCACGGTTAAGCTTATACATCCGTCGGCAGCAAAGTACTTAAACTCTGGGTCTTGCAGTATCGCTTTTACAAAAATAGCTCACAGCGACACAAGGAAAAACAGCACGGTATGTCATTAAGCAGTAAACGTTCAGCTCCGCCAGCTGTTATAGGGTCTTGTACGAAACAACCACGAATTATGTGTAAAGTGTGCGACATGGAGGTGTTAAAGTCTGCATACCCTGGTCCTAATAGTACAGCAACCTACACATGGGGCATAAATATATAAGGTAGTTACTATATTTGTATATATTTTATTGTGTTTCCTTGTACAAACAATTAAGGTAGGTCAGTAAACAGTATTAAATTGCTATTAATTGACGCAGCACTGCATCTTCTACAGCACGACTTGCACACAATTTGTGTGCGTGTGCTATCACCCCTTTGGATTTTGAATATGCACGCGATCCGTATAACATGGAAGACGTTTCCGATGTTTCTACTAACGGCATTCGCACCATCGACGATGCGAACCAGGTACCAGCAACCTAATTAAGGTAGGTCAGTAAGCAATATTAAATTGCTATTAATTGACTCGCATTTAGCGTACCTTCCTATTGTAATAACCGCATTTGTTTGGAGAAGAAATACACTTTTAAAAAGAAATTATATGCAGCTTTCACATGTAATTCGGAGGATGATTACGTAAAAGTCGACCTTCCCATTTACATATTTAAAACACATTACATTGGAATGTTTTACATTTTCTCATATTGTTAGATTAACAACAATATGTCTTATTGATCGAAAACACGTCTCCCTTTTTACATTAATCTTAATTTCTATTTCTTGTTACAGGTTACTTTAACCTGCTTGGATTTGGTTAAACCAAGAAGATAAATGTTATACCTTGTAAAAATTGTTATTAGTTTATTAAACTGTAAATCGGATAAAATAAATTATTAAATTTTGCATGCTTAATTTATGTTAATACTGCTACGTGTTTGGTTAAAGGATTGTAGATATTAAAAGGATAGCTGATTAGAAATCGACATTGATAAAAAATCTTAAAATTCGGGTAGCTCCTGGGAATTGAGCTATCTAAAAATTCCTAGAAATTCGGATAGCTGAGAAAATTCTAATATTAATTGATACCAAACAATGTACATTTATCTCGTGGGTGGAAGTGTGGAGAAAGATTTATCTCGCAGAGGGTATGTGTGTAATTTTGCAGGGCGTGGTCCGATTTTAAATCTGTTTGCAGATTCGAATTCTGCGTAAAATTTTAGACTAATTTAATGTATTGCATATATAAAAAAATTTATAAGAACGCTCAAAAGTCGCAACAGGTAAGAAATCTTGAAATTAGGGTAGCTCCCTGGGGGATGGCGCTATCTGAAAAATTCCTAAAGATTCGGGTAGCTGAAAAAATTCTAATATTAATTGATACCAAACAAGATAGGTTTATCTCGAAAGATGCAATGGCTAGACGAAGAAAAGTATTTGTTGGTTTTGCTTATAGAGCAAAGAGCAAAATTTAGAGGTTTGGGAGCTTTAAAATGTAACTTTGCAGGGCGTGGTCCGATTTCAAATCTGTTTACAGATTCGAATTCTGCGTAAAATTCTAAGCTAATTTAATGTATCGCATGACTAAAAAAATTTCTAAGAACGCTCAAAAATCGCAACAGGTAAGAAATCTTAAAATGAGGGTAGCTCGCTGGGGGATGGCGCTATCGAAAAAATTCCTAAAAATTCGGGTAGCTGAGGAAATTCTAATATTAATTGATACCAAACAAGATAGGTTTATCTCGAAAAATGCATTGGTTAGACGAAGAAAACTATTTGTTAGTTTTGCTTATAGAGAAAAGAGCAAAATTTAGAAGATCAGGACTTTAAAGGGGTATAACTTTGCAGGGCGTGATCCGATTTTAAATTTGTTTGTAGATTCGGATTCTGCGTAAAATTCTAAGCTAATTTAATATATCGCATGACTAAAAAAATTATAAGAACGCTCAAAAGTCGCTACAGGTAAAAAATCTTAAAATGAGGGTAGCTCCCTGGGGTATGATGCAATCTAAAAAATTCTTAGAGATTCGGGTAGCTGAGAAAATTCTAAAATTAATTGATACCAAACAAGATAGGTTTATATCGAAAGATGCATTGGTTAGACGAAGAAAACTATTCGGTTCAGAATGTTAGCGGTAAAAAATCTTAAAAATAGGTTTATCTCGTGTGTGGAAATGTGGATGCTCATTTATCTCGAAAGATGATAAATTTAAGATATATTTATCTCGAAAGATGAAAAATGGTTAGTCGAAGAAAACTTTTTGGTCCAGATGTGGGAGCAAATGAGGGATTCTGGAGCAAATGAGGGCCTCATATTCCTAACAACCATCTACTGACAGCGCAGCTATATGCCAAATTTGAACTAATATTTTAACATGTTACAACACGTAGTGTGTATTTAAATAATTTACAAGGTTTTCGGTAATGCGCAATGCACGGGAAAGTTTTCAATTCCACGCTAGTAGAATGAAATATGTTATTGTTTGTCGAACTTTAGTATTTTTGTCGTAAAACCCCGATTTTTAATTGCTGGTTGAGAAAGAATGTACCGCGTACTTTTCCATGAATTTCAGTATTATATTTTAACAACGTGATGCCATAGTACCTCAACATCCCAAGGAATTCGCATTTGTGTTTGTGACATAATTTAAATTGTAAGCAGTTGTACAAAAAAAGAAACAATTACAAAAGGTTTAATAAATTAGATTACGTCAGTCATTTGTGGGAGTTTTGTTAGGACTAATGGTGTTGGTGGCCGTGTTAATTATCACTAAGAGCGCTTCTAAGGGTATTTAAATCAGTAATTATAATTATAATGCTATTGGGCAAGAGCAGTAGAGATACTAATGTGTAGTTAGGGCCATTGTTTACACGGCATTTAACTCCCGAATCTAGTAATTCGGAAATTATATATAAGGTAGGTGGTGTCCGTGTAACTTACGCAATATGTAACAATCTAGTTAAATCATATACTACGTCTCAAGGTAAAGAACAAACCTTTCAAGTTTAATTTGCTAATAAAGCTAGAAGACGAGGTGATTTCACATGTCTGGGTTAAAAGCTGGTCTAAAATATATATTTTAAATTCAAACCTACAATATAGTTGTTTACCACAAAAAAACAATCATTATTAAGACAGGTGTATTGCCTATGTTAGTAAGCTGTTAATTCTCCAACTAAAATACAAAACTGCATTGTTTAAACGATCTCTAGAGAAAGGAAAGTAATAATTTTTAACGTTAATATAAAAGTCAGTGCAGTCTCAAAACAGTTTTCATGCTCAACGAATGATTTCATTCGTTAAAAGACAGCTCGGCCTGCGATATTAAATAGAAAGTTCGCTTTCTAAAGTTACGATAATACAAAATCTATACGTGTAGACTAATTCATGCGTTTATAGTCAATTTTACAAATCTATATTTTGTATTATACTGCTAAAAGTTAACGTTAAAGTGATTTATTATAAACTCCGGCCCGCCTATGCTCACCCGTGTACATACACTTGCGCGAACGCTACAGCAATCGAATGTATATACCTACGCCCGTGCGTATGCACAAACCTAGGTAAGGATACGCGCAAATTCGTACACATGCGAAAAGGACACTCAACAACGAACATACGCAAGCACATAACATCCCTTCAGGCATACGCGCGCATGCAAGTTTGCATACATAAGCAAAGATGCGCAACCAAACCGGCCCGCCACTCACACACGCATACACGCAGGCACGCTCAAATACTCAGATACGTAAGTATCCCTGTAAATATGCACAAGCGTTCTAAATGTTTAATATTTTAATGTAACTTGGAAAAAATTAATCTAATGGTTGAAAATAGCTCTATAAAATAATTGTTTTACACGTAATTCTCCCTGCTTGAAATTTCAATAATAATATGCGTGTTAACGTACAATGATTTATGCGAGTGACTTAATAAGGACTACATTTACAATACGTTACGCTAATATTCTTAAGCTCTATTTCCGAGCAAATCACTACAAGACGCCGGATTAATCATTAATATTAAAGGAGGATTATTATAATACATAACCTCTCCTTCCAGTAAATTTCCAGCTAGTTGGTTTCTGTTTTGGAAATTAATTCTACGCTTGAATAATTAAATTCCCTAACTCGAATTTTAATTCTAAATTATGTTTACAACTTTCTATCTCCCAGTTTGGTCTATTTATACGCACTACTCTAAAATAATACACAACAATACCTATATTTATATATGGTAAGTTGTGTAAGTATAATCCTGTTATTGTATTGCAAGCAGTAAGAGATTCAAGCAAGATCTAATAAGCTTATTATTCATAAAGTATCCACAATAAAAGTAGTCTTCATATCGAGTGTGGTTATTAAGCCAACTGTAGGAAAAAAAAAGTGTTTGATAAGTAATTTTAAATGAGAGCATGGAAAACGTCAAACTGGATAGCTGATGACAGGAAGGTGCATACATATGTTCCACCGAGACCTACGGATGAATACAGATAAAACACACTACCCTCAGAAGTAGGTAATGCAAAAGTAATTAAATATATTTAACTTGCAACCACAACATACTCACACAGAAACAATAGTCACCATAACATCGGTACTATTATTGATTATCATTGTTCATACTTATCCCTTTCTGATTAACTTATATGTAGTTTAGTTTTCTTTAACATACGTACAGGCAGATTATAAACCTTTCACGAAGTACGCGAGTTACGTTTCAGGCCTTGGGAGCGGTTTGTTTAAAAAGTTTTTTATTCTTAATTTTCTTTGGGAATTAAACCACTTATATTTTTTAAAATCAACTTTATTTACGTTTCGATCCATGACCTAGGATCGTTGTCAAAATAATAAAAACTTCAAGTTTGACATTTATGACATAAATTGAAGGTGACTTTGATTTATTGATGTTCGAAATATTTGGTTTGAGTACACTAAGCAAAAATTTTTAAAGTTTAAAAGAATGATTGCCTTCAATTTGTGTTGCGACCTGGGATCGACTTTTTTAGGTAGCCAATACGCTTAACGTGAAATCAGCTGATTAATTTTTATATCAATATTGGCTTCTAATTTTCGTAGAAGGTCCATGCCTATTAGTCCGTCGTATCTATCGTTAAACTCGAAAATCCAAATTTATGGTTCATTTTTACGTTGAAGGCTTTTGGTAGGGGTATATTAGCTATGAATTGATGTAATGTCGTGTGATGATGGGTTGTTTTAATTTTAAAGAGTTCTTTTTCTACAAAATCTAAATAATGTTTTTTTACGGTTCGGGGGCTAATTAGTGTTTTTGAGGATCCGGTATTGATTACTAATTTAAGTTTTGCGTGGGGTATTTCTGTGTATGGCAATACTTGTTGATTGATATTATTTAAATTGATTACGTTTGGTCGTTCATAAATCGGTCTATCTGGAAATTTAAGTTCGTAATTTTTCCATCGTCCTCTTTGTAATTTCCGCATGGTTCGTCGCGTTCGTAATTTTCTAAGGGGTTTGATTCATCGTTAGGTTCTCATACTTCTTGGTGAAGTAATTCTTCAGAGATAAAGTTCCGTTTTTGATCATGACTTGGTCGGATTAGCAATATTTTTGTCTGTTGTTACCAGATGAGGTGTCCCATAGGAGTTGGTTTGTAATAACTGTTGGAGTTGTTATTGTTATTTATCCTCTGTGTATTTCTAATGGGATTTGTGTCGAATGTTTGTCTTTGTTGGTTTGCATTTTGATTAAATCTTGGTGGAAATGTGGGTTTTGTTAAATTTGAATTGATTATTAAAACTTGGGTTAAAATTTGGGTTGTTGATATACTTTCAAGATATGATTTGAAGGATAACTTCAATAGGTTTAGGTGAGTGTGATATTTGCAGATTTGAAAGGATTAGAGAATATATCCGATGAAAAGCATTTCTAGAAGAAAAGATTATAACCTTAACCCCGCATTCACAGTTAAAAACATAGGTATAGCATGCACAGATTTCACTTACTTCAGTAGTCTTCTATTAATGTGACGCTTCCGGTCCTCGGGGTGGGTTCCTTGGCTACTTCCTGGTACCTGGTTTTACGTCTTCGCTGCTGTTGCTCGCTAGTGCTTGCTTCGCGTCGATGCGATAGTAGGAGAGGTAGGAAAGGTGGGGACTACTAGAACGATAATCTCGAAACTCGAAGCACTGAAACACGTCGGCACTCAACGGAAGTCGGTAAATAAGTCCTGGAGTTATGTTACATTATCTTTCATGTAAATGTCTACCCCCTCCAGAAGAGGTTGACGCACTTTCACGCACGTTAGTGAGAATAAAGCCGTTCCAAATTGTAACATAACATTAGCATAATCTCATACCACAAAGATAAGTCAACGCCCTGAATATCCGTGTGAACCACTATTTGGTTTTCAGAGGCGCTAGCATTACGATAGTTGTCTGTTGCGTATTTCCCCATGCAGAGTTTAAAAAAAGTTTCTAAACCTAAACTAGTACAATACTATGTTGGAACTTTATAAAATAAAGCGTAACAAGATGTGGACCAAAGATTCTTATAGGATGAAATTTGGTTATTTGATCGGGACCTGGGACTTTATTGGGATTTAGTTCAGTCACTAAAGATCTAAGAAGGTGTTATCAAAGTTGGTGTCTAGAGGGGATTCTGAAGAGATTTGTGAATTTGTAATTAGAGATTGTTTGGGTTACTGTTGTAACGGATGGGATTGCATTATCTAAAAGCGTCAAAGACGGAAAGGGTTGGATTCTTGAAGTTTGCTAGAATTTGTTGTATGCTTGGTGTAACTCGTTTTTGGTCGATTGTTCAAGGATCAGTCTGTTGTTCTTAGATAGCGTTATAGTATTGTTTTCGTGGAGGTGATAATTAGATGTTTGTATGTCTTCTCTATGCAGTGTAGGTAAGAAACAGAGTGTTTATAGATGCATGATCTGAGCGCTTTATCTTGCTCTCTGGATTCTGTGGCGTGTATTGTTAGGAGCATGTCTGGTGATTATCAGTTCTTGTGTCCAGCATAGAGAGGGTCGTAAGAAGTGGCATTTTCTTACGATGCTGTTTGAGATGGATGAGTGGATATACTTGGTTATTAAGCTAGCAAGGGTGTGCGGACTAGTATCGGCAAAGGTAAGTAAAGAAAGTATTGGAATTTGCTTGGCCAAGGAATCAAATGTATAAGATCCAGTTTGATTTAAGAATGTTGTAAAATGGGGTTTTCCGGTGCGTTCTGGAGGGTAGGTTAGACAGGATTTTAAAAGTGATGGGATTGTGGTCGCTAGATTGGAGACGGGATACTTTAAAAGGTTAGAGGTTGCTGGTGTGGAGAACGTAAAGTCTATATTAGTCTTATTGTTTACGGATTTTCATGTAGGAATCGGGAAACACAATTTAAATTCAACGCAGAAACACACTCTCCATATGTTTACCATATTTCTAGAATTGTTATTTAAAGTAAAAAACTTGAATAAAAATGAAGTGGACTGTATTTAGTAATAAATTAAATAAATAATGATTACTGCTATAAGTACTGCTAACCTTACTCAAATTGTAAAGTATTCATAATACAAATCAGCAGTGGCAAACTTTATAAAAAACTAGATTCAACAGACATTAATTAATTAACTGATATTGCACAGGCACGCCTACTTAAAAGTACTCAAAAAAGATAGTTGCTTGTTGCTACCAGGAATCAGGGAATGGATGTTGTAAATAAATAAGTGGTGTTGATGGATGAAATCTTCTAGTACGTTGCCGTTGCCGTACGTATGATCACTAAACCCGAAATCGGATTTAGCGTTTGCCTCCATACATAGTATTTTTGTCTCCAATTACGAGCAATTGGTGTATATATGTGTGGATGTCGATACTGAATTGGAAATATGCGGAATTTAGGAAGACGGAACACGCTCTCCAGTGGATGTCGATGAGTTATTACGGGGGTAGACGACGACGACATGACGAGATAGGAAGCATTTAGATGGAGGTCTGTAATTATGATGGCTGAGGTGAGATTTCGGTTTGTTGGAATGGTTTAAATGTATACGCGTGAATTTAGTAGAAAGTTGGATATTCTGTTGTGGATAAGTAATGGTTTTCGGATAAAGGCTATGTGTATGCGGTACTGTTGAAGGACGTTGACTAGTTTAAGGAAAGTAGCGCGGGTATTTTTATAATAAAACTTATTTTAAATATTGAGAGAGAGGTTATAGTCCCAAAGTCCCGGCCCGTAGATACGCCACTGAGTAACTGTAAGAAAATGTAACAGGATATCGGAAGTCTTCGATACACAGAAAAGAAAGAGCATTGTAAATTAATAGTGTAAAAAAATTCAATAGATTTTTTATTTGAGAGTATAGAGATGATACAATTAATTACACGGGGCAATATTTGCCAGATGGCAAACACCTTGCGAATGCCGTTAAAAGTATAGGAAATGTTTTATATTTACACGCCGATAAACTTTAGGAATCTTGGAAAACGTATAAGGATGGCTAGTTTTCTGCGCCACGTTTACTCTTATACAATTGGAATAATATATTCATTAATCGAACGAGAATTTATTTTAAAAAACTGAAGTTTTACTGCAATTGTACTTTTTTACACAAACGTTTGCCGTTTTCTACGACCATTTGTATATAAAATTGGGTTGAGAGTTAAGTTTTACTCGTCAAAAAATACAAGAATGTCATGAGAATTAAGAGCGAACACGTGTTACGTGGAAATTTGATGTTAGTGACTTTGAATTTATCCTGGAACGTAAATAAAAGCTTTATGTCAGCTAACAACAGTAGCCCTGAACTGCCAGTCTAATTATAAAATGTCGAGAACCAACTCGCCCGGTTCTAATCTTATCTCGTAAATGGTGAGTGATCTCCGAGACGATTGAAGGATTATTTCAGAGTTTTTTACAGGCTGATGGAACCCTGTTCACACTCACTTAGTCTACTATTTCAATCTAAACACAAATAACAAAAACTGGAAACTTCCACTTATCTTATATTGGCGAACATGAAAATCATAGATTTTAACAATCAATTCCAACACCAATAAACTAGATTCTAACCCTAATTTAAGTCAAATTGCGTATATCTACAAAAACTACTTACATTTATTTAATAATCCAACATTTTTGACTGTTTATATGGATTTTATAAACACAATCGTGGTACTAATTCCTAGTACATTTCGCTTGATATAAAGCGTATATACACGCAAAAATTTGAATATTTTTGAAATAAAGGTGTATAATGCCAATAAATTATAAGAAGTCAAAAATATTATCATTTACAGCTTTCCAGTTCATTGCAAGGTACGACTACTCTGTTTCAATGCAACGCAATTTCTGGTGTGAATAAGTAATCTTCTTAAATCCTACTTGTTTTGCTAAAAGCTTTCAATATTAATCCGGATCACTATCACCTAGTACCGGAATTCATTTAATTACGCGTTGCAAACGCGTTTTTGTGGAGCTCTTTATTGATAAACCCAAACTTAAGCTACTCTACTTTGATTACTTAACAGCTGTTGTCGCTCAATTTCGTTGATAGTCGATTTTTAGCTGCTAGAAAAACAGTACTGATCGACTGTCTTAATGCTGCCTACCATTTCAATGGTACATATAAGTTAAAATGTCACGAGAGGAGAGGGGGTTGCTGTACTAATTTACATCGATTTCGTTCAAACCTGCACTTGTGGTTAATGCCAATGTTCGTCTTAGTACATGAAAAAAATGTGTCCTGGAATGTTCACACGTTCACACGTATTGTGGATTCAGTCTATTTAAATAATTTACAATGTTTTTAGTGATGTGCAATGCGCGAGAAAGTATTCGATTCCACGCTAGTAGAATGAAATGTATTATTGTTTGTTGAACTTTAATATTTTTGTTGTAAAACCTCGATTTTTAATTGCTGGTTGAGGAATAATGTAACACGTACTTTGCCCTGTGTTTCAGTATTATATTTTAACAGCGTGATGCCATAGTACCTCAACATTTCAAGAAATTCGTATTTGTGTTTGTGACATAATTTAAATTGCAAATAGTTGTACAAAAAAAGGAACAACTACAAAAAGTGTAATAAATTAGATAACGTCAGTCATTTGAAGGTTTTGTTAAGACTAATGGGGTTGGCGACCGTGCTATTTAACACTAAGAGCACTTTTAAGGGTTTTTAAATCAGGACTTATAAGTACAATGCTATTGGGCAAGAGCAGTAGAGATATACTAATGTGTAGTTATGGCTGCTGTTTACACAGCATTTAACGCTCGGATTTAGTAAGTCGGAAATTATAAATAAGGTAGTTTGTACCCGTGTAACTTAGTCAATAACAATCGAGTTAAATCATATACTACGTCTCAAGGTAAAGAACAACCTTTTCAAGTTTAATTTGCTAACAAAACTAGAAGACGAGGTGATTTCACATGCCTTGCATAAAAGTTGGTCTAAAACATATATTTTAAATTCAAACGAGCAATATAGTTGTTTACCACAAAAAACTAACATTAATACAGGTGTATTGCCTATGTTAGTAAGCTGTTAATTCCCCTACTAAAATTCAAAACTGCATCGTTTAAGCGATCTTTAGACAAGAGAAAGGTAATAATTTTTATCGCTTATACAAAAGTCATTGCAGTGTCAGAGCAGTTTTATGTTCAAAGAACGATTTCATTAGTTAAAAAACAGCTCGGTCTGGGGTATTAAATAGAAAGTTTGCTTTCTAAGGTTCCGATAATACAAAATCTATACGTGTAGACTAATTCATGCGTTTATAGTCAATTTTACAAATCTATATTTTGTATTATACTGCTAAAAGTTAACGTTAAAGTGATTTATTATAAACTCCGGCCCGCCTATGCTCACCTGTGTACATACACTTGCGCGAACGCTACAGCAATCGAATGTATATACCTACGCCCGTGCGTAAGCACAAACCCAGGTAAGGATACGCGCAAATTCGTACACATGCGAAAAGGACACTCAACAACGAACATACGCAAGCACATAACATCCCTTCAGGCATACGCGCGCATGCAAGTTTGCATACATACGCAAAGATGCGCGACCAAACCTGCCCGCAACTCACACACGCATACACGCAGGCACGCTCAAATACTCAGATACGTAAGTATCCCTGTAAATATGCACAAGCGTTCTAAATGTTTAATATTTTAATGTAACTTGGAAAAATTAATCTAATGGTTGAAAATAGCTCTATAAAATAATTGTTTTACGCGTAATTCTCCCTGCTAGAAATTTCAATAATAATATGCGTGTTAACGTACAATGATTTATGCGAGTGACTTAATAAGGACTACATTTACAATACGTTACGCTAATATTCTTAAGCTGTATTTCCGAGCAAATCACTACAAGACGCCGGATTAATCATTAATATTAAAGGAGGATTATTATAATACATAACCTCTCCTTCCAGTAAATTTCCAGCTAGTTGGTTTCTGTTTTGGAAATTAATTCTACGCTTGAATAATTAAATTCCCTAACTCGAATTTTAATTCTAAATTATGTTTACAACTTTCTATCTCCCAGTTTGGTCTATTTATACGCACTACTCTTAAAATAATACACAACAATAACTATATTTAAATATGGTAAGTTGTGTAAGTATAATCCTGTTATTCTATTGCAAGCAGTTTGCGATTCAAGCAAAATTAATAAGTTTATTATTCAAAAGTATCCACAATAAAAGCAGTCTTAATATCGAGTGTGGTTATTAAGTCAACTGTAGGAAAAAAAAAACGTGTTTGATAAGTAATTTCAAATGAGAGCATGAAAACGTCAAACTGGATAGCTGATGACAGGAAGGCGTATACAAACGTTCCACTGAGACCCACGCATGGATACAGATAAAACACACTACCGTGAGAAGTAGGTTATGCAAAAGTAATTAAATATATCTAACTTGCAACCACAACATACTTACACAGAAACAATAGTCACCATAACATTGGTACTATTATTGGTTATCATTGTTCAGACTTATCCCTTTCCGATTAACTCGTATGTAGTTTAGTTTACTTTAACATACGTGCAGGCAGATTATAAACCTTTCACGAAGTACGCGAGTTACGTATCGGGCTTTGGGAGCGGTCTTTTTAAAAACTTCTTCCAAAACTTCTTGTAACAACTATATTTTTTATACAAAAATTACAATGGAATTTTGGCAAACTTGATTTACTATTCTAATTCGAAAATTTATTGTTAATTGAATTTAATTGAGTAGCCTAGGTAAACAACAATGTTAAAGCTGAAATACTCAGGACTGACTGACTGATCTGGAGCTGCCAGGGTATTTATGTTGTCCCTGCCCCTCACATGTCAGTGGGAACTTGCACAGCTCATGTTTGCTTATGTCTTAATTCTATTCATTATACAATGTAACAATCTTAATTTCTTAGTAATTGCGGTTTCTTAACCGTTTGTGACCTGCACCTGCAGTATCACTATCGTTTGGAATACAGTATATTGCATCCATTCTCACAACCTGCTTGTGAACTTTTAATAACCTTTCTGATTTATCCTTTAATTTACAATGTTGCGTCTAACTTAAGTTTCTTAGTGATGTTCTAATAATTTCTATTTATTTATACATATATAGATTGGGGGATACATAACACCTCCCGACGTTAATAAAAAATTAAGGGTTTATTTTACTTAATTTGTAAAATTCATTGTCCTTAAGGGTACATTTGTTACTTCTTTATTTACCTCTGTTGCCTTATCTCTATAATTGCTTTCTTTATTCTTATATCTAAGATACATTTTGTAAAATACCTATATAATTATATCTAATTAGAAAAATGAGTAAAATGGTTTGGTTATCTGTGCGTATCCTTCAATGAATTTGCGGTAATAACCACTAAGTCCTAAAAAATTTTTAATTTCTTTATTCGTTTTTGGTATGGAGTAATTTAGTACTGAGTTCGTTTTATCGGGGTTTGGCATAACTCCTTGTTGAAATGTTATGTGGTTTATAATTCCTACGTCGTTTTTTGAGTTAACTGGGATTTCTATTTGTTTCTCGGTACGGGGTTCTATAGTGTATTTTTGCTCGGTTTGGGTATTTTGGAATTTAATGAGGTTTTGTCCGTGTTTCGTTCTTAATAAAAAGTTTTTTATATAAATATTGGCTCCTAATTTTCTTAGAAGATTCATTTATATTAGTCCATCGTATCTATCGTTAAACTCGAAAATGCAAAATTTGTTTTATTTTTACGTTGAAGGTTTGTGGTTGGGGTATATTAGCTATGAATTGATGTAATGTCGTTTGATGGGCTGTTTTAATTTTAAAGGGTTCTCTTTTTTACAAAATCTAAATAATGTTTCTTTAGGGTTCCGGGCTAATTAGTGTTTTTGAGGATCCGATATCGATTAATAATTTAAGTTTTGCGTGGGGTATTTTTATGTATGGCAATACTTGTTGATTGATATTATTTAAATTCATTAAGTTTGGTCGTTTATAAATCGGTATATCTGAAGATTTTAGTACGCGTTTTCTTCGCCGTCCTCTTCGTAATTTCGGCATAATTCGTCGCGTTCGTAATTTTCTAAGTGGTTTAATTCATCGTTAGGTTCTTATATTTCTTGGTGAAATAATTCTCTTCAAAGGTAAAATTTCGTTTTTGATTATGACTTTGTCAGATTTGCGATATTTTTGTATTTTGTCTGGAGGTGTCTATAAGACTTGGTTTGTAATAACTATTGCGGTTGTTTTTGTTATTTATCATCGGTGTATTTATAATGGGGTTTGTCTCGAATGTTAGTCTTTGTTGGTTTACGTTTTGATTAAATCTTGGTGGAAATGTGGGTTTTGTAAAATTTGAGTCATATGTTGGTCTCGGAAATTGTTTGAAATGATTATTGAAATTTGTGTTAAAATTTGGATTGTTGATTCGCGGTTGATTAGTTTGTGCGTTAAATTGAGTAAATTTTGGTTGGGTGGTTGTTCGTCTCGCGTCTTGTATAGTTTTTATTGGTGAATAGCTTTTATTCGCGTTAGGGTTATATAGTCTGTTTCAATAATTAATGAGGTTTTCTTCTTCTATAATCATATTCATTGCTTCTCTAAGTTTTGGGGTTGTTGGAATCTTATTTTATCTGATAGTCGTTCTGGTAATGCGTTTATATAGGTGTCCAGTGCCATTTCGTCATATATTTTGGTCTTTAGTAGGCGGATATTTTGTGAGGGTTTTTCGATTTTTAATTTTGTTAAAATTGGACTCCTTACGTCTTGGAATTTCATTCCGAATTAGTACGGGGATTGATTACTTTCCATTCTTAGGATTATTAGGTCGCGGATTAGACATTTGTTCGCCGAAATATGCTATCAATATGCGTTTAAAATCCTCCCACTGTTCTAAATCGTCTAGGCTGGCTATTATCGTTAGTGCCCTTCCGGTTAGTTTACTTACTATTAGGCGTAAAACTAGAAAATTTTTTTTGTTATCTCCTGGTTTGTAAAAGGTTTTTAGAAATATTTCACACGCTGTAATGAAATTTCCTAGTAAAGCTATATCTCCGTTAAATTGGGGTAAACTTTCAAGATAAATCTTCATATCTGAACTCATGGTCGTTAAGAGTTGTTCTAATAATTAATGGTTACTTCCGGTTTGGTTAATATCAAGTTTTTG
The DNA here is from genome assembly GCA_036346225.1 of Platerodrilus igneus. Taxonomy (NCBI): domain Eukaryota; kingdom Metazoa; phylum Arthropoda; class Insecta; order Coleoptera; family Lycidae; genus Platerodrilus; species Platerodrilus igneus. The sequence goes on from JARFIW010001031.1 coordinate 3,926,274, forward strand.
TAAAATTGAGATTTTTTTTATAATTGGTATTGTTACTTTTTTCAGTTTGAATTAACTCGAGTTATTTAAAGCATCGCTTTTATACGTCGTTATACGGTGTTATAATTAAATTAAAGAATTTGTGCTTGGTAATGTCTGCTCAATTGCTGTAGCCTTGGATTTGTGTATTTTTATGCTTTGTGGATGCTATATTTGTCATGAGTTTTAATTCTCCGAAAAGTTTTTTATGGGGTTAATAATTTCTTGCAACAGTTGCTTTATATTTCATGCGTTTCTGCGCCAATTATAATTTTTATTTTAGTCCTGCTAATTAATTGAGCGTATTGTAATTATCTCGTTTCCGTGGTTGTTGCTTTGCATAAAATGTTTCTTGTCGATTATATTGTCTCGTTACCCTGGATGTCTAATTATAGAGTTTCAAGTCTTCAGTCAAATGTGTTGTTACAATATCTGCATCAACGTTTCCTATATACAGTGATAAAGTTTTAAGTCTACTTCTTAATCTTCTTTGGGAATTAAACCAATCATAGTTTTTAAACTAATGTTTATTTAGGTTTTGATTCATGACTTAGGATCGTTGTCAAAGTAATAAAAACTTCAAGTTTGACATTTATAACATAAATTGAAGGCGACTTTGATTTCTTGATGTTTGAAATATTTAGTATGAGTACACTAGGCAAAAATTTTTAAAGTTTAAGAGAATGATTGCTTGCAATTTGTGTTGCGGCCTGGGACCGACTTTTTTTAGGTAGCCAATACGCTTAACGTAAAATCAGCCAATTAATTTTATTGGTGAATTTTATGTAAATTCAATAACTTAAGGATTGGAAAACATTTTTGAACATGTTTCTATTTATACAATTGAGAGGATGGTCATTAAAGAAGTGTGCAATTACGTTACCGTAAGGCTTAAGCAGTCGTTTTTTATATTTATTTTAAAGGGGAAAAACATTATGATTTAGGTTATTTCTTTGGTAGATTTTAACATGGTTCTGAGGTGACCCTATGGCGGGTTTACACTCGTCAGTTACCTATGTTGTCCTATAAATATTTTATATGGTCCTGAGGCGACCCTAAGACGGGTATATACTTGTCAGATACCAATATTGTTCAATGAAGATTGTAAATGGATCGGAGGCGACCCTATGGCGGTTTTTTTTCCTTTTATTTTATTTTATTTTATTCCCAAAGAAAGTTAAGAAGAATGCTAAACAAGCCACAACAAACATACAGGGAGTATTTTTAAGTCTACTGATAGGTTTTATTTTCAGCTTCGGCGATAAATTAATAATTTGCGTAAGTGTTTTTGTATAATTGAATGCTTTCGAACTGATAATATCCAATTATAGCTTTTTATAAAGTTGTTATGATTGAATGGTTTTTATACAATTAATGCCGTTTTAAATCTGCACGCTTTGTTAATTTGTGATGGGTTAATATAATAATAGTTACAAAGTTGTTTCTACAATTACGCACTTCGGTCAATTCATTGCGCTGAAGTGTGTAATTTATAGAATTTGATAAAGGTTTTCAATAATCGTTTTTATAATTAACTGTTTATAAGAATTGCGTTATATTGATTAAGCTTTCGGTGACAAAATATACTCGTTTAGGAAACAATTCAATTTCTAAAATATTGTTAGATAAAATTTTATTCATGGTACAAATACACTAATTAAAGTAACTGAGCTTAACCTCATGCCTGATTTTAACCCCTAGCTTAATATGAGCTCACAGTAAAACCCTTTTAAACATGTGTGCAAATTTTCGCACACAAATTACAAAAAGTCCCCTTTGCTTTGGTCATAAACAACCTTTACACAATTATGTTGCTGGTGGGTGTACTAAAATTTCAGTAATATAAATTGTGATATTTACAGAAAATTTTGTGCTATAAAAAACGGTAATTAAAATTAAAAGGCAAACATATTCTAAACCAGAATATCCCAACGTGAATTAGACACTTTCTGTTGATGCAAGGGCACATACTAGTCCACCACAGAGGAGCAAACGAAGAGTGTCAATGAATGTGCTTCTACTACGAGGTAGACATGCTTCTCTTTCCAAGATTGCAATTTGACAAAATTTCTTTCGCGACTTAGACTAGGAAATTGATTGCTGCATAACAATGGACTAAAATACTGGAATGGAGTTTAGACATTCTAGAACACTTTCAAAAAGATCTTCTTAACAGGTTTTACGATGACACCTCACATGGTGATACTTTTATTACTTATATGGATACTAGTGAAGATGAACCAAAAGCAAATAAAGATACTGTATACCAGAGATTGAAAAACAAGTGAAATATTCTTTTCAAAAAATACTAAACTCAAAAGCAACAGAAGAAAACAGAAAAAAAGTTTAAGTTGTTTATAAAATATGGAAAAACAGCAGATATTGCTCAAACAGTAGAATAAAGACACGTAAAACAACAAAAAATATCAAAAACAAAAATTAAGGGCTTGTTTTTACTATTGAATTAAGTATAAGATATGATATACTTCTTCTAGCAAAAAAAAAGAAAACATTTTTGCAGTCCCCCAATGAATTATGATACTACGGCGTATATCATCAATGATAAAAATTTTAGAATATATTGCAGGCAATTATTACTAGTCGTCAGAAGAAACAATATTGCAAAGGTCTGTTATAGTCCTGATTGTGATTGATTCGACTTTTATCCACGCTTAGCTGAAACACATTATTAGGACGAGACGTAATAACTATTTCTGCAAGTTCACGCGCCCAACAAAGCCAAAAATGGTGTTTCGAAAAATCTTGCGGATTAAAATAGTACCACAAATTCTCTCTGAACACAAAATATCCTAAAAATTTGAATAAGTTTACTTACGAAACTGATTTACATTGAAATATTCTGAAACAGACAACGGGAAAAAGTTGCAAAGTATTTAAAATTGTAATTGAAACAAGGGAATGGTAATTACTTGAATCCAAAATTAATTTCCACTGAAGAAACTGAAGATATTCAATCGTTTAAGTGATTTGCACTACGTTAAAAAACACTTTCTTCGTATTTTGCCACCATTAAGTGTCCGACTAATTTTAAAAAGCTATTCATAAAATAATCCGCAAAATGCTTTAACAGTCTCAAGTGCGAAAGCTTTTAGGGAATTAAATATTTCATAACGAAGCAAGGTTAGGATAAAGCAACAAAGTTTGAAATGAATGTAGATCTAAGTAGTTAAACAGTTTGCATCACCATATAACTAGAAATAAAAAATATGATAATAATAAAATTGGGGCAATGCTGTACTTATAAAGAGACTTGAAGAAGTTCTAGACTCGCGGTTTGTATTAAGTTACAACTCTTTGTTTTCAAACTAAATTAAGAACAGCTAAATTTTCTTTCTTTTAGGGTTTCTACTTCCATCAAACTATCAATTTGAACGCCTTTCCAACACTAGCAAAGTGTAATACGGTAAAATACTAAGTATTTATCCTATAGTAAGTATAGTATGTATTTATTTTGATAAAAGTTGAATCTGTCATTTACGTTAAACGAAAAATATAACTAGGTGTCGTAAGAGTACATATGCTTTATACCTCCAATAATAAGAGAGCTATAAATAAGAAAATGATGTAACACTGTCGACCAAGCATCTTGAAATAAAAATAATAAATGGCATTAAGCGAACAATGTTATGATTGACAACTACTAGATTGAGACTATTCGAGAAGGTTCTATGGACTTTGGAATAATAATATTATTTTTCGATATGTGACCCCTACGACGGCAACTCGTCTTGTGTATTAATCCTCAAGTAATGGATTTGTTGCACATAGAAATGCCACACTCTCTAATTTTCAGTATTTTTCATCTAAATTATCGTTACGTTGGCGCCTTGAATCATGGGTCAATCTTGCATTGTTTCACTGCCTTTCAAGTGTGGAGTTCGAGTTGTCTAATTACTTACCGTGTTACGTTCAAGTCCTGTCCCTTACAAAATACGCTCATTTCTAGTACACTAGCACGTCAACACTGTTTACACATCTTCTAAATCCGCAATAAGCGGAACTAAGTAAATCATATTACTCAGTGCATTCCGAAAACTCGTGATTACTTGGATCGAAGCAAATGATTGTCATTAGTTGTTTAATTTAGAAAAAGGTTGTTAAAATTTTTAGTTTTGGAGTCAATCTTTCTGAATTTTACTATTTATTTCCGTTTGTATTTGACTATTAAAAGCAAATACAATATCCTTCGTAACAATACTGAATTTGTACGATTAATCTTGGATTATTGATGGATTCCGTTGCTTATGAGACGTGAATTGTTACTTGTTCTAATCAATCTTCGCAGTGCTTATGAGAATAAAATAAAAAAATATCGTCGTAATGCCGTTTTACCAGGTACATCTTTGGCTACTTCAAGTCTTACTTCTACTCCTGCTGCGGATTCAGATGAACCTCCTTTACTCACTTCCGAGTCTGAATCGGAAGATGAACCCGGACCAGTCTTAGTTATGCTACCTCGTAGTGTTACTAAAACTAATGCCGTTTCTCAACTTGGATTAAGATATTCTGGTAAAGAGTCTTTAATAGATTTCCTTATCCACACTGAGGAAATGTGTGCTTCTAGGGATGTGTCCTCACATCAATTGTTTACTTCCGCGTCCGCAATCCTAACAAGTCAGGCTTTACTCTTATATCGGTTCTACCGTACCGAAATGAAGTCATGGTCAGACAGTGTCCTAATGCTAAAGTCAACATTTTTACCACCAGACTACGATGATCGTCTTGTGAGAGACATTTATCAACGTACAATGGGACCATCGGAATTGCTTACTGAATATGTCGTTAGTATGTTAAATTTATTCCTTTGTTTGTCTGAACCACTTTCTGAGGAAAAACAGTTAAGCTTGATCTGGGGGAATTTAACTCCTTTTTATCAGACTTCTTTGGGCCTTACTCCAATTATTTCGATTGATCAACTCTTTCCTTGGGTCAACAATTGGAAGCAACCAAGATTTCGGCTGAACGTTATCGACCACCACCATCTAGCAAAACTTCAAACTTATTGGAACCTGCCCTTGCTTATAAACCAGATACTACATTGCAGGTGTCTACCCTTGTCGCTGCTCATCCAACATCAACGCGGAGAATTAACCTTGGTTGTGTAGCTGCTCCTACAGCTGTTCCTGCTCTTACTAGATAGATATCTTGCTTCAATTGTGATCAAGCAGGACATATCTCTCCAAATTGTAACCGTCCTCAAGTGTTACACTGTCATGGTTGCGGTCGTAGGAGAGTTACACGTCTCAACTGTCCCAATCGATGTGCAAATTCTTTAAACCGTCGATAGGATTCTTGGTCCGAGGTGAGGATCCGATCCTTTCTCTGTTCTCGGATTCTTCTTTTCTGGGCCTGGTTGATCAATCCCGATTCTATCTAAATTTCATCTGTACTCATGTTCGTGGTGATGAACGTCCTTATTTACAAGTCCAGATTTTTGATATTTCTTTTACTGGTCTTCTTGATTCCAGTGCTATGCGTACTATTCTTGGCGGTCCCGGTTGGCTCCTAATCTAGCTCTCAATCCTTTCACTTTTTCTTTCTGCAGCCTTGCCGATGGTTCGAACTTTAAAATCCTAGATTCTGCGAATCTTTCCATAACTCTAGAGAATTCTATTACTACTCTAGACGTTCTTGTAATACCAGAAATTGCGCATCAACTCATTCTTGGTGTCGATTTTCGGAAATCGGTACAAGGTGTACCTGACTTTCGTGATGGCTTATGGACTTTTGTTCCTACTTTTTCATCGGCCACCGTCACTAATGACCCGGCTTATATTGTCTGTGAGCTTACACTGGGACAACGTTTTCGGTTAAATTCTCTGATTTCGACCACGTTTTCGAAACACTCTTCTGGTCTTGGTTGTACTACATTTGGTCAAACATCGTATTTGTACGTTAGCAGAACCGATAAAACAACGATATTACTATCTTTCCCTTACACTTCTGAAGATCGCTCATGCCGAGCTTGACGAGATGCTTTGTCTTGGAGTCGTCGAGCATTCTAATAGTCCATGGTCAAGCCCTATTGTCTTAGTGAAGAAGAAAGATGGTTCTTACCGGTTCTGCATTGATTTTTGCAAAGTCAATCAGGTTACCCAGAAGGATGCCTATCCATTTCCTTATATATTTACGATTCTTGATCGTCTTCGCGTTGTTCGCTTCCTGTCTTCTCTTCCGCCTATTGGTAGATTTCATTGTCTTCCGAGTGCAAGCCTATTACTGCTTTCACCATAACCCAAAGGGGGTTTTATCATTTCTTACGTATGCCGTTTGGCCTTTATAACAGTCCCGCTACTTTTCAAGAACTTCCCCATCGTGTACTAGGAGCCGATTTGGAATCTTTCTGTTTTGCATATTTGGAAGATATAATTATTGCTACGCCAACCTTTGAGATGCACATGGAAGTTTTATCGAATATTTTCAACCGGTTGGCCACCGCTGGGCTTACTCTACGCAAGCACAAATGCCTCTTTTGCTTACCTGAAATTCGCTACCTCGACATATAGTCAATCGTAATGGGTTACTAGTTGAGCCCGACAAGGTGTCTGCGATTCTCTCCGTTCCTATTCCTACGAATGTTTTTAAGATTCGATGTATACTTGGTATGGCCAGTTGGTATCATCGTTTTATTCCTAATTATGCGACTCTCGCCGCTCCTCTCACCGCCTTAAAAAAGACTCCTTTTATTTGGTCATCTGATTGTTAATCTTCTTTTATTTTTCTTAAGCAACATCTAGTCTCCTCACCAATTTTCTCTTGTTCAAATTTTTCCTTGGATTTTGTCATTTAAACGGACGCCTCTGACTTTGAAATAAGAGACGTCCTTACTCAAGATACTCCTGAGGGCGAGACTATCATTAGTTACATTAGTCGTTCTTTGTCAAAAACCGAACGACATTCCCTATCACCGAAAAGGAGTGCTTAGCCGTTTTGTGGGCTGTAGAAGAATTTCGGCCATACGTCGAAGGCACACACTTTACCGTCATTACTGACCATCACTCACTTCTCTGGCTGAACAAACTACAAAGCCCTTCCGGACGCTTAGCTCGCTGGTCTCTTTGTCTTCAACAGTATAATTTCTCTATTCTTTATCGGAAAAGCAAATATCATGTCGTCTGTACACTCTCTCTCGTTCTGCGCTTGTTATTGAGCCAGTTTCTGTTTCAGCCTTTTCCTTTCTCGAAGTGACTCTTCTTACTCCGGATCCGTGGTACAATAATATGATGCACAAAGTTTCAAAATATTCTAGACGCTACCCATCCTGGTCAGTATTAAACGATATCCTTTTCCGTCGTCATAAGACTTCTATCGCTGTCGATTCTCAGGACGATTGGAAAATCGTCGTACCTTTCGAACAGCGCAAACATTTTGATTTCGCTTCACCACGATCCGCCTATTTCCAGTCATTGTACTGTGACTAAAACTTCTGCGGGTTTCTTCCAGAAGTATTATTGGCCTTGTCTCCGAGCTGACGTCGCTCGCTACTTCCAACGTTGTCCGATCTGTGCAACCCATAAAGTTGAACCATTATCTCCTCCCGGGTTTTTTGTTCCTCCAGCTAAACCCTCTTCCCCTTGCCAGGTCATTCTTGTGATTTAGTAGGTCCTCTTCCCCGTTCTACCAAGGGCTATTCTTACCTTTCTGTAGTAGCTGATTATTTCACAAAATTCCTTCTTTTCTTTACTTTACGTAAAGTCACTGCATCAGCCGTTACTAAACTCCTAGAGGAACAAGTCTTCTTACTTTTGGTGTCCCACAATATCTTATTACTGATAACGGTTCACAGTTTCGTAGTCGTCAATTTACTTCCTTATGTGACCATTACCATTCCAAAATCTTTTTCACCGCCCGGTATCACCCCCAAGCCAATCCGGCGGAATGCATCGACCGCACTGGCCAGATCATGATAGCTTCTTATGTCGGTGACAACCATTGTCATTTGGTAAGGAACTCATACTCTCCAGTCATCCTTTCTGACAGCTATCAGAATTCAACGATCTGTATATTCCTGATCCTGAACACCCTTCCCTGGATCCCAAACACTTCAAAAATATTCGATCCTATGTCCTAAAAAAACTTTCCTCTGCGTACCGCAACACACATAATCGCTATAATCTTCGACATCGCCCGGTCAAATTCTGTTTGGCGTCGTAATTACGTTCTCTCCAATACTTTACGTCATTTCAACGCCAAACTTGCCCCTAAATTTCTCGGTTCTTTCCCTATTAGTAGAGTTGTATCTTCGTGAATTTACGAACTTACGGATCATACCGGTGCCAAAAGCATTTGGGACGTTAAAGATCTTAAACATTTTCATGCTGACGAACTTGGTGTTCCCAATGTGGCTTTGCTCTCCTTCTGGCGACAAAGAAAGCGAAAAATTGTATAGACGTCTGCTGTTCTCACTTTCTTATAATGAATCTACCTTGTCTTCTTAGTTATCTCAGATCTCTTTATTAGTTGCAATTGCGAATTTGTTTTCTCTCTTCACTAGACACTATTGTTTTACTGGTCTTCTTTGCTGTCGGTCCATATACCGATGGTGTTTCGTCCATCCGCTCCTCAGGCCTGCTTCGTAGTTCTTCTCCTTTTCTTTGGAAACTGCGACTTTGTCGATTTTTCGGGCCTATTAGCGTTTACTCTCGTTTTGTTCGTTGAGAACGTTCCGGTTACCATAGTTTGTAGTACACTGTTTTTTCTACCAGCGCTTTTCCTTTCCTCCTCTCGTTCTCCCTTGTTTGTTCCTTGGCATACTTGATGTTTGACCTGTGGGTCCTGATTTGGCTGTTACTGCTAGTTTTTTCCTCGTACCTATCGTTCCTTTCTTTAGGTTTCTTCGTACGGAAAACAGATCCTTTTCCTGAGGTTAAAAACTTAAATGTTTCTTTATGAGATATTCGTCCGTTGACGATTTTGCAGTGTTAGGCAATTCGATCTTTGTCCTCGTAGATTGCTATCTTATACTTTTCCTTTTTCTATATTATTTACACTTCTTGACTTGGTCCGGTGGACTGGTTCTTCAAACCGGATAAATTCTTGAGATTTTCTTGTAGTTTTGTAAGAATTCTTTTTGTTTTGGGTAGTTTATGTTATTTTTCTGTTAGTCTGTACCGACCTTTCAAGCTGGATACAAATCCATTTGTTGATTGTTAAGTTGTTCCGGTAGTGTTCGGAAACGAATTTTCTTTCGTTTTGTTTTATTAGTATACTACATGTTTCGTTGTTTCTGCGTCCTACTCCGACCTTTTAATTTTGCTAGTGGGGAATTTGTTACGTTCCACTCTTGTCCCTTACAAAATACGCTCAATTATAGTACACTAGCATGTAACACTGTTTACACATCTTCTAAATCCGTATTAAGTGGCAACTAAGTAATAGTATATTATTCAACATACGGTAATGTAGGCAATAACTCACTTGATGAATTACGGCACTCGCCTTCGGCTCGTGCCCGCAAACTTCATCTGCGTGAGTTATTGCCATTACCGTATGTTGAATACTATACTTTATCTACGACTACAACAGTGAACACCAAGATGTAAGTACACAGATAAAAAACACTATATTTACTATATTCAGAAATCTTGACAGGTATAATAATGATACAAAATTTTTTGTCTAATTACCCATTTTGCTTATTAACAAAATTAACAGTAAAGTTTGAACAACCCGTAAACTGAATATGTGGGACTGAATTATTTAAATTTATTGTTGTTACAGTTGACATTCTTACTGCTACACCAGTTAAAGTTCGGGCCTTTGGAGCTGTGTTTTTAAAAAAAACTTCGACACTTTAACAAAAAAATTTAATAGTTTAAACAGAAATTACAATGAAATTTAGAATAGCTGGTTCATAATAACTTTAATAAAAAATAATTAATTGTACTGGGCGAGTAGTCTAGGTAGACAACAATGCAAAAGCTGTAAACTCAGACTGACTCGGTTGAGTAGCTTGAACAACGAAGTATGGAGTTCGAAGACTGACTGCCGGGCATTGAGCTCCCGGGCTTTTTATAATAACCTGCCCCTCACACGGCTTGTGGGAACTTGCAGATCTCATGTCTGCTTTACACTTTGTTACAATGTATCAATCTTAATTCTAAGTAACTGCGGTATGTTGACCGCCTGTGACCTGCCACCTGCAGTATCACTGCCCTCTCGGATGCAAAGTTGCATTCCGTTCTCATGAACTGTCGATAACCTCTCTGGGTTATCCTTGTGTTACAATGTTGCATTGAACTTATACTTTATTTAACAATTTCTAATAATTCCTATTAGATTTAATATATCAATATATATAGGTAATTGGGGGATACATAACTCACCAATCTAGAAAGTTTTTATACACTTCTTTATATTTGGCTTGCGATTTTTCGGGTAATAGATTCTGTACTGTAGCATTAGCTACCTGTCTCAACTCTGGAGGTGTACATATTAATTCATCTTCACTATCAGAATTCATCGTGTTTATCGCTAATTTTACTTATATCAGTTTCAATTTGAAAAGGTCAGAATAATTTATTTCAATTTGTCAAGTAGCCTTACCTTAATAATAATAATGAACCTTGCATTTCGTCGTATCCGGCTCGTATAGAGCCAACTTCGCGCGTTGCGTCTATTCGATTATACAGACTAGACATGAAGGAATTTGACACCATCTAGTAGGAATACTGAGAATTATCATAAACCACAAGGGAGTTATTATAACTCACGCTGTTTGTTTATGGATACTATAAATTGCTCAAAAACAGCTGATTAATTAATATGTAATTTGATAGTAGATAAATCATATTACTTAATATATACCGAAAACTCGTGATTACTTGGATCGAAGCAACTGCTAGTCATTAGTTTTTTAGTTTGGAAAAAGGTTGTCAAAATTTTTAGATTTGGGGTCAATCTTTCCGAATTTTACTATTTATTTCCGTTTGTATTTGACTATTAAAAGTAAATACAATATCCTTCGTAACAATACTGAAGATTTGTAAGAGTACTCCTGGATTATAGATGGATTCCGTTGCTTATGAGACGTGAACTTCCCATTCCGCTGATATAGCTACTGTTTGTGTTGGTTCCTGATCTACGCTATGCTGACCTTCTATTCCTGTACCCGTACTGAAGGACTAACCTATCACCCAGATAATTTTTGCTTATTTTCTGTTTATTTTGGATAATTACCTAACAAGTAATGACTTCCTGTATATTTGTTGTGTTTTTTTAGTATTTTTCCTTAATCTTCTTTAGGAATTATACCACTCATAGGTTTTAAAATCATCTGTATTTACGTTACGGTCCATGACCTAGGATCATTGTCAAAATTATTTTGACATTTATTACGGGATAGGTACTCACCCACTCAGTTGGTGTTTTTCTCATTGTGGCTTATTTTGTCGCTATTAATTTAGAGTAGTTATGGTCGTGCTGCAGATTTAAGTTATGGTTTAGCTTTACTCAGTCAACGATGATTGGTAATATAGTTTGTCTGGTGTGTGAGTAATAAAAAGAATCCTTTCTATTTTACGTTACGGTGTTTTCCTATTTAAAGATTTCTTTTCTATTTTGGAAAGAGCCTATGTAACATATCTAGATGCCTCGCTTTTTAATTTTCAATATTTTTATCTAAAGTATTGTAATCGGTTACTTGTATCTTCCCACGTCTTATTATTAGTATTGAATAAATTATAAACTTTCAAGCTTTACCTACACGCGTTGAAACACCTTAATATAATCATCTGCGTGTCGTTTTAAACACAGGGGCACGAGTGTTTGTTTACGCTTACTTTTGTAACAATCATTCCACAAACAAATCTTAATGAGCACTGTTTGTTCTTCTAAGGCCTCGTGACAGTGCTCAAGTTTATTCGGAAGGCGTGCAATCGAAAAATTGCTCTCTGAATTCAGTAAAATGGGTCCTAGTTAGTTCTGTAGTTGATTTCTTCGGTAATGCGCTAAGTTAGGAAGATAATAAAATAATTAGTCAGTGCTGGAATAATTGTTCGTTGTAATGATGTTTTAGATATGTGTGGAACTTCAAGCACATGTTTGATTATTAAATGAAATCTTTGAGATATTGGTTGTGAACATTAGTCATCACACAGGATTTAAATTTGATCTTTCATGATTACTGTTAGGTAAAGTAGTTTTAACACGTACCATTTATTGTGGTTAATAAATTAGGCGGTGTTTTTTCTGATTACTGATATCTTGTTTATTATCTGAATTGATACAAATATGTTGGTATAGGTATAAACCTCATTTAGTTGAAATAATAAATAAATCTAGTACAAAATTAAATTATCAATGTCCTGGAGCTTCATACAGAGTTGTTTTTTTGTGGTCTAATACATTAGTTTGTTAATCCTTCGAAAATTTCCTTTTAAAGAAAGTATTATGCAATAGAGAATCAGCTGTTCTTTTGAAAAAATTGTTTTTGAATAACTTTATTATTTCTTCATTGAATTTTTATTTGAGTTAAAAATAGGTAAGATTATTTTGGATTGGAATAATTACTTTTCTTAACAAGTCAATGCCATATGAAAAATTAATACAAATAATTCATTAACTTTTTTAAGATGCATTAACCATTTTAAATAATTTTTTAACCATGGGTAAAGTATTCAAATCTGAAAGCTAATAAAGCTCACACAAATGATGCGCGTTTTATTAATGTTACTAATTAAATTAAATCAATGAACTCGACCGTTAGTTTGAATCCAAGCTGGATCATTAAGAACAATTTACGTAAATATTTTATTAAGGTTTTTAATTATATATCAAAATTCCGTTGATACTCAAATCCGGCTCAAATACGTCGTGCAGAATGCAGAATGGATCGCTCTATCCAGTAACACAAACCTAGCGTTCTCATTAACCAAAAAACAAACCTAACACAAATCCAGCGTTTCCATTGGCCAAAGAGAAATGCTCACGTGAAACCAAATAGAGAGAAACATTATAGATAAGCAGGTGAATTCCCAGCAAGGAGCATTCTCTCAGCGTTTCTCATAGCTTGATATCTACAGTGGCGCTCACGATAACCTGCTTCCTTCAATAGCGGTGCTTATCATAACCTGCTGCCTTCAGTAGCAATGCCCATTGTAGTCTGTTACCATTACAGCGGTTAGCGGCGCTCCTTATAGCTCGTTATTAGCTTTTGTGTTAGCAGACTATGGTGAGCAGCGCCAGTGACGGCGCAGCAAACTTTGGTAAGCAGCGCTATTGAAGGCAGCAAGCTATTGTGAGCGCCGGTGTTGATTATTTCCGGCTATGAGTAGCGTCGAAAGAATTCTCCTTGATGAAAACTAACCTGTTTATATATAATTTTTCCTCTTTTTGGTCTTACATGGGAGCCGTTCTTTGGCGAATGGAAACGCTGGGTTTGTGTTTGGAAGTGCGGAGATCTTTTCTACATGCTGAACGGCGTGTTTCTTCCGGTTTTGGGTATCTCCCGCATTTTTGTTCTGCTGTTGGCACGTATAGTTTGACATAAAGTAGTATTACTTTCTACTATAGAACCCGTGCAGCTAGGTTGATGCGTGGTGGAAGAGTTCTAGTAGGTGCAGGTCGTATACCTTTGGCGTGGATTTTTTTATCACCACGTCCATTCGGGCCCAGTAAGTGTTTGGGATTCGACGTGGTCCTGGCCATTTGGCATTGAATCGAAATCCGGTTTGGTGGGTGATGTCGTGGGAGGGGTGCCTTTTGCTGATATAGGCCTAACTGGGTAGCTGCACAGGTCTAGCATCGGCCAACATATCTATATTGCATCGTCGACCTTCGACCAGAAGTATAGTTCGCTTAGAACGCTATAGGTTTTCTCAATACCTGGGTAGCCAGCTCTGTCCTGAAAGGCATACATTGCTTTGGAGTGAGTCCCTGGGGGTACGACAAGTTGGTTTTAGGTCGGACTACGTCGCCAGAAGAACCTGTCCTCTACCAGAATATCTTGGAGAATAGTTTCTTCATGCGGATTCTGGGATGCTCTTTGTTCCAGGTTAAGCCATCCTTGGGCCATTCGTCCGAAAGCCTCACTCTTCTGTTGTGCACCTTGTACGCGTTCGGATAAGACAACGAGGGTAATGTAATTGCTCTGTGGTTTCCACAGCTTGGTACCCGAAGATAGAAGTGGACTTTCTCTGGTGATGGCCGTGGTTGTTGTGTGTGTGGGTCGATTGACTACTTGTTGAAACTCTTCTAGGAAATTATAAAATTCGGACAAAATCTCTGCTGTATGGCCTGCTCGTGGTGGCGGATGTAAATTTTTTGTTCCAGTGGAGCGTCCTCCGTTTGTGGACTCTGACGTGTATGGAGCGACGCTCATAATCCATTACTACTTTCTGGCGTTGGAATCAGTATTGTCTCAGGATGATGCTCTGGGCTTGATTGGTTATCACAAGGTAGGGCTTGTGGTTCGTGACGTATCCTAAGGTGAATGGAATGTAGAACTTCCACTTGATCATTTCTATTCCTGCTTCAGCCAGGTGGGCGGCGGTGCGGTATGGTTCAATTTATACGCCTTTGGATTTTCTATCTTCCCTGATCATGCATTGCGGCGCCCTTGTGTCCAAAAGTGCGCTGTAGGTGATGCCCTTTATGTCAATTGAAATTCTCGGTAGTGGACTATCATGGGTTGCCGTGTTTATTTGCGCCAGTTCCTTCCTTTCGGCCGGGCGGTGTTTTGGTGCTGCTCTGACGGTACGCCGTTTCCCAATACTTTAATAGGGCAGTCATGATGCCAATGGCGTTGAGAGCAATAACGGCATCTAGGTAGATGCACTTGCGTGGGCGACGGTTTTGTCAGAGGTGCTGATGCGGCTGTTTCATTTGCAGCTTTTTTTACATTTTCTTCTATTTTGATGAGGGAAGGAGGTTACCATAAGTTATTTGTGACTATACATAAATTGTTTGGACGAAATGTCCAGGAGTCGAAGATCTTGTAGGTAACAATTACAAACTTAGTCGTCGTTGTCGCACTCGTCAGCGTCAGGAGTGGATAGTACTCGGAGGAGTCGAGCGGCGGTCCGGACGTGATATCTGCGAGGGTCCTAGGGTCTAGACCGTTGTACCTCCCTTACTTAAGTGTATGTGAGCCTAATTGCTAGCGGACTGGAGACGGCGTTAGGGGCGACTGTGCCCTCGGTGGTAGTGAGGATAGCCGGAGCAACTTACGGAGTGCGTTTAGTTTTTGCTTCCGGGCGGGGTCGGTGGATGTTTTTTGAGTTTAGATATCCTGTCCATTTGTTAGTCAGAGTGCGTCGAGGTCGTGGCTATGAGGAGAGCCGCTATTGACTTTGATAATATCAGGCTATAGTGAGGATCGCTATTGAAGACAGTAGGCTATGGTGGGCGCTGCTATTGATTATTTCAGCCTATGAGGAGCGCGGAAACAATGCTCCTTGCTAGAAATGACTTTTCCTTCCCTGTGGCCTAATTGAGTGTTGTTTTTCTGCCAGTGGTAACGCTGGGTATGTGATTGGGGGTGGAGCAATTATTTCTGCATGCTAGACGACGCATTCATGCCGGATTCGGGTATCTCTGGAATTTTTCTTCTGCTATCGGCACGTGTAGTTTGATATAGGGTAACAGTATTAATATTAGCTATAACTTTCTTTTACAGGTGTAGTCCGTGTGATAGGAACCCCTATCGAATAGCTTCAAGGTTTGTTCTATCTTTTTGTAGAAGTATTAGAGGTAGTGGCGCCTTCTCTTCCCCGTAACCACTTATCGTTTAACAAAGTAAACAATAAACCTATGACTAATATCGTACCTACTGCAGAAGTTATACCCGACCTCTGTGGTAACCTGTACATTTTCTTCTGCAGCCGATTATCATGTGTCATATATGCTCTCTTTTGTGATAGGTAATACATCTTTGAGCTATCAATGTTAAATGTGCATAAAAAGGTTTCAGTTCTATCATTAATACCACCAGGTAAAATGATATCGTTACAAATCGAGTTGTTAAAACAAATACGTGTGGTGTCTATATCAAGCTAAAAAAATTGGTTGATTAGTGCTAGCATAAATTGTCCGTCGACGTAATCAATTTAATCAGTAATAAATTGTACTCTTCACATTGACGTTTTTTAAATTGAAAATTATCTGTAAACGTTTATAAATAATTAGACTTGTATTGGACAGAATTAAGAAGTGTAATTCAATTCAATTTTCTTTATTTTTTAAGCTATACCTAGGCCATTGGGCTTGTACAGTCTAAGTGTAGGAACATAATAACGGTGATAATTTTAAAAAGTAGATTTCTTTTTTAAAGATGATTATTGATTATTGTGTGTGGAGGTCTGTTGCTGTGACTGGTTTTCTTTCTAGTGCCTGGATGTTTCATGTAGGGGAGTAAGCAATGGTGTTGTGCATTTTGTGGAGTATGGGATGTGGGGTAGGTTATGTATTAGAGTGTTTAAGTGTTTATTGGGGTTTTGTGTTTAGGATGTCGGTGAGGAATTTGCTTAGTAGCTCATGATCGTCCGTGGTGAGATGTATTATGCTAGGTAGTGGGGTGTAGGGATCTAGGTTTAGTGCGAATTTAAAGTTTGAGCGAGAGGTGGATAGTAGTGAACATGTGTAGATGAGGTGGTAAGGAGTTTCAGGTGTGGTGTTGTCACAAGGACCATATGGAGATGGTGTGATGTTGAAGGAGTGAAGTTTTGATCGAAATTTGCCGTGAGTGGTTAGGAATTGTATCGTTTTAGGGCTGGAGTGGGATACGTGTTGTGGGATTTTTAGTAGTTCGGGGAACGGGTCGTATGTGTATCTGTCTGATGGGAATGTGGACCAGAGGTGTAAGTTGAAGTACGTTCAATAGTGTCAATATCGCAACAATAGTAATCGCCTAATACGACACCGTGCGATACCCCAATAAGTTACTAGCGCAACCAGTTGTCACATATTAGACGAGTAATTAAAAAAGAATAAGGTAGCATTAAGTGGTGCTATAGCCGTATGAAGACGATATCATGGACAGACAAAGTTAAGAACAAACAGATTCTAAAAATAGTAGGGAAAGAAAGAAATATGTGGAAAAGAGTAAAAAATAGATGAGATAGGTAGATAGGTCACATACTAGGCATTGAGAGAATAGTGAGGAATATATTAGCAGGGATAGGAAAAAATAGAAGTAGAGGTAGACCCAGATCAGACTATTACCCGCAGATAGTGAAAGATGTCGGCTGTGGGAATTTCAGGGAAATGTGTATGTTAGCTCGGAATAGAAAACAATGAAGATACGCGTCTAACCAGTCCCAGGACTGAAGATCTAAAGATGATGAGCATTAAATATTTATTGCTAAGAGGATTTTGCCACTCAGTCTTTCAAATGTCTTTCAAAAATCTGATTAATTTATCCAATATTTTTAATCTGATTAATTTATCCAATATTTTTAATACAGCCCTCGACGAACCCTTACAATTTGGAGGCATCTGCTACATATGAGCACTCAAACATAATTGTCTGATAATTTCGTAAAACTAGGTTAAAATAAATGGTAATAGTTTTAGAAATGCATGGAAAAATTAATTAATCCCATATTTTATAAATTATAAATTAAATATTATAAAACAGCAAATTAAGCATACTTTTAAACCATTTAAAATTATAATTTGACCAGGAGTTACGAAAGTAACTCAAGGGTGAAATTAATTTCCAGTAGAGAAATTGAAGCTGTTGGAAAAATTAATAAACAGCGACGTTAGAGCTTATGATGAATTTCGTATTTGATTATTACAATTATGTCATGAACATCTACACGCAACTTCGCGAAACCTAAAGTGGTGGCTTTAACCACCACCCTGCAAACAATCTTCGTAGCTAATGCTTTTAGTAAATTGAATAATTTATAAGGAACCAAACTGACTTTAAGTTTGCAAACTTTGATATTGATGTAAATTCCAGTGTTTAGACAGTTAAGATAACCTAATAATTATATAGACGTATTATTCGAGCAATAGTAATAAAGGAGTTCAAAAGGTAGTATTTATAACAAATATGAAAAACGTTCGAATATGCTAGTTTGTGAAGGTTTGGGCATTTTATTTATGAACTACTATCGGAGTAAGAAGTTCAGACCCTTTGGCTCTGAAAGCTTATTCCTCTAAAACGGCAGAGCCTAAGTTGTTGAAACATTCACAGTATGTCAACAAACTAAGTTTGGAGGTGAAAATTTGAAGTTTTAATAAAAGCCTTCGGTAGATATTTTAATTAATGGCAAGCAAACACAACAAATTCGCAATGCTTTTATTATTGTTCAACTTCATATCAACACATAATTCCATGATTTTTTAACCGAATTACACGAAACCTGAGTGTTATATAGCTGAGGCGTTTTTAACCCTACGCCAGGTGCAGTTACTTTATGCACCACTTCGGGCACAGTGTATCTGAGAAATATAGTTCCTATTTATTGGAAGTTTTAAAAAAATATTGAAAAATCATTAATTAATTATTTCTTAATGATGATAAATTAATTATGAGTTACATATTCAATGTAAAAATAGTTTGTAGAAAAGTAACAGTTTATAATAATAAATTATACACTATGTATGTAAATTTAAAATACTTTTTATTCAGTAACATGAAACTAAAATGCACAAGTGTAGTGTTCCGTTTGTATTTAGAGTTAATTTACTGTTAGTTATAACATAAGATGAAGCTTGCAGGTTAACTCGCATCCGCCCTGTGGATCTTAAATGTCATTATATTTGTCGCGATTCAGCCTTCAAGTTACTCTGTGTTATTGATGTACCGCGAAAACTTAGTTAAAAGTGTGCTGAGCGTCGTTATGATATTTTTGTTAGACAGATACGAACTTCTGTCAAAAGTCAACGTTTTTTACTACTAGTTTTTGAACACCACTAAATCTAATAACTTATGTAAGTACTTGAAGGTTTCCGTTATTCTTATTGTTAAGTATACATGTCCACTGATCTCACCATCTGTGGTTATTGAAGTTATCCGCCGCATTAACATATATGATCAATTCTCGCCGGATTTGAATGTTACCTGCAAGCTCTAAAATGTTTACTACTTTACGTTGTTGGTACCGCCTATCAAGGTAGTTACTATTTTATAGTTACATACTTGGTTGATAAATATTTAAAGTTGGTCTTAAAATTATTGGTAATGTTTAATTTGGATTTTCACATAAAGCGCCGTAATCAATACTAATTGCCTGCTTTATATTAGTGCATACATTAAAAGTTTCTTTTTGTTTTTGCATATTTTTCCCGCTTGTATTTCTTCGCTCTTAGTTTAGTAATTTCTAATCATGGCAAACAGGCTCAAAACGACGTATTTTATAAGAAACACGCAAATTACCTCCCTTCAGGAGATCTTTGAAACCGCTAAACAAGATTGTAGTTGAACCCAGTGTTTTAAAACTCTTCTGAGCTCAATATACCTCGATCGATATGATTAGGGAAAACATTTTTAAGCAACTTAATTTGGCCGAAGACGCAGATAATCAGTTTGAAATAGAGAATACAATCAGAAAGCGCTTTGACAATACCTTTTTTCTTGCTAAAGCTCTTTATTTCAAGTTATTTCCAATCAATCTTGCTTCCCATGTGGAAGGTGGAACCGCACCTTCACACAGTGCAAAATCCAAAGTGATCCTACCGCCGTTAATTCTCTCTTCATTTGACGGTGATATCAGTACGTTCAAAAACTTTATTGTTCGATTTGATGGTTTGGTTCACTATAATGACGACCTCTCCGACGTCGATAAATTATTCTACCTTCAGTTCGCTTTGAAAAATTTCCGCATTCCGCTTAATCCTATTGCAAGGTTAAATATCATACTTCGCTGTAATAACGAATTATATACTTCAAGTGCTTGACATCTTGTTGTAAACGTCTAGGAAATCGTTTAAAATAGCACTTTCCGGTTAAGAATTGTAAGTAAATACGTTATTATTCTCAAATATTTCAAGGTCTTCCAAGTTGTCATGGCCGGGTTGAGCATGTGTCTTCCTTGGCATGGTTTCGCGTAGATAAAGATTTCCTAGATGAATCGTTCTTATAAGCCCCTTGATGATTTTATCACTACCATACCATCCTTCGAAAATTTGGTAAGGGGGTCGTTTAATGCTCAATATTTAAAAACTCGAATACCGTTTATCTCTTCAGAGATGTTGATCTGAGGTGGTTGGTTCTGTTACATGAAAATGAACCGTTGATGTTAATAAGTTTTTATGGTTCCGCCTAGTTAAATCCTACACCACAGCAGAGCCTTTCCATCGAAGTGAAAATCTACGGCTCTTTATTAAGGGCGAGTGAATCATTCTGTTGCTAACGCGTTAAAGAGTTGTGTTAAACGACTTCTTTAAAGTTCGAAACGCCATTACACTCGTTAACCGAAATTGAATTACAAATACCATCAGTTCTGTTTATTGGATTCTTTTCGTAAAACAGATTATAATTAAAGTTTCAATTTCTATTGGTTTCAGATATTGTGTTAAAAGAAAATAACTTAAGAAAAATTCATATTTAATATTTGTAACAATAAAGGTTTTCTTTTGTTTGTCTTTCTCACTTATGAGAGGTCGGACTGACAAATTATATTGAAAGATTTCTTTGTGTAATAGTTTGCAATAAAATTGTTTTGTATAGAAGTAGAATAACCACTTACTTTTCCTCTTTTGTAAATTAAAATTTAGCTAATTTGTTTTATGAAATAACCTGAACGTGCCAGATCTGACAAATCATTTGCATATGCGTAAACTATTTAGAAATCCTGTTTGAGTATTTAAAGCTAAGAACCTGTGATATTATTGTATAATGTTATTGAATATCAATTTTATAATGTTGTTTGTTATTATAAAAATATTTATTTCTCAAAAATGAGATAGACGCATCATTGCGTTAGCATTTTTCTTGTGGCTTATAATTTAAGAGTTGCATATGCCGAATAATTTTTTTGTTGAGAAAAACATCTAATTGGTTAAGGTAAGATCTACTATATATGTGTCACACTATATTTATCCGACAATTTAGATAAAAGGTAAGAATTAACAAACGCAAAGAGCTTTCTGTAACCGCCCCTCAAAATTTGTTAGATACGGTGATGTCCAACTTAAAATTGCATTTTCTTTTATTCAACTAAGTAAATTTATCTACGCCCCACCGCTAACTCTACCTTGGGGTAATAGCCAAGTTAGCCGATGACATGGAGCTCTTTTAGTCTTCGTATCTTCTAAGTGTAAAACTGTAGCATTGCTTGATAACATTAATGAGGCACACATCATTTATATGGGCCCTGTCAACTTTCAAATTTGAATACTTTACAGATGTTTAATAAATTATTTAAATGCTTAAGTCAACCTAAAGATATTAATAAAGCTTTTCTTTGGCATAAACCTGGTAACAAAGATAAATAACTAAGGTTGTTAGGTGTATCTCAATGGGAACGACAGTTGGTTGCTGATAGTTTAGGCAAAAAAACATTTTTACCTTTTTTTCAATGATGCACTATGGTGGAACACAATTTTTTTTTAAATTCATTTTTATGAAACACAAAAACTTTGTATTTAGTGATAAAATATTTCTACATAACCCATCAGAAATATTAAAGACAACGTTAAAAATTTTAAAAATATGTTACGGGTAAGACGAACGGTTTAATAAAGTTTTGATTTACCATAAAAGGCGAGGACCTCGTAACAATATAATGGTACGCAAGCTAACTTCGATGGGACGGGAGTGGGTTCCAATGGGAAAAATTATAAAAGAAAAATTTGAAATAAAAATAATAAAGAAGTGAACATAAAAAGATGGTTGAAATACAAAAACTACGTTACAATATGACTTACCTCGAAAGGCGTTTTCTACTTTTCATAGTTGGTGGGCGCTAAACTGTCTCTCACAGCAGTCCCTATATGGAAAACGATTATTCCGCATATGCCTTCTTCACTTCGGTTTCTAAATTTCTTACCTTATATTTTTACTTTCCGCTAAAATATCCGAAAATATTTATTAAATTGTAGTCTAATCAAATAAAATTGAAAAATAAAATGCCTTCGAAAAGCGATTCCATCATTGCGCTAGCTGAATCTAAATAAATTCAATAAAATCCAAACTAAAATTAAGCTCGTAAAACTAAATAATTTCAATATAAATACAAATATACTCTCCTTAAAAAAATTCTAAAATTCCTTAAATTCACTCTGGCTAGGTATTGCTAAAAAAATTCTAAAAGGACCTTAAATCTACTCCATCAACAAAATCAGCACTCCAAAATTTTCTATTTCCCATATTAAATTACTAGGAAATGTCATTAATAACAAACAGTTAAATATCAGCCTTTTTTTATACTTTCATAGTCCATTCTAAATAGTTTAAAGTCAAAACGTACGCAATATTTTAAAATAATGGCGTTATGCCTAAATTTAAGCAGCAGGGTTAGTCAGCCTGGGAAAATTTGTGTGATGGTTTACTTAGGTTAACATTTGTGTTCCCTTCTCTCTAGGACAAAAACAGGTTCAAACATAAACGTTTCAATCAATTATATTTTAAAAGCTGACCTAAATTATTACTGCAACGCAACATTAGAAAGTATTTTCGACGGTGCACCAGCGATGTAGAATTTCTTAATAATCATCACAACAAATTAAGTCTTGGAGCAACATTGGATCACCTAAACGAATTTCTATTAATCCTGATACTTGAAATTTGTAATTGAGTCGCTAAAGGAAGTTACTCATTGCACCGTCTGCCCATCTATTTTTAATTAAATCTTTTCTAATTAAAGCATTTCTAATCAATATTTACCGAGGCTTTGTAACTTTGTCCTCTTAAAAGATATTAATCTTATTACAAAAACTCAATTAATATAAATTATATTTTAAGCTTTTAGGACAACTTTTTGACAAGTGATATATTATGCGAAAAACTAATTATTTTCAGTACTGTGGGCTGATATGGGTGGCTAACTGTCAGGGTCTGAGAGAACTTTCCGATAGAGATCACTTTGATTTTTATACAAGATTTCATCATATGTTAAATTGCAATTTACCACTATCATTTATCGAACAACATCGATTTTTTTATTGTTTTTTTTCGATACTGTTGTCGACATTCACGAAATCCGTTACAAAGGTTAGTACTACAAAATAGTTATATTTAGTATCGTAAAAACAATTGTTCTTAATTCTGCCTCATCACAAAAGTAGTTTTTAAACTTTTCTTTTTATCTTTTTAACGCCAAAGGTATGTAACGTTTATTTGAAATGTTCATAATCGTATTTCATTTTAATAGTAAATTCCACCAGTAGGGATAGGGTTTTTTCCTTTAAGAATTATATTCTTCCTTTCTTACTTAATATAAGAAAGTAGCATTTTAGTTCATCATAGTAATTTATATTGTACATGTTCAAAGACTGTCAAATTCCTAATGGCGGTTTTAGGGTTATCCTTACCAAATTAGTGCAGGTTCATGATGCATTGGTTTTGATTAATAATGTATTACTTTGGCGCCTATGACATCATCGTCTTGGAACGACAAAAGTTCTCACGCCAAACTATGCCAATGCAGAAAATGGTAACATGCTTTTCTCAGGTTCAGGTTAATGTTTTATAAAGATACTTTTACATATGTTAGAATAAAGAAACAAGAAAAATTTAAATTTGCAGTGATAAATCATTTTTCCGAATTCTGACAAAGATGATTTCGTTTTTTATGGAGAAAAGATATTTTATTATAGAGAACTTCGACAACACCATTGAAAGGGATAACATTCAATCTTGAGTAGGTTAAGGCAAATCGCTTTAAGAAGAACCCGCCGTCACCATGCGCACACAGTAAAAATCGGTTTGGGAAAGTTTATTATGTGTAATTAGGTATTGTGGTGTACATGTTTCAGCAGCGTTGAATTTTGTATAATCAACCAATCAGAAATTTCCTCGCGTCCGCCTAGACTTCCGTTGTAGAATAAAACTTGAGTGTTTGTTTTCTGTTGGTTTGGCATTTTGCAATAAGCTATTTTTTATTCTTTGTATATTACTTCATTTTCTGCTATACAGTTCTTCTTAGAACTAAATTACGTCGTTTTGGTATTGTGTGCGGGAGTATTTATAAAACGCACTTCCTAGATCACCGTAATAACTCAACTACCCCATTGGTATAAAATTTATGCGCCATCTGCCAAATGCCCTGGGTTCTTAAAGTGATTAGCCTATACAGTTAACCTTTGAATAATTAGGAATCGAACTAACTAATATAATTAATCAATAGGGTTCGGAATTGTATCCTGCCAGGTTGGTGAATTATACTTTTAGGAAGGATTAGTTGTCATGTATAGACAACTTTATGTTGGACGAAGTATGTTAAGTAAGAACGCCAACCTTTTAAGAAAATCCCAGAAGTCCAAGTAGGATCTGATTAAAACGAATTAAATCTAGGAGATAATTGATGTGATTCCAAAAGGTATCGAAAGCCAAATGACTTCTCGAATATTTATAATAAAACTTCTGAAACTGTCACCTACAGCAACCGTAAATGAATGAAATTGTTTTAACTGTATAAACTTATTAACGTACCCATAATGCGTTCTTGTTTTTAATTTAAAGAAATCATAAAGTAATTTTATTCGCCAAAAACGTTTTCCTTTAAGATAAGTAATTTTTGATATATTTGGATTTTATTTAAGAAATTTTATATATATATATACAGTGACGTGATAGGGGTCACGAGAGGTCACTGAAACCCAAATTCTACAAATAAAGCCCACCAAAATATAAAAGAATCCGGAAAAAATGGAAATTTTCGTAAATCCATGGTTACACCTTGTATAATACAAGCGTACGTTTATTCATTAAACTGCCAAGCAAAAACGCAAGTTCCGTGTGTATAAATAATTACCTTGTATGCTATAAGCGTGTTGAAAATACATAGTGGATGTATATTAGGAACTTTACATAAATATTGAAATAATAAGCGGACTGTTAACACTTAATCGATACTAGTTCAGTTTATTTGAATATTTTTACAATACGAGTGTGTGTCATATTAAAATTTTACGTACTATTTGATATTAGTTCTATTGCTATTATAATCCTAAATATTTGATATATTAATGACGTTCACTAGCTGTTGCCCTGCCATAAAGCAAATAAGTAATAAACGCACACCATAAAAATGACTTGAAATTATTACAACAAAGAATAAATTGTACATATAGCAAATAATGTAAGCAGCATAGTAGAAATTATTAATCGTTAAGATACCTTAAAACTCATTAAATGCGAATGGAAATCTATTATTTTAAAATAAATTCAAAAACTATTTGTTTGTGCACCTTTCCGTGCATAAAAGTAAATAACTATGTATCTTAATTATGAGTATTAAAAACGTTTTACCGTGAAAGCAAATACCTTCTATACAAATGCAACCAGTTTGCATCATAATGCCATTAAAACATTAAATCAATCATATATATTGACCTTTGTATTACATAAATTCATTTTAAATAAAGAATTCTCTAGAATATTAGTAATGTAGAAAGGATGAATTACTTGTGCTTCAAAATACGTCAATTTTGTATGAACTAATTAATGAAGCAACGTTTATTCCAAGAAGCGATTGGAACATTGAAAACACCCACAAAATAACTGAAAAAATTAATTATCTTTTGCATTAGTATGCGACGCCACAATAACCGTATATGTGTTAGAGTAGGGTGAACCGTGCACGTCATGAATAGGTGGAACACTAACGAGGTTATGAAACGCGGCGATTTCAGACGCTAATGAGTTTTTCTAGAAAACCTTGCGTTAATACGTTGTAAAATATTCCATACGATATACGAGTAGATTCTAGAAACGAGATAGTTTTGTATATAGGTGAAAGCGTTTGTTAAAAATTTATTCACAAATTCAATCGCGAAAATATCACATTGCAAAAAGAATTTCGAAGCTATTGTTTTAAAATTTGCAATACGCATATTGTAACTAATATTTACGATGTTACAATAATGTCTTAAACGTATCCTGCTTAAAATGTGAATTATTAAATGTAATTATATACAATGATGAAGCAACATTCTTCAATATAAAACTACTTTAAAAATTTTATTAAATAATCAAAAGAAAGATTTAAGCAAACATGTACTTTGGTAACTGCTGTTTGAAATGAAGATATTAAATGTGGTAAGCTGATTTGACGTCAGTTTAAAAAAGCAGAAGCAAAAGATATTTAATACTGTTAATTACAAATTGGGGGAGCGCTTTTGTGGATTCTGCAAGTATTACTTTTAAATCTATTTTAACTGATATTGTAGTATTTGCCATTTAAATTAAGGTAGAATAATAAGCGTTAATCGTATAATTTTTTTGTAAGGGTATGTACCAAGGAAAGTGTGGTCAGAGTTCGAAATTCTCTGATTTTTTTTTATAGATTACCTGTCAAGAATTTTTTGGCTAAACAAACCTTACAAGCGTGATAATCATAACCAGGTCAACCATCCATAAGAGAAAAATTTAGTTCCTTAAATTTAAAATAAGGTAAGGAACATTTTCATAGTTATGTAAATAAGTACTTCTTAGAAATTATTTGATGTTTAAAAGAAACGATGTTGTAATTGTTCTATATGCTTTTGTCTGAAAGAAAATATTTCATACTGTATAAATGTTTTAATATTGCTGTGTTGGATTTCAAGTTATAAATTTCGACATTTCCGTTGAGCTATCCAGACAAAGCAAAGTTAGAGAGGAAGGTTAGTCAACTATTTCAAATTTTAAAATTTGCTGTATTTGTACCACAGCACTCTTTTGCGGCGCATCGAAATCGGGCGTTGTAACAGCACTCTTTTCCTGACGCTCTAACACTGGTGTTGTCACAGCAATATATATATATATATATATATATATATATATATATATATATATTAGGTAGTTAATTACACAAGGTAAGTTGATAAATACTATCGTATTATAGTGAATAAAATGAAATAATAACTTAGACTTTTATGCAAAGCCTAAATGATCATTTCAAATCGAGCTAGTAATTGAAAGATGGAAAATATAAGGTTTTGGACAGGACTTAAACCTGTATCCTGGTTTTGCCGGAACCATGCGTTTACCAATTACGCCACCGAGACCGTAGCTTCCTGTCTATAACTGACATAAGTCAAAAACTTGACAATGTCAGATATGATTGACAAAAATGCCGAACGTAATTGAAAGTTAGGTTGATGTATCGTCGTGTACACAATTTAAATTTGTAAATTTCCCAATTATCGTCATCGGTCTCGGTGGCGTAATTGGTAAACGCATGGTTCCGGCAAACCAGGATACAGGTTCAAGTCCTGTCCAAGACCTTATATTTTTATCTTTCAATTACTAGCTCTATTTGAAATGATCATTTAGGCTTTGCATAAAAGTCTAAGTTATTATTTCATCTCATTACTATATATATATATATATATATATATATATATATATATATATATATATATGTGTGTGTCCTTATGCTTATGTTTATTTTAGGTTTGTTTTAAATTAGTGTACTCGATTATTCCTCGTGTGAGTTTTAAGTCAGAATCAGTTTCCTGATCTCGGATTTTAGCATTCTATTATTATTCCTTCTAAAATTTTCCCTTAGGCACTACCGTGTTTAGAGAATAGGTGGTGTTTAAGATAATTTCCAATTAAGACTAGTATTTCCCACACGATAGTCCGGGACTCTATTCAAACATCCACACCGCCCTTCCTGCTGAGTTAGTCGGCAACCATTCTTGTTGGTACCGTCGTGGTTTCGGTACTTTATCGAAACACCGAATTTTTAGCAAGGTACTTCGCCGAGTTTTTCTGTGGATTATCAGCTAGTTTTTCTTGGACCAAAACTGTACGTAACAAGTAGAATAAAACTCCCAAAAATTCTCATGATTTAAATACATAGTTCTTTAAACTACCTATTGTACAAAACGCCTGGGCTGAAACATTCAGCTTGTGCGTCTTCCACATCGCCATTAGCGACCAACCTTAAGACAGGCTGGTAATACTTGGTGTTAGGGAAGAGGCGAAGTAGATATTAACAAGGAAGACAAGATGCACTAGTAGCTCATCTGCTTGAAGCTAAGAATTCAGCAACCACAACCTGTTCCAGAGGCAGTCCAACCCACTATTAGATAACAGCAACTGCAACCTATGCCTACAGACTACAACCCTCTTTTAGTGGAATGGCGGGAAAAAGAATTTAGGAATGAATCACTGGGCAGTCCTGCAAGTGGTGAATATAGCCTAGTCCTGTGCAGTCACAATAGCTGAACAAAATATTATCTAGGTGAACTTGCAACACTGCCGGGCGACTACAGGTACACATATAGAAACTCTGGGCGATAAACGCTAAGGTCTTTTGTTTGGCCAGCCAAACGGAACCACCTCTGCCGTTAACAACCAATTTAAGTCCAAGGTAAGCATTTACATTCTTAGGCAAATTAATGCTCTGTTCCTGTCACAACTGAGTGGCCGTGATGTCACAACCATTCAGATCAATTGCAACGCGGGAACGATCACTGAGATAGTTTTGGTATCAGCGTACTTTCCAATAAAACTTCACCCACCGCCTATGGAGTTGATTGCGGTCATCGACCACTGCGAAAGTAAAAAATGCATCCGATTATTGAATGCGATTCTAATGCACACCACACTGTTTGGGGTAGCTCTAACGTTAACCCCGTGGAAAGACTTGAATACATTTTGAATAAAAACCTCGTAACCGGAGAAGCGAAACCACATTTGTGACATCCCGCTGTCAAATAGTAATTGATCTCACCTTAGCCTTGGAAGGCATTTCTAAACACATTTCGTGGCAGGTGTCGCCTAAGGCAACGCTGTCAGACCGTCTATTGTTGAACTTTAAGATAAAAGTGGTGGGAATTGTCTACAAACTAATTTAGAAATCCTATAGTGACTACCAGGTCGGTCTACAAAGGTTGTCTAGCTGAACGGTTTTACCACACCAAAGCATCAGCAACCCAACATCAATAGAGGAGCTGCAACTATATGTTGATTTTCTTTAATTCTCCATCACTAAATCATTTGAGCAGGCATGCTCCGTAAGGACAGTTGCTTCTCGCTCCATCACGTCATGGTTGTTCGAGAAGCTTTAGAGACCAAGAAAAAATGCAAGAAAAGTGTTCAACAAGGCAAAAACACTAGAAATATAATTGACTGAGGAGTTTATAAAAGCCACCTGAGACTGTACAAAGCAGAAATTATAAGACTGCAAAGAAATTCTTGGAAGACCTGTAATTCAAGGAAGCCTCCTAAATCACCGGAGTTTTGTCTAAAGATCTCCACTATCAACCGAGCTATCTGAAATGTTAGGATGGTACGTACACTAACAACCAGACCGAAACAGCGGAACTACTCGCGGACACACAATTTCCAGGAAGTGCGTCTCCACTTTCTACGCCCAAGATAGACAAAACTTTATCAGCACTAGATGGGGTTGACTGGGCAGTATCAAATCGAATGATGAACGAAACGAACGTAAAATGGCCGACTCAACCCAACAACCATATACGTCCCTTGAACTGGACGGCATCCTCCTACTCTTCTACGGTGGAGTCCGAGGTTCTTTGTGAAACTCTCCAGAGGCTACATTTCATTTAGATACATCCCCAGAAGTTGGAGAGAAGAAAGAGTCATCTTTATACCCAAATAAAGTCAGAAGGATTATTTCCAGGTCAAACCATATTGTTCGATCAACCTAACTTCCTTTCTGCTAAAGACCTTGGATAGGCCGTGCGATAACTGTATGGGGGTAGGGATAATAGAGAATTATCCACTTCACTCAAAACAACATAGGTACATACCAGGGATATCTACATAGTCTGCCCTCCGCGTTGTGTTGGGACGAATTGACAAATCCGTCAGCAACAATATGTCAGCCTTCGGCATGTTTATAGATATCGAAGGTACGTTAAGCGAAATCACATTCGCAAGAATTGACAAAACCCTACGAAAGCAGTTAATCATGCAGTTTTTGCAATACCGTCAGGTACATATTAGTGTTGGAGACTTCTCGATAGTTAGGACGGTAAGTAGGAACTGTCCTCAGAACGGAGTTTTGTTGCCATTATTATGGAATCTTGTAGTCGACAGCCTTCTGCAACTTCTTAACGAGGCAGGTTTCAACACGATAGGATATGCAAATGACAGTCACATCAGTCGTCGTCAAATTTGACCAAATGCTGTGCAGTCTAATGCAAACAGCACTACAGTTATCCAAACGCTGGTCTGCGGAAGATTCCCTGACAATTAATCCAAACAAAACTGGGCTGGTATTATTCACAATCCA
The DNA here is from genome assembly GCA_036346225.1 of Platerodrilus igneus. Lineage (NCBI taxonomy): Eukaryota > Metazoa > Arthropoda > Insecta > Coleoptera > Lycidae > Platerodrilus > Platerodrilus igneus. The sequence continues at coordinate 3,956,621 of JARFIW010001031.1, forward strand.
AAGAAAGCGAATTGTAACTAGATTGCCATTACTCTTTCAAACCCCACTACCCCTATAGAAAGAAAATAAATATCTAGAAATCATACTTGACAAAAAGCTGAATTGAGCGTAGCACCTTCAAGTAAAAGCTATTGAAACCAGCACACTATTCTGACAGTGCAAACGTGCTATAGGAAAATTTCGGAGTCTCGTACGGAAGGCTGTCCTGTGGCTATACACTGCAGTAGTTAGACCAATGATTTGCTACGGCGCTCTAGTCTGATGGTCTAGCACCAGAGTGCCATACGCAGCTAAAAAACTAACGCTTGTTCAAAAACTGGTCTGTATCACGTGCGCAATTCGATCTACTTCCACTGCAGTCTCAAAAGTCAGTCTTGGTCTTACTTTACTGTATCTACATGTAAAGGAGAAGGTATTAAGGACGACACTACGACATGCGTTGCTTACTCTGCTGCTGTTGGGTTGGTGAACTGGTGGATTCGATCGCTTCCGTTAAGAAATTCAGTAAACGCTTCAGAGTCTTTACCGACCCTGAAGACGTCACCCCAGCGGAGATCTTCATCTTTACAGATGGATCTAAAACAAACTAAGGCACAGGCGCAAGCATCGTTTCAGACCACCTTGACCTTAGCGAAAGCGTTGCAGCGAGCACATAGGCTACTGTCTTTTAAGCGGGAGATAGTCATCATGCATGGAGCAAATGCTATTCTGGAACGTAAAATCCAGAATAAAACCATACGTATTCTTAATGACAGCAGGACAGCACCAATGACACTCAGCAAGCAGAAGCTACCTTCTGAGGTACTATTCCAGTGCTATCGGACACTGGAGCTTGCTTCTAGTACTAATGTTCTTGAGTTAGTCTGAATTAAAGGACATTCAGAGTACTTAGCAATGAGTAGGCTGATGCATTGGTGAAACAAGGATTGGCTCAGAGATTTGTAGGTCCTGAATCGTCCGTTTCCATATTGCCATTGGCAATGTCCACCATGATAAAGCAAACTATCCACCATCGTCAAAAGTTGGGATTGTACAACGAGCTGCCGACAGACAAAGATCTTTATAAAATCTCCATTGACAAAAATTAAAAATTGTGTGTTCGCCTGCCAAAACAGAAACTACAACTATTAGTAGGTACCCTGTCAGATGACTCTACCGCGGTTGTCAACAGGAGTATGAGATGTGCACCTGTCCAGCATTTGCCAGACTGAGAGAATTCCATGCTGGGGATTTCTGGCTTGAGCCAGCTAGAATCAGCGACACTTCGTGGACCGACATCCTCAAGTTCACCTGCAAAGTCGAGTGGCTGAGCTTCGAGGACCAAGCTAGTGCTAGAAAAGCAGTATAACGGACCCACTCTGTGGCCTAAGTGCGTGTGGCGGTTGCTACTCTTCCCATACATATTGAGATTTTTACTATTAACTGCTAATTCTGTATCAACCATTATTGTACGTCTGAGCGTAAAATACATATTTTAACACATTACAGTGCATGGTACTTTTTATTTTAGCAATAAAACTTTAATTTGTATTCAGTGCAAGTTGTATTCGATATAATAAAACTTTGTGTGTACTTTTTCGTCAATACAGCTTTAGTAGGACTGACAGCTAGAATGACCATTGCTGTCGTACTCCATTCACAAAGCCAATGAGCTTAATGTCACTCATATTACATAACTCACGTTGACGATGATGTCTATTTTAACCCTAAACGCTATTGACTTATGCATTAATCAAGATGTGAAACTCATCTCGTCATGGAACGCTTAGTTACTTGTATTATTCATAAATACAAAATTTTGAATTGTTGCAACAAAAGTAACCCTTTTTATCATTGCTTTTAATACCTTCAGGATATCGATAGAAATGCATAGCTCTCGCTGGCTTATTGAAGACTATAATAGAAAAAAGGATTCTAAGGATAACTGTAAATCGATTAAATTTGTTAAGCGGAACCGATTTGTAGTTTCAAACATTGAAAGCCTCTTGGTCTCTTAATTAAAGAACGACTTATGCGTTACAATATTGTAGAACAAAATGAATCAATTTCAATTACTTCCGACACTTTAAACTTACTATATAGTCACTCAACCGAGCGCTATTTAATTAAAGCAATGTAATCTAAGTTAGCACAGAACCTGCAGCATGAGCTTTTTAGATATTTTTAGTTTTTAGTGTGAACTTCGTGCTTGGTGATAAAAGTGGTAAATATCAATAGCTTGGGTTGATTGGGGATAGCTGATATAGTAGAAATCACGTGAAACCTGCTGCGGATGAAGACGATGTTATGCTACAGATTTGATTTGCCCAGAAGGGGTGGAAGCCCCGTAACAATTTTAAGAGTGCACGGCTAATTACAGTAGTGCGGGAGTAAGTTCCTACGGAAAAAATTATAAAAATATACATTGGATCAGTTGAATTATAAAAACCATGTTACGATCACTACATGCCTTAAAAGGCTTTATAACACCTTTGTTCTACGGGAAATAAAAACCAAATTTAAAGAAAAAATTAATCTAAAGCGAACAAAATCATTATTGATACGCCCAGTGTAATGAATTTCATGCATAGCTAATATTAATTAAAAATAATAAATCAATTCTTTTGGTTTTGGAAAATATAATTTAACAAAAAGCAGTTAGTATAATTAATGCAATAAACTTAAACTATAAAATCAGAAAGTTATTTATGGGAAAATTCATATTAGGAAGGAACTTAGGTTTATAAATTAATTTAAGCTACAAAAGGGTAAACTGTATTATTTATTTTAGTCAAGTTTCATTGTCATTTTGTAAGAAAATTTTATAATTATTAAATAAATAACAATGAAATCATTAATATGCGTCTCCTATATATGCATATAGCTCGATTTGAAACGATCACTTGGGTTTTGCATAAAAGTCTAAGTTATTATTTCATCTTAATAACTATAATACCTTAATATTTAGCAATTTAGTTTGTGTGGATAACTACCTAATATTTATGCAGCTATGCGAAATAATAATTGTAAAATTGACAAAGCATATATTATATATACATATATAAAGTGTTTCAGAATAAAGTAGCGTAAATTAGGAAATATGTAGATCTTGACGAATTAACAAAGAATTGATAACAGTTTCCTGTAAACTCACCCGTTTCCATTATACAGAGTGATGAAGTGATATTGAAAAATACATGTTTTTTAAAATATTTTCATTTAGGTAGAGACCTTAACTTGAAAATAGGTACACGTTAGTTGTTTACTAATACGAATTATTACAATTCATTTCGACAAAATAGGCTACTCCATTAGCGTAGAATAAAAGGGTTATTAAATAATTTTGACCTATACTTTTTGCACACCCTGTATTTCATAAAAATTGAAACTCATAATTATTCCTTATATAATTTGCCGTAAAAAGGGTACTCTTGATAATCTCTGTAGAGCTATTCATTTTCGAGGTACCTTAATTTATCATACTCATCTCATGTATGAAAACAGCGTATTATTAATTCTTTTAGAAATGCAAAGGTTTATTTTATTCGAAACTGATATCTGATTTAAATCAAATACAGTAATAATCTATAGGAACACTGTGGCACGATTTTAATAAAAATCAATAAAAACCCTTAACCACAAAAAATATTTAACATACTAGATACGTATTTCGACCACTACGTGGTCATCATCAGTAAGGATTTAAAAAAAAATTAGCAGTTGTTCCAAAACACTTCAGAGGATATTCTCCTTACCGCTTAAGCTGAAGTGTACCTTCCCAACATACAATTTACTATAATGTTGCTTTAAACACTATCGAGGATATTCTATTCACCCGCAGGCTGATGTTCTCCACAGCAAACAAGTGAATTATGACGTTATAACTAAAATCTACTTAATTTATACCAAGTATAAATCTGCTGAAGCGGAACCAAATTAATCTTACTTTCTCATTGGTTGTTGACCAATAGGGAAAGCAAGCCAGATGGCTCTATGGGACCTTTATCAGTGTTTAAGAGGGGTCCTTTATGTTTAACAATTTTCATTGATTCATAAGCATTTAAAAAGACGTTGGTACCGCTTTTAACAATTTAACATTTTCTACTTTAAAGGGGTTGCTGGTTTCAAAAATATGTTTGGCGACCTGCGACCTTTCATATTTACCATATTTGAAGTGAGCAATGTGCTTCTTAAATCTTGTTGTTATATTCCTCCTAGTCTGACCAATATATTTTTGAAAACACCTTGGCCCTGAACGACTAATTTCATAAATCCCCGACTTTTGCAATTTTTCCACTTTGTCTTTTGGATTATCTAGCAAATCTTTAATTTTATTAGTATTACTGAATGCAATTTTGAAATTAATCTGTTTAAATATTTTTTCAAGACCCTTTGTGGTTTTGTGAAACTGAAGTTTAACCTCCTCTAACGATAATGTTAAATATGTTAAACTTCCGTTACATTGGTCTCTCTTCTGGTATTATAGATAATATTTTTAGAAAGTGTAAAAACAGAATTAACATCCGTAAATCAACGACTTTGCAATCGACCACCTCTAACGATAATGTTAAATATGTTCAACTTCCGTTTCACAACACCACAAAGGGTCTTGAAAAAATATTTAAACAGATTAATTTCAAAATTGCATTCAGTAATACTAATAAAATTAAAAATTTGCTAGGTAATCTAAAAGATAAAGTGGAAAAATTGCAAAGTCGGTATTTATGAAATTAGTTGTTCAGGGCCAGGGTGTTTTCAAAAATATATTGGCTAGACTAAGAGGAATATAACAACAAGATTTAAAAAGCACATTGCTCACTTCAAATATGGTAAATACAAAAGGTCTCAGGTCGCCAAACATTTTGAAACCAGCCACCCCTTTAAACTAGAAAATGTTAAATTGTTAAAAGCGGTACCAACGGCTTCCTTTTTAAATACCCATAAAAGATTGAAATTGTTTAACATAAAGGACCCCTCTTAAGCACTGATAAAGGGCCCATAGAGCTATCTGCCTTGCTGTCTCTATTGGTCAGCAACCAATGAGAAAGCAAGATTAATTTGGTTCCGCTTCATCAGATTTAGAACTTCTATAAATTAACTGCAAGCGAGTGGTTAGTTAAATAACAATTTTTCTAGCAGATGGATTGGACATGGAGTATATGCTCCGGTTAATTGGCCACCTCGGTCCCCGAGTTAAATCCTATGTACTATAAAATTTGGGCTACTTTAAAGCAAAAAGTTAATTCTGAACCAATTAGTACTGTTCAGGAGTTAAAAAAGAGGATGGAAAACGTTTACTTAAATAATGAGCAATGTTAACTAATTTCTACTTTGTAGGTTGTAGCGGCTCAGTAAGTAAGTTTTAGCTTGTAAAGTCAAATATTTTCAGTTCTTTGCATTTGTGAAAGAATTAATAATACGTTGTTTTCATGCATGAGTTGAGTATGACTTGATTCAAAATATCTCAAAAATTTCATTCATTATGGAAAAGCAAATACAAATCACCCTGTATAAAATCAATAACAAGCTACAATTAATTGATGGAAGCTCATTCCGTAATAACTTCACCGCATTTATTAAAATAAATAATTACTAAAGCAATTCAAATCATTTTAGAACATTTAAGGACATTCTTAAGCTCAAAACAAATACAAATTCAACATATTTGAAGAAATTAATAAATGCGTGTGTTCTACACCAGTTTGTGGTGGTCAAACACTTGAAAAAGCGGGCATATTTAAATGAAGTATAGATATTAGTTTATAGCCGTAATTTTAACCGTAGCTTTCTGTCTATATCTAACATAAGTCAAAAACTTGACAATGTCAGATATGATTGACAAAAATGCCAAACGTAACTGAAAGTTAGGTTTAACTATAGTTGTGTACACGATTTAAATTTGTAAATTTCCTAATTGTGTCATTGGTCTCGGTGGCGAAATTGGTAAACGCATGGTTCCGGCAAAACCAGGATACAGGTTCAAGTCCTGTCCAAGACATTATATTTTACATCTTTCAATTACTAGCTTGATTTGAAATGATTATTTGGGCTTTGCATAAAAGTCTAAGTTATTATTTCATCTTATTCACTGTAATATATATATATATATATATATATATATATATATATATATATTAGATAGTTAATTACACAAGGTTGATAAATACTATAGTATTATAGTAAATAAAATGATTACTTTGTTAGTTTTTAATTGTCCTTAATTTTCTTTTCTTAAGCATTATCTAACTACGATCTACAATAATCCATACTTAAAAATCTTAAAGATATTATTATTACTGTATTGTGAAAATCTAGAAACAAAAATGTTGAAATTTGCGTAAATTTATTTTGTATTATTACATCATACAAAATTGTATAATTTTATACCACTGCATCCTTGAGTCACAGCACTTTTCTAGAAAAAAAAATGTAAAAATGCGTTTTCATACGATAGCAGAATCGCTTAATTTGTTACTATCAATTTGGGTCACTGGGTCGCTTTGGGTCACTGGATCAACTTGTGTCACTGAGTCAATCCTGATCGATTCACTTGACCCACTGACCCAGTGACCCGAACAAAAAGTAAACCCAGTTATCCACTTCACCCCATGACCCATTTCATCTCTGATATTATTATCAGTTCAATCTTGATAAAATGAAAATGGGGAAAGATTTACATTTCAAAGGTTTTTGCAATTGATTCGCTTATGACTTGGAACAAAAGTTGTAATCTGTCTATTTTAATTAAATATGTATTAGACAGTCTGTTATGTTCATTTTGCGACTAAATTAAAATCTACTCTTTTTGATTCATTATCCATTTACTTAGATTCTGTTGAAATCCTCCAACAACACCCGGTTATTAGACCTTCCTACAATAAATACGCTTCTAGTAATTTTCAAGCTCAAATCTATTTGTTTTAAAATGGAAAGTTTATTCTATAAATTAAATAGGCTATACCCTGTTTTAGGTATCCGTGATTATACTATACATTGCGATAACGTGTAATTACTTTCTTTATTGTTTCAATTTAAAACTCGTTGAAATGAGGTATTGAATTATCCGATAAAACCGTTTTTCAAGTTACCCAATCACGTTTGATAACAACAATATTACTTTGAGCTTTGGTTATTAGTTAAAGGAAATTAATATTAACTTTCTTTTCGATATACACAACGAAAACATTTGTTGTATTTTTGGTTGTTTCCGGTTTTCTGTATGAAAATTTCGCGCACGCTCTACAGCGTGGTCAGTAATAATGATTTTATAAACCTGTACTTTTCCGCGTAAACAAATTAATCTTTTTTGTAATTATTGTAGCTTTTACCTTCGGAGGACCTGACGATCCATTGCTTTGCCGCTCATTTTGTTATGGAAGGACACCCACACATAAACCTACACCGTGGAAGCTCGGGTGAGTGTTTATGTACTATTTTCTTGTATGGGTCCTGTGAAATTGGTCGAATGAGTATATTTATCAAGCTCCACGTGTTGAATAAACTTAGAATTTTTAAAATGATTATCGTCAAGTGAGCTGATATTTATTATTAATATTGTATTTATCGTGACAATCTTATATGTTTAATTTTATATTTACATAGAGCTGTGGTTTTTAGTGTTGCGTTTGGGGTTTTTTCTTTGTTACTAAATAATGTAAGGGTAGGTACCTAAAAACGGCAGCTCACCATTTTGAAAAATTTTTTTTTTTGATTTTGTTGATATGTGCAGCTTGTAATTATTGATTGTCTTTTTTTTAGTACTACAGTGCTTTTGTACATATTTTTTTAATAAGAGCGTTTCTTTTGTGTATGTTTAGTTGTGAGTTGTGAATGAATGTTGTTACGGCATTCCGCGCAAACACGAAATAAAAAGTAAGAGTAAGTAAAGAAATAGCTTACGCCGAATACTGCAACAGAACGGGGTCAGAATGGTAGAATTCGGGCTAGCTCAAAAACGTCGTAGAGGCGCGTGCGTGAAATAGAAAGAAGACATTGGAAACCTCTGTAAAACTATATTGTTAACATCCAATCTCAAAAGACTATTTACAAAACAATAAAACAAATAAGTTGCGTAATCGTTTGTTACGTGCTAGTAAACAAAACGTCATAAGCATATAAAACTGGTAAGCAAAATATATAACATCTTATAGTCTAAATACTTACAGTGGTTCACCTTAAATATACATGTACAAAAGAAAATAAAACATAAACTATACAGTACTGCAGGAAGAAAATTATACATACAATAAACATGCTGCATTGTGAAGTGCACCTCCTCAAGAAATAGTATAACATTAAAATTAGACACCCTAGCTTAAATTAATCAAATCTTAACTACTTTTAAATTGATGCGTAGGTTCTTTTCGTTAATGTTTATACAAAAGACAAAAGAAACGGTAAAACGGGCTCTAACACAAACTTTGATTAATTAATTTTTAATTTGAAGAAGGATTATTACATCGTCGCTCGTGCATTGTAAATATGTTTGGTAACGTGGTGTTAGTAATTTATTGGATAATCATGAGTAGCAGCAAATAAAATGTCTATACTCCACAGCAGCATAAAAGAATTGCGAAAATAGAAAACTCGTATCATGTTGTGAATAGAAAAATGCGACTGCATTTCTTTATTGGCTGCATGCTGGAACCACAAACTTCACTTATACTAACACCGAAAGCATTTTAGTAGCGTGACTTTACAACATGTATCTTTGGTAAGAAAATGTATTCAATCTTTAATGGTGTCTTTCAAAGCACGGTCTTTATTTTATAAGGACAGAATCATGTATGGGGGTAGGGTATTTGGCTTTCAAAGATATCGCCGAAGAACCAAGTGTGCAGAATTCCCAGACAACAGCTGCCGAAATACAAACTGAAACAGCTTGCCAACAAGCAGATAACGCAATTATCAAAAGACTTTTTACACAAAGGAAAATAATCTTGTTACTTTGTAACATCTTGACAGCTGCAGAATACCAGATAACAAATTCATTGTAAGCAGATGTAAACAGGTGGTAAGTGGTCTTATCTTTTAGATGAAAACTGTGCATTTACATGCAGCTTTTAATTAAAATGTAATCACTGCAGGTGCTAGGAAATATTGCAACTACTTTGTAACGTAATGTTTCCTAAGCAGCTGTTTGATTTTATAAGGCAAACTTTTACATAGAGTAATCACTTGAGAGATTTTATGAAATAACACTAATTCAAATGGCGGGAAATCGAGCTTGCTGAGGAATTTTAGGGCGTTAAAAAAATAAAAGCAGAAAAAATTACTTGAAGGGTTTTCAACGTAACAATGTGTATATTTTTATTTCAGGCCTTTCTTTAATTTTTATATGTGTAATACCCCGTCTACTAACCGACTGAGCCCGGTCAGACTTTCTTTGGGTTTTTTTGTGTTAGACTACGTCGATGAACGTAGAAAGTCGCTAGTTAAACGGAAATATAAAAAGCTACCGTGATTAAATCTTAGTTCATTAGATCTAGAAAATATATATTTATTGACAATGCTGCTTTGTCATTGAAATTAAGCAAATCCAATAGTTTATGCTCAACTGACTTAGGAAATTCATACAAACACCATTCATCACGTGATTGTCCTCTTTCGTTGTCCCGACTATATATCAACACTTTCCAATCTATAACTTTAGCAACGCTTGTCTAGAAAGAAAAATGCGGTAACACAGCAGTCTGTGAATCACATGCAGTTAAAAACCACTTTTTAGACCCCTCAGCTAAACAACGAACAATATAATACAAGAATCCTAACACCTAAAAAATTTTCATCCTGTTCCTATCTTTCATAACGATTTTCTGCGGTGCTTTTGCAATAATTCATAGATTCTTGATGGCTGCTGTTATTAAAAGTTTTCAAACTAGTAAATGCGACATAAAAGCTCTCCACATCCAGTTAAGGCCTAAATCATTTTATTCCACACCATAACGCTCTGCATTTTAAATATTCTGCCTCCATTTGGTCTGTTACACAATCCATTTTACGATGATGCGCTTCAAATAAGTTTTCGCCTGTTTGTAAATATTGATATAGGCCTAAGGTGTCTTGTATAAATTTGAACATTAAGTGAGCATATGGTAAATGGATTACGTAGGATTATTATTTTGCTGCAAGCATCAAATATTAACGTGTGCATGATCTAGTATAGAACATAAGATTTTACAAATATTTTCCCCTGGCACGAAGTTGATTACATTATTTTAATCTAAACTTAGCCATTAGCTGTAAAAATCATAATTTCTTATATCTATTTCAGATTTGTAATGCGTTTCAGCAAAGAGTCTGCACTTGAAGTCGAAAAACTAAACTTAAAAAAAATATGATTTGAATAAAATATTCAGAGCGCATTTTGACATTTTGATTACATTTCCGGATGTTGTGCTTCAAATACAATTTTTCTGAAGTCGCTGAGTATTATCAACTATTTCGGCACAATTTTAATCAGCAAAATATTCTTTTTAATATTTTTGATCGTTGCTATGCAACCGTTCGCATTATCCTACGACGTAGTTACGCGAATAGTCAGGAAACTTTCAAAAGCCAACCTGCTTAAACACCAAACGTGATACGAATTAGTAAAATTGACATTTGATGACAAAGTGCAACCCTGATTTCTTTTTTGCTTCTTATTGAAAAGAAATGATGTATCAGCGCACAAACCCTCTATCAATGTATGTCTATCTTTGTCATTGTCCAATGTATGCTACAACATACTCAAGAATCGTTAGTTTCAAGTAAATTTTGACTATATTATCAACATTTATTACGTTTATTTTCGGGATGAATTAATTACCTCTTTTGCCCTTTATTTTGTTTTTCAGTTAAATCAATTCCGTTGCTATTCTTAAATTCTTTCTCAACCTCTTGTATATTTTACGTGTTAATCATAAGCCCGCTTTACAATAATTGTTTAACTCAAATCTATTTGCTTGGAAACGACAAGTTTATGATAAAATTTAAATAAGACAATACCTTGTTTTAGGTATTCTTTGATTTGTTAAACATTCCGATAACGTACAATTGCTTTTTCTATGGTCTGAATCTAAAGACTAGTCGAACTAAGGTCGCGTACTATCTGATAAAAGCGTGTTTTCAAGTTCCCTAATCACGCTTTGATAACCGCAACATGTCTTGGAGCTCCGGTTGTTTACTTAAACGAATTTTTGTTCACTTTCAGAATGTTAAAAAGCACTCGTCGTAATTGCTAGATTCTTCGTTCCGTTTTTCTTTATGAAATTTCACTCACACCTTACGTCGTGGTGAGTATTGATGGTTTTATAAACCCGTAGTTGTCGGCGTAAATAAATTAATATTTTTCATAATCATTCTAGCTTCCTGCAGGGGACACGATAGTCCCTTAAATTGCGGTTCCTTAGGGTATAGACGGCTGCACCCGTTGTGTGATCTCAGGTCCATCTGGCCCGCTCCGGTTCAAGGAGAGAACGAGAGATCCAACGCTGTAGAGACTGGGTGAGTGTTTCTTTCCTGCTTGTGTCGAGACCCTGTCCACTTAGATTTTACTGTTTGGAACTCATACAGATCTCGAATTTATTGTATGTACGAAAATGATTTATGATACTGAGATCTATTGCCATGAGATTACTATATTACGCTTAACTTTAACTACTATCTATTAATGCGGGAATGGGATAAAAACTTGCTGGCAGATTGGAAGACGTTATTGCTATTGCATTTGTAATTGTAGGTTATATGTTACAATTATCAAAGCCGATGTGAGGTATCATAATATTATGATTACTCAACGAAATTCTGAAATCTGGTATACAAATACACTAGCTAGCAAATACTAATCTATATGGTTTATTCTCACTTACTTAAACCGGCTTAATGCCCATTGTAATGTTTCTTTTTCTTTTTATGCTAATTAGTGTTCTTTTGTTAATGTGTTATTTACTTTGTTTTTTTTAGGTATAACTGCAGGCGGAGATTTCTCCTACAGGTTGTACGGAGCGGTTAATAATTTATTTTTATTTCAGGCCTTATTTAATTTTTGTAGTATTATACCCCGCCCATTCACCGACTGAGCCCGGTCAATTTCTCTTTCTTTCTTTTTGTTGTCTTTTTTTGTTGACTACGTCGCTGCACATAACACATTTTACACAAGAAAAAAACAATATAAATTTGAAACCGTCAAAAAAACGAAGCTCGTTTATTGTACATACTCAGACAGCTTGGGAATTATATTAGGCGGGAAAGCTATTCTCTAATCCGCTATTTTAGTTCGTCTTTATATGACCAACTTCGATCTACAACGGGAAGGTAATTTTACGTGATTGCGATTTCAACTGGTAAGGCGGCTGTCGAGCTTCAGCTCCCTAGGAATTCCTACCTATGTCGACCGTCGATGTGCTTCAGGTATTCGTACACGCTATCGCTATGTCGTTTGTAATTGTGAAGTCTGTTCAGGTATAATTTAATTTATTCCTTCTTTTAAAATTATAGTTGTAGTAGCACTTATACGAATTGGACTTCATATATGAGTCTGTTCATGAGAATTTGATCTTTGAAAAGCTGTCAGAAATATTTTAAAAATGGAATTTGTGAAAACCCCAGCATTGGAATTAGAAATCCATTTTTGAAACGATAATGGCATGGTGAAAAGTGCAAAGAGGTACAAACGAAGAGGGAAATAGAAAAGACAGACGAAGCATACAAATTAATTAAAATGAATTTTAGGGATATAAAACCGTATAGCAAAAATATAAGGGTCGCGACAGGAAACGTTATTATAGAAAATGTAGAAAAGTGGTTAGATGGCAAGAATAAATATGGAATGTATATGCATGGGAGGAACTAACAGCATTAGACCAGGAATCAGACACTGAAAAAAATGATTTGGGCTATCCTATACTTAGAAATGAGTTTGGAGTAGCATTAAAGGGTCTGAAAAATAGTAAGGCGCCGGGTACAAATAAGGTGCAAGCAGAAACTCCAAAAGCCGCTGGACAAGCAGTAATAGAACGTCTCCTCCAACTTGTAAGCTGTCAAGATTCAGCTCTCTAGAAATTCCTACTTATATCGACCGGCGATGTGCTTCAGGCATTCGTACACACTATTGCTATCTCGTTTGTAATTGTTAAGTCTGTTCGGGTATAATTTAATCCATTCCTTCTTTCAAGATTATAGTTGCAGTTGCACTTATACGAATTGGACTTCAAGTATGAGTCTGTTCTTGAGAGTTTGATCTTTGAAAAGCTGTCAGAAATATTATAAAAATGGAATTTGTGAAAACCTCAAAATTAGAATTAGAAATCCATTTTTGAACCGATGATAACACAGTGAAAAGTGCTAAGAGGTTTAAACAAAGATGGAAACAGGAAAGACCGATGAAGCATACAAACTAATTAGAATGAATTTTAAGGATATAAAACCATATAGCAAAAATATAAAGGACGCGAGAGAAAACGTCATTAAAGAAAATGTAGAGAAAGTGGTTAGATGGCGAAAATATATATAGAATTTATTTGCATGAGAGGAACGAACAGTATTAGATCAGGAATCAGACACTGAAAAGGATGACTTAGAGATGAGTTTAAATTAGCACAAAAGGGTCTGAAAAATGGTAAGGCGCCGGGTACAAATAAGGTGCAAGGAGAAACTGTAAAAGCCGCGGGACAAGCTGTAACAGAACGTCTCTTCTAACTTGTAAGCTATATGTATGTGATAGGCGAGATACCCAAAGATTTCAAACGTAACAGCATAGTCACTATACCACAAAAGGCGTGGATAGATGTCAAAATTTTCGAACAATAAGTTTGACAGCACACGTGTCAAAAATATTGATTAGAACTGTACAGGAACGAATGGAAAAGCAGGATGGAGAAATACTAGATCAATTTGAGTTTAGGCAAAACAGGGGAACACGGGAGGCTACTTTAGTTATGAAGGTGATAGTGGAGAAAACGACAGAAAAGGGGAAAGGTGTACATAGGTTTGTAGATCTGGAAAAAGCATTCGATAATGTAAAATGGAAAAAAATGTTCGAAATATATCAAAAAGATTGGAATGAATTTTAGGGATAGACGGATAGTACATAGCTTATACAAAGAGCTAACAGCTGCAATAGAATTAGAGTAGGAACGTAGAGAAGTAAATATTAGAAAAGGTGTGAGATAGTGATGTGACCTATCCCCATCAATTTTAACTTGTACATCGAAGAGGCAATGATTACTGTCAAATCCAGGAAGACATTTGCAATTACTATGCAGGTACAAAAGATTGATATGCTTAGATTTGCAGATGATATAGCGGTATTAGTATCTAGCAAGGAAGCGTTAGAAGCCGCTTTTAATGAAATGGAAACAGTTCTAACAGAAATACGGTATGAAAATTAACAAAAATAAAACTAAAGTACTAGTAAGCAAAGGAGGGCAAATAATTTAAAAACAATAATACAAATAGGTAACGAGAACTTACAAGAGGTTAGAAATTTCTGCTACCTAGGAAGCCAAATAACGCGAGATGGAAACAGCGCAAAAGATATAAAACAAAGATTAGCACAAGGTCGTGCTATATTTAATAAAAACAGCAACTACTGTGTTCAAAAACACAAAAAACATAGAATCAAGGAAAAACATATGTGTGGAGCACAGCACTGTACGGCTGTGAAACTTGGACAGTAGGAGCAGCGGAAAGGAAAAAGTTAGAAGCCTTTGAAATGTAGTGCTACAGGCGTATGATGAAGATATCATGGACAGACAAAGTTAAGAACAAACAGGTACTAGAAATGGTAGGGGAAGAAAGAAATATGTGGGAAACAGTAAAAAATAGAAAAGGTAGGATAATAGGCCACATACTTAGGCATGAGGAAATAGTGCGGAATATATTAGAAGCAGAGATAGAAAAAAAGAGGAGTAAAGGTATACCTAGGTTAGACTATTGCACACAGATAGTGAAAGATGTATGCTGTAAGAATTTCAGGGAAATGTGTAGACCACATACTAAGGCATAAGGAAATAGTGCGAATATATTGGAAGCAAAGGTAAGAAAAAAGAAAGGTAGAGGTAGACTTAGATTAGACTGTTGCACACAGATAGTGAAGGATGTGGACTGTGGTAATTTCAGGGAAATGTATAGTTTAGCTCAGAATAGAAATCAATGGAGGTACGCGTCAACCCGTTCCAAGAGGGAACACCTAATGACGAAAAGAATTATTGTGCTTAAGCCTGATAATTATTATAAGCAACTACAGGTATTGATTTTGCAATATTCTCAACCAATGTTAATTGCGCGAAAGCATTTACTGGAAAACTACTAATTCGGCAAATGTCTAAGTATTGGGGAATCTTGGCAGCAACAGGCAGCTTAATCACCTTCACGTACTACTGAATCTCGGTAAAATAAGACATATAATTAAAAAATACCAGAAGGAGAAGCGAGCTGTATCTAGATTGTAGAATTTTCAAGGAACTGTGTAAGCTAAAAATAAGTAGAAGTACGCGTCCAACCAGTTTCAAAACGAAAAACCTTGTTCGAAAGGATATATTGGAAAACTATTAATTCGACAAATGTTTGAGTATTGGGGGATCTTGGTAACCGCAGGCTGCTTAACCCCATTCCCCTACCATTGAATATCGGGGAAATAGGATATATATTTATAAAACAATAGAAGGGGTACCGAACTGCATCTAACAAGAAAGACCAGCGGCTATGTTCGAAGACAACCAACATAGAAACAAGGAGGTACTTGTTGAAAACATGTGTGGAAAACAAAAAAGAAATAGAAGAATTTGAACGACATGATACGTTCTAAAGCATTTTTGGGGAATAGTGCGAGATACATCACAAGCAGAGATAAAAAAAGGAGGCAAAAGTAGGCCTAGATCAGTCTAATGCCCGCAGATAGTGAAAGATCCAGACTGTCGAAATTTCAGGAAAATGAGTAGGCTAGCTCAGAATAGGAAACAATGAGGATACGCGTCTAACCAGTTCCAGGACTGACGACCTAATGATGATGAATGACACAGTGATCAAACCCTAACCAATTTGGCTACAACAAGAAAACGTATTTATGACAACTTCTCAAAAGTTGATTGATTAATAATTGATATTTACAGTTGCGTCTAATTTTAAATTAAATTCTTTGCTGTGTAACTAAGAAAATTTCAGCGCAGACCCATCTTCAACTTTCCCTTGGCCAAGTCATCAATCAGCAAGCAATTTTTAGCTTTTCAATCTTCTAAGTTTAAAACTTTACATTTTTTTAAAAGTATACTGCAGAAAGTTGCGTGCAACATAAAAACTCATGCAGTAGTTGTAGAATTTGGATAGAAACGTGTTGTACGTTATAAGATAGTCAAGAACTAAAAAGAGTATTTTTTTTAAATTATTCACGTTTTGGTCAATAGGAGTTTGAACAGAGCCTAGTTGGTATTTCGAATTGTTAGTATTATACTACAGGAGCAATTCAACGCATTGTACAGCCGCTCTTATGTAGCTGATGAGTAAGTTATACAAGATATTCGATAATTTTGTTATGAACTTCGTACTCATAAAGGTTAGTCGTTCTTGAAGGTTTCTATACCCACCTTCAAGGGTATTATTTAGATCACCATCTTACGACAGGGTGCAGTGCACCCATTGCTTTATCTATAGTTCATTGATAAGACCCTTTAACCAAATTTCATATTGTTCAGAAACCGTCAAACCCACGCCCAAGCTTAGGCTCTCCGCATACCTAAAAAGCCAGTTAGTCGTAACCTGCGCATCATTTATCACCATTATTTTATGGTATATATATATATATATATATATATATATATATTATTGTGATATTTGGTACGCTAAAAGTATGTTTTTGCAGTTTAAATATGATTTTTGGATTTAGCATATTAAAATACATCTAAAACAACTTTAAAAACTTGTAAAAGTCAATGTTGAAAATATAATTTTTTTTTGAGAAATTCAGGATTTTTAGGTTAATTTTCATAATCTTTCAGGTGTAAGTACTCATGAAATATGACCCATGACGTATAAGAAACATCCCATAAATAATAATATATTTCAAATTTAATATTTTAAAACACAAAATTTTTAACGCTCATATTTAATAATAGTCAAGTTGACAGTTATATTTTCTAAAAACTTTTCTAACGATTTTTAAACAGTTCCTTGTGTGAAAGTAAAGGGACTCTAAGAAACGAAACAAGCAACAACAATTCCAGGTAGTTTTAGTTTCCGACGTCAAGTAGTGAGGTAAAAGAAAGATCTACGACCTCAGAAACGAATGTAAGCTTGATAAGAAGCAGAAAGGCATGAGTGCAGCTGATGTTCAAGCAACCTAGATTGAAAACAAGATGACAGAGCGTGTTTTTCTAGCGCATGTATATGAATGAGATAGAGATAACGTGTTGGAAAGAGGCGTATTCTAGGCGTTAGTTTGCTTCGATTTGAGGTTTATACCAAGATTGTCGGAACATTGATTTTTCGAATATTAGTAGGGTTGAAGCGCATGTGTTGATTTTGTTGACTTCTAAAAGGATTTTACGAAGAAATATTTTTAAAAATATAACGATTCGAAGTTGGTTTTACTAATGAGTTTGTTTTGAGGGCTAGAATACGAAAAATTTGACTACGTGTGGATTTGTTTATGTGAGAGGTTTAGAACGAAAGAGCTAAGCCTTGTTGATGCCTGTATTTTTGGGTATTGAATATAATATGTTAAAAAGGTCTTCAGAGAATTTGACCATGTTTTTGAGGTGGAGAATAATTATAAAATGAGCGGGACACGGATTGGAAGCTAAGAGCTTCTCCTCTTGCGCGTGCTATTACACTTACTCTCTGCTGATCTCGAATAATCTTTTATGAGTTATTATGATCTCTTGCGATCTCAAATAGTAAGACTGTTTGATTTTATTTTTTTACACATACTGTGTAAAATAAGTAATTAGCTTTTAAAATGATCGAAAGTTGGCTTTTAACCAGTCGAGGTTTACGGCCATAAATTATAATCCACGGGAGAAATTTTGGTGCACGGCCACAAGTTCAGGAAGAATTTTGATGCACAGCAAAAATTTGGTCGTTCTGCCGAATGCTGAAAGATTGGGAACCGATTGGTAATTCATGGTTACAGTGTGAATTTGGGGAGAGAAATCCTGATTTGGGGGTTGCACTTTCATGCAACTATTTTCGTAAGCTATTTCCGTGTGTACATTGTTCACAGGTAACTGTACCTACCCTATAGTTTTAAGATGTGTAAATGTTATTGATAATTTTGTGTGGGGAATTGATTTTAAGTTATTAGAGGAATAATATTGTAAACACAAAAGAGGGAGAGTGGTTTGTGTGCAGAAATTTGCACTAAAGGTCCAGGTTTTACTGCGAGCTCGTATTGAAACAGAAACGTTGTGTAAGAAATATGTGTTCAAGCCTTATTATTTTCTTTTAATTAATTGGGTATATTAATACGGGCAAATATTGATCTTGTAAAAGTGACTGTTAAAGAAGTATTTTAAAGGGGATGTATATAACTTGTTAAAGAGATGTGGAAGAAAAACATAATTTTGATTGTGGCTTGTTAGATTAAATCCTGGTGGTTTATAACAAATGTCGTCTGTTTACTCTAGCTGGAATTTTTGTGTTGAAATTTTATTTTCAGGAAAGTGAGCCGAGCAGCCGTGGCAATTTATAATATATATATATATATATATATATATATATATATATATATATATTACTATGTACTACTGGAATTATCAAGCCCCGACGTTGGGCTGTTATATTAATTATGCTATGCTCCCTTTAATTAAATTATTCGCGCTCCATCGTTTAGGCGACCATATAAATATTGCTATGAACTCCCTCCAGGAACTTAACTAGATTTTATTTTGAACCGACCTTGTATCGACCAATAATAAAATTTGATATGTTAGCGCTTTACTCGTTATCAATTTCGTATTCAACTTATAGCTCCTGCTTTATTGTTTAAATTATCAAATCACTCCCATTAACTTTATCTTATGACCTCGACTAGCATTTATTTAGAATTATAAAATGACGTTAATTTAATTTTATATAATGAAACAATATTATGTACAGTTTTTGTAAATTATTTAAAATACACTTTTCAATTAATTAATGTTTTAAATCTCATTTACCAAAAATCATATACTTTTTAATCAAATCCAAAGTCACCAAAAAAAACAATTATTTTTTAATAAAAAGAAGTGTGGAACGTTCAAAACCTCTTATCATATCACGCACCTTATACGTATTCAAGTCCTTTGTTTTGGTGGACTTCGTCACGTTAATTTATATTAAGCAAATTCAATATTCAATATTTAAGTTCATATAGAAAAATAACGTTTTATAGCTAAAAATCTAACCTGGTCTATTTTCTTCTTCCAATCGACGCATCCATTGTCAGCTAATATTTTCCATGCATTATACCATCCACTAATTCAGAATTATTATATACCCATTCGAAATATGAACCATTGCATTTAAATTATTGTCATCACCCTCTGAACTACCATTATTAAACTTAGCTTAGGTCCCCAAATTATTGTCGTCTCATTTAGACTTATCATTTATTCTCATCAATTTTCCCAAACTTAGAATTGGATTATCATCTTCCCCAGACTTGAAATTACATTTATTCTACACGAACTCGTATTTCTTATTATTCTTCCTGGACTCGGTGCCCTATTATTAATATGTTTTAGTATAAATTAAATTCCCCAAAATCTACTTACGTTTAATCGGCAATCGTAATTTTCATCTCAGTCGCACTAATACAACTTTTCACTTTAAATTCTTATTACGTATCACACTTTGTTTCAGAGTGGTGCACCTCGGCTTTCGTTGAGTTGAAAACTGAGTTCGTTATCACTGTCCCTGTTAATATATCATTGATCTCCTACTCCGTCAGTGGGTATGGCTGACAAGCTCGTCACTCATTTTAACCAATCAAGTGTTTGCATTTAAAGTAGTTTCTGATGTAATATTATTTGCTTTCAAATAATTGTGGACTGCTCGCAGGTGCCTGGTTATCAAACATGCGGTGTTTTGACGAATCTAATCGCTTTTCCATGTTGTACATAAACAACTGATGCAATTCGATTTTTAATTTTTATATCTGCCTGTTATTTACGCAATTTTTAATCACATTTCTTTATCATAATTATTAACTACTTGTACGCATTTACACTATGCTTCTCGAAACTTTATTTTTTTATCTCCGTATTAACCTAATTGTTTGGAACTCTTTTGAATGCGTGTTTAAATACCTTTATTATATTTACTTATAAATACGCGTGCTTCCACTGAAAAATATCGTTATTTGCCTTACCTAAATTAATTAAAACTCTATCTACAGGGTGTTAAATATTTACTATTTACCTAATGCATGTATTCCTTGTTTCTACGCTAATTATGCGTCTTCCTGTGTCTATTTAGGTCGCTTAAAACTATTTATACTTTATATACAAAGTGTTGACTGCTTACTATTTACAAACTATCTCCATTTCTCAATTTTCTCTTAAACAACTACAGTTTTCTGCTTCCTATTGAAATTTCTAATTCCTAAACGACCTTTACTTTAAAGTACACCCTTAAACAACCCCTTATCACAGCAATATATATATATTGTAGTGAATTTAAAGGGTTAAATTTGGGGTCAACAAAGCAATTTCCTAACACCCTGTATAGAGAAAGGAACCATAAATTTTTAATTATTATTATTAATTATTATTAATTTCATTTATTTAATTTAAATTTACAAGTATTGACGTAATTTTATAATTAGGGATTAGGAGATAATAGATTCATAAAGAAAATCAATTGTATAAGCTAATAGAAATTATCAATTTATTTAATTTAAGGGGTTATAACGTCAGAAAACGCATAAGAGCATGAAAAATCAATAATCTCAACGCGTAAAGCTTTGCTTAACAACAGACAGACGTCCTTTATATAGAATACCATGCAACGTAAACTCCTAGAAATGTTATTTTAAACCATCATTAATTAGGCACAGCTGCACGTTGAAAAGGTCACTTTCCGCTTATTTCTGTAGATAACAGCGCAAGCTTCAAGGAAATATTGTTTAACCGTCGGTGGGTTTCGTAATAAACACTAACAAGAGCAGAAAGGATGCACAATTAATAATATGTTACAGAATGAGGCGGGCATAGAAGCATGCATTTAGTAGGAATATATTCAATCCACGTGGGGTCGACATAAGACGCGGGCAACTATATCGATTCTCTACCACTCAAGCAAGATTAGAACGCGACATCCAATATGCACAAGACATTAATAGAGATATTACAGGCTGGATTATAAGACGTCACTGAAGTGTATGATTGGTCGAAATAGGTAGTTTTAGAACAGAGGAAGATGTGATAGTTTTGTTGTTTGTAACGTGTTGACGACCAATATTTTTCTAGAAGTTTAAAAACGGTTACACCAAAATTTGCGGAAATGTTAGATTGCAATT
The DNA here is from genome assembly GCA_036346225.1 of Platerodrilus igneus. NCBI lineage: Eukaryota > Metazoa > Arthropoda > Insecta > Coleoptera > Lycidae > Platerodrilus > Platerodrilus igneus. The sequence continues at coordinate 3,978,075 of JARFIW010001031.1, forward strand.
AGGATTTCGAGTGAAGTGTGGCCAAGAGGGGCCTGGCTTATAATATAAATAAGCTAGCGAAATTGATAGCTTTCTCTTTTATGTTTTATTTTGCATCGCTTACGACGTACAAAAATTTACTGACGAGGCTTGTAAGTATTTGAAAATTCAATTGTACAATATTAGATTGTTGTGGCCATATCGTTAGAAACGCGTATTGTGTCAAGTTTATTTAAATGTAACTAAGGTCCAAAGAATATTTTAACAAGCTCGTAAATTAATAAAGCGATAAATAACAAGTGTAATATACATGGGTTTGGATATTGAAATTGATATTGGATGGGTAGCATGAAGCGTAGCTTAGATGTGATCATCTTTAACATCTGGTGAAGACGCACGCAGAATCGCTAGACCGGGGGGTTCAGGAACATAATATATCGTCAACGGAGATGGAATCTTCAAGTTTTTCCAGGTAGCGCATTAGAATTTGCTGGTTTTTTTATAAACTGTTAAAATTTTGTGATGTGTGAAAGTGAACTTTGATGGTATTTTTCGTTATTTTACGTATTGAAAAGGATACTTATAACTGACTATTAATATGGTATTTTGAATATAAAACAAAGGGTGTACGTAAAGCTTATTTGATTTGCTTGATGAATTTAAATTTAATTGTTAAGAGTACATGGGTTTTTTTGAAGTTTGTAGTAATAGTATGCCAAGTGGAAAGCATACATTGATAAACTGGGTTATCATGAGCTCACCATACTCCAGTGTGTAGTTAGAAACCAAGGTCTGGTATTATTTGGGGCCCATTTACTCCTGTTGCATTAAATGTGTTAGAAATTTTCATTTTAAAAAACTTGGACTTTACAAAAATAGCATGTATTGAGGTGTAACTGGAGCACCAAACTGTAAATAACTCTAAATTATTATTTGTAAATAGTGGTTAATAAATATTGTATGATTGTTGTATTATTTTGTGATTTTTTGTATGGTGTGTGAACGGTAAAGGAAATGAGAGTAAATTTAGGTATACGAGAAGAAGCACAGTTGAGCTAGCCAGGGAAGCTACTGAAGAAAATAATTTGATGAAGCAGAAAAGGGTAAGAAATGTTTTGCAAAATTATTATATTTTTGAAAATTGTTTTTTTTACTCTCAAAAGGAGGTCTTTATCGGGGTACCACGGCAATTTATGACGCCCAATCTGTGGGGCTTGAATGCTTTTTAGAAAGTACCAGTTCCTGTGATTAAAAAAGGGTTCCACAGCAATATATATATATATATATATATATATATATATATATATACAAATAAGATATATCGATATATATATATATATATATATATATATATATATTACCATGTTACATACATGATCGTACATAAAAGAGTTGACCTTATACACATATGCATGCTGTCATTTGCAAAAATACATCTTGGATCCGATATTTGAGTCATCACAGAAATTTTAAAAAATGAAACTGAGCATACCTAATAATATAAGCATTTTACGCCGGTTTAAGTACTAAATACTGACTATCTATAATAGTTCCTGAACGCATTCCAGAATGCTATCTAATACTAACGTAGTCTGCTTAGCTGAAAACTATCTTTACACCCTTTCATTACGCTCTCATACTTGATTATATCAGCCATGGTCGAATCGTCGGTTCATCGGTTCAATAAAATCACGAGTATGAGGAGGATAAAGCTGAAATACCTATGACATGACAGCAAGGTAATAAATAATTTAAATATTTTACGAGTATATAAATAAATAAAATATTCAGAAACATTCTCTTAAACAATGAGTGCCTTTAATAACGTGGGCGCGCAGCAGCCTCTGCATTGTTATTAAATTATAATGGCGAAAATGAACTAAGTAGCAAAAGGAAAAAGAGCCAGTTATCACGTTTTACTTATCCAGGCGAAATTACGGTTTGGAAATGTTGAAAACGTGCTGCTGAAATAAGCTGATGCGTGTGTAACCAATTAATTTTGTTAAGTTAATATTTAATCAGATTTTCATACTCGTAGGATGACGTTAAATTTTCTTCCAGCTGCTACTTTACTACAATGAGAGTCTCTAAAATTTTAGATTGCTGTGAAGTTTCTACGTTTAAAGGTCTAAAGACACCACTACAGATGTTTCAGAATCATCTAGAAACGTTACACAGAAGAGAAGTTACGACAAGATAGCACTTTAGAGAAATTCGGCGCTTCTCCAGTCTGCTTGTGTTTGTATTGGATACATTCCATCCCTGAATTTTGCCGCATTTAAATTTAATTATTCGTGGGATTATTTATCAACTTATAATGTAATTTAGAGTGTTTTCTGAATGGACACTATAACTTTTTTTGTGTATTGTATATCAGTGAAGGTTCATAACCCCAAGAACAGGTGAAACAAATTTAGATAAAAGCTCACCTTTCAATTTTCCAAAGTAACACAATAAATAGCCATTTTTGAACCCTTACAAATAAATATTGAACATAACACATACTTTAAATTACAAAACCACAAGTAAATAAACATTAAGCAAAAAATACTAATAGAACTTGCCAATTAATTTTTACTTCAGAAAAATAAGATCAATTCTTCTATCCTTCACACTTGCGAACTTGATGATGTCATCATAAAATGGCTGTGTATTTGTTAATTCGTTTAACAGTTCTTTTTCAATTGAAATTTTTGGCATGTTTGATAGTTTGTCTTCTGTCATTGTATTTCGTAAATACGTTTTAATTGTTTTCAAAGAAGAAAAACTTTCCTCTACTGACTCGCTAGTTGATGTAATGGTCATTATTAAGCACAATAAGTTGCAAGCATCTTTAAAAATGTTTCTGTTTTCTGTTAAAAATTTAATTAAATTTTTGAAGTTCATATTGTAACATTTAAAAATTCTTGCAATATTATTTGAGGACATTACCGCTATAAATTCGCTATTTTAGTATTTACTCAACAACGTTTTATTCTGTTATTGATTCTAGTACTCTTGTAGATTTAATAACAATGTACTCTACAATTTCACTGGGAATTGTAATCTGCAGAGTATTATGTTTCCAGCTAATAACACAATTGCAAACCATTTTTACGTGCTCGTAGTTTCTTAATTATAGTATCGAAGATATTCCAGTTCGATTGTCCATTCGTGACAGATAGCCACTTTTCGTTTTCTTCTTAAAAGTGAAAGGTCGTTGCTGTGATTACACAGGCAAGATGGCGCCAGAAATTAAGTTTTCTTGGCGAAGACGTAGAAAATGAAAAGGTACATGATAAAGAGTTGTCTGATGCGACTCACGTGTTAACTATAACTCCATCTTCGCAACGGTTTATTTGAATATGAAATTAATCTAAATTTATAATGAAATTTATTACAGTTCAACTTAGTTTTACTTTCATGGAACCCAATTATAATATAAATTTTGATGCTGTAACAATGGACAAAAATGGATTTGTAACCTCTTTAAGGTTAAGTTGTTTTTGTTTTGAGACGTGTCTGACTAACTATATACCGGCCAGGAAAAATAATCAAACAAGGTCGAGACACTCGGTTCGGGTGGTTAATACATTATGAACAACTCCCGATGTATTCACAAAGGTCTTGACAAAGTTGTTGTTTTCCGTAGTTAAATGATCTTTGGAATCTTCCGGACTGGCTTGGGACTCTATCTCCCTCGGTTAATTGTAGAGACTATCAGGGGGGTTCCTATTCTACCGACATTTTACGGCTACACTATTTTCTTAAATTATTTTACAAGAAAACACTACAGCGCGAAAGTAGAAGCCTTATAGTGTATAACGTATCTTAAAGAATTTACAGTTAAAATTACTTTATCTTGACTTTCTAATTAAATGAATTATAAATGCATACTATTACTTTAACACTATAGGTAATAGTCAAGCAAATATTGATATCTCTAACCAGTTTTTATAATCTCTGAGTCGGTCTTTACGACCATAACTGCATAGTTTAAACTCCTCTTTATCGTTAATTTATATGACCATAAACCTGAATGAATAAATTTTAAGTCAACTCAAAGCATCTATTTCTACTGAAAGGAGTTAATTACACAAAATCAAATGAAAGTTATTTCTCTTTAACTAGTTTGTCGAAATTTAAAATTGAATTCTTACTTCATAATAAAAACATTTTTGGTTATCGAAGGTGATCAGATTTGAGGCCCTGCGACTTACAGTTAAGACCACAAGGTCATTATATATTGCAATTACTAAAATTTCAGTGTTGGTGAATAACCACTTCCTAATATGTAAAATTTCTAAGATCAATTTCATTTGTACTTGGCTTTTACACCAACATTTTAAATAACATTACACAAGATCTTCCATCAATTAATATACAAAGAAATTTTTAGATCGATAGTATTAAGTAAAGTTTATTTAATATTCCAACAGTTCGAATTTCAAGGAAATCTTTTTATAACGACTCACCGTACATTACAGGCTTGGCCATCTGGTTTTTCCATGACGTAGCACATTGATTACTTGAACGAAACCTATACGGAGCCTCCTACATGCATAGTTGTTTATGACATCGAAAAGTGTCGTTGCTTTAATTTCTGGAGTTTAAAGTACAGCATCAGTAGTTAAATACATCTTGCTTAAAAACGTGTTGCTGCTTTCCAAAGTGCCATCATGTGTAAGGATTACAAGAACTTTTTGTGGTTGTATTAAATTTTGTTTTAGTGAAATCTATAACTAAACGTAGTTGCACTACAAGGTAATAATATTTAATTAAATTTTACGTATAGAAATTATACGAACCATTGGTTAATTGGTTTTTATTAATTACTTAGGTGTACTATGATAATGGCTATACGTAGACTTGCGGCCAGAACGCTCAACAAATACATGTTTGCGGGCTGGTATTTGGACTACAAGTGGTCTAATTTTCCATGCAGCCGGCGGTGTTCAACAGAACAACAACCTGTGGCATGTTACAAAACCGGTAGGTGCTCATTGAACCTATGACTTTATTTACCTTGCTACAATAAATTTTGATTTCTGATCTGTAGAACTTATTGAGATTTATTTTATGAAAATTATACAAGTTTAGGGCGTTGAGTAAAATTTATAACACAAAGTAATTTATTGGGAGGACAGCATGTAAACTAAAAATAATTGATCCATTACAATATTGTTTCACAAAAGTCAGTAGACAATTAAACTGTTACAGATTTGCTTTCGCATCTAGGAATGCAGTAAATTGTTGGCTGACCGATATGTGATTTAAAGGTTAATAGGTTATTTGAAGTCGCTTGGTAAGACCGTTTAATTTTTTATGATTATGCTGCGTTTAACGATGACTCAGTAACTTATAAATTTAGTGATATAAAGTAACTGTTGAGATGTTATTAACTACCTCATACTGCAGAATAAGATCAACTATTTGTTTCATGAATAGTTTTGCGATGTACTTTGTTAAAAAGGGTTATCCTTTTTCTAAATTTGTGATCTTTGTAATTTATAAAACAATTTGATATAATTGATGATGTTACCAGGTTCATAAATTATTCTTAAACTTTATTGGCTTTACACAAAAAGAAGTATTTTGTCCAGATATGTGATCGTCACTTGTTAATTATATAAACAAGTTCAATATTCAATTTTAATAATACTGTTTATCTTGTTTACCTCAAATTAAACTTCAAGATGTTCACTTAATAAAGAATAAAACCAGAAAGGTGAAGGTTAAACTGTAATAAGATATTTAATAATTTTGTTCAATGTTGAGTAATTCTAAAAAAATGTAAAGTCTTTTGTAGCGCTACACCAGACTATTAATTATTTAAAATACATATATATATATATATATATATATATATATATATATATATTACTCATATTTAGACCAGGGTAGAAAATTAAATAATCACATCAAATAATTTTAATCACCGGGTATAAGGGATTTTATTAAATAATACGCTTTATTAAAACCTTGAAGCATAAATAAACTTGGTCGTTTCAGTAAAAATAAGAAATTTAAATTATGTATAAGACGCTTTATATCAAAAGAAGCAGTATTGAAAAGCTCTGCGTATAATGTAATTATTCCTAAACAAATGGAAATTACGTGCAAAGTTTATATTAATTAACCCTATTTTAAGTAACCGGTAGTAAAACAAGGTGTACATATAATAATTAATATTTAAGTTGTATTCGCTAAAAATGAAAAGGATAGAAATCAATTTTAATTGGAGTTAATTAAACCGTTAATAACATATAATACCTATAGAAACTTGTAAAAACCCAAGATTAAAATACCACGGAATAAGGCTCTGAGAATTAATATTATTTTGAACACCTGCGTAGTTTAAATATCACATACGGCGAAAAGTTTGCAGATAATTAATGTTTACAAAGAATCTTGGAGAAACCGGGGCTTAGTATTCACGAGAATGTGCGATACGGGGTTATTAAACCCAGATAACAGTCCGCGTGGATTGATATAATCGATAATGAAGAATATCAATTTGCACCAATAAGAACACGGTAGAGAAGGAAAGAGAAAATGCGTCAAGCAAAAACACATATTGTAAAAGGCGGGATTTAAGCAACGTCATGGGGTTGCGATTGGTTAAAAATAGGATGCAAATATCAGAGGTAGAACAACAATTTCTGTACAAAATCAATTAGTTTTTCTCGGACATGCTTGCGTACCGTGTGGAAATTTTCTGAGATTTAAATGGGGCGAGTGAAAATTCCTAAAAAACGACGTGCGAGCGACAGACTGGGAACAGAGCATGAGAAATTCTAGAAACTGGCCGTTTTAGAGACTCGACCGACAGACAGGCTTTTTGCTATATATACCGGTGGTAATATGAATTTCGGCCTCTTAGACTCTTAGACTTTTGACGATTCGATGCGTTAAAAGCTCGTACATACGCGACTTGATTGAAGATGGTAAACTGTGCATTTTAGTTTGATTAAATAATTTAAAGTTTGCTAGTATATTTTAGTGATTCAAAATAGCGTGTTATCTACGTGCTAACATGAAAGTACTTCAGTGCACTTAGATACAAGGTAATAAAATTTAGTTTCACTGTACCAATTAGCAAAATTTACAACGACGAATGTATACACAAAAGTAGGCAGTTTTGGCGTATATTGGTGACAGAAGCATGAATTTCTTTGCTATTTTTCGGGGGTGTTAATAATTAAATGGTTCAAATACGTGTCTGGATCCATGAAACAAGGGTCAGATAAACACAGATGAGTTCCGGAAAGGCCCAGAAACGACTTTGAATGGATGGTGATGGAGAAAATTTTGATAGCGTAGAGAATCAGAAGCCGTAAATATAATCCTGTTGAATGGTGTGATTAACTAAAGAAACGATACTTTGAAGCTACGAGGACAGTAACCTTCAGATAAATTATACTATTTTGTTTGACATTTTGTGTGTATTGAATGACTTTATAATTGATTTACTTTAAATGGACATTAGTGAAATTGGTCTAACCATAAAAGTTTAATTTTAAGATGAAATTTGCTTGTTTAAGTAAAAAGGGGTATTTTGTTTTGATGTTCGGGAATATGATGAAAATTTGGGTATGTCTTTGAGCTCAATTAGACGAACCTGGTCAATTAACGTAAAGGGGTGGTAGATGCTCCCTTTATACTCAGACTCCGGTCTGCTTTTATTGTTATATTAATTACTAGGCATCCAACAAGGACTTTAATTCTGGATGCACATTAAAATGATAATAAAATTAATCTTGAAATTTTTTTTGAAAACTGAATTTTATGCTGAAATTTAATTTGAAAATTTAATGTATTCTGAATATTGATGTAAATAGAGTTAACGTTGATGTTTGTGGTAGAAATGTGTTTGTTTTTTTTATGAATGAGGATGAAAGTTATCTAGAGGAGCAGCCGAGGCGATTAATAGGAGAAAGACGACGGACCAGGTAATTCAAGAGGTAACACAGCATTCTTTGGCGACCCAAAAGTGAGGCTCGAGTTCCAAATAAAATTTTTGTGATTTTATTCCAGGAAACTGGCGATCTGAGAGAGAGAGTTTTTGTGTGTGTATAAATTTAAGAGTATTTTAGAGTGTGTGTGAGTGATTGGAACGTATGCAGAGAAAAGAGTGGTTAAGGAGTCAAGGAGTGGAAATTGGAAGTGACGATAGTGCATTGTGTGAGAAAATTTCGAAAATGGAAGAAGCTGGAGGCAGTAGAGATCAGTCGAGGACGGAATCAGGAGAAACAGGAAATGAGTTAATGATGAGAATGTTAGAGGAAATGCGATTAGCTAGGGAAGAATCGAATAGAGCGATGGAGGAGTCTAACAGAAAATTAGAACTGCTAAGCGTTGAATCTAATAGAGCTAGGAGGAGTCCAACCAAAATTAGAGCAGATAAGCGGGAAAATTGAGCAGTCGACTAAAGAATTTACAGAGTTTAAAAATAGTCTTACCATAAAGATGGGGGAAGTTGAAAATAGGGTTGAAAAAAATGAGCGTGATATTACAGGTCTTCGACAGGAAATGGGACATTTAAGGTCCGAAGTATGCATTTTCTGTGAAGAAGAAATAAACGTAAAAATGACTGAAGTAACGGACTCATGTAGGGATCAGTTAGGCAGGGTAGAACGCGAAGTTAGTAGTATTAAATACAACATGTCAAATTTAACGGGGGATGGTCCCAGATTTTATACAGGTAGCGTATCATTGGACCAACACATGAAGTTTTATGGCGATAACAGAGTAAATCCACAAATTTTTATTAATAGTGTAAGAAATCTAGTGGGAAATTTATTTGACGAACAGACTAAACTAAATACGATAAAGGCTTTATTAAAGGACAACGCGGAAGCATGGTACAATTTAGTAGGACAGGACATAGACACGTATCAGGAATTTGAAAACAAATTTTACAACATTACTGGAGTGATCACAAACAGGATCAGATTAGGGACGACTTGATTACAGGAAAATTTAAGGGAGAGTTTGCAGGTTCTAGGAGCAATATGCCATCCGCAAGTACAGTGTGGCCAAACAACTGAATCCACCATTGACGGACAGACAGATTATCAAGTACCTATCACGACATTTTGAACTGGAAATTAGACAACACGTGGCCTTACAAAACATCACAGAACGGGAGACATTTTTAGAGTATTTGCAGAGATATGACGATGTATGTGTAGGACGGACAAGAGAGATACGAGAACGAAACGTTAACACAGTTAGGTTTGACAACAGGACACCGAATTATCCGAGACGGCCTGACTACAACAGAAATTTTCGACCGAATTGGGAACGACGAGGACAGGAATACAGAAGTAATAGTGCGACTAGGGGACCAACGCCAAGACCTAGTTACAGGAGACAGAATAGTTTACCGGAAGTAAACAGGACTGTGACGAGCACTCCGAATAGAGACAGGGACACGGATATTAACACGAGGAGGACGTACGCACAGGTTGTAGAAGGACAACCAGGACCAAGCACGGAAAACAGGATGAGACAGGATTTTTAGAACGTGACAGACCACTAGATTTCTGTATAAATGTATACGAACATCCACGTGAATTTTTCAAAATTGAGGAGGAAGTAGAGCCAGAAACTAAGGAAAATTTATGTTTGCCAATTATTAATTTAGAAATTTTTGAGAATAATGTAGAAGTATTACTTGATACAGGGGCAGAGGCGAGTTTAATATCGGAGGAATTCGTCAGCAAAATTAGGGATAAGGTTTGTGATAGAATTATGCCTATAAAACGTAGTCATTTAGTAGCTCCAAATAAAAAGAAGTTTGCTGTAGTAAATAGTGTTGTGGTGCTTAGGATAGATATAGGAGGTTTAAGCTGTGAACAGGAGTTTGTAATTGTACCTGGACTGAAGTTTCAGAGCATTTTAGGTGTTGACTGTATGATGAAGTTAGGGTTTTGATAGATATGGAAAGGAAGGTAGTAAGGATTAAAGATAGGGTAGTGCCATGGAAGGGCAGTTATGAAGTCACAGAGGATGACACTGGGTTTAGTATTAATGTAGTAGAGGTAGAAGATGATGAAGGTAAACAGATCAACACGATAAGATGTCCAGAGGAAAGGAAAGTAGAGGTTCAAGCTTTAATACAAAAACATGCCGAAGTAGTGGGGGTAGAAGCAGCATATCAGGAGCAGGTGAAGGCGAAATTAAGTAAAGATAGCAAGTTTGTTTTTAATAAAGTAGATTTAAGGGATTCATTCTGGCGGATTCCATTACACAAAGATTCTAGAAGGTACATAGGATTTTCCATAGAGGGAAAAATCGATAATTTTAAAGTAGTATCGTTTGGTTTGTCGGCAGAAAGGGAAACAATAATAAATGAGAAACAGACAAGTGTAGGGACTGAAGAAGAAGCAATATTTAAGAGTCAGGATAATAGGGATGATAAGTTTATTTTATGTGAGATAATAGGGATGTTAAGTATAGATATAGAAGGGGGAGAAATAGGGATGAAGAGTATTAGGATAGTTAGACGAAAGACGTGGAGGGTCAAGAAAAGAGTTAGATTTAAATAACTTAATTAACAAAGGATAAAGATAGGTGAACTTTAGTATAGATATGAAATAGGATAGGGATAGAATAGGTGTAGATAGAAGAGTAGAAGTAAGTGTTTATAGAAAATAAAGCTAGGTATAGGATAAATATGGGAGATAATTAGGAATAGGGTTAGGATGAGAATAAAGAGTAAATGTAGGAAGAAAATAAGATAGGTTAAGTGTAGATATTTCATAGAAGATTAGTGGAGAGTTAGGAATAGAGTAAGAGTAGGATAGGTATATAGGATTAGGTAGGGGGAAGTAAAGTATAGTGAAGATTAGTTAAAAGTTAGGGATATGATAGGTATATAGGATGTATATAGGATTAGATGGATAAGTAGGATGAAGTTAGGGATAATTTCAGTTTATAGAATTAAGTGAGAGTTAGGAATAGGATAGGGATATAGGATAGGTGTAAATATTTTTTTTGGATTGGAGACAAAGTAGGTAAGTTAGATAGATAAGGGTAGAGAGAGATAGGCAATTTTTTTTTGTAATTTTTTTGTCTAAATGCTTTATATTTGCATTCAAATAAGTGGGATTATTTGTATTCAAATAGGGGGAAAATACTCATATTTTGACCAGGGTAGAAAATTAAATAATCACATCAAATAATTTTAATCACCGGGTATAAGGGATTTTATTAAATTATACGCTTTATTAAAACCTTGAAGCATAAATAAACTCGGTCGTTTCAGTAAAAATAAGAAATTTAAATTATGTATAAGACGCTTTATATCAAAAGATGCAGTATTGAAAAGCTCTGCGTATAATGTAATTATTCCTAAACAAATGGAAATTACGTGCAAAGTTTATATTAATTAACCCTATTTTAAGTAACCGGTAGTAAAACAAGGTGTACATATAATAATTAATATTTAAGTTGTATTCGCTAAAAATGAAAAGGATAGAAATCAATTTTAATTGGAGTTAATTAAACCGTTAATAACATATAATACCTATAGAAACTTGTAAAAAACCCAAGATTAAAATACCACGGAATAAGGCTCTGAGAATTAATATTATTTTGAACACCTGCGTAGTTTAAATATCACATACGGCGAAAAGTTTGCAGATAATTAATGTTTACAAAGAATCTTGGAGAAACCGGGGCTTAGTATTCACGAGAATGTGCGATACGGGGTTATTAAACCCAGATAACAGTCCGCGTGGATTGATATAATCGATAATGAAGAATATCAATTTGCACCAATAAGAACACGGTAGAGAAGGAAAGAGAAAATGCGTCAAGCAAAGACACATATTGTAAAAGGCGGGATTTAAGCAACGTCATGGGGTTGCGATTGGTTAAAAATAGGATGCAAATATCAGAGGTAGAACAACAATTTCTGTACAAAATCAATTAGTTTTTCTCGGACATGCTTGCGTGCCGTGTGGAAATTTTCTGAGATTTAAATGGGGCGAGTGAAAATTCCTAAAAAACGACGTGCGAGCGACAGACTGGGAACAGAGCATGAGAAATTCTAGAAACTGGCCGTTTTAGAGACTCGACCAACAGACAGGCTTTTTGCTATATATACCGGTGGTAATATGAATTTCGGCCTTTTAGACTCTTAGACTCTTAGACTTTTGACGATTCGATGCGTTAAAAGCTCGTACATACGCGACTTGATTGAAGATGGTAAACTGTGCATTTTAGTTTGATTAAATAATTTAAAGTTTGCTAGTATATTTTAGTGATTCAAAATAGCGTGTTATCTACGTGCTAACATGAAAGTACTTCAGTGCACTTAGATACAAGGTAATAAAATTTAGTTTCACTGTACCAATTAGCAAAATTTACAACGACGAATGTATACACAAAAATAGGCAGTTTTGGCGTATATTGGTGACAGAAGCATGAATTTCTTTGCTATTTTTCGGGGGTGTTAATAATTAAATGGTTCAAATACGTGTCTGGATCCATGAAACAAGGGTCAGATAAACACAGATGAGTTCCGGAAAGGCCCAGAAACGACTTTGAATGGATGGTGATGGAGAAAATTTTGATAGCGTAGAGAATCAGAAGCCGTAAATATAATCCTGTTGAATGGTGTGATTAACTAAAGAAACGATACTTTGAAGCTACGAGGACAGTAACCTTCAGGTAAATTATACTATTTTGTTTGACATTTTGTGTGTATTGAATGACTTTATAATTGATTTACTTTAAATGGACATTAGTGAAATTGGTCTAACCATAAAAGTTTAATTTTAAGATGAAATTTGCTTGTTTAAGTAAAAAGGGGTATTTTGTTTTGATGTTCGGGAATATGATGAAAATTTGGGTATGTCTTTGAGCTCAATTAGACGAACCTGGTCAATTAACGTAAAGGGTGGTAGATGCTCCTTTATACTCAGACTCCGGTCTGCTTTTATTGTTATATTAATTACTAGGCATCCAACAAGGACTTTAATTCTGGATGCACATTAAAATGATAATAAAATTAATCTTGAAATTTTTTGAAAACTGAATTTTATGCTGAAATTTAATTTGAAAATTTAATGTATTCTGAATATTGATGTAAATAGAGTTAACGTTGATGTTTGTGGTAGAAATGTGTTTGTTTTTTTGATGAATGAGGATGAAAGTTATCTAGAGGAGCAGCCGAGGCGATTAATAGGAGAAAGACGACGGACCAGGTAATTCAAGAGGTAACACAGCAATATATATATATATATATATATATATATATATATGTATATATATATATATTGTTAAATAAAATCAGAAATTATATTAAGATTTAGTAATAATTAAACCGTGAACTTAATGTTTCACGCCCTCTGTGTAAAACAAAGAAAATACACTAATGAGAATTTTGTTTGTATTAAATTACATCAATGATGGCTCGTAATCTGTTTTAAAGGAATATAGAATTATTTTTGACTTTAGTGTATTATTGAAGAATTATTAAATTCTTCTAAAGTGGTAAGACAGTTGAAAAATTCCACTCGCTATAAATTCATATAATGATATAATGAAAATTAATTGAAACTGAAAATAACGATTTTGTGTTTATGCAGGATTATATGATATAAATGGTATCTATGTTGGTAGTGTTAATGTTTTAGAGGTCCTGGAACTTTGTGAGTCCATTGAAGAAGAAAAATAGAAATAAGTGACATATTTGTGGTAATCAAACTTTGTATTTAACAAGGCCGATGGCAATTTAAGTTTCCAAATTTTTCTTTTTTGCAAAATGATTCAGTCAGTTGCATTATAAAAAATTTAGGTGGCGTCCATTATTTTATTTTCCAATCTCATGCAACCGCGGGTCAAAACCCAGTCAGCTAAAAGTCGTTCAGGAGTTTTCTTTTTCTAAAAGCCGTTTTCCATCCTAACTTTACCCTGGGCTTTTTATTTTGATATAAGAAATCTCGAACGGTTAAATAAAACTTCATTGAAAATGGTTTAGCACGCCAACATCTCTATGTTGTTCATCTGTATAAATTAATTGCAGTTCATTTTTTAAGCGATGTGTGTCATTGAATAAGTTTGTATAACAATTTTAAATTACTTACAGCTTCTGTGGGAAAATTTTTGTTATGGCAATCAAAATGTGTAATGTCCATTAGTGTCAAAAAATTAAACTTTTCCATATTTTGGAAACGAGTGTTAATTTAAAATGAAATAGTCTCCACGATTTCGTAATACAATATTTTATATTTTTTAAAACTTTATTCGGCGTGAGATTTATTTTTCTCAGCCACTCTGCTGCTCGGAACTGCAGTTTTTGAAATAGCTAGATCAAAATTATTTCTAAAAGTATCTTCACTTCTTTTTTGTTTATTAACATTTGCGTATTTTTAATATTTGATATGCGAAAGCAAATGTTTAATGACTTTTTCTGCAGCACTTCAAAAAGCACATTATTTAGGCCAAAATATTCTTCTTAATCTTCTTTGGAAATTAAACTACTTATAGTTTTTAAAATCATCTTTATTTACGTTTCGATCCATGACCTGGGATCGTTGTCAAAATAATAAAAACTTCAAGTTGACATTTATTGAAAGCAACTGCAAAAAAATGCAAACTAAAAATCATTAAATTTGTTCAGAAAACTATCACTCTATGTAATATAATATGGATCAGAAGTCCCATTGTTTAAATATTAGTATTTGGGTTTATGACTCTGAGCTAATATGAGATGGACTGTATATAGGTAGAGACTTGTGAATGATACACACAAATTAAACTTACCTATTATTGTGCTGAATGTGACCTGCAACTGATGTAGCAGAAATTGTTGTAAAGCCTTACAGCAATAAACGCGTTCGAATTTTCTTCTGCTCCGATAACGGCTGGTACGTGGAATTGTATCACTCGCAAACTCAAACACAACGCGGTAAAAGCGATATTAAACCTTTTAAAAAAATATTTTAATTTTGTCTGACAGTTCTAGAAACATTGCTTGTACAACTTGATTATTTTGTAAAATATTTTTTGCGAACCATCTATCTAGATTATATCATATAACAGCGGAAGAATGTCAAATCACAGGTAATGCGTTATTTAACTATAACTAAAACTAAACCTAATTGCATTGAAACGCAACATGCCGCCCACCCAAAGCGTAGTATTGAATTAGATAGGATACTAAACAATATATAAAAAAAACAAAAAGAACAAATTTGTAAAACAGGAGAGTCACTGTGTTAATGGCGGAAGAGGCACCAACTTACAAACATGTCGTACGTAACTCCCATTGCAGTACGAATTTTTGCAACTCTAACAACACCGTCTTTACCGGAGCATAGTTCCGTTACGCGTCCAATGGACTACGATCGCGGTACATTATCCCTTTCTTTTACAAAAACCACTTCACCCAATTGTAAATTTGGTTGAGAACTGACCCATTTAACCTTTGGCATGAGCGAATGTAAATAGTTTCCAGACAACCACCTCCAAAAGGCTTCAGTGGCTTGCTGCAAAAGTTATTAACGATCCAAGAGATGTGTCGATTCGTCTTCAACATTAATTTCAGACGGTGATTCCAGAGGCGACCCGATCAAGAAGTGACCAGGTGATATATTAATGCTCTTTAGTGATGCAAAATTTATTGTTAGTAAATCCCGTAACAAACTAAGGATGCATGAGATAACTACAATGCTGCGGGGTAAGAAAATAAATAGAACAAAATTGAACAATTAAAAAAATTTATGTAAATGTAATTTTAAGCTACGTTACTAATAACACTTACCTTGAAAGCTTTCAATTGTATAGTATATAGGCGCCAGCTCATCTAATCTAGTTTAGTGAGAATCTCTTTTAGGCAATGAGCAATCCGGAGTAATTTTAATTACTTTACATTGTGGGATGTGGAGTTCTTCTCACAGTTAATTGATGTGTTCAATCAAAAGAAAAAACAGCCTCACAGATTCACCTAAATCTACATCATAGTATTATTCTTATAAACAAGTCTATATAAAAATTTTATGGTTACTTAAATAACTTTCAACATCATTCATACAATGATGTTCCTGAAAACATGTACATATATTATTCAAATAAATTTTAACGCCTTTTACATAATAATATTAATGAAAGAATATATGTACAAAATTTTTACATTATTTAAATTCAAATAAATGCAAACAGCATAACATTTTGTGATGGGTCCGTAAGTCTACAGCATTTGAGACTATATAATTAGTCACTTTTGGTTGGTTACACCGTTTGTCTATCTTTCTATGCCATTAAATCACATCATTCACTTTGTTACCACTGCCAATGTTTGGGCTTCTTAAATCTAATAAAGCGAACAGTGTAACCTACAATAGAAGTATAAAACATACTTTTAATGTCCAGCTAAACTGATTTCATTCCCAAAACAAAAAAACAATTTATAACTATTTAAATTAATCTTTTAATTGCGTGTTAATTTAATTAACGCCATCCCATTTATCAACTGGAATCCAAAATAAAAGTTCCCACCAATGGGTGTGGACTAATCAATCCAATTTTCAAAGATTACGTTTTGCCAAGATTACCGTGAATCCACCACGGTGAACAACAAGTTGCTACTTCCGAGCCAATGGTGTTCTCCGATTTCCAGTTTTTAAGTTACCTCTTATATGCTTTGTTCGTTACTGGTTCGTGAGCAGTTAATTGATTTCCGGTGACTTTAAAGCGATGTCATTCCCACCCCCACCCCCACCTCACTTTCTCTTTTCGTGGGGATGCCATTATCCCTATCATTTGAAAAATGCATGCCTTTTTATGGATTGCTTCAGTTAGCAACATGTGTGGATGTAATACAAATAAATACCTTGTACTGAAGGATGATGTTAGTTTGGTAATTTAATTTTGGTGGATTTCACTAACCCAACGGCTCTTTGTGTTTAATAACCTAATTTTTAACATGTCTTAAATACATTGTAAACTATTGTTGTAATTATTCTGGTATATTTTTTAAGTGAAATTGTTTTTTAATGAACAACGAAAAAAGCTTTCTTAATTTTATGCGAAAATTGTCTAATATTAAAGGATGTTTTTCTTTTTGGTGGTTTTAGATAATTTACTGATCTGGTTTACGTACAAATATGTATTAAACGAGGCTTTTACGGTTTCTAACATCTATGACCTAAATTTCTTTTATTAAAATGTTGTGCTTAATGAACACTGTTCATGAAATCAAAATATACAGGGTACATCAATATTAAGTTGTCTGTTTTAAATTAATGTTTGAAAAGATAAGTAAAATCAACGATATGTTTCAATAAAAGAGTTGTCCAGAATTTAGGACGATGCGCGTGTACAAAGTTTTGACTAAATTTTTAAGCTGTATAACTTAATTCCTTACGCGAGTTACATATCCCTCACATTAGGTTATACATGTAATCAAACATAATTATTAAAACTTAAGTTAGATTGTTACAATGTATAAATTGAAGAACATATTTGAAAAAGGTTAATGAAAGTTTACAAGCCAGGCATGAGAACGGAAACAGACACTGTATTCTAGACTCAATGTGATACTGCAGGTGCAGGTCACAGTAGGTTATAAGACAGCAATTATTAGAATTAAGATTACTAAGAAGTAATACATTGTATTAAATACAGAAATAAGCAGACATGAGCTCTACAGTTTGATTAAGCAATGTTGAGGGGCAGGGGTGGCATAAACACCCTTGAGAGCCCAAATTGGCCAGTCAGTCTAGAGTTTCATAACTTTAACATTGTTGGTGGTTCAGCTATTAACTTTAATTTTAATTTATTTAATTAGTGATAGTCAACAGAATTATTTCGATCTTCACACGTTACTGCATATAACGTACTTGTAAATTAAAATTAATTGTAATTTCTGTATAAAATAAATTCCATAGAAGAGTTTTTTAAGAATGTTTTTTAAAAAGCCGCTACAAGAGGGCCAAAGAGACACAAAACCTATCTCGCGCCAGTGCTGCAACTACATTATGTATTACTTTATTGTTTAAACTGCTTTCGTATTAATTAACTTATTACATTTTTGTTTAGCAATGGTCTGAGCCACAAGGTGAGTCTATTAAGACGCGAGACTGTAGCTACACATCGTAAATAAAGCAGACAAACCTGATGACAGAAATTGATGTCCTAGTTGCATTCAATCAGTGAAATATTCGAATACAGCAATCTATTAGTGCAATTAGAGAATATTTTGAAGGAACCAAAAATTAAATTTGTAATGCCTATAAATAAAGATGAGTCATTTAATCAGTCTCAACGTTTAATACGTCGATCATGTCTCATTATGTCTGAGTTGTAACTTAAGGCAAATAGTTATTAGGCGGTGAGTCTCATTGAACAGCTGTCCACGAAATTAAGTATTTATGAGCTCTGCAGTTGGGAACAATATTCAGAGAAGCTTTTGTGCTAACCACTCTTTCTGATATACATACATACCATTTTAAACTCATATATAAATATTGTAAACGCTTAACTACTTTTCATAGCGTACAAAATGTGATTTAAATTTACTCCGACATGGCAAAGGTCTTAGACTACAGACTATTTGAAATATTCTGAGTGCGCTGAAATGACCAAAATAATTTTAGAACAACCTACAGTCGCAACGACAAACTTAATCTACAGAGAAACTCACTGTTGATGTTTTTATTCTGCGTTACCTTCACCTCATTGCTGAATTCTGCCGCACTTGAATTTAATATTTCATGCGTTTGCTTATTCTGTTTTATGCTTTCATACATTGAAATTATTTTTTAGTCCGCTCTACCGTTGGGATTGGAGAAACTTTGTTTTTAAAGTGGTAAGGTGAAACCAAATCCTCAAGATTACACAACGCTCACCGCTCACCTTATTTAAAAAATGCTTTAGAAAAGGATGTCAATTTTAATCCATTTATACTTAAAGCGTTACGCACAAGTAATCTTGTATTCTGTAATATACAAGATTTGCTAAAAAGAGAAATCAAGTAGTGTTCTTTGATTTAAATCCGTGTATAAATAGTTATTCTACAAAAATATCCTTACAACAAGTTTTATTGCATTCATAAAAACCGTAAACAAGTCTAAGGTTCTATCTACTTTAAGAACACTAAATAACTTAGCTATCACGCTATCGTCTTTAAGGTTTTCATTTAAAACAAGTTCTAGACGGCCAAAAATAAAAATCCGTTCTTTTTTCACATGATAATTCCATAATGCATTCATTCTTCTTAAAAAGATCATTTAATAAACGTAATACACTGTTTGGAAAGACAAATAGTTCCAGAATCTTCAAATTTATTACATTTACGTTAACAAAACGAAAAATATTGTATTCTTCCGAGACCGTTCGGAAATCCATAAATCATAAGCAAAGAACAGCTAATTATTTTCCATCAATGAACACACGCCAATTCGAGGAAAACGATATTATCAAAAAACTGTCAACCGGATAAGATAAGGAGTTTTAGTGGCGATACAGAAGCTCGTGGGAAAGAGATTTAATTTATTAATAAAGGATAGGAAACTTTATACTGACAGCTCATTAAAAAGATAAGAACAAGAAAGTTTGGGTAATTGTTGCATCATATGGGATGACTCAAGTTCGAGAATGTAACAAAAATTCTAAGAACATTGACGTATTAAGATTGTTTTATTATATAAAGCCGAAAGTAATACGAGCGATTGATTCTTTTAGTATTTAAGATTTAACATTGAAGTTTTGAACATAAGTTATAAGACAGTTGATCATTGACAGATATTTTGTGGAGTGCAACGACGACTTATTGCTCCAATATCAATAATTGAGTATCTTGGTGCAAAGTCACCCGCTACTTTAATCTGTAAAAAGTACTTTCAAGCCTGGTGCAATATATTTCGACGTATAAAGATTAATTAAAAATGGAAATCTAAAAAAAATTGGAACCAGAAAATTTTTGATATCGTTAATTCTAACAGAAACGATCTGTTAAATGGTCATTGTAACTAAAGACAGGTGATCATAAAGCTAAGAATATCAGCAAGAACTTGACGACTCAAAACGCAAGTATAACTTTATTTTAAACCTATAAGAACCATTTATATATTTTTATGTTGATTTGTGACAACAAAGGTGCTAGTTTGTAACAACGTTTTATGACGGCAAATTGCCAATTGATAACAAGCTTACTAAGACGGGGTTAAGCCCCAAAATTTTTATAGAGCATGAAATTAATATTTTTAAACAGGGGGTATTTGGTCAGCTTAGTAGCATCAAGTGAAGACACAAGTCGACAGAAAGTAATTTTATTCGTTTTTACCCAAATACAAAATACTTACATAAATGTAATAAAATAATTACAGCAGCAACTATGCGCCAACAGAATTTATATTCAATGTACATAAATAATTAAATGCGTACTAAAGCACTAATTGACAAATCGTAAGTACGACATACAAGTAAAGTATTATTTTATAACTACAAACTATCGAAGCAATAGCTTACCTCTTTTGCTTACTAAATAACTTACGCTCCACTGGTGAAGCACGTAACAGATTAAGGTAAAATAAGTATTTGTATCAAAGTTAATTGTGAATGGATAGTTTTATTTTAGCAATTTTGAGGTCAGAGCTGAAGTGTTTTGAACCTTACAAAATTTCTGCTCGACATAGTTGATCAATTACATTGAGACTGAATAATACAAGAATATTTAAATTGTCCATAAAAATTTTACAGAAAATTTTATGACTTACACATAAGATATTTTGGGGATCTCTAATTATTAAGAAGGATTATGCAAGGGTTATTTATATTTTGTTTACATAGGATTATTTACAAATGTTTCTTGAGATTTCTTTGTTTCATTTTAGTCCACAACACATTTGTTGCTGAGCTAGCAAGAGAAGACAGGCACAGTAAGGTAAGAATTCACATTTGCTATTAAGTATGCATCCATTGCACTCCTATGTAGGTCAGGGCGGTTGTACCCGAATATTTACAGAGGTCATTGAAACCCAATGCCTACAAATAAAACCCACCAAAAACAAAAGAACCCGAAAGGAAATAGAAATTTCCAAAGATTTATTGTTCCACCCTGTAAAATATAAGCGTATTGTAAATACATAGCTTTTAATGTGAAAAGCGAAAACACAATTCCGTGCTTGTAAATAATCAGTCTAAGATGAATACAAAGCCATTTGTTTGTTATAAAAGTGCACTTTCCGTGCATAAGATAAATAATTTTGTGTACAAAAAAACATGTTTTAGTTACCGTAAAAGCAAAACACTCTTTTCGTGTATTTAAAAGCCACGATTTTAAATCAAATATACAACCGTGTATAAAAAGGTGAGCCGTATATGTAAAAATAATAAATCGTTAAGACATACTGTAAAACGAATTTCAATCTTTAGACGATACAAATTTTATACTTTATGCAAATCGATCATTTTCAAGTATTATAAGTACAAAGCCATTTTGTTATAAAAATATGTATTATAAACACGTTTTGTTTGCTGTGAAAACCAATCTTTTATTACAATTAAAAGATGCGGGTCTTTTGCACGTGCAAAACCCGTTGGTGAATTAACTAAAGCTTAAATTAATTAGACAACTTGGCTTCTGTATAACAAATTCAATTTTAAATAAAGAGTTTGCTCGAATGTTCGTGATTAAAAAAGGATACGTCCTCTGTACTTACTTAAATACCTAATTAATAAAAATTTATTCTAAGAAGCCGCAGAAACATTAAAAATGTAATAAAAATGTCGTAAAATCGATAAGAATTATCGATAATTTTCGCAATTACTGCTGAATAGTATTCGACGCCACAATAACCTTGTGTGTTAGTGAAAGACAAGTAGCGCACAGAACTATGAAATAAATTACGCTACTGAGGTAATAAACTGAGAAATTTTCAGAAATCTTGCGTCAAATAAGTGTGTAATCATTGAAATGGAATCCCGTAAAATCTAGAAAAAGTCGGGAGAACCATGACGTAATTAAATAAAGGTATATAAACGGAAACTTTATTATAACGTATTCATTCGATTTCAGTATTTCGATTTCAGTGATGCGATTAATTAATTCGATTCAATTCATTTAAGACGCGAACATGTTACGTTGACAAAATTGTTTTAAAGTAAGCAGTATTCATACAGCATTCAATAGTTGAAATGTAACTGTAAATATAGAAGTCATTCTTAAACGTAACCCTGCATAAATATGGAAGTTCTTAAATGTGGTTATTTGATTTCGTAATACACAATGAAGATGAAAAATTCTTGGATACAAAAAAAGTTACTTTAAATTAATAGTTAAATTAAGATGCACTGTTGGTAGCTGATGTTTAAAATGGATATTTTTAATTTGGAAAATCTTGAAAGCTGATTTTGACGTGAATTTTAAAATAGAAACAGAAGATATTGAATGCTGTTAATTACAAATTGGATAAGCGCTTTATGGATTTTGCAAGTATTACTTTTAGAACCTTTTGCTTGTAAGTGATATTTGAGTATTTGTCATTTTAATTTAAGTAGAATAAGTCTTAATCATATAATATTTTTTGTAAGGATATTTACCACAAAGTTTGTGGTCAAAGTTCAAAACACTCGGACTTTTTAAATAGACTATCTGTCAAGAATTTTTTGGCCAAACAAACCATACAAGCGTGAGAATAAAAGCCAGGTAAACTATCCACAAGAGAAGAGACTTGAGTTCTGTAAATTTTAACCTAGATAAAGTGAGGAACATTTTAATAATCAAGTAAATAGGTACAGCATATTCTACAAATCCAAAAGACATAATTATTTCAAAATCAGATTGATTAATACACTTAACATTCGTCCAGAAGTTGTAAAAAAACACGTAAATATTGGTAACAAACTCTATTCGTTTATGCTAATGACATTCACCCATTATACACGCTCCGCTGAAAGTGAGTAGAAGATACGGTGCATTTACATTTCCAATGCTCCACCCGAAGGTACTACATTGGCCAGGAGGCGAGTTTTTTGTTTCCTGGAAATTTAGAATTTGCCGAACCCTTGCCTTTCCAGGCAAGGTAGGGATCTTTAACGCGCGTGACAACACTCACACACGGGACCTCCATTTAACCTCTTATTCGAACGATGTCGTAATTTTTGTGGAAAATGTTCACCTGCCATTTTTCAAGCAGTCGGCCGTGTCGGGATTAGGACCCAGGAAGTAGAAGATGCAGCTGAAATTATGGGAAATGGATGTAAAAAGGCAAAAATTGGATAACATGAAAATAACTGCGGCGATACGAAAACAATGCAAAAATGTGTTAGACAAAGAACATGTTATTAAAAAAAAGGAAGAAGAATTAAAAGGTTATTTTGTGCTGGTGAATTGATATAGTTAAATCTAGGTTTTGTGAGCTATACGCGTTTGTGGCTTGTATGGTAGATTCTTGTCGTTATGTGCGCATCCTTGAGGAAAGGAATGGTACTAAACCGACACACTATTTAAAAGATTTTCCTAAGAAAATATTTATCAAAGTGGCAGATGACAGGTTAACTAAGGAAGGTGGGCTTCGTAACCTTAGCATACACCACATGTAAAACGGTTCCGCTAATCATTGTCTATCTGCCCAGTGAAAACCCTTTTGAATCATTTAAAATCGTGGGTCTTACAATCTATAAGAATCATATATTCCCAAAAGTGGTGGACATACAACTACACAACAGTGTATAGAAGAATCCGTATTGCCTCTGCTACCAACAAGAAGAAATCGAAATGTCCAACAGGTTAAGTATGCAGGATAGTTGGAGAACTACGATTTAAAGATTGCTACAAGCCTCAGGGTTACACGAATGAACGGATTTGATTGCCTACGGCATCAAACAATTTACGTATAGAAACAAACTTCAGTACATTTTGCAATTCGAAAATCTCAACGGTCTCTATGTATCTAATTATTGGGTGGTAAAGGAGATAGAAGACTGAGTCATCGATTTGAATTTTAAACTATGGGTATTACTAATAAAATTAAAACCATTCCGAACAAACATAAGGAAAGGATAGTTTTATGTGTATAATTTAGTAATAAAATTAAGTTTTACTGAGCTCATGCTTGGCTGCTTAAATGTTTTTACATTATGATATTTATCTAATGTTAAAATAAAGCTTTACAATAGCATTGTGTTGCTTTGTAGTTTTGGAAGAGTGTAACTTGACCGTGACTGTGGAAAAATTGAAACTAGGTTGCCGAGTCCATAGCGTTGTGGGTTTTTACCTTGATAACGTGACCGTGATCTGAAAAAATTAGTCGTAACAAGGTAGCCGAGAAAATAAAGTTGTGGGTTTTATACTTATTATGGGGACTTGAGTATCATCCAAATGAATAGAGTTAAAGTCACTTATAACAAGTCTACGTATGCAGGTTTTTCAATTCTAGAATTATCTAAAACTTTGATCTATGAATTTCACTATGGAGCAATTAAATCTTTATATGATATCCAAATTCAGCTCCCATATACCGATACCGATTTTTCAGCAAATAGTGTAGAGACAGATGCCTTGTACAGCAATATTAATGTAAACATAGAGAACACTTTGACACCCTTTGAACGGTAAGGGTAATATTTCGTAAGTGATAAAAAATGTGGAAGGCAAGTTCAAAGTGGAGATTTAGTGCTAGAATTTGTGGGCCGTAGAACACGTCTTACTGCGTGAACAAGACGTTGTGAGAAAATTAAAGGTGTTAATAAATTGCGGTGCAAAGAATTGGTATCGATAGCTTTAAGGGTGTGATTAATAACCGCAATGTCCTCATGCATACGATGATATGCATACTGAGTAAAAACACGACATTTGTACAGAACTCGTTAATAAAATTAGTTTTTCTGGCGAAGATCACAAGCGTTACGACCTCCCCAAAAGCACGTGAGCAAATGCATGTGGGTATAGGGAAATAGATTTTACATAGTTTTAAGTTCTTGTATATATTGTGTATATAGTTGTTGTAAGTTTTAGGTTAATACTCATAAATATAAATCTTTTTTATACCTTCTTCAATTCTTAGATACTATTAAACAGTTTCCAATTCCTAAGATAATTATTATATATAACCAGCCCTAAATGATTTTGTATGTTATTCTTTAAAAATACAAGTAATAAAAACCCTGACTCGTTTTACCATTTTAAGTATAAGACCAGTTTTCAATTTAAAAAAGGTTTGCTAAGAAGTTACAAACTTTGTGAGCTGCTACTAGTTTTAAAATTTTAACAGAAATTACAAGTTAACCAGGTGAAGGGTTGACGCCACACGTGATACCCTCTTTGCCAGAAAACGAGAAAAATATAAATGAGTAAAAATCATGGAGGTTCACGTATTAAAAGCGTTGTAACTCGTCAAAGGTTAGTCCAATTTCAAAAATTGAGGAAGATATAAATTTCCAGAAAATTCTTGATTAAATACGCACCTTAAACCTTTGAAAAAGTATCCGAGACCTAGAAAAAAGTTCAATGAGCGAAAGTGTGCCAGTTTTTTTAATCTACTCTCCACATACAAGGTTTGTCTTTTAAGAGTTGCTTATAGAGGTAGAATAAAATAGTAGACAGCTTTTAAAAACTTTATTGTCTGTCGAAGTATTCTCCACGATTAATGCACTTTTGCATGAGCTTGAACAAACTCTTGAACTAGTTATTCCATTTGTTTGTTGGTACAGTCAAATTTACGTTACTAAAAGCATCGACTGCTCCTTTTGAAGACTGGAACCTTCGAGCACGCAGTCCATCCTTGATTTTCGAAAGGTATAGAAATCGTTGAGACTTAGGTTGGGACTGTACGCAGAATGGTTTAACATTCGATGTTTTGTTGCGTTAAAATTTAATTGTCTTGTAAGCTGTGTGCGGACTTGCAATGTCTTGGTAGAACATGATTCGTCGTTTGGGGTTGGTTTTTCGAAGTTCCGCGATGTTTTATGTAGTATATGAATCAACAGCAACAGTTCTTTGATCTTGTAGCGGAACTGTTACTACATGACTTCAAGACAAATGTTGCAACCAACTTTTTAGAGACACTTTGAGAACGGATGACTTATGACTTTCCTCATCTTGGAACACCCAAACAGACGACTGACGTTTATTTTCTGGCACGTATGAGGAAATCCAAGATTCATCACCACTCACGATGTTGTACGCTTCCTACGTTGACGCAGTCTAGAGGTTTTGACACTAATTCACCCTAACTACTTTCTCATCTTTGATCAACAGGTGCAGTATCCAACGGGAAACTAATTTTTTTTTACATACAATTCTTCATGCAAAATTTTTTGAATTGAAGTCTTTGAAATCCTCAATGATGCGGTCACATGTCGGTCTTTGTTGATGAGCTTGAGCAAAGCATAGACGTTTTCCTAAGTGACTGCCGTTTTTGGTGTAATTGGCCTTGAATCGTTGCTAAAACTCATCCGTTCACGTTTGAAATCTTCATACCAAGGAAAAATTGTTGATTGATGTGGTGCTTCATTGTCGAAAACCGTGACCAACTCAACGAGTTCTTTTTGAGAGAATTGTCTTTGAAAATTATAAAAAAATTATTGCATGAAAATTTTCACTGTATAATTCCATTTTTTCATTAACTGGTTAACTTTGACAGTTTTTTGTAGATACAACATTACACGTGTCGCACTGAAACATTAGATTTAGGTTAACTAAAGATGGAGGTTAATCTTTTGTACCGATATTTGATTAGTGGCGTACTCTATGTCCCAGTATGCATAACATAAAAGAAATCCCTCGTATTAAAGGTGATTTTACAACGCTACAAAATTCTACTAAATAGAATCTCTTTTTCAACTTTTTTCTTTCAAGTTGGTATTTGCAACACGTTAAAGGTTTTCGCTTCCAGCAGTGCGTTGGGGGTGCAATTTGCCACCGTGTCTACCTATTTAATGATTGTATAATTATTTACACCTAGTTAGGGTGAATTTTGAATGTATAATTACCCCATTTAAAGTTAGCGGCGCTTTTGTTCTTTTTCTTCATTAAATGTTAATATTTCTTAATAGGATGCGGGCATCAGCTGAAAACTGCATTAAAATAATTTCTCTGCCTGCTATCACAAAGTATCCAAAGTTTGAAACTAAATAATTTTTATACAAAATTGCTCAAGGGATGTTAATTAAAAGCAGTATTAATTTAAACTGCTCGCAGCGGTTACTTTGTTAAAAGAATTACGATTCATTAAAATTTAAATGCATTTACACAAAGTTCTTGTATGAGAAGGTACGATGCTGAAGGTGCTTAAATTATGTAATATACGTATTCTCGTAGCGCTAAAATAGAATTTATTGCAGCCTGCGGAGACGATGACAAAGCCATTCTACGAAGAAACTCAGTGCTGATCCTTTCTATTTTACATTACATCAATCTCGTTTCTGAATATTGCCGTACTTGAATTTAATGTTTCATGAGTTTGCTTATTCTGTTTTATGTTTTCATGATTTGAGATTGTTTTTTCGCTCGCTTTACCTTTGGGATCGGAGAATTTTCATTTGTAAAATTAGACTTTCACAAATGTTACAAACCGTCACGCAAAACTATATTTTCAGGCATGGTCGGTCCCATTGGCTAGATATTATTAAAACTTTTGTTGTTTGAAAAATCTCGTTTAAAGTAGTGTCAGCCCATTACCTACAGCAAGAGTTTACAAAGCTTGAAAAATGTATAAGAAATAGAGGGTTGTTTTAATTGGGACAAAGTTTGCTACAGTATGTCAAACCACACGTACTGAAAACAGAACAAATCCACGAAAACGCCGGGAAGACCCAGCAAAACCATCAACTTCGAATCTGCCTCTTACACACCTACACCCGCAAGACCTACGGAGGGAGTCTGTCTGAGATGTCTCCTAAGCTCTCAGCCTGTCGACGTTTTTCACGATCAACTATCATTACGACCCTGAATGCGTTTACCAGCGCTACCTCCGAGACGGCATTCTCAAGAAGTATGATGAAGACGTGCTAGATTAATCATATAATTGTTTGACCGAGTATGTATATCTTTGTAAATATTAGTCGTTTAATCAGTGACCAGAACCAGAACTCATTGCTTGCCCTAAACTAACAATTACTAGTGATTTTTAGTGCTAAGGTGAACTCATACACAGTGGACAATCAAGACACTGGAAACAGGAGCTTGGACGGATCAACAACATGCTCGAAACAAGAAAACAAACAGCCATCAACATCCAGTCGAAGACCAATCAATCGCCTCCAGCTCAGAAGGACACACAACCAAAAACAGTTCTGCAACGACCCAGTTACGCTCAACGACAATAACGAACCAACGCCAAGATGGTAACAATTAAAATGCTAGTAGAAGACCTCTACCATGTCACAATAGCAGCCACCGAAATCGAGAAACCTGTATTCTCTGACGCCCTTCTGACACACTCGAAAGAAATCTTTCAATAAATAGAAGCAACAGGGGCAGACCTACCAACAATAACCGCCCAACTGCAAAGCCATGCAGTCACACGCTGGGTAACATTTAGGTTCCGGATTCGAATCCCGACACGGTCCGCTTGAAAAATGTTACACCCTCGTTCGGATGAGAGATTAAATGGAGGTCCCGTGTGTGAGCAATGTCACGCACGTTAAAGATCCTTACCTTGCCTGAAACGGCAAGGGTTGGGCAAAATTCTAAATTTCCAGGCAACAAAAAACTTGCCTCCTAGCCAATGTAGTACTTTCGAGTGGAGCATTGGAAATGTAAATGCATGGTGGATAACATTGACTGTCCAACCTAGCTACGGCAATTTTAAGAAGTTTTTCCTGGATAAATACGACAGTCCAGCCATTAAAGCAAAAATAACAGTAGAATATGATAGACGGAAACAGACGGCATCTTAGCCAGTAGCTACCTTCCTCAGCAATAAGGTACCTCAGGACTGTCACCTGAAAATAAAGACTAACAACGACATAAAGTTGTTCAAGGACCTTCTCTTTCCGACATTGAGGAATCCGATTCAATGACACATGTAAACAGCTTTATGGAAAATAGTAACCCGCTTCACCAGAATACAGGAGAATGTAAAAGAAACAACTAAAAGGACAACCGAATCGACGCCAGCAGCAAAATCACCACTCGCACCCGAGCAACGACCAAGGTGCCACTTCTGCCCACAACACAATTGGTACCGGGTCTGCCCAACCAGAACGTCGGGAAACGACGCTCCGGTTGAACAACGCCCAAACACTGCCCGGCCGTCGAAAGGAACTGGCGCGACTGACTACAGCCCACGATGATCCCCTACCAAGGATTCCCGCCACCATAAAAAAACCTGTAATGTATTGCTGGTTGCGGCAGCATCGTCATGTATAATCAGGGAAGATCAAATACATATAGGCTCACAGATAGATCCCTACCATATCTCCGCCCATCTAGCCAAAGTAGAAACAGAAGTGACCGTCAAAAGAAAATTCTGCCAGCCGTTCACCCTCTGACGCCTGACGGACTACGCAAACTTCTTAGTAGTATATCATCCTTCGGCAATCTTGGCTTCTATGCCAGAAAGTAGTGGTAGATCGCAAGCGAAGCTTCATATACTTCCGAGCACACAACCATCAGACGCCCCATTGGAACCGAAAGGTGACGCCCGTCACGACCAACAAGCCACCTACATCAACTTACCAGTTCCCAGCGAAATTCTTGTCCAAGTTCAACAGCCTCTAGAATAATTCCAATTAGTAACCACAACCAACCAACTACCACTGCAAGCAATAACGAAAACCGTCTACTACCACCGGACACCAACCCATATAGACCACAGGCCAATTACGTGGTCCTCGTCGATCTGCGCAAACGTATGGAGGCTGTACAACAAAAAAATTGAGCAATTGGACGGATGATCCAAAAATGGCTGTTCCCAGAGTAAAGAGGCCCCAAAAACTGACACGAGGAAAAAATTCATCAAAACCTTCTGGTTAAGGACGGATACCTCTGACGACGCAGCCTTGCCCAATAACGGATCATTGTACATCCTGATGCACATACCGACGTGATTTACGTCTTACACGACTTAGCTGGATACCCACGCACCGACGAGACATACTGTGTTTCTTGCAAACGATACTTTTGACCAAAAATCGATAACGCCGTAAAACAGTACATCAGCCAGTGTGGGACTCTTGCAACAAGGAAAAGCCATATCAACATTAAGCACTCCTTCGACCACATTCACGCATCAGATCTTAGGAAATCATCTCCGTGGGACCAATGGGACCATATGTCACTTCGCGCCAAAATAACCGGTTTATACTGGCTATCACCGATCGCTTCGGTAGATGGGTTGAGACCTTCCCGACGCCCGATGCTTAATCAAGCACCGTCATCAACCTGCTCAAAAACGAAGTCATCTTCTAATATGGGTACCTAAGGGTGATTCTCACAGACAACGGGTCACAATTCTTATCTCGACGATGGGACCGGACACTGGATCAATGAGGCGGTCATCACTAGACCACAGCGATATTCCACTTGACAATAACATGTCCGCCTTAGGCGCATTTATTGATATTGAGGGTGCGTTCAGCGAAACTACTTTCGCAAGCATCGATAGAGCTCTACGGACACATGGAGCTGAGGACACCCTTCGGCAGTTTACCATGCAGATTCTGCAATGTCGACGGGTACACATAAATGTGGGGGAAACCTCAGTAATTAGGGTGGTGGATAAAGGCTGTCCCCAGGGGGGCGTGCTGTCACCGCTACTATGGAATTTAGTAGTGGACAGCCTTCTCCAACGTCTTAATGAGGCAGGTTTCTTCACGATAGGTTACGCCGACGACTTAGCTATTCTAATAGTCGGCAAATTCGAACAAGTGCTGTGTAATTTGATGCAAGCAGCACTAAGGATCACGGAGCTCTGGTGCTCCGACAACTTTTTAACCATCAACCCCAACAAAACGGCGTTGGTGTTGTTTTCCAATAAAAGGAAGCTGACGGTAACTAAATTGCCAATGCTCTTCCAAACTTCCCTACCCTTATCAGCAGAAGTCAAGTATCTGGGCATTATACTTGATAAGAAGCTGAACTGGGCCAAACACCTACAAATGAAAACTAGCAAAGCCAACCAAGTGTTCTGGCAATGCAAACGTGCCATAGGCAAACTTTGGGGTCTCCACCAAAGGCTGTCCTGTGGCTATACATCATGGTAGTAAGGCCGATGCTCTGTTATGGCGCTGTAGTCTGGTGGCGCAGGACCAGACTGGCCCATACAGTCCAAGACCTTACTCATATCCAAAGGGTGGCTTGTCTAAACATTACAGGTGCATTGCGTTCCACACCTACTGCAGCCTTAGAAGCCATCTTAGGCCTCCCTCCGCTGGACCTACATGTGGAGGAGGTGGCTTTGAGAGCGGCAATGAGGCTGCGGTTCAAAGGTCTATGGATCGATAAGGAGGCGGTGGTAGACACCACAACATACTAAGAGAGGCGGTGCGGAACACACCTATCTTGGGAGGAGTGGTTGATTCGATCGCACCCATAATCATTTCCAGGAGGCGCTTTGGGGTTTGTCTAAACACTGAGGACGCCTCCTTAACGGAGATCTCCATCTACACAGATGGCTCCAAAACAAATGAAGGTACCGGGGCAGGCATTTTCTCCGATGACCTAGACCTTCATGAAAGTGTTGCGCTGGGCAGGCTGGTAACTGTCTTCCAAGCGGAGGTCATAGCCATCATGCACGGCGCTAACGCCATACTGGAACGTGGAATCCAGAACAAAGCTATACGCATCTTGAGCGATAGTAGAGCAGCTCTTCTGAGCTTAAACAAGCAGAAGCTTCTCTCGGGGTGGTATACCAATGCCATCGTGTTCTCGAGCTCGTTTCTGATACAAACGCCCTTGAACTGGTTTGGATCAAAGGGCATTCAGGAGTACATGGTAACGAACAGGCAGATTCTTTGGCGAGGCAGGAGCGGCTCGGGGTTTTGTCGGCCATGAGCCATCGGTTGCTATTGCGCCATCTGTGGTGTTCTCCATGATAAGACAAATAACCCACCGCCGTCACAAGGATAGGTGGGCTTGTACATCAAGCTGCCGGCAGGCAAAATGTTTATAAGGTCTCCCATGACCAAAATAGAAAAATTTGTCATACGCTTGCCAAGACAGAAACTACGGCTACTAGTAGGTATTCTGTCCGGGCATTGCACTTTAAGGAAGCACCTGCACAGGATGGGTCTGTCAGACAACCCCACCTGTCGCGGTTGTCAACAGGAGGATGAGACGGCGGAACACATTCTGTGCACCTGTCCGGTACTCGCCCGACTTCGAGGATCCATGCTGGGGGACTTTTGGCCCGAGAAGGCCGGAATTCGAGACACCCCCTGGTCCGACATCCTCAAATTCACCTGCAAGGTCGGGTGGTTGAGCAATGAAGGACCAACCTAGGGCAAGGAAGGCAGCACAATGGGCCCACCAGGAGGCCTAAGTGCGCGTGGCTTTAAGTCACCCTTCCCAAGTTAATCAATCAATCAATCCACTTGCAAGTCAACCCAGTCGGACGCTGGAACCAAGAGATAAAGAAAGCACTACGAGCATTCGCGACCTATTACGATGAGCTACCAGAAATCATGTCAATTAACCAGGCGAAATGTGGCCCTCCTACATTTGATTTTCCAATGCTCCACCCAAAGGTACTACATTGACCAAGAAGTGAGTTTTTTTACCTGGAAATTTTGAATTTTACCCAACCCTTGCTGCTGCAAGCAAGGTAGGGATCTTAAACGTGCGTGACAACACACACGCGAGACCTCCATTTAACCTCCCATCCGAACAAGAGCGGATTTTTGTAAAAAATATTTGCCTAACATTTTTCAAGCGGACCGTGTCGGGATTTAAACCCGGGCCCTTGAGCATAGTACAGAGAAATGCGGCCACGGGAACTACAGCCAGTTACGCCCTAATAAGATACGAATTACCCCGTCCGGGAGACCTCCACCGCCCAGTTGTACTCAACCACGGAGGAGCCCGACTCCGCCGTATTCAATAAATACAAGAACGCAAACGCCGCTACAGGAGCAGATATGCCGACAGCAAGAACCCCGCCCTATCCTTGCCCGGCGATATGGTTGTGATTCAAATTTATCTGACATTCAAGAGTCGGTTTGAAACCAAAATAGACCAGACCCCATCGAATCCAAAGAAGAGCCAGGCCCAACATCTACTGGGTTCTACTTAAACGGGGAGATATAAAGATCTACGCCAAAGACATACGACATACACCCACTAGAGCACAACCACCACGCATCGACCTAGCCGCACAACACCCTTCAGCGCGGGGGGGGAGGCATATCAAACCACACGTTCTGAAAACAGAACAAATCCACGAAAACACAGTGAAAACAGTAAAACCATTAACTTCAAATCCAGAACTTACATTCGTCAATGACATTACCTCTAAACCAAACCAAAGGGGGAAAGAGAGTATAAAAGAAGCACCGCATTCAACTGCCACGCATTCGCTCAAAGCTCTTCATAGCCTAAGAAAGCAACTGCAGCGCCAACCCATAGCCTGCCACCATCGACACTCTCCAATAGCCTGTTAACTTCCACGCCTTAACCAGCGGCGCTTAACCATAGCCTATTGATGCCGACGCCTCAACGAGTGGTGCGCTGCACCACGACTCAGAGGCTTTCATCACACCTATACCTGTGAGACTCACCGATGGAGTCCGTCCGAGCTGCCTCCTGACCCCTCCGTCTGACCAACTATCGTAACGACCCTAAATACGTTTGCCAGAGCTACCTCTAAGACAGCTTTCATGTGGAGTATGATGAAGACCTGTTTTTTTTTATAATACAAGGTAACAAGAGTACATCTCTTGTGTCCTTTGTTTGTTTTAACAATACTGTTTCTTTCTGCATTTCCGCAGTGAATGCGATATTTTTCTCTACGGGTTTCCAAGTTCTCCCTTAAGGTACTGCTTGCTTTTCTTGAGCTTAGGACTTGGCGGCGCCCCTTTATTTTAAGTAGTAATGTGTCAGTTCCAATTGTTGTTTTTAAAGTTAAAAAGAATTAAAGTTAACTTAAGTAAACCCACGGTCATTCCTCATAGCTCTACCCAAGGAATAAACGATTAGCTTAGGCAGAAGACTGTCGATTTCCCTTTTGACACAGAGACTTTGAATTTAAATACTCTCGTTGCTATCGAGAGTAATTAAAATAAATAACACTAGTACTTTTGTTTTATTTTTGTTAATTTTTATCAAAACATTATTTAAAAGTATTCTGAAATAAATTTCATTCTATTAAAAGTACTTAATGCAAAACGTAAATGCAAATCGTAAATCGAAAGAGTATTTCAATTTATAGATTCTTCAAAAATATAGACTCACAAGTAGCAAAAGAACCAATAAATCAAAGTAAATCACAATCGTAAAATGAACAGATGGAAGATAATTATCTTCAATATAAATAATATGAATGAGCATTCCAGTTAGTGATCCATAATGTGAGATAAAGCATTCAACAACTTACAAACCAATAGATAACGATTGTAAAACAAACAAAGGTAGCAATTTAGATAAGATAATGACCTAATTAAACCGTAGAAGGTCAATTGCCAAGAAAAGTTACAGCAGCTGCATGAATGAAACTAGACACATAGATGTTTCTGATATCTTAATGACGTAGGAAATTTATACGATATAAACCTATTCAAGAATAAAAACGTGATCAATTGTCAATTAATTGAGTTTAGTTCTCATTGGTGTATTACTACACTTTTAAAAATATCTGGCAATAAATAATAATGAGTTTTAAAGCTATGAACGTATAACAATCGATGTTGTGAATTGATTTTAATTTGAGTACGAAGCACAAAGTGGTTTAAAGAATGAATGGGGATAAAATTCTGCAAATAGAAAAATTATATATGAATTTTTTAAAGGCAATTATTGGTAAATTCTTTTAAAGAAATAGTGAAGAATATATTAGATGAAAATGAAACATGTATATGGATATGGAGGTTTAATTAATTACACGATTTGGACGTCGACAATTATATCATTACCAGCATAATCTAATGATGAAAGCAAGTATATATTATTGTTGTACATCTTTTATAAGACATTTTGTTCGCTATATTTATTTAAATAGGTTCGATTACATAAAAATTTGCGTTATAATTTTTTTTGCAAGTGGATCTGAAATTTGACCATTATAAGAGGATGTATTAAATGTATCTGATCAGCTACATTCGACTTTGAGGTATAAAGGATTATTCAAATTATACATTATCATTTCCAAATATTTGTACATAGTGTGATTTACATTTGTGAAATACTAATTAGAAAGAGATATTTTATGTACTTTATGCCAGTGTCTCGTAGTTATAAATTCCTTTAGATGCTAATGATATTGGATTGTAATTAATGTTTGTATGTAAAGATTTTTTTTGGTTAATGCGTGTTAATGAGTATTTTGATGTAATTATAAGTTTGATGTTGGATTCTCGTTGATTCAATTAGACTAAGGTAGCAAGGTCATTCAGGCATTGCCGAACAATAATTCTGAGCACTTTTGTTGGCTCTCAACGTCCGGCCGTGTATATATATGGCTGTGGTAAGGGGTTGTTTAGGGGTGTATTGAGTAGTAAGGGTCGAGTAGTAAATGTAAATAGCAATGGGAATCAGAAAACTGCATTTACTTAGCAGAAAAATAAGCAATTCGTACATTATGTAATTAGCAAGCATTTAACACCATGTATATAGACCGTCATTAACTTTAAACAATACCAGCGAGCACATCTTTCGATAATAGAACGCGCATTCAGCAGAGAAATAATCGTACATGTAATTAAAACTACGTTGAGAATGTTTAACAAATTTATAAAATAAAAGACGCAGAAGATAAGCCAAAACCTAATAAATCCTCATGCAATTACGCTTTGATAAGAAAACGTACTTTCAAATAAGTAAATACATAAACGAAAACAGCACTAGAGTTACATCATTTATTTTTGTACAATTATCCAAAAGCATTATCTATACAAAACAACAGACGTAAGTTAAAGCCTGGCCACGATAACAAATAATAAGGTATCAAAGATCGCATATAAACAACCATTATACGAAAATCCAAAAGAGTTTCATCAGAAGTCAGCTTGAAATATTAAAGACAAAACGTGGTTGGTTGCGACAATCTACAAGACTGCAGATGTAGTGGGAAAAGCTATTTAACACCCACCGGTAATAAGGCAGGTCAGTTTCCACTTGAAGCAGGTTGAATCCACATCACTTTTAACCAGAAATCTACGCGTAAGATAAATAACATTTATAATATAGTGAAAATAATGCTACATAAAAATTGTGTTAAGAATATATGAAAAGTTTTTGCCGTTTTTTTCAGAAAACGTAAGTAGAGATTGGTTAATTAATTGGAATTAAATATTTTTAATAATATAGGGCAACTAATAGGCTTCCAGTCAAATTCTGGTCTATTTCTGGTTCACTTATAAAACAATTCCAATCTGCGTCGAAAACAATTCTAATTTTAATTCTGGGAAAAGATTCAAAGCATATGCAAAGAAATATCGAATAAAGCAACGAGATGATTTTTTGGAAAACAAGGGGTAACCGTATTTAAATATTGGTTCAACAAAGCAGAGCATTGGTATTCGAATGAGGACAGCAAGGAGCTGTTGATCCACAACAAGAAACAACATATCAGGAGATCACACGTCAGATCCACTTAATTTTAAGAAATCTTTTCAATTTAAATTTTAATAGTGAATTTATTCAATTTATTCAAAACTTGTAAAGAGTCAACAGGAACATTGCATGCGTTTAAACTTACGTAATAAATCATAATGAGGTCTCAAACGTTCCAGATTTTTTTGTAAAGATGTCGTTTTTGGTGACTTTATTTTAAACTAAAAGTATATAAATTTTGGGATTAAATAATCCATATGATATTAATTGAATCATGGGTGTATTTAAAGAATTTCAAAAATTGTAAATATTATTTCCTTTCATTATATGAATGTTGATTGTCTTCGTTTTATCAATTCAAACAGGTAATCATAAAAGGGGTCAAAGAAAATTGATTATCGTAACGTTGTGCACTCTGTGTAGATTAAAAAGGGCTAGCCGTGGCATAATAATAAAAGTAAAAGATTAAAGTGAGAAACACAGAGCGGTGGCGTTCAGTCAGATCGTTTATTACACCGAGTACGGCGTTATCATATCAATATATATATATATATATATATATATATATATATATACATATATATATATATATATATATATATATATATATATTGCCGTGTTTGTCTGGTAAAAGCCTCACCAACAAAAATATATTCGAAAATTTTATTAATTTACCAAAATCAAACATAAATTTCACACAATAGTACATTAATCAAAAATTAATAAATTTCTTACCCAGATTCCTCTCTTCCTTGGTTGAATTGCTTTCTTCAACTGCTTCCCTGGCTAGCTCAGTTGGGCCTCCTCTTGGATACCTAGATTTACCCTCATATTCTCTATCGTTCACGCACACTCTCAATAAAACCCCAAAATAATACAACAATCATACAATATCTATTTTCCACTATATACAAATAAAACTTCAAAATTATATACATCTCTGTGGTCAAGTTACACCTCAATAAATTCTATTTAGTAAAGTCTAGAATTTTAACTAGCAATATCAAACACATTGAATGTACCCTGAGTAAATGGACCCTGAATAATACTTTACCTTTCTTTCTGTATTTATAATTAATTTCAATTAAGCAACTCTGAAGTATGGTGAGCTCATGATAACCCAGTTAATTATGATTAATGTATGCTCTTTACTTGGCATATTCTTATTACAAACACAACAAAAACCAATGTACTCATAACAAAAAATATTTGAATTCCTGAGGAATGTTAATCAGCTTTATATACACCTTTATATTTTGATTTATATACTACAATAAAAGTTAGTTATACGTATTACTTTCAATACGCCAAATAATGTAAAATACCATCATAGTTCACTCTCACCCATCACAATAACCTTCATAGTTTATCAACAACAACAAATTCTAAAGCGTTACCTGGAATTTCTTGAAGATTCCTGCTCCGTTGATGATGATGCCATTAAGTTGTTTTGTGGCACTGCTCTGCTCTGCTGTCCCCCTCCAGATATTAGTAGTTGAACACCTTCTAAGTAATGTTGCAATGCTGTTCATACACGATACATCCAACTCCAAATCCAATTATTACTTTTCTTTTATTTTAATTTAGATCAATTCACGTTACATAACGTCACTACACGAGTTTGTTAAAAAAAATATATGTGGCACCTCAATAAAATTTAGACTCGGCACTATCCGCGACCAAATTATGAGGCTAACATCGTGCTATTTAATTTAAAATAATTTCCTATACTTATAAGCTCGTGGTAACTTCGGTACGTAGTCTGAAGCGATCAAAATACTAAGGGCCTTTTATTCATTTACAAAAAGTTTTTATACATTTTACGATGCCACCTCTCGGCCGCATTTCACGCGAAGTCCTTCATTTACAATAATATTTCTTAAAATTTTGGGTTCAACCGTCTTCTAAATCCCCGAAATTCAGCGCGTCGTTACGATATTTTTTGAAAAATTAACATTCAATATTCCCGTGTTTGTCTGATGTACAACTAACGATATCGACCAATAGTCTATGCATTGAGGTCTTACAAATCCCGCCTATATTAACGCTGTCCCTTGCTTATGCATATCCTACGTCTTCTTCTAACCTTGTTTGAGTGGTAGAAATCGATATTCCTGTCCATCTGCTATCTAACCCCACGTGGACTAGCATACGTGCTTTAAATAACTCCTTATTAGCGTTTAATGCGAAAACATCCGACCGTCTGTATAATATACCTAGAATCTTGAGTTTTATCTACACTAAATAAGTGAAACCTGACATTTAGAAAACATGCAGGTGTTTAATTAACAATCGTTTTAAAATAACATTTCTAGGATTTCGCTTTTCGAAGTATTTCATATCCAACGGTTGTTCGTTTGTTAGCAACGCGTTTCACCTTGGTATTATCGATTTTTACACGCTCTTAATCGTTTTAAACGTTATATTCCTTTGAATTCAACTCAATTAAATTAAATAATTATTTCCATTGGCTTATGCAATTTATTTTCTTTACGTACCTATTAAAATTCTTAATCCCTAATTATAAAATAATGGTAATACTTGATACTTTAAATTGAATAAAATGAGATAAATTTCGCACTTAAATTTTGGTTGTTTCCTTTATACAGGGTGTTTTGAAATTGCCTTGTTTATATTTACGTTTAACCCTTTAAAACCACTACATATATATATATATATATATATATATATATATATTGCTGTGATACCTTTAAAATCCGTGAACTACGCTTTTCGCCTCGGCTGCTCACCTAATGTTATAAACCTCCTCATTCATAACAAAAAAACAACACATTCCTACCAAAAACATCAACGTTAACTCTATTTACATCAATATTCAGAATACATTAAATTTTCAAATTAAATTTCAGCATAAAATTCAGTTTTCAAAAAAAAATTTCAAGATTAATTTTATTATCATTTTACTGTGCATCCAGAATTAAAGTCCTTGTTGGATGCCTAGTAATTAATATAACAATATAAGCAGACCGGAGTCTGAGTATAAAGGAGCATCTACCACCCCTTTACGTTAATTAACCAGGTTCGTCTAATTGAGCTCAAAGACATACCCAAATTTTCATCATATTCCCGAACATCAAAACAAAATACCCTTTTAACTTAAACAAGCAAATTTCATCTTAAAATTAAACTTTTATGGTTAGAACAATTTCACTAATGTCCATTTAAAGTAAATCAATTATAAAGTCATTCAATACACACAAAATGTCAAACAAAATAGTATAATTTACCTGAAGGTTACTGTCCTCGTAGCTTCAAAGTATCGTTTCTTTAGTTAATCACACCATTCAACAGGATTATATTTACGGCTTCTGATTCTCTACGCTTTTAAAATTTTCTCCATCACCATCCATTCAAAGTCGTTTCTGGGCCTTTCCGGAACTCATCTGTGTTTATCTGACCCTTGTTTCATGGATCCAGACACGTATTTGAACCATTTAATTATTAACACCCCGAAAATAGCAAAGAAATTCATGCTTCTGTCACCAATATACGCCAAAACTGCCTACTTTTGTGTATACATTCGTCGTTGTAAATTTTGCTAATTGGTACAGTGAAACTAAATTTTATTACCTTGTATCTAAGTGCACTAAAGTACATTCATGTTAGCACGTAAATAACAAGCTATTTTGAATCACTAAAATATACTAGCAAACTTTAAA
Organism: Platerodrilus igneus; assembly: GCA_036346225.1. Classification (NCBI taxonomy): domain Eukaryota; kingdom Metazoa; phylum Arthropoda; class Insecta; order Coleoptera; family Lycidae; genus Platerodrilus; species Platerodrilus igneus. Next base: position 4,018,377 of record JARFIW010001031.1, read on the forward strand.
TTATTTAATCAAACTAAAATGCACGGTTTAACATCTTCAATCAAGTCGCGTATGTACGAGCTTTTAACGCATCGAATCGTCAAAAGTCTTAAGAGAGCTTGTTTATCTTCATCTCGGTATATATAGCAAAAGCCTGTCTGTCGGTCGGTTCCCCAAAACGGGTAATTCTAAAGAATTTCTCATGCCATGTTCCCAGTCTGCCGCTCACGCGTCGATTTTACGAATTTTCACTCGCCCCATTTAAATCTCAGAAAATTTCCACACGGCACGCAAGCATGTCCGAGAAAAACTAATTAATTTTGTACAGAAATCGTTGTTCTACCTCTGATATTTGCATCCTATTTTTAACCAATTGTGACCCCGTGACGTTGCTTAAATCCCGCCTTTTACAATATGTGTCTTTGCTTGACGCATTTTCTCTTTCCTTCTCTACCGTGTTCTTATTGGTGCAACTTGATATACTTTATTATCGATTATTTTAGTCCACATGGAGTGTGAAATACCCAGCTTTAGCAATTCTCGTAACTATTATGCGACGTTTTCCCAAGATTCTTTGAAACATTAATTATCTGCAAACTTTACGCCGAATGTGACATTTAAACTACGCAGGTGTTCAAATATAACATTAATTCTCAGAGCCTTATTCCGTGGTATTTTAATCTTGGGTTTTTACAAGTTTCTATAGGTATTATATGTTATTAACGGTTTAATTAACTCCAATTAAAATTGATTTCTATCCTTTTCATTTTTAGCGAATACACCTTAAATATTAATTATTATACGTACACTTTGTTTTACTACCGGTTACTTAAAATAGGGTTAATTAATATAAACTTTGCACGTAATTTCTCTTTGTTTAGGAATAATTACATTACACGCAGAGCTTTTCAATACTGCTTCTTTTGATATAAAGCGTCTTATAAATAATTTAAATTTCTTATTTTTACTGAAACAACCGAGTTTATTTATGCTTCATGGTTTTAATAACGCGTATTATTTAATGAAATTCCTTATACACGGTGATTAAAATTATTTGATGTGATTATTTAATTTTCTACCCTGGTCTAAATATGAGTATTTTCCCCCTATTTGAATACAAATAATCCCACTTATTTGACTTCAAATATAAAACATTTAGACAAAAAAAAAATTACAAAAAAATTGCCTAACTCTCTCTACCCTTATCTATCTAACTTACCTACTTTGTCTCCAATCAAAAAAAAATATTTACACCTATCCTATATCCCTATCCTATTCCTAACTCTCACTTAATTCTATAAACTGAAATTATCCCTAACTTCATCCTACTCATCCATCTAATCCTATATACATCCTATATACCTATCCTATTTCTAACTTTATTCCTAACTCTCCACTAATCTTATATGAAATATCTATACTTAACCTATCTTATTTTCTTCCTACCTTTACTCTTTATTCTCATCCTAAACCTATTCCTAATTATCTCCCATATTTATCCTATACCTAGCTTTATTTTCTATAAACACTTACTTCTACTTTTCTATATACACCTATCTCTATTCTTATCCTATTTAAATTTTACTCTATTATACACCTATTTCTCTCTTCTATATCTATATTAAAATTCACCTATCTCTATCCTTTGTTCATCAAGTTATTTAAATCTAATTCTCTTCTTGACCCTCCAAGTCTTCCTTCTTACCATCCTAATACTCTTCATCCCTATCTCTCCCCCTTCTATATCTATACTTAACATCTCTATTATCTCACATACAATAAACTTATCATCCCTATTATCCTGATTTTTAAATATTGCTTCTTCTTTAGTCCCTACACTTGTCTGTTTCTCATTTATTATTGTGTCCCTTTCTGCCGACAAACCAAACGATACTACTTTACAATTCTCGATTTTTCCCTCTATGGAAAATCCTTTGTACCTTCTAGAATTTTTGTGTAATGGAATCCGCCAGAATGAATCCCTTAAATCTACTTTATTAAAAACAAACTTGCCACTTAACCTCGTCAAAAATAATTCTGCCTTCACCTGCTCCCGATATGCTGCTTCTACCCCCACTACTTCTGCATGTTTTTGTATTAAAGCTTGAACCTCTACTTTCCTTTCCTATGGACATATTATCGTGTTGATCTGTTTACCTTCATCATCTTCTACCTCTACTACATTAATACTAAACCCAGTGTCATCCTCTGTGACTTCATAACTACCCTTCCATGGCACTACCCTATCCTTAATCCTTACTACCTTCCTTTCCATATCTATCAAAACCCCTAACTGCATCATACAGTCAACACCTAAAATGCTCTGAAACTTCAGTCCAGGTACAATTACAAACTCCTGTTCACAGCTTAAACCTCCTATATCTATCCTAAGCACCACAACACTATTTACTACAGCAAACTTCTTTTTATTTGGAGCTACTAAATGGCTACGCTTTATAGGCATAATTCTATCACAAACCTTATCCCTAATTTTGCTGACGAATTCCTCCGATATTAAACTCGCCTCTGCCCCTGTATCAAGTAATACTTCTACATTATTTTCAAAAATTTCTAAATTAACAATTGGCAAACATAATTTTTCCTCAGTTTCTGGCTCTACTTCCTCCTCAATTTTGAAAAATTCACGTGGATGTTCGTATACATTTACACAGAAATCTAGTGGTCTGTCACATTCTAAAAATCCTGTCTCATCCTGTTTTCCGTGCTTGGTCCTGGTTGTCCTTCTACAACCTGTGCGTACGTCCTCCTCGTGTTAATATCCGTGTCCCTGTCTCTATTCGGCGTGCTGGTCACAGTCCCGTTTACTTCCGGTAAACTGTTCTGTCGCGTGTAACTAGGTCTTGGCGTCGGTCCCCTAGTCGCACTATTGCTCCTGTATTCCTGTCCTCGTCGTTCCCAATTCAGTCGAAAATTTCTGTTGTAGTCAGGCCGTCTCGGATAATTCGGTGTCCTGTTGTCAAACCTAACTGTGTTAACGTTTCGTTCTCGTATCTCTCTTGTCCGTCCTACACATACATCGTCATATCTCTGCAAATATTCTAAAAATGTCTCCCGTTCTGTGATGTTTTGTAAGGCCACGTGTTGTCTAATTTCAAGTTCAAAATGTCGTGATAGGTACTTAATAATCTGTCTGTCCGTCAATGGTGGATTCAGTTGTTTGGCCACACTGTACTTGCTGATGGCATATTGCTCCTAGAACCTGCAAACTCTCCCTTAAATTTTCCTGTAATCAAGTCGTCCCTAATCTGATCCTGTTTGTGATCACTCCAGTAATGTTGTAAAAATTTGTCTTCAAAGTCCTGATACGTGTCTATGTCCGGTCCTACTAAATTGTACCATGCTTCCGCGTTGTCCTTTAATAAAGCCTTTACCGTATTCAGTTTAGTCTGTTCGTCAAATAAATTTCCTCTAGATTTCTTACACTATTAATAAAAATTTGTGGATTTACCCTGTTATCGCCATAAAACTTCATGTGTTGGTCCAATGATACTCCACCTGTAGAAAATCTGGGACCATCCCCCGTTAAATTTGACATGTTGTATTTAATACTACTAACTTCACGTTCTACCCTGCCTAACTGATCCCTACATGAGTCCGTCACTTCAGTCATTTTTACATTAATCTCTTCTTCACAAAAAATGCGTACTTCGGACCTTAAATGTCCCATTTCCTGTCGAAGACCTGTAATATCACGCTCATTTTTATCAACCCTATTTTCAACTTCCCCCATTTTTACGGTAAGACTGTTTTTAAATTCTGTAAATTCTCTCGTCGATCTTTCTATTTTATTCCCTAATTCCTGATTTAATTGGTCAAATTTCCGATTTGAGTCCTCTCTCGCTCTATTCGATTCATCGCTTAGCTGTTCTAATTTTCTGTTAGACTCCTCCATCGCTCTATTCGATTCTTCCCTAGCTAATCGCATTTCCTCTAACATTCTCATCATTAACTCATTTCCTGTTTCTCCTGATTCCGTTCTCGACTGATCTCTACTGCCTCCAGCTTCTTCCATTTTCGAAATTTTCTCACACAATGCACTATCGTCACTTCCAATTTCCACTCCTTGACTCCTTAACCACTCCTTTCTCTGCATACGTTCCAATCACTCACACACACTCTAAAATACTCTTAAATTTATACACACACAAAAACTCTCTCTCTCAGATCGCCAGTTTCCTGGAATAAAATAACAAAAATTTTATTTGGAATTCGAGCCTCACTTTTGGGTCGCCAAATTATGCTGTGAAACCTCCATCATCCGTGAACTACGCTTTTCGCCTCGGCTGCTCACCTAATGTTATAAACCTCCTCATTCATAACAAAAAAACAACACATTCCTACCAAAAACATCAACGTTAACTCTATTTACATCAATATTCAGAATACATTAAATTTTCAAATTAAATTTCAGCATAAAATTCAGTTTTCAAAAAAAAATTTCAAGATTAATTTTATTATCATTTTACTGTGCATCCAGAATTAAAGTCCTTGTTGGATGCCTAGTAATTAATATAACAATATAAGCAGACCGGAGTCTGAGTATAAAGGAGCATCTACCACCCCTTTACGTTAATTAACCAGGTTCGTCTAATTGAGCTCAAAGACATACCCAAATTTTCATCATATTCCCGAACATCAAAACAAAATACCCTTTTAACTTAAACAAGCAAATTTCATCTTAAAATTAAACTTTTATGGTTAGAACAATTTCACTAATGTCCATTTAAAGTAAATCAATTATAAAGTCATTCAATACACACAAAATGTCAAACAAAATAGTATAATTTACCTGAAGGTTACTGTCCGCGTAGCTTCAAAGTATCGTTTCTTTAGTTAATCACACCATTCAACAGGATTATATTTACGGCTTCTGATTCTCTACGCTTTTAAAATTTTCTCCATCACCATCCATTCAAAGTCGTTTCTGGGCCTTTCCGGAACTCATCTGTGTTTATCTGACCCTTGTTTCATGGATCCAGACACGTATTTGAACCATTTAATTATTAACACCCCGAAAAATAGCAAAGAAATTCATGCTTCTGTCACCAATATACGCCAAAACTGCCTACTTTTGTGTATACATTCGTCGTTGTAAATTTTGCTAATTGGTACAGTGAAACTAAATTTTATTACCTTGTATCTAAGTGCACTAAAGTACATTCATGTTAGCACGTAAATAACAAGCTATTTTGAATCACTAAAATATACTAGCAAACTTTAAATTATTTAATCAAACTAAAATGCACGGTTTAACATCTTCAATCAAGTCGCGTATGTACGAGCTTTTAACGCATCGAATCGTCAAAAGTCTTAAGAGAGCTTGTTTATCTTCATCTCGGTATATATAGCAAAAGCCTGTCTGTCGGTCGGTTCCCCAAAACGGGTAATTCTAAAGAATTTCTCATGCCATGTTCCCAGTCTGCCGCTCACGCGTCGATTTTACGAATTTTCACTCGCCCCATTTAAATCTCAGAAAATTTCCACACGGCACGCAAGCATGTCCGAGAAAAACTAATTAATTTTGTACAGAAATCGTTGTTCTTCCTCTGATATTTGCATCCTATTTTTAACCAATTGTGACCCCCGTGACGTTGCTTAAATCCCGCCTTTTACAATATGTGTCTTTGCTTGACGCATTTTCTCTTTCCTTCTCTACCGTGTTCTTATTGGTACAACTTGATATACTTTATTATCGATTATTTTAGTCCACATGGAGTGTGAAATACCCAGCTTTAGCAATTCTCGTAACTATTATGCGACGTTTTCCCCAAGATTCTTTGAAACATTAATTATCTGCAAACTTTACGCCGAATGTGACATTTAAACTACGCAGGTGTTCAAATATAACATTAATTCTCAGAGCCTTATTCCGTGGTATTTTAATCTTGGGTTTTTACAAGTTTCTATAGGTATTATATGTTATTAACGGTTTAATTAACTCCAATTAAAATTGATTTCTATCCTTTTCATTTTTAGCGAATACAACTTAAATATTAATTATTATACGTACACTTTGTTTTACTACCGGTTACTTAAAATAGGGTTAATTAATATAAACTTTGCACGTAATTTCTCTTTGTTTAGGAATAATTACATTACACGCAGAGCTTTTCAATATTGCTTCTTTTGATATAAAGCGTCTTATAAATAATTTAAATTTCTTATTTTTACTGAAACAACCGAGTTTATTTATGCTTCATGGTTTTAATAACGCGTATTATTTAATGAAATTCCTTATACACGGTGATTAAAATTATTTGATGTGATTATTTAATTTTCTACCCTGGCCTAAATATGAGTAATATATATATATATATATATATATATATATATATATATACTATTATGTATGGTCTGCTCAAAATTTTATAATTCAAAAATAGGAGTTAAAGGATTAATAATTGCAACCCTAATGTGGTGTTGGCCTTTTAAATGATTTTAATAAAGAAAAATTTGCACAAATGTTCCTACTCCAGTTCGAAACTCTCAACCTCTTTACGATAACTAAATCCCCAATCTGAAAATTTGTCTGTTTCTTAATTCGTCTGCATCGTTTCGCGACCTCCCTACGTTGTCTAGTCTCTGCCCTAGCTCTGGCCTGTTCTAGTAAACTGTCTATGTCCTCCACCTTGTTCTGATCTCGCCAGGGTCTTGCTGGTACCAACCCTTTGATTAACGTCACTGGACAAACCTCCGTCACTGAACTCGGTACAAAATTTAAATAATTTTCTATCTTTGGTAAATTTCGAACCCAACTATTATGTTGTCCCTCAACCGATATTCTCAAGTACTTTATGACTTCCCTAATGTAGCGTTCACATGGATTTGCTTGTGGATGTCGTATACTACAAAACCCAACTTTTATACCTTCCCCCCTTAATTTATCAATCACCCTTTTATTATTGAAATAAGTGGCGTTGTCCATCAATATCTTTTTCATCACCCCTGTCTGTTCAGTGTACTTTCTTATGCTTGTCAAAACATGTCTCGTGTTGCAGTTTCTGCCAGGGTATAATTTTACGTACTTCGAAAAGATATCCACCATCACCAAAATATGTTTATATCCGTTATGTCCTGGTATCAAGTTACTTACATAGTCGACTGCTACTATGTCCAATGGTCCTTCTGTATTAATTGCCATGTGAGTATTTTGTAACGTCATGTTTTTGTCCTTTCCTAGTAAGCATGTCCTACAACTATTTATGCTGTCTTTTACCAAAGAAATGTCGTTGTTAGTGTAAAAAGTCTCCCTAAATAATAGAAAGGTCTTTCGAATTCCAATGTGTCCGTATGTCCTGTGAATTTCTACGATCATTTTTAACGCTATCTCCTTCGATAATACTAATAAGTCTTCGTCCCCAATACGTTTTACCAAAAAGTTAGTCCTCAGATTAAAACCTTTATATTCAGCCCCATTCTGCTCGTCTAATTTAGTCCGAATGGTCATAATGTCCTCGTGTTGTTGCATGTTAATAAATTCCTGGTTTGTCCATCTACCTTCGTCTCTAAATGTCTGTAAGGCTACTAAAAATCTCTTTTTTTCACCCCCAGTTATGTTATCCTTTCTACTAAGTAAGTCTGCAGTCACGTTCTCCTTCCCTGGCTTGTGCCTAATGTCAAAGTCATATTCTTGTAGTGTTAATGCCCACCTATATAAACGGTTATTTAAAAAATCTTTCTTTTTCAAAAACGTCACCGCTGAATTATCTGACTCTATCAGAAACTGATTCCCTAACAAATAAAACCTTAATCTTTTTACTGCATACACAATAGCTAACATCTCCTTCTCGGCAGTTGAATACCTTGTCTCACATTCCTTCAGTACTCTGGAAATGAAGCATATTGGCACATCTACCCCTTTTTGTATTTGGACTAATTCCGCGCCTATCGCACGATTGGATGCATCTGTTCGTAAAATAAACCTATCTACAAAATTTGGATATTTTAACGATAATTCCTGGTAAAACCCCCTTTTCAAATCCTGAAAGGCCTTCTCTCGCTGTTCCGTCCACCTCCATTTCTCATTCTTTCTAAGTAATTCCACCAATGATAAGCACAATTCTGAATAATGTGGTATAAAACGTTTATAGTAGTTGAGAACTCCTAAAAACCCTCGCAAGCCCCTTAAATTTTTTGGTTGTTCTAAATTTTTAAGTTCGTCCAACCTTTTTTTACAAATCGTAATGCCCTCGTCACAAATTACAAATCCCAAATAACCAACTTCACGTTTGAAAAATTCACATTTCTCTACATTCAACTGTAAACCTCCTTCATCTATCCTACGTATGATTTTTGTTACATGTTCCAGGTGTTCCTCGTTACTCCTGGAGAATATCAGTATATCATCGACATAGTGCGTGCAACATTCCTCGAACTCATTTAATAACTTCTGCATGGCTCTGACCAATGCAGCTGAACTTGAAGCGAGACCAAATGGAACTACCCTATATTGAAATATTTCTCCCTCGATGCTAAAACCAGTATACTTTCGGCTATCTTCATGCAAAGGAATCAACCAAAATGAGTTTTTCAGATCTAATTTGCTAAAAACCTTTCTCCCACTAATTTTGTATAATAAATTATCCATCGATTGAGGCTGTTCATATTGTGCTTTCGTAATCAAATTTAATTTTCCGGCATCTAAACAAATTCTTATATCTAACTTATCACTAGGTTTGGGTACAACAACGATAGGATTAATAAAAGAAGTCCTTGCTGGCTCTATTATTCCATTTTTTAACATATCTTTGATTTTTGCCTTAACTCTTTCCCTCATACTATACGGAATTGGATATACCTTCGTGTAAAACCCATTTTCTTCTGTTATTTCTAACTTGTGTACATACTTAGTTGCTACCCTTGGTTCCCCATTAAATAAACCTACATGGTCATTAAATATCTCATATAATCTACCCTTTATTCCCTCGTCTATAATCCCAATCTGTCCTTCGTCAAATACCTTCTCAAATAAATTACCTAACATTATTTCATCCTGTCTTTCTAAATTACTTTCCCTAATCATTCCTGTGCCATAAACATCACTATTAATATCCATCCCTTTATTCGAACTCACATTAGGTTCCACCCAATTCTTCTTAATATTTAAAATCTGTACACTGCTATCCTTGCCATCTATTTTCATCCCAAATCTTTCTATAGCATCTATCCCTATTATAAAGTCTAAATATAACCCCGTTGCCACTAAAAACTCAGCTTCTCCTAGCTTTTCTCCCCCTATTGAAATTGGTACACAAATCATTTCATCGATTACCGATATCTTCTTTTTCATCGCAGACCACAAACTTATCCGTTTTATCTTGCAGATCCTCCCTTTTAATAACTCAGCTTGCTTGGCTACTATCTCTTTTTTTACTAGTGACAGCTCAGACCCACTATCAATTAATGCTACATATAAACAATTATTTAACTTCAAATTAACAAAAGGTAAACTTCTTCTTTTTTCACCCCTGTCTTCTAACAACGAATGCACAAAACTTAAACTACTGGTCGTACCCAAATCCACTAAACTTAAGCCTATATCTAATTCTAAATTAACAAACTTATTTACAAAATCGGCGTTTTTTTAAAACCCGATGGCTCCTCGTGTACCTGTGCTACCTCAATTAAATTCTCTGATTCACTGTTCCTGCCTGTTGTCGTCAAATGTCTTATTCCTACATTACGACTATCTCCTGGACTTTTATCTCGCTCCCTATTATATTTCAATTGTTCATTCACGCTGTGTCTACTACCATAGTACCTGCTGCCCACGTTGGAAATTATTTCTCCTGTTGAACTGTCTCCCATCTCCCCAGTCATTTCTATTCCAGTTATTTTGTAGAAAGTTGTCCCCCTGATATTGGTTTCTGTTCCAGTTATTAGTTCCCCTAAAATTGTCGTCCCTATGTACCCGTTGACCCCAATTGTTCGTCCTCCCTTGATCTCCCTGATATTGGTTTCTGTTCCCGTTATTAAATCGGTAATTGTCCCCCTGGTCCTGGTTTCTGTTCGCATTGTATTGATGTGTCATTTGTCTATCTCCGTGTCTCTGTTCATGTCCCTGATTGTCATACCTATTCCATGTTTTGAAATTTTCATGCTGATTTCGGTTTCTCCCTGTATTCCTTCCTTCCCAATATTTATCATTATTTGTTTCGAATTCCCTTGCCATATCATAGTTTCGCATTATTTCTAAGAACTCTTTTAATGTTTTTATATTTTATGTGACCACGGCCCTAGCCACTTCAGCTTCCATGTGCCTCGACAAAAACTGTATAAGCTCTTCTTCCCTAAATTTAGGAGTCAAATGTTGCGCCTGATTATAATTATCGATAATATATTCCTCTCTCGACCCCATGCTAGTTAAATATTGTCCTGTTATTAATTTAGTTCTAATTTCAGTTTGTTTTGCATTACCCCAATATTGTTCCTTAAAAAGAGTCTTAAATTGTTCGTACGTGTTGTAATTTTTTCTAATTATGCTGTGCCATTTTTCGGCATTACCCTTTAAACTAGCTCCTATCATTTGCATCCGCACCCTCTCTGGCTCACCTTCCATTATCTCGTCCAACTTTTCTAGACATAGCATTGGCTGTTCAAAACGTCTTCCCTCAAATTTTGGTAAAATCTCTCGTCCGTTTTTAAAGTACCCCTGGTCCATTGTCACTAAACGTCCCCCTTCTAATCCTGTCACTTGTTCCCTAATCACCCTATCACTACCTTCAAGTACACCTAATTTGTCATCCACCCTGTCCTTAAATCCTATTACATCAGCCCTTAATTCCCTTGAATCTTTAATTTCATCCTGAATAATTTCCATAACTTCCCTTTTTGAATTTTGAAGATTCTCTGTCTGTTTCAGATCTACTCCTACCATCTCACCCCTTAGCTCCGACAAACCTGTTACTAAATTTTCTTCGACTACTTTTACCCTGTCTTCTACTTCCATCCTTACCTCATCTCTAAACGAACCCAAACTGCTCTGTATCAACGCATTTATCCCTCCAAATTTCATCTCCATCATTTCAAATCTTTCCCTCACTTCCGCTCGTGAATTTTCAAATTTTGTCTCCATTTTCTCAAATCTTTCCCTCACTTCCGCTTGTGAATTTCTAGCCTCGTTTCTAACCTCGTTCTTCAGCTCAATTTTAAGCTCCTCCTGTGAGTTCCGCATTTCTCTTAAAAACTGCATGATGCCTAGCATGTCCCCCTCGTTCGCTGTCTCTCTGACTCCTCCAACCTGTTTTTCTACGTCCGGCTGAATTACAACCACCTCCGGCTCCACATATTCTCTACTTCCATCTCTTGCATCCCCTGCCGCTACAGTCTCCATCACCGGTTGCTCCCTCACAACAGTCTCGACACCATAAACCTTCCCTGACCTGGTGATCCTTTCCTCGTCTGACATGTTCTAATAATATTGCTTTTTCAAAATAACTCTTACTTGCCCCACCAAAATACAAATGTTCAAAACCTGCAAATAAGCTAGTTCTCTCTCTAAAGCACCACGCTTGCAACACTACTTATCGAGCCCCACCAACTTTTTATACTACTGCAACCTATTAACCTTTAACTCGCCCCACTATATTATGTATGGTCTGCTCAAAATTTTATAATTCAAATATAGGAGGATTAATAATTGCAACCCTAATGTGGTGTTGGCCTTTTAAATGATTTTAATAAAGAAAAATTTATGTTTTATCGTAGTGTTTTAAATTTAGAATAGCTTGATAGGAGTGGTAAATTAATGTTTTTAGCCTCAGTACTAACAACTACCTTTTTTTAAACCATTTTATAATGTCAAATACCAAAATACATATATATGTATATGTATATATATATATATATATATATATATTGCTGTGAAACCTCTTAAATTAACTGGTCCGTTGACTTTCTTCTGTTAATCGCCTCTCTCCTTTCCGCCTCGGCTGCTCACCTATTAAAAACTTTCATCCTCATTCATAAAAAAAAACAAACACATTCCTACCACAAACACCAACGTTAACTCTATTTACATCAATATTTATAATACATTAAATTTTCCAAAATTAAATTTCAGCATAAATTTCAGTATCAGAAAATTTCAAGATTAAATTTGTTATCATTTTAATGTGCATCCAAAATTAAAGTCCTTGTAGGATGCCTACTAATTAATATAACAATATATGCAGACCTGAGTCTGAGTACAAAGGGAGCATCTACCACCCTTTACGTTAATTAACCAGGTTCGTCTAATTGAGCTCAAAGACATACCCAAATTTTCATCATAATCCAGAACATAAATACTAAATACCCCTTTCTACTTAAACAAGAAAATGTCACCTTAAAATTAAAAATTTGCTGTTAGTACAATTTCACTACTGTCCATTTTAAATAAACAAATTATAAAGTTATTCAACACACACCACAACATCAAAGTTCGAACAAAATAGTATAATTTACCTGAAGGTTACTGCACTCGTAGCTTCAATGTACATCGTCCCTTTGTTAATCACACCATTCCACCCGGGTTATATTTACGGCTTCTGATTCTCAATGCTTTTAAAATTTTCTCCATCACCATTCATCTAAAGTTGTTTCAGGGCTTTTCCGGAACTCATCTGTGTATATCTGAACCTTGTTTTGTGGATCCAGACACGTTTATGAACCATTTAATTAATAATACCCCCGAAAAATAACAAAGAAATTCATACTTCTTTCACCAATATACGCCAAAACTGCCTACTTTTGTGTATTCATTTGTCGTTGTAAATTTTACTAATTGGTACAGTGATACTAACTTTATTACCTTGTAACTTCTTTTCTAAGTGCACTAAAGTACATTCATTGTAGCACGTAAAGAACAAACTGTTTTAAATCACCAAAATATACGAGCAAACTTTAAATTATTCTATCAAACTCGGAAAACTAAAAAGCACTGTTTAACGCATTGAATCAAGTCGCAGATCTAAGAGAGCTTGTTCATATTCACCTGGGTATATATAGAGGTTAGCCTGTCTGCCGGTCTTGTCCCCAAAACGGACAATTCTTCAGAATTTCGCATGCTAGGTTCCCATTCCGCAGCCCGGCATGCGATTTTTACGAAATTTGCACTCGCACCAGTTACATCTCAGAAATTTCGACACGGCTCGCAACGTCTGGAAATAACTAATTGAATTTTATACAGAAATGTTATTTTTACCTCTCAATTTTGCCTTTTATTTTCACCCAATCGCAACCCAGTGACGTTGCTCCACTCACGCCTTTTACTATATGTGTCTCGGTCTTGCGCATATTTTCTGTCTCCATCTACCCTGTGCTTATTGGTGCAAATTGATATTCTTTATTATCGATTATTTCAGTCCATGTGGACTGTGAAATAACCCACCTTTAGCATTTCCCGTAACTATTAAGCTACGGTTTCTCCAAGATTCTCTGTAACCATTTGTTATCTGCCAAATTTACGCAGAATGAGCCTTTTTAAAAATACGCAGGTGTTCAAACATAATACTTCTAAATAACACTTCTACGATTTGCATTTTATCTATAATCTAAGAGAGAGAAACTCATATTAACCCGGGTATATATAGTGGTTAGCCTGTCTGTCGGTTTTGTCCTCAAAACGGCCAGTTTCTAGAATTTCGTATACTATGTTCCCATCTCGACCGCCTGTGCGTCGGTTCTTATTAAATTTGCACTCGCACCAGTTAAATCTCAGAAATTTCGACACGGCTCGCAACGTCTGGGAATAACTCATTAATTTTTATACAGAAATGTTATTTTTACCTCTGAAGTTTGCCTCTTATTTTCAACCAATCGCAACCCAGTGACGTTGCTCAACTCACGCCTTTTACTATATGTGTCTCTGTCTTGCGCATATTATCTGTCTTTATCTACCCTGTTCTTATTGGTGCAAATTGATATTCTTTATTATCGATTATTTCAGTCCATGTGGACTGTGAAATAACCCACCTTTAGCATTTCCCGTAACTATTATGCGACGGTTTCTCCAACATTCTCTGTAACCATTAATTATCTGCAAAATTTACGCAGAATGAGCTTTTTAAAAATACGCAGGTGTTTAAACATAATGCTTCTAAATAACCCCTCTACGATTTGCATTTTATTGGGTTTTTACAAGTTTTTATAGATATTATATGTTACTAACGGTTCAATTAACTCCAATTAAAATAACACCCTTTAATTTTTAGTGAATCCTAATTAAATATTCAATTATTATCAGTACATTTTGTTTAATACCGGTTACTTAAAATAGGGTTAATTAATATAAATTTTGCACATAATTTCTCTTTGTTTCTTTACTAGGAATAATTAAATTACACGTAGAGCTTTTTAATACTGCTTCCTTTTTTATAGCAAGCGTCTTGTAGATGATTTAAATCTCTTATGTTTAATGAAACGAATGAATTTTTATGCTTCACGGTTCTTTAATAACGCGTACCTTTTCCCAAAGCTTCTACACGGTGATTAAAATTATTTGATGTGATTATTTAATTTTCTACCCTGATCTAAATATGAGTAATATATATATATATATATATATATATATATTCTTTAATTATATTTGTTATTCTAGCGCCTAAAGGACTAATTATTCCAAAACCCCATAAAAGATGGTATGAATTTAAATCTCCCAACTCTAGTGAGGAACGAACTCAACATCATTAAATAGTATCATTGATAACCTTATTAAACCATTGATAATTTCTGTGGGAAACAATGGTATTTCAGTAGTAATAGTGATAACGGTGCAAACCATGTCTTTAATGCAATTGAATCTCTAATTTTGGTTATTTGTTTGTTATGTATAATAAAACACTTACATTTATATTTTAATTACCTCTACTAGTTGTTTTCAGCTTTAATTTAAATTTGCTGTGAAAAATATACTGCAAATATAGGCGACACTTCAAGCATTATTTAAATTGAACGCCAATAATTGGAATGTATATTTTTTATTGTAAATTGGACTTTCACTTTGCTCCTTATTTAAAAAACAGTGTTGCTATAGCACATTCTAGTGAGATTTTTCTCCTTACAAGAAGTTATTAATTTCGCAAGTTTAATTTAAAGCTTTTTGAAGGCTTGTCGTTCTAAATGAATTATGAACCCTACCCTTAAAAGTTTCTTTGTAATTACCCTTTTAAAATAAAGGATCCAAGGCAGCAGATGTGCTATAATAATTAACGCGTATACTCTCGTACTAAAAGTAAATTTAAAGCAACTTGAAGAGGCTGTGACAACCTATCCTTCAGAGAAAAACAAATGCTGATCCTGTGTTTAAATTTAGCTTTGCACCTAGAAGACATTTTACTCCGGTTTCATATTTTAAAATTGTTCCTTTTCCACTTTTAAGAAATGAAAAAACATCATCTCTGAATGAAAGCTTTGACAAATGTTACGAACCAAACTATTACATCAACCCAAACTGTCACTTTTACAGAGTTTCCTGAAGCGGCTAATAACTAGAGATTTTTATGGCTTAGAAAAGCTGGCATAAGAAACCATGTCGCAATAACGCCGTTGTTTGCTAGAAAACGCTCAACTCAGCAATCGTTTGCTAGCTATTTAGAAAATGAAATTAGTTACCATAAAAAACTTTAAGTCGCAAATTCAAAGTCACGTACACTACAAGCAAGTTACAAAGACAAGCTGAAAAATAAGCTTACTTTTACATTTTTTGTTCAAATATGTATCTTTGCTTTCCTATCTGACCAATACAGAGCGTGTCACTTAAAACGGCCTACTTGTTACTCCTGCGCTAGAAAATATGCTAACCCAACGTGCCACTGCAAACTTCCTTCTCAAATTTAAGCAACTCCAGATAATACACATTCTATATATGTATAAATATATATTACTGTGAGGTTAACTCGCTAAATCGTCTCGGGAATCATGCCCCACTGTTGGGCTGCATAATAATGTGTAGTTTAGCTCTGGATCTTTGCCTTTGGCTGCTCCTAATAATTCCTCTTACCTAATTTCGTAAATTAATATGGACACCTAACTGTTACATCCAAAAACTTCCTCTCAATATCCTCAGGCTGAAACCTACATAGACATCCACATCAAACACACACTCAAAAATAACTCAATTGACCAAATATATCACACTAGTTAAATTAGATCCATAGTACATTTTAAAACACCATTCCTTTAAGTACATCCATAAAGGTCAATAATTTTATAATAATAATCATGCCAATTGATAACCTTTTAAACACATATTTTTATTTAAAGCAAGAGGGCGTTCCTCATACTTTACGTTACCCTTTTGGTCTTAGTATGAGCTCATAATAAAACTTTACAACTGTGCATATAGATTTCATGCACTACCAAATATCAATAAGCCCTATATACCTCTTTACAACATTTGGTTATCTGTAAATTCGTTAATTATTTTCAAAGAGCTCACTTGTGCTTTTATATATTCTAATGACTCCTTAATAACACGATAATATATATATATATATATATATATATATATATATATATATATATATATATATATATATATATATACAGTAAATAAGATGAAATAATAACCTAGACTTTTATGCAAAGCCCAAAGGATCATTTTAAATCGAGGTAGTAATTGAAAGATGGAAAATATAAGGTTTTGGACAGGACTTAAACCTTTATCTTGGTTTTACCGGAACCACGCGTTTACCTACGTCACCGAGACCGATGACGACAATTGGTAAATTTACAAATTTAAATTGTGTGCACAACTATACATAAACCTAAGTTTCAATTACGTTTGGCATTTTTGTCAATCATATCTGACATTGTCAAGTTTTGACCTATGTCAGTTATTGATAGGAAACTACGCTCAAAATTATGGCTATAAGCCAAGTATTAGGTATATAAATATTTTTATATAGAATGCTGTGTTTTCATGTATTAGAATCGAGCCTCACGAATTGGGCGTCAAGAATGCTGTGAAACCTACAAAGAGCCTATTAAATTAACTGATCCGTTGACTTTCTTCTGGTAATCGACTCTTTACTCTTTCCGCCTCGGCTGCTCACCTAGTTAAAACTTTCATCCTCAATCATAAAAAAAAACAGACACATTCCTACCACAAGCATCAACGTTAACTCTATTTAGATCAATATTCACAATACATTAAAATTTCAAAATTAAAATTCAGCATAAATTTCAGTATCAGAAAATTTCAAGATTAAATTTGTTATCATTTTAATGTGCATCCAGAATTAAAGTCCTTGTAGGATGCCTACTAATTAATATAACAATATATGCAGACCTCGGTCTGAGTACAAAGGGAGAATCTCCCACCCCTTTACGTTAATTAACCAGGTTCGTCTAATTGAGCTCAAAGACATACCCAAATTTTCGTCATAATCCAGAACATAAATACTAAATACCCCTTTCTACTTAAACAAGAAAATTTCACCTTAAAATTAAAATTTTGTTGTTAGTACAATTTCACTACTGTCCATTTTAAGTAAATCAATTATAAAGTTATTCAACACACACCAAAACATTAAAAATCGAACAACAAAGCATAAGTTACCTGAAGGTTAATGCACTCGTGGCCCCAATGTATATCGTCCTCTGTTAATCACACCAATCCAACTGGGTTATGTTTAGGTCCTCGTATTGCTGGTCGCCTTTAAAATTTTCTACACCACCATTTATCTAAAGTTGTTTCAGTGCTTTTCCGGAACTCATTTGTGTATATCTGAAGCTTGTTTTGTGGATCCAGACACGTTTACGAATCATTTAATTATTAACACCCCCGAAAAATAGCAAAGAAATTCATACTTCTTTCACAAATATACTCCAAAACTGCCTACTTTTGTGTATTCATTTGTCGTTGCAAATTTGACTAATTGGTACAGTGATACTAGACTTTATTACCTTGTATCTTCTTTTCTAAGTGCACTAAATTACATTCATTGTAGCACGTAAAGAACAAACTGTTTTAAATCACCAAAATATACGAGCAAACTGTTTAAATTATTCTATCAAAATCGGAAAACTAAAAAGCACTGTTTAACGCATTGAATCAAATCGTAAAATGTAAGAGAGAGAAACTCATATTAACCCGGGTATATATAGTGGTTAGCCTGTCTGTCGGTTTTGTCCTCAAAACGGCTAGTTTCTAGAATTTCGTATACTATGTTCCCATCTCGACCGCCTGTGCGTCGGTTCTTATTAAATTTGCACTCGCACCAGTTAAATCTCAGAAATTTCGACACAGCTCGCAACGTCTGGGAATAACTCATTAATTTTTATACAGAAATGTTATTTTTACCTCTCAAGTTTGCCTCTTATTTTCAACCAATCGCAACCCAGTGACGTTGCTCAACTCACGCCTTTTACTATATGTGTCTCTGTCTTGCGCATATTATCTGTCTCTATCTACCCTGTTCCGAGTGGTACAAATCGATATTCTTTAGTATCGGTTATTTTCAATCCATGTGGACTTGTGAAATAACCCACCTTATTAGCATTTCCCGTAAATATTAAGCAACGGTTTCTCCAACATTCTCTGTAACCATTTATTATCTGCAAATTTTACGCAGAACATAAAACATTTAAAAATACGCAGGTGTGTTCAAACGTAACATTTTAAATAACACTTCTACGATTTGACTATTATTGGGTTTTCACAAGCTTTTATGCTTATTATATTATTAATAATGGTTCCATTAACTCCAATTAAAATAATACTCTTTAATTTTTTAGTGACTCCTAATCAAATATTAATTATTATCTGTACGTTTTGTTTAATACCGGTTACTTAAAATTGAGTTAATTAATATAAATTTTGCACGTAATTTCCATTTGTTTCTTTACTCGGAATAATTATATTACACGTAGAGCATTTTAATACTGCTTCTTTTTATAGAAGGCGTCTTGTAAATAATTTAACTCCCTTATTTTAATGAAACGAATGAATTTTTATGCTTCACGGTTTTAATAACGCGTACCTTTTCCCAAAGCTTCTACACGGTGATTAAAATTATTTGATGTGATTATTTAATTTTCTACCCTGGTCTAAATATGAGTATATATATATATATATATATATATATATATATATATATATATATATATATATTGCTATGTTTAAACAAGAATTGGAATTATCTATCTCCGACGTTGGGCCACCTTATTAATATTGCTATAAACTCCCTCCAGGAACTTAATTGGATTTTATCTTGAACCTACCTTGTCGACCAATAACAAAATTTGATATGTTACCGCCTTACTCGTTATCAATTTCGTATTCAACTTATAGCTCCTCCTTGATTGTTTAAATTATCAAATCACTCCCATTAACTTTATCTTATGACCTCGACTAGTATTTATTTGGAATTATAAACTAAAGTTAATTTGATTCTATATAATGAAACAAATATTATGTACAGTTTTTGTAAATTATTTAAAATACACTTTTCAATTAATTAATGTTGTAAATCTCATTTATTAAAAATCAGATATTGTTTAATCAAACCCAAAGTCACCAAAAAACCTATTATTTTTATAAAAAAAAGAAGTGTGGAACGTTCAAAACCTCTTATCATATCACGCACTTTATACGTATGCAAGTCCTCTGTTTTGTTGACTTTTTCACATTCATTTATATTAAGCAAATTCAATATTCAAATTAAAAAATAGAAAAATAATGTCTTATAACTAAAAATCTAACCTGGTCTATTTTCTTCGCTATTTCCTTCTCGCAATTGACGCATCAGCTAATATTTCCCATGTATTAAGCCATCCATTTGAATAAAAATTATTTTCCCCCAATTCAGGATTATTACATGCCCATTCGAAATATTGTCTATCCACACGCTTGAACCATTGCATTTAAATTATTGCCATCACCCTCTGGACTACCATTATTAACTTATACTTATGCACCCTAATTTATTGTCATCTCATTCAGACTTATTATTTCTTATCAATTTCCCCAAACTTAGAATTGGATTATCATCCTCCCCAAACTCGAACTTGGAATTCTTATTCTTCCCGGACTCGAAATTTGTATTGTTGTTCTTCCCCGGACTCAGAATTGGACTTGGATTATTCTTCCAGGACTCGGAATTGTATTGTTATTTTTCCCCGGACTCAGAAATTGTATTATTATTTTTCCCGGACTTGAATTATTTTCCCCGGACTTAGAAGCCCTATTATTATTGTGTTTTAGCTTAAATAAATTCCCCAAAATCTACTTACGTTTAATCGGCAATCATAATTTTCATCTTCGCACTTACACAATTTTTCACTTTAAATTATTATTACGTAGCACACTTTATTTCAGAGTGGCGCACCTCGGCCTTTGTTGAGTTAAAAACTGAGTTCGTTATCACTGTACCGGTTAATATATCATTGATCTCCTACTCCGTTAGTGGGTATGGTCTACAAAACTCGTCGCTAATTATAACCAATCAAATCTTTGCATTTAAAGTAGTTTCTGATGTAATGCTTTCCAATAATTGTGGCCTGCTCGCAGGTGCTTCGTTATCAAACATGCGGTGTTTTGACGAATCTAATCGCTTTTTCATAAACAACTGATGCAATTCGACTTTTAATTTTCATTTATGCATGTCATTTACGCAATTTTTAATCTCCTTTCTTATTAAAAATGATTAACTATTTTATACGCAGTTACACTATGCTTCTTGAAGCTCTATTTCTTATCTCCGCATTAACCTAATTGTCTGGAACTCTTTTGAATACGTGTTTAATTACACTTTATTATGTTTACTTACAAAATACACGTGCTTCCACTGAAAAATATCGTTATTTGCTTTACCTAAATTAACTAAAACTCTACAGGGTATTAAATATCTACTATTTACTTAATGCCTGTATTTCTACGCTAACTATGCGTCTTTGTGTGTCTATATGCGTCGCTTAAAACTACTTATACTTTATATACAGGGTGTTGACTGCTTCCTATTTACAAACTATCTCCATTTCTCAATTTTCTATTAAATAACTGCAGTTTTTCTGCTTCCTATTATAATTTCTCATTCCTAAACGACTTTTACTATAAAGTACACCGTTAAACAACCCCTTATCACAGCAATATATATATATATATATATTGCTATAATTATAGGGTAGTTTAAGAGTAGGTTAAGTCACAGGGGTCGTAGAATAACTAAAAGAAACTTCCAGTTAACAAAAGCACATAACTACAGAGATTATAAGTGTAAATAGGTCACTATACATATTGTTAGTTGAGAGCACACTGTATATAATAGTAAAAGAGATTAAACTTATAGAAATAGAAATATTCAAGAGTAGTTACAAGTTAAGATAAGATTTGAAAACGTAACAAAATGCATCAAAATTAAATCAACGGGAAACCTATATGAATTGGCTTGATAAATATTTAACAAGTGCGTCAAATATATCATTATGAGAATGCACCTTTCAAAGACTATTCCACAGAAGACCAAAACTATTAATACAAAATTGTGTCCAAACCAATTCTTTGTCTTAGTTATGTACGGGTAGAATGGGTTAATGGCGTAAAATTAGCCACAAATAAATTGAGTTCACACAAACACACGCCCACACACACACGCGCACACACGCATACACGCACAAGCACGCGTATGCGCACGCGCCCGCACGCGCACACACACACCCGCACGCACACACGCACGCACACACGCGCGCGCGCATACACACACACACCCATCCACCCGCCCACCCGTCTACACACCACAATTTCTTCCCCAAGATCAAATCTGCATTAAAAAGAGATTTTAGAAAAACTGCAAAAGAGAAAGCTATACGCGTCATGAGCATGCACACAGCAGACGATTTCCAGCACTGTTTTGAACTATGGAAGATCGTACGAAGCGGTGTAGGATCGCTGTGGCGAGGTGTGTATTGAAGGGGATATTAATTAAATATGTGTAAATTTAAAATAAGAAGCTTTTTGTAATAAAACGCATTATTGTCGCCTAACAATATGTACGAAAATCGGTCATGTTAAACATATCTACGTGACATTGATTTCACATATTCAATCGCCGACGCACACACCCGCTATTTCTAAAATCTTGGGTTGGTTGTTCTGCAATCGGCTTAAAACCGCCTCCAACGCCTAATACCTCATCATTTTAATGTTCCCATTTGTTCAAAGATAGAAGTAATCAATATGAGTTGGAGGTGATAGGAGCCATATAAGATTTTGACCGAATACCCTTATTTGTATTCTACTAACAACAAGGTTTTTAATTAATAGCTATCTAGAAGCGAGATAATTTTTACAAAACGCTTTAATATCCAGATACTTAAAAAAGCCTAAACATACGCTTTTATGTTCGCATTTTTCTGCTAACATAACTCCGTCAATACATCCCTTAACGCTTCAAATACAATTATATTACTAAACTTAGTTACCTTTGTAGTGTTTGCCATGCTCTAGTTCTCAAGTGGCAATTTTATCGGTCCTGTTTCGTTTCTCGTCAAGATTACTTTACAACTTTGTAATATAACAAAGCTGTAGAAAATTGCTTTGAATATATACAATTCTGTAGTTTTATTTCTGTCTTGCAATAAAAATTCATATCCTTTTTTACATGATATTAAATGGTATTACAGATTAAATATTTTACTCAAACTTAGAATAGCTTGCTTAATTGCGGTAACTAAAGCAATTTTTCTGTTCCTTTGTAAACGAATAGCTAGCTCAATAAGCAAGAGGGACTTAGCGTAAGTTTAAAAAACGCATGTTGACAAATGGTACTGAAGAGCAAGATTCCTATATTTGGTCATAGAGTCAAGATATAGTACGTTGTTGCCATCCTTTTGCTGAAGAACTCTGTAAAAACGAAAGAGCAGCTAACTGAGCTACACTTCAAGAAGAGCTTGAACGTGGAAGTTTAAATGACATAACATAATTTAAGTGAAGGAGTGGAGCGCCACTACTCTTTCACACAGAATCATACAGATGAAGTTGTTCTGAATAAAAGCACGAGAACCTTTACTAAATTTAACCTTTGCAAATATAACTGGCACCTCGGCAAGTCTGTGACACTTGTTTACCATCTGACAGTTTCCGAGTAGTAGTTGGCTTCTTAACGTCTCATGCAATTCTTGTTCGACTTCAAATACTTTCACCATGTGATACATCACGCCGCTGGGTGTGTAGGTCCTCATGTCCAATCTTGCTGTAGGTAATAGATGGCTCGTGGCGTAGTGGTAGTGTGACTACAGCAGTCCGGTTCGGATCGACACGGTCCGCTTGAAAAATGTTATGCGAGCATTTTTCACAATACACCTCGTTCGGATGAGAGGTAAAATGGAGGTCCCGTGTGTGATGTTGTCACGCACGTTAAAGATCTACTTGCTTGAACAGCAAGGTTTCGGCAAATTAACATTTCCAGGTATAAAAAACTTGCTTCCTGGCCAATGTAGTACCTTCGGGTGAAGCATTGGAAAATCACATGTAATGTAGGTAATAGCAAGATAATAATTAAGCGATAATTATAGCCAGCACTAGACACGTCATTAGGATGACAGCAAATACACCATACCTTACATGTAATTTTCCAATGCTCCACCCGAAGGTACTACATTGGCCAAGAAGCGAGTTCTTTTTACCTGGAAAATTTGGAATTTTGCCGAACCCTTGCTGTTCCAAGCAAAGTAGGGATCTTTAACGTGCGCGACAACACACACACACTGGACCTCAATTTTACCTCTCATCCGAACGAGGGTGTATTTTTGTGAAAAATGCTCGCCTAACATTTTTCAAGCGGACCGTGTCGGGATTCGAACCCGGGACCTTGGGCGTAGTAGTCATACACATACCACTACGCCACGGAGCCGCTCAAATACACCATACCTCGTGCAACTCCTTCACGAGCTGTACAGGCCCCTCACGGTAGAATATCTACTACAGAAATTCTTCCCATCGGATAATCCCGAGGAGGGTGAGGGGTCGCACGATTTAGTACGTCGGGAAGCTACAGAGGCGCCAGGGACAGTTGCCGAAAAGGCAATCCTTAGTCACGAGGTCGTATGGGCTCTTAGGATGATGAACCCTAAGAAGGCACCGGGACATGACGCATCACTTCAGATGTAGCTCTAGAGGCGTGTCTGTTAGCCCCGTGTGTCTTCACCGGGTTATTTAATCTTTGTTTAGAAAGGAGCGTATTTCCCCGTTGCTGGAAAACCCGGAACGTGAAATTTTTACCTAAATCCAAAGAGGCAGATGCGTCAGACCCGGGCAGCTATCGTCCAAATAGCTTACTACCGTTGCCGGGGATGCTTTAGATCGCGTTATGACCACGCGAGTTGAGCACTTAGTGCGGGACAGCGGCGGTTTTAATAACCGACAGTTCGGTTTTATGGAGGAAAAGTCGATAATCGACGCAGTAGAGTTTTTTGTCGGGAAAAATAAGCAGGCGAGATATGCAAGAGAGCATTGTGTCGTTGTTGCTTTGGACATTTGATGCTGCCTGATGGCCATTGATCGTTTGCGAATTGGAAAGTAGGGGTTGTCCGCGAACCTTGATGGCTTTGGTCAACGTTTATTTTTCGGGGCGATTGGCACAGGTTGAAATTCCGGGTGAAATATTGTCGCGCGTGGTGGAAAGGGGATGCCCGCAGGGGTCATGCTCTGTTCCCGCATTTTGGAGTAGAAGAAGAAGGGTCAGGTTGCCCACGGGATGTTCAATCGTTAGGTTTGCAGATGATACACTTTTAATTGTCAGATCGCGCTGATTAATGGATATGCGCACAAAGCCGAACGAGGCGCTTAATAAGTTACACGAATGGTCGCAGCAGGCAAAGTCAAAGTTTAACATGTTGAAATCGAAGACGTTTTGTTTCGACACGAAACCGGGACAGTTACCCTCTAGGCTAGATCTAGAAGGGGAGAAAAATCCCGTTTAAGGATGCTATCAAATATCTCGGTGTCAAGATCAACAATAAATTTAATTGGAAAGCGCACGTACAGTACGTAAAAGTAAAGGCAGCGAAATATCAAATAAAATGCTAGCGGTGGCGAAAATAAATTGGGGTTTCAGGGCAAATTGCTTAGGACAGTTTACGCCGGAGCAATAGAGCCGGCGATGCTGTACGCAGCATTCGTTTAGGCGGAGGGTTGTAAAGTAAGGGAAACTCGACAGCTGACGAGCGTGCAACGCATAACCGCAGTCAAGGCGGCGAGGGCGCATAAGGTCACCTCCACGGAGACGGTTCTGGTGATCAGTAGGCCTCTCCCTATAGAATATGTGTTAGGGAGATTAGAGATAGGGGATTAGTTAATACAGGGAAAGGACAGGAAATAATAGAAAGTATGAATCAATCTTGCAAATAGGGAAGCAGAGAGTAAAATCGTCGTCAGAATTAGGGCACCCGGCCGATGTTAGAGCCATCGAATTTGTCGAAGGTGATGAGGACGCTGTAGGGATCAAGATTTACACGAACAGTTGGCGTATGGACGATGGGCAAGCAGACGTGGCGTTTTTCGTATGTAATTAGCAAAGGGAAGTGTTTCAGTTTCAGACTAAACTCGGAAACTGGAGCACTATCTTCCATAGCGAATTGGTTGCTATACGGGAAGCTATCGATTATGTGATAAATCACACGGGTAGAAACGTGTATGACATCATCAGCGATAGTAAATCAGCGCTGACGGCCCTAACCAATATGAACAGCTCGCCAGACCTCCGGGCGAACGTCTGGAGGGTAGCACATTCGGCGCTCCGGTTTCAACATTTAAAGTTCTGTTGGGGTAGAACGCACGATGGTAACGTAGGAAATGATAGAGCTGATGAATTAGCTAAAGAGGCCGCGACGGTCGACTTCCGGATATTACACTCGTCGATACCGAGGTCTCCGATTAAAGGACAGCTGTGGGAAAGATCAATACGATAAAGGGAAAAGAGCTGCAACAACGCTGCCACGGGCAGGTTGACACATAAATTCATACCGAGTACAGTAGCTAGAGATAAGATCGAGTTGAAGCTCGACCATAAAAAAGTGCAGCTAATAACATGGCACGGCGCCCTGAAAGCGTATATGCAAAGATTCGGTTTAATCGACAACGACCGCTGCCAATGCGGTAAGAGCGCAGAACACGAGCTCTTCGACTGCCCACTCGAGGTGGCAAATCGAGGGTTAGCTGATGGAAAATTAGCTATAATAGGGCTAGCATGGCCAAAGAGCCTAGAGGAAGTCGGGAAGTGGCTAACCAGAAGGCGTTCTGGACAGCCTTCAAAGAATTTGCGGGAAGGGTAGCGGGATTGGACCGTGATAACCGCGCGTAAATGGGAGGTTGAGGGGGTGGCAGAAGGTTTGAAAAATTTTTGAATTTGACTTGGCATGATATGGCAAATGAGCACGATATAAGTTAAACCTGTTAATTTAAAAAAAGAAAATAAAAAAGAAAAATAAATAAAAAAATTAAAAAGAATAAATCAAAAGTTTAATATGCGCGACGAACCTCTACACCACTAAAACAATCACTGAATCACTGTCTCGCTTTGAAAAATCGGGAATAAATAATAATAAATAAATCAAAAACCTTAACTAAATTAAATCAATTAAGTAAACAAAGAAAATAAAATACAGTGAAACCGCGCATCCCCCCAGCACTTAAAAGTGATAGTGATTGTGACTCCCCCAGGACGTTTAGTGAATATCCACCAGGACTTTAACACTACATATTCTTTTCCCCTTAGAAGTAAGATACAAATAGATGTACGCAGACGACCAGATCTTCGGATGCTGGAGAAATTTATACACTAGGTAAGAATAAAATTATGGCGGCTGTACGCGCATAAGCATTGATTTGCGTTAATAAGAAGATTTTTTAATAATTGAACGTTTTGTGTGTAATGGCGCTAGCCATTATAATGTTTATATAAGTGCAACTGATAATTTGGGTGACGTTTTTGTTAATTTATGCACTGTTACAGACGCATTCTTCTTTAGGTATTTATTTATATATTTATATTTATATTTATATTTATATTTATATTTATATTTATATTTATATTTATATTTATATTTATATTTATATTTATATTTATATTTATATTATATTTATATTTATATTTATATTTATATTTATATTTATATTTATATTTATATTTATATTTATATTTATATTTATATTTATATTTATATTTATATTTATATTTATATTTATATTTATATTTATATTTATATTTATATTTATATTTATATTTATATTTATATTTATATTTATATTTATATTTATATTTATATTTATATTTATATTTATATTTATATTTATATTTATATTTATATTTATATTTATATTTATATTTATATTTATATTTATATTTATATTTATATTTATATTTATATTTATATTTATATTTATATTTATATTTATATTTATATTTATATTTATATTTATATTTATATTTATATTTATATTTATATTTATATTTATATTTATATTTATATTTATATTTATATTTATATTTATATTTATATTTATATTTATATTTATATTTATATTTATATTTATATTTATATTTATATTTAAAATACATAAATATTTATATTTATATTTATATTTATATTTATATTTATATTTATATTTATATTTATATTTATATTTATATTTATATTTATATTTATATTATATATATTTATATTTATATTTATATTTATATTTATATTTATATTTATATTTATATTTATATTTATATTTATATTTATATTTATATTTATATTTATATTTATATTATATTATTTATATTTATATTTATATTTATATTTATATTTATATTTATATTTATATTTATATTTATATTTATATTTATATTTATATTTATATTTATATTTATATTTATATTTATATTTATATTTATATTTATATATTTATATTTATATTTATATTTATATTTATATTTATATTTATATTTATATTTATATTTATATTTATATTTATATTTATATTTATATTTATATTTATATTTATATTTATATTTATATTTATATTTATATTTATATTTATATTTATATTTATATTTATATTTATATTTATATTTATATTTATATTTATATTTATATTTATATTTATATTTATTATATTTATATTTATATTTATATTTATATTTATATTTATATTTATATTTATATTTATATTTATATTTATATTTATATTTATATTTATATTTATATTTATATTTATATTTATATTTATATTTATATTTATATTTATATTTATATTTATATTTATATTTATATTTATATTTATATTTATATTTATATTTATATTTATATTTATATTTATATTTATATTTATATTTATATTTATATTTATATTTATATTTATATTTATATTTATATTTATATTTATATTTATATTTATATTTATATTTATATTTATATTTATATTTATATTTATATTTATATTTATATTTATATTTATATTTATATTTATATTTATATTTATATTTATATTTATATTTATATTTATATTTATATTTATATTTATATTTATATTTATATTTATATTTATATTTATATTTATATTTATATTTATATTTATATTTATATTTATATTTATATTTATATTTATATTTATATTTATATTTATATTTATATTTATATTTATATTTATATTTATATTTATATTTATATTTATATATATTTATATTTATATTTATATTTATATTTATATTTATATTTATATTTATATTTATATTTATATTTATATTTTATTTATATTTATATTTATATTTATATTTATATTTATATTTATATTTATATTTATATTTATATTTATATTTATATTTATATTTATATTTATATTTATATTTATATTTATATTTATATTTATATTTATATTTATATTTATATTTATATTTATATTTATATTTATATTTATATTTATATTTATATTTATATTTATATTTATATTTATATTTATATTTATATTTATATTTATATTTATATTTATATTTATATTTATATTTATATTTATATTTATATTTATATTTATATTTATATTTATATTTATATTTATATTTATAT
This sequence comes from Platerodrilus igneus, assembly GCA_036346225.1. Taxonomy (NCBI): domain Eukaryota; kingdom Metazoa; phylum Arthropoda; class Insecta; order Coleoptera; family Lycidae; genus Platerodrilus; species Platerodrilus igneus. The sequence continues at coordinate 4,047,402 of JARFIW010001031.1, forward strand.
TTATATTTATATTTATATTTATATTTATATTTATATTTATATTTATATTTATATTTATATTTATATTTATATTTATATTTATATTTATATTTATATTTATATTTATATTTATATTTATATTTATATTTATATTTATATTTATATTTATATTTATATTTATATTTATATTTATATTTATATTTATATTTATATTTATATTTATATTTATATTTATATTTATATTTATATTTATATTTATATTTATATTTATATTTATATTTATATTTATATTTATATTTATATTTATATTTATATTTATATTTATATTTATATTTATATTTATATTTATATTTATATTTATATTTATATTTATATTTATATTTATATTTATATTTATATTTATATTTATATTTATATTTATATTTATATTTATATTTATATTTATATTTATATTTATATTTATATTTATATTTATATTTATATTTATATTTATATTTATATTTATATTTATATTTATATTTATATTTATATTTATATTTATATTTATATTTATGTATATTTATATTTATATTTTTGCATGTACTTTATTATTTTGCCTCTTGATTTGTTTTGTCTGACGTTCTACCGCCTATTTTTGGCAGCAGTATCTATAGGAAGGAGGATTGTTATTATAATACAAGTCAGTTAGGTAAGGTTAAGGACGAATATAATATTGACTTAAGAGAAAATAATTAAACCAAGGGCATAAAGCAGGCAAAATCGCTGGATTTACTATTAAAATATTTGGCAAGTGCTTAGAAATTTGAATCAATTTTTTTAAATTAGCCAAATTTGGATAGTTTTGGGACGACCAGTTTGGTCGTTCCGGACACACTCCAAAGTCAACGCAGGGATACCATTATTTAAACCCTATTTTTAGTGTTAGTTTCAGTTTGTAGATTTTTATTTGGATCGATTAATTTGAAGTTAGATTTAGTTTAAAGAACGTTTACTTCGCGTTTAAACCCAATGTAGTACCTTCAAGTGGAGCATTGAGGACGTGATCGCAAGCATAGCAGTCTTTATTCAAATTACAATGCACATGCCTTACTAAGTGACCTACATCCAGCAAATCAACCTGCTGCTACAAATTCAAGCGACGCAACATGACCACCAATCGTCCCAATCAATGATTAAGCATTGGACAGAAATGGCAGACCAAGGCCCCCAAATCGACCACGAACACTATATTCTAAACAACATCGTAGCAGAAGACGGGTGTCTATGGCGTAAAAACCCAAACGGTAACAGACTAATAGTGCCCACCGAGATACAACCCAAAGTGCTCTACGCAACCACGATGACAAACCGGCTGGACACCTTGGGACAGAAGAAACTCACAGTGTTATTAGTCAGCGTTAATTCTGGCCAAAAATGGATGACGACATTAATAAATATGTCCGTCAACGTTGGACCTGTGCAGCTATCAAGCTAAGTTCATTAGAATCCAAGACTCCATTAAGACCACGCCAATCGGCACAATCCTGGGAAGTGCCATCAATCGATTCATTGGGACCTTACCTAGAAACCCCCAGAAAAAAACTAACGTATTCTCGTACCGACGTGTTAAGTTGTATGACAGAAGCTTTTACCCTAGCCGTATCAAGCGTACGGCTATCCAAAAACCATCATCAACGATAATGCCTCCCAATTCCACTTCAGGCACTGGCACCAAAATGTACAAAGATGAGAAGCCCAACACTATACAATACCTATCTACTACGCCCACGTCAACCCCGCGAAAAAATGCAAATAGGAGATCAAAAAAGATTTGCTCCTAAATGCAACACAGCACCACTGAAACAGCTGGAACATCGTCCTACCAATAATATCGTATACCCTACGGTTACGTCAGGACGCAGCTACCGGCACGACTTCTAGCAAAGCGTTCTAAAGATACGAACTACCAAGGTCTGGGGATATAAGCAAGAGGTCAATACCAAACCACTGACCAACTAAGGAAGACCGTATCCGAAGAGCTCACCAACGCAAAAAGAACTTTTGCAACTGCTACGCCAACCAACGTCCGAACGCTTCTGAATACATTGCAGTAGTGTGGTCTGACAGATGCCACCACCCGCATTGGTATCAAGTGCTAGAATCATACCACCTGAGCACTGGAGCTAGTTGCATCCGCTCAGTCATTTGGGTATAATTTACGATTAGGTGGATGATCAAAAAGCTCCTCAACTTATTGACCTCAGCTACCAATTTCTCTATCCTCTCCATATTACGCTACGAAAAAAATTCCCCAAATTTAACCCCCACATTAACATAGATGTCCGTGCAATCCAATGCGTATGTCAAAGTCAAAATGTAAATTTCTATTAAAAAAATTTACAAACTACCTGAAATTGTCAAACTTCTCTCAATTAAAGAAATAATTTACCCAAAACAAAAAAAAATTAAACCAAGTAACTATTATTCTAACATATATCTCAACCCAAAATGTCTTTATTCTTAATTTCCATCTTTCATTTCAATTCATGTACCGTTTAGTTTTAGAATTTTCCCGTACCAAGTCAGGATTGACATATCATTACTACTTCACACATATTTTTAAAAACTTTATCAACAAACGTAAATAATCCTAAAAATTTAAATATCTATTCGACATTGACAAATGCCGTCTCTACTGAGAGCAAAATATCTTCCGACTACGTAACTCACTTAATACCGTCGTGAGTTATAATTGTGTTCTTCCCAAAAAAATTTTCAATCCGATAACTGTCAAATCATTAACTCTTTACATCCTAACTCCTAAGTCATAACTCAACCTAATTCGTAATAAAAAGTCTATTAGACGTAAATTCCGTTTCGATACTCAAAGAAATTCCCGTGTTTAAGTTACGGTCAGTCAATTTTCTGTCTTGAAACCTCTCAAGATAATTTTTCTTAAAAAAACTTTCAAAAGAAATTTACATTTTAACCACTTCATTTAAAAAAATGACAAACAATTTTTAAAAATTTCACAATTTAAAACACGTGCGTTGAAAATATTTTCTTTTTTATGGTTGAAAATTTAAAAACAAAAGAACGTGCGACTTATATGAGTTACGTATCCACCAATCTATATATGTACAATTAAATAGAAATTATTAGAAAATTATAAAGAAACTTAAGTTAGACGCAACATTATAAATTCGTGGATAAATCAGAAAGGTTATTAAAAGTTCACAAGCAAGTTGCGAGAACGTATGTAATTCATTGTATTCCAGACGGTTAAGAAACCGCAATTACTTAGAAATTAAGATTGTTACATTGTATAATGAATAGAATTAAGAAATAAGCAGACATGAGCTCTGCAAGTTCCCACTGACATGTGAGGGGCAGGGACAACATAAATACCCCGGGAGCCCCAGATCAGTCAGTCAGTCTTGAGTATTTCAGCTTTAACATTGCCGTTTACTTAAGCTCCTCGCCCTAATATTATTTCATATTTAATATCTGTTTAAATAATAAAATTTGTTACAGGAAGTTTTGGAAGAAATTTTTAAAAAGACCGCTTTCAAGGCCCGAAACGTAACTTACGTTAACGCTAAAAAAAGTCGTCAACATTTTAACAAAACAAAGAAAACAGTGAAACGATAAAAAAAGATTCCCTGAAAATTACTGTAAGATAATGCTAAAACTGCGATAATTGGAATTATATATTTTAAACAAATATCAAAATTTTCTGCTTAGTTAAGAATATATATTCGTGAATTCTATTGTACAGGGTGCGTTCATTTTTATTCTGTCCATTCAAAATTAAATTTTTTCTTTCCCATCTAATTTATGGCTAGAGTAACTCAAAACGTTACAAAGCTTATAATAAAATTTATACAATTATCAACCAGCGGTACAAAGCTTTAAGTGTAGTTAATGTATCTATACTTGTACGATGAAGTGATGTCAAAATCAGGCCTCGCCTTAATATTGCATATGCTTAATATTAAATGAGACAACTTTAACCAATCGATCTATACACGAACCCTCTTTAACAAATTCCGTACATATATCAAAGTTGGATTTGACAAATATCTCTGCTTCTCTCTGATTGATCGATTCTTTATTACACAAAGCATCAAAATGTTTTAGTCAGATTTTCAGAATTATCTTCGAGGCAACTGAACTATTTATTATCAATTCCGTTAAAACGCAGTTTCGTAGATAAGCTCTAGCATATACAACGAGAACTAATTTTATCAGCAAATTAAACGCCGTTCGACTGGAAGTTTCAATTAAACATTTCCTAATTAAACATCCTGATATAAGTGACAAAATATATTAATTTATAACTTTATAAACTATTGGCATATAGTATATAATTGGAAACCCATATTAATTACCTAAAATTTTCGGTAGAGTAATGCCCCTATTTTTGCAGATTTTCACTTTTCTGTATTTTTAAGGTGGTCGAAGGGCTAAAAGAGAGGGATGGGATTTAGGTAAGCTTAATGATAGTAAGGTAAAAGAGGAATATAAACAAGTATTAGATAAAAAGATCAAATAGATATATATAGAAGGGAACGTAGAAAATAGATGGAAAGTAATAAGAAGGGCTGTTGGAACTGAAAATTTTGTTAAATTTCGACTTTGACCTTGAAATTTAATTAAATTTCGACTTCAAACTCGAAATTTTGTTAAATTTTGCAATCCATTTCCAAAATGTTGTTAAATTTCAACAAAATTTTTAGGTCGATGTTGAAATTTAACAAAACGTATCAAAATTTTTTTAAATTTTGACATCGATTTCGAAAATTTTGTTAAATTTTGACCTCGATCTCGATATTAATTAACAAAATTTTGAGGTAGATGTCGAAATTTTGTTAAATTTTGACATCGATTTTAAAAATTTAGTTAAATTTCGACTTCCATCTCGAAATTTAGTTAAATTACGACTTTGATCTCAAATTTTAACTAAATTTCGACTTCGACCTCGAAATTTAGTTAAATTACGACTTCGATCTCAAAATTTAATTAAATTTCGACTTCAAACTTGAAATTTTGTTAAATTTTGTCATCGATTTCAAAAATTTTGTTAAATTTTGACACGTTTTGGTGAATGGGTCTGAGATGTGAATTGCAGCTTTCTCAAACAAGCTTTCTAGGTTGTATTTCCTCATGAGCAGTTTTCGGTTATTCAACGGTGCGCATAACTGACACTTCCTGTACCATTCCCTAACGTCTTTCTTGCAGTACACCGAGTAAAATTTTTACGCACTTTCCCTGTAGTTTTCTTGACGTCAAAGTGTCCCCCTGACGTGCCATTATGTAAATGTCCTACAATCTCAAACACCCGGCTTTTGAGAACCACTACCTGAAGCGTACTCATAGATCCATCTTTTTTTCAAGAATTGCACCAAGACCCTATCCTATAACTTCATAGGTCTGGGTCATTCCCTTGTTTTCTCACAGATGCTGTGGCTGCCAAACGCCGTTAATCACGATTGTTTGACAAAGAGGATCACATTTTGTCTACAGCCGCAAACAATGACTATAATCTTCAGAACAAGGCCGCCTCGACAATGCATCCGCGTTACAGTGACATGCACCTGCTCAACGTTTAGTCTCAAAATCGTGCACCTGTAGCCCCATTATCCATTTTGCGACTTGTCCTTCTGGGTTCTTAAAATGCTGTGGCCACTTCAGTGCTGCATAATCTGTTATCAGGTGAAACTTTTGACTATAGACATACTTATAAAAGTGCTTTACCTATTTCGCTACAGCAAAGTTCTTTCCTGGTTTTACAGTAGTTTACTTTCGGTGTCGAGTGCACTTGTCCACCTTGTCCACTTTTCTTGTCCACCTACATCTGGGACGACATATTTTCAATGGCAATATCACTTGCATTGGTGTCTAATATAAATTTTCCTTTCTACTGAGGGTAACTTAGAATCGGACTTGCTGTCAATAAATGTCTTAGTTGTTGGAACGCATTCTGATAACCTTCTTCCCTTTTTCTATTAATTTTCCAAGGACAATATTCGCTAATCTACGAACACATCTTGTATAATATGTGTATAATCCCAGAAAACTGCGGAGATGGTGTTTGCATTTGGGCGTCGGACACCCTTGCATCGTCCTAGGTCTTTCGAAAAGGATCTAACTCTACTACGTAAGACTACATGCTTCATGTATTTTATCTATTCGCCAAGCAGGTGGCACTTCTTTGGGTTCAACTTCAGATTGGCTTTACTCAATCTTAGAAACCCTTCCTACAAATTGGTCAAGTGCTTCCTAAATGACTTCTTAATCACTATCAAACTTTCTAAATACACGATGCATGTTTTTTATGACATTTAATGAAAGATGTTATTCATTAAACGCTCAAAAGTGACAGGAACGTTGCAAAATCCAAATGGTATTAATGTAAATTACCAAAGACCAGTGCCACTACTAAAAACTGTCCTCTTTTAGTCTTTCGGATCCATGTCCACTTGCCATTGTACGCTTTTCGAGTCCAAGGTTGAGAACCACCGTAACCTTGAGACCACATCTAGAGTATCATCAATCCTCGGTAATGGGTAACTGATCCTTTTTGTCACGTCATTTAACCGACGACAGTCAACGTAAAATCTTGTCGACCTGCCCTTCTGCTTCACAAGCACAACAGACAGTGTCCAAGAGCTGCCAGAGCGTTCAATCACACTCTGTCGTTACATTTCTCCAACAATTCTCTTGGCGTTTTACACTTGGTCAATGGCAACGTTCTCGGCTGTTGTCTTATTGACCGGGGCATCCCGGGTATCAATTTGGCGTTTGACTACCGCGGTTTTTCCCAACTAACTGAGTATCATTGAATCAGGCTGCTGTAATTGTTCGAAATTCTGGCATGGTTTGATTAACTGGTCCAATAAGTTCGATGAGGATTCTGTGGGGGACGGATAATTAACGATGTTGGTATTCTCCCCCCACGTGAACACCCGAAAGACCATAGCATTATGGCATTCTTTTTTAATGCGATGTCATGGTTATTGGTGTTTAGAATTTTAATAGGTATAATGTCTGACATTTTTGTCAACGCTTTTCCCACGTTACGCCCTTTCCAAAAAATTCATCACAGACCGGTTCGATCGAGCGCACAAAATCCCCACCGTGCATCACCTAATCGCCCCATTATCACGTTTTCTGTCATTTCCGGTAGGAGAACGTTGTCCGTCAAACAAACCCGCACAAATTCGTCGTTTACCTCGCAAAACGGTATCTCCTCGTTCCCTAATCTCAAGACATCTTCTTTTATATCTAAACAAACACCGTACATTTTCAAGATGCCCAATTCCAATGTAGCTACCTCGATGATGTCCGCTATTATCACTTGATGATCGAATATTTTGCTACCAATCGCTATCATTACTTTTGAAATTTTGTGGGTCCGAATATCCTCGCCGGACTGTTCGAAAAATCGCCGTCACTTGATCATGGTTGCGCACTACAATAGGGTTTGCAATTGTTCAAGTAGCACCAGCATCAATCAGAAACTTAATAATCTTACCGCTTTACTCTCCATATACATAAATACTGCCCTCGTACACAGTTCGCGCGATGCGGGCGATATTTTTTGGGGCGGAATCTGTACAGGTTGACTTTTGCCCCACATCCTCAATCTCCTTTAGTTTCCAACTGGTCACAAAAAACCCGTCAAATCATTTTCTAAATGCTCTCTTCCCCCTGTTCTTCCATAGAACATCTAGTTGAGAACTGCTACGACACGATGTACTCGGATTGGTTTCAATAAACTTAATACGAAAACGGTACTGTGACGAACATTCTTATACTGAACATAAAATGGAGTGGGGAAAATACCATAGTTAAGCATCCTATGGAAAATTAATAATAATTAATCATGAACTGGTAATAAGCCAACATTAATATGTAGTTATATAAAACCGGACGGAACGGTGGAGTTGATTGTTGATATAACGTTAATTTAGAAGTGAAATTGAAAGTACGGAGCTCTAAGAAAAATTTCACTGCATTTCCCCATGTAATAGGTGGTGGATATAATACCGCGGTAACCGTTTAAAAAAGGGGTTAGGACTAGGTTGCCCCTCCTTTAAATTGGATTTTTATGGTGTGTTAGGACAAGGAAGTTTTTATTTTTAGATAATTTAGAAGATTGTTGCAAGGAAGAACATTGGTGTTCTTGGATACCGTAAATACAGTGAGTAAATTGAATGTTAATATTTAAAAATTATTAATTATTAAACTGTAAACTGAAAATTAATATTGTTTATTTTGCATCATTAATCAAGTGAAAATAACTATTTCGTTGGACTAATTAGCGAAGGAATTATGCACATTGATTTTAAAATAAAAGCTTTAATGGTAAAATTTAGTATTATTAAAGTTTAAAAGAGTTAGTATTTTGAAATGGGCAATGAAATGACGTGATAAAAATGTGGGGATTTATTTAATTATTCTCTATGCTACTGTTAAAAGCATTTCCAATAATTGGGATTTATAAGTGTCATCTAATTTAATATTAAAAACCGGAAAAATTTGTAGTGACGAATAGCTTTATCGATGCTTTAGATGTAAGGATCTTTTTTTTAGCAACACCTGGCGCAGATTTAGATTAAGAAATTGCTTTTAGGCAAGTATATTTGTAACTATTTGAAATTATTTTATGTTAATAGAGTTTAAGTTTAGTTTGAGTTTTATTTGAATTTTCCATAAACTCGGTAATCAAATATTTGTAGAGTATATCCAGCTACCCCAGTGATGGAATCTTATTTGGAAGAAGCATTATTATTTTGAGAAATTTCTTTAATGATGATAAAAATAATGGAGTTTTTAAGATATTTTTGAGAAAGGTGGTATATAAAGATGATAAAATTTTGAATACCAAAGCAAGGGAGATTAATACGGAATAGCCGTCTTCCGTGTAGATATAATATAAAAAAAAGTTGCTATCACGGACGGTTTGGCGCCCCTCAATTTTGAGGAAAGTAGAAGGTCTTTAAAGGTAAGTAATAGTATAACGTAGTTTTCGATTTCAACCTTTTTATTTATTATTTTTGTCTTTATTATATTTTATTTCGAATTTCTTTATTTTCTTTTAAAATTTTTCTATAGAATCCCATTCCCACATCACTATAATTAGCTAACACACCATTATGTCGTTACAGGGTCCCCGCTCCTTTAGGGTAAATCGTGAATTTAACACTCATTTTACCTGTAACAATTTGTATCTAGCTCTCTCCTTGTCTGCGATCAAACAAAAAACACAAACGTCACAGCTCGTGCTCCCACAGTTTAGCACGATTGGTCAATTTCTGAACTGGTGAACAGGTTAGTGGATATTTTGAAATAATACAACACCTTGGTACTTTATTTGTACCTTGGTTTTCGATCCCCTTGTAATGAAGGAAAATCGACAGTCTTCCGGCTAAGCTAGGGATCTATTCCTCGGGTAGAGCTTATGAGGAATGGCCGTGGGTTATATAACAACGACTTTTATAACTGACTCATTACCACAATAATTAAGGAGTGCAGTGGGGCGCCACCAAGTTCTAGGGTTAATAAAGCAAGAAGTACCCTCAGGGAGAACTTGGATATCCTTAGGGGAGGATTATTGCTTTTGTTGCTAGAACGCAGGATCTGAAAGATAATAATGTTAATAGAACAAATCATGGACATAGGAGATGCACTCTTGCTACCTTATACAGTAAAGAGAAAAAGAGTTACTATTAATTTCTGAAATTTAAACATTTAAATATCAAGCTTCTTAGGATCGCTGTTTCAGTACTTCATAATTGAATCACAGCCAATAACCTTACTCTTTATACAAGAAGATCTATACTCTTTTAGTTGTCCAAAATAAAGTAGTTGTTTCACTGACTCAAACGATTGTTCTTTAATTAAATTTATCTTTTTTGTTCTAAAACTCATTACAAGATGTAATACAATGATGTGGTCTAATCTTTTAGACTTCAATACGTAAATATAAGAATATTTAATAATCTCAGTAAAGATCTAAACATAACCTCAAAGTTTTTACCCAAAGTGCACAGATCTGTTTACCTTGGTGTACAATTATTTATTATGAACTCAATGCAGAATAAAAATAATTTTTATGATTAGTTTTTGATATTACTTGACTTAAATGAACATGCCCTTTTTAAGTTTACTTAATGAAATTAATAATCCTAGGAGATAACGCAGTGACTTTTAACATAAGCAGTAATTTAGGTAATATAATTATATTCAAACAAATAAATTCTCCTAATGCCCCGTAGTACAATTTTAAGTCTAACGTTACCATTTTCAATTCAAGCACTTGCTTCGTAGACAAGTTATTTGGAAACAGCTGTTTACAGATCATATTCTTAAACTAATCGCTTACCTTGCTAGTTGATCGTACGTGGAAACGTCATAACAAAAAATAGATTGATGTTACCACATGTTCTAGTTTTCAATTCCTGAACAAACAACTTACGTCACTGGACTTTCCACATTTACATCCCACGAAAGCGTAAATCTTCTTACACGAAATTTCTTCACAGATAAGGCTACGTAAAACCTTCTAAATTTAAAGTTGAACTTCTTTCCTTAAACTCTTGACGAATTAAAAATTTAAGAGAGCTATTGAAAGGGGCCATTAAACAACTACATCTTCATAAACTGATCACGTGGTCCGTCGAAGTAAACCAATTAAAGTAAATTTATCCATAAAATGGATTATTTAACAAAGCTATAAGATGAGTTATTAAATTGACGTGTTTAAGTTTTATTGCTAACTGATATCACAGAGTGAGATATCAAGTTAATATTAAGTGATATAAGGTGAGATAATAAAGTGAGGGCTACAATAAAATTATTTAGTTTACCTTAATAATTAATTTTGTCTGTTTACCGTTAACAGAAACAAACAACTTAAGTGCTTTTAGCACTGGAAAGCACTGCCCCGTTTTTGGCTACTCGAAAATCGCTGGCGCGGACCTTGTAAAATCCATGTTGCTTCTTGTCGCAACTAAAGCCCGAGAGCAACTGGTACTCAGTCGAAAAATTAACTCGACGAACAAAAGTCGTCTGTCATCGGAAGTACTGTTAAAACAACTATCGTTTAAAGAATGTGTCTATAATATCTTTTTTAAATATTATACGATTCGTGATTGGGCAATTCGGTTCATCTCTGAATATTCATTAATATTGTGAAATTAATTATTTGTATAATAGACGTTGCAGTGTATAAAATAACTAAATAATATATGTTTTTATAGGCGTCAAAAATTGTTACAACACAACCAAAATTTTGACGCTAGTCAGAATGCAATTTTAACGAAATTTCAAACGCCAGCCTTCACAAATACTTGTATAACACTATCAGCATGCTGATTTCTAAGAATGTTGCTGTCTGTACCTTAAGATAGTGCATGCTTAGCTTTTGGAAAATAGAGGTAAAGTAGCCTCATTGTTAGTTAAGCGAAAGGAAGATGGTTCTTTGGCTTATTTGACTCCAATTGTAGTCTCTCGCATAAATGGCTTATACCTGATGACGAGAAGCCGAAACAGGTTATTACCAAATAGTTTTCCTATACTTGAAACTAAATTACTAACTCCTATTTCTTAAACCCTTGATATTTGTTGCTTATTTACACCCTAGCTAAGAATGGCTTAAAATCAGGTTAGGTGAAAATCTAACCTTACCTAACTTCATTTGCATTTGATTATTAGAAGGCACAACTTAGAATTTTAGCTAACTAACCTATAAAGGGTTTGAAAATAATATTAAAATCAACTGATTCTTGTTAAAAATCGACTTGGTATTAACTGTTATGTTATAGTTGCTTTTATAAATGTGCAATAAAAATTTATATCATATACAACACGAAAAATACAGGGTGGGGCACGAGAACCTCACATATTTAAAAAGGCTGGCAAAACAAAACTAACTGATATATTCCAAAAAAGTTTTATTTCCTAGCAAAAATTTATAATGTAGTTTTTTAAGCTATGTTTTTAAAATAATATCTTTCGAATGATGGCCTTGGCGAACGACACACATATATAGCCTTTCTTAGAAGTTTTGCACGACTTTCTCGAGTGTGGCGGGGGTTATCTGCACGATTTCTTCCTCAATTGCAGTCTTCAGGTCATCCAGGGTTCTAGGACGAACTTTAAAAACCTCGGCCTTGAGGTAACCCCACAGATAATAATCGCATGGGCTTAAATCTGGATAGCGCGAGGACCACTCAACCGTCTCGCGCAAGGAGATCACCTTCCCAGGGAACATCTCCTAAAGAATAGTGCGTGAACGACGGGCAGTGTGTGCTGTAGCACCGTCCTGCTAGAACCAGAAACTGTGTGGATCATGCTCTTGACCAAATTCTTCGATTTTAGGCCTGACAAATTTTCAAGCATATCACAGTACCGGTTTGAGTTAACAGTAGCGGTGACGCCATTCTCTTCAAAAAAGTAAGGCCCAATAATGCCTACGGACGATACTGCACACCAAACTTACCTTTGGGCTGTGCAGGGGTGTTTCGTGAAGCTGTCGAGGGTTTTCATTTGACTAGTAGCGAAATTTATTAACACACCCTGAAAGATGAAAATGAGCTTCGTCGCTACTCCACAAAATTGCAGTAGGAGGCACTTCGCGAAGGATCGTCTGACAACATTCCACTCGCGGCCCCAGTCCGTTGGGGACAATTCCTGCACAATCACCATCTTTAGCGGTGCATCTTGAGTTTACAATGCAAAATCCGCCTCACTGTTCTCGACAAAATATGAAAAGCAGCAGCATATGTTTGCGCGCAGAACGCGTTGGAGACTGTTCAATCGACGCTCTAACTCTACCGATGTTTTCAGGGGTTCTGACGGTCACATCAGGGCCCTTCTTCTTTTTCACATTTAGTGCAGATATACTTTACCTAAATTTCTTCACCCAACACAAAATTATTTTCCGGCCGGGAACACTAGCAGACGATGACAAATTGTATCGCGTGCGGAATGTCCTTTTTGTCGCAATAACAGATTCACCATTTTTTATAAAACTCTCGATAACAAACGCACGTTGCGTTCCAGTCAAGGGAATGGTTACTACTGAAAACTAGATCATCCACCCCTTCAAACAAGACCAACCCCACCTCTTGGAATGGCCAATTCCCCCACAGTCAATGGGAGGTTCCCGTACTTCACCCTGTATATCCTCAATATAAACTTAGGGAAGGAAGTCAGTATCTAAGGTAGATCTATTGGCACTTTATCTGGGGTAAGAGGAATGCAACAGGTCTAACTTTATCTAAGTTCCTTAGTAGTAAAAAGAACGTGTTATCAAATAAGATTATTTTAACTTAGGTTAAATTATCTTAGTTTTTGGGCAAATAAAAAGCAACAATTGCTTATAGGCGTCCCGTCCCGTTCTTTTTATTTTTAAATTTTGATTAGAATATCATTCAAAATCATCTACGCATTTGTTCCTCTAAATATACAACGATTAAAACTATTTCGGTGAAGCAAATAGAGTTCACCGCTAAACGATAACTGAATGTTTACCATACAGCATTTCCCTGCTTGCCATGACTATATCCAGAAATAATCCCCCAGCTGCTAAATAATTCACGGATTTACAATTAAATATTTCATTTATAACCCCTCTTCTAAAAGTTTTGTATTTCCATAACGCTTTTCAGGTAGAAGTAGGACGAATTCAATAAACTCTGTAAACACAGACCAGAGGTTGGAGTAGCTAAAATTGTTATACAAAACTGAGTTCAAGACCAGAGCGAGTATACACTAATCAATGTACAGTCCGGAATATAATACAATTTACATGGATGTGGCTGAATTTGCTTTCAGAAATGTTGCTTGGATAATTGGATAAACACCCACGTTGAGAAAATAAACTGGCTTTTGAACAAATCTACTGAATATTAAATTATGCAAAATCAGTGTGGATATTGTTTTGTTCATGAGTTAAAGTATAATTCCGTCAATTCGCAGCAGCGCAAAGTATAATGTATTCAATATCAATAGAGAAGGCTGTCGGGGCGTATTTATTTTCGAAACTTCAGACTTTCACGTTCTATTTCATTTCTGAATTTATACATAAATATCCAGTTCTTCGGAGCTTGAGAATCTATAGATTAATCAACATAATTTCTTTTCAGTGCTATTTATGAATCAAAGCCCGAGTGAAAGAGGGCGAGAGAGTGAAAGAGGGGAGAGCTTTATTGTCACTGAATATATTTACATTCCTAGATTAAGCATTACAGAACAAGTTTGAATCGACAATTTAAAATAGCAAAACAAATTAAAACTTTATCGGTGGTAGCGTTACTAAATAACAACCCTCAAACTTAATTTATGTTGTTCTGCGAGTCCAAAACTTACTTTCATTTATTCTGTACGCTCACGTGTAAAAGTTGCTCAGAGATTAATTCCGTCTGTAAGCAAAACAACTACTATCCAAACCCAATTCTCTTTACGAGACCCACAAATCAATCAAAGGTCAATTCTTGAAATCGGTATCCAAAGACACGTTCTGCTATCACTCTTGTGATTGTTATCCAAGAATCGTCTAGTATTATGCTCTTCACAAGTTACGCTTACATTACCATCATTACACAGTCAGTGACTATTATTGTGACGAACACACCGCTATTTTAACATTGCACGATCAGTGATTGTTATCTTGACGAGCTCACAATTACACTATCATTATACAGTCAGTGATTGTTATTATAACTAAAATCTACTACTTACTGATACCTGGCTTTATGGAGCACCACTTCTACGACGCCGTCAACACCATGAAATCAATGGAACGTAAAATCGCTAGTTTTGCCATCGCCACCGACAGCCGTTTCTTAAATGGTCTATATCTTCTTTTGCTAGGAGTAATAATAAGTATTTCATCAATTCAAGTTTGTATATATATATAAATGTATATAAATATATATATATATATATATATATATATATATTATTGTGTACACGATTTAAATTTGTAAAATTTCCCAATTGTGTCAACGGTCTCGGTGGCGTAATTGGTAAACGCATGGTTCCTGCAAAACCAGGATACAGGTTCAAATCCTGTCCAAGACCTTATATTTTCCATCTTTCAATTACTAGCTCGATTTGAAATAATCATTTGGACTTTGCATAAAAGTCTAAGTTATTATTTCATCTTATTCACTGTAATTCGATAGTATTTATCAACTTAGCTGGTGTAATTAGCTATGTAAAATATTTGTATATGTATATATATATATATATATTACTCATATTTAGACCAGGGTAGAAAATTAAATAATCACATCAAATAATTTTAATCACCGTGTATAAGGAATTTTATTAGATAATACGCTTTAGTAAAACACCGTGGAGAATAAAAATTTATTAGTTTCATTAAACATAAGAGATTTAAATCATGTACAAGACGCTTTATATCAAAAGAAGCAGTATTAAAAAGCTCTGCGTGTAATGTAATTATTCCTAAACAAATGGAAATTACGTGCAAAATTTATCTTAATTAACTCTATTTCAAGTAACCGGTATTGAACAAAACGTACAGATAATATCTACAGAAACTTGTAAAAACCCAATAAAATGCAAATCGTAGAAGTGTTAGTTAGAAGTAGGATGTTTGAACACACCTGCGTATTTTAAAAGGCAATTTCAGTTTAATTTGTTTAGATAAACATGTCGATTCTAAGGATATTGGAAACGGTCAGATGCTTTAGCACGAAATACAAAACAGGGTTTATTTAAAAGCTCTGAGAATTAATATTATTTTGAACACCTGCGTAGTTTAAATATCACGTACGGCGAAAATTGTGTAGATAACAAATGGTTTCAAAGAATCTTGGAGAAACCGGGGCTTAATATTCACGAGAATGTGCGATACGGGGTTATTAAACCCAGATAGTCCACATGGACTAAAACATAATCGATAATAAAGAATATCAATTTGCACCAATACGAACAGGTTAGAAAAGGAAAGAGAAATGCGTTAAGCAAAGACACATATAGTAAAAGGCGTGATTTAAGCAACGTCACGAGGGTCACAATTGGTTGAAAATAGGATGCAAATATCAGAGGTAGAAACAACAATTTCTGTACAAAATTAATTAGTTTTTCTCGGACATGTTTGCGTGCCGTGTGAGAATTTCTGAGATTTAAATGGGGCGAGTGAAAATTCGTAAAACCGACGCGCGAGCGACGGACTGGGAACATAGAATGAGAAATTCTTAAGAATTGTCTGTTTTGGGGAACAGACCGACAGACAGGCTTTTTGCTATATATACCGGTGGTAATATGAATTTCGGTCTCTTAGACTTTTGACTATTCGATGCGTTAAAAGCTCTTACATCCGCGACTTGATTCAAGATGTTAAACAGTGCATTTTAGTTTGATAAAATAATTTAAAATTTTGCTCGTATATTTTAGTGATTCAAAATAGTTTGTTATTTACGTGCTAACATGAATGTACTTCAGTGCACTTAGATACAAGGTAATAAAATTTAGTATCACTGTACCAATTAGCAAAATTTACAACGACAAATGTATACACAAAAGTAGGCAGTTTTGGCGTATATTGGTGAAAGACGCATGAATTTCTTTGCTATTTTTCGGGGTGTTAATAATTAAATGGTTCAAATACGTGTCTGGATCCACGAAACAAGGGTCAGATATACACAGATGAGTTCCGGAAAAGCCCAGGAACAACTTTAAATAAATGGTGATGGAGAAAATTTTAAAAGCGTTGAGAATTAGAAGCCGTAAATATAATCCTGTTGGAATGGTGTGATTACTAAAGGGACGATGTACATTGAAGCTTTGAGGACAGTAACCTTCAGGTAAATTATACTATTTTGTTTGACATTTTTGTGTGTGTTGAATAACTTTATAATTGATTTACTTTAAATGGACATTAGTGAAATTGTACTAACCATAAAATTTTAATTTTAAGATGAAATTTGCTTGTTTAAGTAGAAAGGGGTATTTAGTATTGATGTTCTGAATTATGATGAAAATATGGGTATGTCTTTGAGCTCAATTAGACGAACCTGGTTAATTAACGTAAAGGGGTGGAAGATGCTCCCTTTATACTCAGACTCCGGTCTGCTTATATTGTTATATTAATTAGTAGACATCCAACAAGGACTTTAATTCTGGATGCACATTAAAATGATAATAAATTTAATTTTGAAATTTTCCGATATTAAAAATTTATGCTGAATATTAATTTTGAAATTTTAATGTATTGTGAATATTGATGTAAATAGAGTTGACGTTGATGTTTGTGGTAGGAATGTGTTGTTTAATTTTATGAATGAGGAGGTTTATAAAATTAGGTGAGCGGCCGAGGCGAAAAGCGTAGTTCACGGATTTTGGAGGTTTCACAGCAATATATATATATATATATATATATATATATATTGCTGTAATAAGGGGTTGTTTAAGGGTGTACTTTATAGTAAAGGTCCTTTAGAAAGGAGAAATTACCATAGGCAGCAGAAAACTGCACCTATTTAGTGAAGAATTGAGAAATGGAGATAGTTTGTAAATAGTAAGCGACGCAGATAAACATAGGAAGACACATAGTTAGCGTAGAAACCAGGAAGACATTCATTAGGTAAATAGAAAATATTAAATACCCTGTAGATAAAGTTTTAGTTAATTTAGGTATAGCAAGTAATGATATTTTTCAGTGGAAGCACGCGTATATTTATAAGTAAACGATAAAGTGTAATTAGACACGCATTCAAAAGAGTTCCAAACGATTAGATTAATACGGAGATAGAAATAGAGCTTCAGGTAGCATAGGTAAATGCGTGCAAATAGCTAACCATTTTTGATAAGAAAAAAGATTAAAAATTGCGTGAATCGCATGTAAATATGAAAATTAAAAGTCGAATTGCATCAGTTGTTTATGGAGAAGCAATTAGATCTATCAAAACACAGCATGTTGATAACGAAAGACAGCTGCAAGCAGGTTACAATTATTGAGACTCGTGGAGAATTACATCAGAAACTACTTTGAAGGTAATTATTTGATTGGTCAGAAATAAGCGACGAGTTCTAGACCATGCCCACTGACGGAGTGGGAACGGAATAATATATTAGCAGGCTCAGTGATAACGAAGACAGTTTTGAACTCAACAAAGGCCGAAGTGCGCCGTTATGAAATAAAGTAACACGTAATAGTTTGAAAAATGAAAGATAAAATAAGTGCCAAGATGAAAACTATAATTGCCGATTAAACGTAAGTACATTTTAATGAATTTATTTTAAACTAAAACATATTAATAATAGGGCTTCTAAAGCCTGGGGAAAATAGAGTAATACAATTTCTAAGTCTGGGGGAAGAATAATACAATTCGAAGTTTGAAGAAATTGATTGATAAGAAGAAATAAGTCTGAAATGAAACGACAATAAATTGGGGTGCATAAATTAATAATGGTAGTCCATAGTGTAATGGCAATAATTTAAATGTAATCCTGAATTGGGGAAGATAATTTTTATTCAAATGGAAGCGTCGATGTGAAGAAATAGACCAGGTCAGATTTTTTAGTTATGACATTTTGTTTTTCTATATATTTTTTATTTTGAGCATTGAATTTGCTTAATATAATGTGAATGTGAAAAAGTCAACAAAAGAAGTTGCATAAGTATAAAATGAGTAATATGATAACAGGTTTAGAACGTTCTACGCTTCGTTGATAAGGATAATAGGTTTTTTTGGTGACTTTGGGTTTTGAGTAAATAGGATATGATGTTTAATAAATAAAATTTACAACATTAACTAATTGAAAAGTGTATTTCAAATAATTTACAAAAGCTGTACATAATATATTGGTTTCATTATATAAAATCGAAATTAACTGAATTTTATAATTCCAAATAAATGCTAGCCGAAGTCATAAGATTTAAATAGTTCGAGGAGGAGCCACAAGTTGAATAGAAAATTGATAACAAGTAAGGCGGTAACGTATCGAATTTTGTTATTGGCAGACAAGGTTGCTTCAAGATAAAATCCAGTTAAGTTTCTGGAGGGAATTGATAGCAATTTTAATAAGACAGCCCAACGTCGGAGGAGATAATTACAATCTTGTCTATTCATAGTAAATATTAAAATGGTCGTCCAAATGATAGAGTGCGAATAATTTAGAGTACATAGCAAATAATATAACATAGAGGTTCGATAATTCCGGCAGTTCATAGCAAAATTAATAAGGCGCACAACGTAGGGGCATGATAATTTAGAAAGTATCATAGCAATATATATATATATATATATATATATATATATATATTGCTGTGATAAGGAGTTGTTTAAGGGTGTACTTTATAGTAAAGGTCGTTTAAGAATTAGAAATTAACATAGGAAGCAGAAAACTGCATTTATTTAGTAAAGAATTGAGAAATGGATATATATGGATATATATATATATATATATATATATATATATTGCTCTGATAAAGAGTTGTTTAAAGGTGTATTTTATAGTAAAGGGCGTTTAGAAATGAGAAATTACCATAGGAAGCAGAAAACTGCATTTATTTAGTAAAGAATTGAGAAATGGAGATAGTCTGTAAATAGTAAGCAGTCAACACCCTGTATATAAAGGATAAATAGTTTTAAGCGACGCAAATAGCCACACAAAGACGCATGGTTAGCGTAGAAACAAGGAAGACATACATTAAGTAAATAGAAAATATTTAGTACCCTGTAGATAGAGTTTTAGTTAATTTAGGTAAGGCAAATAATGATATTTTTCAGTGGAAGAACGCATATTTATAAGTAAACATAATAAAGTGTAATTAAACACGCATTCAAAAGAGTTTCAAACAATTAGGTTAATACGGAGATAAGAAATAGAGCTTCGAGAAGCATAGGGTAAATGCGTACAACTAGTTAAGAACTTTGATAAAGAGAGGTGATTAAAAATTGCGTAAATAACAGGCAGATATAAAAATTAAAAGTCGAAATGCATCAGTTGTTTATATACAACATGGAAAAGCAGTTAGATTCATCAAAACACCGCATGTTTGATAACAAGACAGCTGCGACCAGGCCACAATTATTTGAAAACATAGAAAATTACATCTGAAACTACTTTAAATGCAAAGATTTGATTGGTTAAAATTAGCGACGAGTTTGTAGACCATACCCACTGACGGAGTAGGAGGTCAATGATATATTAACAGGCACAGTGATAACAAACTCAGTTTTCAACTCAACAAAGGCCGAAGTGCGCCACCCTGAGACAAAGTGAGATACGTAATAATTTAAAGTGAAAAATTGTATAAGTGCTAAGATGAAAATTACGATTGCCGATTAAACGGCGGGGAGAATAATGCAATTCCAAGTCAGGGGAAAATAAATGTTGAGAATTCCAAGTTCGAGTTTGGGGAGGATGATAATCCAATTCTAAGTTTGGGGAAATTGATAAGAAATAATAAGTCTGAATGAGAAGACAATAAATTGGGGTGCATAAGTATAAGTTAATAATGGTAGTCCAGAGGGTGGTGGCAATAATTTAAATGCAATGGTTCCAGCGTGTGAATAGACAATATTTCGAATGGGCATGTAATAATCCTGAATTGGAGAAAAATAAATTTTATTCAAATGGATGGCTTAAGGCATGGGAAATATTAGCTGATTATGGATGCGTCAATGCGAAGAAAATAGACCAGGTTAGATTTTTAGTTATAAGACATTATTTTTCTATATTTTTTATTTGAATATTGAATTTGCTTAATATAAATGAATGTGAAAAAGTTAACAAAACAGAGGACTTGCATACGTATAGAGTGCGTGATATGATAAGAGGTTTTGAACGTTTCACACTTCTTTTATAAAAATTATAGGTTTTTTTTTGGTGACTTTGGGTTTGATTAAAGAGTATATGATTTTTGATAAATGAGATTTACAACATTAACTAATTGAAAAGTGTATTTTAAATAATTTAGAAAAACTGTACATAATATTTGTTTCATCATATAAAATCGAATTAATTGAATTTTATAATTCCAAATAAATGCTAGTCGAGGTCATAAGATAAAGTTAATGGGAGTGATTTGATAATTTAAACAATCAAGGAGGAGCTATAAGTTGATTACGAAATTGATAACGAGTAAGGCGGTAACATATCAAATTTTGTTATTGGTCGACAAGGTAGGTTCAAGATAAAATCCAGTTAAGTTCCTGGAGGGAGTTCATAGCAATATTTATATGACAGCCCAACGTCGGAGAACGATATATATATATATATATATATATATATATATATATTGCTGTAATATTACTCCAGCCCCACGATTGGGTCTATCATAAAATGCTGTGTTACTCTAGCCCCACGATTGGGCATGTCATAAAATGCCGTGTTATTTTTATTATCTCTTGATATTATATTCAGCCCCACGATTGGGCATACCACAAAATGCTGTGTTAATCCAGCCCCACGATTGGGGCGTACATAAAATGCTGTGTTATCTTTTATTACTCCTGTTCCTACGATGTTTTATTAATTTTAGCACCACGTTAGAACATGTCCTAAAATGCTGTGATCTTCTTAGCTCCTTTATTAATCAAGCACCTATGATGTGAAATGTTAAGTTATGGATTTACGTTTCCTCAACTAGCTGATTCAATTAAATAAAGCAATTCTACAATACACAATATAATGATTAAATATTTACAACTTTTAAAATTTTCCCTTTTCAGAATATTTACAAATACCAGATTAAGAAATTGAAACCAGCGAAACGAGCCCTTTGTTTATACTTAGAGACTGTTTCAAGATGCCTATTACCTATCATAAATTGATCAATAAAACTAATGTTTTGTTGACTAACATGTACCAAAAATATTGAATTAAAACAGTTTTCAGTAATAAATTATATCAAAATGGCTAACCTGGAATGGGCCTATAGTTCCTCTGCAACCCCAAGAGTCTTCGTGCCTAGTCTGAATATTTAGAGTCAAATTTGGAAGTCGACATCAAAGCCAAAATGCTATCCAAATCGTTATTCAAAATCCCATAAGTTAATCCAAGTTAAGATTCAATTTGTATATCAGTAAATAAAAAGTTTTTCCTGTCCGTTATTAACAAGACAGTAATAGAACATTTACCATGTAGGTAATTACCAAAGTAATTTAACAGGAGATGATTAACAAGAGAATTAACCAGAGTAATTACCAGAGTAATTTACAGGAGAATTTACCAGAGTATTGACCAGAGTAATTACCAGAGTAGTTTTCAGGAGAATTTACCAGAGCCCTGTTTTATTTATGTTTGAAATTGTGTTTTTGCTAAATTGTTGTTTACTTACGTCTATAATAGATCGGCTCGCACTTGCACAATTTTTACACTTTTTAAAATGATTTTCATTTACTTTCGTATGACTGGTTACGAAAATAATTTAGCACTTCTGAGTATCGTCGTAGCCCGGTTTAAAATGTTTACTAAACTCGTCGCTCAATTGCTATCGTATTTCAAGCCGTACCTTTCTTGTTTTCCATTCGTTCATTCACGTGTTGGGACGACACATTTTGCCTTTATCTTTGTGTATTCCGGAAATTTAACCAATTGTTTAGTTCAAATATTCGGATGGATGCCTAAGTTGTCACGTATTACACTCACACATCATGGTAAATAATTGAGAAATTCCAACAATTTCCTTTTATTACGTCACATATTCATTGTTAATTGCTTATTCTAATCTAAACCGAAATAAATTTGGTGTTTGTTTATTTCCTAGTTAAATTGGATATTTGAACAAATGTAATACTTTATGTCACGTACGATTTATTCAAATAATACATAATTTTAGCCTGCGTATACGATGATATATTTAACGCACTTGTTAGATATTTATCAAGTCAATTCATATAGGTTTTCCGTTGATTTAATCTTGATGCATTTTGTTACGTTTTTAAATCTTATCTTGACTTGTAACTACTCTTGGATATTTCTATTTCTTATGCGTTTGATCTCATGTACTTTTATATATAGTGTGCTCTCAGCTAACAATATGTATAGTGACCTATTTACCCTTATGATATCTGTAATTATGTGCTTTTGTTAACTGGAAGTTTCTTTTATTTATTCGCCGACCCCTGTGACTTAACCTACCCCCAAACTACCCGATAATTGTAGCATTAAATATATATATATATATATATATATTTTAAGATTCAGCATAGAAAATACAAATAACAAGGTAAAACGCTTTACAGAATAATGTCAGTAAGCTAAAAGTTGATTTAGCATCATTCTTTAACTATGAATAGTAATTAAAAATTAGCGTGTGTGTTATATCATATTTTTTTACCGTAGTATTTAAGATGTGTAAAGCATTGTAAATTTCATATTATAAACCAAGGTAAACTTCAAAGTTAAATTATAGCAAAAAGTGTAGGTTTGGAGCGTTAAAACCTTGAGCATTTTAAGTCGTTCTGTTTATAACAGTGAAGATGGCGGTTATATTCAAACAAAACTTTCTGAATATCGTTAAAAGATAAGACGTTGTACAAACAACAGCAAATTCTAGGTAGTATTGTATATCGCTGTCAATTGAATAGATTTTTAGGTGAAATGAATAAACGGTTGGTTGTTACAAATACAACTTGCAAACCAGAAAACAAAGAGGGAGGAGTAAATGAAAATGGGTACAAGTGAGATAAGTGTAGATTGACGTATAACGTTAGTTTACAACGGGGAAGGCAGATGAAGTAAACGATAATAGCGTGTAAGTTAGAATCGGATGAGAATTACACGTGTTGGGAACATAAGGTAATAGAGTGATAACATAAAGGTGGTTATACAAACTGGAGTGAGTACAAAGCAAGAAGGAGATAATTTTGGGGCGTAGGTTGAAGTGTGATAGACACTACACTTGTTGCATTAGGGGTGTATTAAATGTTGACTCTTGTCAGTTGAAGGCATTAAATAATAAATATACACAACTTGATTGGTGAGAGGTTTTTAATACAAGAAAATGTTTTGAAAAAGTCAACTAAGATACAGGTTCAGGTCCTGGCCAAGAGCTTATATTCTTCACCTTTCAATTACTAGCTCGATTTGAAATGATCATTTGGGGGTTGTATAAAGGTCTAAGTTATTATTTCGTCCTATTGAATATATATATATATATATATATATATATATATATATAATCAAAAATATTGACGTGATAAGAGTTCACGAGAGGTCATCGAAACCCTAATTCTACAAATAAAACTCACTAAAATATAAAATAATGCAAAAAAATAGAAATTACCGTAAATTCATGGTTACGCCCTGTATAATACAAGACTACTTTCATTCATTAAAGTACTAAGCAAAAACGCAAGTTCGGCGTGTATAAATAATTATAGTAAAAATAATTATTTTTTAAAAGGCATTAAATGCCAGTGCAAATCGATTATTTTAAGATAACTACAAAAGCTATTTGTTTGAGCACTTTCTGTGCATAAAAATAAATAATTTCGTGTATTTAAAAACCCAATTTTAATCTTAATTTTGTGTACTAAAACACGCTTTGCCGTAAGAGCAAATACTGTCTATAAAAATGCAACTAATTTGCATTATAAATTCATTAAAGCCTTAAATTTATCATATAAACTGACTTTTGTATAATATAAATTCATTTTAAATAAAGAATTTTCTAGAATATTAGAAGTATAAAAAGATGAGTAATCCGTAGTTAGAACTACGTAAATGGCTAATTAATAAATGAAACCTTTATTCTAAGAAGCGGCCGGAACACTAAAAAACCCATAAAAATGTCGACAAAATGCGGTTTAATTGTCATGCGTATTAGTGAGGGTGACCGGAAACAATCAATTTTAGGTATTAGATAAAGACGGACAGCGCACATAAATCAACATTAACGAGGTAATAAAACGCTTTATTTTAGACGCCAATGAGTTTTTCTTGCAACCCTTGCGTAATTACGGTGTAAAATATTTCATACAATACGAGTACGTTCTGAAAACGTGATGATTTTGTATATAAATGCGGAAGTGTGATTAAGGTATTTACTTATGAATTTGATCGCGCAATGTTCATTTAAGTCGTGAAGCCGTTATTTGAAGTATCTAATACGCATTCTGTAATTTAATATTTAAAATGTAACAGTGAATAAAAAGTACGTTTTAAACGTTATCTGCACATAAATATGGAAATTATTAAATGTAATTATATACAATGAAAATAGCAAATGCTTCGATATAGAAAACTATTAAAAATTTTATCGAATAATTTCGAGGTTGCACATTGGTTTGTTTCTAAATGAAAATTTAAATAATATGCAAGATTTTGTAAACTGAGTTTTGAATGTCAATTTAAAATAAAGCCAAGAAGCCAAAGATATTTAATTGGAAAAGCAATTCGTAGATTTTTGCAAGTATAATTTTTGTTAAACATTGTTTGTAACTGATACTTGAATTTTGTCATTTAGTTTAAGATAGAGTAAGTTTTAATCATTTTATTTTTGTAAGGATCTTTACAAAGAAAGTTTATGATTAGAGTTCGAAACACTCTGACTTTTTAATAGATTATCTGTTTAAGATTTTTTGGCCAAACAAACCTTACAAGCGTGAGAATAAAAAAAAACAGGTAAACTATCTATAAGAGAAGAGATTTAGTTCTGTAAATTTAAATAAGGTAAGGAAGATTTTTTTATAATTAAGTAAATAAGTACTTGTTTGAAATAATTTGATGTTTAAATGAAACATGCTGTAAATGTTCTATATGCTTTTGTATAAGGGAAAATATTTCATACTGAATAAATGCTTTGTGGTATTGCTATATTTAATTTCATTTTGAAAACTCCAACATTTTCATTAGGCTAGCCAGGCAAAGTTAGAAAAGAAGGAAAGTGAACAATTTCAAATTTTACAATTTGCTGTATCTGTATCGCTTAGCGGCGCATCAAAACAAGGCGTTGTCACAGCAATATATGCATACATATATATATATATATATATATATATATATATATATATATATATATATATATATATTGCTGTGATACCCGATTTTTAGGATTAACGAGCCCCCTTCGATGGGCGTCATAAATTTGCTGTGTGATTAGCCCCAGCGTTAGACCGTCATAAAATTTGCTATGTTTTGCCCTATGATTGGTGTGTCGTTAAATTTGCTGTGCTATTAGCTGTCTGATTCCTTTATTATTTTAAGCCCCAATGTTATGAAATGTTAAATTATGCTTTTACCCCAAATAGATCTTATTGAATCAAATAAAGCAATTCTATAATACACAATATAATCATTGATAATATTTACAACTTTCAAAATTTTCCCTTTTTACAGAATATCTACATATACCAGATTTATGGTTTTCTGAAAATCATAAAAAATATCTTTTACTTATTCAGGGACCTTCGAACGTGCCAAGATACCTATTGCCTTGTCATTCATTGTTAAATGACCCTTTTTGATGATTTCTTACAAATGCACAAAGTGATAAATATTAATTAAAAACAGTTTTCAATAATAAAGTGTATTAAGATTGCTAACCTGGAATGGGTTCTATAGTTCCATCCTAGTCCATGATCTGCATCCCCTTTCTGTGCCTGCTTTCCTTATTTATGTGCATGCCCCATAAATTTTTTCTAATTAAAATCCCACCAAGTCAGAATATGTCTAAATTAGAATGCTTTCATTTTTTAAACTATCTCCAAAGTTTGAGTGTTCAAAGTTCGGAGACCCAAATTAAAGTTGTCTTAAATATCCCAAATTATAGCCATTTCAATCAAAATATGTCTCCAATTGAAAGTCGAAATTAAAAGTCGATATTAAAAGTCAAAATTAAGGTCCAGATTGAAAGCCCTGTTTTATTGATATTAGAAATGGATTTTAATTAAGTCGTTTTACTTACGTCTATTTATAGATCGGCTTATTTTCGTTGCATAAATTCTCGCACTTTTTAACTCTGATTTACTTTGATTTTTGCTTCACTGGTTACGTAAGTTCTTAACACTTTTGAATATAGTCGTTGCCCAGTTTGAATATAGACTAAACTGTCGCTCCGTCACTATCGTATATATATGGCCTACCTCCACCTGATTCCATTGGCTTATTTACATTCTGGGACGATACTTCTGCTTATCTCACATACCTTGGGATTTTTACCAATTGTTTAGTTTAAATCTTTCAATGCATGCCTTGACTGTCACGTTTGTCTCCCGCATATCGTGGTATTAATTGAGAATTTCCAAGTTTTGCCTTCTATTAAGTCACGTATTCTGATGTTTGTTAAATTTTATCGTCTAAATTGAATCGCCTGCGGCTTGTTTATTTCTACAGAATATTGAATTTTTGAACAAATGTGATTTTTTCCAGTCACGTAACAATTTTCTAATAATGAATTATTTAGAATGCGTGTAAGATGATATTTTTAACGCAATTGTTACATCTTTGCAATGCCAATTTATCTAGGTTTTACGGTGATTTGATTTTGATGCAATTTGTTGCGTTTTAAAATCTTATCTTTACTTGTAAACTACTCTTACACCTCTTTATGTTCTCATGCATTTAATCCACTGCATTTTATATACAGTGTGCTTTCAATCAACAATATGTAGGGTGACCGATTTACTCTTATAATTTCTGAAATTGTGTGCCTTTCTTAATAAGGAAGTTGTTTTTATTTATACTACGACCCCCTTGACTTAACCTACCCCTAAATTACCCTATTATTATAGCATTATATATATATATATATATATATATATAAATATTTTAGGTAATTAATTACACAAGGTAAGTTGATAAATACTATCGTATTATAGTGAATAAGATGAAATAATAACTTAGACTTTTATGCAAAGCCCAAATGATTATTTCAAATCGGGCTAGTAATTGAAAGATGGAAAATATAAGGTCTTGGACAGGATTTGAAACTGTATCCTGGTTTTGCCGGAACCATGCGTTTACCAATTACGTCACCAAGACCGATAACGATAATTGGAAAATTTACAAATTTAAATCGTGTACACGACGATACATCAACCTAACTTGCAATTACGTTTGGCATTTTGTCAATCATATCTGGCATTGTCAAGTTTTTGACTTATGTGTCCGTTTATCGATCAACTACGAATTATAATTACGTTCAAGTTCGTGGTTCTAGACGTTTAAAAACTGTTGGTCAGTAACAATGTATTAAAAATTGATGTAGTACAACGTTCGACGTGCAAAGTAAATTTTATTAAAAATAAG
This sequence comes from Platerodrilus igneus, assembly GCA_036346225.1. Classification (NCBI taxonomy): domain Eukaryota; kingdom Metazoa; phylum Arthropoda; class Insecta; order Coleoptera; family Lycidae; genus Platerodrilus; species Platerodrilus igneus. The sequence continues at coordinate 4,075,605 of JARFIW010001031.1, forward strand.
AATAACTCAAATTGAAAGCTTAAGACCATACTTAGTTTAAAGGAAGTACTGCAGGTACAATAAACTTAAAATACAATATGGAAAACATAAAATGTTTTTCAAATGTATTTACGTAGAAAAATAGGACATGGTTCTCAATTCATTGATTGGTAAAATGCCTGTAAGTATAGAACGAGATGGAAATTTTGTCAGCAATTTTAACAAGGATCGCAAGTATATCTTGGTTTAATTCTTTGTAGGATACTTAGTTGCGCAATTAATTTTAAGTAGAGTAAGCTTGCATAAGATTTTAGTATATAGACGTTATTTGTAAATGGATAATTTTCAGATGTTTTTGAGTCAAATTTCGAGTTAATTTGATCGTTAAAAATGTTTTTCATATGAGCCACTGATCATTCACACTTAGGTGGGTTAATTGAAGAGTATTCAAATTATACATAATATCTTTATAGAAAAAATTTGTGATTACATAAGAAAAGTTTTGGAATTATTAATTATAAACTAGGACTGGGAAAACCTATATTAATGTTGTTTTAGACTTAAGTTGTAAATTGCAGTTATAAGCTTTAATGCTTGTGTGTAAGTAATCTTTTGAACAAAGAGTGTTGAAGAACGATGTTTGTGGATGTAGCTATTATTATTATTATTATTTTGTTTGTTAATGAATATTTTAATGTTGAAATTTTGTTGTTCCATTAGATCCGAGCTAGCAAGACAATACGGGCATCTTCAGGTAATAATCCACACCAGATCATTTTTGCTTTTATAAAGCACTTTTTATTGGCTACCAACGTCTGGGTGCATATAGCTACAAATTCACACCACCTTCTAGTGGCTTCTCAACGTATTAGGCTCAAATAAATCGTCTGAATATTAGAGTTTCTACCATTTCTACCATCTTTTTTTATTGAATTAAGCTCAACTTCTTAGTTTATAAAACCGAACTAATCTTTAAAATTCGTAAAAATTGTCATCTGAACCTTCTTCTTTTTCCTCTTCATCGAAATCGGTGCCCTCTTCATATATGAGATGATCTTCACTGCCATCGGGAGCGTTACTTATGCCGCATTTCCTGAAAGATTTAAAAATAATATTTTCTCTTGCTCTATACCACGACTATTTTATCTACTGACACACTTGTTTGATTGTAGATCGTTTTACAGCTCCCTTCGGCGTGAAATCATGTAGGGTTTTATCCATCATCCATTTGTTCCATTCCTCTCTCATAGACACTTTAAATGATCTATTTATCGAGACATCAAGAGATTGCAATTGTGTAGTAAGTCCTCCTGCAATAACAAGCTTTTTTATCCCTGTCTCAATTTCTCTTTCACAGAATTTTTCAAATGACTACTAACCTGATCTAACACAAGAAAAAAACTTTTCTTCAATAAAGCAACTTTCGTTGTCTCCCACACTTTGTTACTCCGTAATTTAATACTAGCCTCGTCCATCCAATCCTTAGATGTACGTAAACAACAACACCTGGCGGTATTTTAGAAGAATTTGGCATTGTATTGAGCTGAAAATTATCATTGGATTAAGTTTAGTACCGTCAGTACAACATGAAAGGGTAATAGTGTAGTGCATTTTTTTATGTCCACTTGTTTTTATAGTTACAGTTATAAAAGGTCCGCCTATGCAAAGCTGAACGGGGGTTCTTGATGATAACTATTAAGAAAACATACGCTTCTGAACTAAAAAAAATCCAAAGGCGTCGATATCGTTTTAATAAAAAAGAATAAATGTTCGTATAAAACTAATGAATCTTTGTCAATTATTAAGAAAAATCACTATTTATCTGTCAACGAATCAAACTAAAGTTTGTCGCTACCTAACTTAATTACTACCAAAAAGCTTAAATAATGGCAACCACCTAGCGTTCCGCAGAAAGTTCAATCATGCTCGGCAGTCAACCCCGGCTATATCGTTACTACAATATTAAGCTATTACAGGATTGACGTCCATCTACTTACATTAATGCGATTTCTCAGAATTTAAGTAAAATAATCTTAAACAACATAAAAACCTATCCGATTTCAAAATCCCGGACAGGTTGGTAGACGTTAACGGTAATCGTCTCGCGCAACGACTTCCTGCAAATTATAGTAGCAGTGGAGCCTCAACTTCAAGAAGAAATTTAACCCTTGTTATTACACTACTGGATTCACTGCCCCTTTTTTATATTATTCTGTTAACGAAGACAAACACAACCGGAATCGCTCCGTACACTTTCTCACTATCATTTAATACCGCTAACTATAATTACAATATTGTAATTTTACTTAACTGGACTAAATAGTCGCAAACAAACCCACGCGTCGCTTAGAGCAACTTCTTAACGGTCTCAACGACCAGCTATTACTACCCTCTTTTCTCGGCGTCGCTATTCTAATCAATCTCACCACCCTACTTTCTACATTTTACATGATCCTCTGCATGAGGTTCCTACTATGCTATAAAATATTGGATACGCTACACAGTTTTAGCACCTTTCATGGCAACAATTCTATTACTCGGCACATCAAATGTCAGAGGAGTTTAGTTCGCATTCGTTATTTGGCTTTGTTACACACTGCTTTTCTTTCGATGTTGAATAATAAAGCTATGAAAAGATAATATTTTCTCATCACACTCTTGTGGTATTTTCTGAAATATTTTGGTTCTGGTTCGCATGCTAAGTCCATGACGCTTTATAAACCTGTAGCACCAACCAACTCCACCCTTAAAGACTGTTAAGTTCCACTATAGAGCTAGCCTACGAACGTGTATTTGAATCATTTTTGTATTAATTCCAATGCCATTTTGACGGTGTCCTTGAATCCATTTCAATACGTCATCTTCTAATTTTGGCCTCTATTAGCACATTTAGCCTTCCTCATTCTTTCAGGTTTTTTTCATTAGCCTGCCAACTGCTAATAGTTTTTCTGTTGGTGGAGGGCCGAAATGCGAATCAACTGCTCTGTTTCCATGTTCTTCTGCATATGATGTTACTTTCAATTTATAACCCGCATCATATGAATACCTTTTATTTTTACATGCGACACTAGCTGCTAGCAAAAATATTGTAGTTACCGATAACACAAATCACTTTCAATTTAAGTTCACTGGTATCATAGACGGCAATGACGCATAATGGGATGGACATTGTTCTGGGTTTGTGATGGCGAGGCGGGAAAGAGAAAGCGTTAGCAAGCTTGTGAATTCCCGCAACTGCTGCTACCAGTTGAATTCAATTTTGCCAGATAGAGATAGGTTCCCTGCAGCATCGAATGAATGATCATTTTTAAGACTGGCAGGAATTTTAAATCAAGCATTGGACATTTTTATATTAATTTCGAATATAAGGCGCACCTGAATTTTGGAGGCAATTTTTTGAAGAAAAAAGTCCATTTTATAGTCCGTAAAATACTTAACCTCGTTCGCTTCGCTCACTCGGCAAATGAACTGTAAGACTCGCTCACCAGGATCTATTTTATGTATTTATTACATAAATAGCTTTTAAGAACATAAATTTTAAAATTATCTATTGAAGGCAAGACCAATTGCAAAGAAGTTTCGATTTTTAAACGTAAATATTATTTTTAAATTTCATAGTTCCCAAAGAATTTTAATTAGAAATACAAGTATTTAAACAAACCATTTGTAGGAAGTTGAAATTTAGGGTTACCGGTAAATGCCAAAAACAAAGTTATACCTACATAAAAGTCTTAACAAATTAGTTCATTGGTAAGCACTAACATGAAGTACGCCCACAATATATTAACAAGAAGCTGTTTAATTTTCCTTTATGCCAAAGAGAAAATGAAAATCCTCTGAAACTTGTAATGGGGTTCCTGAAACGCTTCTTACGTTTCCAAGCACAAATTTTATACTCCTATTTTGTTTACGGATGGCTGCATAAACTGTGAGAGGCTTTAGAATTAACCCGTTCGCATATGCAAACTGTTCCGTTTTCATTACCAAGGATGTACATTTAGCCAATAGAGTTACACTAGCGAAAGCATTTTGAATTTAACAGCGGCTTTAATAGCGGATCCATTCAAAACATTTCATACATGTTTATTATGAGTATGTAGTTGAAATATCTGACACGATTAAATATAATATATAATTAGACGTGTTTATTCTGCGACAGTCGTAAATATCAATTGGTGTCATAATAAACTTAACAACACATTAGGCAATGTAACGAAAACTCTTTTGCAGTAACAACAGTTCGTTATTATCAATTGACTACGCGAGCCTTTTCAACTAGTCGTGACTACAGTGAAATTCTAAAGTACTCACAATTTATTTCCAGCTAATCGCTAACAGTGTGAATACTAACTTCTTAAAACTACGATGCTATCTTCTTAATTACTAACGAAGCACTATAATTCATTTATATCGTCGCACTAAGTCATAATTTATATCGATCACTACAAAAAATTATATCACAGTATATTATCACTAATTTATTTCATATCAGGGACTTAATAGTCCAATTCAAAACGTTGAATCATAATTAAAACTTGAATGAGAACTAAAGTTCAAAACCCCTTAACGGCAATTTATATCTTGTTCAGTTATTCTAAATTATTACGAAAATGTTCCAGAGATTATGCAAATACATCTGGAAGGTTTCTATTGCAAGGTTAATAAAGTTTTTAGATGCAGACTCTTATAACCTGTCAATCGAATTCATTTGAAGATGTGGCGCTAGAGGGTATCTACCAATTACCCTTTGGGTACAGATGCCTCGTTTACGTTCTGCTGTATAATTCTGATGGGCGGCTCCGTGGCGTAGTTAGTATGCGTGTGACCACTATGCCCAAGGTTCCGGGTTCAAATCCCGACACGGTTCTCTTGAAAAATGTTAGGCGAGCGTTTTTCACAAAAATACACTCTCGTTCGGATGAGAGGTAAAATGGAGGTTCCACGTGTGAGTATTGTCACGCACGTTTAAGATCCCTATCTCGCTTGGAACAGCAAGGGTTCGCCAATATTTGAAATTTCCAAAAACTAGCTTGTTGATAAATGTAGTACCTTCAGGTGGAGTATTAGAAAATCAAACGCAGTGTATTATTCTGATTAAGATTAGCCTAAGCGACGCTTGTTATAGCAACAAACTTTAAAAAACGTAATGTGTAGCTTAGCAAAGGAGTGTAGATTTGTTCAAAATTATCTTCAATATAGAGGTGCTAGAAACCCATTTATCAAAATTTCATAACCCCTTGCTGTTTCTGATATATACGGTGTCAAATTGTATTCTGAACATAAGGAAATCCCATGTAAAATCAAAACTCTTTGAATATTGTTTCCCCTAATTGTATCACAGCAAAATGACGAAGTACAAATTTTTTAGAAATAAAAAGTTCTTTCAAACGCTGTGATCAAATTGTAAATCACTCAAGTCGTTTTCGCAAAATTAAAAAAAAAACATTTATTTAATAACATAATTAGCATGTTTATTTTGATTTTAGCATTATGCTACGTACCTAGACGTAGCTGGAAGAAAAGTATATACCAGGCTAACTACCAAACGCAGAGAGTGGGGGGATTCGCCTACATACCAAAATAAAAACCAAAAAAGTACGTCGCCCACGATTATCTATTTACAATAAAAATTAATTAAAATTTCTTGATTCACATGGACAAAGAAGAGTATTAAATTTAAGTTATATTGTAAAGGACAAATTTTATAATGGATCCACGAAGTGTGCATTTCGTAGCTAACATATAATAAAACTCATTGGAAAAAAGTATTGCTTTGATTTTTTCAATAGCAAGTGTGTTAAATTAAAGTATTCAATGTAGATTTTCTCAATCGCACGTGTGTTAAATTAAAGTATTAAATATAGACCAAGTTGTAGTAAGAATTAAAGAAATATAACAGAAGCACTAGCGAAGCTAGCTTTTAAACATTATGGTGAACTGGTTTCACAATATCAACCGCTGATAAATAATAATCCTCGATGTGCATAAAAGAAAACAAGTCACATACCTCTATGCGTCGAAAAGCTTATCTTGCAAGCGTCGGGGGTGACTCAGCACAGCAACGCCACGGTAATCAGGATCCATTTGCCCTGCCACGTAACTGTAGCAGCGGTCTACAGACAAAAGCAGTTGGTATACGTCAAAGAACAGTTAGTCCTACATAGAGAAAGAACCAATTTGGCCTCCAGCTAAGAGCAAAAAAGAGAATCTGATTAGAATGGGTAAGCGCGAGAAAACTCACTGATACACGCAAGATACCTCCTACTTGTCGAACAAAAAAAGAATCAAATCAAAAATTGGTTCAAATAACACGAGTTCGAACTGCAATCCTAGCGTTATCAAAATGCGATTAGCAAACTGGAAAACACGCTATCAACTAATAGTAGGATCCATTATTTTGGCAAGTATTTAGGTGGGAAACACAAGAGAAAGCAATTATACGTTCTCAGAATGTTTTTACAAATTAACGGATACCTAAAACAAGGTATTGACTATTAAATTTATTGAATAAATTTTTGTTTTAGAATGAATAGATTTGAAAGAATGGTTATGATTGCGAGTACTATTGTAACGAGGTAAAAATACAGGATGAGGTTTTGAATAAAAACAGAAGCTAGGTGAATGATAAACGAACTACGACAAAAAAGGACGCATTTGAATCTATCGTCGAAAATAAACGTAACAATTATTGTGGAAATTTATTTATAAAACTTTCTTTCTAATTTCATCATCTTTTGTGTCATTTGTTCACACTTCTTTAACACAAAAAGTTACTTTACCATTATAAAATGGACGGGCCTGTCGGAAAAACAGGGAATGTCAAGAAACAAAATAAATTAGCTCAATAGGTCAAAACTGATGTATTTTTTATAATTCAATTTACAAAATGCGGATTATTTAGATTTTAAGAAGTAAATGAGAAATTAGCGTTCGCTCTGAATCAACGAAGTATGTTATTCTGTGTATATTTTGCAATACGTCCATGTAATTTTAATTTAGTATTATGTGAACATTTGAAAAAGATTTTTGTAGGGTGAGCGTAAGATGTTGGTTTTAATTTTTTGTTACAATCCTTTCGTAAATCTTGTATGTTTGTTTTTGTGTGAAATAATGGACGCAATAGCTACAATTAACACCTTACATTACCTATAAATCTCGGTGCACCTATTCACACACAACATCACTTTAATACCATTTTCTGCCATTCACCCGTTTGGATTTTGCGTTTTAGTAGTAAAACAATAATAACGTTAACGTAACCTGAACATTATTAGCACATGTGAGTAGATATACAAGGGGCGTACGAGCGCAAAAAGTGCAATTTTCCCATGTATTTTCTTATGGAAAAATCTAAGGTCCGTTTTGCACCTTTTTGTACCAAGCATTGAATTCCCCATAACAGTCTTAAAAATTCTCGTCGCATACATCTTTGTTCGTGAGCAATAAAATCTGTCATGTCGTCCATTATTTTCGTCTTTCATCATCCCCAATACTTTTTTGTTAATTGGCAGAATTCCATAACTGTTGTTGGAAGGATAGTCGGAAGTATCGAAACGTTGCTGATAGTCCTGATTCATAGTTTGTGGCGGGCGGGCGGGTAGACGGGCAAGGCGGGCTGGTGGGCGGGCGGAAGATTGGGTGTGTGGGTGGGAGGGTGGCGGGCGGGTAAGTGGCCGGGCGGGTGACCGGGCGGGCGGTCTTAAAACAAAACAAATACACACCATGACGGGAATACCAAGAACAAATTGCAACAATTTAACCGAACTTGTTTGTTTTGCTTTAAGACCGCCCGCCCGCCCTCCCACCCACCCGCCCACCAACCTGTCCTCCTGCCCGACCACCCGCCTACCCCCTTCCCACCCGACCGCCACTCCACCCATCCGACCATCCGCCCAACCGTCCGACTACCCCGCCGCCGGCAAACCCGTCCGCCCGCCCTTTTACCCGTCTGCCCGCTAAGCCCTCTTGCCCTCCCGAAACTATAAAACGGGACTGTCAGCAACATTTCAATACTTCCGACTATCTTTCCAACAACAGTTATGGAATTCCGTTAATTAACAAAAAAGTATTGGGAATGATGAAGGTCGAAAATAATGGGCGACTTATGACAGATTTTATTGGGTCACGATCGAAGATGTATACGACGAGGATTTTTAAAACGGTTATGAGGAATTCAATGCTTGGTACAAAAAAGTGCAAAACGGACCTGAGATTTTTACAAAAGAAAATACATAGGGAAATTGCGCTTTTTGCGCTCGTACGCCCCTTGTATATCTACTCATGTGCCTATTTGAGTATACTTCTTAATAGTAAAACATGCTTAACTGTAACCATTTTCACACATGTATCCGTTTGGGTATTTTTTGTTCTCAGTAAAGCATTTTTAGCAGTAAGCTAACGTCAACACCGTTTTCATCCATGCACCTTGTCGATATTTTGTTTTAGAAATAAAACATTCCCAAAAGTAACATAACCCCAACACTATTTACGCACGTGTCCGATCGATTATAGTTTCTGGGCAGTAGAACATCCCCAACAGTAACCTAACATAAACACGATTTTTGCCCATGCAAAGTTCTGATATTTTGTCACAGTAGTATTTCTATCGGTAATCTAGCTTCAACACTATTTTCGGGTAAAGCTTCTTAGTGATATAACACTCCCAACAGTAACCTTACCTCAACACTATTTTCGCACATGTGCCCGTTTGAGTATTTCTTTTTAAAAGTAAGACATCCCTAGCAGTAATCTAATCTAAACATTATTTTTGTCCATGCTGACGTTTTCATATTTTGTCTCGGTAATACAACATTTCTGACGGTAATCTAATCTTAACACTATGTTTGCCCGATGAGTCGAGATTTGTCCTACCCTTACTGTTAGACCAAATACTTCTTCTGTAGTTCCTTCTGTGCCTATTCCTGTGTCGGCTTCTACTCCTCAGGTCACATTGTTCCATTGCGACCAACCTGGTCATGTGTCGACACGTTGTAGTCGTATTCAAGTACCCCGTTGCTATGGTTGTAGTCATAATGAAGTACCTCGACGGCATTGTCCGAACTAACATTCTCCTACTACCAAAACACCCTTTTTCGGCAAATATGTCTTTGAAAAATACCCAGAATTATGTCTTTAGTTGCGGGAACCAAATCTCATCTGTCTCTAGTTCTACGTCCTTCTCTGTACTTCCTCCTGGTAGTCCTACTACCACATCAAAATACCCTTTTTTGGCATATGAGTCTTCGAACTATACTATTGATTTCTATGGCTATCACGCCATTATTCACCGAACGCCCCTTAATAGGAACAAAATTTTGTATGTCCTTAACTGTACAAATGATGATTACACAGGTCATACGTATTCATTGTCCGAACTAACATTCTCCTACTACCAAAACACCCTTTTTCGGCAAATATGTCTTTGAAAAATACCCAGAATTATGTCTTTAGTTGCGGGAACCAAATCTCATCTGTCTCTAGTTCTACGTCCTTCTCTGTACTTCCTCCTGGTAGTCCTACTACCACATCAAAATACCCTTTTTTGGCATATGAGTCTTCGAACTATACTATTGATTTCTATGGCTATCACGCCATTATTCACCGAACGCCCCTTAATAGGAACAAAATTTTGTCTGTCCTTAACTGTACAAATGATGATTACACAGGTCATACGTACTCCCTTTCACCCTCAAACTGTGCCTCCACAACGATTAGAGCCAATATTTCAAACTAATGACTTATAGGTAGCAAAGAGTTCGTTCATGCTGCCTTGAACTAAACTAACAAAGAAAATTCTGCGGTGTCTGCAATAAGAAATGTAGTTGAAGTGCCGATAACAGATAAACCTGAGTGAAAGTCTTGCCGAAGTTAGTGATTCCGTATCTATGATGCCTGTTGTTGTTGTGGAAGACAATCCTGTTGTAGCTGAAGTTTTTATCTGATTAGATATTCTCAATAGCAAGTGTGTTAAATTAAAGTATTCAATGTAGGTTTTCTCAATAGCACGTGTGTTAAATTAAAGTATTAAAGGTAGGTTTTTTCCATAGCAAGTGGGTTAAATTAAAGTATTAAATGTAGACCAAGGTGTAGTAAGAATTAAAGAAGGATAACCACAAACACTAGCGAAGCTAGCTTCTATACATGGATTTCACAACATCTACTGCTGATATATAATAATCCGCGTTCTGGACAGCCTTTAAAGAATTCGCGGGAAGGGTCGCGAGGTTAGACAATGACAACCGCGTCTAAAATTCGGTGGGGTTGGTGGGAGGATTGAAAAATTTTAGATTGACTTGGCGTGAGTAACGATACGAGTATAGATATAACCAAAACCTGGTGTTAAGAAAAAAAAAAACTTGATAATTATGTCCAAATGTCCAGCATGCACGAGAAACCCCCACGCCATTAATACAATCACTGCCTATCTTCATAATTATGCGCGGAAAATCGGGAAATCGGGAATAAATAACAACAAATAAACAATAACAAATAAATCAGAAACCCTCATTAAATTAAATCAATAAATAAATAAAGATAATAAAATAGAGTGAAACCGCGCATCCCCCCAGGACTTGAAAGTGAAGTGATAGTGATAGTGATTGTGATCCCCCCCCCCAAGAACATTTAGTGCATACCCACCAGGACTTTAGCAGTGCACCCCATCTTCCCCTTAGAAGTAAGTTACAGTTAGATGTAGGCAGACGACCAGATCTTCGGATGCTGGAGAATTTTATTATCGAGGTAAGATTTAAATTGTGGCGGCTGTACTCGCCCAAGCATTGATTTACATTAATTAGTAGTTTTTGAAAAATTTAACAAGCACGTTTTGTGTGTAATGGCGGTAGCCGACATAATGCTTGGGCGAGTGCACCTGATAAATAGGGTGATGCTTTTGCTTTTTTGTGCACTGCTATATGCTTAACGCTTATTAGACATTTATTTATATATTTATATAATTATATTTATATATATTTATTTATATTTTATATTTACACTTTATATTTATTTATTTATTTATTAGCATGTATTGAAGCATTTTGTGGCATATTTGTTTTGTTTGACGTTCTGTCGCCATTTTGGTTGCAGTATATATTTGGGAAGAAAGAGTATAGAATTGTGAAGATTGTAATCATTATATAAATCAGTTAGGGAATGATGGAAAAAGCTAGGGATGGATTTAAATTAGTTAGCTAGATTTGGATAATTTTAAGACGAGCCTTCAGGTCGCACTGATAAGCAGAGCCGGCGTCTGCTATCCGGTATTACGGATCCCTCCACCTCTCATTTTTGCTTGTGTCTTGTTGATCGGGTACACTCCAGAGTCAGCGCTAGGGATACCATTATTTACAACCCTGTTTTTAGATTTTGTTTTTAGTCTTTGTTTCAGTTTGTCAGATTTTTAGGTTTGTTAGATTGTTAGAGTTTGTTAGGTTTGTTAAATTTAAGTTTGTTAGGTTTTTATTTAGAATTTTATTTAGAGTGGATTAATCATGAAGTTAGAATTAATTAGAAGCACTCGTTCCAAAAAATCATGTACGGTAAGAGTGTTTGGGTTACAGAAAATTTCAAATTCCACTCCCACACTGGGAGACCTTGCTGGGAAGTCAAAAAAGAAGTCATTTTGAATACGAACTAGAAAGAAATTGGTAGAAAGTAACTTAATAAAGGCTAACCGTAACTCGATAGAAGCAAAAAAAAAGTATTGCGAATACAGGACAATCTAAAACATATCCGACGGATAAACTTCGGGAATACTAATAGGAGTGAATCAACAAAATAGAATAGGGCTGTAAAATAAAAAGACAAAATCTGAGGAAAAAGCTAACTCTAGGCTTGATGGGGAGAACAAAATATATAGAGTGGAAACGAAAGAAAGAAATTTTGGCGCCAGCGTTTTGAATCGACTAGGATTATTGGTGAAACCACAAGTCCAATAATCTGAAATTAACCAACCGATAATACCGAGCGATTAGGAAAGAAAACAAAACTAAAGAATAAAGAGATAACAGTTAGAACGTAAAGGAAGGAACAACAAGTAGCATTAGGCCGAGAAATGCGGACAACGTAGGAACTTTGACACTAACAATAAAAAAAATCGGAGTAGAAATTAACTAAACCAAAATCGGGGCCAAAGTTACATGAAACAAAATCGGAGCACAAAAAAAATTAACTAAAGCAAACTCGTAGCCTCGCGCCAGGGCGTCAGAAATTATGTGACTTACCTAGACGTAGCCGTAAGAATAGTAAATATCAGACTAACTACCAACCGCGGAGAGTGGGGGATTCGCCTACATACCAAACAGAAACAAAAAAAAACACATCGCCCACAACTATCTATTAACAATAAAAATAAATTATAATTTCTTGATACACTGGTACAAAGAAAAGTATTAAAGTTAAGTTATATTTTACAGAAGAAATTTTATAAAGGATCCACGAAGTGCGCATTTCGTAGCTAACATGTAATAAAAATCATTAAAAAAAGTAATGCTTAGATTTTCACAATAGCAAGTGTGTTAAATTAAAATATTCAATGTAGGTTTTCTCAATAGCACGAGCATTAAAAGTAGGTTTTCTCAATAGCACGTGTCTTAAATTAAAGTATTAAAGGTAGGTTTCTCAATAGCACGTGTGTTAAATTAAAGTATTAAAGGTAGGTTTTCTCCGTAGCAAGTGGTTAAATTAAAGTATTCAATGTAGAACAAGGTGTAGTAAGAATTAAAGAAAGATAACCAGAAGCACTAGGGAAGCTAGCTTCTAAACATGGATGGTGAACTGGTTTCACAACATCAACCGCTGTTAAATAAGGATTTTTGCTGTACGTAAATGAAAACGAGTCACATACCTCTATGCGTCGGGATGCGTATCTTGTAAACCGCCGGGTGCGTCAATAAAACAACGCCATGGTCGTCAAGGCTCATTCACTCTGCCATCGTAATTATAGCAGCGATCTAAAGACAAAAGGCAGCTGGTCCGCGGTAACGAACAAGTGGGCCTACGCAAAGAAAGAACCCATTTGACCGCCAGCTAAAAGAAAGGCGAATACACGCAAGACACATCCTAGTTGTCGAACAGAAAACCGTGCATCGCTTTTGAAATACGGTGTCGAATAAAACGTAGAAAATATTTCGACGTACAAGCTGTAGAATCACATTCAACAACGGTTCAAACAACACCGAGTCGAACTGCAAATCCTAGCTTATCGAAGCGCGGTAAAACTGATAAACCCGGCTTATATCGGATAGTGTGCGACTTTATTTCAACGAATCGTTACATCGGAATAATAGAGAAAACCATTATACGGCGGTCGTAAGGTATACTAAGATAGCGGAGCGGGTACCTAAAACAGGATATGACTATTTAATTGTAGCATAAACTTGTCGTTTTAAAATAAATAAGTTCAAGATGAAAATTTTTAGCAAACGTATTTGTAAACAGGATGTTGTCGAAGAATTTAAGAGATTACGGGATACCTATAACAAGGCATAGACTATTTAATTTATAAAATAAATTTTCGTTGTAAAAGAAAAAGGGATTTGAGTTGAGGAATTTATTCGAGAGCGTGTTTATTATTAATTATGTTAACCGGGCTTATACTGAGCAAGTACACTATATAGAGGGTTGTTGAAGAATTTAAGGATTGAAACGGAGTTTATTCGAACCAGTAATGAATGAACAAGGGGGAACAATAGGGTATTTAATTTATGCGGAAAATAAACGTAACACAATAACGAATGATCTTAATGACGTCTTTATAGGAAGATATTACCTAACGTTCGTGTTCTAGTCGGTTTCTTAACCGAAAAAGAATTATACACCAGTTATATTTGTTACCCTTCTGTAACGAAAAAGCTGTTGTGCAGGTCCCTAGTTGAATATAACTAAATGGGACTTGGAAAATGTTGTACTTTATATTAAATTTAGAAAAATTAATTGGGTGCTTGTGCGAATCTCTATCTTATCTATAACAACATACAAACATGTTTTCAAGCTCAAAAGAAACCATTGACTTTCAGCTAGCTTGTGCCAAAGGACATAATTTAGCGATTTCCAAACAAAGTACAAGAACCACTTAGATATTGGAAAAATAGCGACTTCCAAAGAAACTTAAAAATGGAAACCATTGAACAGAGGACATTAGGAAATTTGCCAAATGTTTTGAATGACTTCTGCGGCGCGCGAAAGTCAATGCCATTTTGCTCGTTAATACTACAAATCAGACTAGAATACTCCAGAAGACTAAAGTTAGGGCAGTGCAAAAGCAAAGCGTAACTAACTTGCGATAAAATTAGTGTACACAGTTGTGAGACTTTCAGAAATAGTAGTGGGTCTTTCATCAGACTTATGAGGAAATATTGCTTTAATTTACACAAAATTGCCTATTAATAAAATTTTGATCAAATTGTATTTCAAGTAAGCGCCTTTAAGGTGCTTCCCTAAAAAAGTATTTTTTTTCTAAAAGAAAAACCCAGTAAAACTCTCGGGATCTTTCAGGTGTTCCATTTTCAGCATCCAAGCGCATGATCAAATTAATTCCAAGTCTCTAATAAGTGCAGTGGATGTAAGGGTAAAATTTCTATAAAGGTAAATGAAAAGAAATAACACTACAAACATAAAATTTAAAACGAGAAATGTTAATTTCCATTTTTAACAGGTAGGGAAAAAAAGTTCGTTTAAGTAAACATATTACCGCTGCTGTTTCTGCAACATGCTTTACAATTTGAAGCACAAGAGAGAACTATATTGTTTGCACAGAATATAACCGAGGAGCTTTTGAACTGTTTGTTTGCGCATACAAACTATGTGCATACAACGTGTAGTGGTGCATTTTCAATAGCTGTATCAACAATTAGCCAACCAAGTGTGCTAAGGAAAGCTATTTAAATTTAATAACAGCTTTTGTAGCAGATTCATTCAAAAAGCTCTATGAACGTTTAGGATTGTACAAACAGTTAAAATGAATAAATCGAGAACATGTTTAGAATATTTTAAAGCAAACATGGTTATACAGCATCAATCCTATATCAATTACTTAATTTATTTAGATACCTTCTGAACCACGAAAGAATATTAGAATCAACTCAAGTATTTAAAAATGTTCCGATTTTGTAATGAATAGAACAAAAACAAGGAATCAATGAACCGTTTCTTAAAACACGCGTGACCACTTTTTACGGTATCAGCTTGAATGCGAGAACTTATTACCAGTTACGGTTCATGGTCAACGCCGACCGAACTCTCCTCAGGATCGTGGTGATTCGGTCTTTTATAAACTGTATAACGTTGTTTCCTGTCAGTAATCGCTGTACTGTCCTATGGAAAAAAGTAAAAAACGTTGAAACAAAAAATTAGAACACTACATAAAAAATGCGGTAACGGCATGCTCTCCCGAAAACACAGTCGCTCCCGTGAAGTCCCGCACTAAATTGTCCAAATAATCCCCCATGGTCCCAGAAATTGTTTATCCCTCGCGGGATTGGATTATTCAAACCGTCTGATGTTTCATACGCAATTGGAATAAAGAACACCGTCACTTTAAGAGCACGTGTTCAAATCATTTCTCCAAGAGCGACAAAAATCCCCGCAGTATATCTCAAAGTAGTTGTGAATATCCAAACTATTTTATTCTTACAATGTAAATAATAGTTTTGAAATAGCTAGGGCTGGATTTAGGAAACAAACGAAATTCTTTACTTTTATACAAAATACAATATATTTAATAGAAATAAGACGGAAAGTTTGATATCCAGTAAGTGAACTGGCATGTTACGAATGAATTCACTTAACACGTAACAATCGCGACAGAAGAAATCCCCTTGTTCATTCAAGTTTGGGCAACTATTTATAACTTAAAGGCGTAATGACTAAATAAAGCTTTTTGGCGCCACCAGATTTTTTATAAACAAACCGCACTAAATCAGGAAACCGAAAAACAGTAACCTCTAATTGATGAAATGCCTCTGTATTTCACCATGTACAGAGACACAAATCAATCATAGCTCGCTGACCTAACCTATCAATTTTTCCTTCTATCTAACCTAAGACCACACAAGTCCAACTAACCTAACCTGACTCCAGACAACTCTAAAACTTCAAGGAAAATGAACGTAAGATAGTAATTTCATATGACATGTGGCGGACATATGTTGGACATATGTCGGACATTCGGACTAAATCCGACCTAGATCGGACTAATCCACCCAGGTCTGATTAAAATCCGATCTAGATCGGATTAAATCCAACCTAGGTCGGGTTGGGCAGGGGTGCGCAGGTAGTACGGCTGTAATGATAAAACTTAGTCATAACATCCATTTAAGTTTCAAAGACAATTTATTTAAAATTAGTTGTTGCGTATAACTTTTGTGATATTGCAATAATAATGAGACAATCTCACCCTATGAGGCAATTTCACCCTATGAGGCAATTTCACCCTAAGAGGCGATTTCACCCTATAAGGCAATTTCACTCTAACCTAACATCCTACATATATTCGACATATATCCGGACATATGCCCAGTCCGACCGAGGTCGGATTAAATCCTACCCAGGACGGATAACAAAACTGTTCCTAAACAAGAGAATGTAAGCGATATGACGGAAAAGGATGTTTATCGTAAAAAGAAATTTGTGGTGCATTTAACAGCTATCTACGAAGAAATTTCTACCGATCTTTTTCTACCAGGCATAGTGTAAAAGTTAAGCTTCCATTTTCTCTGGAAAGCACTAACAAGGTGGGCCAAAGAGTAAAAGAAATCATCGGAAAAGAAGGTCACGAAAGCATTAATACAAAATTCCAAAATCCTATATGTGTTCCGTACAAAGTGACACTAGCAGATGTTAAGTTGGAAACTTTAGTGGAAAAACTACCAGATATATTAGGCGGCCTCAGAAAAAAAATGTTTACTATTTTTTTGACATGGATCTAACCCAAGATTTTACTGGCATATTTAGCAAAATGGAGATGTGTAACTATTTAACTACAAACCATAACTTTTGCTACAAGGGCGAATACGAAGAGAACTGCAATATTATAGTTGACAACGATAAAACTGTGGGAATCGATTGTTTAACATGGCTAACAAAGAATGCAAGAATTAAGATATACAACAAATTTGTGTGTCAGATAAGTCCTGGTGTTATTAAACAACTTGGAGATCATATACTAGACTTTTTACGTTGTCCAGATGCACGTTTAAGGGAAACAGTCGCGTTTACTTTGGCTAAAGAAGGCGGTATTATGAAATTGGAGGCGAGAATATACAACTGTACAATTGGAAACTATGTCGGTGCGGAACGAATGTATAATCCCTTAAAAAAACTGTTTAACCTTATTGGAAGATAGTAAGTTATACTTTCTAAAGGCGCCAATGTACTCGGTACCACTTGTCAAAATGTGGAGTAAGCTATCGGACAAGTTACAAAATAGCTGCTGCTTAGTGTATAATAACCTACTACAGTACGTGTATTGGGGGAATAGCAATACAAAGAAATTGACTGGCTTGCAAATTAAGTTGTCCGAAAAACCAGAAGAAGAGAAAAATTGATAAAGTATCTGCTTTCGGCTTTTAGTTTTAACTATTTACCTGTAAATTATTTGGAGATTGTAGAGGAAGAAAACGGCCAAGATAAAATAACAATCTTACACAAATGCTACATTAAAGCAGGTAGTACATATTTCACACAATCTGCAACACTATATTCTACAATTTTAAAAGAAATAGTCATTTCGTAATTGGGGTTGATAAATGCGCCTAACATACGCCCAGAGGTTGTACGACAACGCGTAAATATGGGATGTAAACTCTATCCGTTTATGCTAAAGGAAATTTCCCATTATGCACGCCATACGCTGTAAGTGGGAGAAAAAGACTGGTGGAATTAGAGGAAATGGATGCAAAAAGTCGAAAGTTGGACTACGCGAACAATACAAAGAAGTGTTAGACAAAGAACATCTTATTAGAGAAAATGAAGAAGAATTAAAGACCTAGATACATCCGAGTTCTACAAGCTGTATGCATTTATGGTTAGTAAGAAAGACTCTTTTAGTTATGTAGGCGTTTTTGCGGAAAAGTATGGTACTAAATCCGTATATTTTTTAAAAGGTTATTCTAAAAACGTATTTATCAAAATGGGAGATAACAAAAACGAACTAAGGAATGCGGATTTCGTAACCTTGGCATACACCACACGCAAAGGAATTTCGCTAAACATTGTATATTTGCCTAGTGAAGAACCTTTCGGATCATTTAAAACCGAGGGTCCTACAACCTATAACGACCATATATTCTTAAAAGTGAGGGACATGCAACTACGCAACAGTGAGTGGGAGAATAAGGATTCCCTCCAATACCGACAAGAAGAAATCGATCAAGCTAACAAGATACGTATGCAGGATATAGTGGGAGAGCCGCGATTAAAAGATTGTCGCAAGTTGCAAGAATTACACGAACGAATGGATCTGGTTGTTGGTGGAATCAAATATTTTATATATAGAGACAAACTTCGGTACATTTTACAAATCGAAAACCTAGACGGTCTCTATGTATCAAACTATTGGTTAGAAAAGGAGATAGAGGACTTGGGTGTCGATTTAAATTTTAATCTGCGAATAAAATTAAAACCACTCCAAACAAACTTTGTATTAAAATTAAGATTAAATGGCTCCATGCTTGGTATTAAATATTGTTAAATTTTGTTATGTATAATGTCAGAATAAAAATTTTAGAATAGTATTACATTGCTCTTTATTTACAAAAGGCTATGACGTCACCACGAAATAGCAGTCACACAGAGAGAGATGCGCATGGGCAGGGGTGCGCATGGGCAAAGGTTTGCATGAGTAGGGTGCGCATAGTCAGGAGTGCGCATGTGCAGGTGTGCGCATGGCCAGGGTGCGCATGGGCAGCGAATGTGTCTGGGCGTACACGAGGAAAGCGGAAGTGAACAGTCACCAAGCATCTAATTCTTATTTGAGTGGTATCGAGTACTTGCCAGTGTATGTATCTTGCTTCTACCCTGGTGAACAGTGTGTACGTGTTACCTCCACGTGGTGTTCGCTGGACAACCAATATCTTGTTGTCTTTGTAATCTGCAAAATGTTGGTCAACTAACAACGCGTAATTATTACACTGAAACTTATCGTTACCTGCTCCATGTTCCAGGAACAGTGAAACGTTATTGTTGGCTCACGCCTCGGGCGTTGGTGAAACAGTCTTCTAACTTAGATCTTATAACATTAGATTTAGGACTTACCTGGAGCAAGGTATTTTTAACAAAAGTCACGCAAAAGATGTAGTTTTATCCGTATTAGCACAACTGACTTTTGTAGACTTCCGCACTAACTCTGAACTCTATCTTCAGCACTTTAGTGAGACTATCAGGGAGGTCTTTGATAAATACGGATTAAAAGGGCGCCACTGTACTTAGGTAAGATGTAAGAACAAGAAGTATCGTTAAGAAAAATACAGAAACCTCAACGAAAACATTTTTTTATTAGAACACTAAATTTTGTATTCTTAGATAATATAACGTTTGTCCTGAATTAAAATAAAGCACATAAATATACAATAGAGACAGCAATGTACGTCTCAAAGCAATAAAATCAATAAATCAAACAAACTCCTTGCACTTGTTAAATTTTTCTTTAGTATAATGGTGCATGGGTACTCTACTTATTAAATTTAAGCACTTTTGGTTCGTATGTAATTTATGGAATCCAAAAATAAGTATGGGGAAGAATAAGTATAATTTCTAAAATATTTCTTTAGGTGTGTATAAAGATTTCTAAACTTATAAAAAAAATTAGAGTTCTTAAATATCAACATATATTAACTGAAAAATAATTTTGATTTAAACTGACAGGTATTTACAATAATTTGGCGAGTGCTTCATTAACTCTATAAACGTATTTTAATAATATAGGCATTATAAATACCATTAACAAAATTCTTTACTTTTCGTCATCTTTTCAGTACTGACCAAACGACGTACATCTTTACAAAATTAGTTTTGTACTAAGACCTTTTAATTAGTAAATTTAATTTTTGTTAAATATGCATATTATATAAGCAAGTTCTCAGCTATGTGATTCATAATCTAGTTCATGAATAGTTTGTTTAGATAAATAAATTTATAAAACATAATATTAATTTAGAGCAAAATTTGAAATCTAAATTTATTTGTTAAATGTAATCATCAAGATGTTAGTTTACATCAGTTGAGACTACCAAGGTTAAGCTTAAACACGACATTGTACGTCTTACAGATGCTTTTCAAAACAAAATATAACAACTTACCGACCTTGAACGTAAAGATCAAATTGTTACCAACCATTAGGCGAATAAATTCAAACCATATGAGACCTTCACAGTTGAATAAATACAGCAAAATGTTGTTGACCACATTGATGTACCTACGCCTCGTAAATTAAATTCACAAGAATAAAGGATGAAACTCATGTAGGTTTCTCATGAATATACATTTTATACGTGATTAATTAACTGCTTCGTATTGCTTTTGATTAAAATCTAACGTGGTATTGCGCTAAAAATAATCACATAAAAGGTAGTTGAAATTATTTAAAATAGAAATCACAAACCATTAATGAACTTCCAAACTACTGATCGATGTAATACTCGAAATGAATAGCAACTTGCAAGTCGCCTTTTCTATTTAATTTCTCCATATGGTTTCTAGGAAGGTAAGAGGTCGACTGACTCGTACGACAATAGCTGAGGCTTTAACACTTTATTAATAAAAACAGAACAGATGCGCATAATCATGCTATTTAATATTACTTTAAAAATAGTTTTTAGAAATTCTGAATAGCACGTTCGAGTCTTAACATGATTTTTAAAATACAAACGGGAGTATGTACAACTATGCATTTAATTTATTAAACAATTAGAATAAAAAAAGGACAATAGCTAGGGTGTTTCGAAAATTATGACACCTATTAATTAAGCATGGGTTCTAGACAAGCAATTCATATTGAGTTATAAAGGTAAATTTGAAATTTTTGGTAACACAATACACAACTTTTATACGTTATTGCATAAGAGGAAAAACGATTTGTTATAACACACCAGCTTTATACACAGTTAATTAATAAAATTAGTTTTTCGAGCGAAGATGGCAAGCGTTACGTCATCCACGGAAGCATATCAACCTACGCATGGGGGCATAAAGATACAGAATAGTTACTTATATATGTATATATTTTATTGTGTATGTATATAATGGCATGTAAGTTAGTTATAAGGTACACCCACCATCCCCATTCTTAATAATCCCATCGCCCCCGGCGACATGTGTTTACCTCCACGCGGTGTCGCTGGGCGGTAAAACATATTGTTAGATTAACGACAATATGTTTTATTGACCGAAAACACGTTTTCTCTTTTTTTAAACAGCACATCAATGTCTTTTTTTGTTACAGGTTACTTTCAGCTGCTTGGATTCGGCTACAGGAAAAAAATAAAATAATGTTATACTCTGCAATGTAAAAATTGTATTCTATTAGTTTATTAAACTGTAAATCGGATAAAATAAATTATTAAACTTTTGTATGCTCAACTTCTTTGTGTTAATACCTCTAGGTATTTGGTGAAAGGACTCTAGATTTTAAAAACGAGAGGTGATTAAAATTTCCTGCTGGTAAAAAAATCTTAAAATGAAAGTAGCTTCCTGGGGGATGATACAATCTAAAAAATTCCTAGAAATTCGGATAGCTGAGAAAAATCTAATATTAATTAATACCAAACAAGATAGATTTATTTCGAAAGAAACAAGAAATAATCTTTTATATGCTCGCTAGAGAGTATGTGTGTAAAACGGTAAGGGCTTGCCTCGATTTTAAATCTGTTTGCAGATTCGGATTTTGCGTAAAACAGCAAGATGAATCCGTATCTCGAACCCCCTAAAAAGTGTATAGGGGGTGATTAAAAACCAGTTGGTAACAAATTCTTAAAATGAGGGTAGCTCCCTGGGGGATGATGTTATCTGAAAATTTTTTAGAAATTTAGGTAGCTGAGAAAAATCTAATATTAACTGATACTAAACAAGATTAGATTTATCTCGAAAAATGAGCTAAACAAGATAGAAAGTATGATATGACATTAAAAAGCGAGTAGTGGTGTGGTGGCGGTATGTTCGCAAGAGAGTATGTGTGTAAAACGGTAAGGGGTGATCAGATTTTAAACCTGTTTACAGATTCGGATTCTGCGTAAAATTCTAGACTAATTTGATAGTAGGGTATAATTGGCAATACTGCCGCCTTTTTTGCTCCCAAATCCCTCATTTGCTCCCACATTTACATGTAAATCCCCATAAGGAGCAAATGAGGAGGAGCAACTCTTTCCTTCCTCATTTGCTCCCACATCTAAACCAAATAGTTTTCTTCGACTAACCATTTTTCATCTGAACCAAAAAGTTTTCTTCGACTAGCCATTTTTTTATCTTTCATCTGGACCAAATAGTTTTCTTTGTCTAGCCAACGCATCTTTCGAGATAAACCTATCTTGTTTGGTATCAATCAATATTAGAATTTTTTCAGCTACCCGAATCTCTAAGAATTTTTCAGATATCATCACCCCCAAGGGAGCTACCCCAATTTTAAGATTTCTTACCTGTAGCGACTTTTGAGCGTTCTTATAAATTTTCTTAGTCATGCGATACATCTTGTTAGCTTAGAATTTTACGCAGAATTTGAATCTGCAAACAGATTTAAAATCGGACTACTCCTTACAAAGTTACACCCCTTTAAAGTCCTGATCTTCTAAATTTTGCTCTTTGCTTTATAAGCAAACCTAACAAATAGTTTTCTTCGTCTGACCAATGCATCTTTTGAGATAAACCTATCTTGTTTGGTATCAATCAATATTAGAATTTTCTCAGCTACCCAAATCTCTAGGAATTTTTCAGATTGCACCATCCCCAAGGGAGCTACCTAATTTTAAGATTTCTTACCTGTAGCGACTTTTGATCGTTCTTATAAATTTTTATACATGCAATACATCTTGTTAGGCTAGAATTTTATGTAGAATCCGAATCTGTAAACAGATTTAAAACAGGACCACCCCTTACCATTTACACACCCTCTAAATTATAACTTTCCTGCAGCTTATACCTAAAGAAAATCTAAAACCATTCTTAAAACTTTTTATTCAGACAATTTTACTAATACAGTTTAAATTTTGTAAACCACATTTCTAAATACATATTCACAATTTTTATTTTGAACCTAAACTTCTCATATCGGCTCATACTTATTAATATTTATTTCTAAAGAGCACCTTTTCCAAAGACCACCGAACCCTTTTCAAATTCCTCTGATTTTGTTCTTATGCGTTCGCTTAAGACCTTATACATATTCTCCAAATTCTAGAAGACGTTATAACCACATTTTTGTTAAAGGTTTCACATCGGACTTCTCTTCCCATTTTGGTGTAAACGCCGTAGATCGCCAATAACTTTTACTGCTGTATGTTGTATTCTTTTTCATTAATTACGAATAAATCCTCTTTCGCTTCCAAAGAAACTCGGCACTCCATCGTCGACACGGCTTACTTTTGCTACCATACGTTGTTAAACGCTGTACAACCATTTTCACCATCGTCGCTGTACGAACTAGCATTTTATTTTTGCTCTCAAGTGTCGGCATATGTTTTTCCATTTCGAAATCCATCTTTAACTAATTCTGGTTGTTTCGTTAAACCATTTAACAGCTGGCGGAGCTAATTAGGCTTAAGCATCCGTGCTTTCCTGTGCGCGTAAGTTGCCTTCTCGTAAAGTCAAACGCAAGCCACAGTTAGGATTTGGGGAAGAACAACCTTGGACTTTCACCACAACATTTTCGGTCCTATAACATTTTCCAGGTATAGAAGCACCGCAAGAGTTGCCAAACGTTAGATACCATTTTGTCCTCGACAAAACCCACTTAAGCTTGCTGTAAGCGAACTAACTTATAATAAAGAGTTTATTTCGCACCTGCTTTAACCCTATGAATGCAAACGAAGGTTCGAAGACCGAACGAAGCTCGATTCCGAGAACTAAGACGCATGACCTGCAGCCGCCAACATTTAGCCCAATGATGCGCCCGGTTCGCTTTGCCATCTGCGATACGTTAGTGAACATCGAAAAGTTCCATGTTTACGATGCGTCATATAAAAATCCAAAGGGTTATGCACCGACAAAATTTAATCTTAGAAATATTACTATAACCAAAACCATTTAACACTAGAATACCAAACTGTTACAGATCCTTCTAATAACCAATTTAATTTTAAATAACTTTATCTACTTTAGAAATGTAGGCTTGAAATTTTCAAAGAATCACTCACAACTTTCACGTATTTAAATTAACCATAATTTCCCATTTTACGTCGGGTTAATTAGATTAAATTTAATTTGTCACGTTCGAGCTTCCCGACACAATCCATGCGCTGTCAGCCATGACATCCCTTCGCCCGCTACTGCATTCTTGAATGCTGAAAGTATCGACTTTCATGTTGGACCTGAGAAACCCATTTTACACTTTCTATGCACATCGCACTTTCTTGAATCATGGTTCTAGTACACGTTTAACGATCGATCACCAGAAATTCGACGTAGTACTCGGTGCACGCAATAGATTAACCGCATTCATCATTCCTCTATAGCATAAAACGTTTATAAACCCTAACCTTGATAGATTTCCAAATCATTTTCGAAGAAGGCGAATTTTTAAACCAGGATCTTTAACGAACGATCAATACCAGACCACGCGTAACGTCACATTTTGCACATAAATACCATCCTTTCTCGCTACTGTTCTTCAGTCTTGAAAAGTCGCGCACTTCGCAGGGCGCAAAGCACCATTCCATCTATTTTCCATCAGTCTCCACTTTTGCATACACAGCTTTTTTAGTGCTACATTTCCTTATTAACCAACGCATCACCATTTATTACGAACACACCTCGCACGTTTTGACACATCTAGTCCGAATCATTTTTTGACATCAGATCTGAAATGACATCGCCATTTATCATGTTATCTCACTCATACTTAAACAGCACATTTCACTGTCAACTACTTTTTCTACACTGACATCTCTCATCCATACCATGCGCTAAACAGCATTTCAGTCTTCGCAGAATTCATTTGCAGCCCATTCCTATGCTACCCTCAGCAGAATCATGCAAGCTAAGCCCACTCTTTAAATAAACCCGGCCTTTAACCCAAACGTTCTCACGCCTCCATTCAAGCTACCCCTAGCCAAAACCATTGCATTGGGAAGAACTTAGTAAACATCAAACGTCCCTGTAACGGCCTCTATAATCCAAGGGGTAGCACAGCACACAAGTTGATCTGCGAGCAGCTCATCCCAAACCCAGATCCCGTAAATACTTATAACAAAATTTATAACTTTCGCATACTTTAGAGAGCTAAATTTCAAATTCAGCATTTTACATTATTTAATTCCATTTAACTCGTTAATTTTTAAAATTTAATTGCTTCAGTCGAAAGCTCCTATCATGCGCGTACACAACCCTTCCCCGCACTGCATCTGAATGCAAATCACCCCTTTACTTAGCCGATCACTTTTAGCGTTTGAAATTTTGTTCATCTCGTCAGCTTACTTTAAGCATCGCAGATATTAAGACGGTTTTACGCAATCGATACATGGTCAACATCAATTTCAAGAAAAACTGCGTCACACATTACGAACCCGTTCGAATTCATCGTTTCAAATGCAATTTTAACATCGTATTTAAGACACTCAACCTATGAACATAGGACTGTATATCATACCCTTTTCAAGTACCACGTTCTGAAAAAGAGTCCTTTTCCAGCCGCAAGCATCAATCCAATTAACCAGTCGCTCACTTTTTCATATTAAATCTTTTTATTTCTTTCAATTGTTTTTAAACTCAATCCCGAACCATCGCATCATTCTCAGGCCCTTCACTCATTTTCCAGCCTTTCGCTTCAGCCATGCGCTACTTTCCTTTGTAAACATACACCATCACCATTGACAACAACTGTAGCTCGAGACGACCATTCAACGTCAAATATTTTTTAGAAAATCATGTTAACCAATAATTCTTATGTTTAATTTCGACCTCCAGCAGTCTCGTAAGATTTATTTTATTGAAATCTTATCTCACCATCAGACAGTTATCTACCTTTTGTTACCTTATAGGTTAAGCCTCGTTTTCTACACACTTATCCACATTTACTTTTAATCATTTCCTAATTATACAGCTTACCACAATTCACATTTGGCCAGTAATACCTTAATTTTTCAATTTTTTGAAATTATATCTTCACGGATCACTCTTAGTATTACTCAGATCCAATAACTTTCAGGCCCAAACTGTAACAGATTATGC
The DNA here is from genome assembly GCA_036346225.1 of Platerodrilus igneus. Taxonomy (NCBI): domain Eukaryota; kingdom Metazoa; phylum Arthropoda; class Insecta; order Coleoptera; family Lycidae; genus Platerodrilus; species Platerodrilus igneus. Next base: position 4,101,954 of record JARFIW010001031.1, read on the forward strand.
CAGCCAGCAAAGTCATCGTATAACCATCTTATCTCATTAACTATTGCACATGCAACATCTGAACTTCAGACACAACGCAGCCAGATACAATCATACTGTCAGCCAGTCGAACCACGAGTTTGAAGTGTCAGACTTAATTGATTAACAACAATCTATCATATCTCCCAGACAGATTTGACATCCACTAATTAGATAACGATTCGTTCATCGAGCATGTCAAAGTCACTGTTCGCCATTCAACACAGCATGAACGACAATGTACGTCGTTTCGATACGTGCCCATCATAGCCAGCAGACATGCGCACCAGCAGCTCAGACACCGCCAACTCATGCACACCTACTGCCGCTTCTGCAGACGACCAGTTACCACATGCGTTCAACGGCGCAGCGTCGCCAGTCGCACAACACAGTCGACACCTTTCAGCCACTCAGCACGTTAACATTGTCACGTTGAGACGTACAGAATGCCTTATCGTAACATCATGCATCATATTGACAGCGCCATACACAATCGATCATGGCCTATCGAACCATTTTACGATTACGATCGCACAGTCGACACTATATGCCATTTAATTTAACTCCCGCTCACATACCATGACCAATACACATTGACCACATGACCACATGACGGACACAATAACTTATCAATGGTCCACATGAATGAGACATTGCAATATGAATGTTATGACCATAGCAATAGGTCATGTGGTCAGTGTGGTCATGTGGCGTGGTCATATGGTCATGTGGTCATGTGGTCATATGGTCATATGGTCATGTGGTTATGTGAGCAGGAGATTAAATTTGCATATAACCACATATATCCGGACATGTGTTGATGCGCAACCCTGCCGACCTAGGTCGGATAACAAAACAGTTCCTAAACCAGAGAATGTAAGCGATATGGTTCCGACATATTCGACTATTTTCGGATATACGCCCCACTCTGTAGAATACATAAGGAACAGATTTTCGTATTCAATTTAGTATTGATAGTAGCTAGAACGGTAAACATGAGCGTCTCCAAGGTGATTAACGTTTCTCAACTTTGGGAATAAAGTGAAACCGACAAATGAGCGATTTGGATTATGGCTGTTGGCAGAAAATATGTGCAACAATAATCTGGTGACAGATATTGGTAATATTTGTTATGTCGAAGGCGAAAAGATGCTGACTGGCGACTACACACACCAATTACAGAACCATTTTGTGACAATATAATGTTGGTTAAAATTTGCGACCTTTCTGACACCGAACAAGCATCTGCAAACAAACGGATGTTTATCCTAAAAAAAGAAATTTGTGGTGCATTTAACAGCTATCTACGAAGAAAGTTCAACCGATTTGTTTCCGCTAGGCATGGTGTTAAAGCTAAGCTTCCGTTTTCTGGAAAGCAGTAACAAGATAGGCCAGAGAGTAAAAGAAATTATCGGAAAAGAAGACATCGAATGCATTAATAAAAAATTCCAAAATCCTATATGTGTTCCATACAAAGTGGAACTAGCAGATGTTAAGTTGGAAACTTTATTGGAGGAACTACCAGATATATTAGACGAAATCGAAAAAGATTATTTCTATCTTTTTGACATGGATGTAACCCAAGATTTTGCAGGCATATTTAGCAAGATGGAGATGTGTAATTATTTAACTACAAACCATAACTTTTGCTATAAGGGCGAATACGAAGAAAAGTGTAATATTATAGTTGACAACGATAAACTGTGGGATTGATTGTTTAACATGGCTAACAACCAATGCAAGAATTAAGATTTACAACAAATTTGTGTGCCAGATAACAAGTCCTGGTGTTAATAAACAACTTGGCAATCATATACTAGATTTTTACGTTGTCCAGATGTACGTTTAAGGGAAACATTTGCGTCTACTTTGGCCAAAGAACATGGTATTACGCGATTGGAAGCGACAATATACAACTGTGCAATTGGAAGCTATGTCAGTGCGGAACGGGTGTATAAACCCTTAAAAGACTGTTTAACCTTATTGGAAGATAGTGTTATACTTCCTAAAGGCGCCAATGTACTCGGTACCACTTACCAAAATGTGGAGTAAGCTATCGGACAAGCTACAAAATAGCTGCTGTTTAGTGTATAATAACCTGCTACAGTACGTGTATTGGGGAATGGCAATACAAAGAAATTGACGGGCTTGCAAATTAAGTTGTCCAAAAACCAGAGGAAAAGGAAAATTGATAAAGTATGTGCTTTGGCTTTAGTTTTAACTATTTACCTGTAAATTATTTGGAGATAGTAGAGGAAGATGTCCAAGATAAAATAAAAATCTTACACAAGTGCTACATTAAAGCAGGTAGTACATATTTTACACAATCTGCACACCATATTCTACAATTCCAAAAGAAATAGTAATTTCGGAATTGGGATTGATAGATACGCCTAACATTCGTCCAGAGGTTGTACGACAACGCGTAAATATTGGTAGTAAACTCTATCCGTTTACGCTAAAGGAAATTGCCCCATTATGTATACCATACGCTGTAAGTGGAAGGAAAAGACAACTGGAATTAGAGGAAATGGATGCAAAAGGCGAAAATTGGACTACATGGAAAACACTGCGACAATACGCGATCAATACAAAGATGTGTTAGACAAAGAACATCTTATTAGAGAAAATGAGGAAGAATTAAAAGATTATTTTATGTGCCGATGGACTGACTTAGATACATCTGGTTTCTACAAGTTGTATGCATTTGCGGTTAGTAAGAAAGACTCTTTAGTTATGTAGGCGTTCTTGCAGAAAAGGATGGTACTAAATCCGTATACTTTTTAAAAGGTTATTCTAAAACGTATTTATCAAAATGGCAGATAACAAAGACGAACTAAGGAATGCGGGTTTCGTAATCTTTGCGTACACCACACGCAAAGGGGTTCCGTTAAACATTGTATATTTGCCTAGTAAAGAACCTTTCGGATCATTTAAAACCGAGGGTCTTACAACCTATAACAACCATATATTCCCAAAAGTGGTGAATATGCAACTACACAACGGTGTGTGGAGAAAAGGATTTCTCCAATACCGACAAGAAGAAGTCGATCAAGCTAACAAGATACGTATGCAGGATATAGTGGAAAGCTGCGATTAAAAGATTGTCACAAGCTGCAAGAATTACACGAAGGAATGGATCTGGTTGTCGGCGGAATCAAAGACTTTAAATATAGAGGCAAACTTCGGTACATTTTACAATTCGAAAACCTAGACGGTCTCTATGTATCAAACTATTGGTTAGAAAAGGAGATAGAGGACTTGGGTATCGATTTAAATTTTAAGCTGCGAATAAAATTAGATAAAATTAAAGCCACTCCAAACAAACATAAAGAAAGGACTGTCTTCTGTGTATAACTTTGTATTAAAATTAAGTTTAAATGACCCCATGCTTGGCATTAAATATTTTTAAATTTGTTATGTATAATGTCAGAATAAACATTTTATAATAGTATATAACATTGTTCTTTATTTATAAAAGGCTGTGACGTTACCCCGAAATAGCACTCGCACAGAGAGGATGCGCATGGGCAGCACGCATGGGCAGGGTGTGCACGCGCAGGGTGCGCATGGGCAGGGTGTGCATGCGCAGGGGTGCTCATGGGCTGGGATGTGTCTGGGCGTACACGAGGGAAGCGGATGTTAACAGTCACCAAGCATCCAAACCTTTATTTGGATGGTATCGAGTACTTGCCTGCGTATGTATCCGGAGTAAAGAATACGATTTGCATACGCAGCTTATTAATAAAATTAGTTTATCGAGGAAGATGACAAAAGCTACATCATTCCTAATAGTACAACAATCTACGCATGGGGACGTAAAGATATAAGATAGTTGTTTATATTTGTATATATTAGTTTTAAGATTCCATAATTTTTAAGTTCTTCTCCCACCTTCCAAATCCTTCCGGCTTCTATCCTGGTTGACAGAGTATATGTGTTATCTCCACGTGGTATTCGCGGGACGCGGCGGTTTTAGATTTCTCGGGCGATGGTTGGCTAAGGCATATGTCTTGTTAGCGAAAAAGGTTTTAAAGATGGAGTTAAATAAAGATGGGTAAAATTAGTCTTTAAAACGCATAACTTTGTATGGGTGGTCCTATTTAAAATCTGTTTACAGATTTGGGGTCCCTAGAAAATTTAATATTAGTTGATACCTAGCAAAATATATTTATCTTAAAAGAGTGACTACCCGCGTATAATAAATACAATATAACACTTGTCAAAAAAAGTTGTAGGAAAATTAAAGACGTATTTAATGGGGGTCCAGTATTAGAATTTGTTGGTAATAGGGCTAAGTCCTACTGTAATGTAGGCGAGAAAGATACGATTAAAAAGATTAAAGGGATCTCACGAAGTGTAGTTAAGTAAAACCGAGGGTCTTACAACCTATAACGAGCATATACTCAAAAGGGGTAGGCATGCAACTACGCGGCAGTGCGCGGAGAATAAGAATTCTCCAATAAGAAATTAAAGTTTCCATGTACGTAGCACCAGTCATTGGGTAATGGTCGAAATGTGGAGCCTATAAAGACGATTATTAATTGTGGTTTAGAAAAATAGTAGTTTTCGTGGACTAAATAAAATAGCTTAGACTGGTTAATGTATATGGTTACGTACTCTCGTAGACATCCACAAACATCTGTTTACGTCCACAATGGTGATACCGGTGGTTTTTGTTTAACAAATAGTAAGAAAATACGTCAGGTGTTAGTGCGTGGAAGCCCATAGGATCGTTGGATTCAAAAAGAACGGTGCGTATGGTGGTCTCCGTTAGAATAATCGAAAGTGGTTAATCGGTCGTATTAGATGTTTAAATAAGCGAAAGTGTAAATGCCTACATAAACAAAGATTTAATTAACCGACAAAAAAGTGTGCGATGTGCTACACTTATAAATAAAGTATGGAATGGTGCTTTTAGCGGCCCTAGCAGTAAAAAGGGTGACTGACTTTTCAAGCAACTACAAGAATAGTAGTAGCGCAGAGAAGGGGTATGCATGTATTATACAGTTGCTGCAAAATATGTTAGTTTACGCGTAGCTCGGATGTGTAATTGATCACGACTTAAAGATCCCCCGGAGGTTTAAAAATTCTCAGCCCATTGTCGTTCGAAAATGTTTGGAAATTATCAAAACGGTAGCGGGTTGAAGTTTAATGGATGATTGACTGAGTTTTTCTACCTTTACGAGGGAATTGGAAGTTGACAGACATCGAGCATCTAATTTCTATTTGTACGATATCGAGTACTTACCGGTTCTAGAAATCATTACGTGCGATTGACCGCTATGCGAAAGTGTAAAAGCCTACAGAAGCATAATTATCAGACGAAAAAGTGCGCGATGTGCTATAGAACGTATAAAATGGTGCTTTGCATCGGTCCTAACAGTAAAAAGGAGAGTGACTTTTTCTAGCAATTACAAGAATAGCAGTAGCGCGGCGAAGGGGTATGCATGTATTCTACAGCGCATTGTTAGTATCCGGGAAGCTCGAACGTGAACAAATTAAATTTTAATCTATAATTAACCACGATCGTAAAAATGGGAAATTAATGGTTAATTTAAATACTGCTAAGCATATACTTTCGCTCGGTGATTTATTTAGAAAATATTCAAGCTCACCATTTCCTAAAGTATGACGTAGAAGTTATTTAAAATTAAATTGGTTTATTAGTAAGTATTCTGTAAACAAGTTTGGTATTCCTTAGCAAAGGTTTAAAGTGTTTTTGGTTATAGTAGCACTGCATCTTCTAGCACGACTTGCACACAATTTGTGTGCGTGTGCTATCACCCTTTGGATTTTTAATATGCACGCGATCCGTATAACATGGAAGACGTTTTCGATGCTTCTACTAACGGTATTCGCAGCATGGACAAAGCGAACCGGGCGCATACATTGGTGCTAAATGTATTGGACGAGCTGCGAGGATCATGACGTCATTTAGTTCCTCGCTGAATCCGAGACTTCGTTCGGTATCTTCGAAACCTTCGGTTTGCATTCTATAGGGTACATAAAGCAGGTGCGCAAGAATAAACTCTTTAGTTATAAGTTAGTTCGCTTACAAGTCAAGTCTTATAGTGCGGATTTTGTTTTGTACTAAAATGGTATCTGCAAACGTTTTTAAGTGCAACTCTTGCGGTGCTTCCTATACCTGGAAAAATGCTCTCATACGGCACCAGAACAAATGTTGTGGTGCAACATCGTCCAAGGTTAAGCCGTCCGCAGCAAAGTACTTAAACTGTGGGACTTGCGGTTTTGCTTTTACGAGAATGGACAACTTACTGCGACACAAGGAAAAACAGCACGGTATGTCATTAAGCCTTAAACGTTCAGCTCCGCCAGCTGTTAAAGGACTTTGTACGAAACAACCACGAATTATGTGTAAAGTATGCGATTTCGAAATGGAAAAGAATACATATGCCGCACACTTGAGAAGCAACAGACATAAAAATGCATCAGTTACCGCTACTAGCGACGATGGTGTAGAAATGGTTAGTACAGCGTTTAACAACCGTATGGCTAGCTATCGCATAAAGAACGCCAGTGTCGACGATGGAGTGCCCGAGTTTCTTTGGAAGCAGAAAGAGCGATTTATTCGATTAATTAATGAAAAAAGAATACAACATACAGCAGTAAAAGTCTATTGCGAACTCTACGGCGTTTACACCAAAATAGGGGAAGAGAAGTCCGATGTGAAATCCTTTAACACAAAAAATGTGGTTATAACGTCTTCTAGTAATTTGGAGAATATGTATAAGGTCTTAAGCGAAACCATAAGAACAAAATCAGAGGAATTTGAAACATGCGGGTTCGGTTGGTCTTTGGAAAAGGTGCTCTATTTAGAAATAAATATTAATAAGTATGAGCCGATATGAGAAGTTCTAGGTTCAAAATAAAAATTGTGAATATGTATTTAGAAATGTGGTTTACAAAATTTAAACTGTATTAGTAAAATTGTCTGTAATAAAAAGTTTTAAGAATGGTTTTAGATTTTCTTTAGGTATAAGCTGCAGGAAAGTTATAATTTAGAGGTGTGTGTAAAATGGTAAGGGTGGTCCTGTTTTAAATCTGTTTACAGATTCGGATTCTACATAAAATTCTAGCCTAACAAGATGTATTGCATGTATAAAAATTTATAAGAACGATCAAAAGTCGCTACAGGTAAGAAATCTTAAAATTAGGGTAGCTCCTTGGGGATGGTGCAATCTGAAAATTCCTAGAGATTTGGGTAGCTGAGAAAATTCTAATATTGATTGATACCAAACAAGATAGGTTTATCTCAAAAGATGCATTGGTCAGACGAAGAAAACTATTTGTTAGGTTTGCTTATAAAGCAAAGAGCAAAATTTAGAAGATCAGGACTTTAAAGGGGTGTAACTTTGTAAGGAGTAGTCCGATTTTAAATCTGTTTGCAGATTCAAATTCTGCGTAAAATTCTAAGCTAACAAGATGTATCGCATGACTAAGAAAATTTATAAGAACGCTCAAAAGTCGCTACAGGTAAGAAATCTTAAAATTGGGGTAGCTCCCTTGGGGGTGATGATATCTGAAAAATTCTTAGAGATTCGGGTAGCTGAAAAAATTCTAATATTGATTGATACCAAACAAGATAGGTTTATCTCGAAAGATGCGTTGGCTAGACAAAGAAAACTATTTGGTCCAGATGAAAGATAAAAAAATGGCTAGTCGAAGAAAACTTTTTGGTTCAGATGAAAAATGGTTAGTCGAAGAAAACTATTTGGTTTAGATGTGGGAGCAAATGAGGAAGGAAAGAGTTGCTCCTCCTCATTTGCTCCTTATGGGGATTTACATGTAAATGTGGGAGCAAATGAGGGATTTGGGAGCAAAAGAGGCGGCAGTATTGCCAATTATACCCTACTTTTGATGTATCGCATGGCTAAAAATTTATAAGGATGGTCAGAAATCGTTACCGGTAAAAATTCTTAAAATGAGGGTAGCTCCTGAGGGATGATGCTATCTAAAAAAGAAAAAAAAATCTAGAAATTCAGGTAGCTGAGAAAAATCTAATATTAATTGACACCAAACAAGGTAACATTTATCGCAAAAGATGAAATGGCTAGTCGAAGAAAACCATTTTGTTCAGAATGTTACCGGTAAAACTTTATAAAATAAGGGTAAAAATCCCACAAGGAGGTCCACAAGGAGGGAGCAAGGAGGAAATCCCCAGTAAATGTCCGAAGGAGGTTTACTTCCAAAGAATTTACATGTAAATTCCTATAAGCAGGTGGATTCGGTGGATTCTATAGGTGGATTCTATAAGGTGTATTTGTCCCAGAAGGAACACCATCCTCGACTGAACGACTTCTGCGGCATGCGAAGGTCAATGCCATTCTGTTGCCTAATAATACAAATCAGATCATAATACTCCAGAAGACTAAAATTAGTGCAGTACAAAAGCAAAGCGTAACTAACGCTTGCGATAAAATTTGTATACACAGTTGTGAGATTTTCAATAATAGTAGTGGGTCTTTCCACAGACTTATGTGGAAATATTGCTTTAATTTACACAAAATCGCCTATTAATGAAATTTTGATCAAATTGTAATTCCAGTAAGCGCCTTTATGGTGCTTCTCTAAAAAAGTATTTTTTCTAAAAGAAAAAATCTCAGTAAAACCCTCGGGATCTTTCAGGTGTTCCATTTTCAGCATCCGAGCGCATGATTAAATTAATTCCAAGCCTCTAGTAAGTGCAGTGGATGTAAGGGTAAAATTTCTATAAAGGTAAATAAAAAGAAATAACACTACAAGCATAAAACTTAAAACGAGAAATGTTAATTTCCATTTTTAACAGGTAGGGGAAAAAGTTCATTTAAGTAAACATATTAGCGCTGCTGTTTCTGCAACATGCTTTACAATTTGAAGCACAAGAGAGAACTATTTTGTTTGCACAGAATATAACCGTGGAGCTTTTGAACTGTTTGTTTGCGCATACAAACTATGTGCATACTACGTGTAGTGGTGCATTTTCAATAGCTGTATCAACAATCAGCCAACCAAGTGTGCTAAGAAAGCTATTTAAATTTAATAACAGCTTTTGTAGCAGATTCATTAAAAAGCTCTATGAACGTTTAGGGTTGTACAAACAGTTAAAATGAATAAATCGAGAGCATGTTTAGGATATTTTAAAACAGACATGGTTATACGGCATGAATCCTATATCAATTACTGAAGTCTTATATACCTTCTGAACCACGAAAGTACGCTGTCACATGATTAATTTCAGATTTTAGAATCAACTCAAGTATGTAAAGATGTTCCGATTCCGCAATGAGTAGAATAAAAACAAGAAATCAATGAACCGTTTCTAAAAACACACCTGACCACTTTTCACGGTAACAGCTTGAATATGAAAACTTATTAGCAGTTAGGTACATGGCCACCGGCGACGGAACTCCTCCTAGAGTCGTTGTGATTCGATCTTTTACTAATAATACAACGTTGTTACCTGCCAGCAATCGCTGTACTGTCCTACGGATCGAGGTTTTATCTATTAGGTCTAGCGAGTTTAAGTCATAGTCAGGTGTTTTATCTGGCGGTGTATTAGTGTAGTTTATTATTCTTTGTTATTTTTGTGTAGGTACGTCTGGGATGATTGAGGGGATGACTGTGTTTAGGAGGGTGGTTAAGGTATTTTGAAATGAGGGGTCAGTTTGGGTGGAGGGTGTAGATAGTAATTGGTTAGGAGGTGGTTTTAACAGTTTCCGGTATGTCTTCCAAGGGTCGCTGTCGTGTTCCTTAATTGACCTAAAAAAAGCTCCTGGACCAGATCAAATTTCCAATATTATTATCCAAAAATCCAGCCCTATCATAAAAGACCCCATGATCCAACTTATCCTTAAATGCTTCAAATCAGGTACATTTCCAAACGTCCTTAAAAGAGCATCCATTACTCTCATATTAAAACCCGGTAAACCCCCAGAAGATCCTACATCATACCGTCCAATAGCACTGCTCCCGACAATTAGTAAAATCTAGAACGCATCCTTATTCAGAAGATTAGCTCCCATATAAACAAAAACTCCCTCCTTTCTAAAAATCAACATGACTTCCGCCCGGACACAATACCGAAGATACCAAACGATCTCTTATCACCACTGTTCAAACATCCCCCTCCAAATATGTAATAACCATTTTCCTTGACTTCTAAGCTGCCTTTGATCTCCTCTGGTGGCCGAATATCCTATCAAAAATTTAAAAATCTAACTTTCCTCATAATATATACCAAATCCTAAAATCCTATTTACGTTCACGAACTGCAACCCTTAGCTCCAATTATTTCTTTGTCACAATGTCCCTATCCCAGGGCTGTCCGCAAAGATCAGTCCTCTCAACTACATCATGGAACATCTCCATAAATCCCTTCTTACACCTAGACATCCCTAATATCTCAACATTTGCCTATGCCGACGACCTTATCTACCTTATACACGGAAACTCCCGAAGATCCTTAGAAAACACCGCCCGCATTCTAATCTAACATATTAAATCCTGGTTCCTACTCAATAATCCTTATCACCAGCCAAAACAAAAATCCTCCTATTAAAAGGCACCTCCAACGAGCCCCTGCAATCCACTTATTTAATACACCCCTAACCCTCTCCGAATCAACCAAGTATCTTGGCATCCAAATAGAATCCCGAATCAAAATGCACCCTCACCTATTATATCTCCGATCCAAAACAAAATCAATCCTAAACAATATATATCAATCCATACCAAATCCACATTACTGACTCGTCCCACTCGTAAATTAATCCTTCAGCAAATAATTGTAGCTATCCTAAGCTATGCAGTTAATTTCTGGTACCCGTTAACAACATCCCATTCCCGCAGAAACTTAAATCCAATTATAAGACCTTTCCTATTATTTTTTACAGGAGCATTCAAAACCTCCCCCACCTTTGCATTATGCACTATCCTGAAACAACCACCTCCAAACATCCTGCTACAATCCAAAGTCCAAATCCGCAGGCTTAAGAACAAAAGACCAATACAACTACATGACCTCTCTCTTTTACCCGCAGAATACGAAACAATGACAAGGACAAACATAATAAACCTAATAAATGATTCACTAACAAACACGTGGCTAAACCAATGGGACAACGACACCACCGGCGGACACACATACGATATTGTTTCGAAAATCACGGACATTCCCTACCATACCTCCTACTCCAACCGATCCACGATTCAATTCCTTTAGGCCACGGCAAATTCTGACAGAAATTACATTTCTTCCAATTAATCCCCTCTCCTTACTGTCCCTGCACTAATCAAAATATTTCTGAAACCCCGCTCCACCTAATATACTTATGCCCAACTCCGCCCTCAGCAAGCCCACTTAAAACACGCGGACCCACTAGATTCTTTTACCCCACTACCCAGTATACATTTCCTAGTAACAAACTATTTTCTTCAATTTGACCATTTCCTTAACGAAATCCTAATCACTAAACCTCCCGTACAATAAAATAGCTCAAATCCCTTCCAAAATCCTTCTCTAAAACTACTACCCTCTACACCACCATCCCTACCCCTACAACATTACACTACACAGACTCTACCACTAGCTACACCTCAGATCAAACCGGCGATAAGGGCAAAATTTCCATCAGCAAGACCGACCGACATAGGAAAATTATATATATTGTAAACTTGTTTATGATTTTAAGATTTTGTAAATAAGAATTTATGCATCGATTCACTAGAATAGGCCTTTTGCCTAGGTATAGTGTCAAACAATAAACGAACAAACAACTGTCCTAAGGAAAAAGGTAAAAACGTTGGAACGAAAAATTAGAACACTACATAAAAAATTCGGTAACGGCACTCTCCCAACAAGCACAGTCGCTTCCGTGAAGTCCCACACTAAATTATCCCCATGGTCCCAGAAATTGTTCATCCCTCTCAGGATTGGAATATTCAAACTGTCTGTTGTCTCATCCGCAATTGGAATAAAGAACACCGTCACTTTAAGAGCACGTGTTCAAATCATTTTTCCGAGAGCGACAAAAATTCCCGAAGTATAGCTTAACATATTTGTGAATATTCAAACTATTTTATTCTTACAATGTAAATAATTGTTTATAAAATAACCAGGGCTGGATTTAGGAAACAAAAGAAATTCTTTACCTTTATACAAAATACAATAGATTTAATAGAAATAAGACGGAAACTTGAATATCCAGTGAGTGAACAGGCATGTTAAGAATTAATTCACCTAACACGTAACAATCGCGACAAAACAACTAAAAAAAAGAGAAATCCCATTGTTCATTCAAGTCTGGGCAACTATTTATAACTTAAACACCTGAATGACTAAATAAAGTGTAGGCGCCACCTGATTTTTCTTAAAACAAACCGCACTAAATCAGGAAACAGAAAAGCAGTACCCACTAATTGATAAACTGCCTCTGTATATCACACTGTACAGTGACACAAATTAATAACTCGGTTCAGATTTTGTTCTTTCTCACGAACATACCTGTTTGTTTGTGTCATTGTTTGCAGTTCTTCGGCATTACCGACGTCATCACCGCCGTAGGCTAATAGCCGGTTAATGTGCACCACCGTGTTCTATCCTTTGGGAGCTTACAAATACGATATACCACATTCTTGATGCTTTTCACAATTCAGTGCTATGTGAAGGTGGTTAAGCAGCCTGTGGCTACCAAGATCTCCCAATACTTAGACATTTACCGAATTACTAGTTTTCCAGTAAATCCTTTCCCACAATTAACATTAGTTGAGAATATGGCAAAACCAATACCTGTAGTTGCTTATAATAATCATTAGATTCAAGTACAGGTATTTTTTTCGCCATTAGTTTTTCATTTTGGAACTAGTTGGACACGTACTTCCATTGATTTCTATTCTGAGCTAGTCTACACATTTCCTTGAAATTCCCACAACCTATATCTTTCACTATCTGTATGCAATAGTTTAACCTAGGTCTACCTCTACTTCCCTTTTTTCCTATCTCTGCTTCTAATATATTCCTCACTATTCCCTCATGCGTTAGTATGTGGCTTATCATCCTATCTCTTCTATCTTTTACTGTTTTCCACTTATTTCTTTCTTTCCCTACCATTTCTAGTACCTCTTTAATCTTAACTTTGTCAGTCCATGATATCTTCATCATACGTCTGTAGCACCACCTTTCAAAGGCTTCTACCTTTTTCTTGTCCGCTTCTCCTATTGTCCAGATTTCAGCCATACAGTGCTGTGCTCCACACATATGTTTAAGCAATCTTTTCTTTGTTGGTTGTTCCTTGTTTGTTGTCTTTGAACGCAGTAGTTGCTTTTTCTTGTTAGATGTAGTACGACCATGTGCTAACCTTTGTTTTATATCTTTTGCGCTCTTCCCATCTTGCGTTATTTGACTTCCTAAGTAGCAGAAATTCTTAACCTCTTGTAAGTTGTCGTCACCTATTTGTATTTTTGTTTTTGATTTGTATTCTCCTCCTTTGCATACTTGTACTTTAGTTTTATTTTAGTTAATTTTCATACCATGATTCTCTGTTAGAACTATTTGCATTTCATTAAGAGCAGCTTCTAACACTTCCTTGATAGATGCTAACACCGCTACATCATCTACAAATCTAAGCATATCAATCTTTTGTTCCAGCATAATAAGTTAAAAATTAATAGGAATAGGACACACCCTGTCTCGCCCCTTTCCTAATATTTACTTCTCTACGTTCCTGCTCTAACTCTATTACCGCTGTTTGCTTTTTGTAGTAGCTATGTACTATCCGTCTAACCCTAAAACTCATTCCAATCTTTTTGAGTATTTCGAACATCTTTTTCTATTGTACACTGTCGAATGCTTTTTCCAGATTTACAAACTTTATATGCACGTTTCCCCTTTCTTTGTTGTTTTCTCCATTATCACCTTCAGAGCTAAAATACCCTTCCGTGTTCCCATGTTCCGTCAAAACTTAAATTGATCTTTTCTATTATTTCTTCAGTTCAATTTTCCATTCGTCTTTGTACAATTCTAGTTAATATTAGCAGGGAATGGTGGGCATTCGAGCGCACTCCTCTCTCACTCACTCCACCCGATCCACATCCTCCCGATACATATCTAACCTAGGGTTTTACATGTAAATTCGCACTATAAAGTCTTATTTTAAAGGGATTTCCTTCTTGTGGGAAGGAATTTCCTCCTTGCTCCTCCTTGTGGGGGTGAAATTTCCTCCTTGTGAAGGGGGAATCACCACATCGCTATGCTCTCGATTACCTAGTTTCGGCTGCTTTTCCACGGTCGTAGTAACCTTTTATAAATAAAGAACAATGTAATACTATTCTAAAATTTTTATTCTGACATTATACATAACAAAATTTAAAAATAATTAATTCCAAGCATGGAGTCATTTAAACTCTATTTTAATACAAAGTTATACGCAGAAAACAGTCCTTTTTTTATGTTTGTGTGGAGTGGTTTTAATTTTAAATAATTTTATTCGCAGCTTAAAATTTAAATGGACACCCAAGTCCTCTATCTCCTTTTCTAGCCAACAGTTTAATACATAGAGACCGTCTAGGTTTTCGAATTGTAAAATGTACCGAAGTTTGTCTCTATATATAAAGTCTTTGATTCCACGGACAAGCAGATCCATTCCTTCGTGTAATTCTTGCAGCTGGTGACAAACTTTTAATCACGGCATATGTATCTTGTTAGCTTGATAAACTTCTTCTTGTCGGTATTGGCGGAAATCCTTATTCTCCCATTCACGGTTGCGTAGTTGCATGTCCACCACTTTTGGGAATATATGGTCGTTATAGGTTGCAGGACCCTCGGTCTTAAATCATCCGAAAGGTTCTTTATTAGGCAAATATACAATGCTTAGCGGAGCCCATTTGCGAGTGGTGTACAAAACCCGCATTACCTAGTTCGTCTATGTTATCTGCCATTTTGATAAATACGTTTTTAAAATAACCTTTTAAAAAAATACGGATTTAGTAGCATCCTTTTCCGCAAGGACGTCTATGTAACTAAAAGAGTCTTTCTTTCTAACCACAAATACATACAGCTTGTAAAAGCCGAATGTATCTAAGTCAGTCCATCGGCACATAAAATAATCTTTTAATTCTTCCTCATTTTCTCTAATAAGATGTTCTTTGTCTAACACATCTTTGTATTGTTCGCGTATTGTTGCAGTGTTTTCCATGCAGTCCAACTTTCACCTTTTCGCATCCAATTTCTCTAATTCCAGTTGTCTTTTTCTACCACTTACAGCGTATGGCGTGCATAATGGGGCAATTTCCTTTAGCTTAAACGGATTGAGTTTACTGCCAATATTTGCCCGTTATCGTACAACGTCTGGGCGAATGTTAGGCGTATTTATCAACCGCAAGTCCGAAATGATTATGTCTTTTGGAAGTGTACAATATGGTATTGCAGATTGTGTAAAATATGTACTACCTGTTTTAATGTAGTACTTGTGTAAGATTTTTATTTAATCTTGGCCGTCTTCCTCCTCTACTATCTCCAAATAATTTACAGGTAAATAGTTAATACTAAAAGCCGAAAGCACATACTTTATCAATTTTTCTCTCTTCTCTGTTTTTTCGGACAACTTAATTTGTAAGCCAGTCAATTTCTTTGTATTGCTATTCCCCCAATACACGTACTGGAGTAGATTATTATACACTAAACAGCAGCTATTTTGTAGTTTGTCCCATTGCTTACTCCACATTTTGGCAAGTGGCACCGAGTACATTGGGGTCTTTAGGAAGTATAACTTACTATCTTCCAATAAGGTTAAACAGTCTTTTAAGGGAGTATACACCTGTTCCGCACTGACATAGTTTCCAATTGTACAGTTGTATATTGTCGCCTCTAATCGCGTAATACCATGTTCTTTGGCTAAAGTAGATGCGAATGTTTCCCTTAAACATGCATCTGAACAACGTGAAAATCTAGTATATGATTTCCAAGTTGTTTATTAACACCAGGACTTGTTATCTAACACACAGATTTGTTGTATATCTTAATACTTGCATTGATTGTTAGCCATGTTAAACAATCGATTCACACAGTTTTATCGTTGTCAACTATAATATTGCAGTTTTCTTCGTAGTCGCCCTTGTAGCAAAATTTATGGTTTGTAGTTAAATAATTACACATCTCCATCTTGCTAAATATGCCAGCAAAATCTTGGGTTGCATCCATATCAAAAAGATAGTAATAATCTTTTTTTATTCCGTCTAAGATAACTGGTAGTTCTTCCAATAAATTTCCAACTTAACATCTGCTAGTTCCACTTTATAAGGAACACAAACAGGATTGATTTTGGATTTTCTTTTAATGCTTTCGAGGCCCTCTTTTCCGGTAATTTTTTTTACTCACTGGTCAATCTTGTTAGTGCTTTCCAGAGAAAACGGAAGCTTGGCTTTAACACCATGTCTAGCTGAAACAAATCGATGAAACTTTCTTCGTAGGTAGCTGTTAAATGCACTACAAATTTCTTTTTTTTAGAATAAACATCCTTTTATTTGCAGATGTTTGCTCGGCCTCAGAACGGTCGCACATTTTAACCAACATTATATTGTCACAAAATGGTTCTGTAGTTGGTGTGTGTAGTTCACCAGTCAGCATCTATTGGCCGTCGACATAACAAATATTACCAATATCTGTCACCAGATTATAAATGCACATATTTTCTGCCAGCAGCCACATTCCAAATCGCTCATTTGTCGGTTTCACTTTATTCCCAAGAAGTTGAAGAACGTTAATCGCCTTGAAGATGCTAATATTTACCGTTTTAGCTACTGCCGAATACTAAATTGAATACGTAAATTTGCCCCTAATGTACCCTACAGAGTGGGGGTGTATATTGTCGAAGATACCCGAATATGTCGGACACCACCATATCGCTTACATTCTCTTGTTTTAGGAACAGTTTTTTCCATCCGACCTAGGTCGGATTTATTCCGACCTAGATCGGACTGGGTAGGGGTGTGCATCGACATATGTCCGGATATATGTAAGATGTATACTGGACATATGTCGGATGTATGTCGGATGTAGTTCGGATGTATGTCGGATGTATGTCACGCGGATGCGTGAGGAGAGAGAAAAACAAAGTAGGGTGGAAAGAGGAGGATTGAGGTTAATTTTCGTTGTTTGGAGTTAGGTTAGTCGGCGTTGTCTGAAGTTAGGTTAGGTTAGTTGGACTTGTTAGGAGTTATGGTCTCTGCCACTTTAAATACCGAAGGAGCTGCTGCCCTCTTTCGGGGAACTGTCTTAACCTGTTTCCTTACCAAAGACCCCATCAATTCGGTAAAATTTTTGGTCCGGCTCTTTAGCTCATTTGAACGCTCAAGCCGTTCCACCCGTTCTAGTAATCTAGAACTTCTTTAGGGTGCAGGTCCATTCGACGCGGTAATCATTATTATTGGTAGTTAAATGTTTTTGTTGAACAGAATGAACTCGTAATAGAAAATACCGACAGCTCGTACCTCGTTTGCTTTCTATCGATTTTTTGGCAACGCCGATTTTAAAAATATCAAATCGATTAAGATGACGAAACTAAAATTCCTTAGTTTTTAAGAAACCGATATAAAAAAAATGTAAAAGTATGCTAAGAAACGTGTAAGCCTTTTAGTAATAGACTTTGACTTGTTAAGATTTAAAGTAAAGTCAATATTTTAAAATTATTATTCTACTAGTAATAGTGCGTCTAAATAGATTTTAGCTCCAAATGGATCCACAAATTGGTAACTACCAGGGAGGGTTTAGGAAAAGAAGATCCTGTGCTAAACAGTTATTAAATCTGAAACTTATAATAAGGTACAGAAGACTAAGAGCAAATGACATATATGTAACATTTGTTGATTTTAATAAGGAATATGATTCTATAAATAGAGAAACACTATTTAAGACACTAGAAGAATTCGTAGCCGATGACAAATAAATCACAATTATAAAAAATACTCTGACAAACACGAAATCAAAAGCAAAATTTATGGGAGAAATTTCAGAACCCTTTGAGGTCAAAACAGGGGTAAGACAAGGAGACTTCAACTGTGTACTGGAGAAGGTAATGAGAGAGTGGAGGAAAAGAATAGAAGAAGAAAAAATTCCTAAAATAAAAATAAGAAAAAAGAAAGATAATCTGGAAATTGGCTGTCTGGCTTTTGCAGACAATCTGGCAATACTAGCGGAAAACTTTAAAGATGCAAAAAACAAATTAATATACTGAAAGAAACCGCAGAAAGGGCTGGACTACAAAGATCATATATAAAGACAGAATACATGACTAATAGAAAAGATAAACCAAAACAGATCACAACAAAATATGGGAAAATTAAGAGAGTAAACAAGTTCAAATACCTGGGAGAAGTAATTCAACCAAACGCCTTTGACAAAGAAGCCATCCTAACAAGAGCAAGAAAAATAGAACTAGCATTCCAATTGACAAAAAATATATACAATAAAAAGTCCATATCCATCAATGCAAAGATAAAGCACTATAATACAGTTCTCAAACCAGAGGGCCTCTATGCCTCAAAATGCCTTATACTGATCACAGTCAGACAGCTAGACGCGGTACAAAAAAGACAAAGAAAAATTTTGCGGAAAATCCTGGGACCAAAATGTGAAGACGAAAAATGGAAACTCAGAAGCAATAAAGAGATTTATTCTAAAACAGAGAAAATAACAAACACAGTGAGAAAGAGAAGAGTGATATTTTACGGTTATATTAAAAGAATAACTCATGAAAGAATAACAAAGAAACTATTGAATTACTTCGACAGAAACCCTAAGACACAGATGATATGGATCAAAGAAATCAGAAAAGACATGGAAGAAATGGATGTAGATAGAAAAGAGGTAGAACAAAGAGAAAAACGTTAAAGGTTTCCAAGAAAAAGAAAAAAGAAGACTGAAGCAAAATTGACAGAAGAAGAAAAAACAACACGAAGAAAAAATGAACGAATACTGGAAGAGAAGAAAGGGGGAAAGATAATCATCATAAGTTGTTTCACGTGGTCTGTAGTTGGCCGAAATCGAAAGAAGAAGAAGTGTGTCTAAAAAGACGTACATAGTTACTAAAAGCTATTTTTGTGTACTCTCTAATTGTGTCTTTTGTAATTTAGAAATGCCAAACCTTCTTAGATGAACATCTATTATATTGGCCCCAGAAGGTAATTGTACAAATTGTACAAAGCAGCTGCTCTTCCTATTAAATCTACCCTTTATGTGTATATACCCATTGCAGTAGACTTAATAGTATATTAATAAAGGTACATTTAGAACGGATGTACCGCCAATACAATATTTTAAATGAACAGCTCTTAATCTTTATATACACCAGTAGAGGACATAGGAATCCAATTTTGCAGCGTTTTTTAGTATATCTATTTACAATGTGGGAAATACTTTGTACATGAAAAAACCTGAAAGCTTTAAACTTTACTTGTTTACATTGGCATACTTTGTAGAATATTTGCTTTGCTTTCGTTCTCTATGTGTGTATCCTGTATCCACGTTTAACCAGGAGATTATCCAAACGAATCCTATTTAAATTTAGTAACGGCTTTTATGACAGTCACATCAAAGGGTGTTATAGGGGCTTTAAAATACTTTAAACAAAGCTGGAGCATACAAACGTCAGACGATTTTGTAATGAACGTAATTTGCATTAATTTTGCTGAACACCAGAGAAGAACTCAAAATTTTTTTGTGATATTGTAACGTAAACGCTTTCAAAATATTCCCTTTATAATCTATGGATTATTTCGTGCGAATGAACTGATCACAAGAAATTTTTTTTTCCATTCGGAGGGCAGGGCATTTTGTTTTTAAATATTTTTTAGCATTATCGCGTGTTGGAACTCAAATGTCAAATTTATTTTTAATTATAGGAAATTTTGAAAAGTCTGAAAGACACCAGGCGTATGCTGAAATGTTGTATAACGTACAAATTTACGTTATTCACCTTAGCTTTTTACAAAAGAGACGCAACAGTAAATAATGCACTAGCCAGTTTTCAGTGGCAATGGGTGGATTATGTAAAAACAAATGCAAACACCGTAATCAAGAAGTTTAGTTTAAGAGTAAATAACTACGTGCAATCGTTGAACACAACGGCTTACAATAATTTCAATAGACGAAGGTATTCTTATGTATTTTTTTTAATTTAATACAAAAGTGTGTAAAGTTCTGATATTTATTACTGTTTGTTTTCAGGAATTTTGTCCAATTTTCCCTTAACCAACACACAAAATTAAATAATTATATTTTGTGGAAGTCGTGATAGAAAAGTTTAAAAATAATAGTAATAGTGCAAATATACAAGAGAGTTAGCCGTTTACTAAAAAACGTAAGTTAGAAATTTTTAATTAAACATAATTTTAATATTTATAACTTAGGGCTCTTAATTATCATCTAAATTATCATCTAATTAATCGTCCAAACAAACATCAGCTAATAAAGGATCTAAATTAAAAATCTGAATACAAAAAAAATCTAAATTTTCATCTGCATACGATTTGAAACAATTAAAAAAAAGTAAGTCATCCTGCTCGTACATGCAATACATACAAATGAGAAAAAAGAGAGAAAAAATTCTTAAAAAAAATTTTGTGCCATAACTAAGCGCCATTTTGCGCGGTAAAAATAAAATGCTGCCCACTTTTTGTAGGAGTACTTCAGAGGATATTCTCCGCGCCACTTAGGCTGAAGTGAGCCTTCCCAACAGACACAATTCATTGTTTGTTGTAAATTACAAAATAATAAAAGCAGATTTTATGAATCAAATATAAACAAAGAATATGGCCACCACACAAGCAATTATCACGTACTAGAATCTGCTTTTTTAAAAGAGCTTTACTTTACGCTAAAATTATAAGAATCAAATTTCAAAATATATTTCTTTCTTAAAAAATTGCAAGTTTAATTTTTACGTACTCTTTTATATTTTATCCTAAAAGGAGTTATTTGCATTTCAAGAATATTTAGATTACAGAAATCTATTTTACACTAAATTGTACAAGGATAAAAATTTATTAGCAGAAACATATATTAAAAAAAACTATACTAAAGGAATCGGCGGTCAAGCAATCTAGTTACGGGATGTAAATTACAAGGGATGGAAGAAATAAAAGTGATACTAAGTGTAGAATTAAGTAAGCAAAAAAAGCATTGTTTCACAAATATAATTTGCTCACATAAACCTTAATTTAAATATAAGAAAAGAATTGTAGAGAATATTTGTGTAGAGCGTAGCATGGTATGGTTGTGAAACATGGACTATGGGAGTAATTTGAAACGGAGATTACAGGGAAATGCTAAACAAAAACTAGATAGACATAATAATAGTTGACGAGGTAGCAAAATAAATTGATCGATAACAATCGTTTAGGTTTAGAAAACCTAGTAAAAAGAAAGGATTGCTCGATAGGTCATCGTTCATGACCAAAACTGGTGTCACTGATAATGGAAGGAAGGCTTGCTGGGAAAAATTGGGTTACTAGACTACAACTTGAGTATTATACACCAAAAATATTCGATCTAGGTTGTGTAAGGTGTGCTATTGTAAGGTAAATGGCGCAGAATAGAGTGCATTAGTGAATGCACCAAACCAGCCAATTGGCAGATGACAAAAGAGTCTCATACTATAAATAATATTTGCTGTTGGTTGTAGAGTGAAAGTTGAAGTTTTTTTCTAGACTTTGGCAATTTTGAAAATCATCGTGTCCTTCTGCCTATAAAGTCTTTTGTTAATTTTTAAAATCTGTAAAATTCCTTTGAAATGTTTATGATCATATTCCATTTACATAGTTTCTGTATTGGTAAATCTCACTAATAGGATTAGGGATATTTCCTCTAAGAAATATAATTTTTAGTTTACATGCATTCTTGGTCTAAGGAAGAATTATACTCGTACCTTACATTGTTCATACGCAAAAATTGTCAAATTCCTTATAGTGGTTGTAAGGATTTATAACTTTGAACCACAACCAAAATCGATAAATAGATGTAAAGGTTACACCTTCAACCAGAGGTGAAATCATCGTTGAATCGATTTATAGCTAAAACCCTAAGCCGCAACTCAAACAGTCTATGAATCGATTAATAGCTAACGCCTTCGTCCACAACTAAGACAATGAATTGATTTATAACAAACACCTTCAGTAGCAGTTAAAATAGTCGATGAATCGGTTTATATATAACACGTTGGGCCACAATTAATGTCGATAATGAATCGATTTATAGCTAACTCTTTAGCTTCTATTAAAACGTTGGATGAATCTATTTATATTTAACACCTTCAGCAACAATTAAAGTAGTGGATGAATAGATTTATGGGTAACACTTTTAACGATACTTGAAATAGTCTATAAATCGATTTATTGTTATCTTCTTAAGTTACAACTAAAATCGATATAGCTAACAGCTTCGGCAACAACTAAAATAATCAATGAATCGACTTATAGCTAACATCTTCAGCCGCAGTTAAAGTAATCAATAAATCAGTTTATAGTTAACACCTTCACTCACAGTTAAAATAGTGGATGAATTGATTTATAGCTAACACTTTCAGCCACAATTAAAATAGGCAATGAATCGATTTATAGCTAACTTATTCGGCCACAGTTAACATAGTCGATGAATCGGTTTACAGCTAAAACTTCCATTCACAGTTAACATAGACGATAAATCGAATTATAGCTAACACCTTAAGTCACAACTAATAGTTGGCAAATCGATCTATAGCTAACACCTTCAGCCACAGTTAAAATAGTTTATGAATCTGTTTAAAGCTATCACCTTTAGTCACAGATAGAGTAGTCAATGAACTAGTTTATCCGTAGTACGATTAGCCATAATTAAAATAGTCGATAAATCGATTTACAGCTAACACCTAAGTTACACTTGAAATAGTTTTTAAACCAATTTATAGCCTGGAACCCCAACCCAAATCGATAAATCGATTTATAGGTTACACCATTAGCCAAAGTTGAAATAATTGATGAATCGATTTATAGCCAACACCCTCAACCGCAACTTAAACAGTCAATGAATCGATTTATTGCTAACGTCTTCGTCCACAACTAAATTAGACGATGAATTGATGTATAACAAACACCTTCAGCAGCAGTTGAAATAGTCGATGAATCGATTTACAGCTAACACTTTAAGTCATACTTAAAATAGTTTTTAAACCGATTTATAGCCTTGAACCACAACCAAAATCGATAAATCGATTTATAGGTTACACCTTCAGCCAGAGTTGAAATAATCGATGAATCGATTTATAGCTAATGCTTT
Organism: Platerodrilus igneus; assembly: GCA_036346225.1. NCBI lineage: Eukaryota > Metazoa > Arthropoda > Insecta > Coleoptera > Lycidae > Platerodrilus > Platerodrilus igneus. The sequence continues at coordinate 4,125,277 of JARFIW010001031.1, forward strand.
CGTCCACAATTAAAATAGACGATGAATTGATTTATAACAAACACCTTCAGCAGCAGTTGAAACAGTCGATGAATCGATTTACAGCTAACACTTTAAGTCATACTTGAAATAGTTTTTAAACCGATTTATAGCCTTGAACCACAACCAAAATCGATAAATCGATTTATAGGTTACACCTTCAGCCAGAGTTGAAATAATCGATGAATCGATTTATAGCTAACATCATCAGCCGCAACTCAAACAGTCAATGAATCGATTTATAGCTAATGCCTTCGTCCACAATTAGAATAGACGATGAATTGATTTATAGCAAACACCTTCAACAGCAGTTGAAATAGTCGATAAAATCGGTTTACACCTAACACTTTAAGTCACACTTGAAAGCTTTTAAACCGTTTTATAGCCTTGAACCACAACCAAAATTCGATAAATCGATTTATAGGTTACACCTTCAACCAGAGTTGAAATAATCGATTAATCGATTTATAGCTAACACTCTCAACTACAACTCAAATAGTTAAGAAATCGACTTATAGCTAAGTCTTCGTCTACAACTAAAATAGACGATGAATTGATTTATAACTAACACCTTAAGCAGCAGCTAAAATAGTCGACAAATCGGTTTATATATAGCATTTTCGGCCACAATTAATATCGATAATGAATCGATTTATAGCTAATACTTTAGCTTCTATTAAAATTTGTATTCTAATTAGTACAGTTTTAAGTCTTATCTGTTTTGATTAATAATGTATAACGCTTACGTCTATGACGCTAAATTATGCTAATTCAGAAAATGGGAAGTTCTTTCTATGGCTCAAGTTAATACTTCAGTGAGATAATTGTTACAAATGTTAGATAAGGAAAAAGGATAAACGTAATTTTAATTTGCATTCTTCATGCACTTGTCTGAGTTCCACCGCAGAAGATCTAGTATATCGAGCGAAAATAATTTCTACAGTTGAACACTTTGTCATTATCCTTGAAAAACACAACATGCATACAATTGATTCTCATAGACAACTTCATGTCGGAAAAAATCATGTTAATTAAGAACATCGAACTTTTTAATAACGTTTCAGAAATCCCATAAGAGCTGGTTAGAACAAATTGAGTCCAGAACATAATTCGGTTTAGTTGCTTCCGAAGACATCTACTGTCAAATCTGTCCAGGTATTTATGATAGAACCTCTGAAACTATAATCTACAGTAACTGTGAATGAATAAGCTTTTTTTAACTGTATGAATTGTATGAACTGAATAAACTGTACGAGCTGTATGAGCTGTATGAGCTGTATGAACTGAATGAACTGTATGAACTGTATGTACTGTATGAACTGTATTAACTGTATGAACTGTATGAACTGTATTAAATGCATTAACTGTATGAACAGTATGAACTGTATGAACTGTACGAACTGTATGAACTGTATGAACTGTATGAACTGTATGAACTGTATGAACTGTATGAACTGTATGAACTGTATGAACTGTATGAACTGTATGAACTGTATGAACTGTATGAACTGTATGAACTGTATGAACTGTATGAACTGTATGAACTGTATGAACTGTATGAACTGTATGAACTGTATGAACTGTATGAACTGTATGAACTGTATGAACTGTATGAACTGTACGAACTATATGAACTTATAAACTGTATGAACTGTATGAACTGTATGAACTGCATGAACTGCATGAACTGCATGATCTGCATAAACTGCATGAACTGTATGAACTGTATGAACCTATATGAACCTATAAAGGTACCTACATTATTAGTTTAAGAACTGGAATAGTAATTTTATTCGCCGAAAACGTTTTCATTAGGCTAATTTATTTTTGACATATGTTTTTTTTACTTAAGAATGTCTATACGTAGTTGTAATGAAAACATAATTGTGTAATAGAGTAGAAACTTTTCTATATTGGTATTTTTCACAACTAATGGAAAGGTAGTTGCTCCGGCCTTGATGTAATAAAAATTACGTAGAGGTGTGATTAATATACAGGTAATTTAGCATTTCATTTTGAAAAACTTCTTTTTAGCCAGCAGTTTTTAAACAGGTGTATTGGTATCTATATTATTAAAGATTATTTTAGATTGGTTTGTTACGGTATTCCGTGCGCACAAGAAGGTACGCAGCACAAAAAGTAGTAGAAAATTACCTACACCGAATACCGCAATAAAACACTCCAAAAGAATCAGAGTTCGGGAAAGCTCAAAAACGTCGCCGAGTGGGGTGTGTGACCTAGATAGGACAGAATTAAAAACCTCAGTAACAACAAACTATATTACGATCATGTACGAAAACATACAGTCCCAAAAGAATATTTACAAATGTCAAAAACATTTTTTTGTAGTTGTTCGTTACAACGTGATATACATAAAAGCGTTAATCTACATATAATACAGTATAACTTAAAACTCAAAAATATCCAGAATAAAATATTACTATCTAAATATAAACATACTTATAATATGATCCAATCCTAAACATATACAAGAAATATCGAAATAATAATATAGTAAGTAAAAGTTTTGCTGTAGGAAGCGCATCTTGTAACCTTAAAATTTTAAGCTAGTCGTTAACGTTCACATTAATTTATACAGTATAAAGTAGACACTGGAAAAGCGCTTTAAATGCATTAAAATTTTAAATAACAAGTTATAAAAGTATGTGCATAATGGTTCGTGTTGTGAGCGTGCATGAACGTCGGTCTGCAGTTTATTGCGGAATCAATCAAAACAGCAACACAAAATAAAGCAAACAGAAAGGCGCATTGTACCTAAAGCGATCTTCTTTTTGGTACCATCTCAGAAAATGCGGTTGTGTTCATATACGGCTGGGGAGCTGGAGCAACTTAACTATACTGTGCTAGCACAAATGCATTTTAAAAGCGCAACTATACAACGCTTACAGGACGTTGTGTAACAAAAGTATTGTAGAAATAGGACGAAGAAATAAGAGCAAATAAATAAAAGAGGGTTTTTCCAAAGTTGGACTTATATTTATACAGCTTTGAAACATGAAGGAAAACATAGAACCATTCCCACTAATATTGGTGTAGAATATTCTGAGAAAGTAAGCAAAAATATATATTCTAGACGACAGAGGTGATAACCCATCGTAGGATCCAAGAAACTAAAAAAAGCAAAATACGATAATTAATTCCATTGAATTTTGTTGCTTACTTAGAAAAGTAAAATACATTTTAAAACATTTCTGCGAGTTATACCACCACAATCACGGCTAAGCAAGCAGGTTGCTTGACTTTGTAGAAAAGAATAAAGGTTTGTATAATTATCGATTCACGTTACTAATATACCACGAAATAACCCAATTAGGAAAACAATTTTTATTTCCCATAAAATTTGGGCGACCGAGCCCGTGTAGATAGAATAAAGTAGAATTTCATAATAAACGCCAAAACCAACCATTAAAGTATTTAATCTTTCCAAAAAACCTATTAGAAGCAAAATGTTTGTTTGTTTTAATGAAACTTGGATAGTAATGGAAGCAACTTAAAAAAATGTGGAAATCCTCAAGGGAAATTGGCTAATTTTCTCGCCTAAAGCTATGAAACATTTTTGTTTTTGCTGCTGATTGTTTCCAAATACTCATCGCAAAAATTACAACTCGATTTGGTCAACTACCTCACATGGATTTCAAAATTTTAAAAAGGTTTAGAAAAAATTTAATAAAAATTCTGATTTGCATAAGGAGTCTTACCATACAATCTTGAATTTCGATTAAATCACCTATAAGGAAAAGGCACTAAATCGTCGAATAAATAGTATACTTATTGATTGCATTTTGTTTTTAGGAAACCAAAATCTATCTCTTAGAGAACATATCGGATAGGGTGGTACGGCTAAAGAATTAGTAAATGAAGACAGTTACTTGGAATTGGTCAAATTTTTGATTAAATGCATGCCAGATATGGAAGATCAATAAAAACGAGTAATCGAAACGAGACATATTTTGGCCACAAAATTCAAAATGAATTTGCAAATACTCTGGGTAAGGAAAGATTGCCTCTTACTGTAAATGTAGTAATATAATCTATTTACTTCACTATTATAGTAGATTCTACCATAGATGTAAGCAAAATTGACCAGTTTTCTCTTTACGTAAGATATGTTCTTAAAGGTTTTGTTAAGGAAAGATTTATCACTTTTAATATTTTACCCTGTTCTGAAGCTTATGATTTCCTTTCATTTATAATGAAGAGTTTACAGGACATACGATTAAATATATCTAATTGTAGAGGCCGGGCATTTGATGATGCAAGCATTATGTGTGGATACACTAATCGTGTGCAAACTAAAGTTAAAGAAGTCGTTCCCCTTGCTTGTTTAGCCTACAGGTTGAATTTAATATTGCCGGATGTTGTAGCATCATGTTTGATGGTTAACACGTTTTTGGAACTATTGAAGCTATTTATGTATTTTTGAGTTTTGGTTTATCACGACTACATATTTTTGAGAAAGAAACAATGTTTCAAGAACTAAAAAACATGTTACTTTGAAAGGATTGTTCGAAACTCGATGACATACTAGGTTAGATTTGGAAGAGCCATATACAGTTACATTCACAGAGTACTTGATGGTGATGTTAGACTTCTTCCTGGAGCGATTGCACAAGCTTAAAAATTTTAGATAAACTAAAATGACACAAATATTTCTAAAACAAATGTTTATTCAAAATACTAATGTTATGGCGTAGTGTTTTGTAAGTGTTCATCTAAATCTGCTGACATTACTTTCAAGCCTCTGAAAAATATAGAAGGCTAATTCATAGGTAAATAAAAGTAAGGATTAAAAATCAAAAATAAAATACTTCAAGTAAAAAGTTTCATTCTTATTTTTACGAAACAGCGGGTTAACACCCGCTTTGTTTCAATACCTCTGTAATTCTCGCTATCACAATATACCACAGTAGTTTAGTGGAATGTATATTTACAAATTCAAAGCTTGAGGTAGCTTTACAATCTGTTTGTTTGCATGTGCAAACTATGTATAATATGTGCTCAGTTTTCATTCACTATAGATGTACCACACTCTAGTGAGTACAATACACTAACAAAAGCTTTTTCAATTTAATAATGGCTTTTGAGTGGCATCGACCCAAAGGATAGTGCACGTAAACAGAGCTTGATAAACTTAATACCAGTTAATCTGGGACATGCAACTGTAGCATGTTTGTTTTGTAGCAAACATGACTTTTGATTTATTAATTCTAAAAATACGAGAATAACTGTATTTTCAAAGTGGTTTAAAGTACTTGGTGAGATAGGTTTTGGGCCACTTGGAGCTTCTTTTTAAAAAAAAACTTCATTTCCAAAACACACCTATCAAGTGTATTTTTTATATTAATTACAATAATTTTGACAATTGTGTGTTATATTCATTAACGACTTTGTTTCAAAAATAATCAAAGTTAATATTCACTAATTAAAACTAAAATGAGTAGCTTGAACAATCAACAATGTTAAAGTTGTGAAGCTCAAGACTGACTGGCCATCTTGGGCTCCTGAGAGTATTTATGCTGTCCCTGCTCTTACATCATTTTGTGGGAATGCAGATCTCACGTCTGCTATTTCTTGATACAATACTAAGTATTACATTTTAATAATTTTAATTCTAATAATTGCTGTGTCCTGCACCTGCAGCATCATATTACGTCTGGAATCCAAAGTAACTGCTTCTGTTCTCATGTCTGGTTTGTGAACTTTCATTAACCTTTTATTATGTCCTTCAAGTATATAATCTAACAATAATTCTTAAGACAATAGTTTCATTTAAATATACATGTATATTGATTTGGGGGATCTGCAACTGGTGGCGCAACTGAAACCATAGACGTTTACCAAACGAACATTTTTTAAGTATGCAGTTTCTTAGATTAGAGCTTAAACATACGTCGCATTGATTAATTGTTACGTACAGTTTTGGTCCCAGGAAATCTAGACGTTAATCCACAAAAAACTGAAATACTAAAATACCCCGACAATCTGTAATTCGATAAAGTACCGAAAACCTCGACAAAAAAATGGTTGCCGGTTAGCTCACTGGAAAAGTCCCAGAATACTATCATGTGAAAAATACTAGTTGCAATCGGAAATTATTTTGGATGCCACCTAATTTCAAAATACGCAGGCTTTTAGGGAAAAACAGCAGGAATAACGAGATGTCAAAACCCGAGATCAGGAGAATGATTTAGGCCTAAAAGTCACACAAGGAATCATGCAAAAACAAATATAAAATAAAGATTAACAATAAGGACACTATTACACATGTTTAGGAACTGCTAGCTAATAAGAAAGTTTACAAAATCATATGCTAAATTATCTGTATATTATCACGCCTCTACGTAATTGCAATATATTTTATTACATCAAGGCCAGAACTTCTACCTTTCCATTAGCTGTGATATACACCAATATAAGAGAGTCTTTACTCTATTACACAATTGTTTTCATTACAACTACGTATAAACATTCTAAAGCAATAAAAAAGGCAAATGTATCAAAAATTACTTAACTTAATGGAAAACGTTTTCGGCGAATAAAATTACTGTTCAAGTTCTTAAACTAATAATGAGAACATACTGTAAGTACTTTTATAGGTTCATACAGTTAAAAAATAACTTATTGATTTATAGTTACTATAGATTATAGTTTCAGAAGTTTTATCATAATTACTTGAAGCGATTTGGTTGCTGATGTCTTTGGAAGCAACTATACCCAACAATATTCTAGACTCAATTTATTCTAACCAGCTCCTATGGGACTTCTGGAATTTAATAAAAGATTTAATGTGTTTAACTAACATGTATTTTTTCAACATGAAGTTATTTATGGGAACCGATTGTTTGCATGTTATTTTTCAAGAATAATGACCAAGTGATCAACCAAAGAAATTATATTCCTTCCATACACGACAACATTACTTTTGGTAGAATCCGGACAAGTGCATTAAGACTGTAAATTGAGGTTACGTTTGTCGTTTTTCCTTAATTAACATTTGTAAAAATTATTTCACTGAAGCATTAACTTGAGCTAGAGAAAGGATTTTCCATTTTCTGAATAAGCATAATTTAACGTGTTAATTGTCATCATTTCAAAACGATGAAATTATAGACGCAAGCGTTATACATTATTAATCAAAACAAATAAAACACAGAACTGTACTAATTAGTATATAGAGTAACCTTACAACCGCCATAATGAATTTGACAATCTTTGAGTATGAACAATCTAAGATACAAGCATAATCCTTCCTTAGACTAAGAATGCATGTAAACTAAACATTATATTTCTTAAAGGAAATAACCCTAATCCTATTGGTGAGATTTACTAACACAGAAACTGTTAAAATGAAATATGATTATAAACATTTCAAGGGAATGTTACAGATTTTAAAATTAACAAAAATCCTTATAAGCAGAAATATACAATAATTTTTTAAATTGCCAAAGTCTTTCTATTCTGCGCCATTTACTTTACGACAGCATACCATACACAACCTTATCGTATATTTTAGGTGCATATTCAAGTTGTGGTCCAGTTTTGATCATTAGCGATGGCCTATCGGGCAATCCTTTCTTTGTACTAAGTTTCTTAAGCAGATTGCTATTCATCAACTATTATCTTGTCTATCTAGTTTATGTTTAGCATTTTTCTGTAATCTTGGTTTCAAAAACTTTCTCCTCGCTGTTTCTCCTATGGTCCATGTTTCACAACCATACTATGCTACGCTTCACACAAATATTCTCTTCAATCCTTTCTTATATTTAAATTAAAGTTTTATGTAAGCAAATTTTATTTGTGAAGCAATGCTTTTTCTGCTAGCTTAAATCTGCATTTAATATCACTTTACTTCTCCTATACCTTGTAATTTACATCCCGATTTATATCGCCGATTCCTTTATTATACTTTTTTTATATATGTTTCTGCTAATATACTTTTATTATTCTACGATTTAGTGTAAAATGGTTTTTTGTAATCGTAATATTCTTAAAATGGAGGTAATTCCCTTAAGAATAAAATATAAAAGAGTATGTAAACGATAAGCTGCAAAGGCTTAAGAAAGAAATATATTTTGAAATTTAATTCTTATAGTTCTAGCGTAAAATAATATTCTTGTAAAAAATAAATTCTAATAAGTGATAGTTGCTTACGTAGTAACCATATTATTTGGTTATATCCTACTCATAAAATCTGCTCTTGTTATTTTGTAATTTAATAAGAATACTTTGTTCTATTAAATTTAATGTAAGCCGGAAGATCCTATGCTCTTGTTGTGTTCAACGATTGAAAGTTGTTATTTGCTTTTGAACTGAAAATGAAGTTCTTACGAATGCCTAGATTATGGTGTATTTAGAACTAGAATTGTTTATTTATAAACTGTGCTACATATTTAATTCTTAAAGGAATTGATGTGCTTAGATTTCACCGTCCCTTAGATTTTGTCCTTTGTGTATAATATCTAAATTCAACTGCCCCGTATTATTTGTTTGTTCACGGGCCATAGACAATCCAAAGCTTATTTCTTTTAGTTCTCATTAAAAATTTATTACGTGTCAGTTTTCATCTTTATCAATTAACGCATCTGTGTTGGTTGAAATATAATGCTCAGTGTTGATACGCCCAACGACATAACAGTTGCGTACTGACGAAGAATGCAACAATAACGAACAGCAAAGGGTCGCGGCTATTTTTCTTGAAGAAGTACTGCATGATAGACAAGCATACATGCTTGCTAAAACCACAGTGAGGTGTATTAGAAAAGCCGTTCAGTTGGTCCAAGTAGTAAGTTGGTGTTTCGCAGAAATTTGAAGGGGCACATCGGCTTTTCGTTAGTGCGCGCGCAAAAATAAATTTACTCATGGACATTTATATTTAACTTGGTAATCGGAATATTAAAAGTTTAGTTACGTTTGATACGTAGATGTAAACAAGTCTTACGACACTTAAAGCTTTTACAAATTTTGTGTGATTTGTTTATTTGAAGATAATATGTATTATAAGAATAGATGTTTGAAAACAAAAGGTTTGAAGTTTGATGTTGTTTGTAATTGGCGTTAAACAGATAGTAGAAGATATGTTGTATTCGTCCTCGAAAAGACTCTGCAGAAGAACGAAAAGGTATCTAAATTTTATTTGTTAAGAAGAGGATTATCCAAGGTACATTTCTAAACTGAAATTAATATGCCTGTGGTGGTTGCTTTGGTCGTTTAGCCTATAAATGAATGATACCGAAGTTCTGTGAAAATTACTAAACGTAAACATTACGAAAAAAATTGATTAATGATAATCCTGTTACAATTTAAATGTCACAGCCGACTACTTTAGTTTTGCATTCAATAAAAATTTAAATCTTTGTATTTAGAGATGGTGCGTGTATGTAACTTATTTTGAATTGCTCTAATTGGAAGGCTGAGATGTTTATTTTGTTCAGAAACATAGTTGCCTTCAGTGTAATAGTTTCAACGTATGTTATCTTCTTATACGTTATAAATTGATTATCATAAGTGTTTAAATCAATAATTTATATTTGAAGTATTAATTTCTTGGTTGACATATTTTAGAGAAAGCAAACATATATGAACAAATGCAGGTATTGATATTTGGGCATTATTTAAATCCGGTTGACTAAAATTTTGAGATTGATTCTAAGTGGAAGTTATTTTAAATAAACTTAAATTAATTTTAAATTAACTTAAATTTATGAATTAGGAAGTGGGCTTAATTAATTGAACTATTTATTAACTTGTAAATAAGAACTTTTACTTTACCATTATAGCGTTCAGTTGAATTGGTCTTATATTTATATCTGAAAGAGATATACGGAGTAAATTTTTCCCGAAGTGACAATAATATGATTAAAAGACAACTTTTTATACTTCAGTGTTATGAAAAGTTGTTTACAGTTTATAACTTTTGTACTTTAAAGGAACACCAATAGTGTCTCCAATAATAAATTTAATTATGGGACCTTATTTTCAAAGTATACGCTGACATCAAGTTGTAGCACGTTAGGCCTGTTTTAAAATAAACTTGTAGTATACTATTGATAATTTATTTGTGCATCTTGAGTTAATTGTTAGAGGGTTTTTGCATCTCCTCTTAAGACTAATTTATTTTTGATCATGTTTAAAGATTCGGTGCGTCCTATTTTCTTCTGAATTTTAAGTTGCCATAATCAGCTCCTGCCTAAATTCATATTTTCTCATGAATTGAACTTAAAGTTAATCGTTAGTACGGTAAGCGGGGTAGTTCGTTCATCCGGAGCATAGTTCATAATCTCGACAATCCCATATTCACTGGTATCACTAAGATGGTACCAGAGAAACCTAAAAGTAAGTTGCAACTTCTATAAGTTTATTTTTGTACGCAAAATCAACAAATTCCCATGCTGGTTTATTGTTCTAATCCAGCAGATGAATACATAACAGATAATTATTTTTAAGTCCAGCACGCCATTCACCTTGTATAAATTTGTAAGATTTTCAAATTCACGCTTGAAAAATTTTATTTTAAAAATATAAAATACTTTGAAAGATAACAATAATATTTTCTACGTGATTGAAGAATCTTACAGAAGTCTGTCGGCACCTAAACCCACAAAATGAAGGAATAAGATAGAATTACAAACAAAAGTGGAAGAGCTCACAAAGCATGTAGAAATCTGAAATCGTGGAAGCTAACAGTACCACTTAATTTTTCGCATTTATAATAGTCAGTGGTCGTGTGCTTTATATTTATACACATATACAAATGCGTTTTAAACTCCATAAAAAAACGTACATCATTTGTAACATTTACCTCTATGTGACGTTGCCTGTGTTACAGTTTACGTCATTATTACATTTTACGCGCTATTATTACATTTTAGGCGTGGCTCTAACGCCATTGTTATAACCTATACAGACCACGTTTTTACCGGATGATGCAATCGCAATGTCTATGTCAATTTACAAGCACATTCTTGGTATTGTTCAAATTACTTACGTGATATGTATATTTCGGAATTTCATCTCAGTGCCTACCACGTGGTGGGGTTGTGATTACGTCGGGTTGAACATCAAATTATTATTATCCGTTGCTAATCTTCTTATTGCATTTCGTAGGGATTTGAAAAGAAATAGGTAATGGCACGATAAGGGAAGATACAGGGGGACTACATACCTTCTTTTTTAGAAACTACACCACACCTTCAACACTTGTTGATTCGTCACTGTCCAGTTGCTTAATGTCGCTTCCTCGACACGCGCACTTCGGCATCCCCTCTGCGCAGACTCAACCGTCAACAACGGCGGAAGTTAGCGCATCATTTTAAAAATACGCGGCAATTAACTTACAAAGTATCTCTTACCCTAAAACATGATACATGACCAGTTTGGCATGTAACACCTGTAGAACCAATTTAATAAATTTGGCCAGAAATGTATTGATTCCCGTTATATCGATAGATATGACCTGAATTTTTATTCCTCTTTCAATTATTGCAGGCAGTGCAGAGTAAAACTAGCTCATGCTGGAAGAAAAGTGTCTGACAATATGTGGACCGTGAACAGGAATGGCGGATTGACTATAAATGTCAAGGTGGCCATTTACAACAGTGTGTTTGGGCCAACTATTCTGTATAGAAGTGAAACTTGGGTCTGTCAGAAAAAGCATGTTAGTCGTATATATGCTACAGGAATGAAAATGCTACAGGAATGAAAATGCTACAGGAATGAGGTTCTTATAAAATGTGTGAGGAAAAACGTTGAGAGACAAAGTGCTAAACGAATGGTTTAGAGCGGAATGTGACATGCAAGTGACCCGTAAGGAGTTAAGCGAGCGAAGTACTCTTAGATGGTTTGGACATATGGAAAGAATGATCGAGAATAGACTTTGCTACTTACATTGACGTATCTGACAGCACAAAGAAAGGAATGCCTGGGCTTAGTTGGCGAGTAGACGGGGTTCTACCAATACAAAAAGCGGAAAGACCTGAAAATAAAAATAAACACACTCATTTATAACTCACGAGAAAAAAACATGTGTGTGCGTGGATGTATGTGAATGTATGTGTGTGAGTGAGTGAGTGTGTGTGTGTGTGTGTGTGTGTGTGTGTGTGTGTGTTGAACCGCTTTAGTCGCCTTTTACGACAGGCAGTTCGTACCGTAGGACTATTCTATTCCTGGACCCACACGAGGTTGCGGTACAAAAAGAGAACGAAAGAAAAGAAAACCAACCAGAAAAGTGTGTATGTGTATGAAATGTGTGTGTGTGTGTGTGTGTGTGTGTGTGTGCCTGTATGTGTTGGACTGCTTTAGTCGCCTCTTGCGATAGGTAGGTCGTACCATGGGGCTATTGTAATCCCAGACGCCACGGAGTTTGGGGTACAAGAAGAGATGGAAAGAAAGGAGAACCAAAGAGAAATGTGCGTGTGTGTATGTGTGTGTGTGTGTGCATGAAGTGTGTGTGTGTGAGTATGTGTTGGAGCATTTTAGTTGCCTCTTACGATAGGCAGGTCGTACCGTGGGACTATTTTATTCCTGCACCCACACGGGGTTTGCGAAAGAAAAAAAAAGAAATCCCAGCAAAACAGGGAAGTAAATAAAGGGATCATAAGGTCTAAAAGTCAAATCTTAAGGAAAGCCAAATCGGTATAAGAATCTGGGGACGCGAGGACTAGGTGTTGGGCTTAAGACGTTTGCGCCGCTAGGAAGAAAACGCAGTGAAGTCAAGAACGTTAGGATTTCGCCGACATACATCTATAGGTTCGAAATCAGCATAGACTAATTTATGTCTCTTTCGGGCGGTTTTCTGCAAAACAGGAACAGCGGGAGTGTAGTAGTTGTAGCACGCGGTTGAGGAAGTAGCAGCGAGGGTAGTTTAAAAAACTCAAAACGCGTTACGAAAGAAAGTTGTTTGTTTTTAGGGTTGGTTGTAAGAAAGTCAACCGTAAAAAAGGAAACATCACATGTGGTCAGAATATCAACTGTAGAAAAAGAAAACGTATTGGCTGTAAGAGAATCAACCTTACGAAAAGAAACACAAGCAGAGCACACTTCAGTTACGGTAGATAAAGAGACAGAAACAGATAAAATTTCATCGATGTTAGATAAAGGACTAGCAGTATCACAGTTAGGAAAGAAAACAGCATTGGCTGTAGGAGTATTAACTGTAGCAAAAGGAGTTGAATTTGATAACACGTTAGCAACATTACATAAAAAAACAGAATCAGGTAGAATTTCACCAACCTTACAAAAACAAACAGCATCAGAAATCTTAACAATTCGGTCATGTGATGTAAAACTATTTTCCTCAATAGTGACACATTTATAAGCAAAATCCGGGGGTTCAAAATATTTAATCAGTAAATTAGACTAGGACTTCCAGTCATAAAACCTATGCCGATTACCACGATACCAAAGTAACGATTTAGACTCGAACAAATCTCCTGCAGGCTCAAATAACTGCAATTCTGACACATGTTGAGCTCGTCGGAGTTCTTCAACCCATTCCAAAAAATCATGTACGGTAAGAGTGTTTGGGTCACCAGAAAATTTCAAATTCTACTCTCACACTGGAAGGCTGTAGCAGAGGTTGATTCCAGGTCAGCAGTAACAGTATGTTGGTCTTGACTAGATGATACGACATTATCGGCCAGAATCTTTGCCGGTTCCAACTTCAGGCATTCGTTCCTTAATTCTTGTAAGGAGCGGACGGTAGGCAAATGGGCTAGATAAAATTGAGCAAGGTTGCGAAGCATAATAGATAATTGATCATCCTTATTAAAACAACCATACAACTCAAACAGGGCCGTAATATACGCGAAATAGTTAGTAATGCTATCGGATGACTTCTGTCGTCTCTTGCAGATTATATTAAACACCACCAATTTATGATCAGTCATTTTCAATACGAACAAGAAAGAAATTGATAGAAAGTAATTAAATAAAGGCTAACCGTAACTCGATAAAAGCTCAAGAAAAAATTTTTGCGAATACATGACTGTAAAATATTGCGGTAAATTTCGAACAGCTCTGTGATAAAGAGAAGTGGACTGTATAAAATTTAAGTGATAATTTAACAAACAACATATAATTAATGGTTTTAATCAGTTCAAAGCGTTTACTAAAAGCAGTCACCTTGTTGCTTACGAAGCCGTGCCAATGAAAAAAACGATGTAACATCTACTCTGCTTTTTGCGGGTGTGGCGAAGCACATTTATATCAATAGCGGTTCTGAAGAAAAGCGGTTCATCTAATTAATTTCTTTTACGTAAAACATGTAAAACAGCGATGCGGACTGTTCGAACGACAAATCGATTCTCTTGTTGCTTCGTAGATTTTCCAATCACTATACTGTGTTCTTGCACATGCGGAATAACAAAGAGTTTTATCACTCGCGGTACTTGTTGCCGTGTACTTGTAGTAAACCATGGAAATTTTACTAACAAATTTAAATATACCGAGGCGAACGTAAAATAGTCAACAAACTCAACGTCAAACAAAGTTTGGCTTTAATTATTTACAATATAAACGGAACAATGACAATTTAAAACATATCCGACGGATAAACTTCGGGGACACCAATAGGAGTGGAGCAACAAAATAGAAACTAGGAATAGAAATAGGGCGCCAGCATTTTTAACAGACTAGAATTATTGGCGGAAACACAATTCCAATAATCTGAAATGAGCCGACCAATGATACTTAGCGATCCATCAAGAAAACAAAACTAAAATTTAAGACGATCGAACCCACACAAAAAAATAAAGAAACCGATCCTCATATAAGGAACACCAAAGAGCCGAAAAAGATTAATAAATAACAGTTCAAGCGCGAAGAGAAAAAAAGAGCAGTATCGGGCCGAGGAAAGTGGATGATGTAAAAATTTAAACCATTACAAAACAAATCAGGCCAGAAATTAAGTAAAATAAAATTGAAGCACACGTTAACCAGAGTCGGAGCCAAAACTAAACAAAACAGAATCGGAGCAAAAGTTAACCACAACAAAATCGGAGCCCCACGCCAGGGCGTCAAAATTTATGCTATGTACATTGACGTAGCTGGCAGCACAAAGAAAGGAATGCCCGGGCTCTTTTGACGAGTAGGCGGGGTTTTACTAATACGAAATAACGGAAAGACTTGAAAATAAAAATAAACACACATTTATAACTCACAAGAAAGGAAAACCATAAAAAAAACCTCTAATTAGAAACTATGTTACACATGAGCAGTAGTACCAAAAAAAAAATGAAAGTTAAAAATAATTACTACCCTCCCAAGTACCCTGTAAAGTAATTTAAAACAAAAGTAAGATGGGCTACTTTCAGTCTTGCTATATTTACAAAGATTAAATTTTTATTGCCAAAAGAGTTGAACTTCTAATAAATACAAAAACGAAGGGCTATTTATATATTGATCCCCATTACAGATAATTTGTTGCTATTTGAATGCATTCGTCTATCTGTGGTAGGTCACAACATTGTACCTAAACCGTATACTCTCTCTAAAACAAAACATATAAGCAAATAGCAGGTAACTGGGTAGCGGGTAAAGCTTAATCGCTATGATCCATAGTGTATCCCGTCATCGGGAGAGAAGTGAAATCCTTTTCCAATACCCCAAAACTTGACAAAAGGCAAGACAAAAAAACCCAATCTAACTCCAATATATTGCCGGTGAAGTCATCGGTGGTCGTAGTGTGGGGATTATGTTCCGCCTCACTTTATACGATAGGAAAATTAGTTTTGTGGTTTTAGCCGTTATTTGCTATTCCATCTTTAGCGTTCAGTTGGTAAAGATGTACTCCACCTTTAGAGCTGACACGTCAGTCCGGGATCAATGCAGCGGACGATCATGTCCCTAGTAGAAAGCACACCGTGTGTGCACGCACATTTCGTAGATAACGAAAAATAAATATAAGGACGAATAATTAGTGTCCAATTAAAAATTCGTTCAAATAACAAGAATTTGAACGTCAATCCTCGCGTTATCAAATGTGATTAGAAACTCGAAAAACGCTTTATCAAATAATAGTATAATCCATTATTTCGACGAATCTTTCCGTCTTAACAGTATAAGAATTTAATTATACGCTATAGTAATGTGTAGCAAGCCAGCGGATACCGAAAACAAAGTACCGACTATTTAAATGATAGAGTAAACTTTTAGTTTTCAAGTAAATAGATTTAAGTTGAAAATTATTAGAAATCGGACTTATTATAAGAAGGTCTAATATACCGAGTGTTGTTGGAAGATTGAAGCAGAATCTATGTAAATGAATAATGAAATACTAAAAAGGGGTAGGTTTTAACTGACCATCGTAAAGTAAACGTAACAACTTACTAAACTTATATATGCAAGCAAGAGCCTGCCAAAACCAATGTATGAATATTACAGAAGCAAAGGAAGTGTGTATGGATCGAGGAATGTGGAGAAAGATTGTGAATGGTGGTGGGAGTAAAAGTAATGTAATAGTCTTGAGTCAAACCGTGCATATCCTCTCAGAAAGTTTGGTTACCCCGAAAGGGAATACCGTGATTGGTGATCGATTGACTGATTGATATTTTTGATACTAGTATGACCAGTTATCAATTTATGGGGTTATTCAATTGTGCTAGGAAGCGTCAACTAAATCTACTGGAAGTGATGGTAATTTAATTCACAGAGATAAGCACTTTTTATTGAAACCTAAGGCAAATTTTATCACTTGTATCTGAAAACGTCTACTTTTTTATTCCTACTTTTTACTAGTTGATATGAATTACTTCCCCTGACTTGCTTTTGATGCCATATTAAACACTACAGACATTTAACTAGAACTTCCTACTAACAGAATTTATTGGCTGAGGTTATTCATAGTGTTATCATGCTATATTCAAATAGATATGCTAAAACTAGAATTCTGATAATGAGTGATGATTATGATCTGAATATTATGTATTTTAATGTTACTAATTTATTCGATACACTTAAACACATCAGACCCTTTCTAACTAGTTGCATTTCATTTTTATTTAAATAAAGAGAATTTAAAAATTCATTTAGAATGGTATAGTAACTGCGTTTCTAAATCTCTAAATAGACTGTGCACATTTTGTTTACGTAAGAAAACATAACCTCTATGCAAACATTAGCGCCTCCAAATTTGCATTTCTGTATAATGTTTCCTGGGTTCATTTCTAGCGAATATACATTTTACCATAGAGTACAATAATAAAAGCTGTTTGAATTTAATAACAGCTTTTATGGCGTCCATTCCAAACAGTTTATGCCTGTTTATTAGTATAGAGTACTTCAAATGGATAACACTAATAAAATTAGTGTCATATTGTAGCAAGTTTATTTTCCGGCAGTATTTTGATTAATATTTGTGCTATTATTTTGATAAAAGGTTAGTTCAAGCCTTATCGCTCTGCACATTTATAAGTAATAATAAATTTTACGATTCTGTTAACCTCTTGTATTTACTACCTGTTGTTTTAATCTAACTTAAGCTTCAAAACTGGGAGCATCATTTCAAGTTGTGCGGTTACAAAAAATAACACTTAGAAGTGTCATTGTAAGACCTCCCTCCTTCCATAGGTAGAACGATCGTTATAATGGTTGGCAAGAGCTTGAATATGTGTTCTTTCATCAGGGCTGTTGGTCCGGAAAGTCGTTTTTGATAAGCAGCATAGCCCTAAGCAAGTATGCTTGGTGCCGTGTGAGGATAAAGAACGGGGAAAAGTAGTGAACACGTCATGTTAGTACATTCCTGTCGACGCTTTTCCGAGAGTTAAATGTTAAAAATTTAGTCATCAGAATTACATGCCATTAGGTAACGTGGATACACGTAGAAATTTGTTGAATTTAACATAATTATTGAAATTAGGTGGTTTTGGAAAATTACAACATGATTTACGATGTTATAAGAAAAAACTTCAAGTTTCATAAAACGTTCCGGAAATGGTATATGTGTCTCGCAAATATTTCATCGAGAGGTAAACCATCTGGTATGTTGTTTGTTCTATACGGACGTTTAACTTGTGACATCTGAATTGCAAACAAGTAAGTGTTTGTCGTTTTACTCGACTTGGAAATTTTCAAGCTTCGCTATGCTGTTGACTTTATAATATCATTGTGACGGTGAAGAGAACCTTATGACTCTATTTTCATTTTCGATAAGTACAGATAAAAAAATTATAGAGGGCATGTACGTTAAGGGTTAACTTTTAGAAGTAACAAATTTAGATTTATAAGACGTAGGAAAATAATAATTATTCAGGTTCAGAAAACCAAATTATTTCATTGTAGAGAACAATAGTTAGTAATTATAATATTCTGAAGTTTAAAATTCGCTGGTCACTGATCAGATTAAATATGCCTAATTGAAACTCATATATGCGAGAGAAAGTTAAGTAGAGTTAATAGTTAAATGTGAAGTCTATCGTAGTACTACCCAAAACTAATTAGAATCTTGTTAGTATATTATTAATCATTCTTCTAATTCAAGTTTAAATCTCAATAAGAAACATGATTGCTAATTTTTTAAGACGTAGAGAATAATAGCACTAAGTCTAATTTTTTATGACGTACTCTTGTTGAGAAAATTATTGTATATAGATATAGATATATAGATATAGAAACTTATTTTGGTCACGTCTATGTTTATTATTTGTAATGAGGTGAGATTTGCTTCCTAATATTTATAAAAATGTTTGAGATAATTACCAGAACGTACAAACTGTGTTATATTAGTTTGGTTTAATTGCAGGAGTAGCAAAACATCTTTATTAGCAATATCGAGCGAGAAGGTAAGAATCTTGTAAGGGTTATATTCTTGCAATATATTTGTATAGCGGTATTGGGCTTAGGTTTTCGCATTCGCCTTGTACAAGGGGACTAAGATTAGTCATTTATTGTATTCAAAATTTCGGTGGCGCCATATACACTTTATTTTTGGTCGTAATTCAACCCCGACCCAAGCTCATGATCTACCCAGAGCAAGTCACTCTACTAGCCGCTTAGCCTTTAGTGGTTTCCTTACTCAAGAGCCGTTTTCCATCTAAACTAACCTCGAGCTTCTTACATTAACAAGAAGTTTTCGTTTATTGCACTTGCGCTTTGCAGTTGGTAAGATAGGTGTATAGACTTACATACACCCACAGAATAGGGGTAGAAGGCTACAATATAACAAAAATTAAAGATAATCAATAGTTGACCATTTTATACATTTATTTTATCTTTAAGTGTTCTCATTGGCAGTTCCAAGCAAAGGCCCAACAACGCCTCCTCACCCAAATAGACAACTTTGTACACGTTCGTGTATTGAATCAAATAACTTCCAGTGAAAATTTTTGAAAAGCCGCTTTACGAGCTTAAAGTTCCAATTGAGGTATATACTTAAACGCACACTTTTGGCCGAGCGTGCCAGATTTCCGATTAATAAGCACTTCACAATATATACTCAATAGGGTGTACATTCTAAAGCGCGCTGTCGTGTACCTATACAAATCACTCTTTCGACTTCCAATTTCATTTGCCGGTGTGTACACTTCTCTAAAATCGCCGAAACCGGGCTAAAATTCAAATTTTGTGGTTATAAAAGGTTTCGTTAGTAGTAGCATTGTTTGAGGATGGCGCATACTCATCGCTTAGGAACCTGTTACGGTATTCTATGCAGACAAGAAAGAAAGTAGTAAAGCAAGTAAAGAAAATCGCTTACGCAGAATACTGCAACAAAATGGAAGGATAGAATAAGAATCCAAAAGAATTGGATTTTGTGCTAGCTTAAAACGTCACACAGATAGAAAAACTGGAAACCTCAGTAAGTAGATTTATTTAAAAACCGTTAGTTTACAAACATAAAACCAAAAGGAATATTTACACAAACCAAATCGAACATTTCGTAATCGTCCTGTTACAACATGATGTAAACAAAAGCGTCAACTACTCGCATATAACATGACATGGAAATATACATTTCAGCAAACATAGATTAGGAATTATTTCCTAGTCCCATAAAATTTTAAAATTTAAATAACACATATAAGGATACTTGCATAATGTTTTCATCCCTAAATAAATAACACATCACTCAATAAGTCCGTAGGATAACTAAGAAATACACATTTTTTTGGCGAAATTCGATTTTATTCATCAACATACATTCCTTCAAGAGTGATACAATCAGTCCAACGCCGTTCTAGCATTTCGATACCTTTTTTGTAAAACAATTCGTCTTTGGCCTCAAAATAAGCTTCAGTTTCAGCGATCACCTCTTCATCCGAGCCAAATTTTTTTCCGGCGAGCATTTTTTTCAGGTCTGCGAACAGGTAGTAGTCGCTGGGGGCCAAATCTGGAGAATACGGTGGGTGCGGAAGCAATTCGAAGCCCAATTGGTGCAATTTGGCCATCGTTGCGATCGACTTGTGACACGGTGCATTGTCTTGGTGAAAGAAAATTTTTTTCTTCTTCATGTGTGGCCGTTTTTTGGCAATTTCTTCCTTCAAACGCACTAATAATACCATGTAGTATTCGCTGTTGATTCTTCTTCCTTTCTCAAGATAGTCGATGTACAAAATTCCGTGCGCATCCCAAAATACAGACGCCAAAACCTTACCAGCCGACTTTTGTCCGCTTTGGACGTGGTTCTCCGGCTGCAGTCCACTCAGCTGACTGCCGATTAGACTCTGGAGTGTGGTGGTGGATCCATGTTTCATCCATTGTCACATACCGACGCAAAAAGTCCTTTTTATTCCGGTTGAACAGCTCCAAACAGCTCTCAGAATCATCGACACGTTGTTGTTTTTGGTCCACTGTGAGCAAACGCGGCACCCACTTTGAGAACAGCTTTCTCATGGACAAATGTTCATGCAAAATAGTGTGCACACTGCCTTCTGATATCTTCAAGGTGTCAGCTATCTCACGCAATTTCACTTTTCTGTTTTCCAAAACGATTCGGTGGACTTTTTTGATGTTTTCCGGTGTAACCGCCTCAATTGGCCTTCCAGAATGTTCAGCATCGTCAGTGTCTGTACGGCCACGTTTAAAATCAGCAAACCACTTCTCCACCGTTTGTCTCGATGGAGCAGAGCCCGGATAACACTTATCAAGCCATGCTTTGGCTGCGATGGTATTTTTACCCATCAAAAAGCAATGATAAATCAACACGCGAAATTGCTTGGAATTCATTTTTTTGAAAAACTCAAAAGTATCGTCACTTGAACCTCTGTAACTTGTAAACTAATCGTCGGATTGTCATGAAATTTTGACAGATATCTTTTTAAGGTAAGTACTTCCTACAAATCATATGGATTATTACATAGCAACGCCATCTATGTATCATCCTACGGACTTATTGAGTGATGTAGTACATGAAAAAAATTAGTCATAATTTGTATACTATTAAAACGTTGGTTTGCCTACTGCCTGGAGTGCACTTTCTAAAAGTTATAACATAACCGTAAATTTAAGTAGCCTAAACCTACACTAAAACGAACCAAGTGTTAAAACAATCAGATTAGAATTTAATGAACAAGCTGTTGACGTTGGCATTTCCTAATATTAATTTTAAAATAAGTAAAAATTGCTTTAACGTGAGCTTTGTTTTACATTAATTGTGACTTGTATAAATTACGTAATCACTTGTGCACTGTAAAGGGAAAAGTACATTTTTTATCACGCAGTAAGTAATTTATTGTGCCATAACCACAAGAAGAAAGGAACTCAAGCACTAACGTGGTTATCAACTAACAAAAGAAGTAGCTAGATTTCATAGAAGCATAAAAAACCCAGTGATTGTACTTTAAGAAGAGTAGCTACTTGTCTCTGGTACCATCGTAGCTGATATGGAAGTGCGCATTTACACTTGCCGGTTGACTGGATACTTTATGAAACGATTTCAGTAGACTAAATTATTTATTAAACGCTGAAGTAAGACAATGACTCTTAAAAAGAAAGCATCTTAATTAGCACCTCCACGTTCCAGAGTTCCTGTATAGAATAAAATAGCTTTAAAAGCTCCGCCTGTATATATGGCGAGAAAAAACATCTAGAAAGGTCACGCGTTTTCCTTTCAAAAATATTCCCACCGTTAACATGTAAAATTTTTAAGAACAGCACCTGCTAAACTGTATCCCAAACGACAGCCGTAGAATATTCCTTGAACACGACTTCAAACAAGAACCAATTAACAATAACATAAGGCCTCGATAAATTTGTCCGCATGGGAAAACAATATATATATACAAATGGTTAGGTGAGTTTGTAACCTGCTTACAGTATTATGGGGTAAAGTGTATGCCAGGTTGCCTATTTGATATAGAAAGCGATAAAAATTATCTATTTCGAATTACAATACCGAGAACTAAATAATAATGGGACAGTTTTATTGCTCGTAAAACTGAGTGAGTTGAAACCTGTGTGATAACAAAATACCGCTTTTATTAATTCGTAGTAAGAGTATAGATAGCAAACCCATTAAAAGCATTTATTTACCATGCAGGTGGTTGAAACGTATTTTTAATATGAAAAGCTTTAGCGTTTAAAGAAACCCACAGAAGTATTTATTGAAGCGAAGCAAAGCAAAGCAAACTATCATAGAATAGATACCAAGTATTTAACGTCGTACTAAACACTTAGAGAAAAATAAGTACTCATTTCAATTGGAAAGTAATCGAACTTGTTAAATAAAAGTTTGTATGATTGGAAATATCATAAAAGTGTAAAATCGTTTAAGCTAAAAATCTAGGAGGCGTTTCTTAATAAGAAGTAAGAACTACTTAGAAATTAATATTTATATACAGCATGCAGAAATAAACCAAATTCGAAAATTTAACGTAACAAACCATAAACGTCTTTCCACTTTTTAACTCAGATCGAACCTGAAAGCATTTACTTCAATACACTTTGCAATCTGTTAACGCATCGTTTTCTCAAGTGAACAGGTTTTATATCAACGTTGGCGCGTCACGCGTCACACGTAACATCCATCCTCGTAAAATTAGTGATATACAGTTATGCGTGCAGTACATCTGCTTCATTTATATTAAATGCATGGTATTATATTAGGTATAAAGGATAATAATAACACACAATAAACTGCAAGGGCTGTACAAACTTTCTTATTCTGTTGAGTTGTATTAATAAATTCAATAGTAACCTACTGAATACAGGCATTGTAAAAAAGTTGTATTCAAAAATGAAACGAACATGGAAATCGCGTGATATAACCCACATCTTTAACGAGCCAACAACGGTAGGTACTAATTCACAAGAAACTTCTGCGCCTAAAAAGATGAATGCTAACGTAACTGGAAATCAACCGTCCTGTTCCTCACAAATAATTGCGGTGGAAGTAAATGATGACAGCGTTGTTGCTGATTTAGACATAGAGCGTGCAGTAGGAGTTAATATAGCTGCCCGCGAGCGGTATAATTTTTTAAAGAATGCTTGTACGCCGCAAAATCATTTCCCAAGTTTGAATGTCCTTTGGATATAGCCGTTCGCTGATTGTTAACTCTTAAACGCAGATTGTCTAGTTAATCTGTCGCCCGCAACATGTATATTGATTTTATGAATAATTATCTCAAGTCCGGATACATGTCAAAATTGTCGGAAACTCTATCAAATACAAATTCATATTTTATTGCGCATCATTGTGTCTACAAAACAAATGGCGATGCATCAGCAAAGGCACAAAACACTGTTTTGTTAAATGATTGTGTACTTAGTGGAGCCAAACTTCAAACAAACCTTGCTGTAATTTCACTTATTTTTTGTACTTATATTTTTGTTTTCACATGTGACATCCGCCAGATGTTCAGACAGACTTTAGTTTGGGAACCGCATTGCAATTATCAATTAATTCATTAGAGATTTACTTCTGACGAACCGATAGGTACATTATAACTGATTTATTTTTATATATATATATGTCGTGGCGTCAGTGTTACTTATTTTTCCAAATGGGCGCCAGTGAACAAAAATCTTCCGACATAGCTAGGGGTCTATTCCTGGGTAGAGCAATAAGAAGTGGGGGTAAGTCGAATTTTGTTTGCAAACCAAAGCTAAACTAAGTTAAATAGGCGCCACCAAGTCCTGAGATAATCACGATAATAGCAAGGCACAATTCTAAGGGCGGACGTGGAAACCCAAAGATGAAACGATCGCCTTCGTTAACAAAAACCTGTCTTATAAAAACAAGACGCAGCTCCTGTAAGAAATTGCAAAAATTAAGTAAATAAAAATGTAGAACACCATTTGTGTCCCATAAAAGTATCAAAAATAAAAAAACTGTATATCCAATATAATATTGGCACAAAATTATTACTCCAAAATTCTACCTTTATGTTATTAGATTTGATCGCATTTGACCAAAATAAAAGTCTCAAAGTTTAACTAATTGTTTACCAAAAAAAAATCTCTTTTAAAATTTCAAAACTTTTTAACAAGTAAAAAAATTTCATCACTAACATCCATAACAAAGTCAAGGTTTTGACTTTTTAAAACAAACAACTGCTCTTCAAATATAAACTTTATTTAAACATTTGATTATAAATAATTTGCAGCCACAATACACTGAATTAACGTTTCTAACCTGGGCAGATCTTTTCAGGTAGATTACAGTTTCTAAATTCTTACGTAGCATGTATTTAAATTTTCATATTTAGATTTTATAATTTATCTGTAGATAAAAGCTAATCATAAAAATAGGAATGTTCAGTTTAAATTCTATGACAGCTGCACGAAGCATCTGCTTTCATGACAACATCTGTCAACTGTGCAACACAAAAAAAGTATGACGTCGAAAACATACCTTGAAATTATCTAAGGTTCAAATGGAACAAAACTTGTAATTATATAAACCTAACGTGACAAAATTTCGTTCTACGGCTTGTAAAACCAGTTCAACAGTAATTGAGAATTAAACAGATTACATGTTCGAAAACATAATAGCAACTTTTCGTGCTTTATATGATAGTCTATTTATCAAATTTTTACGACTTTCAAAACACCTGCAAAAAATTTCTTATATCTAATAACGAACCGAACTGCCTCTGTTGCTCTAAGACAAATCTGGATGGAAATTCATAATCTCCAAACAATGTTACTAGCCATTTCTAATTTGGGACGATTGCAATCAAAACCAACATCATCACTCGTACTTAATCTATCATTCTTCGATAACGAATTCTTCGTTGGCAAATTCTTAGTTGACAAATTCTTAGTTGACAAATCCTAAGTGACGAATCCTAAATGACGAATCCTAAATAACGCGCGTTAGTAGAAGGTATCAAAAATAGTTTCAGGTCTAGCACGACCGGACCTGCTTACAAGAGTAATTTATACAAAGGTCGTATGCCTCTAGCCGGGAATACATGTTGATAAGGCGGTTGCTAGCGGACGACTAACTCGACGAAGCGGGAACCGAATGATAGCGACGTAAGAGGTGGGGAAACAGCAAGGAAGCAGCTAGAGATGCTTGACAAAGTAACTTTATGTCACACAGATATTTTAATATAAGAAGAATAATAAAGAATAAGGCACGCTTAGCGCATTATCCTCGTAATTCAATACGAATAATTATTGTTCAAATTAAACATGTTACACTATATCGCCTTAGCGTCTTATAGTGTTCCTTGTACCCTTTCATTGCTATTCGTTGCCTTCTTCAACTATTCAAGGAAGGTAAGGATAAATTTTCACTTGCTTCACAACACTTCAATCAAATTTATATGTCAATGACCTAGTTTGTGGTGGTCAAGATTTTTTAGCAGTTTTGGAATGACCCAATTATCTTATTGATTTGTTTCAGTTAGGTTGTTTTAATTACGCAAGTGGGCAGCTAATAACAGTTTAATTTTAGAAGACATTCCAAGAGAACATATTCAGTCAAATCCTCCCAGTTTTGATTATGATTCAACTGTGAAAATTCTAGGTCCTTAATGGCATCCTAGCTTGGACATATTTTCTTTTAACGTCACAGCAGTTGACTCTGTACAAAGTAAACCATACTTTCAGAGGTGGTTTGTATCTACGACCCCTTGGGTTATTTGACTCCACATTTTTTGCCAAACATCGCATTCAGTATCTTTGGCATTACGCTTAAATTGGGATTCTACACCTACGAAAAACGTTTTGCACGCAATGGAAAAAATATAAAGATTTTCTCTCGCATTTATCTGAAATCAGCATACGTAGATGCTTAAGACCTTCTTCATTTTTTCTTTGTGAGTTTCGTGTATTTTGCGATGTCTCTGAGTTAAGCAGTTCGGTAGTTGCTTATTTTAGATTTATAGACCACAAAAGGGATATGTCTGTATCTTTTATTATAGCCAGGTACAAAGTTGCATCACTCAAACGCATTTCTATCCCGCGATTATAGTTATGCGCCGCAGTACTACTCTCAGACTTAGTACATCATATTACACAAACCTGTCAATTTTGATATTGGTTTGTCCCCCTTTGATTATACACATTTTCTTTCTATTATCGAATCTTACTAGATTTATATTTCTGTCCCTGATCTTCCGAGGTCTGCCAGATGCTACGTCATTATACCTCAGCAGATACTCCAAAAATGTCTCCTTATCTACTATGTTATGTAAAGCAACGTGTTGCTTAACTTCAATCGCAAAATGTCGCAACAAGTATTTTATAATTTGACAATCTGTCAATGGTGGACTTAATTGTTTCGCGATGCTGTATTTTCTGATCGCGTATTGTTCACGGGATCCTCCAAACTCCCTTTATACTTTCCTGTGATTAGATCATCCCTTACCTGATCCTGCTTATGATCGTTTAAGGAATTTCTCCTCAAAATCTAGATATGACGTTATATCCTGCCCTACTAAATAATACCAAGCCTCTGCGTTACCTTTTAATAAGGCCTTTACCACATTTAACTTAGCCTGTTAATCGTACAAATTACAAACTAGTGTTCTAATATTATTTATAAAGATTTGTGGGTTCACCCTATTGTCACCAAAGAATTTCATTTGTTGCTCAACTAAAATGTTACCCGAAAAAATCCTTGGACTGTCCCCCGCTAAAGCACTTATATTCTTCTGATTTCGGTAACCTTTCTCTCAAACCTGCCTAACTGATCTCTACACGAGTCAGTCACTTCAGTCATTTTCCGGTTAATCGCTTCTTCACAAAAAACCTTCACTTCCGTTTTTAATTGCCCCATTTCATTCTGAATACTTTTTATATTCCTTTCATTCCTTTCAACCTTCCCCATTTTTGCCGTTAAACTATTTTTGAAATCAGGAAATTCTTTGACTGACTTCTCTATCTCTTCACTTAACGTCCCTTTAAGCCCAGTTAATGTTTCGTTCATCTGCTCCACTTTTCTTTTTGATTCTTCACACATTTCTCTAATTTTCTCAACTTTCGGTTTGATTCTTCTCTACCTAGTCGCATTTCCTCTAACATTCTCATTATCAGCTCATTTCCTTGATCTCCTGATTCTGTTCTTGATTGGCCCCTACTACCTCCTGCTTCCTCCATTTTTCCTGATTTTTCAAACAACGCACTATCGTCACTTCTAATGTTCACTACTTCACTCCTAAGCCACTCCATTCTTAACATCCGTTCACCGCACACCCCTCATACATCCACTAATTCTAAAAATAAAATACACAGACAAAAAAAACTTAACTAAATTATTTACAAAACCAATTAACTCCTTAATCCCAGGTTGCCAGTTTCCTGAAATAAAATTTTTTATTTGGAATCGAGCTCCTTACGTTCAGGTCGCCAAAATGTTGTGTAGCTTGGGCTCTAACTACTCGAGCCCCTCCGTTGGGAAGCCATATGTTGTAAGGTTTTTCTCTGAAAATCATTCCCCAACGTTGGAAAGCCATAATGTTGTGT
Source organism: Platerodrilus igneus (assembly GCA_036346225.1). Taxonomy (NCBI): domain Eukaryota; kingdom Metazoa; phylum Arthropoda; class Insecta; order Coleoptera; family Lycidae; genus Platerodrilus; species Platerodrilus igneus. The sequence continues at coordinate 4,153,156 of JARFIW010001031.1, forward strand.
AGTCCTTGACGTTGGGTCGTGAAAAGATTGTGAAGCCCCGTCTAGAAAAGATTCTAGTCGCACAACTTTAGTGCAATAAATATTGTGTAGACGCTTTGGCTGCTCCGCTCTGCCCCTCTTTACTTTTCTAAAAACCCTTAGACCAAATACAGACGTTTACCTAGATTGCTGAATCCAACAACTCCGCTTCACTGCTACCATGCTATAACCTAAAAGAAAATCCACTCTACACTCACACTCAAAATAACGCAATTCACAAAATACAACACCCTCTATTTACAGTCAATAAATATTACATTTTTATAATATTTTCCATTATGTACACTAGTATACTTCGTACTAACAACAATTTTATTTTCAAGGAAATATTTCACTTCGATAACTTTATTAAACAATTATCCTGTTAAAGTGAGAGAGCATTCCTCATACTTGACTCTAATCCCTTCGTCTTAACATGAGCTCATAGTAAAATCTTTTAGCCATGAGTGCAAATTTACAGCACTACCAAACAAAATTAAATAAAACATCTGTACTTTTTTACAACATATCCTGTTTATCTGTAAATCAATACTCCTTGACAACCTAAATAAATTTTATTCACCTCCAAAGTCCCATAAATTTATAGTTCAGTAAACACAACAATTAAAAAAAACACCCCAAAGCACAAAAAGTAAAAAAGAATCATTGCAAATAGTCACCACACAATGTTTGAATAAAAGTTGTTACCTGGTAACTATCTTCAACAGGTATTCTCTAACCAGCCCTTGCAGAGGATGCCGTCGAGTATGGCTCTAGTCCATGGAACCGCTATCCGCTTGAATCAACATCGCTCTCTGCATGCTGCAACCTCAAAATTTCTCTTCATTTAAAATAATTATCTATATCTAACTTCCAAAATTTCCAATTTATAACAAATTATTTATTGATTGCTGCCTTCACCATTCATTTCCAAATTTTAATACATTCCAAAAGCAAAATAGAGATCGTAGTACTTACGTATACCATCTACATTCTGTTTCTAATTCTTTATTTAACTTCGAGCTTTTATATAACTGGACATTACACATTACACACACTTGTGTGTACTTATCTTAATAGCAAAATATAACTTTATTAAATATCTAACTGGAAGTAACTTTGTCAAACGTAGAACCGACGAAAAATTAAGAGAGTGTCACCGTCCCTTTCGGGTGATTATATAGCCTCGGTCGCCCTCCTTGTTAAAATTTAGCACGTAAACCTTTAACGGACAACAACAATTCTCCGTAAACTGTAACCGACTCTCATTTCCTATGAAAAACTTTAACCGTTTTTGTTTTTTATGAATATCGCTCAACAAACACACTAAAATACTCAAAAAAACTCACAAAACCGTAAACCGACTCTATGCTGCGGCGAAAACTAACCTCAACGAACTTTCAATTCGGGCTACGTCCACCCCTTCCACTTAAAACAAACATCTTTCATCTCTTTTCTACATATAGCGTCTTTTCACATTTATGCTTCTCTCCAAATCGATATTTACCCTTCCTAAGACCAACTTGTTGCGCGTCTACCTTTAACGTCCAATCAAATCATCCAAACTCTCTCCCTTGCTTTTAACCGATCCGTGTCTGCTTAAAGTTCTTAAAAGTTATTGATTTTTCTACCCACTGCAAACAAATTTGTATACAGTCTCCCAACCATACTACCTCTATAATTAAATCCTAAAAATATAGTGCTTCTCTCTCACATTCATACGTTTTGCATAGTCTATTTTCTTCTATAACCGCCTGGTTCCGTTTCCCAACTGTACTGCCTTATGATTACCTTGATATCTTATGCTGTTCACCGTCATACTTGTAAGCTTTGATTCATCTTTGTTTATCTGCTCATTTAAAAGTCGACCAACTAACCAAAGTATGCTATCTACGCTTCTTTACTAACACATCTGAAAACGCCATCTTTCCTTGTAAAATATCGATCCGTAATCTTTCTTGGAACATATTAAATTTGTATAGCCTTGTTCGTTTAGATAACTTCCCCCCTTGTTTGTATGGTTTGAAATGTTTCTGGTTTTACCATAGGTTAACGAATACGAAAAGCTTTTGCAAAATAAAAGCGATATTTATTTCGTGTATTGTGTTGTTTTTAAACCCTTATTATCCTAATTAAATATTATGCTAAGTCATTTATAAATAAATACACCTAAAATTATATTAACCCTAAACTAGCATACCTTGACTAAGCTCTAACTTTTATTTACAAATACCTAATTATCTTACTAATCAATTTATCCAATACACTTTATGTTGACCCATGACCTTCTGTATGTCTTGTTAACCTACAATTAGCTACTAATTACACAATAATATATTCAATCATCTAACAATAGATATCAATTGAGAGATCACACTACTACTAAACTCATAACTGTGGAAGGTAACACAATTGTGAATTAAACTATTCAATAGCCTTCATAAAGCATAACTAGGTACTTAAATTCAGAGACTCCTATCTTTTCAGTAACAAATTTAGTAAAAGAAAAGATAAAAGAACAGGCTGGGTATAACTTAAATTGAAAACAAACAATCTTAATGTCAAAGGAGCACAAAAACAACGACGTTCTAGAGTATTTGATACAACAAGATGATATATAAGTGCTCTTATTCTTTAAAATAAAGACAATGTCACATTGTTAAGATGCTCTTTAACCACGCTACCTACCCACATTGTAGGGAGAAATCAATATTGTCCGGGTCGCTGCTGCCACACACGTTATTATTGTCACATACGATCCACCACATCTTATAATTACAATTTTTGTACCAACTTGTTAAAGCTCCCTTGTTAATGGCCAATTACTACAGCGCAGCGTAGAAGACAGTTGTGCGGATGAAAGCATAACGAATATTTGGTGTTTTATAATCATGAAATAAAAATTAGCTAAATTTAATTAGCCGTAAGTTGTGGTAGAGAGTATCATGGATGGGATAAACCTCGCAGGGAATTATTCAAGCACTTTGGTACGATCCTTCAAAGAACTTTTAACTTTGTAGAATTTTCTTTCAGCTCTCGCAAGTTCAAGATTAAAGCTCATAGGATTCCACATGAGTATAAAGTTCTTTAAGTAACTCTCCACGTGTAGGTTGTTATAGTAGTAATGTTGGAAAAGTAGAGTTATAGTGTAACTTTCGAAATAATCTAAAAAGTTTTCAGTGATAGCTTGCAAATACAGTAAAATTCTTGATACATTGTAGTGGAATTCTGAGGTGCAATAGAAAAATAGTTTCAACAAAGTTTTATTTGGTTCGTTTAACGTTCGCTGCTTTATAAATTGGAAATTAATTCAGACGAAATGGAGCTAAAGGTAAATTTTTGTTTTGCATTTATCATAACAAAAGCTAGCTGTGATAAAATCGACATTCAAAATGCTATCCGACGATGCCACACGCGTCTCGGGACACAATTATTTTTGGTTCTTTCAAGGTCAACTTTGACGTTTCAGTTTAAACTCATATTAGAATTATCCGTTAAAACTGAACTATCTATAATAGTATCTTTTAATTTGAACGGTAACGGAATCTAACTGCTAAAACGCCTCTTCCACTTATATTTTATAGATCTGTACATAAAATAAAACATATACTTTTCGCATAAATATTATAATTATAAAACATCACCGTACAGCGCCATATAAGTGTTGAATTTCAAATTGTTTGTTTTAACTTTGCATAGAATTATTACAATTAGGATTAGATAATAAGTTTTGTTAATAAGTATTATGGAAGAGGAAATTATTTGCGGAGAGTGTGCAAAGGTTAACATTTATATGCCAAACATGACTTTCAAACAGCAAAACATAATTGTGTCTCGAGACGCGTATTCGATGCCAAGACGACATTTTTTTTCTATACGACATACGTCCCATGTCATCAAAACTAACTATACTTGTTGTAAAATCTCGGCGATCTCAAATATTACTGAAAATGCTAAATACCAAACTGAATATAGTTGTGAAATGATAGTAATGCCTACAGTAGCGGTGACGTTACTCCAATATAACTTAAAAATTGATGTCACGGTATAAATATTTTCTTTACATTTTTCATTGGTGGGGGTTTTATAACTTTTACAAAGTTTTTTATTTCACAACTGCTACTAAGACTAAAGCAAAAATAAGACTAAATAATTAATTTAAATAATCGCTATAGCTGCGCTGTAGCGCTTCTTTAAAGATTTTTTGTTACCGTCGAGTCGATACTGTACACGCTTTCATTTTGACATTTGTGAATCCTTCTCCTTTGTATATATTTGTGTATTTTGTGTTTTTTCCAATAATAATTATAAGCTAGTCTTTTTCAAGACCACGGTACGTTATATATTTTGAAATTGTAAGTAAACCTTTTTAAATTTCATATGTATGGAATACTGTGTGTGCTTATCGAGAGGAGAAACAATGGATGTTTAATAATAATAAAGAACCACCGAAATATGACTTTGGATGCAATTAATGTCCAATGCTGTAGGTAAATAAGTTTGTACTTACGCTTGCCGGTTCTATGACGAACGACAAACACATATGTTGCAAAGCGACAAGTTATTCATCATTAGGTCTTCAGTCCTGGAACTGGTTAGACGCGTACCCTCATTGTTTACTATTCTGAACTAACCTACACATTTCTCCTTGAAATTTGCCCAGTCTGCATCTATCACTATTTGTGTGTAAAAGTCTGATCTCGGTCTACCTCTACTTATTTTATCCTATTTTTGCATGTAATATATCCCGTACAATTCCCCAAAAATGCTTTAGAACGTATCCTGCCCTTCTATTTTTTCATTTTTTTATTCCTTAATTTTTCTACTATTTCTATAACATATTTGTTATTAACTTTTCCTGTCCATGCTATCATCCTTAAACATCTGAAGCACAACATTCCAGAAGGTTTCTATCTTTTTCTGTTTGCTTTTCCTACTGCCCCTAATCCATAGACGTACTGTCCTATGCTCCGCACATATGCTTTAAACAATTTTCTTCTTGTCTCTATGTTTGTTGTCTTTGAACATATTCGCTATTTCCCAGACATTCACAGGTATGTGCAGGAGGGAAGGTCCCGGGTAGTCCGCTTGAAAAATGTTAGGCGAGCATTTTTCACAAAAATACGCCCTCGTTCGGATGAGAGGAGAAATAGAAGTCCCGTATGTGAGTGTTGTCACGCACGTTAAAGATCCCTACCTATCCTGGAACGGCAAGGGTTCTAAATTTCCAGGCAACAAAAAACGTGCCTCCTGGCCAATGTAGTACCTTCGGGTGGAGCAATGGAAATGTAAATGCACGGTATGTGAAGGGGGTTAAGCAGCAAGTGGCTGCCAAGAATCCGCCAACACTTAGCCATTTGTTGAATTAATATTTTTCTAGGAAATACTTTCGTACAATTAACATTAGTTGAGAATATTGCAAGACCAATAATTATGGTTGTTTATAATAATCATCATTTTTAAGTACAGTTATTTTTTTCGTTATTAGTTTTCCATCTTGAAACTGGTTGGTTGCGTTCCTCCAACAATTTCTATTCTGAGCTAACCTACATATTTCCCTGAAATTTCCATATCCTACATCTTTCACTATCTGTGTGGAATGGTCCAACCTAGGTCTACCTCTACTTTTCTTTTTTCCCATCTCTACTTCTAATATGTTCCGCACTATTCCCTCATGTCTTAATATGTGACCTATCATCCTATTTCTCCTATTTTTTACTGTTCTCCACATATTTCTTTCTTCCCCTACCATTTCTAGTACCTCTATGTTCTTGACTTTGTCTGTCCATGATATCTTCAGCATACGTCTGTAGCACCACATTTCAAATACTTTCTCTTGTCCGCTTCACCTACTGTCCAGGCTTCACAGCCGTACAGTGCTGTGCTCCACACATATCCTTTAAGCAGTCTTTTGCTTGTTTCTGTTTGTTGTCTTTGAACATAGTAGTTGCTTTTTATTGTTAAAAGTAGCACAACCTTGTGATTTATATTTTTTGTGCTTATCCCATCTCGCGTTATTTGGCTTCCTAGGTAGCAGAAATCATTAACCTCTTGTAAGTTCTCGTTACCTATTTGTATTCTTGTTTTTGATTTATTTCCCCCTCCATTGCATACTAATTCCCAAGTTTTATTTTTGTTAATTTTCATACCATATCTCTCTGTTAGAACTGTTTCCATTTCATAAAGAGTAGCTGCTGACTCTTCTTTGCTAGATATTTATATATCATCTGCAAATCTAAGCATATAATCTTTTGTCTCTGCATAGTAATTCCAAACGTCTATCTGCATTTGACAGTATTCATTGCCTCTTCTATGTACCAGTTAAAAATTAATGGGGATAAGGCACATCCCTGTCCCGCCCCTTTCCTAATATTTACTTCTCCACGTTCCTGCTCTAATTCTATTACCGCTGTTTGCTCTTTGTATAAGCTATGTACTATCCATCTATCCCTAAAACTCATTCCACTCTTTTTGAGTATTTCGAACACTTTTTTCCATTTTACATTGTCGAATGCTTTTTCCAGATCTTCAAACTCTATATACACGCTGTCCTCTTTTGCTATTGTTTTTTCCATTATCACCCTCAGAGCTAAAATAGCCTCCCGTGTTCCGCTGCTTCGCCTAAACCCAAATTGATTTTTTCCTAGTAATTCTTTAGCTCGTTTTTCCATTCGTCTTTGTACAATTCTAGTTAATATTTTTAACAGGTGTGCTGTCAGACTTATTGTTCGAAAATGTTAACATCTATCCGCGCCTATCTTTTTGGTATAGTTACTATGATGTTACGTTTGAAATCTATGGGTATCTCGCCTGTCTTATATATATAGCTTACAAGTCGGAAGAGACCGTCTGTTACTGCTTGTTTAGCGCCTTACCAATTTTCAGACCCTTTAATGCTAATTCAAACTCATCTCGCAGAATAGGATATCCTAAGTCATCATTTTCAATGTTTGATTCCTATTCTAATGCTGTTAGTTCCCCTCTTGCATATAAATTCCCTATATATTTCTGACATCCAACCGTTTTCTCTACATTTTTATATTGAGGTTTCCTCTCTCGTCCGTTATATTTTTGAAGCGACTTCATTGAAACGACTTCTTTGAAGCGACTCCTTTGAAGCGACTTCTTTAGAACAATTTAGAACAATTTAAAACAATTTAGAACAAATCGGAACAATCTAGAACAATTTAGAACAATTTAGAACAATTTAAAACAATTTACAACAATTTAGAACAATTTAGAACAATTTAGAACAATTTAGAACAATTTAGAACAATTTAGAACAATTTCGAACAATTTCGAACAATTTCGAACAATTTCGAACAATTTCGAACAATTTCGAACAATTTAGAACAATTTAGAACAATTTAGAACAATTTAGAACAATTTAGAACAATTTAGAACAATTTAGAACAATTTAGAACAATTTAGAACAATTTAGAACAATTTAGTACAATTTAGAACAATTTAGTACAATTTAGAACAATTTAGAACAATTTAGAACAATTTAGAACAATTTAGTACAATTTAGAACAATTTAGAACAATTTAGAACAATTTCGAACAATTTCGAATAATTTGGAAGAATTTGGAAACAGACGAAACAGGAAAGGAGATATACAAAGTCATAAAATGGAAAATTATTCGCAAATGCAGAAAAGCTGAAGAACCATGGATTGATGAGAAGCGCAAAGATGTACAGACTAAGATTGAAATAGGAAAGACACGAAACATACAAACAATGAATTTTAGGGATATAAAACCGTATAGCAAAAATATAGCGGAAGCGAGAGGAAACCTCAATATAGAAAATGTAGAGAAAGCGGTTGGATGTCAGGAATATATAGAGAATTTATATGCATTTGCGAATAATTTCCCATTTTATGACTTTGTATATCTCTTTTCCTGTTTGGTCTTTTTCCAAATTGTTCGAAATTGTTCGAAATTATTCTAAATTGTTCTAAATTGTTCTAAATTGTTCTAAATTGTTCTAAATTGTTCTAAATCGTTCTAAATCGTTCTAAATTGTTCTAAATTGTTCTAAATTGTTCTAAATTGTTCTAAATTGTTTTAAATTGTTCTAAATTGTTCTAAATTGTTCTAAATTGTTCTAAATTGTTCTAAATTGTTCTAAATTGTTTTAAATTGTTTTAAATTGTTCTAGATTGTTCTAGATTGTTCTAAATTGTTCTAAATTGTTCTAAATTGTTCTAAACTGTTCTAAATTGTTCTAAATTGTGCTAAATTGTTCTAGATTGTTCTAAATTGTTCTATATTGTTCTAAATTGTTCTAAATTGTTCTAAATTGTTCTAAATTGTTCTAAATTGTTCTAAATTGTTCTAAATTGTTTTAAATTGTTTTAGATTGTTCTAAATTGTTCTAAATTGTTCTAAATTGTTCTAAATTGTTCTAAATTGTTCTAAATTGTTCTAAATTGTTCTAAATTGTTCTAAATTGTTCTAAATTGTTCTAAATTATTCTAAATTGTTCTAAATTGTTCTAAATTGTTTTAAATTGTTCTAAATTGTTCTAAATTGTTCTATATTGTTCTAAATTGTTCTAAATTGTTCTAAATTGTTCTAAATTGTTCTAAATTGTTCTAAATTGTTTTAAATTGTTCTAAATTGTTCTAAATTGTTCTAAATTGTTCTAAATTGTTCTAAATTGTTCTAAATTGTTCTAAATTGTTCTAAATTGTTCTAAATTGTTCTAAATTGTTCTAAATTGTTCTTGACTAGAAGTTGTCTTAATTTGTTGAAATCCCCCGTAGTTGTTCTGACGAAATCTACTAAAACGAAGTCTACTGATACGAAGTCTACCGATACAAAGTCTACTAAGACGAGGTCTATTAAGACGAAGTCTACTAAAGCGAAGTCTACTAAAGCGAAGTCCACTACGACAAAGACTACTACGACGAAGTCCACTACGACGAAGTCTACTAAAACAAAGGACGAAGTGCTCTTGATGCGACCAATTCCCTGAAGTCGTTTTCATGAAATCCACTAAGGCAAAGTTGTATTGATGATCCGATCAACTCCTTGGAGTTGTTTCGGCAAAGTCTACTAGGGCAAAGTGGTCTTGATCCGATCGACTCCTCAAAGTCATTTTAACGAAGTCTACTAGGACGAAGTGATCTTGATGCGACCAACTCTCCCAAAAACATTTTCGCGAAATCTACTAGAGCGAGGTGTCTTGATCCGATCAACTCCTCGAAGTCATTTTAACGAAGTTTACTAGGACGAAGTGCTCTCGATGCGACCAACTCCCAGAAGTTGTTTTTATGAAATCCACTATGGCGAACTGACCTTCATCCGATCAACTCCTTGGAGTCGTTTCGACAAAATCTACTAGGGCGAAGTGGTCTTGATCAGATCGACTCCTCGAGGTCATTTTAACAAAGTCTACTAGGACGAAGTGATCTTGATGCGACTAACTCCCACAAAGACGTTTTCGAGAAATCTACTAAAGCGAAGTGGCTTTGATCCGATCCGATCAACTCCTCAAAGTCATTTTAACGAAGTTTACTAGGACGAAGTGATCTAGATACGACCAACTCCCCCGAAGTCGTTTTCATATAATCTACTAAGGCAAAGTGGAATTAATCCGATCAACTCCTCGAAGTCATTTTAACGAAGTCTGCTAGGACGAAGTGACTTCATCCGATCTACTTCTCCAAGTTGTTTTAACGTAATCTACTAGGGCAACATAATCTTGATCCGATCAACTCCTAGAAGTGGTTTCAAAGTAGTCACTTCAAAGAAGTCGCATCAAAGGAGTCGCTTCAAAGGAGTCGCTTCAAAGAAGTCTTTTCAAAGAAGTCGCTTCAAAAAAGTCGCTCTTGATCCAGTCAATTCCCAGAAGTCAATCCAACAAAATCTACTAGGGCGAAGTGATCTTGATCCGCTCAATTCCCAGAAGTCGATTCAACGAAATCTACTACAGCGAAGTGATCTTGACCACCTCAATTCGCAGAAGTCGTTCTATCAAAGGTTACTAGGAAGAAGTGACCTTGATCAGTTCGACTCTCCGAAGTAATTTCCACAAAGTGTACTAGGGCGATGTGATCTTGATCCGTTCGACTCCCCGGAGTGATTTCGGCAGGGTCGAATATGACGAAGTGATCTTAATCCGTTAGACTTCCCGAAATAGTTTTGACGAAGTCGTTTCGACAAACTCTATTAGGACAAAGTGGTCTTAATCCGGTCAATTCCCAGAAATCGATCCAACAAAATCTACTAGAGCAAAGTGATTTTGATCCGCTCAATTCCCAGAAGACGATTTGACGAAATCTACTACAGCGAAGTGATCTTGATCACCTCAATTTGCAGAAGTCGTTCTATCAAAGTCTACTAGGAAAAAGTGACCTTGATCCGTTCGACTCTCCGAAGTAAATCTACTAGGACGATGTGATCTTGCTGCGTTCGACTCCCCGGAGTGATTTCGGCAAGGTCGAATATGACGAAGTGATCTTGATCCGTTAGACTTCCCGAAGTAGTTTTGACAAAGTCTGCTAGGTCGAAGTCTACTAGGACAAAGTGGTCTTGATCCGATCGACCCCTCGAGGTTTTTTCGACAAAGTCTACAAGGACGAAGTTGTCTTGATCCGATCAACTCCCCGAAGCTGTTTCAACAAACCCTACTAAGGCGAAGTGACCTTGATCCGATCGACTCATTGAGGTCGTTTCGGCATAGTATGCTAAGGCAAAGTGGTCTTCATCCGATCGGCTCATCGAAGTGGTTTCCGCAAAGTCAACTAGGACGAAGTGATCTTGATCCGATCGCGTAATCGACTAATCGATTAATCGACTAATCAACTAATCGACTAATCGATTAATCGACTAATCAACTAATCGACTAATCGACTAATAAAAGTGTGGCGGCGGGTCATAAAGAAGGCGGTGCGTAAAGAAGACAGGACGTAATGAAGGCGGTGCGTGAAGAAAGGCGTGGAGTGAAGAAGGTGGTGCGTGAAGAAGGCGGTGCGTATAGAAAGCGATGCGTAAAGAATACGGGGCGTAAAGAGGGCGGCCCATAAAGGGGGTGGGACGTAGAGAGAGCGGGACGTAAAGAGAACGGACGTATAGAAAGCAGGACGTAAAGAGAGCGGGACGTAAAGAGAGCGGGACGTAAATAAAGCCGGACGTAAAAAAGGGACTTACAGAGGGCTGGGCGCAAAAAGGGCCGAGGGTAAAGATGGCGGGGTGTAAAGAGGTCGGATTGTATAGAGGGCGGGGCGTTAAGCGAGTACGTGACGTTCACAGTAGTCCCGTAGGGACTGCAAACCGCATCTAGTATTATTGCTCTAGTTTTATGCAGAGTGGCTTATCTTTTTTCGCATAACTATCCCCACGCCAAATTTTTCTTCCCCTGATCCTGTATGAATTACCCTAAAATCTCTACTCCAAATATCCAGCGCCTTTGGCCACCAAACTTCTCTGATCCCTACTATGTCTGGTGCTAACTTCTCCATTGCAGTTTTTAAGTTCTCTAGCTTACCTATTTGCTTCGTACTTTTGACGTTCCACGCTCCGACTCGTTGAATGTTCTCGATTTTTTTTCTAAATCTTTCGATCACATCCTACGCAGTAGTCCCCTCCCGGAGATCCGAATGGGGGACTATTTTACCTTCGGAATCATTTACCTCAAAAGATGCCATAATCTTAAATACAATTTAAGTACGCTTTGTACTTGGGAGGTGATGTGGTGGTTTCCTGTTGTCTTCCACATCGCGGTAGTGTGTTTTAGAATGCCATACCGACCCCTTTGGTCTCTGCTAATCGAAGTACCGAAAGAGTCGCTTCCCTCTTTCGGGGGCTTGTCTTAGTCTGGTTCCTCACTAAAGACTCTACTAATTTGGTGAACTTGTAGTTTGGCTCGTTAGACCACTCGAACGCGGAAGCCATTCCACCAGTTCTAGAAATATAGAACTTCTTCAAGGTGCATGTCTATTTGGAATGGGCCAATTTATTAATACGCGAAATAAGTCTTCACTCTGCGCCAACTGAACAGAAATTTACCGAGTCTTGAATATAACGCACGTAACACAGGATACACCATGCACTCATGGGTGTAATCTAGCTTTTCCCACTACATTCGGATTGGTTTTCAAAGCAGTCTTGCAGATTGTCGCGATCAACCACGTGTGTCTTTAATATTTCAAGCTGATTTCTGATTAAACTCTTTCGGATTCTCATATCACGTTTGTTTTTTGCTATTGTTATCATGGCCGGACTTAACTTATGTCTGTTGTTTTGTATAGAAAACGCTTTTGGAGAATTGTACAAATTAAATAATGTAACACGAATGCTGTTTTCGTATTTATTTATTTAAACTGATCTTTGAAAGTGCGTTTTCTTATCAAAGCGTTTGTTGTTCCTTCTTTATCACAAGCGTAATTGCATGAAGACTTATTAGGTTTTGTCTTATCTTCTGCGTCTTTATTTCATAAACTTGTTAAACACTCCTCAACGTAGTTTAATTACATGTACGATTATTTCTCTGCTGAATACGCGTTCTATTATTCAAAAATATGCTTGCTGGCATTGTTTAAAGTTAGTTACGGTCTATATACAGGGTGTTAAATGCTTGCTATTTACATTATGTGCTAATTATTTATTTCCTGCTAAATAAATGCAGTTTTCTGATTCCCATCACTATTTACAGTTACTACACGACCCTTAATACTCAATATACTCCTAAACAACCCCTTATCACAGCAATATATATATATATATATATATATATAGAGAGAGAGAGAGAGAGAGAGAGATATTACCTTTATCTTGGGATTACCTTTGGAAATTATCTTGGGATTTTACCTTTATCGCAGAGTTATCATTGGGAATTATCTTGGAATTATACCTCTATCATTGTCCTTGTCTTCGAAAATTACCTTTTTGTTCTTATAATTAGACAAAATAGTTTGGGAATTTTAATTAAGTGATATTTTAAAACCCAGATTATAATTAAATACAAGGTATTTTACAATCCCTTGGAAGTACTCGTGCAGAGCCAGACATACGTGTTAGGTTTGTGTTAAAGAACAAAAACATAAACCGTTTAATGTATATTTTTTGGTATAATTCAAGTATTGTTTATCTGACTTGGTATTAAATTATAGTGTTACCCAGTGGTTACCCAGCGTTCGTGAAACAGTTCTCTAGGTCACTAGCGCTCCTTACCCTGGCGCCCACTTACTAAGTAGCTCTACCAAAGCCTTAAATATATAATTCATAGATTGAACCCAATCCCGATTATGGAAGCTGAGCTGAGCTACCCCGGAACTTTAAAAAGTCGACAAGCAACAAAGTTACACTGTAATTATTTCTAAATGTCACAATTACACTTTTGTACCGTGACAGTATATATAGATAGGTTAAGATACCCTCGTGGATTTTTATCGCTCTCGGGAATGTACTGTGAGCACTAATCATTGAAGTGTCAACGTTCTTCATTTCAATTATTTGAAGGGCATCAATCAATTTGAATAAGTCAATTCCGAGAAATGATTAATCAATGTTAAAACTATGAAGGTATTTTATATCAGCCTAAATTGATCGTTTCAGTACCGGAATTAACGAAAAGCGGGTTTTTTTGGAGGTGCCATTATCGCGTGTTGCGATGTAGTGCTCGTTTATCTCTCCAACCTCTTAACCTTTTCCTTTAGAGCACTACCGTAACTACAGGCAAGCACCACGTGATAAATCTGCAGAGAACCGGACCACTAGAACCTGAGAAATCGTCTCCGCTGCAGGAGTACATAATCGTAAGTGATTACCTGTTATAGTCCTTATAATAATTTGCATAATTAACGATAAAATTTGCTAAGGGTTTGGTTTCTTTCAACATTAGTAAAAAAGTTTGTCATTGGTGATTGCGTCATGGATCACATTGCTACTTAAGCCAGTGGATCATGTCACGTTCTAGTTGACCCGTTTCGTCCCTGGTTCCTATCCCTCGAGCATGCGCACGGTGTATAAATTGGTAAAGTTGTTTAGTTATGTAAAACGATGTTTAAATTATGGTAAAGAAGTGCGGTTTAAGAGTACAAATGGACCAGTTTTAGTGTCCAGCATCTATTAAAGAATCGCTTTTTATTTGAATAGATTGCTATACTTGTTTATAGCTTTCTTTAATAATCTTAGAGGTCGTTTTATACATTTTTATCTACATGCTAAGCACACTCATTTCATTAACCTTAATACAAGTAATATTTCTTTCAATCCTACTCTATACTAGAAGTTGCAGTTAAATGCCGCATGCTAGAATAAATGTTGCGTTATTAATAATTAATAAAATAGAAGGTTGAGTATCAATTATGGTGTTGAGTTGTATTATATATGTAGCAATAAAGGTAAGACTAAAATTATATTTAATTTCTGCTTTGCAGAGAAAGGGTTTTGTTTTTGTTAAATCTAAAATATGTGGATACATTACATCTGTTGTTGTTGGCACATAATCATAACATATTCAGCATTTGGATGTGGGTGTATATTTCAGGAAATATATATTATGGTAGTAATATCCTGTAGCTATTCAGACAAAAACAATTTTGTGCTGGATATATTTATTCCGTTTCCACTACAAACCTACTAAAATTTCAAATTGTTAGAAAGCAGCTACGCGAAAAATCTGATATTGTTACTGTTTATATTTAATAGAAAATAAGCAACAATGAATAGTTATTTTGACTAAGAACCAACTATTTTTACTCTACCTTAAGTGTAAATAACGCTTACTTTACCAGAACCCCCACGTAAGTTAAATGTTGGAGAACGGCTGTGAAGGTGGACCCAAATTCATTCCTAATTCTCTCAGAAGGTAATGTACAATTACACCCTACACTTCCTCCAACAGGATCATTCATTAAGAATGAGTAATCTCTAAACTGGACACACTAAACACCTAAAACAATGATTGGGTCATATACTGGATCCTTGTGTTACGGCAATTGCCGTGTGGAAAATATTACTACGTATTGTTGCTTTAACTACGATGCTAGGGTCGTATCGATTTCAGCGACCTCTCTACATCCAATGTAGTTTGTTGTCGACCTACAACATTAAAGAAGGGAATAAATAGTTATTATAGGTAAGTTAAGAAAGGCAAGGACTACACATGCAATTCACTTCATTATAATGCAGTACTTGCTACTCGTCTTTCATATACGGTAGCCCAGTGTAGTCTGGCATCATGCTCGCCATTCCATTTCATAACCATTCATCACTCCCTGTACGTATCATAAACTCATTGGTCGAAATAATAACATATGTTTATTTTAAAGCGTGAAAAAACGTCTAAGCCGCAAAATTCATAATACTAATTGTAATTAAATTTTGAGTAGTGCTGGGAACTCAAAACCGTATTTGTCTAATAATAGAAACTAATTCTATAAAGCCCCAATTTAACCCTCCGACCGTTCAAGTCCCCTGGTCTGGAAGGCATCGTTTCTCCCCTATTCTAGGGGGACTGGTGGGGTTGCTTCCATACCTGGTGATACTATACAGGGGCTGTATCGCTTTTAAATACATCTCTAGCAGTTGGAGACAAGTCCGGATGGTCTATATTCCCAAATCTGTTCAGAATGAGTATTCCCCGGGCGAAATCGTATCGTCCAATCAGTCTAACGTCTTTTCGGTTAAAGACACTGGAAAGATTGTGCGGCATTTATATGAGAGAGAGAATAATACAATCTTTTCCTCTCCATACAAATCAGCATGCTGATATTCCAGAAAGCTCCACGGCATCTGCCTTTCACGCAGTTGGAGGTCTGATTGAGAAATTCTTCAGCAACAAGATGTCAGCCTTAAGTGTTTTTATCGATATGAAAGGCGCGTTCAATGAGACGACTTTCGCAAGCATCAACAAAGCACTGCGGAAACGCGAAGCTGAAGACACTTTTTGACAGCTAATTCGACAGATTCTACGATGCTGTAGGATTCGTGTTAGCGTAGGCAACATAGGGCGGTGGAGAAAGACTGTCCTCAGGGCGGCGTCGTGTCACCGCTAGTCTGGTAGTGGATGGTTTTCTCGAACGTCTTAACGAGGCGGAGTTTTACACTATAAGATATGCGGACGACGTAGCCGTAGTAGCAGTCTGCAAATTCGAACAAGTGCTGTGCAATAGAGTGCAAACAGCTGTTACGCTAACAAAACGATGGTGCATCGAAAACTCCCTGAGGAAGCTAACGTTATCGAGATTACCACTACTCTTCCAAACCACTTTAACCCTATTGGATGAGGTCAAGTATCTCGGTATCATACTTGACAAGAATCAAAACCACAAAGGCCAGCATGGTCTTTCGGACAATGCAGACGAGCCATAGGTAACTTTGGGGTCTTTACCCGAAAGCTGTTCTGTGGTTGTTCTCCGCGGTAGTTGGATCAATGTTTTGCTATGGCGCTGTAGTCCCAGTGACCCAGAACCAGACTGGCGCAAGCAGCAAAGGAACTCTTGCATATTCAAAGGTTAGCCTGCTTAAGCATCACGGGCGCGATGACATCTATACACTCTGCAGCTTTGAAAACCATTCTTGATCTCACTTCGCTTGATCTTATGTGGAGAAGATGGCTCTGGGAGTGGCAATACGGCTGCGGTTCAAAAGGTTCTAGATCAACAAGAGTTGCGGAGGCTGACACCACAGCATCCTAAAGGAGGCGGCGCTCACCATGTCACTTTTGGACGGGGTGGTGGCTTCGGTTGCGCCCAAAATAATATTCAGAAAGCACTTCAGGGTCTTTATCGACCCCGAAGACACATCCTTACCAGACACCTCCATCTTCACGGATGGATCCAAAACAAAAAAAGGTTCAGAAGCAGGCATCTATTTGGATGACCTTGACCTTCACATTAGCGTGACTGAGTTCGAGGGCTACTGTCTTTCAAGAAGAGGTAGTTGCCATAATGCACGGTGCATCTGCCATTTTGGTTCAGAGGTTTAGAAGCTGACATCTATTCGGATGACCTTGACCTTCACATTAGCATGACACTGGGGTTGATGGCTACTGTCTTTCAAGCAGAGGTAGATGCCATAATGCACGGTGCATCTGCCATTTTGGTACGTGGAATCCAAAATAAAACAATACGCATTTCGTGCGATAGTAGGACAGCCCTAATGGCCCTAAACAAGCAGAAGCTCTTTTCGGGGGTGGTTCTACAGTGCTACAAAACGTTAGAGATTGCTTTCTGCTCTAATATTCTCGAGATAATCTGAATCATGGAACACTCGGGGGTCGCATGGTATCGAGCAGGCGCACGATCTGGCGAAACCGGGCTTAGCTCAGCCCTGAGCCGTCTATTCCCATATCGCCTTCTGGAGAGGCTTTCATGCTAAAACTGACAACCCTCCGCCGACATACGGAAATGTGGACCAGCATGATAAGCTGCCGACAGGCAAAATTATGTATCACGTCCCCTGCAACCAAAAATGGAAAATATGGCATTAACCTGCTGAGACCAAAACTACGGTAAATCGTGGGAATTCTAACGGGGCATGGTAATTTCAAGAAACACCTACACAGAATGAGTCTGTCTGGAAACCCTACCTGCCGCAAGTGTCAACAACATGACGAGACGGCGGCACACATTGTGTTTCTGTCCGGCACTCGTCAGACTTCAAGATTCCACGCTAGGAAACTTTTGGCCCGACACAGCCAGAAATAGTAGCACACCCTAGGTCCGACATCCTCAAGTTCACCTACAAAGTCAGGTGACTGAGCGGAAAAAGACCAGGCTAGATAAGGAAGGCAACACATCGGGTCCACTATGTGACCTAAGTGCGTGGAGCGCAGACCACCCTTCCAAATTCAATAGATATATAGAAGCTCCGAGGATAATTACATGACATTTTCTGTTGAATTACCTGTGTAATACCCCTATGTGATTCAACTATTTTAACAACTATGTGTAAAATACTTTAAATTAATGAGTAGAAATCCCCTATGATTAATTAATAGAATAAAATTGCTGTGGAGCCAAATGAGGCGTATCAGACTTTTATTGACTTTTTCTTAGGTCGTTGTTTATCACGCTTAACACAAGCATACTTATCCTAACATTCATACGCGTGCACGACACACGAACGTATCAGTTTGATCGCAAAACGCCCATTTATGCATAGCCTACAAGCGCGTGCTTAGCTTACACACACGCACGCGTGCGCAAGCGTCCGACCAATGGATATGGTGATTGCAAGTTCTTGGTTATGATGTTAAATTTTTAAAACTTCTTCCTTGTTAATCATGACTGTTTATACAATAACCAGGGTAAATATTTGCACAATTATACTCCTAACAAATAGTCTTTCGCATGTACTTGAATGGTAAGTATTATTAACTAAACTATAAACGTTTTGTGCGCTCCTTATGGTAAAGATAATATGAACAAGATCACGATAAACATAAAATTGATCTTCTACAGGTATTTTTATAAGGAAATGTAAAGTCTACTGTCAAATTTTTATACCCACAAATAGTTACACATAAAATGCACACCATAATATTCTGGTCCCAATCAATGGAAGAATGTAAAGAGTGCGATGTTTGATCATTTAGATCACAAACAGTATTTGCCAAAGCTACATAAAACGTATAATTTATGTTGCACATTTTGTGTTCTTCCATTGGTTACTACGTGTTCAACTTAATTAAATATTAAGTAATGTAAATTTCTACATACAAATTTTAAAATTATAACACTCACTGTTCAATTCTCTGTGACAAACCATGTAAGAATTTTCTGTAGATTTTTGATGTGGTGTTTGTCCTTTGTAAAATATTCTAAGGAAAAGGTAAGAAAAGTTGGATCGATGACGAACACTACATCGACGGCACTCACGAAAACGGCACTCCAAAAAGCACAACCACGTTTTGTTAAATCTCGAAGTGTAGTGATCTATTCTGGTTCGTATAAATCACCTCTATCGTTTTAACACACTCATCACTCCGCGGGATTGGCCCATTAAAACTGGCTGATCTCCTACAACCAATTAAAACATAGAACCTCAAAACTTTGAAAATGCATCTTCACAGTACATTCCCGAGAACAACATAAAATCTACGATAGTATCTTAACGTATTTATACATATTAAATCATTGTAAGCCTTTAATGTAACTTCTAATTTATTACTTACTCAGGGCCGGATCCATGAAACAGGGGGATCACTTTACTTTTAATACAAAATGTAATAGGTTTATCACGTACAAGAAAACGGAATCTGGTTATCCAATAAATGAACAGGCATATTACGATTACATTTACTTAACATGTATCAGTCACAAAAAATTACAAAAAAATAGAAAGTCGCTTTGCTCCCACATGTCCGGAAAACTAATTCTACCTTAAAGGCCTTACTAAGTAAAGTTTTTAGGCTGCACCTGATTTTTCTCGGAATATCAACACTAAATCAGAAAACGGAAAATGAAATGTTGCCTATAATTCGTTAACTACTTCACTATTACGCGCAGTTATTTTTGCCAGAATTTCCGCTAGCAACACATTTTATCGGAAAGCAAAACACTTTCCTTAACTTAAAATCCCACAGTTCTAAAATTAACTTCTAAACCTTTAGATAGAACTTAGTTTAATTAGCTATTTTTTCAATTTTTTTTATTATACACATTCATATGTAAAGCAGTCTACAAAAATCAATCAACCAATCATAAATCACAGTATTCTCTATCGGGGTAATCAAACCTATCACCTCTTTCTGTGGGGATATGCAGGGTATAGCTCTAGATTACTACACTATTTTTACTACCAGTATCATTCACAATCTTTTTCCACGCCCCTCGGTCCCTGCAACATTCATATATTGCTTTTAACATGCTATTTTATTCCTCAGACTTGTCAGTTGTCGTTTTTTAGTACCTCCTCTACTACATCCAACT
Source organism: Platerodrilus igneus (assembly GCA_036346225.1). NCBI lineage: Eukaryota > Metazoa > Arthropoda > Insecta > Coleoptera > Lycidae > Platerodrilus > Platerodrilus igneus. The sequence goes on from JARFIW010001031.1 coordinate 4,173,062, forward strand.
ATCTTTTACGTGGTCTGCTCCTTGCAGCTCTACAAAGGTATTCACACAAATACATATAGTATCAAAATCTTATTCTGCCCATTTAGCATCTGTATTAAACAAACGTTTAATAGTTTTCCCTAACAAATTGTAAAGCTAATGCCAGCTAGGTTTAGGTTTTTTTTTCAACTTTTACTTTTTCACCCAAGTTATATAAATCTTGGTTTCACAATATTAATTAATTAAAGTTTTCTTAAAAGGTTTTGTCCAGTTAAAGAACATAAAGATAATTTTCCAACATAAACTTACGATAGCGGTAAAATCTCAAAACTAATTTCTAAAGGTAATCTCAAAACAAAGGTAATATCCTAAGAAAACTTTCAAAGGTAATCCCAAAATGAAGGTAATATCCTAAGATAAATTCCCAAACTAATCCTAAGGTAATATTCATAGACAGTCGAAAATAAGCCCAAGATAGAAATAAAACTCTAAGATCCTTATTTCATATCTCAAGATAATTTTCAAAGAAAATCCCAAGATAAAGATATTATTATAAGATAAAGATATATATATATATATATATATATATATATATATATATATATTGCTGTGTACTCTTTATAAAATCGACAGAGTAAAAAAACATTCGAGGATTTTATTTATTTTCCAAAAATCGTCATAAATTAAAAAAAAAATAATATTTCTTACCCAGATTCTGCTTCCATCATTTAATTACTTCAACAGCTCCCTGGCTAGCTCAGTTGGGCCTCCTCTTGGATACCTAGATTTACTATCATACTTTTTATCGTTTACGCACACTCTCAATAAAACCACAAAATAATACAACAATCATACAATATTTATTTACCACTATTTACAAATAAAAATTCAAGATTATTTACATTTCGTTGTTCAAGTTACACCTCAATAAATTCTATCTTTGTAAAGTCCTGTATTTTAACTTGAAATATCAGACACATTGAATGTAATCGGAGTAATTGGGCCCTGAATAACACCTTATTTTTCTTTCTTTATTAATAATTAATTTTAATTAGTATACTCTGGAGTATGGTGAGCTCATGATAACCCAGTTAATTATGAATAATGTATGCTTTTTACTTTGCATACTCTTACAACAAACACAAAAACCCATGTACTCTTAACAATAAAAAATTTTAAATTCTTGAGGAACGTTAATAAGCTTTATATACACCTTTAGATTTATATTTAAATACCATAATAAAAGTTAGTTATACGTATTATTTTACTACGCAAAATAATGTAAAATACCTTCATAGTTTACTCTCACACATCACCACAATTTTTATAGTTTATCAAAAACAACAAATTCTAAAGCGTTACCTGGAATTTCTTGATGGTCCCTACTCCGTTGACAAAGCGTTTAAGTTGTCTCGCTCTCGATTTCGTGGTTCTGCTCTGCTGACCGCCTCTAGCTATTTGTAGATGAACACCATTTAAGTTGTGCTGCATGCTCTGCCTTCACGATGCATCCATCTCCAAATCCAAGTTTATTACACTTCAGTTATAATTGCGTACTTTAATTTAATTTAATTTTACGTTACTTTACGTCACTTCACAAGCTTGGTAAGATATATGTTGCACCTCGATAAAATTTAGACTCGACACTATTCGCGTTTTAAAATTATTAGGCCAACACTACTATTTAATAAAAAAATCTTATATACTTACAAGCTCGTGGTAAATTTCTGTACGTAGACTGAAGCGATAAAAGTACTAAGAGCGCGAAGTTAAAAGAGAGCGATGCTAATTCTCTTAGAGTATTTATACAATTCGACTGCCACCTCTCGGCCACTCTTCCCGTGAAAAACTTCATTTAAAATAACACTTCTTCAAATTTTGGTTCAACCGTTTTCGAAATCTTCGAAATTTAGCGCATCGTTACGATGTTTTCCGAAAAACCCGACATTCAAATTTTCCCCTGCTTGTCTGTTCTACAACTAACTATATCGACCAATGATATATTTCGTGACGTCTAAAAAACTCCGCCTATACTAATTCTATTCCTCTCTTATGCATATTCTATGTTTCCTTCTAACCTTGTTTGAGTGGTAGAAAATCGATATTACAGTCCGCGTTCTATCTAACCCATGTGGACTGAATACGTGCGTTTTGAAGTAAACTGCTATTATGCCTGTCTCATTCCGAAACATGAAACGAATATTTTTTTTTATTTTACAGTGAAACAAATTTTTTATATATATAGCTGGCCTCACGCATGGGCGTCAGTGAAACGTATTTATTGTTCCAAAAATCTTCCGATACAACTAAGGGTCTATTCCTGGGTAGAGCAATGAGAAGTGGGGGGTAAGTCAAATTTTCTTTGCAGATCAAACTTAAGCTAAATCAAATAGGCGCCACCAAGTCCTGATGTAATCACGATAATTGCATAGCATAATTCTAAGGGCGGACGTGGAGACCCACAGAAAAAAAGATTGCCTTCGCTGACAAAAGCCTGTCTTAATAAATTAAGACGCAGCTCCTGTAAGAAATTGTGATAGTTAAATAAATAAAAAAGTGGGACACCATTTGTGTCCTGCAAAAATACATAAAGAAATAATAAAAAAAGTATTTCCAATATAACATTGGCATCAATTTATTACTCAGAAGGGTTTTAGCTTTATGTAATAAGATTTGATCACACTTGATCAAAATAAAAAACCTTTAATCTTGAACCAATTGTTTACTAAAAGATCTCTTTTAAAATAATATAACTTGTAACAAAAAATTTAATCTTTAACTGCATCAATCTTAAAATTTTAATTTTCATGTTTGTCTTTATTATTTTCAATCAAACACTTTACTTTAAAATATGAACTTGTTTTACAAATAGGGTTCTGACCTGGGCAGATCTTTTTAGGTAGATAACAAATCAAGAGCTCCTATCAATATCCGCATTTGAGCTTTCAAAATTATGTATACTAATTTTAATGTAGATAAAGCTGATCATAAAAATATACATGTTTACATATATTGTACTAAAGCTGTTCAAAGCATTTGTTTTTAAAATAACATCTGTCAGCTATACAAAGTTGAAAAATATGACGTCAGTAACACCTGTTGACATTACTGACGATTCATATGGAACAAAGCATGTTGTTTTTAGAACGTTAAATCAATGAACTTTCGTTATACTACTGGTAAATCCAGCTCAACAATTAGTTGAAACTTTTTCAGTGTATATGTATTACGCATCAAAGCAAGTTAACTTGTGTTCCAAATTTTGAAACACATAAAAAGAACTTATAGCAATCTACGAACCAAAACTGCAATTGTCGCATTGTGACAAAGGAAGACGGGATCACCATTCTTCAAGCGACGATAACAGCGTTTGCAATTTGAAACCAATTCATCCAAACCAACTTGTATAATTCCTGCGTTACACGTGTCGAATCATATCCTGTCGCCTTACATTCAGCAGCAATCGTACTCTCAAAGTTGAATTACGTCACCTTCTAAAGGTAGCATCTTACATGTGTTTTACTGTGTCCTTGTGTGTCTTTAAAAGTTGTATCCTACTTGTCGCGCTAAATAAATTATCTCAAATTATACAAGTTCGCAAAATATATTCATTACCGACCGTTATTCGAAGATATCCTAACTATTCGAAATGGATTCGCAGATTGCTGGCCTCCAACCAAGGGAACATGTTGATATCTCTATCACTTGTGGCCGACTATTTTATAACCAGCTCGGGCGGTTGCGCCGTCAGGAGGGGAACAATCAAACAGAGATGTGCTTGTAAATAGCTGTATACGACACAGATATCTGAATATAACTAGATTATTAAAGGACGATGCAGGCTTAGCGTATTACTTTTGAAGTTGAATGCAAATTATTATTGTTATTAATAAAATTGTTACCTTATTCTTGACATTATATGCAAAGAATTATTATTATTAATAAAATTATTACACTATTCTTGAAATTATAAGCAAAGAATTATTATCGAAAATAAAATTGTTACAAGCATATCATAGATTGTCCATCCCTTCTGCGTTTTAAAGAAACTTTTAGTTAGCATTTATGCGAAACATTCTACCGTTGCACAATAAACCTCGAAGCTTGTCTTTAATCTACACAAATTAGGGAAACGTGACCTTTCCAAAACAAGCAAGTGATCAATTAACCAACGTTTTAAAATAACATTTCTAGGAGTTTGCTTTTCAAGATATTTTATATTCAACTGCTGTTTATATGTTAGTGCAGCGTTTCACCTTGGTATAATCGATTTTTCAAGCTCTTATGCGTATTAGACGTAATAACCCTTTCAACTAAACTCAATTAAATTAATTAATAATTTGCATTGGTTTCTATAATTTATTTTCTTTACAAACCTAACTAAATTTTAATCACTACTTGTAAAATTATGGTAATACTTGTTACTTTAAATTCATTAAATGAAATAAATTTCACACGTAAATTCTGGTTGTTTCCTCTATACCGGGTGTTTGAAATTGCCTTGTTTATACTTAAATTTAACCCTTTAAAACTACTACAATATGGATTTTGAAAATCCTCAAATTTTAGAATTTGAAAAAAATAAACAGAAAAGATTGTTCTTAGAAACGTGTCATATCTTTCGAAATCAAAATGCAATAAATAAAAGAACTGATATTAATGGCTTAAGTTTGATTTATACCTATCTACTTAATTTTAGAGCAATAGTTGATAAATAGTTAATGCAAGAATTGTTAGTACAGAAACACATAACTCAAGTAACACTAACATGTATATATTCACTCATTCTCTCTCTCTCTCTAACACACACACACACACATACACACACTCACTCACGCATTCACACATGCACGAACAAACACACACACGAACGCATACACATGCACTCACACACATGCATACACACAACACAAGCAAACATGCGCACAAACACTCCTACAAACAGAAATTCGCAGGCACACATACAAAATCATACAATCCATCAATTTAGAAACAAAAATTTTTTTGACATTTTTATACTTTTACAAATTATACAATTTTACAACTTTAAAAAGCATTAAAATCTAAAACTTTTATATAGAAAATCCATTCATTTAGATGTCAATTTTATTTTCTCAATTTGTAAGTTATATTTATTTTATGTAAACTTTAGCCCAGTTAACATTATTTTAGAAAAGCCTGTGATCAAGGATAAAATAAAATCCGAAAATTTAGGCATTTAAAAAGAGTTTACTTTTAAATCCTACCAGCTGACCTTAAACCCATCATTGAAGAATATTGATTATGCTCATTGCAAGGTCATTATTCAAACACATTAATATATATATATATATATATATATATATATATATATATAAAATAAGTAAGTTTAATAAGTCTTCAATCAATATAAAGTAAAAAAACAATTTTTATTGGCAAGTAATTCAAATTGAGTCACAGGGGAATCCTGTCGACGCGTTTTACCCTAGTTCGGGCTCATCAGGACACGAGTAGCAAGGTTGTAATATTTAATACAGACACATTATGGGAAGTACACCATCAGCTAGCTCGCAATTTGTGTCTTCGTGTCGTTTCACCTGACATAGCAGGTTTTAGCAACAGTCGGTACGGAGGAGATCTATCTCAACTGCCTTTTTCCATAGCCAAAAGTTATAATTTAAAAGATGAGTAAATTTAATAAGTCTTCAATTAATACAAGGTAAAAAACAATATTTATTGGCAAGTGACCCAAATTCAGTCACATGGGCATCCTGTCGATGCGTTTCGCTCTAGTTGTGGCTCATCAGGATATACACTTAAAGCTAGAATCAGAGAATTGTCCTGTAGAACCGTTAAAAGGAGAATTTGCTTGTGCCCAAAATAGAGGTTCGTGAACCGATGTCCGTTCTATTAAAGGCACAAGCAACCGGCTTGTCGTGGGTACAGGATCGCTTGTGCTCTAGATGTGCAGTCAATAAGTATGCCAAAGGCAAACAAATTAACGAAAGCACTGTTATCGTTTAAGGCAAGGACAGTGGTGACGCATGACTAAATACCAGTCCGCGGCCCGGTGCAGTGGGTTGTCTGGTTCTCAGACCATACGGCTATTAATAGAAAAGAAAAAGTAGATAGATATAGAAAAGGTATTAAAAGAAGAAAATCGAAATAAAATGAATGCCATCGTAGCTTCCGAGGCGAAAAAGCGCTCACATTGAGCAAAACATTGTATACCAGGTAGATAGAAAAGCATTACTCAACTTATCAAAACGGAGCCGGTAACCCGGAGTACTAGAACATCACTTTTATGTGACAACCGGTAGCTTTTGAGAAGTCGTTGTCAAGTGTAGGTAATTCATTTTAAAACTTTAAATTTAATTTTCGAAAAATCCAAAAAGTTAATGTACAAGTTTTCATTAGTAAGTTAGCAAATAAAAATTATCAAAAGCTAGTTTAGGTGAATAAATAGATAAACGAAATATTCAAAAGAGAAATGTTTACAAACACGTCTATCTAAATAAAAAAAAATTTAGCATTCGAACGTAGAAAAGGTGATTCTTAAGCGACAAAATATTAAATGAAGAAGTAAAAATCTATGCAAGGTTAAATATTTCAAAAATTTTATAAGAATTTAGGAGAATTTGTCCTACGGAAATTTACACATACGATAGGTATACTTTATCGTTTAATATAAAAAAGAAAAAAATTTGTTTGTCAAAGACAAATTAAAGAGAAATCCAAGTCATTTATTAAACAATATTAAAATAAATATTGTGGTCTTTCAAAATATGTTAATTTAACAGGACTAATTACGAAAATAAATTATTTATAGACTAGCAAAAGTAAAAGGGGGGGATCCGTAATTACGGATAGCAGCCGCCATTTCTGCTTAGCGGTGCGACCTGAAGAGTTGACTTAAAACTATCCAAATATATTCGAATTGCTAAGCATACCCCAAATTTATTAAAATTAAATCCAGCCATTTTTTCCTACTCAATAAATTTACAATATCGTCTTCCCTAGTCTAAGTAATTTATTTAACTTCAGCCTAAATTCGTCCCTAATGTTACCTGTCGATCCGTATCTGACATCTCTTAATTCCAATCGTCCTTTCTATAGATAGTACGACCAAAAACACGCGAAACGCCCAACAAAGCAAATCCAGCGACAAAACTAAACAATAAGATATATCAATGCACAATACATTCATAAAATCTAAACATCTAAATACAGCATTGAACGGTGCATATATAGCAAAAAGTAACACTAAAATTATCAGGTGCACGTGTCTATGGACTATTTCGGCTAGCGAAAGTTCATAGGGTCGGGAGCTAGGGTAGTGGGTACCTCAAGCAGTTCACAGTAGCTAGAAGTGCCAAACAAAGGAAAAATACTATTTACGACAGCATTAAAAAAATCTGGTATGCACATTTAATTTAATTTGTATAAAAATAATAAACCAATAACAATGTAACCACCGATGCTTAGGTATTATTACCGTGATAAACAAATTATTCTTACCACTTACAAAAACCAATTGAACAAATTACATACGCTGTCTTCAGTAAATATTTTAAACGAGCTCGCCAAAAATTACCTTAACACTTCTAAATGTAAGATAATAGGGTGGCAAATAAACCAACAGCATCAACAAATTTATATGATTAGATTTAAATGAGCATACTTGAAAATTTTGAAATAATTGTTAACAAAACTTAATTAACTAAACATGGTTTTGTAAAACAAAAAAAACTACAACATGTATCTCTGACCTTGTCTCCTGAGAACTTTGTTTTCATTGCCGACCGTGGCAGGTGTCATTGGCGTGCGTCAGAACTACCTCGTTAGTTGTAACAAACAGATGGCGTGATCAACTGGGGCCTTTGATCCATTCCAAATATTACTTCCTATTTTCTACTGATGGGAATTACATTGAAGTCCAGCAATTTCAAGCGTGCTTAGCTTGAGTCAAAATAATATTCGTGCAAATAAGTTTCACCCCAGAAGCATGTGAGGTGCATTCATGGTTATAATGTTGCTGACGGTAATTTAGGTGACTGTAATTTAGGTGACGGTAATTCCGGTGCTATAAAAATAATGAAAACCAGTATCATTTTAGGATGGTCACGCTTAAAAATATACCAAACTCATCCCTGGCGATGAAATTTACGTCCAACCGACCACTCTGTCAATTAAATTGTACCCGTGTGATATCTTAAAGCCAGACTAATATAAAGTAATCGTATTGGAAATTAAACTCGTTATCTATCAAAACTAACGGAGATGTGCATAGAGCGTCTATAATGCAATATTTAGAACCACTTTACGATAATGAAATTACTATCTATAACAGCTAATGAGACACACCGTAAATAAAAATTAAACATTGTATCAGACAATGAACTGTTACACTATCCCCCTCCGCATACTAGAAGATCTCATAAAACAAATTTTTTTTTACAAAACCATTTTTAGTTAATTAAGTTTGGTTAACAATTATTTCAAAATTTTCGAGTATGCTCATTTAAACCTAATCATATAAATTTGCTGATGCTGTTGGTTTATATGCCACTATGACAACAAATTTGAGGGCACGTTTGGTTTCATCTAACGGTATAGACCCTGAAGTCACTGGTACAGCGTTACCACAACGGCGCATTTTTAGTAGAAATTTGAGTAGAGTGGCTTGTTACAATTGTAATGAAAAGGGGCATACCTATCATAGATGTCCGCAGAAAAGAACTTTATTCTGTTATGTATGTGGAACTAAGGAGGTCACATATGTTACTTGTCCGAAATGTAACAAGAGTTCAAAAAACGAGTAAGCCCCGGCTTTGTCTATACCTATAGGGGCCGGGTTCGTCCTCTTCAAGTTAAGGGCGCGATAGCATCCCTCTATTTTCATAACACGAACTAATTTTAAAATAGCCGCCTTTGTGGTATAGCTTTCGCATGATAGAGGGAACTACTTTATTTTAACTTTAGTAGTTTAGTGGTTCATTTCCAAGTTTAGCAAATAACGGTTGCTAGGAGAGGGGACGATGCTGGTTTATTTTCTTTATTCCTGTAACTATTTGTCGTAAATAACTTTCGGCGAACTCAAAGTTAGCAAGCAAAGCATTAGGTATATGTGTATTTTAATAATAGTCAAGGTCGTTTTCCGAAACAAATTTGTATTGTATTTTTTCAATTATCTGCATATTGTATTCGCTAATTTTTATTTTTGAATGTGTAGTTTATTGTTCATAGAGTGACATTTGGTTATTATTATAAACAAACATTTAGTGGTTTATTTAGTGTGGGTGTATTTGCGCTTTAAGGTGAGTATATTTTAAATTCTTATACTTTGTGGATAGACGGATAAAGTAAAGGTGAAAAGAGAGAAACTGAGTTTACTAACTTTGTTATGTCCTTTATAAATTAGTTTAAAAACGACATAAATCTTATTTATAATTTAAGCAGTTCAAATTCCAAATATTTATCTGAAATACGGAAAAAATTACAGTATACTTTCTGTAGTCGCCTGATGTATTTTTTTTTATTTACGTATTTACATTTTTCAGATGGGCAAACATAAGAAGGTGTATCACCAAAATCCAAGTGGTACCAAAAAACGATCGTCCAAGTCTAAAACAGCCCGCTTAAGGTGACAGAAAATGCAACAATTACCGCCGTAGTTATAATACATTCAGTAGTGTAGCTAGGATATCTTTATGTGGTTGTTTATTTTGGAATATAAAAACCAAAAACAACAAAAGTATACCTATTTAAATGTCGCATATCCACCCACAAGAATTATACATTCTTCAGATGCCTTGAGAATAGAAAACCCACAAATTACCCAACTCTCCACTTAAGACTATTTAGAATTTATAAATATGATAATGCAAACTAAAAATATTAGTGTTTTCGCATTCTTCATAGAACTAAGTTAGTGTAATTACCCTGAAATTATGACGTAGAAAAACATTATTTAGTATTTTCTCAATGAATAGTTTTAAATGTACGTCAGAATTGCACATGTTGTACTGTATTAGAAATACTCATCAAATTTGTAGGGCACATATATAACAATATAACATTTACGTTTTTACCTTGTTGAATTTTGATAGCCGTGTTTTAAAAAATTATTAATTTTTTTCTAAAATTCTATAGGATTTCATAAGCTTTAGATTGTTTTAGGCAACAATATCTGTCAAGACAACGTTGGAGTACGGACGTGTTTAAGTGCAGTGAAAGTAATTAAATTAAATATTCAGTGAAGTAATGATATTTATCTTTGAACTATTTGTGAATCCTATAGTAAGGTTTGTCATATAAATGTTTTAGTGTTGCTGCAACGTGCGTATTTACTGTATTTAGTAGTGAATTTATTTAAATGATGAACGGGGTTTAACACCATGGTTTGTTTAACGTGTGATTCCCAGATTAGCCGCTCAAAACCAGGTGTTATCTGTGCCGGCTTTTGTGGTCAGAATAGTTATCATATCAGCTGTGTTGGTATTCCACCTGATGTTTTCAAAAATTTGAAATCGTATGGACTCTTATGGTACTGCAGTGATTGTTATTCTGCTGCTTCTAATTTTAACAAATATCTCTCAGAATCTATTGATGGGAAATTAAATGATGTTGTTAAAAACATTGAATCACTGTTTTCTGTTGTTAAAGAAGAAATAATGGTTTTAGCTAATGATAAATTAAAAACAATGATTCCACTTAGTTCTGAGAAACCATCATACACTCAAATAGTTAACAATGTTCCTCATTCCATGGTGATTGTTAAACCAAAGAACTCTACTCAGAACAATTTGCAAACTAAGACTGATCTTATGACCAATATAAAGCCAAGTCAACTGAATATACACGTATCTAGGGTTAAAAACACTAGAGATGGGGGAATTCTTATTGGCTGTAGTAATGCTGATGATGCGGCCAAATTTCTAACTGCTGCTAATGCTAGGCTTTCCGAATCCTATGATGTGAAACGTGTACGTGCTAATATTCCTAAAATTAGAGTAGTCGGGATGATCGAAAAATATGAAGCAGATGAGCTATTGTCATTACTTAGGTCACAAAATGATGTTTTTCATTTGTCCTCTAAGATTGAGAGAATTTGGGCTACTAAGAAGAATGAGAAAATCTTTCAGGCTATATTGGAACTTGATTCTGAGACTTATAACAGAGTCATTGCATTACAGCATCTTTTTGTTGGCTATGATGTATGCTCTGTCTTCGATGCAGTTGATCTTGATCTATGCTATAAATGCTGTGGTTACAATCACCATCAAAAGCTATGTACGAGAAATGTTGCTTGTCAAATTAAAGATTGTCCCCCAAATTCCAAAACACGTTGCATTAACTGTGTTAACGCTAGAATTGCAAATACTGATCACTGTGCGTGGGATCATACCAACTGCACTGTTTATCAAAAAAAGGTTACCCATCGCAGAAATTCTATGTTGGGTAAGTAGCAATTAATAAGTAATCCTTATGATCCAAACAAATCGTTTAGAGTGCTTTATCAGAACGTTAGAGGTTTAAATACTAAGCTTCAAGCACTTTTTAATTTTTCGATTGAAGCTGACTATGATGTCTTAGTACTCTCTGAAACCTGGTTAAATTCATCTGTTTACGATGCTGAAATGTTTCATGAAAACTGGGTGGTATTTCGCTCCGACCGTAAGCTTGCGCTCACTAACCGTGCAACTGGAGGAGGTGTATTATTAGCACTAAAAAAGGATTATATTATTACGCAATTGGAGGTATCTGAATTATCTTCTCTGATACCTACAGTTGACATAATAGGTCTGAAACTATTAATTCAAACATGTAACTTATATATATTCGTCGTATATTTTCCTCCTGCTACTAATTATGAAACTCGCGATGTATTCTATAGCTTTATTAATAACTCTGAATGGACTCACTGTGAAAACAAATTATTAATATTAGGTGATTTCAATTTACCTACTTTCTACTCTAGTCGTTTAAACAAAACGATGAGTACTTACAACATTACTGCATTAGACAACTTTTGTGCGTATTTAGGTCTACACCAAGTTAATTCTATTCTCAATGCTAACGGTAGGCTGCTTGACCTGGTGCTCAGTGAATTGGATACTGTTGTCACACGTTCGCTAGACCCATTTCTTCCTGAAGATGGTCACCATCCACCATTCGACATAGTGCTGTCCCTGTCTCAGGGGCAAAAACATTTTCCTGTGTTACATAAACTTGTATATAACTATAAGAAGGCAAATTTAGTTCAATTGTACAGTGATCTTTGCAACATAAATTGGGATAGTTTATCTGAATTTAGTGATATTGATGAAGCTTGTAATATGTTCTATTTACTCTTAGATTCGGTGGTTGCTGCATATGTACCAAAATTTGGTTACCGTGGTAATGCTAACCTACCACCCTGGTTTAATCGACAAATTGTCTCGAATATCAAAATTAAAAATCGTTTTTTACGTTTGTATAAAAGAACTCTTGACAGGAATGCTTATGATCAGTTTAGTTGTTTGAGAAGTAAAATTAAACATGACATTTCTGTGTGCTATCAAAACTATTTAATAAAAATAGAAAGCAGCATACCAGGTAACCCCAATCGCTTCTGGAGCTATATAAATGCTCAAAAAAAACCCAGCAGAATACCTAATACCATGAACTATGGCAATAGATCTCTTAGTAATCCGCAACACATAGTTGATGCATTTGGTTCGCTTTTTCAAGCTTCTTATATCAAGTCCACGTACTTTGAATCAAATTCACTGGACGATACCACTAATGTTCTTAGCTGCGGAATTCCATTTCTTAATGAAGCTGATGTTTTAAAGGCGCTAATAAAACTAAAACCTAAGGACACTAGGGAGTGGATGATATACCCGCCTTCTTAGTAAAGGATTGTGCAGTGATTTTGTTAAACCACTTACCTTACTCTTTAATTTAGCTTTTAAAATGAAACAATTTCCGCAATGTTGGAGGGTCTCTAAAATTTGCCCGGTTTATAAGAAGGGCTCAAAGTTACAATTTGAAAATTATAGGCCTATTACAATTATGTGTAATTTTGGAAAAGTCTTTGTAATTGTTATTTATAATATACTTGCATCTCATGTTAAGTCTCTAATATGCCCTGAGCAGCATGGATTTGTACCAGGTAGATCTACAGTTACTAACCTTGTTTGCTTCACTCAATATGTTGCAGAACAACTTGATAATGGAGGTCAAGTTGATGTTTTGTATACTGACTTTTCAAAAGCCTTTGATAGAATTGATCACGGAATTTTAATCACTAAACTTTCTAAAATTGGACTCACGTTATCTTTCCTAAGATTTTTTGAATCTTACTTAAGTAATCGTAAGCTGTGCGTGGAATATCATGGTCATCAGTCGTTTGACTTTGTAGCGTCATCCGGTGTACCTCAAGGTTCCGTTCTTGGGCCTTGTTATTTATAATCTTCATTAATGACATCGTTCGTCATTTGTCTTGTTGTTCTCTTCTATGCTGATGATTTAAAATTGTTTACATCTATATTATCAACAGATGACTGCAGGAAACTTCAAAATAATCTAGCTAGCTTGTATTATTGGTGTAGTAACAACAATCTACCTTTAAATATCTCGAAGTGCTATACCGTTAGCTATACACGTAAAATTAATCCTATTTCTTACACATACACCATTGAGAATGTTTCAATTAGTAAGTGTAGTGTCTTAAAAGACCTCAGTGTCAAATTTGACTCAAAGCTTACCTTTATTGAACACATTACAACCATTCAAAAAGAAGCGTACAAAAATTTGGGATTTGTACTCAGAAATGGATATCATCTTTCTCAATCTATAACTATCTCTGCCCTGTATAATGCATTTGTGCGCAGTAAGATGGAATATGCCTCTGTTGTTTGGAGCCCAGGATATGAAGTACACAGTTGGGTGTTAGAGAAAATTCAGAGACGATACGCTAAGTTTCTGTGGTTTAAGTCTGATGGTACTTATCCTCAGCGTGGCCTTCCTCAGGATGTTCTTTTAAATAGGTTTGGTTTAAACGATCTACGTACACGTAGAAAATTCTACTCAGTCAGCATGTTGTATAAGTTACTTAATAATATGATTAACTGTCCCAATTTATTAGGTCAACTTTACTTTCATGTACCCAACGTTAAAACTCGCTTAGCGTCTTTATTTTATGTAAAAACTCCTAGAACAAATATATTGAAATTTTCTCCTGTCAATGTTATGGTTCTAAATTATTTTGATATTCGGGACAATTTTGATTTATTTTGTGACTCGTTGCCACAATTAAAAGCTGGTATGCTATAGATATAGGGACTTATTATAATTTGTGTTGCTGCATATGAAATGTACCTTATTTTGTTATTTTTTTTGGTATACATCCTGTAATTGGCTTGTCTGTCGGATGTATTTTTTTCTATAAACAATGCGCAGAATTTTTGTGCTATTTTGAACGAAGTAAGCTCTCGGATGCGTCATATGATTTTTATATAATAATTAAGTACTGACACTAAAAATGAGTAATTTTTCCTCACCTGCAAACAATGGTTCAAGCATTCTAACTACACTGGTTATGCCCCTGTTACATTATAATTTCACAAATATACTTATTAATTAGTTGTCGTAATAAAACCCAAACTTTTCAGTTTGAAAACCACGTCAGATAATTTAAACAAGCCTGGCCCATCAGGTTTGCAAAGATTAGCTGAGGTAGTTAGTAATCCAAATACTTTATATCTGAAGAAACTTCCGACCCAGAAACAAGGAAGTCGCAGACTGGGACAAAGTATGGAAATTTGTATAAATAATCCAAATTATTATATCAAAAATTAATTATGGATTTGTTTGAGGCACTCTGGCAACTGGCAGTACATATGGCCATTCTCAGGAACTATTTGCAGTTATGGATATACCTCCCATGACACTGTACCATTTTAAAAAAGTTGAAGCTGAATTAGGCGCTGTAAAAAAATCTAATTGTTTAATATCTTACTTGACAGTTTGTTTAGGTATGGAAGTACAATCTTATGTAAGACATGGAAGAAAATGGAAAAGTAGAGTTAGAATTGACAAGACAAAACCTCGATGTCGATTCCATATATTACAGTATCTCTGGATGGAAGTTCGGAACAAAAGGTCATATGGCCATAGTTATGCTGCTGCTTCGGGAATGGTGAGTATCATTACTCTAACCTTTAATGCAATTATAATAAAATAATATTTTCTACTACATTTTGCAATACTTTACAGTATTTGTACTATAACAACATATTTAAGTATATCTGGACATTAGGGAATTAATCAGCAAACTCTTGTAAAGATCATTATATTACAGATTTATGTATGCATAATTATTATGACTTATATTAATTTAGCTATTAAATAAATAATCAAAATAAAACTTAATGTTGCTGAAACCAACATGTTATATGCACCCTGTATATCAAAAGCGTTTATATTTTTGTTGTATAAAGTGTCAAATTGTCTTTGCATGTATATTATGTACTTTCAAGTGGTCGATGTTGTTATGTATAGAATGGGAGAGTGCAATAGGGAGTCTTATGCCAGAGTTTGGCCAAAACGTTTTTGCTCTATGTTGAGCAGTTGTTCACTATATTTAATAAAGATTATTACAAACTGTGTTTTAGTATTAATTACGTTTAATTAATAATACAAGTAATAACAACAGATGTAAAACTCTATTTACAAAATAATAATTACATATAAAAATTTGCATTGCGTTGTTCGAATATTGCAGTAATACTTTATATTTTTTAGGCTGCTATCATTGGAAGGCGCACCAAAAAGTTATTGTTTTTAGGGATTCGTAACAAATACTGTTCGATTTGTGCTAGAGCCACCAACAAAAAACTTCCTCCAAGTAAACACAATTGCTATCGAAAGTGATCTGAAAGTTCATCAGCAATGGAAACTGACTTAGTAACCGAAGGTTTTAAAACGTCAATCGAAATACATGGACTTCGATACAAAACCTTCATTCCCGATGGAGATTCTAACGTGTTTGCTAGTATTAGACGAAATGTGGAATATGGTACGACTGTACAAAAAATAGAATGCGTCAACCATGTTTTAAAAAATTATGGAAAAGCATTAAGGTGCATCAAAAAGAATACTAGTGTAAATTTGCCTGCTAGAAACCAATTGACAAAAAACATAATTGCAGAGATGGAAAATTCTGTTCAAAGTGTGATTTACAGTAATGCAAATGGGGATGTGGAGGTGCTAAAAGAAGATATTTTAAATACACCCAACCATGTTTTTAATAATCATCGGAACTGCAAAGATTCATATTGTGTCAATGTTGGCGAAAGCACACAGAGCCCAGTAACAAATATTCAAGCCACTGGTCTGTTATTGCATATAAATGGTATATTATTACAGATTTTTAATGATTAAACCTAAATTATGTCATTTTTTAGGGGTACTCGATTTGCTTGTACAAAAAGCACATAAGTTGTTGGACGTTGAAACAAATAATCGAGCTGAACTATTTATGGGTATTTTACCACGATTTAATGCTGAGAAGAGGCTTAATCTTATCTTAATCCTTTGAGAGTAGATCACATCTAACAGGATTGCGATATGACAAGAGCTTCGATTGGCATTCTATCGAGCCTCATGATTTTCGTTCGAAACTTCTTCAAAGGGGCGAATGAAGTGATTTGTAGTGTTTCTAAGTCTACAAAAAAAATTAGTAAAATGTCCACATAAGCCATTAAAACAGGTGTTCCGTAAAAGAAATTAATACTGCAAGTACTGCCAACTATTCATCTGACGGTCATTCACAATTCATATATTCATTCTTCTGGTACATTACTACGTGAGAGGTCTACCTGCTCCCAATTCAAAAAAATTATTTGCAAAGGCTATACATTTACTAATTGTTCATATGGTATTCTGACTCGTACTTTATGATGAACGATAATACTATCGTTCAAATACACAATATATTATTAATTCTGGAACTAATGCATTTGTGGTTGGAAGATATTAAATGAGTCATTTTGCAATATCGCGAGTATGTTGAAGCAGTAAGACGTGTGAATATGCTGCTCTTGTAAACAAATCATTTGGATAAGCAGTAACATAGCCTAATTGTATATTTTTCAATTATTGTATAATTATTCATTTGCACACTAATTTTTCTTATAGAGATATGTAGTGGTGTAAGAGTAGTCTATGACTAAACTTCGCCTGCATGGATCTACAAATATGTCTTATATACTAATATTTAATATAATATTAACAACAATAAAGTCAATTTCAATTCGAAAGCTGTTAGTATATTTATTACTAAACATTTATGTATTGACCTTAAAATGTGGGGTTCAACAAATATTATTTACAAATGCCTGTTATTTCCTCTTTTCACCAATAGTTTTATATCATTTACATTGCTACATATTATGTAAAACAGTGTTCCTTTTAAGTTTTTGGTTGGTAGTGACACCGTCCAAAAATACCTATATACACTTTATTGTAAATATTACAATTGAACCTGTTTTTATTTTCTGTTATTCACTAAAAAATAAAACATTTGTAATAACTTTGTTTTAATAAAGCACACTTTACAGGTAACAAGTCAGTTTTTTGTATTGGAAATACTTTCTTCGATATTAGCATTTGATGAAAAATATTAAACCGAAGACCAAAAAAATATTCTATTAGTTTGAAATATTTATTGAAATAAACGTTTAGTCGTTTTTGAGAGTTAATTTAATGTAACAAAATAGCTATTTTTTGACAGAATAAACCAAAAAGGAATTCTTTTATGATTTATTTCTAATGCCTAAAGTTAGGTCTAGTTTCGTAAATTGTTTAATCCTAAACAAACTCTTACGCTTTTATTTTTAATTTAGCCAAATATATATTTCATAATTAGTGGAAGTTTTGAAGCTTATTGTTTATTATAATCATTTTTTGCAGGGAGCACAATTTGAGAAAATGTCGTCATTATCACATCTATTTTATGTTACATGTGAACTTTGTATGACCAAAAAATGACGTAAGTCTGCTACGTGCGGGTAAAGAATGAGAACACTAATAAGTTGCCTATATATTTAAAGCTGATTTTGACACTTTTAAAATTAAAAATATAATTACCATTGCAGACCCCTAGTAAAGATACATAAAACAATGAACATTCCCAAAGTGAAGTGTAAAATAATGTAGGAATAATTATTGTTTTTTGACAATGTCCTCCCCCCAGATCGTTCAAATTTGTAAATTATTTTGCTGAGTATCAAACTCGCAATGTAATTTGTAACAAATATGTATCCTACTTCCCTGTGATGGTTCCACTAAAATATTTTAATAAACACTTCGCTCTTGCTAACTGAAGCAATATTTTGCTTACATTGAATATTGTAGAATTTTTAGTTACGTTTTGGGATACGACACACTACCCTTTTTTTTAAAAACTATTATAACATTAGAATAAGCTTCACAAAGTAACACTGCTGCAATAATTTACTTATCGCTTGTAAACATAAACATGGAAGTTTACAAACAACCATGGATGTTGAGGTTATGTCATTTTTGGAATCATAAATATTCGCAATTAATCTAATCATTATTATATTACACTTATCAAAAAATAATTCACCATATATTATTAGTTAACTTCATTTCAATGCGCCAAAAACAAAGTTCAAAATAATTCAATTTGAACTATTCTGGTTTTAAACCTTATTCTGCACATCATTAACAGTGCCATCTTCGGCGAAACCCGTGAACGATTTCTATTAAAATGGCGTAAAATTAATGTAATAATTCAATAAAATCCATTCAGTACACTACGACTATCACGATCAAAATTTTAAAATTTTTCTAAACAGAATGATTATATATGTATTCTGCTATCCAACGAATGCTTTTTTTTATATATACAAATTGATTCTGTTAGATGTAGTAATTAAAATAAGGTTAGTGAATTTTAACATTACTTTTAACAGTTATTTCTTGCTTATTACACCACTTTAGAAAAAAAAGCAAACCTTCGTTAGAAAATACAGAGTTTTGTAAGTCTAATGGTGAAGTTACATTTTGCATATTTTCAATCCAACAAAAGTTATTTGCCAAACAGAATAACCTGTTTTTGATAGATTTTAGGCAGCCAACCATACATCCGATCGCGCCCTTAACGATGTGGAATGGAAGGAGTGGCTGAAACTTGTTAGAAAGTTTACTACAAATAGCGACTGTCCCAAAGTAAATTTATTATTTTTTTCCAAAGTCAATGATGGTCGACCGTTTATGTATGTTGACATTAAAACTGAGAAAGTACTAGCTCTTCTAGATACTGGTGCAAGTCAATCTGTTTTAGGCAGGAAAGGGTTGCAGGTTATTCAGAAGTTTGGTTTGATTGTGTATGATTCGAATACACTTACTCTTCTGGAAACAGCTGACGGAAACAGTCACTTTTGGGGCGTTAGAAACTCTTAATAAGGAAATGGATGAGATGTTGGCTTTGGGAATTATTAGACCATCTAATTCGGCATGGAAATCCCCGATTGTTTTAGTTAGGAAGCGATCAGGAGATATTTGTCTATGCTTTGACGCAAGAAAGTTAAATTCAGTAACGAAAAAGATGCTTATGGTGTTCCTATGTAAATAATATCTTAGATAAATTTAGGGATGCTTCAGTTCTAAGTTCGGTAAATCTTAAAAAAAGCATTTTGGCAGATTGAATTATCTCCAGAGTCGTGTGAGAAAACGGCCTTTATGGTTCCACGAAGAGGACTATTCGAATTTACAGTTCTTCCCTTCGGTTTATGTAACAGTCCTCAGACTCTTCAGCGTCTAATAGACAACATTTTAGGCCCCAAATTTAATAAGGTGTTTGTCTATTTAGATGATGTTATTATAGTAACTTCCACCTTTGAAGAGCTCGTACAGACCTTCACGAAGTGTATGAGGCGCTGAAAGAAGCAAACCTAGTAACAAATGCGAATTTTGCAAGCCTTCTTTAAAGTATCTTGGTTTTGTAACCGATAAGGAAGGTTTACATACAGATCCAGACAAGGTGGAGGTGCTAGTTAATTATCCTACGCCTACAACAGTCACGGCAGTTTCTTGAAATTTCAGGATGGTACCGTAGGTTCATTGAGAATTTTTATACATTAGTTGATCCTATTTTGACAACTATCAAAGGCCGCTCTAAACGCCAGTCAGTAAAATGGACTTTGAAAGCAGAATCTTCTTTTAAAAAGTTAAAAAAATTATTAGTTTTGTCGGCAATATTAGTTAGTCCGGATTTTTCAAAAAGTTTTATAATACAGCATTTTTGAATTTGGGACGTTTGATACCCATTACAGGAGATTATTATGGTAAACTTTCTGGCCATTCAGATGAAGACTTAACGGTTAATTCTATAGAACAATGTAAATAGGGATGTAGTTAAGCGTCTACATGCTGCTTATAAACGTAACAAGAACCATTATGATTTACGCAGGCAGAACTGCAGTTTAAAAAAGGAGATATTGTATGGAAGAGAAATATGGTACAGTCGAGTGCCGCAGATCATTTTTCTTAAAAGCTAGCTCTTAAATTTATAAGATGTAAGGTGGTAGAAAAAACAGGCGCAGTTACTTACCGTCTGCGAAATTAGAAAGGTATAAACATTGGGCACATAAACGATTTGAAAGCCGTCTATCCCTAAAACTCATTCCAATATTTTTGAGCATTTCGTACATTTGTTTACATTTTATATGGTCGAATGCTTTATCCAGTTCAACAAACCCTATGTACATGCTTTCTGTTTTTTCTATTATCTTCTTCAAAATCACTATCAGATGTTCAATAGCGTCCCGTGTTCCCTGTTTCGCATAAACCCAAATTGATCTCCTAGTATTTCTTCAGTCGGTTTTTCCATACGTCTTTTTACAATTCAATGTAATATTTTTGACACGTGTGCTATCAAACTTATTGTTCGAAAATTTTCACTGTTCCTGCCTCCCTTTCTTGGTGCAGTGTTTATGATGTTACGCATGAAATCTTATCTTACCTCATCTCGCTTGTCTCATACATATAGCTTACAAGTTGGAAAAGACGTTCTGCTGCTACTTGTCCGGCGGCGTTTAGAGTTTAGGCTTGCATCTTATCTAATCTCAGTGCCTTACCATTTTTCAAACCCTTTAATGTTAACTCAAACTCATCTTTAAATACAGGATATCCCAACTCGTCCTTTTCATGTCTGATTCCTGTTCTAGTGCAGCTACTGTCCTGAGTATAAGTTCCCTATATATTCTTGTCATCTAACCACTCTTTCTACATTTTCTATAATTATGTTTTCTTCCGCAACCCTTGTATTTTTGCTATACGACTATATATCCCTAAAATTCATACGAATTGGTTTGTATGCTTTGTCTGCCTTTCCTATTTTCATCTTAGTTTGTACCTTTTTGCACTTTTCATCGATCCATTGTTCTTTAGCTTTCCTGCATGTGTGAATAACTTCTCATTTTATGGCTTTGTATCTCTGTTATCCTGCTTCGTTATCCATGGTTTCTTTTTTTTGTGTATACCCCAGAATATCTCTCGCAGCCATATCCAAGCTGGATTTAATGTTATTCCATTCTGTTTCTACTTCCTTGGTATCCAAAATTTTCCCGATATTTTTAGCAATTCCTTTGACTTTTTTTTAATTTTCCGTGGATATCTTTATCTTTTCGTTTCTCAAAGTCAAAGTGCCTTTTCAAATTTTTAAATTTAAG
Organism: Platerodrilus igneus; assembly: GCA_036346225.1. Lineage (NCBI taxonomy): Eukaryota > Metazoa > Arthropoda > Insecta > Coleoptera > Lycidae > Platerodrilus > Platerodrilus igneus. Next base: position 4,194,766 of record JARFIW010001031.1, read on the forward strand.
CGCGGTCTTCGTAATTACGATGTTGTGGTCAGTGTCTATATCTTCTTCTAAGTATGAGTGCCATGAGTACTCTTTCGTTCTTTTGTAAGTAGTTTTCTACACAGTGCCCTATCTGTCTTCGCAGAACTATCACCTCTTACATTTACAAACGGTAGTTAGATTTTAAAAGTTCGATAAATACAACACCGGGAGCGCGGTTTACTAGACACCATCGGTGGTTGGCAGCGCTAATCTTATACAGATTTGGGCGCGGTCATCACCAATGACGTCCACAATATTACGCAATACTTCGGAAATTTACATATTAATTTTAGAACAAAGATAAAACAAACAATATAAATTATGAAGTACTCACATAATAGGTCCAGATTTCCGCGAAGTTGCGCTAGGGTAGGCCTCTAACCAAGTCCAATCAGGGCTCCTCCCGGAGGGATTAGAGATGATACGCTGACGCTCTCAAAAGCGTCGGTTCAGCTCCGGCCAGCTAAGGTAGTCATGAGGTCTTCATCCTTAGTCGTGGAGATCGGTGTGCCTAGGTGGCGGCAGATTTGTTACCTATGCAGGGATTGGGCAGGAAAATAAGGTATGAGGGTAGACAAACAAAGATAATTAGGTAGAATATCTACATAGGTAAACCTAACGATACGTTACCAGAAAAGCGACCACTCTGCGCAAAGGTATCAGGTAAAAAGCTACGTTCTAGAGAGAGAACCGAAAAACTTCCCCACTCCTTTGTCTTTTTTCACTTACCCCTCTAGGGACACGCACACTGCGCAAATGCACTACTATGACGTACTAAAGTACCGCCTAGTCTATTTAAAATTCCCGCTCAATGCGTCTTTTGAAAATATGGCGCGAAACTTCCATACATCAAAACTAAACTAATAACAATGTTTAAGTGCAAATTGCACGTAACACACCAAGTCTGATCCTGTATGATCCTGTATGAATTACCTTAAGGTTACCGCTCCAAAAATCCCCCGCCTCTGGCCACCGAACTTCGCTAATCCCCACTTTGTATCATGCAAACCTATCAATTTCAATTTTCAAGTTATCTAGCGTACCTACTTGCTTCATACTTCTGACATTCCACTCCCCGACTCGCAAAATATTCCTGGCTCTTTTTTTAAACATCCTCCAAAGTAGTTCCCTCTCGGAGATCCGAATGGGGAACTATTTCAACTCCGGAATCTTTTATTCCGGAGATGCTACAATTTAAGTACACTGCGTACTTGGGAGGTAATGTAGTGGTTTCCCTTTGCCTTCCACATCGCAGTAGTGTGTCTTAGAATGCCATAGCGACCCCTACGGTGTCTGCCACTTTAAGTACCGAAAAACTACAGCCCTCTTTCGGAGACCTGCCTTAGGTTGGTACCTCGCTAAAGGTCCCACTAGTTTGCTTAAACCTGTAGTTTGGCTTTTTAAGTCACGGTAACATGCAAGCCATTTTACCCGTTCTAGTAATATTTAATTTCTCCAAGTTGCAGGTCCATTCAGGACGGTTCCATATTTTATTGTCCTGCAAGTTTCTCTGCTTCCTTCTTAATGTTGGAATAGTTTTTTTCTTGTGTCCATGAAAAATATGAAAAAGTTTTTTAATTAAAAGAATTATCTGATTAATATTCGCCTTTTGATTTTGTGCAGTTTGTGAGAGACTGTTAACCCTTCTAGAATTTGGCATAAAAAACATTTAGAAGATAAAATCAAAATTATAGCAAACTTCAAAACTCTAGTCATAAGGGTCTGTAATTTGTTTGTCCAAACTCTACAGTCAACTTAAAGCGGTCCTGTACTTATCCACTATAAAGTAAGACGTATACTAGATTTCCAGTTCAAACATTTCATCTAATCGCTTGCTGGATTATCACAATTTAATCATAAAGATATAGCGGTTAATTAACGACTGAAATTGCTCCGTCGTCGAACTGTAGAATAAACCGAAATTATATCTGAAGGCTAACAGCTGAAGCTTTCAACGTTTCTGGTGTAGTCGTAAAATACTTCAATTTAGTTTAATAGGTCATGTCTTTCCGATTTTCTTATAATTGACTGCCACTCCATAGGGAATTTGGGATATAGACGTTTTGCTGTCGAATTACACAAACCTTTTACTTAAAGCACAGTAAGAGATTTCCTGTCATTTAAGAATGCTAAAACTATGAACTCTACAAGAAAGTATTTCCTCGATACACAGTTCTTAGTATGTTTGAAACGAATACATATATGAATATTGCTTTGAGCGTATGCTCATATGTGTCAAAGTATTTTTTCCAATACAAAGATTTTTTTGCTTTGCAGGTAAGTAATACTCTACGTTCCAAACAAATCATTTCAGTACTGAAAATCGATCGAGTTCTAAATTGAAGGACTGATTGACGTACTTCTTTCTGGCAGAAAAAGCAAAATAAGCTTCGCATGCTTTTGATAAGCGTTAGACGAAAAGGAAAATGAAAAATAAACTTTTAATCTACTGGCAAAAAACACTTTAAAGATCTGATATTATCAAGAATACCACTGATTACTGAAACCCATTTTAGCTGAAAATTGCTTGTACTTTAATGAGTCTCCAAGCCTTGAATGATAAATTGGATGGGTCAATTAAGTGTCTTCGACACCTGCCTTGTGGGTGTATTAACGACTTAAGAATGATGTTTTTGTTTTCTTAAGGAAGACCTGTAGCATTAATAAATGATGGTGAAAGAGTAATAGAAGACCAAGTTAATTTGTGTGTTTTCACTTTAAAACTGCTTGGAACAGCGAATATTCTGAATAACTCTAAATATCTAATTGTAATGGTTTTTGTCTTTACGCAAGTTAGGTATCCCCCAATCTATACATGTACAAATAAATAGAAATTATTAAAGAAACTTAAGTTATATGCAAGATTGTAAATTCATGGATAAATCAAAAAGGTTATTGAAAGTTCACAAGCAAGTTGTGAGGACGGATGTAATACATTGTATTCCAGACAGTAAGTGATACTGCAGGTGCAGGTTACATACGGTTAAAAAACCGCGATTACTTAGAAATTAAGATTGTTAATTTGTATAGTGAATAGAATTAAGAAATAAGCAGACATGAGCTCTGAAAGTTCCCACAGACATGTGAGCGGCAAGGACAAAATAAATACCCCGCGAGCCCCAAGACCATCAGTTAGTCTTGAGTATTTCAGCTTTAACATTGCCGTTTGCTTAGGCTACTCGCCCTCAATTAAATCCAATTATTATTTTATTTCGACTTAGTTTCATTTATACAAGTTTGTCAAAATTTCACATTAATATCTGTTAAACTAATAAAATTTGTTACAAGAAGTTTTTAAAAAAGTTTTTTAAAAGCCGTTTCCAAGGCCCGAAACGTATCTGGCGCAGCCGGTAGGATACAGAAAAGCACTACGAATCCAAATGTCGGAGAACTGGTGACTAAAAATTTCAATCTGGAAAAATCCATACAAAGTTGGACGAGGTACAAGGATCGACCGAACCCAACCAAACTAATTTGGACAAGGTACAAGCGTCGACCGAGCCCAAAGAAACAAACGTGGACGAGGTACAAGAATTGACCGAGCCCAAACCAATGAAAACGGCGATGAAAATTATGTAAGTTTATTTTCCTAAATCAATTATTCTTTTACAAATTTATTAATGCTAGCTAGTCAGAGAAAATTTTTTATTCTTGTCTTTTTGTATGTACAAATTTTTTTTTATTGCAATTTATGCCATTTCATGAAAATAATTTACTTATGTATTAAGAGAAATTATTTTAAACACGAGAGCTTATTTTAAAACAAGAGAATTTTTTAAAAACAAGATTACCAGAAAAGACGCATTTATATGCGCAAATTAGTACAATTAATACGAATTATTATTAGTACGAAACAAAACAAATTCAATTCAGCAAGTCTGAAACAAAAAAAATAGAACGCAATCAATTTTACCGTTTTATCGCCAAAAATTTAATGTGTAATAAAAAAAGCAAATTTTATAACGATTAATTATAGAAACAATTAGTCGAAACCTTTATCGCATCCTATAAATTAAACACTTCAAGTGTATAAATTATAGAAGCATTTTGTAATTATGTTTAAATTAACTCAGCGTGCAAATCTAAAACTCGATTCTCATCACTGAATAAAACCATTCACTCATCGCAACTTTGTAAAAAGCTATAATTAAATATCTACATTACTGAAAAGATTTATTCAAACGTGACATATTTTATGATTAAATTACTACAACACGATTAACGAAGTAATTAATTGTAAAAGATGCAATTTGTTTATCACCGAGACTGAAAATAAAACCTTTCAGGAGACTTAAAACTTATAATTTAAACAATTTTATTGTGCAAATTATAAAGAAAACATTGATGCTACTACTGTAACGAAACGGATGCAACTCTATAATTAAACATTCAAAGTAACGAGACAATATAATTAAAAGGAAGCATTTTATGCACTTATCAATACAACACCTACGCAAACGAGATAATTAAAGCAGACGCTTAACTAATTAAGCAGCAGGATTAAAATAAATAAAAATCATAACTGACGCATAAACATACAAAGTATGACGCAATTACTGCAAGAAATTATTAATCCCCATAAAACCTTTTAGAAAATTAAAACTCGCGACAACCATAACATCCGAGAAGTATAAAAATACAAATCTAAGACTATAGCAATTAACCCGGCATTACCAAACAAAACTCTGTAATGTAATTGTAACACGGTATAACTTCGTATAAAATATAAGTAAAGCGATTCTTTAAATAACCCAACACAATTCAAATTGAAAAATTACCAAACCAAACTGAAAAGTAACAATACAAATTCAAAAATAAATCTCAATTTATACAAAAAGTTAAAATTAATTAAAACCGAAAGTGACCACTAATTATTAGAACAACCATTAACGACCATGAGTTCAAATATGATGATTTACATCGAAAGTATACCCCTATTTAACGGAGATCAAGCTTTATTAGGAAATTTAATTACCGCGTGCAAAATATTTTTGAAAACCTTTTACAAATCAGGAGATCACGAACAAAATGTTATACTTTTACGCCTAATAACAAGTAAACTGACTGAAAGGGCACTAACGCTAATTGCCAGCCGAGACGATTTAGAACAGTAGAAAGATTTTTAACGCCTAATGATAGTAAATTTCAGAGACCAAAGAAACATCAAATGTCTTATCTGCGACCTAATAAACCTTAAATGGAAAGTAACCAATCCCAATATCAATTCGGAATGAAATGCCAAGACGTAGGAAGATTAATTCTAACAAACTGTAAATTCAACGATAAATCAGAAAGGTTATTGAAAGTTCACAAGCAAGTTGTGAGTACGGATGTAACACATTGTATACCAGACAGTAAGTGAGAGTGCAGGTGCAGGTCACAGACGGTTAAGAAACCGCAATTGTTTAGAAAGTAACATTGTTAGATTGTATAATAAATAGAATTAAGAAATAAGCAGACCTGAACTCTGAAAGTTCCCACAGACATGTGAGGGGCAGGGATAAAATAAATACCCTAGATCCCCCAAGACCATCAGTCAGTCTTGAATATTTTAGCTTTAACATTGCCGTTTGCTTAGGTTATTCGCCCTCAATTAAATCCAGTTATTCTTTTATTTCGACTTAGTTTAATTTATACAAGTTTGTCAAAATTCCATATTAATATCTGTTTAATAAATAAAATTTGTTACACGAAGTTTTGGAAGAAGTTTTTAAAAAGACCGCTCCCAAGGTCCGAAACGTAACTCGCATCGCAAATTAAATAAAAACAAAATAATACATAGATAACTACAGAAATGCATGAACGCATAACTAGATACACAGATGAGTATTTTAATAAGAGTGTTGGATATTCTTATATACGCTTACACCGAAAAGTTTAGTAACTCGAAAGCAGTAACTCGAGGTGGTATACAACTTCAGCACTGAAGCGCCTGCTAGATCTAGAGGTTACTCCTATCAGACTACTCTTTGAATACTAAAACATTTTAATCAAAAGCTGTAATTTTTGATTAGTTACAAATAACCGTAATAAATAATTTTGTCTGGCGTTAGAAAATTGTTTAATTGTTGGTTATTTTGCAAAAGAAAAATCCAATGAACGGTTTCGCTGTGGTTGCAGTTCATCAGACTGGTGCATTTCTCTTTTCAAAACAACCAACCAATTCTTGAATTATACACAAGTCGTAGTAAATTAATAAACGCAAAACATTTCTCATGCGCCCTCTTTACTCGAATGTAAACAACTTACTGTCTGTACGCTTTTTAAGGTTTCCGATATGATAGTAAATATTGCTTTGCCCAGACAAAATTTAATAACTGATTAAAGACAAGATAAAAATGAAGAGATGATTTAAGAAGGTACTACACCCAATGTCAAATAAGGAAGTTGGTAAATAGAAACTAATACGTTTGTAACGAAATTTCTTCTGATCTGTAGCCCCACGTTGGTGGCAACGGTGTAATGTTTTTTTTATTGTTTTTTGCACGCCCCACGTTATTGGTGCTACGTGTAATATACATTTTTATTATAGTAATCGCTATTGTACGAACGTTTTCTGAATATGACAATAGTCCAGGGTGAAGTTTGTTGGTAAGTGGCTAAGAGAGAAGGAAAACCCTTTTCTAGGTAAACGGATAACCTTGAACATTACCTCATTGCTCTGGCATGAGACGAGGTTGTAAGTCGATTTTGTTTCGTCACTCAAAACACTAGAAGGGAGGGTGTCACGGCGTTTACGCTATAATAACATGAAAGCAAAACTCCGGGGAAAAGCGCAGAAACCCCTCGACTCTTAAATAAATCTCAACCATAAACCAGTCTGTTCTAACAACCCTTTATGCTGTTTCCCTGAAAAGAAAATATATAATTAATCAAACCAAGACCACCGTGTGTGGTTCTCCACCTAAACACAAATAAATACAAATAACACTTTACTGGAATGTAAATGATCCACCAATACTCTAATTTTGAAGGTATCCGATAGGAAAGCTGCCCTAATGGAAAATTGCCCGAAAAATTATTAATTCCCCAAAAAACAATTAACCGAAATTAAATTTCCCCAAAAAAAGGAAGTATTTACATACTTAAAATCGGTTTTTAATGAACAAGGATACAGTCATCACATTGTTTGCTTATTAACCAATATCGTTAATAATGCGCCAAAAAATACATGACATTACCACAACCCCTGACTGATTTTTTTAGGGAGACACGCAATCTTACGGATAAAACTGTACCCTGTAAGTTCTGACTATTAGGAGTCGATCGGGGTGTTTGTATTTCAAGGTGATCAAAAGTTCGAGGAATTTTAATTTCGGTCAATTGCAATTCGGTGAAGTTTATTTTCGGGCAACTATTTTTTCGAGCAATTTTCCTTTCGGGCATTTGTAGTCGAGAAATTTTCTTTCGGTAAATTGTTTTCGGGCAATTGTCCTAAACCCAATTTTGAAGTATTAACTTTAGGGTATAGACCACTCTAAAATAAATAACTCTTTTTAAATAAAGATTTAACTCGATTGGTAAATTTCAATAATCATCGTATTTCCAAAAAAACCGATCGCTGTGTAATAAAAATAAGTTATAATCAGTTTTGCAACACAAGGTAAGTTGAGACAAATATCCCCTATGAAGTCATTGAGAATTAACAATATATAAAGCTCAAATTCTTCAAAAAAATTTTATTTATAAATTATCAAATTGAGTTAACGCTTAGACAGAATTAATGAAATCTAATATTACAAAATTATTTTATTCCAGATCTGTTTTGGATTCATATTTACGATATTAACAAGCTAAGAAACGTATTATAGTTTTAATTTAAAAAAAAGTCTAACTACTAAAAGTTACATTCTTGTTAGTAAAAATTTTATTTCGGTGTTCACAGTCACTCAAAAAATTTAATATTTTTAATTTACTACAAAAATGAAAATAGCGGTTCGTTTACTTTATAAAAACTGACATCACGTTAGAAAATAAGTTACTCCTTACTAAATTGTTTAGCTTTACAATACGAGGTGCAACCTCATGACTTCAAGTAACGTAAGAAAAAATAAATCGTTTATCCCTTTTTATTCATTCAATACAAAGCGAATTAAACCTACTCAAAAGTGGACGACTGGCAACACCTGTTGCTGCTCCAGAATAGTTAACCTTAGGAACACTGCTAATCTACAATCTTGTGCTTACTCAACTATCGTTATCTCGCGACAACGTATGATTATTTTCCATCGAACCCAACCATAATATTGCTTTAGTTATGATATTTTAGTTTGCAAAATTTGTTAGTTGTATTTGGAATTAATTCCAACGCAAGAAATTTAGTGAACACTATAAGTGGTAGCAAGTTAGTTAAATCCTAAATTGTTGCACTAAAACAACAAAAAATATTACTCTGATAAGCAATTAATCTATACCAACCATTGAAACCCTAGGATGGAGTATCTGTATATTTCCCATCATGCAAAAAACCTGGCCCCACGATGATTCTACGCAAATTTTCGACCACAATCCATTCTACTTATTTAAAAAATTGCATAAAAGTGTCCAGATTTGACGGTTGGTATGAGACCAACAAACCAAAAAAGGCATTCGAGCAGCAGGCGCGATTTATACGACTCTAAACGACATATATTTTTACTAACAACCTTTCATTTGAAAGCATGCAAGATTATCACGTAAAATTGATATTTGTCAAGTGTATTCTATTTATAAGTACAAGGACGTAAATTCTACAATTTTCGATAATAAAACTTGCTATTCTAAATTAAATACCGGGTGATGTTAAATTATTTATATATTACCTTTCGCAATTACTACATTAGTATGCGACGCCACAATAATCGTATATGTGGTAGAGTTGGACGAACCGTGCACGTCACTAATAAATGGAAGAGATTACGAGGTAATAAAACGTCGCGATTTTAGACGCTAGTGAGTTTTTATGGAAAATGGAAATTATTAAATACAATGAAGAGGGAAAACTCTTTAATATAACGCGATTTTAAAAATTTTGTTAAATAATCGAAAAAAGATTTAACCAAAAATTTACTTTGGTAACTGCTGTTTGAAATGAGAATTTTAAATATGGAAAATCTTGAAAGCTGATTTGACGTCAATTTAAAATAAGAAGATATTTAATTACAAACTGGATAAAAAACCGCTTCGTGGATTTTTGCAAGTATAATTTTTCTGGAACGGATATTTTAATTTGTCATTTAGTTTAAGATAGTGCTAATAATTTTTCTGTATAGGATCTTTACCAGGAAAGTTTGTGTTCAAGGTGCGAAACACTCTGGCATTTTAATAGATTATCTGTCAAGAATTTTTTGACCAAACAAACGTAACAAGCGTGGGAATAAACAAAGTCGGGTAAAATATTTATAAAAGAAGAAAAATAGTTTTGTAAATTTAAAATAAGGTAAAGAACATTTTTTTATAATAAGTACCTCTTAGAAAATATTTTATGTTTGAAGAAACGATGTTGTAAATGTTCTATATGCTTTTGTATGAGAAAAAATATTTCATACTGTATAAATCTTTCGTGTTGCTGTGTTTGATTTTATTTTGAGAACTCCAACATTTCCTTTGAGCTAGCAAGGCAAAGTTAGAAAGGAAGGTAAGTAAATAATTTCAAATTTTACAATTTACTGTATCTGTATCACGGCACTCTTCTAGTGACACTCTCGACGAGGAGTTCCCACAGCACTCTTTCAGCGGCGCCTCAACGTGCGGCCATTTTCATAGCACCTTTTTAGTAACGCCGCAAAGCGAAGCGTTGTCACAGCAATATATATATATATATATATATATATATATATATTGCTATGATACTCTCTAAGTTATTCGTGTCCCATCGTTTGAGCGTCCATATTAATTATGCTATGTATTAACTGGAACAATCGTGGACGGACCTTGTGTCGACCAATAACAAAACTTGATATGATAACGCCGTGCTCGGTATCAATGGCGTATTCTACTTATAACTCCACCTCTCTGTGTTTATCTCAATCAAGTTACACTCCCACTAAGGATAATTCTGCCTTGACTTATTTTATTTTGAATTATAAAATGAAGTTAATTCAATTCCATATAATGAAAACAAATATTATGTACAGGTTTTGAAAATTAATGAAATACAGTTTTCAATCAATCAATATTATAGTCTTATTTATCTCAAAAATTTATATGTTTTGCCATCAATCTAAAGTCACCAAAAACTATTCTTTTATTTTCAAAGAAGCATGGAACGTTCAAAACCCCTTTATTATTTTACGTACTTTCAACGTATGCAAAAGTTCGTTGCTGACTCTGTTACACTATTTTATATTAATTAATCAATTCAATATTCAAACTCAAAATAAAAAAATATGTCTTAAAACTAATAGGATCTAACCTGGTCTGTGTGCTTCTTTATTTCCTTCTCGCAACCAAGATTATCGACGCATCCATTATCAACTAACATCAATTAAAATTTTCCATGCATTATTATATTCAAAATTATTCTCCACCAATTTGGAATTATTATATACCCATTTGAACTATTATCTATCCACACACTTGAATTATTACATTTAAATTATTGTCGTCACCCTCAAACTTGGATTATTAAACACCCTCCAATTATTCTCACCAGCCTCAGACTTATTGTCGTCAAACTTAGACTTAGACTTATAATTATTATGCACCTCGAATTATTGTCGTCGCACTTAGAGCCCTATTATTATTACATTTTAGTTTAAATAAATTCCCCAAAATCTACTTATGTTAATCGGCATTGGAATTTTCTTATTCGTAGCACTATCTGTCATTAAACACTTTTACTATCAAAATATTATTACGCACGCGTTACTCTTTGATTTATAGTGACACAGCTTGGCCTTGTTGAGTTGAAAACTGGGCTTCGTTATCATTCCTCGTTGTAAATATATGAGTAGGTCCCCCTCTGTCTGTGGGTTTGGCCTACTAATTTTAACCAATCAAGTCTTTCCATTTCCTACACTTAAAGTAGTTTTCTGATGTAACATTCTCGGCCTTTCGAGTAATTGTTGTTTGCTTACAGCTGCATTGTTATCAGAAATGCGGTGTTTTGAAAAATATAATCGCTTTTCCATATTATACACAATTACCTGATGCAATTCGACTTTTAATTTTCATTTATGCTCATCTATTTACGCATTTTTGATTACCTTTACTTATCAAAATTTGTTAATTGTATATACGCACTTACATTACCCTTCTTTAAGCTTTATCTCTTATCTCCGTATTATCATAACTGATTGGAATTCTTTTGAATGCGTGTTTAATTACCTTTATTATGCTTACTTCTAAATACGTGTGCTTCTACTGAAAAATATAGTTATTTGCCTTACATAAAATTACTAAAATACCCATATACCGGGTGTTAAATATCTGTTATTTACCTAATGCATGAATTACTTATTTCTATGCTAACTATGCGTCCTATTGTTACTATTTGCGTCGTTTAAAACTACTTATACTCTATATACAGGGTGTTGACTGCTTACTATTTACAAACTATCCTAATTACTCCATTTTCTACTAAATAAATGCAGTTTTCTGCTTCCTATTGAGATTTATGATTACTACCTGACCTTTGCTATAAAATACACCCTTAAACAACCCCTTATCACAGCATTATATATATATATATATATATACTGATGTGATAAGGAGGTCATAAAAGGTCATTGAGCACGACATTCTGTCAATCAATCGATCCAAAGCTGAGAAAATTAAATTTTAAATATTTAATTTTCCCTGTATAAAACAGGGCTTCCACAAAAGAAGTGCGGAGTTTTGAGGTTCAATATTTTTCTTAAATTAAAATATTAGTGTTATACATGAATTTAAAGGTAATATTCCCAAGATTCTATTACTTATTTTACCCTGTATAATATTTCTAGTAAGATACGCTTATTATAATATTTTCTAGTACGTAAGTTCCTTGATAATAAATTCAATTCAAAAACAAGTTTTTAATGTATGTTGAAAATATCAGTTAAAAACAGGTTTTTTGCATTCTAATGCATGCTAAGAAGATCGTAAACGAGTTCTAAGGTGTAAAGGTTTATCCACTATATGGATACTAAATAATTTCAATGTCAAGCTTTCCTCTTTAAAAATATCATTTAAAAATGTTATTTAGTACAAAACGCAATACACCGCATTTATTTGCATTCTCTAAATATTTCCAGACTCTTCAAAAAGCTATAAATCAATTTGTATAGTACAGAGAATTATTATCCGTAAATGAATACGCATCATCTAGGTAAGTTTGTGTAACGGGATAACACTGGTAAAAACTATAAACCAGATGAGATAGCACTTTTTAATGGTAACAGAGGCTTATAAATTTTACTAAGGAGAAACGAACGCCACGCAACTCCATTAATTAATAAGATGTAGTATAAATTTTTATGATTGCAATAAATTTTAAACTGACAGGTAATTAAGAATAAGAACACATAAAATTACAGTTAATTATTACATCATGAGATAAGTCAAACCTAGAATGTAATCGTAATATTCGGAAGGATGAAATACTGAAATTTTTATTATATAAAGCCGGAAATTAAGGAGGAGCATTCGTTCAACATTTGATCGTTTACAGATAGTTACCGAATCGCTATTTTATAGAGCGCACCGACGATGTATATATTCTTCCAATATAAACTATAATTGAACTTGGTGCAAGGTCACCCTGATATTTTAATCTACTAAAACAAAAGTACTTTCAAAAACTGATAAAGTGGACATATAAAGGTGAATTAAAATGAAAATATAAGAATGGAGCATGAATTTTGCGATGCAGTTATTTCTAAATAAAAACGATCTCTAAATGGCGATTATAAGTAAAGACCTGTTATAATTGAGACATGAATACCAGCGAAAATTTGACGACCAAAATGCAAGTATAATAGTTTTAAACGCTTAGAGAAACAATGTGTGCTATTATTAAGTAGATTAGGCTAGTATAAGATTTTTTGCGTATAGAAAATTACTTGTGAGTGGATAATTTCTTTGAGTTTAAATCTGGAGGTGGTTTGACTTTTACATAAGGTCCGCTCAAGGTTACTGATCAGTTATGCTAAGACGGAGTACTCGCAAAATTTTTAAATTATCTAAATTACTTTTAAAGAAAATTTTGTTACTTACATATAAAAAGTTTTAGGGTAATAGCAAGGATTAAGTTGTATTAATGTATAGTAGTGATGAAATGTTGTTTCCTTCTACACTTAAGTTGTAAATAGCGTTTATAAACTTTTTTTATACCTACGTATGTAAGATCATTTCTTAGATAATGTGTGTGTAGAATAAAGATAATTTTGAATGTATCAAATAACATAATCTGAAGGAGCGTTCATAAAAATATTAGGTAATTATAATTGTAATGTTGAGATTTTCTTGTTTCGTTTCATTTTCGTAAAATCCACAGCATAACTATCGCTAAACTAGCAAGGTTATACGGACATATTCAGATCAGAATCTATATCATATCATTGTTATCATTTTACTTAATAGTTTTTGCATCTTTATTAATTTTGGCAGCTGTGTCCAAGCGTTCACAGCAATATATATATATATATATATATATATATATATATATCAGGGTGAGGACTGTTGCTAAAAACCTGCGATGTCAGGTGAAACGACACGAAACACAAATTGTGAAGTAGGCGATGCTGCGCTTTCCGTAAGGTGTCTGTATTAAATATTACAACTTTGCCATTCCTGTCCAGATGAACCCCAATTAGGGCGAAACGCGTCGACAGGATGCCCTTGTGACTGAATTTGAGTCACTTGCCATTAATTTCTTTTAATTTGTATTAATTTAAAATTCATTATACCTACTTTTCTTTTATATATATATATATATATATATATATATATAAATATATACATATATATATATATATATTGCTGTGGTTAAACCTCTATGCTCGATTCTCGCACCACGAATTGCGCCATCATTAAATTTTTCTGAAAAAATATAATACAAAAAATTTTCCAATACCTCTGGAACGCCTCCTTATTTCTACACACCCCGGTTAGCTCCAAAATCTGCTTCTTCCTAGATACTTACCATCTTAAGTTCACTCTTTCTCACATATACAGTCAAATATAACTACCACTCAAATAATGCAACGACACATGCAAACTTTTTATTCATACACATTAAAAAGTTTCTATTATCAAGAAAATATTTACACATTCGTATATACAGCTCCATAAAATGTTACAATCTCAATCCTTAAACTTTTTAAAATTTCATGATTTCTATTTATTTCAACAGTTATATTTTATACGAGTAGATGGACCCGTCGTGAAACCCTAAATTAAGTTTTATTCTGGTCTATGGTGAACTCAGTATAAACCCAGTTACTCTAAATGCATAAATACATCGCATCTTTGTTTAAAACAACTTAAAGACCCGTTTACTCCTTACATCAAAATTTTTAAGTGATATATTAACACTTTTAAATAATAAATACCAATTGTCCTTTACATATACCCCTTCAAATAAGTTTTTATGGTCATAAAATACACCCCCAATATGTCAAATTACTTAAGCACAAAATAACAGCACAAAATGTTCAAGCAAAAGCAATAGACATTAATTTCGTTACCTGGAGTAAGTTTTTTCCATCGTCACCTCTGAAGATGTTGTCCAAAACCTCGTCGTGCTTCCATACACTTCGCTGTTATACGTAGATCAAACCCATTTCCACTTGCTATCCAAATCTCTGCAGCCGCCTTCCGTGTTTCTCCCCCGATAATTGTCTAGACCAAGCTTAATCTACCGTAATTACTAAACCTCAAGCATTCTCGTTCCAAACACTACTCATTTCGCTTACTCTAGTACCATCCTTACATTAGTTTGTTGAGTGAAGTTACAGTACCGTCTATTAATTAGCACCCACTTGTGCAATTCGCACGTTTAATAAACTATCGACGTACTGTACTAACACCGCTTTATACACTTTTGATGTTGCATTACAAGCTAAGCGAAGTAAGAGAGAGCAAAAAGAGACCTTTACCGCGTCTCCTAGTGTATTTATATTCTTCAATACACCCCTCTTTGTACCCTATTTCAGTCGAAAAGCTCATTTCATCATAACTGATTCAAAAAATTTTGCACGTAACGAACTTGTACAACCAAAAATTCTCATTCTATCGTGCTTTTAGCCTGAAAACTGTTCAACAAAATATAACCGTCGCGAGCTTCTTGAAAATTTTTAGCATTCGACCAATCAGACACCTTTCCCCTTTTTACGTCCAGCCTTTAGCTATCTTCTCTCGTGTTACCCTATTTGCTGTCTCTTTAGAATCCCACCCAAGCAACAGAAAATCTATATTGTGGTTGACCTTAAACCTGCCGCGTACTTTAAACGAGTATTTTAGTCAACGTTTATTATACGTGCTCTCTGTCTGCTTTACACTACGAATATTCCGTTTCACTTTGCCTTCAAACTATCTTTTGTTTTAGTAGATTTTGCCTCGACCATTAAATATAATTCTACAGAATTTTGTTCCAACGTTCATTTAAGGTTCCTTGCACTTGGTATTTTAACTGTCAGGTCTTTCTATGAAGCAACTGTCCGTTTGAAATCGTATTTCCAAGTTTTAGAGTTTCTTAGAATTTGTATTTAACGAACGTTTAGTTTAGTTAAATGGGAAATATGCGTTTACATTATAAATTTTATACACCCAAAAGCTCTGTTTATTATCCGATGCGCTTGATTTAAAATATTAAAGCTAATTATGCGTATCCTTGAGTTTTCACGTACTCCAAAGCTTCTAGACGTTATGCAATTTAACATTTCGATTTAGAAATACAAAATATGCCATTATCCGTCCGTTTTCAATGTCAAACTAATTAATTTGGCGCGTAAATAAATTGTTCCTATTTTTATATACCCAGTCGTTACAAATTTATTTTCTTGACCTATTTATCCCTCTTGACCTATAATTTCCATGACAATATATATATTACTCAAATTTAGACCAGGGTAGAAAATTAATTAATCACATTAAATAATTTTAATCACCGTGTAGAAGGAAGCTTTGGGAAAAGGTACGCGTTATTAAAACCGTGAAGCATAAAAATTCATTCGTTTCATTAAAAATAAAGATTTAAATTATTTACTAGACGCTTTCTATAAAAAGAAGCAGAATTAAAATGCTCAAAAGTAACCGGTATTAAACAAAATGTACAAATAATAATTAATATTTAATTAGGATTCACTAAAAATTAAAGGATAGAAGTCAATGCCATTCATTATTATTTTAATTGGAGTTAATTGAACGATTATTAAGGTATAATAAGCATAAAAGCCTGTGGAAAGTCCAAAGTTGATAAACAAATCGCTAATAGAAAGGTTAAAATAAGTGGAATATCCCAAATCGTAGAAGTGTTATTTAGAAGTATTACGATTGAACACCTGCGTATTTTTAAAAGTCACGTTCTGCTTAAATTTTGTAGATAACAAATGGTTACAGAGAATGTTGGAGAAACAGTCGCTTAATATTCACGGGAAATGCTAATAAAGTGGGTTATTTAACAGTCCACGTGGACTGAAATAACTGATAGTAAAGAGTATCGATTTGTACCACTCAGAACAGGGTAGATAGAGACGGATAATATGCGCAAGACAGAGACACAGATAGTAAAAGGCGTGATTTGAGCAACGCCACGAGAGCTACGATTGGTTGTAATCAGATGCAGATATGAGAGTTGTAAACGTAACGATTTCGATACAAAATTAATTAGGTATTCTCGGACGTGGTTGCGTGCCGTGTGGAAAATTTCTCAGATTTCAACTGGCGCGTGTGCAAATTTAATAAGAATCGCTGTGCCCGACCGTCGAAAAGGGAACATAGTATGCGAAATTCTGGAAATTGTCCGTTTGCGGGACAAAACCGACGTACGGGTGGGCTATTATATAAACCCGGACTTTAAACAGTTTCGCTCTCTTAGATTTTTGATTATTCGATGCTTTAAACAGTGTTCTCTTAGATTTTCGATTTTGATTCAATATTTTAAACAGTTTACTCTTATATTTTGGTGATTATGGAATACTTTAAAACAGTTTTGCTCTTTACGTGCTACGATACAAGTTATTATGCATTAGTGCACTTAGAACAGAAGATACAAGGTAATAAAGTCTAGTTATATTTGCGAGTATTACTGTACCAATTATCGAAATCAGTAACGATAAATGAATAAACAAAAGTAGGCAGTTTTGGTTATAGTGTGAAAGAATTAGGAATTTCTTTGCTATTTTTCGGTGATATACATAGATGCGTTCCTGAAAAGCCCGGAAACTTTGTCAACGAATGGTGTTGTAAATGAATTTTAAAAGGCAACCAGGAATCTGAGGACGGAAACATAACCCAGTTGGAATGGTAAAATTAGCAAGTACGATGTACATTGAAGTCACGAGTGCAGTAACCTTCAGGTAAATTATACAATTTTGTTCGAACTTTGATGTTTTTGTGTGTGTTGGATATCTTTATAATTTATTTGAAAAAAAAAATGGACAGTAGTGAATTTGTATGAACAACAACTTTTAATTTTAAGGTAAAATTTTCTTGTTTAAGTAGAAAGGAGTATTTAGCAGTTTATGATGAAAATTTGGGTCTGTCTTTGAGCTCAATTAGACTAACCGGTTTAATTAACGTAAAGAGGTGGGAGATGCTCCCTTTGTACTCAGACTCAGGTCTGCAAATATGGTTAAATTAATTAGTAAGCATCCTACAAGGACTTTAATTCGGGATGCAAATTAAAATGATAACAAATTTAATCTTGAAATTTTATGATACTGAAATTTATGCTGAATTTTAATTTTGAAATTTTAATGTATTGTGAATATTGATGTAAATAGAGTTAACGTTGATGTTTGTGGTAGGAATGTGTTTGTTTTTTTTATGAATGAGGATGAAAGTTTTAAAAATTTGAGCAGCCCAGGCGGAAAGAATAAAGAGGCGATTAGCAGAAGAAAGTCAACGGACCCAAATTTTGGAGGTACCACAGCAATATATATATATATATATATATATATATAAATAAATATATATATAAATTTGCAAATAATTTTGAACGAGCACGTGTTAGTGGCGCTAGCCTACACAAAGCTTATGCGAGTGCACCTGATAATGTAAGTGATGCTTTTTGCTATACTACGCACTATTATATATCCACAAGCTTCGCGTACGTGAACCTATGCTACATCTGCAGGTGTATTTAACTTCAAGACGCCCGCCGTGTATTTTCCCTGCATGAATACATTCACATCTTAAAGCACTGTTACTTTCAACTTAACCTTTAACTTGTCTTCATCAACCCAACAGCTGGAACCTTCCGTCTTATTACTTCTCGTATGACTACATTTTCACCTTTCTGATTACTTGTTAATGAAGCATTTTTGTTTTATTAATCCAATTATGAGGTTTAGAAAATACTAAATTTGATAATTTTGGTATATCACCATGTATATAGCCAACATTAAATTTTATTTGTTGAAAACAAACTTTGCATATCCAAATGTTCCAAATTAACATCCATCAGTCCTTTTCTTTAGCATTGTAAAAGCACTAAGTCACCTTCAAAATTATTTATTGAAATAGAAAACGTCACTTAAGTATAATACACGGAATATTAACTAGTTATTTCTGGTATAATTAAGCTGCACGTGCCAGGTTGAACTCTCGTAGTCCAGATAGATGGCTTTCTTGTAAACAAGTCAATCGTATTACAGCCATTATGTGAACAACATGTTTCTCCAAATTAATATGTTGAAATGCGACCTCCGCATAGCTCTTTAAAATAATCCTTTCAAAGCCCTCGTCAACGATGTCGTAAACTGGACAATATGCACACCTTTCATGATACCATCTATGCTGTAATTTAACTTACGATAATTTTTGTTGTAATTAATTCTATAGACGACCCTTAATTCTATTTGCGATTACTGTAAAATAGTGATGTTGCGAAATAATGGATTTAGCAGTTTTTGATTGAAAACTTGTAAGCAGATAGTTTGACGTAATGTATACCTAACATGTTGCCAGAACAACAGCTGTTCATATAGAAGTCCTGTTGTTGATATGCTTCGTTCACAAGAAAACGCCGTTAATCGAAATAAATCGTTACAGTTTGGCAACACGTTTTTTTTTGTTATTTAGAATCAATGTCGTATTCCTCGGTAAGTCAAATTTTTATTTATATAAAGTTTCTTATTCTGCATTTTAATGTTATTAAGCTTCCACTATAATTTAAATTTTGTTATTTGCAAAAATATTTCAATACACTTTACAGCACAGAATTATGACATTGATCATCTTTTATAAGAATTATATGCGTTGATAAATTTCCATCAGATTAAAAACTAATGTAGAATAATTTATTTAAAAATCCATCTTAATATCTTATGCGACTATTTAGTGAACAATTTGGGAAAATTAAATGCAATGAGAAATATTTAACATTTCTTAAGATCTTAATGATTATATGTGCATCGTACTCAGATCTGAATATGATCAAAAAATTTATTAAATACAACAATTGTCATTCTTGTATAACATTACAACTTGATATAAATTTCATCCCCAGCTACGATAACAGAAAATTTATTTTGGAAATTGTAAATAGCTGTAACATGAAGAGCATAATCTTTAATTTAATAGATATACATATATTACCTTCTTCAGACTTTTTATTAAATTACTAACGTAACAAATTAAATAGAAAGTTATCATATGTTTACATTTGATATACAAAAGTATACGTATATAGAAACTCTAATAAACTTAATGGAATATGAAAATTTCCTAGTAAATCGTTATAATTTACGCTTTTCATCTGTCGAGCTGACGTATTAATACAACTTGAAAAAAAACGCACCAGTGGTTAATCAAGGAAAAAATAGTTTTTTGCAAACATCTGTGTTACACACAACCAAGATTGAACTTTAACCGCTCAAGAAACATTTAAACGTTGTTTAAACCATTTCTAGCCGTGTTTAATAACCTCTTTGTGAAAAAATTTTGCTGAATGTTTCGTTGCTATTGTTTAAAAGTTTTTTCCAAAACACAAAGGGAATTTCTAATAAAGATGAAGTATTTATGAAATTTCCTTCAAAACAAGAACATTTATATTTCCCATTTCGCAGTTACTTAGATGACTTGAAAGGATGCATGAAAAATTTATGAATTTTCCTTCCGACCCACGTTTTACCTGTCACCGATTTTGCTGTACGCAAAGAGCTCCCATTGAGATACTAAGGCTGAAATTCAGACAGCGGTTGAAGGATGTCGAAACTCATACTTTATTAAACACGTTTAGAAAAGGAAAACATTGTGACGAGAATCTATGAGTTATCTAACACTTCTTTTAATTTACTAAAATATTTGCCTGCAAGTGGGTAAATTACAATTAAATCATCTCTGACAAGACGCTGATTTAAAATGCCATTCTTTACAGAAAGACTCTAGAGAAAGATAATATGCGCAAAATCAGTTTTCAAACTTGAAATTATTTCAACTTTAATGAGTTTTCCAAACACTGAATAACGAATTGCGTGATGAATTAAATGTCTCGTACACTCGCTTCAGTGGGAGGATTAAAGTCTTAAATATACGGTCGATCGTAATAGGAAATAAAGGTAACCCTAGTACTGAAAAAATATGAATCTAAACTAAAAAAATTCCTGAAGCATATGAAAGCAAAATTAGTGTATAGTCTCATGCCAAATAGCTGAGTTTGAACTTTTAAGTAAATGGTTAACTTCAATAGCCGTAGATTGTGTGAAGAATTGGCATTTAAGATATTTATATAACGTCGTCATCCTAGAGTTTATCTGAGCAATTTGTTGATCTAGCGCACTTGGCGGCTAAAATTGGACAGGATTTCTATTCAAGTACGATCAGCTGCACATACAAAGCATGCAGTTGGTTTGGTAACATAAGAATGCGTTGCTCAAAGGTTAAAATTAGACTAACAATAATTATATATATTAATGCTATGATAAGGGGTTGTTTAGGGGTGTATTGAGTAGTAAGGGTCGCGTAGTAACTGTAAATAGCAATGGGAATCAGAAAACTGCATTTATTTAGCAGGAAAATAAGTAATTTGCACATTATGTAAATAACAAGCATTTAACACCCTGTATACAGACCGTAATTAACTTTAATCAATGCCAGTAAGCATATCTTCCAATAATAGACTGCGTATTCAGCAGAGAAATAATCATACAGGTAATTAAACTACGTTGAGAAGTGTTCTACAAGTTTATAAAATAAATACGCAGAAGATAAGATAAAACCTAGTAAATCTTCATGCAATTACGCTGGAATAATAAACGCTTTGATAAGAAAACGTACTTTCAAATATCAGTTGAAATAAATACATATACGAAAACAGCAATCGTGTTACATCATTTTTTGGTACAATTCTTCAAAAGCTTTATCTACACAAAACAACAGACGTAAGTTAAAAGTCCGGCCACGATAACAATAGTAAATAACAACATGATACCAAAATCCAAAATAGTTTCATCAGAAATCAGCTTGAAAATATTGGGAATGTTAAAACAAACGTGGTTGGTCGCAACAATCTGTAAGGTCGCATGGAAAACCAATCCAAGTGTAGGGAGAAAAAGCTATATAACGCCCACAGGTCATAAGACAGAGCAGTCTCAACTTGAAGCTCGTCGAATCTACAATACTTTTAACTAAATATTTACGCGTCAGATAAATAAAATTTATATTATAGTGAAAATAGTGCTGTATAAGAATTATGTAAAAAAAGCTTTTGCCATTTTTGCAGAAAACGTGAGTAGAAATTGGTGAATTAATTTAAATTAAATATTTATAATGATATAGGACTTTTAATCCGCGTCAAATATAATTCTGGTCCACTTCTGGTACAATTCTAATAGACTTCTGGTCTATTTCTAATACGCTGCTAATTTATGATCAGAAGTCTAGAATTCTAATCGGCTTCTGGTTGAATTCTGGTCTGCTTCTAATCCGAAGACTTGAATTCTGGTCTACTTCTGGTACACTTCTAATAGACTTCTTAGACAATTCTAATCCAAGATACTTAGTCTGGTGTTCAGAAATTCATAATACTAAGAAACCCACGAATTTCAAGTGGTATTTAAGGCGTATAGAGAGAAATATAGAATAAAGTACGAGGTGAATTTTGGAAACAAGGGGTAACCGTACTGAATTATTGGTTCAAACATAAGGAGTACAAAGCAGAGCATTGGTTTTTAATTGAAAATAATAAGGGGGTGTTGATCCACCACACGAAACAACTTATCAGGAGATCACAGGTCAGACCTACCTAGTTTAAGGGAATCTTTTCTGATTTAAATTTTAACAGTAAATTTATTAAATTCCTTTTAAGTTTGTAAAGAGTCAACAGGAACATTGAATACGTTGAAACTTACGTAAAAATCATAAAAAGGTCTTGAACGTTCTAGATTTTTTTGTAAGGGTGTCGTTTTTGGTGACTATATTAAATTAAAAAAGATATAAATTTTTGCATAAATAATTCATATAATATTAATTGATTGAAGGGTGTATTTAAAAAATTACAAAAATTGTGAGTGTAAATATTATTTCCTTTCATTATATGAAGGTTGATTGATTTCGGTTTATCAATTCAAACAGGTAATCATAAACGGATAAATGAAAATTGATCATCGTAATGTTGTGCACTCTGTGTAAATTAAAAGGGTCTAGCCGTGGCATAATAAAATTAAAAGATTAGAGAAAAGAACACAGAGCGGTGGCGTTCAGTTGGACCTTTAGCACATAGGCGTACGGCGTTATCATGTCAATATTTAAATGACGCAACAACGGGAGGGGGGATAAACACATAGTAATATATATATATATATATATATATATATATATATACATATATAATTTGTATTGTTAACGACCATTAGTGTTAATTTAATGGGATAGTTTGTGGGTTATAGGTCTACTGGAAATAACTACTCTTTTTTAATATCTAAATTTTCGCATATATTTTATGATTGATCGCAGGTTTAACTAAAAATATATAAACACTGATTAATAAAATAAAAATGACAACTTTCAGCTACTTACAATGAGGTTGGTTATAAATATGATTGAAACATGAAATTATTATGTATAAATCAAATATTTAAAATAGCTTAAATGGTAAAAATTTTTGTAACGTAGAAAAGGTAAAATATTGGTTTGGCAGAATTTCAAAAATTTGATTTGATATATATATATATTGCTATGATAATAGGATTGTTTAGGGGCAGATAACGTTACAAGAGAGCTATACTTCATGTAAACAACCCAAAAATCAAGAAAACTAAACATTTGAATCATAGAAAGTTTACAATTCGTTAATTACGCAAAAAACCAAATACCAAACACCCTGTATAAAATCAGCAACTAACTACAGTCAATGAAGAGTAGCTCATTCTTTAATAAGTTAACCATATTTTGTAAAAATAAATAACTATGGACGCAACCCAATGTATTTTAGAAACATTAATACATTCATAAACTTTAAACAAATACAAATTAGGCGTGTGTAAAGTAAAACGAATCTTTTTTTTAAATTTGACGTATTAGTGCAAGAACATAATCAATGTGTGCTCATAATAGACAGCCTTTAAAAACAAACATATTGTACAACGCAAGAAGTTGATAAACGCATCTAATATTCGTCATCTGTTAAAGAATTTTATTATCAAATTTAGCTTAGTAAAATCCAGTATATGAGGAAAATAAATTATGGAACCATACGTTTTGGCGTACGTGCAAGATCAAATATAATAGTTGATAAATCCCTGTACAAAAATACAATTACGTTAAGCAAAAGGGTACAAAGTATCAATTGCCAACAAAATTCATAATATAAAGCTTATCGTCTACGTGATTTTTGAAGCGTATAAACGATACATATAATAAATAACTCCGAGTAAAATTCAACCGGCTGCATGATAAGCACAGTGCAACGCCTCTACCATGTTTGAACAATAAGATAGAGAGCAACCAACCAATAAAGGCACGTGGGATGGCTTGTTTATATAATACACATCAAGCTGATAATAGGCATTGATTCCTTAAACCGAAGCACGAGCTGTACTGATCGAAATAAAAGTATTATACAAAGTTTAATTTGTTGGCATAAAACGTAAGTCTAAATTTAATTGATGTAAACAGTCTTTAACATTTAATAACATAGGGCACTAAACAATTCAATAAGAAATCTAGCTAAGTACGGACGTAAAACTCCAATGTTCTAAGTACTAAATATAACAAATAGGAAAACTCTAAATCAGGGTGTTAAGCTCAAAGCAACACGAAGTCGTTGGTTAACAACGCGCTGCAGCAGTTCGAGGTATTGGGGTACACACAGAGCTACGCATTCAATATTTGGAATCCACTCATCTAGCAACTGATTCAAACCAGGAGGCACCCGTAGAAAATAATCGGAAAAACACGAGGTTAGCAACTATATTTAACTAACAGCATAAATCTCATTTTTTTAATATTTGAAACTTACATGTATTTTGATATCTGTGTAAAGGGTCGCCAAAATTTGGTTGATACGCAGAAAATACGTTATAAGAAAGAAGAGTTTATTGAACGTTCAAAGAAACATGCGAGATAATACATAATTATTTTTTCTGGCTTTAAATGCTTAATTAAGGTTATAATTTGGTGCTAAACAGATTTAATTTAATTTTGATTCAAAGGTTTTAAATAGCAAATGACATTACGAAGATTGTAGAGTTGTAAATTGTACACATTTCTTAGTTTATTACACAAATTTAGGGTTAATTTTGTTTATTTTATTCAGGTATGAAGTGTTAGAGGAAAAGGGGTAAATATTCTGTGTTATCATATCGTTGTTCACTCTATGCAGGGTATAAATGAGCTAGTCAAGGCAAATTTAATTATGTAGATTTTAAAATTATTCTAGATTATTTAGAAGCAGCAAAGTAACTGAGCGTTATAAATACATAACGAGTTCGGCGATATCGTAGCAATATATATATTACCGTGTAAATTATAGGTTAAGAGGCATAGATAAGTCAAGAAAATAAGTTTGTAACGACTGTGTATATAGATAAGAGGAATAAATTATTTACGCTCTAAATTAATTAGTTTTGACCTTAAAACAAACGGATAATAGCATACATTTGTACTAATAAATTGTAGTGTTAAATTTGCATAAGTGTAGAAGCGTTGTAGTACGGGAAAGCTCAAGGATGATACGAATATAATTAGCTTTAATATTTTAAAAGTTGTAAATCAAGCTCATCAAATAATAAGGAAAACTTTTGTGTATAAAATCGATAATGTAAACGCATATTTTCCATTTAACTAAACAAGCGTTTGTTAAAGATAAATCCTAAGATTGAACAACATGGAAGGTACAATTTCAAACTGGTAAAAGAATGCATAGAAAAACGGACAGATAAATAAACAAGTTCAAGGAACCAGAATGTACGTTGGAACATAATTTTTTAGAAATTTGAGTTAACGGTCGTAGCGAAGGCTGCGAAATAACAGGTGCTTTTAGAACAAATAGAAACGGGATATCTATAGCATTGGATAGACAAGGAGGATAAGTAACGGACTTTGGATAAAACACTCGTTTAAAGTACGCGATAATTTAGAGGTCAACCACAATATCGATTTTATGTTTCTGTAGTGGGATTGTAATAAAGACGGTAAATATAAGTTAGACTAAGATAACATAGTTGGATGATAGACCTACGAATGGGAGAAATTCTTTTGATTGGCTGATTGTAGAATGGAATGAGAGAATTTCCAAGTTCGTTGCATATAAAATTTTCAGAATCGGTTACGGTGGGAGTGCTTTTTGACTGAAAAAGGGTACAGGAGGTGTGTTTCTACTATTATAAATACATTAGAAGACGTAGTAAGACTCTCTTACTTCACTTACATCTTCGGTCCGCTTCAGACTTAAATGGTAACATCTAAGTTTAAAATTGCATAAATCGGTAATAGTGCAGTCCATCTTAATTTAATTAAAAGTGTGAAAGCACCAGTGGGTGCTATATTGTAAACGGTGCTGTAGTTACATACAAAGAACGAACGGAGGATGTTACTGAGGGAAGCGTGCCTGGATAAATTTTTGGAACGAGGATGCTGGGTGTTTGGTAGATACGGATGGTGATTAATTTGTTTTGGACAACTATATGGGTAGACATATTGAAGGCGTCTGCAGAGAATTGAATAACGTCTGGATGAGTTTGATGTACATGTAGCAAAGGGAGGTTCGATAGAATGCAACGACGAGGTTTCGGTTCGACCACATTTTTAGAGGTGACGGTGCAAAAGGCGTACACCAGGTAACGAAATTTGTTCCTTTTGTTATTGTTTGAACATTTTGTGCTGTTATTTTGTGCTAGAGTGATTTGACATATTGGGTGTACATTTTATGAACATAAAAGCTAATTTGAAAGTTATATGAAAAAGACAATTTGAGTTTATTATTTAAAGGTATAAGTATATGACGCATAATGTTAATGTAAAGAGTAAACGGGTCTTTAGGCTTGTGGAAAACAAGGGTGCGATTTATTTTTGCATTTAGAGTAACAGGGTTTATACTGAGCTCACCATAGACCAGAGTAAATTTCAATTTAAGGTTTAAAGGTAGGCCCATTTACTTGAACTATATGTTGAAATAAATTAAATTCATTAAATTAAAAGAAGTTAATGGTTGATATTGTAAAATTTCATGAAGATGTTTACATTTGATTTTGTAAATATTGAGCTGGTAACGTAAATTTTTGATTTGTATGAGTAAAAGGTTGTATGTTTCGTTGAATTACTTGAGTAGTAATTTTATTTGGTAGTCTGAGTGAGAAAGAGTAAGAATAGGATAGGTAAGTATCTCTGAAGAAGCCGGAAGCAGAGTTAGCCGTGGTATGCTGAATTAGGGGATCTTTTCAAGGGGATATTGTAGTAAAAAAAATTTTTAGCTTTCGCAGAGGCATAATCCCAAAAGCCACTGCACTATATATATATATATATATATATATATATATATATATAGTGAATATGATGAAATGATAACTTGGACTTTTATGCAAAGCCCAAATGATCATTTCAAATTGAGCTAGTAATTGAAAGATGGAAAATATAAGGTCTTAGACAGGACTTGAACCTGTATCTTGGTTTTGCCGGACATATGCGTTTACCAATTACGCCACCAAGACCGATGGAGACAATTGGAAAATTTACAAATTCGACACAGTATTTTCACCTTCTGAATCTGTTTACTAAAGTATGATCGTCTCCGTTTTTCAGCCGCTGCATGAATTTTAGAGTAGTTCTTAATAGAAGCCAGATTTTCTTTACGTAAAGCAAAACCTGTGACAACTAACCGTGGTTCGGAAACAAATCCATATATTCTGACCGTATCCTTTCAAGCCATCCAGTAATTGCAAAACAGGAAATATAATGTTCTTGTTTTGAAGGAAATATTTCCATACTTCATCTTAATTAGGACATTTCCCTTCGAGTTTTGGAAAGAAACTTTTAAATAATAGTAGCGAGGCATTTCCAGTAAAAAATTCTTCGCAAAAAGATTGACAGTCGGTTATTGAATACCAGCTCTACATCGTTTAAATCAAATAGAAACTTTTCATGATGAAAACTTGGGCAATTGAAAGTTCAGATTTGTTTTTTGTGAATCGATGTCCTCAGATTCAACTGCTGAACAATTTAAGTCGACAGGTTTTTGAAATTAGATTAAAAAGTACGTACTTGTTTTCAGTTCACTTGAACAAAGAGTTCGTTGAAGCAACTAAAGTCAGTTAGTTAACTGTACTAAACTGAATTTGTATGTATAATACGACATATCGTGTCAAAGAGGAAGTTAATCGCAATCTGTACTTAATGAGATTTGTATCTACAGGACAGAAAGCTAGTGCTCTGCTACATACCTAAACGTAACCGGAAGAAAAGTAAATATACCAGGCTAATTACCAAACGCGGAGAGTGGGGGGGGGATTTACTTACATACCAAAAAAACCCAAAAAAGCACGTCGCCCACGATTATCTACTAACAATAAACATAAATTTTATAATGGATCTACTAAGTGCGCATTTCGCAGCTAACATGTAATAAAACTCATTGAAAAAAGTAATGATTAGATTTTCTCAAGAGCAAGTATGTCAAATTAAAGTATTAAATGTAGACCAAGTAGTAGTAAGAATTAAAGAAATATAACAAGAAGCACTAGCCAAGCTAGCTTTTAAACATGTATAGTGAACTGATTTTACAACATCGACCGCTGATAAATAATAATCCTCGTTGTGCATAAATGAAATCGAGTCACATACCTCTATGCGTTGGGATGCTTTTCTTGCAAGCCGTCGGGCGTGAGTCAGCACAGCAACGCCACGATAGTCAGGATCCATTCGCCCTGCTGCCGTAACTGCAGCAGCGGTCCAAAGACAAAAGCAGATGGTCTACCTACGTCAATGAACAGTTGGAACTACATAAAGAAAAAACCAATTTGGCTTCCAGCTAGTAGCTAAAATGAGAATCTGATTAGGATGGGTAAACTCACCGATACCCGCAAGATACCTCCTACCGCGAACAAGAAAACGTGCATCGCTCTTGAAGTACTGGGACGAGCAATGTAGAAAATATTTCAACGCACAAGCTGCAGAATCAAATTAAAATTGGTTCAAATAACACGAGTTCGAACTGCAATCCTCGCGTTAGCAAAGCCCGATTAGCAAACTGGAAAACAAGTCTTTACGTGAGAAACACAAAAGAAAGCAGTTATACGTT
The DNA here is from genome assembly GCA_036346225.1 of Platerodrilus igneus. Lineage (NCBI taxonomy): Eukaryota > Metazoa > Arthropoda > Insecta > Coleoptera > Lycidae > Platerodrilus > Platerodrilus igneus. The sequence goes on from JARFIW010001031.1 coordinate 4,223,645, forward strand.
ATCGAAATGTTTAACAAATTAACGGGTACCTAAAACAAGGTATTGACTATTTAATTTATTGAATAAATTTTCGTTTTACAAGCAAAATAAATTTGAGTTAAAATTATGTTAAATTAGGCTTATTCTGAACAGGTACACTATATAGGGTATTTAATTTATGTTGAAAAATAAACGTAACAAATACCGCCCCAGGGTAGGAAATTCAAAATCCGGGAATGGGCAGGACCCAAAAAACCCAAAAAAAACGAAAAAGAAAAAAAATTCGCTTCAAACTAAAGAAACGGAGACAACAAAAACACAGAAAACGAAGAAAAAGGAAACCCCAAATAACAACAAGACCGACCACAACAGATTCAGGATAGAAAAGAAAACAAACAAAATCCGGCTTGAAAAGCCAATAATAGAAAGAGAGAAAGAGAGAAAAAAATAGAAGAAAAGAAGGGAAAACGGGTAATAAGCAATCAAGGAGGACTAAGGTCGAACGGCCTCGACACTGCTGAAAAGTTGTCGGAGGACGGATGTATCTCAGAAGAAACAGTAAGGTTATCAATCTCAAAAGGAACGAGGAAGGAAACCAACAGTGCCAACCAAAACAGGACCCAAAGGTCAAGCCTCAAGTAAACAAAGGGACAACAAGGGAGAACGAGAGGAAAAGATGAAGAGCACTGGTAGAAGGAAACGATGTACTACTAACTGTGGTAACCAAAACCGAAGAACCAAAGAAAAGAAATGCTAAATAGTCCTAAAGTCGACTAAGTTGTGCTTTCCGAAGAAAAAAAAACGGACCAGAAAGCACCTACCACAGGAGCGGATGGACGAAACACAATCGGACTAGAAACCGACAGCAAATTAGACCAGCAACAGGAAAAGGAGAAGAATGTGGAACGAAAGGGACTAGAACAAAAAAGAAAAAACCAAAAAGAATAACACCAAGCACCAAGTACAAAACCAAAAAAAAAACTAAAAATCGTACAAAAAAAATAAAACAGAATCCCAGTGTAGTTGTGTATGAGTAGCTGTGTGCGTGTGCGTGCGTGTGTGTATATGTGTGTGTGTGTGTGTGTGTGTGTGTGTGTGGTGTGTAAGAAATGCGTGCGTATGTGTTGTGCGTGTATAAAGTATTCGTGTGTGTATGTGTTATGTTGGACCGCTGTAGTCGCCTCTTACGACAGGCAAGTCGTACTATGGGGCTATTCTATTCCCGGATACACACGGGTTAAGAAAAAGCAAGAAAACGAAATAAAACCTAGCAAAACAGGGAAGTAAAACGAAATCGTAACGTCCAAAAATTAAGTCCGAAGGAGAGCAAAGTCGACCTAAGAATCTGGGGCGCGAGTACTAGATATTGGGCTTCAGGCGTTTAAGCCGCCAGAAGGAAAACGAAACAAGATCAAGGACATTAGGACTTCGCCGACATACATTTTCCGATTCGAAAGGAGTATAAACAAATTTCTGCATCTTATGGACAGTTTTCCGCAAAACAGGGACAGCAGGGGATGTAGTAGTTGTAGCACGTGTTATAGAAGGTGGCAAGGGTAGTTTAAAAAACTCAAAACGCGTCATAGAAAGACGTTGTTTGTTGTTAGGTTTGGTGGTAAAAAAGTCACCGGTAGAAATAGAAAAAGTATGAGCTGTACGAGAATCCACCTGACGAAAAGAAACACAAGCAGAGCACACTTCAGTTACGTGAGCTAGAGAGGCAGAAGTAGATAAAATTTCCACAACTTTAGATAAGGGACTAGAAGTACCACAGTTAGAAAAGCAAACAGCATTGGCTGTGGGAATATCAACCCCAGGAAAAAAAGCAGAATACGATAACTCTTCAACCATATTACATAAAGGAACAGAATAGGTAGAAGTTCATCCCCAATAGATGAGAAAGCAGAATCAGGTTAACCTTCGTCAACGTTAGATAATAGGACACCAACTACGATTTCACCGACCTTAGGTAAAAGAACAGAAGCAAGTAGCATTTTGTCAGCATGAGAAAAATGAGTAAGAGTAGGTATCGTTTCATCAACGTCCCATAAAGGAATAGAATCAATTAAGACTTCATTACTGTTAGACGACAGAGTAGGAGCAGACAAAACTTCAGCCACAAAAGAACTAATTCCTTAGGGTAGTAGATAACGAAACAAGATCAGGTAAAACTTTGACGATGACAGCAACAGGAATCACAGCTACGGGTTCCCTAATTTCAACAGGATCTTCTCTATCCGTATTAGGAATTTTCTTCACTTCAGCACGGCTGTGATTGCCGGCACGATACTTGAGTAGAAGCATTTAAGAAAGCAGGAATAGGTAAATTTTGACAAAAACGGGAAGAGGCATTAAAGATACAGGTTCATGGACTTCAACAGGACCTTCGCTGACTAAATTGGAAGTTATCGTCACCTTAGCGACATGTGTGCTTGCAGATACGACAGGAGTTTCGTGAGTAGAATCGTTTAAGAAAGCGGAAACAAACTTTTGAGAAGCTACTTGCAAGTCACTAGAAGTATGGGTTGCACTGGTGTTGGAGGCACAGTTTGAATAAGTAGTGAATAAGTAGGGCGAGAAAAAGAAGGCGTAGAAAAGGAGGTAGAACTAATGACAGAAGAAATTTTGTTCGAAGCTGTATTCGCCGAAAAAGGGTAGGTTTTGATAGTAGTAGCAGGATGACTTGGATGAGGGACAGAAGAAAACGTAGAGTAAGAAGCAGAAAAAATTAGGTAGCTAGAGGTGAGGACAGTATTTGAAGTATGATTCGAAGACCTATTAGTAGTAGGATGACAGTGTGGACAGTTGCGGCGAGAAACTCCCTTATATCCGCAACCATAACAATGGAGTACCTTAGGACGAGTACTACGTGTCGAAACAGATTTATCGCAATTAAAGCATACGACCTGACGAGCAGAAGTGAAACTATGAGGAAGAACAGTAGAACGTACGGAAGAAGTATCGGATCTACCAGTAGGCGTAGGAAAAATCTTAACAATTCGGTCATGTGAAGTAAGCGTATTTTCCTCAATAGTAGCACACTTATAAGCAAACTCGGAGCAGAAATTAATCAAAACCAAATCGAAGTAACCGTTAACTAAAACAAAATCGAGGCCAAGGTTACACTTCGTTTCTACTGGTTTACGTGTCTGTAGAGGGTTTAACCATACTAATTAATTACTTCACACTCACCATCTTTGATTTCCAATTTTAATTATGTTAAAATCAAATCTCTTACACCTCGCACATGGCTTTTGAATTTTGCTAAACCCACATCTTTATATTTTTAGAGTTTTGGATTATTAGTGGGTTTCTTCGTGAGAATTTCATTTATGGTGGGTTTTTATTTTTTTATTAACTTCTTTTTAACCAGCTTTAGCTTTTTAATTTTATTATGCCTGTAGGAGCTCCAATGTCAGCGCTATTGTTTTGAGAATGCTTGACATTTATTACTTAGGTTTTTGATTACGTGATGTACTTTAGGGTTCTTGACAAACGTTACATACACCGTTCGTGAACTAATAACTTAGACCGTGCATATCAGTGTTGGGGAGTTTAACAGATACCTGCACAAACATGACAGAGGTAATGTCTCTAGGGCAAATGCATAAGGTGCCAAGAAGATAAAAATGTTCAAATATAATGTCTTATTCTACGTAATTTTAATTAGGACTGCTTTATTGCAGTTCATTGTTTCATAAATGTGTATAATTATAAACCTTTGTTATAAACTCGTCAAGTTCAGACTTTTGCTGAATAATTCTTTCAGTAATAATTGTAATAATAAATTGTACATAAAATGTGTATATAAAATTCTTTTGTTTCAAATCCTACTTGTTAATATTAATATGCAATTGAAAACAAATGGTAAGGGAAA